>CM024268.1:10387030-11774298 GCA_013621005.1 Aeschynomene evenia
TCGATATCTGAAGTATAGGATTCATCTGGAATATCATCCACTTCTGTAACCCATTCTCTGAAATTGACCAACGGACTTGGGATCTTAGAACACGAAAGTTCTTTCAAGTTTGTCATAAATCCCTTCGAATATGGATTTTCCTTCTTATCGTAGCGGTACCGGAAATTCTCATAAGTTGTCTGTAAGGGAAGAAAATGCGAATAAAAGGTTAGTGTTTATAGTTTATACTGATACAGCATGAAGTAACACAAACTAAATTTTTTGACAATGACAACTTAAAATCACATGAATGCATAAAGGAACACATAAACTAGGATTTGCTGCAGTTATGAATTTCCAGCATAGCTTATGGAAATAAAGAAACATAGAACACTAAAAAGTGAAAGAGATTACCTGGTTGGTGGAAATCAAATAAATATGAAAAACTGACAGCCCACCGACAAACCAAACGGCTATGAAGCAATATACAATGAGAGCAACTGATAGGACATCATGTGACATGGTGGTCCATAAACTACCCCCTTGGCGAATAAGGTTAACCCAAGAAAATGAAAACACATAGGTACACAACAAGGTTGATGTTGATATGAACAATATGAAGAATGGATAGTTACGCTGCAAAAGCATGAATAAGGGGAACATTGTTAGTTTCTGCTGCAGAAAAGATTGGGAGTGAAAGAGATAGAGGATCCTGAAAACATTAGAAGATAAAAAAGAGTTCAATTAAAGAAACAAAAAATCAGCAACTTGTCTTCCAAAAATTTAGTGTGGTACGAGAAGAGAAGAAAATAAAATAAAGCAAAGGAAAAAGTATTAACAAGATGTAGATACTGAAAGTTTGCTTGATTTTCTTTGAGATGGTTTTGACAACTTACCGATCCAATACACTGACCAACCCATGGGCAATGATGATCAAACTTCTGCACACAGTTATTGCAGATGGCACAATGGGAAGCACGCGGCGGACGATACAGCAGGCATGTGTCACAAAATTTCACCTTCACTGTCTGGCCATTGACTATTACATCCTTAATTCTTGGTAATTTCAGGGTTGGGGTCTTGTTCACCCACTCCAGAGATGGTGAGTTCAAGTCAAATGCTTCCTCGGGTGGATGCGCATTCCTGGGGATAATTCCTGGATCTCTACCAGATGTCATGAAGAGGAAAAGAAAAACCTGTATCGACAGGTGAAATGTCATGCTTACGACATAATAAGCAGGTCAAGTACTCGTTATTGAGGAGAGAAACATATATATTTTTACCAACCAAAAATGTGAGAATCACTCCTCCAATCAATCCAAGGTGGTTAATGGTAGAACTGTCGTCTTTTATTGATAATAGCATTCTTACACAGAATGTTATCGCAGGACCTCCAATCAGGAATGACGTTAAAAAAAGAGACGATGCATCCTGACCAAAGACTACTCTTCCACCGCATAGAAATTTCTGACATGAAAAAAAAGCTTTATCAGAAACCAGTTTGGTTTGTTTAACCTCATAGAGTCTAATTAAGGCCATATAGACTATAGTGTGGATCCTGAAATTACAATTGAAGTATTTACCTTTCGTTTCTGACTTGCTATCCCTTGGAAAAATTATCGTTCATTTTAATATATATATATATACTCTATTTCTATGGGGTTTTTATTCACTTTGTCTTGGAAGGATTATGAAGTAAGGGGTTAGTGTAGACCAAGCTTAATAAGAAGGTGATGAATACAAGAGGCTATATATAACTCTCACATCAAACTTGTTTTCTTTTGTTCACTAATTCCTTTTTCTTAGGCCCCAAGTAACAGAGTCTGAAAATTTTTTATTTGAAGAAGAAACTCAAGCATTCAACTGCACCAAAAAGGCATTTCAAGTTGTGTAAATCTTTGACCAAGATTAAAATACAAATAAAAAAAATAAAACCTCACACCAAATACCCTAACCCTTACTCTATCCACCTAAAAACTTCATTCCCAAACAAGGAAATCAGTTCAACCTTTTCAATGGTTCAAGAACTCTAGGGGAAAATGTGACATGGAAACTCTTCATACATAATTTTTAATTTTTTTTTCAAAGAATACATAAGATTCTAGAGAAAAGAGCATCAAGTTGCTGCCAAAGCACTATAAGAACATGGTTCAAGCATTTACAAGGCACAATTTCAGACATTTGTCTTGAACACCAACTTTTCTCCCAAAAGCTTAAGCTACAGGGTGAAGACAGTGAATGATTTTATAAATAATTTTAAACCTAACATTCAAATGTTCACTTCAACTATTACAAAATCTAAACCTCCCCACCTAGAGCTTCACATAGCTACCCTCCCTATGATCTGTAACAATAACCCCAAAGCCAAAGTTTCCATTTTGATCAGAGAAAACCAAAGAACAGCACCAACAGTAAAAAGGGTCTGCATATTTTTTTCATTTAACTCCAAAAAAAAAAAAAAACTTACATTATTTCCTGGCCAAACTTGGTAGAGCCTTCTGGTTCTGCCATTGATAGAAGTATTCGTGGACGCGGCCAAGGAAGGGGAGGGTGACACCATGATTCGATCTGAATTTTTTTTTTTTAATTTGTTAAGATTACTGCTTCGATGATGCGAAATTGCAATTACCTCCTCTGTTTGCAAAATCTCAACATGCGTCTCTGTTTTTTTTTTTTTGGGTTCGTGTTCTTCTTTTTTTGTTAATAATTATATAATTGATTTTCCCTCCCAAACCCAAGAAAATGGTGATGAAGAAGGAAATGGAGGAGGGAACAAGGAGAAGGGAGTTGAATCTTCCCTTCTCACACGTTCCAAGCTAGCTTCTTTCTTTTTCTCACAAATTTCATTTTTTTTTTTGGGAGACGCTCTTTCTCTTTCCTCCTCCTCCTCCTCTCCCATGAGACCAGCAGAGATCTCCCTATTTTTCAAATTTCACCGGCTTTTTCGTGGCCACTGCAACTATTTCGGAAACCCAGCTTCTTCTTTCTTTTCTTTTCTTTTTACCAAACTTTATTTATTTTGGTTCATTTCTTTTTGTTTATTTTGACAACAATGATACATTACACTATTTTTTAGCCACTTTCAGCCATCAACAATCTTTTAAGATGGGACCCACAAAAATATTAATGACAAACCATATGCATTTATTATGGGTGGCTGATGGTGGCAGCATTTTGATATACAAGAAGCATTCTTTCTTGTTATTTTGATGATACTATATCTCCTATGTATTAGAGAGATGAATGTAATTTCAGTGAGAGAATAATAGTTTTATAAGGTTATTAATTTTTTATTCGAATTCTATTAAGTTAGGAGAAATGCCATTGAATTTCATGTAATTGATGTCAGCATAATTAAAAAAATAAACTCCAAAAGTCTTTGACAATTTTAACATCGGACAAGATGGTTATTGACAATCGAGAATACTTTAATTGGTCTGGTGGTCCCGAACAATATCAAAAGTCGGACATCAAAAGCTCACTGGATGGAAAAAGTCAACGGTATTAAGGACAATTTCATTTTCAGATAAATTGGTTCTTGATAATTTTATTATTGAAAAAATTGGTCCCAAGTCTTTTTTAGTTTTTTGTCATTTATGATCTTTATTATAATATTTAACTTCAAATATTCTCAAATCAACTTTATATATCTTTCATTTAATTATTATCACTCATTTTTAATATATTTATTTTAATATTCCTAAAAATGTCATTTATTAACTCTTGTTTTTTTTTTCTTCCAAAGATAAAGTTAATTTATTAAATAAGAATGATGTTGGTCCCTAAAGACACACAACAACAAGAAATGTCTCCAAAGATAACGGGCCTAAGCCCAACATCACTACCCACTCGTAGGCAAAACAACTAAAAGTAAAACCTAAGAAGAACCTTCTAGACACAATTGCAATTCTCTTGCCGACAAGGTCACCCAAGTCGCCACTTCTCTGGGACCATGATCAACTTGCTCAAAGATTAGCTTATTTCTCGCCTTTCATAAACACCAGCAACCAATAGCAAGAGTTTCCAGAATATTATTCTTCTTAGGATATGTTTGCAACTTATCCATGACTTCAATCCAACATTGGTAAAAACAAGTTTGGGCACTTCTCTGCGTCAGCTGGTTCATTCTCAGTTCTCTCCACACAGCCTCTGCAAATTGACAATCTAGTAAGTGATGCTCAGTTGTTTCCTCCTCATTTTTACACCACGGGCACACATCATCCACTGATGGGATTCTTTGTTTGATTTTCATCTTAATCGAGATCCATCATAAAGACTTTTCCACATAAATATTTTCACCTTGTAGATTCCATTCCAAATTGGTTTGATCTTCATATGGGTTGGGAGATTTTCTCTAGGAGCATGATAAAATTGATAGGCCATTTCATAACCTTAGGTCACTGTAAATTTTTTTTTTTGTTTCTCAAGGGTATCCACCGGAGCGATTCCGATGACTAATCCCCGCCGATTTGTGTGTGCACCTCAAGGGTGGGACGGCTGACTCAGGTCCTCTTTGCATACACACCGCCCATAAAGTTAAATTTATTAAATAAGAATGAAGTTGGTCCCTAAAGACACACAACAACAAGAAATGTCTCCAAAGAAAACGGGCCTAAGCCCAATATCACTACCCATTCGTAGGCAAAAAACCTAAAAGAAAAAACTAAGAAGAACCTTTTAAACACATTTGCAATTCTCTTGCCGACAAGGTCACCCAAGTCACTTCTCTGGGACCATGATCAACTTGCTTAAAGATTAGTTTGTTTCTCGCCTTCCATAAACACCAGCAATCAATAGCAAGAGTTTCCAGGATATTATTCTTCTCAGGATATATTTGCAACTTATCCATGACTTCAATCCAACATTGGTAAAAACAAGCTTGGGCACTTCTTTGCGTCAGCTGGTTCATTCACAGTTCTCTCTACACAGCCTCTGCAAATCGACAATCTAGTAAGTGATGCTCAATTTTTTTCCTCCTCATTTTTCACCACGGACACATACCATCCACCGATGAGATTCTTTGTTTGATTTTCATCCTAATCGGGATCCAATCATAAAGACTATTCCACATAAATATTTTCACCTTGTGGGAAACTTTCAGTTTCCAAATTCCATTCCAAATTCGTTTAATCTTTATATGGGTTGGGAGATTTTCTCTAGGAACATGATAAAATTGATAGGTTATTTTCTAACCTGAGACCACTGTGAATTTACCCTGTCTGTTCTTGCACCATCTAACTTTGTCATCCTCTTTTGTTGGTACTAGGGATAAAATATGATTAGTCATTTCTTGAGTAAAATTTTCCCCTACCAACTCTACATTTCAATCTCCATTATGGTTCAATAGATTGTGGACCAGCAGAATTCTTTCATTTAATCTATTATCTTCTATAACCCTAAATGGATATGTTGTTGGTATCTAAGGGTCCTCATAAGTTCTAATACTATTCCCATGACCTACCTCCCACCTTACTCCTTTTTTCAGAACTTCCCTTCCCCTAGCATGCTCCTCCAAACCCAGGATGGGTTGTTCCCTGTGCCTGCAGTTAAGAAGTTTCCATTGCAGATATACTTTTCTTTGGAAACTTTATACATTAGTGAAGTTTTAGTTATGAGAAGTCTCCAACCTTGTTTTGCCAATAGGGCTAAGTTCATGGCCTTTAAATCCTTGAAGCTCATACCTCCATCCCTTTTTGTTCTTGTCATGTTATCCCAGTTAACCCAAATCATACATACATCTTTCTTCTCCTTTCTGTCCCCACCAGTATTGGTTCAGTTTGTTAGGATGTCATCAAGTAAACTATCTGACATCTTAAAGCAAGCTAAGAAGTAAGTTGGAATTGTTTCCCCGATAGCCTTTATAAAAATTTGTCTCCCTCCTGCAGATAGCATTCCCCTCTTCCAATTCATAAGTCTTCTTGCAATTCTTTTTTTGATAATTGAGAAAGTTTCCTTCTTGGATCTATTAACCCCATATGGCAGCCCCAAATTTATTAACTATTGTTTAAATTTTCATATTTTAAATAATGTATATTAAAAATTATACTAATAATTAATATTAAGTATAAAAATTAACTACTTTAAATTATATAAAATTAGAATAAAATAAATGTATTGTCTTATATGTATTTTCATATTTTAAATAAAAAGTATGAAAAAATGCTTTATCTTTTTGAAATAATTAAAATAAGATATGTGCTGCCTAAAATTTTTTGAGTTTTTTAATATATTTTATATATTAATAATTTTTTAATTTTTATTATTATATATAAAATTATTTTAAATATTTATCAATTATAATTTACTCCTTAATTCGTAGATCCACAATGTACATTTTCACTTGATGAATCTAAAAAGTGAATTATTTTTAGTGATAATTTTGTCAAGATTAAACCTAATGGAGTAAAAATAATGAATATCTTTTAATTATTTTTTGAAATAGTATAATGTAAACTTTCTTTCTCCTTTGAATGAAAATGTACGTCATATTCAAAAAAATATTAATAAATAATTATAGAAAAATATTTAAAATAATTTTATATGTGAAAAATAAAAAAATAAAAAAATAAAAAATTAGTGATATTAATATATATATATATATTAAAAACCTCCAAAAATTTGAGGTAGCATACACTTCTTACTTTACTTGTGTAAAAATAATTTAAAGATTAATATTTTATTAACAAAAAAAACTTTTTAGAAATATCAAAATAAATGCATTAAAATATGAGTAACAACTTTCTAATAGGAAACATATAAATTTGACTTAAGACTAATTGGAGTTGAATATGTTAATGAAGATTAAAAAAAATAAAAATATCATAGACTAACTTTTCCAACAATCAAATTGTTAAGGACCAATTTATCTAAAATGAAATTGTCATTAATATGGTTAGTTTTTTTCGTTCAAACAACTTATAATGTCTTACTTTAGACATTGTCAGGGACCAGTTAAAGTATTTTCGATTGATAAAAATCACTATTGTGTGATATTAAAATTGTCAATGACAATTTTTTACTAAAAAAAAACTAAACTTTCATACAGACTTAACAACATATTCAAAGGATGTTAGCTCAACTTAAAAAAGCCTTCGTGTGATATGCCATATATATATATGAAAAATGTTTTTTATATACTATAATTAATAATATTTTATGTACACCACTTAAATCAGCCACCATCAGCCACCACTCGTATAAGTAAAAAAACTCAACCAAAACAAATAAAAAACTCAATTAAATAAATAAAAAATTCAATCAAATAATAAAAAATCAATTTAATAACAACTACAAATTGATTAAATAATGCATTTTGTCCATTTATAGTATTAATGTGTGTTATTTTAATGACAATTTAATGATAAAAGTGCTATCTTTAGGAGAAAAATAATATATTTTGTGCTATTTTTTCATTTTCACCATAATCTAACCTTTTAAAATTATTAATTTAACTTTAAAATTATACATTAATCTAAATTTTAAAATTGTACATTAATCCAATATTTCAAAAGTTAAATTAATAGTCATATGATAATTATTTTATAATGTACTTGTAGCATTACTATATATATATACACATTACATGAATTTACAGTTAGGTCAATAATATAGGATGTGCATTACATACATTAATAATAGTACATTCATAATCAGATAGGTTAGCACAAATGATAAATACTTGGATAACTTAAGTATTAGCTCCTTACTTCCCGAAAACAGAAAGCAAACCCATGAAAAAAAAATAATAGTGCATCCATATATGTTATATAATACAATTTCACCGATATTAATTACATAACTTTTATGTATTAATATGCATTTTACATATAATATAATGTGTATTATATGATAATGCATGTGTATTACACACACTAACTTTTGTGCATTTATATTGATCGGTGTTGAATCAATTTGTAAGGAAAGCGAATAATCCTACAAATTAACGTTGTTCCGTTAATTTTTAACCACAAGACTAAAATCCCATCATGATAAATTCACATATCATTTAACAATGAAAGAAATATTTGTGAATAGGAAAAATGAGAAAAATTTTATCTAAAAATCATGTCTCTGTTTTAAATCATACATAATCAAAATACACTTCACAAGTTGGTATATTTATTCAAAGTGTAATATGCAGATATGAACACAGAATTCCCTAGTAAATGCAGCCTCCTATTTTGTTTGTGATTATGAAGCAACCTACCACCATCTCAATAACCAAATCTCATCACATAAACGAGAAACTCTTCTCAATTAATTTTAAAATACATTTAATACATAATTCAATAACGCATTTTGTATGATTTATAATTTTTTTTTCAAATTATAAAAAATACGAGTAATCTATATGTACACTACAAAATCAGACATCATTTCTAATAATTCAACTTTTTAAAATTATTAACCCAACCTTTTGAAAATTTTGAATTAATGTACAATATTAAAAATTGGATTAATAATTTTAACAAATTAAATTATTGCACACAATGGCTAATTTTATAATATATCCAAAACATTTCTCAAAAAATAAAGATAATGTGATTGACGATTTGTAGAACATTATTTTCGTTATAATTCTCATCTTTAAGGTTAATTTAACTTAGCAATTTCAACTGCTAACTTATTTTACCTATTAAGTTTTAATTCCTTCAAATCGAGAACAGTTGTTTTCAATGACTCTGAAAACAAAGTCAAAGGAGTTATAAAGTCAGTGTTACAGAAGTCAGAGTTGACTCTAAAATTGACTCCGAACACACTCTCACATATTTGTACTTCCCTTCCAACTCACAGTGATTCTCTACCAATACATAATGACTCTAAAATTGAAGTAAACAAAAAATTGACAATTTTATTCACTGAATCATTATGACTTTGTTCACGAAATCAATGTGGCGCCCTCGTATTAAACACTTGACAGAGTCAATTTTCTAGTGACTCCCTCACTCTAATCTTAAAGTGAGAAAAGACAAACACAATCATATCAACAATGTTGAAACTTTACACTATATGCCCCTTGAAGTGATTTATTTGCTCTTTTTCAAAAAGAGGGCGATCTCTCAAGTCTAAAGTAGAGAGTATTAATTTCCATCATCGCTCTCAAAAGTCCATTTTGCTCAAAATTTTTGGTCTTTATTTCATTGTTTTAATTATTTTCTTCAAAAGCCTAATAAACACAAAAAATAGACTAAAAACATATATCCACAGGCCAAGCCCACATGCAAGAATAGAATATGAAAAGAAAAGATAATAGCTTCATGAAAATGATGGCAACATACTAATAAATATGCAGAATTCTACTTGTCTAAGTTCACCCCTTACCTTACCATATGGACAAAAAGCCCTACTACTCAAAATCCTTCTCAAGAGTTAAAAGAAGAAAAAAAAAACCAAACAAGCTACCGGAAGAAAATAGTACGAATTACACAGAACATGTGTCTTATAGTTAATTTCTTTTAATAACTTAACCACATTAGTAAGTAGACAAGCTGGTCTTGTGCCACAATTCACAAGAATTGCCAAAAAGGAATAGAGTTGTCTGCTAAAATCCTTCTAAATTCCATACTTAGACATATAGAATGGATGATCAAAATGTTATAAAAAGTTCCATTCTGCTGCCTTCCATAGCTAGAGCTGAGAAACAACAAAACACGAAACGTGAGAGAAGAAAAGGGCAATAACATTTTTTAAGTAACGGTGAAGATGAATGTTGTACAACTGTTGAATAAATGAAGTAATAGTTTTGAATAGCTTCATACATTTTTATCATGATTACTTATGCATTAAGCATGTGTCAACAGTTCAGTTTTATTTGCATGTACCATGCGATAAAGTAATTCAAGGTTAAACTTAACACAGGTAACAAACTTGGATTTAAATTTATCCTTGTTAATGAAAAATGATAAAAGGACTTAACGTTGATCAAACATCAAATGAAATCATAATTAACACACTTCTGCAATATCTAATAGCTCAATTAAGATCCTAATACCCAACCTTCTATCTATCATAGCTTTCCCATGTCTATCCTAACTTGTTAAAATGGGTAACTACCAACAACAATAACTCAGCAGAAATGCATGTACCGTTCTTATAACCAATCGGTCTTTAACTCTGAAAACTTTCAAACTCTTAATTCTAAATTAAGAAGTGAAACTACAAAACAACTAAGCATTTTCCCATTAGCTAAGGTTGCTACAGCCTACATGGGCCAAATAATAAAACAACTAAGCTTTATCCCACTAAGTTAGGTTGCCTACATGGAATCATGCAATGCCATAGAGCTCATAGACCAAATTTCTATTAAGTCTGTTTGCATTTAAATCCATTCTAATCACTTCTCCTATGATTATCGGTGGTCTTCCTCTCCCTCTATTTATTGTGGCATCCTTTACATTATCCACTCTCCTAACTAGAGTATCTGCTGGTCTCCTCCAAACATGTCCAAACCACTTAAGACGAGATTCTACCATCTTCTCTACAATAGTTGCTGCTCTAATACTCTCTCATTTCTGATTCTATCATGTCTTGTGTATCCACTCATCCATCACAACATCCTCATCTCCACCCATACAACAATGCTGGTCATATTGTTGTAAGGTAGAGTTTTACCCTTAAGCTTCAATGGTATCTTTAGACAAACCCCTAAAATCTACAAGTCCTTTACAATGGAACAAGTTTGCATTGCTCTAGACTCCTGAGTCCTGAAAACTTAAGGTGTTTCTACTTCCAAGTAAAGTTATCCTCAGAAAGTATATCAGTGCTAATTTACCATGCTCTTTATGCCATTTCTCTGTTAGTTTTACTGGGGAGAGGAAAAGAAAATAAAAGAAACCCTACATCATAAAACCACTTTTCCCCGTAAGCTTAAACATACAGATGACTGCAGATTAATTCCCTTTTCACACCAGATGGCCTTAAGTTTCAATAATATAATTGGAAAAGTTCATATATATGAAGCACAGATAAAACAGGCAAGGAAATAAGAAAAGGGAGGTTGCAATTAGAAAACTTTCTTATGTCAAAAGTTAATTGATTAATTCATCATCAAAAACCAAAATTTAATAGTAAATCATGAAATGCATGAAAATCAGATAGACACAGGGATGAAGGAAGACAGAACTATTTAGTATACAATAACGTAAATTGGAAAAATGGAAACTAACCTTATCCTTTAGTCTAATAGATCAGGTGCCATCTCATCTAAAACTCATCGGACCATTAACAAAAGTAACCCCTGCACTTCACAGATCCACAAAAGCATTTCTTTTTCCTCTGGCCAACTTTGAGAGGAAGAACTGTCCCATAATCATAAGTTAACTCCATCATAGGAGGGATATGCCTGATTGAATAGAAAGCAATGTGGAGATCAGATTCACTCTTATTTTCACGTATGACTGGACGCCACAATACATTTGGAGTGCAGCAGTGATTCATGAACCGAGCCACATTCCCTTCATTTTTGGCCGTTATATAGAGTGGGGAAGGGATTTTAGGAGCTTCAGTATCACCAGGAAAAACTTCCAATTGCTGATAAATGCGAGTAGAATCAAAGATGTAATCATCTTCATCACCAAGCTCATCTGCTCTAGCATTATCTATGACTTCCCCAGCATACTCACATATGAAAGTTCCTGCACGAATAGGATCCCATGATCTTAGACCCCACCCTTTATCCTTGGTTTTGAACACCTCCAAGCGGAATTTCAAGCCACCTTGGGAAACCCGATTTCGGCAATTAGGAGGGCACTGACAGGACGGACCACACTCATATACCACAGACTTTAGGTCCGCCAGTAACCCACTTGCAGAATAAGGTAGATAACCTCCATTCTTTTGGATGCAAGGACAGTTATAATTGCCAGGTTGGCATCCACCAACACAAGAACATCCGACAGAAGATTCCAAAGGAGCTGTTGGCTTCATATTCTTGACAGTTGGGGAGTAAGTAAAATATGCAGGGCCCTTCTCATTATCAACATCATTCACAAGACAAACAGGTAGATTCTCTGCCCCAGAAGTAAGATCAGGCAATATGACCCCTGCTCTTGTAACAGACTTTTCAGTCCATTGCTGAATGGATTTCCATATCAAGTATGCTTGAGGCTGCCCTGGCAACCTGACTAATTTATACTTGAATACATTAAAACCAGATTTTGCTTTCTCCACCCATGAATCCTGGATCTTGTAAAGGCCATCATAGACATATATCTTACCAGTTGGATGTGCCAAATCCCTCATACCTCTAATTACTCTAACCTCATTACCTCTATGCAGACTCTTTTCCAACGCGAGATTACCCCTTTCAAGCTTTTGATCACTTGCTCCCTTTTCTTTGCTTGTTCCACCTTGACCACTGTAAATCAGCACATCCCCATCCTCCACATTATCTTCATACCCTCCGGATGAGACAATACTTACAGCTAATGGCTCTTCCTCTTGACTGAATTTGGCACCCAAGTAATCAATTCCAGCCATAGAAGGAGAATGTAATCCCACTAAGCACAGCTCAAATCTGAAATAGAAAATATCCCCAATTTCAACACCAGGCACAAGTCCAATTCGTTTCTTGCTATTTGCCCTAATCCCTTTACTCATCATAATAGTACCAGCCTTCAAATCAGGCCGTTTTGCTCCAGCTACATCCTTTAGATTTTCAATTTGTCCAAGCTTTCTTCGCAGCACTTCATATATCATAAGTGTATATACAACTGAGTCCCTGCTACCATCAGGCTGATTTAGAGCTTCAAAGACAGCAGGGTTAAGTGATTTGAGAATATCATTAGCCACTGCATCTGGATCAACATCAGCCGTTGCAGAACCGCCCCGCCGCCCCTTCTTCTTCTGTGACCTGCGCCTTAACCTCCCATCCCCAGTTCCATCTTCCGCATCAACATCAATAGGCTCCACATCATCATCAGCATACTGTGCTCGACTTCTGCTTGTTTTGCGTGATGAGCCCACATCTCCATTTGGCGTCCTGAATGAATTAATTGGAACTGCAGCAGATATAGGGCCAGTAGGCACACGCTGAGCAGTAGGTGTCTGTGCATTCTGTTCAGAGAGCCTCTGGGACTCTGGGGAGATGAAGAACGGGTAAAAGGGTGCAACACCAGAGGGGAAAGGACCAGAGGGAGAAACACAAACAAAAGGAGCACCACCTTGTGTATTTGAAGAGGAGGGATTAGATGGTGAAGGGAACACAGGCACAAGAGTTCTCAAAGGCTTGACATTCAAAACCCTAGACTTATCAAAGGACCCAGGTGGAGGAAAAGAGTCTTGACCTAAATTGTGGTCCATTGATACAATTCAAAAGCAGTAATTCAGAACCCTAACACCAGTCTCAGTATAAAAAACAGCAAAAGAGGAGGCTAACAACCCTAATATCTGGTATTGTTCAGAAAAATCAATGAAATTGTGGATAACTTAAACTACAAAGGGTGAAAGACACAAACTTTGGAGTCAACAGTTGTAACAAAAACACATTTCCTGCAACATGCAATTAAATCTGGAGTCAGATACCATGAATAAATAATTAAAAAAACGAAATATAACCAAAACTTTGAAAATACAAACAAAATTAGGTCAGAAAAAAACAGGCCATAAAATTGCCACATCCACCATAATAATAAACAAAATATTCAACAACAACACAATAAATAATCAACGAACGAAACAAAAAAAAAAGTGAAACTACAACCCTGAAAACACAGAAATGAAACGAGAAATGGAAAGGAGAAACACAAAAACGCAAACTTTACATCACAAATCCGAAGAACAAAGAAGATTCCAACTCAGATCAGATCATGAGGGTTCAAGAAAACATGGGTAAGAAAAAAAATCGTGGGGTATGAAATTTTAAAAAATTGGGTTGAAAAGTTCAAAACTTTGAGATAAAAAAGCTGAGAAATGAACCAAACCTGAAATGGGTCGTTTAGATTAGTGCGTGCTTCAGTTTGAGTCCATGAAAGTTCCCCAAACCAAAGCTTCTTCAGCTCTTAGAAGCGAGAGAGAGAGAGAGAGAGAGAAATGAAGAGAGAGAAGGGTTTTTGTGTGTGTCTGTTGTGTATATGTCATTTTGATGTTGTGGAAATGATCATGTGGTGGTGAGGTACATGGAATGAGGGTGTGTTTTCGGATCGTGATGATGACGTGGCGATACACGATTGGTAGAGGTGGGAGGACACGGTGGGGAAGGGGTGTATGGTAGGGGAGAGTGGACGCACGCGCGCTCGCCTCTTGGGAAAAGCGGAAGGGTGAGAAATGAACGGGTCAGATTTGGACATGTGAAGAGAAGAAGGAACAAACTGAAGTTGGAGAAGAACTAGTAGTAGTAGGACTATAGTGGTAGTAACAAAATTAAAGGAAGTATTGGAAAATACACTTAAAGTATATTCATGTTTTTAAAGTTAAATTACTCTAACTATTTTTTCTAAGATCTGTGAAATTTAACTCCTTTCTATTTATCATGTGTCACTGATTCACTTCCTCTTAAATGAAGTGTATGGAAGGTTCTGAACGAATGATTTAAAACGTTATTAAGTTGTGTCTATTAATAAAGGAAATGGAAGAGTAAGGAGATGTGTAACGCACAGAGGAAGTAGATCTTCGTCGCAACGCGATGAAGGAAGCAGATCTTCATTGTAGCGCGAAAAAAGAGCGCAGATCTGCATCTCACGGTTTTTGCAACTCGTGATGACTTTCGATAGGGATGATGACAGTTAATAGAGGTGTTGGTGAGGGAGGTGGCTCTACTGGTGATGGCCTGCAACTCGTGGACCGAGGTAAGGATGGATGATGTTGTTGGTGGCTCTTTGTTTTTTTGTGTTGTTGGTGGTTCTATGCTCTTTTGTTCTGTTACTGACGGTGAACGAAAGGTGATGGTGGATAAAAATGCCAAGGTTAAAGAGATGATAATGATAATGATACGACCATGATGGTGATGAACTGGTGATGATGATGAGAAATGAAGACCGGAGAGTTAGGTTTAGGGTAGTCATAGAGCCGCCACTCTTTCTCTCTCTTCCACTCTCCCTCTTTGTTCTTTGTTCTAGCGGCACCCCTCGGGGACGTTGTGACAAGGGTGATTGTAAGAACATTTTTGGAATTCCATTAAAAAGTGATGGACATGCTGGTCAACACCAAAATAATAAACTTTGTGTACAAGTTAAGTCTTGTGTATTTCTGTATCTATTTTGAAAATGGATACAAAATATAGAAAACTTGTGTATAGTTATATGTATTCTTATATTTGTATTCCAATCAAACAAAAAAAAAAGTTGTATATAACTATGTATTCCTATCTTGTACAGGTTATCAAACACTGCCTTAGGGTTATTCTTTATCGTCCATTAAGGAGGTGGAAAGATGACCTTCAGTCGTGTTTATAACTACAATTGAGACTGCAATATTACTGTTCGGTAGGCTCCAAACTTACATTGCGACATGAGTCCTGTCGTGACATACGATTGCAAACACCGCAACACCGTCAAGTTAGTTGCAATACAACTATAACCGCAATATTAAAACTATGAATTTAAAATTAAAAAAAAAAGAAACTATAAAATTTCAAGGCAAGAAGTCATTGTTAACACTGTTGATATTACTACAATTAGCAGTAGCACCGAGATTGCCACCACTGACTTTGTTCCGCCAGCAACTGCCACCATAGCGGCGACGCCGCCTGCAACCGCCGAGAATTGAACGCACTTCTGGCACCTTGTGACGACGACGACGCGAGCATGGCCATCAAAGCATAGAGGTGATTATTCATGGCCAAACAAATCCATCAAAACATCCAAACTATCACTTGTAATATTCACAAGTAATAAGAGTTATTATATAACTCTCTTAAGTTTCTCTTGTACTTCTAACTTTCGTTACCTAGTTTTGTGAGTAAGGTTAACTTGTTTTAGCTCAAAAGGTTGAGTAAGACAGTCAATTGCCAATTCGAATGTGTTAGAGTGTGTTTAAGGATGTAATATGTAATCATAAAATGATTAAGTGGATTTTTATCAAATAAATGTTATTTCTAACCTCACAAAATTTTGAACAATTGAATTATATACATTATTTTCATAAAAGAAAATGCAAAGAGTTATGCTTTCTCTTGGTTTTTCTCTTATAATTTCTCCACATATTCCCTTATTTTATACTTATTGTGTTGGCTGTTAATAATATTTTCATATATATTAGATATTCTAGCTAAAAGTTCAAATTGTAACATATTATTGTTGTTTTAAGGGGACTTTTGGCACAACACATCATAATAAGGATTTATAGTATTAAATCTTATTGTATACGGGTTGATAGTACATACTTGATAAGAAAAATAATACTATAAACAATATGGTGTACAACTGTATAAATATTGTATCTTATATTACATACTATTTTATTAATTTTAAATTTATTATATTAAGCATATGTTTATTAAGCAAAATGTCATTAATATTAAATATTTTTACCTCGTTATTTTATATTTATTTATCACTTCAATAATTATATAAATATAAATTATACTAATTATATACTATATTATTTGTAATATTATTTTTAAAAAATAATTTTTAATTAGATCTTTATTATTGTTTATTGGAGAATTAATCTATATAAATAAAATAATTAAAAATTTTCAAATTAGACTTAATTCTCATTCTCTCTATGTCATATTAAGTTATATATCAATAATGTATAAAGGAGTCATGACATATATGTTATTAATTATAATATTTATATTAAAAAAGATAAAATGTATAATGTACAATATCAACTTATATTAGCTATACATCTATACATATTATAAAATAGAATTAAAAAATTAGTTATTTTTTATCTTTAAAAATAAAGACAAAAAAATTAAAAATAAATTAAATAAATCAAAACACCCCTTCATACAAATCACTTCAACTACCTCTTTTTATTTTCATGTTCTTTTTTTCTTTCGATGTTTATATCTTTTATAATATTTTTTTCTTTTTTAAAAAATTATCATTTCCTTTATAGTTATCTTCTATATTATTTATCTTATTTTTTTACCTATCATCATTAGAAAAAACATAAAAAAATGAATTGACCGAAAAATTAAAAATACAACTTAATAGCCACTCAAGTGTTTGTGAAATTTCTAATCATTTGTAATACAACTTACCAAATACGTGCAAATAGTATTGCACTATTGTTACTTAGACTTTGGAGCCAACAAAAAGTACAACATGACTATGAAACAAAATCTAGTTCCAACACTTTTTTTTGCAAAATATCAAACCCAAATCTATCGAAGTCCCAAACCTGAACACATTAGATCAAACATTGCCGTTTAGCACCCTTCAAATAGAGTACAAGTTATTATTAGCTTAGCCTCAAAAACCCACTAAGCATCGTACAAAAAAAACAAAACAAAAAAGTACCTTTCACCTTTTCTTTTTGATTGCAAAACGATGTCTAAAATTTCGCCCGATTAATTTATCATCCTGAGTCACGTACCTGAGAATGATATGTGAGGTTTTTATTGAGGATTTTTTTTTTCATCCACAAAACTCGAACCTAAGATCTTGTTTAAGAAATAACAAGTTGCTTACCACTTGTGTCTTGTCGTACTTTTCACCACCATCTTGAAGTACCACGGCCGGAATATATAAGATCAAGAAAAAGAACAAAGCATATATATACTCAATATAGATCCCTTCCACACTACCATCAAGACCTTGTAACTCTGAAATTTTATTTGGTGATCATTTCATAATTTTTTATTTAAATTGTGAGAGAATAAGACACAAAATTCACATGATCCAAAATATTAAAATTAGAATTTGATCAAATATAACACTATAATTTAAGGAGAAAATAGACAGACTTCCTTTAAAGTTTAATGAAATTCAATAGAGTTCTTTCTATTTGTTTATATAACATTGAAATCCACTAATTGCATTATTGTTCATGTGCAATAATGGAGGCACGATCAGTATGATTTTTCATGAGAAATTATTGTAATAATTTCATAAATCAATGGAAACTCTTAAATAAAATTTATAACTGAGTGGGAAGTGGAATGGATTTTACCAATTTTTTTTTAAAATAGTACAAATTACTCTAATTCAAAAGATAGACCTTTAAGATTTGATAATTTAGCACATATATATTATAATGTATGTGCATTATATATATAAACTAATGATTATGTAATCGATCAGGTTGGCTGTTGGTATTAACTGAATTTTTATTGTTTAATTTGGTAACCATTTCAATTATATAATATACAAATTAAGGAGAGAATAGAGAGAATATTCAAGGAGGAATATGACTCATTTCATAATTTTCATGACAAGGTACAATTCATACTAATCCTAGTTATGTAACCTTATTTTGAATAATCAAAGGGGTAACTTTCTTAATTAATTGGATCATTGAACCCATCATTTACATATTTAATTTGCTTTCCTTGAAAGACAAACAATTTTGCTCCCAAACTGGAAATTAAAAAGAGAATATATATATTTTTAATTTTAATCCTAATTACAATCATTAAAAACCACAATTAAAAGAGATAATATATATACGCATCAACCATTTGAAATGAAATTATGTCAAAAATAATAAAATGGAAACAATTCAATATATTCTCAAGAAATAAAGATGAGGATGTCTCAATTGAACATCCAAACTTTTTTTTTAATAATCTTTAGAGATGCTATATATATAAATGTGATATGAATAGGGGTCATCTAAGGAGGAAAATGACATATATTTATGAATGTCGAAATAACATGTCTAGTACATTCGGAGCCTCCAGAAAATTTGGAAAAATAAAATATAAAACAAAAGAAAGAAAAGAAATATATATGCATTTGATGATAGGGATAATGGAGAATGTAGTATGCATGTTCAGATCTCATGAATTATTAACAATCGCATGATGCACTAGCAGAATCGATCATGGAGGGATGATGAGCATTGTGATGATATAGCAAAATATTTGATGATATCATCAAGCAATCAAACGATACAAAAGGTAATCATGAAAATCCTATCCCATATAAGAACTCGGCTAAAGAAAATGACAAAATAACAAAAAATATTTAATCTTAAAATATGAATATTGTGACTTCGGACGCTACTTTAATGGGATCGGTCCAGACAGAGGCCCAATTAACATAGGAAGACCCAACGCGAATGGGCTAGAAGTCGGACCCAGGTACGGGTCATACCACCCGACCTAAGGAAGATAATATCAAACCCCCCACTTTACGGCAGATTAGCTTCGATGATAGTAGATGACAATGTCGAGGATCCCAGAGCCTCAACGAACACTACGGAGATCGACCCAGCACGTCGTGAAAAACGGGACAAGCATTATCCCGAGTCGTTCGGGGATGGCTTCCGCGGAAGGGGTTCGCATCCCACTTTATAAATAGGGTGTCATATTCTCAGTGTATCAAGGTACGCTTTCAGTTTAGTTCCCAAGCTATAGCACCCACTTACTAAGCTTCAGAGTCATTTTCAGGGAAATACACCTGACGCCTTGAAGAGGAGCAACGCGAGGAGTTCAGAGAGCGGCGACAGTTCTAGCCTAATGATGCCTTGCATTTTAGCTAATTTTTAGTTTATAATTTCAATGTTTTTCTTTTAGTTTTTAATTAGTTTTTGGTTAAATTAGATTGTTCTACTTAGTTTAGGCATTAGTTTAAATTCCTTGTATTTGTGGTGCTTTTTTTAAGGTTTTTATTCACTTTGTGTTTGTTTTTGCAGCAAAATTGGGCTCCATAGTGCATGGAGCCTAGTGCCCAACTCCTCATTCAAAGCTATGCGTTCAAAAGTTCAAAGTCCAGCTCCCTTATGTTCGAAACTGGGCGCCCACCATGAAGTCAAATTTCCTAGTTTTGGAGCACAGCTCCCTGATGTTCGAAATTGGGCTCCATGATGCCCCATGCCACGTTTTTCTTATTTTAGTTATTTAATTTCTTTTAAATTAATTAGGGTCTAACTTGTTTACTATAAATAGCTATTGTGAGACTCTAATTGTGTAAAAGTGTCAAAAGGTCCCTAATTAAATCTCAAAACACAATATACGTACAAATACAATATATAATATATGTTATGCACCAACACAATATATTAAATGTTTTGACTTTTATGATACACCATTGCTTTCTCAAAACAATTTTCATAAATTATAGAAACAAGAAATTATAAACAATTACATATAGGTACAAATAAGGCAGTATATTTACGCTAAAAAAAACAAGGCAGTATATAAAACTTATAAAAAATAAAATAATAAAGTCTTAATTATATTTTTCCATTGAATATAAATATATAAATGTAATAAAATAAAACAAAATGAAAATGAGGACATACAACAATAATGATTCATAAAATTAAAGGTACAGAATAATAAATAAAACTCTTATTCCTTAGATAATCACTGCACTTGAAAACGACTTCTAGATACTGATGGATAATTATCATCGATTCCCAATCATATCATGATGATATATAATTAATATCATTAAAATTATCGAAAAAAATTAATTAGTATCATCATTAATATTTCTTCATTAATTAATATAAGCACAAAGATGTCACAGGTGACCAAACATGGATAAGCACACAAATTGGAAGCACTTGGAGTAAACGCCATGAATTGTTACAAGTCACTCAACCATATATAATAATGCAATATATCTTCTTTTTCTTTTTTCTTCTTAATTCACTTTACTCGATCACTTCACCGTATATTTTGAATTATTATTGATACCATCTGTATAGTATATAGAGAATCTTTCATTGAAATATTGGGATTGGATAGATATAATAATTAAATATGTTTTTCTTCCTTTTTCATTATTTTCCTCTTCAAGGGAGAACCTTGCTTTATTGGCGAAAATTCGGTGGTTAACATTTCTTTAAAGGAAGCAAAACACTTGTATGAAAGAAATTGATGAAAGTTGAAAGAAGCTAAGTATACATTAGTAGTATATATGAATAATTTAATTGTATGTGTAGCTAGATAGCTCTTTCTATATATACGACAACAATTTTATTTATATTTAAATATCTTTATTTTTATCCTTAAAATAAATGAGGTTTGATTTTAGTTCTATTCCTTTCAAATATTTTGGAAAATATTTAGTTTTAAATTTTATTTCATAAAATTTGACTATTTTTTTTTATTAAATGTTGAACTGAGTAACCATTGTTATTCAATCATATATATACAGTATATTATAACCATATATATGATAACCTCACCCACTAACTCATTAAACTCAATGAATTGGACCTAATAACTTATTTTACAGTATATAATTTTGACACACTACTATTATATTGAATTATTAATTTAATATAAGATGAATTAAACTGTGTGTAATTAAAATGTTGAGTCATCAATATAATTAATCGAAAATGTTTAATTAGCTAATTATTCAACATTTTACAAATTAGACAATTTAGTTGTTTATATAGGACTGAAAAAATAGAACATTTCAGAAAGCAATATTTTTAAGGATTATTAATATATAAGTTCACTTATTTTCAGGGGAAAAAAGGTATGTATTTAGGCCTTTCATATAATATTACGTTAGCACGTTGTCAAAAGATCAAAGTTTAGTGTTCCATTCCCCAACTACTAGTATCATAGTTAAGGATCTTATTAAAATCAAATTATAATAATTATTGAAGAATTAATAATTCACAAGAAAAAATTAAAAAAAAATCACAAGAAAAAGCAACAATTAAATTAGAGTTTAATTTTGATGCACTAATGTAAAAATATTTTATATTATCGTCCAATCAAAATACTCCGTTTGTATGACTTTTCAGGTAGTGAGAGAGAAAAAATACAATCATAGCTGACATGGTAATACATAATTTGATAACTGTGCAAAAGAGTTTTACACTGTCAATCAATATAAAAATTAAATCCATTAAATTAAGGCATGTTTTAACTGGATTAGGAGGTTCTAAAAATGGAGCCGGTAAATTAGTAAATCAGTTATTATTGAAGGATTGATTCATAAAGCAATAGTACTACATGTACATCAATATATAGATCCATCAATTATCCATCAATCATATTATGTTATTTTGAGCTCACCATTTTAAATAAAAACAAAAAAACTTACACATATCTCTTAACCGCCAATTGAAATAATATCTGATGGATGCTTGATGGATAAAAATCTGATGTACGTCTATCATTTCTCATTCACATGATGAATCTAAAAAGCATTATTATTATTATATTATTATTATAGCTATATACTTATACAACTAGACATTGCTATGATTATTTCTCATGTTGACTGAATTATTATTGGTGAGATCATTATTGTATCGAAACATGATTGATACAATGGATCCTAGAGGTGATGAAGCTAAGTAGTTGAAACTATATACAAATACATTTTTTTTTCACTTTTATATATATGGTTTTAATGGAACACCAAGTAAAGGATTACATGGTTTTAAATAATTTGGAATCATTATTACATATTTTAGGAAAAAATTTATAGAATTATAACTATTTTAATCATCAATCTTTTATTAAATATATTGCAAGCATCAAATCTAAAAAATAATTTACTTCCATTAAAATAGATATATTTTATATTTTTTTAATTTATTTTGAAAATCCTATAAAAAACTCACCTCACTTATCACGCGTTGTGTTAAACTATCCACCACTTCACCCAAACAAGTTCGAAGCACACATATGGGCAAACAAATAATAATAACAATAATTCCTATTATTAATGGTGCTGCATATACTACCATCAACGCAATTAATGCATTAAAATATATAATTATTAAAATCTTTCACTTTCTTAAAAAATACAACTAATATTTTTAGAGGTTAATTATGATACATCGATCTGTAAATATATTTTATATTGTCAGCCAATTATAATACAACATATAGAATGTAGTGAGTGATTTTTTAGAATTCATAAGGTGGTTAATAATAACATAGAACACATGACATTTTTTAATTGACCGATAATATAAAATTTTTTATTCTGTCAGTGAATAAAAATATTTCCATATCTTCATGTATAGAATTTTATCAGTTGGTTAATAATTGACTATATTTGGTTGCATACTAATAAATTTTCTTATTATTTTTTTATGGGTTTCCTTTCGGGAGTAGCTACGAAAAATTCATAACGCCACATAAATCATCTTTTGATGAATAAAGAGTTGACATCCAATTTTTTTTGGCATATTAACCACTCCAAAAATCACATATACCACACTTATATTAATCTAGTTGTGATTTCCTTATTATTAATAGGGTTTTACTAACAAGTATCCTAGAACACTTGTTAAAATAGTAAAAGAAAAAATATTCACCTTAATATGTATTTTAATATTTTCTATATAATAGATTCATCATAATTTCTTTAATTTTTAAAAAATTAATATTTTTTAGTATCTTTTCACAAGTGTTCTTAGAAAACCCTTATTATTATTCAGTACTATTTTAGTATCTTCAAATTCATGTGTACACAACAAAATCAAAATCAAAATTAGGAATTGATGTTCTTATCTCTAAGGTTGCGATGCGACACGCCCCCAAGTAGGGTCCATACGCACTGCAACACTCTAATCCAAAGTCCAAACAGAACAAAGAAAGCGATTCCCTAAGTCACTTCCATTACTGCTACTACTTTGCATTCTAGTTCCACTTGCAACCGTGGAAGCAAAGGCAAGCAAGCACCAAGATCCACCATCATCCATTTCTTCTCCAACACAAAATCCAATCTTTTTCTTCTTGGCCTATAAAAACACATCCCAATTTATTCATTCTTAATTCATCTTACTCAATTCATATTCATATACCTTCTTTCCTATGTAATTATTACTACCTTTCATTCTCTAATCCTGTGATTATTGTTATCTGATATATATAAGACATACCCTTTTTGTTATTTTGTGTTCTGCTTTTGTGGAATCGATTCTATTCTGCATGATAGCTGTTTTTAATATGTGGGACTTTTTTTTTTTTTTTAAATTTTTTGAAATTTGACCCTTTTGTAGAAATAGAGTGAGTGCAGCTATATTACCTTGAAATAATGATTACATTGGTTGGATTGAGAGTTTGGTTTCAGTTTTGATGTTCTGTTTTAAACTCCTATGTCTTCTAATTTTGGAATTTTGTGTTTTCTAATTTGGGAATTTTGTGAAGTAAAAAGTGAAAGCAATGAGGATTGAAGATAATTTTAAAAAGGGGATTTTATCTTTTTACTATTTTTTTCAACATTTCCTTCTTAAGAATCCTGAAAGCAGAAAACGGAAACAGTTACCAAACAGACCTTAAGATTCAAGCTCAGTGCTTGCTTCTACTGTTCTGTGTTTTCTGTTCACTCTGAGATAAATAAATAAATTAGCCCAATTTTAGAAGAACTCTTAATTCAAATTACTGAAATGACACTTTGTCCTTTGTTCTTTCTTCCTCTTCATGTATCTGGGGTTTCAGATAAGTCTTGGCTTCAACTATCTTGTACTATAAACTTAGTCTTGATATGAATCTTGTTCCTGGTGTTTGGTTATATATATCATATGTATTCTTCAATCTTCACCAAACAGAAGTGTTAGAAGAAAGCAAATGAAAAGGGGTTGGTGTAGTTTGTCATATTCTAGGCTGAAGCGGTGGTGTGATGTATTAGTTTTAAACTTGTAGTATATGCTTCCTTTTCTGGTCACCATTACTTTTTAAGTTTTGGTTTTTCCTCTTCTTTTTCTCCCTATATAAACATAGTGATCCTGTTCATTTTCATTGCATTGTGTTTTTTCAGATTGAAGGTTGATTGAATGTTGTGATCCAAAATGGGTTTCTTCATTGTTCCATGCTTTGCTGCTATGTTTCAATTGTTCTTAGTGATTTGCCTTGTTTTCCAATGTTCTGCTGCTGAATTAGATGCCGGTTCGAGCACAACTCTGATTGTTGATGCTTCTGATTCATCTGGGAAGTCAATACCAGAAACTCTTTTCGGAATATTCTTTGAGGTGAGGTTTAAACTTGTAGCAATGAACTGCTTTATATATATATGTGTGTGTGTGTGTGTGTGTGTGTTTGGCCTTTTGATTATTATATCACTGATATTTACAGCACAATTTTGATTTGATGTGGAAGTAATTAATGGTTTCCTGTTATATTTGAAGCTTACTGTTATTGGCTGCCATAAGCACAGTAATATCATCCCATAAACAGCACAAATATTGTCCATATTAATGGATTGTAATCTATGATAATTTTGTTTTTCTGAATTCTGCTAAGTAGTTTAAGAATCAACCTTATTTCTGGTGTTTCATAGAGTTTTCTTTAAGTGGATTAGGATAATTATGATAATATATGTGCTATACTGCTATACAGATTATAAAAGAGATAAGTACAAAGATAAGGTTGAAAGTAGATTGTGTCAATGGTATGGACGATTTTTTTAATGTCAAAATGAATTTCCTGCAAGAATTCTGGGCTATGGATTACTTAATGAACTGCATGGAACTAAAAAGATTATAGACACTTGCTTAAAACTTTGAATCTGGATGTGTGTGTTCAGTTTGGTAATTCTTAGCATGTCATGTATCAGAAAATGACCGGTTTCTTGAATTTCATCGTTGGCAGGAGATCAATCATGCTGGTGCTGGAGGATTGTGGGCAGAGCTTGTGAGCAACAGAGGTCATTTCCTTATCATCCAAACTTTTAAATCTTGTCTGCAACTTACACAACGTTACTGCAACTTGTTGAACTTGATAGGAAACATGTTAAGGTTGAAAAGAAAATCAAACAAGATGACCATAGAGAAATCATAATACATACATGATACGTATTAAATTTGAGGGTTTACGGTTTGCACTATTCTTGTTAACTTGTGGTGTTTTTTCCCTAACAATATCTAAATAAATATGAAACAGTAATTATACTATACTATTAAATTATTAGCTGCTACAATCCAATTTTGTTTTCCCACTTTATGTGCAGTTCCCTTATGATAATTTTCTTCCTTTGTCTGTTGTTGGATTAAGAGTCGGGGTTGGAGGTGTCTTTTGATCACTTTCTTAAGGAGACTGTTTTAGAATATAATGGATGATCCTACTTTGCACAACACTTTCACAATCATTATTTGTATGTTAATATTTTTCAATATCATCTGAAATATCAAGAATTCTTTCTTGCTCCAGGATTCGAAGCCGGCGGCCCTAACACTCCATCGAATATTGATCCTTGGGGAATTATTGGAAACGAATCATCTATAAATGTTGTAACTGATCGCACCTCCTTGTTTGAACGCAATAAGATTGCACTTCGATTGGAGGTTTTATGCGACACGGGAGGTTATAACACATGCCCAACTGGTGGTGTTGGTGTTTATAACCCTGGCTTCTGGGGCATGGTGAGACTAATCAATTGGATCTTTTCTTGATTCGGTTAATCATGTTCTTATAGACGATTGTCTATGCTGTCATTTAGTTTCGATTGTTTAGTTACAAAATTTCTTAGTACCTTATCTCATTATATTCAATCTGTGAAGTATTGTTTCTACATGGCTGAACGATCATTACTATTTTGATATTCTTTCAGAATATTGAGCAAGGGAAGAAGTATAAAGTGGTCTTCTATGTTCGTTCAACAGGACCAATCAGTTTAACAGTTTCATTTACCGGATCAAATGGTGTAGGAAGCCTGGCTTCAACACCGATAACGTGAGCTTCATTCCAATGTGCTATCAATATAGACTCTTAAGTACAAAAATTTTCAATTGTATCTATGAGTAATACTAATAATTAATCCTGCAGAGCTTCTGCATCTGATGTTTCGAACTGGACAAAGGTGGAGACTTTGTTGGAGGCCAAGGCAACAGATCATAATGCTCGCCTTCAATTAACAACCACCTCAAAAGGTGTGATATGGTTGGACCAAGTTTCTGCTATGCCGGAGGACACATATAAGGTCGTGTTTCTTCCAAATCTGTTTACTTTTATCAGGTCACGTGTTTTTAGGACTCTACCTTTATGTGTATATGTAAAAGGAATTCAATTAAGTTTGTTCTTTGCGTATTTCAAAAGCAGCTTCTCTGCTCTAATCCTATCATCTAAGTTGCAGCCTTGTGTATTGGATCATAACATTTTATGGGCAATTATGTTTACTTTGGTTTTTTACATTGTGCATTAATTTTGCGTTATTATTTCCTTTTTATAATCATTGCTATGATTGCATTCCCTTTCATATGCATGATATGAGAGCATTATCAAAGTAATATTGGTTTAAAATGCTGTTCATATTTGAGTCTTATCAGGTCATAAGTGATTTATTCCTTAGAATAGCCCTTTTTGTCAAGAAAAATTTTCAATAATAAAAATAATTAATTTGTATCGTATTCTCATGATGGGGTTACGATTTTGTAACCCATGTAAAGTCAATTATTGCCATTTGGTAACTTCTGCTATTGTTGGCAATACTGCATTCTCCACTCTCTTAACACCTTCAACTTTGGCTTACTTCAGGGACATGGTTTCCGAAATGATCTTTTTGGAATGGTGGCAGATATGAAACCAAGATTTATCAGATTTCCAGGTGTGCATATAGTGGTTTAGATTATGTGATTTCAAACTTAGATTTGTTCGTAACAATTTTTCCTCTTTCTTTCTACGTCTTATGCTTTGCTTATATTCTATTCTACTTGCCCTAGTTTTGCATCTCCAAATTGTGTATACTTGAAGGGAGTGAAAAAGAGGAGTTATTTATCATTATAGCTCATAAATGTTCGGTAGAGAAAATAAAAAACTAATAGACAGTTATTCCATCACAGAGTCAACTGACTTTTGGGACTGCTAATTTTTTGTTATGTTGTATTGTTGTATCAGGTGGTTGTTTTGTTGAAGGAGAATGGTTACGAAATGCATTTCGATGGAAAGAAACCGTTGGACCATGGGAGGAGAGACCAGGGCACTTCGGCGATGTTTGGATGTATTGGACTGATGATGGACTTGGTTATTTTGAGTTTCTCCAAGTAAGTTCTTGTTTTCAATTATCCGTTCGGAGGATTTAAAATCTATGACGTTCATATTTTGCTCAAATACTTTCAGTTTCTGTTATGCAAATGAGCTTATATGTATTATTGTTCTGTATCAGCTAGCAGAGGACTTGGGTGCATCGCCAATATGGGTGTTTAATAATGGTATGCTTCTGTTTACTGTGTTCACTATGGTCTTATTTTCATTAAGGGAATAGACTAATTTGACTATGTTTTTCTAATTGAATGTTTTTAGGTATCAGTCATAATGATCAAGTCGATACAACCGCCGTCTTACCTTTTGTGCAAGTATATTCTTTCACTTTTTCCCCTTTTTTATCGAAAGAAAGTTGGCTTAAGAGTAATCATGAGTTCTTGATTGCAGGAAGCCCTTGACGGACTTGAGTTTGCGAGAGGTGATCCCGACTCAAAATGGGGTTCCATTAGAGCGGCTATGGGACACCCCGAGCCTTTTGACCTAAGATACGTCGCGGTTGGGAATGAAGATTGTGGAAAAAAGAACTATAGAGGTACTCTTAGATATATTTATGAACATATGGTAAGACATTGGATTGTTCATATACAGCAACTCTTTATTATTGTTTGGTTTCTTTATTAATTTGAGATATATGCTAATTTGTAATAAAAAGTTATGAGTTTCAATTTTTTCCCTAATTGAATTTAGAGTAAACTAATGTCTTTCCTTTTTTTTGTTAAATCTTTTATTGAGCAGGAAACTATCTGAAATTCTATAGTGCAATAAGAAGTGCTTATCCAGATATCCAAATTATTTCAAATTGTGATGCTTCTTCTCATGCATTAGATCACCCAGCTGATCTGTATGATTATCATGTAATATACTCGCGCAATCTTTGATCGTAAATCTCAACAGAATTCTATTTCTCGCTTCAATTACGATAATTAATATTCATATATATTTGATATTGTTCCACTTCATTTATCATTTCTCATACTCTTTTTATGATTAGGTTTATACAAATGCTAATGACATGTTTGCTAGAGCTACTGCATTTGACCGTACGTCGCGTAGTGCACCAAAGGTTTTATGATCTTTATTAAACACCCTTCTATTTCAATGTTCATTGATATATGCATTTATTTAAATATTGCTAATTTGTTTCAATTTCTTACAGGCTTTTGTAAGTGAGTATGCGGTGACCGGATCAGATGCTGGGACCGGAAGCCTTTATGCCGCCATAGCTGAAGCTGGGTTCCTTATTGGATTAGAAAAGAACAGGTTTGTTGTGGTTTCATATGAAATTGTTGTGAAGTTCTTTTATCTAGTTCAATTAAGAAAGTACTAACAACCTTCATTTTATTTTTTCCTTTTTCGTGTGCAGCGACGCTATCCAAATGATTAGCTATGCTCCACTTTTCGTTAATGCAAATGATAGGAGGTAATTTCATATGATTCTACTCCGAAATTTCTATTATCTATTCTTTTTCGTTGATTTTTCGGTCTAGCTTTAGATTATTCTTTATTTTCCTTTTTTAAAGTAAACGTTTACGAAAGGGGCTGCCGCTGGAAAATAGAAAATCATTAACAATTTCTCCTTCTGCTAACCTTGGAGAACAAGATGTGACTCTTTTATTCCACTCACACGTTGGATACTAGTTTGACGTATTTTTGTTGTACGACAATCATTATTGCTAATAAATATAATAAAGCAAATATTTGCAATTCAAATGCTAAGATGGTATATAATTAGCTACACTTGTTCCTTGATCACAACAAAACTAAGATGTGTCAATTTCTGTCATCAGGTGGAACCCCGACGCGATTGTATTCAACTCGTACCAGCACTACGGAACTCCTAGCTATTGGGTGCAGCTATTTTTCGCAGAGTCGAGTGGAGCGACACTTCTTAAGACATCGCTTCAATCGACTTCACCTAATTCCATTATCGCCTCGGCAATTACTTGGCAAAGTTCTGTCGATAAGAAAAATTACGTCCGGATTAAGGTAAATAGAGGCAGCTTTTGTTCTAGTTATGCATGTTTCTGAGTTATGTCTTTTATACTCTTCTAAATTGAGAATCTAGTTCAATTGTCTAAGTTAATAGCTAAAGTTGAAATTGCATAAACATTTTTTCTTTTTGATTTTAAAATATAGTATATGATCTCACTCTACATTGAATATTTCTCACTCCGGATCGATTGCTTCTTCGTGCAGATTGTGAACTTCGGCGGCAACACGGTGAACCTAAACATCTCTTTCGATGGATTTGACCCGAACTCGGTACAATTGTCCGGGTCTAAAAGGACTGTGCTAACATCTACAAACAAAATGGATGAAAATTCATTCTCACAACCAAAGAAGGTACCTCAAGCTTTTTCTCTTTTCTGAACTTATCTTTGTAATTTTAGCTTCATTGTTTTCCAGTAATGTTTGTTGTACAACAGGAATACATCCAACTAGTATCCAACGTGTGCTATATATAATTTATGTCATACGTAATGTGTGTCATACATATGTCACACATTATGTATAGCACACATTGGATAGTTGTTGGATGATATTTCTGTTGTACGACAGACATTATTGCTTGTTTTCCCCATGTTTTATCAAGCACTTCCAAATACTATTCCATGGATTATGCTAATGATCTTTTTCACAAATGTGAAGTAGATATGTGCAAAATGAATCTGTCAAATTAATTAGCTTATGCATATTTTTGGTATTTATTTGTTTCAACATGGACACAGGTGGTGCCAATACAGAGTTTGTTTCAAACAGTTGGGAAGGAAGTGAATGTAGTTGTCCCTCCACTTTCACTCTCATCATTTGATTTTGTGAAAGAGTCCACTAATTTGAAGATGCCAGGGAGTGATTCTCCAGCATGGTCTTCTATTTAAAAGTAACAAGAAATTATAGAAAAAAAAATACAGAATAAATATTCAGCTAGTTGTCCAATTGTTCATCATGTAACAGAACAATGCTGCGATGTAAATAATATATTTTATTTATCTGGTTTCTTATAATGTCTGCTTTGTTCAATAGTTTCACATTTGTCTTTGTAGTTGTAGGATTAAAAAGGATCTAACATCTTTAGTACAGTTATTGCCTCCCCCACCAAAAATTAATAAACTTCAATAATATTGAACCGAATTGGTGATGAACTCAGAAAGTTTTAGCATTACATCACTTATATTTACAAGATGTTTTTTAAGATTTGTATAGTGTGGGGTTAAACTAATAATACAATAATACAATGAGGAAAATATTATAAGTAATGTTTGTTTACTGTGTATAAAACACAAAGTATAAGACATATTATATCTGTGTATATATATATTTTTTGTATTTTATGTCCACATTCAGAATGCATACACAAAATACAGATATTGATACATGAATTTTAATGAAATTTTTTTCGAAGCTTACCTTTATTTCTTTTCCGTAATTCCACCATTTGCTCTTTTCATTTTTTGCCAAAATCTCATAACAAAATTTTATACAAATACAGGTATAAATTTATTTTGTACACACTAAAACAAAAAAAAAATATAAAATTTATTGTATTATATTATACGGTACCAGTATTTCTGTATTATATTGTATCAACTCTGAAACAAGCACTACAATATATGCAAATTTATATATTTCCAAATAAGATTTAAAAATCGATAATGTTTGTCATACAATAGAAATACGTCTAACTAACATCCAACGTGTGCTATACAATAAGATGTAATGCGTACTATACGTACGTGTGTTATACATATAGCACACATTACGTCTTATTGTATAGCACACGTTATAGTTGTACGTATTTTTATTGTACGACAAACATTATTATTTAAAAATTGAGTGGGGACATAAGCCTCCATATTGATACACTTAGATCTGTCATTGAACCGAAGAGTTCCTAAGCTTCTACTTAACCATAACTAAACCGTAATATAAGATGTTAACCTTAATACCATAAATTTATCCCATCAACTCAATTTATGAATGAAATCATATATAAAAATGTTTATTGATGTAAACCTACATCCCAATTCTAAAGATGAGAGTTATATGCAAAAAATCTAGATCCACTACATTCACTCTAGGCAGCAAAAACCATCAAAATTATAAATAAAAAGGGTCAATGGTAGGTTACGTTGAAAAATGAATTGAACTTTATAGAGCGCGTAACTAGAGCTACGGTGACTCTATGTACATTACTCAAATCATGCTTTTTATTCGGATCTTTAGTAATTGCTGCCCTCTGTTTTATTTATTTATATATATATATTTCAAATGTTCTTCTAATCAACTTTAGTTTCCCTATAAATTCAACTAACCCTAAATTGTAGAGAAAAAAAGAAAAGAAAAGAACATGACATAAAAAACCAATTATTAGGTTAATTATTTATTTACTTTTTTTTGTGTGAAAAAAGAAAGAAGAATGGGTTTTCCAACAAATAGGGGTGTTCTCTGGCTATACTACTTCTTCATGATATCAACTTGTGTTGTTTCTCATTGCTATGCCCAGACTTCACTTTTAACTGTAGATGCTTCTAATGCTTCTAGAAGACCAATGCCTAACACACTTTTTGGAATCTTTTTTGAGGTGATCATTATATGATTGGAAATTATTCAATTTCATTATTATTTAGGATTGTTTCTATATATTATGGTGCTAATTGTATATTGCACTATATGTCTACTTCTTAATTCTCCATCTTTGAAAAAGTTATGATATGATAGGAGTTTATGGAAGATTTTTAAAAAACTGCAATTCCTTAACAATGCTGGGTTATATTAAATTGGAAAATACAATATATATTTAAATTGTTTTAATGTGACAAAGAATTTGAATTTCTTTTGCAGGAGATCAATCATGCTGGTGCTGGGGGATTGTGGGCTGAGCTTGTTAATAACAGAGGTAATTAATAAACAGTAATGTTTGTTGTACAACATAAATACATTCATTCAACTAGTATCCAGCGTGTGCTATGTGTCATACATAATGTGTGTAATACGTAATATACATTCAACTAATATTCAACGTGTGTTATATGTCATAAAATTAACGTGTGTTTCATTTCAGGTTTTGAAGCTGGGGGCACAAGTGTTCCATCAAATATTGCACCATGGAGTATAATTGGGCAAGAATCATCGACAATTTTAGTGCAAACTGAACTTAGTTCTTGCTTTCAAAACAATAAGGTTGCATTAAGAATGGATATTCTGTGTGACAATTGTCCTTCTCCAGTTGGTGTCTCTAACCCTGGCTATTGGGGCATGGTGAGATTTAACTAACCTTACATACATATAATAATCAAAAATGTTTTTTTTACACTATTCACTCATCATTATCAACTACTATATGTAATAATATAACATTTTAAAATTATTAATTCAACTTTTAATATCATACATTAATACAATATTTTATAGCGTGATTGGATGAGATTTTACATAAAACAGCGTGTATTCCAATGCACTTTTTGTGAAAAGAAGGATAAACTTGATTCTCCTAAATTAGTATCAGGACGTGTATTTTGAGTTAAACAAACAGACTCTTAAAAGTTGAATTAATAATTTTAAAAAGTTGAATTATTAGATATATATAGTGGCTAATTTTGTGGTGTACATGAAACATTACTCCATATAATATATATCACATAAACCCTTATTTATTTGTTCTTTTATGCCTTGTTTTATTGGATGAATTTTAATATCAAGTGCTTTTAAGATATTTGTTGAAGATACTATAAATCAAATTTATTCTTAAGATTTACTTTAGAGACACTGAAGTTTATAAAATTATTATATTAATCTTCTCGTAAATTTGTAAAATCATTGTAGCAATCTTCTTTCTATGATGCAATATGAATATTATATTTAAGGAAGATTAATGTTATCCAAATAAAAAGATAATTTTTCCAGCAAAATTTGTATTGCTTTTTTTAGATAATTTTGAATTTTCCCTTTTCCATAACTCTGTTAAAGATTTAATTTTGATATGCTGGTTAAAAGTACTTTTATTGAAGCATTGATTCATCAATACAAATATTAAAAAATGGAACTCATTCCAATTTAATGATTAGATTTTGGTTGTGATATTGACAATGAAATAATAATATTGTTTCAGAACATTAAGCAAGGGATGGAATACAATATTGTGTTCTTCGTCCGTTCAACTGGACCAATAGACTTGACACTAGAATTCAAAGATGCAAAAACTGGAGCCACATTAGCTTCTGGCAATGTCAAGTGAGTATACCATACCATTTTTTTTTATATAGGTTTTTCTTTGGGTATCCGTCTGTCAGTAGCTAACAACTAATCCATAGCTTCGACGGATATCACTTTTCAATGAGTAGGGAGAAATTGAGTACAAGATTTTCTGTAAACACACCGTCCCAAGAATTGAACCCGGGGCAATAGGGATGGCAACAGGGCAGGGCGGGTGCGGGGAGTATAGTCCTCATACCCATCCCCGCTCTATGAAAAAATCTCCATTTCCGTCCCCGTTCCCCGCCTCGGGGGAATTTCTCCTCATCCCCGCTCCCCACGGGAATCGGGGATCACCGCGGGTCCCCAAATGAGGAATAAAAAATTTTAAAAAAAACTTATTTCTTAATTACGTAAAATAAAAAAATATAATTTTGAAAAAATTAATACAATAATCATTAATTCTAAAGACACTGTTACATAAGTTCTAAAGGTAAAAAAAAAAATCTTAAACAATAAAATATAAGTCACAAAAATAACAAAATATGTCTTTGACAGTGGCTTATATTGGGCTGTATTCGACTTGTTTTTCTGATTATTGGGCTTTGGTTGTGTTTAGTTAGTATTGTTTGTATTCTGTTTTTCTGTTTTGTGTTTCCTTCCTTATATAAGGAACTCTTCTTCCTCATGTAAACAATTAATTCAGTTTTACAGTATGCAATCAATACACAGCATTTCAGTTTTTTGTTCAAAAGTTTTCTTTTCTTCTTTGCCACTTCCTTTTCTCTTCTAAACCTTCTGTGTGGGCCTGGTGCCCTTACATGGTATCAAGAGCTCCATACGAGTCCTGGGTATCCCTGTTTTCTTCTCCATTGCTGCCCACCATGGCAAGCGCTTCTTCTTCTTCATCTTCCAACAAGAACCAACTCGTTCCAATCTCAGACAAACTGGACGATAAATGCTACTTACCTTGGCGTCAAGTTGTTGTGTCTACTTTACTCTCTCAGAATTTAGAGGATCACCTGCATCAAGATCAAGTCCCTGCCAAATATGATTCCAGTGATGATCGACAAGCCAATAAACAATCCAAGAACTATCAGGAGTGGCTTCTTGCGGACTATGCTATCGTTTCGTGGCTTCTACACTCGATGGATCTTTCCTTCAAGAATCGAGTGGTGGGTTGCACATTTGCGTATCAGATCTAGAACACCATCGAAACTTTCTTTGCATCTCATACAAAATCAAAAGTCAAGCAACTCAAGAACCAATTGAAGTCTCTCAAGAAACATGGTATGAATGCTCATGATTATCTTCTTCAAATTAAACAGATTGTCGACGCTTTGGCAGCGGTCGGTTCACCATTGACGACGGATGAACATGTTGAAGCTATCTTGGATGGGCTAAATGAAGACTACAAGGCCTTCAATCTTTTTGTTCTTGGCCGCAAAGAACCTTGGGCCATCACTGAGCTTGAAGCCTTCTTGATGACTCAAGAAGAGATGCTTGAGAGATACAGAGCCGAGGAGTCACCACTAATCCAAGCCCATATTACTCAAACTCAGGCCCAGCCCAACTCCTTTTCTTCCTCGGGTTATAGTCAATTAGGTCATTCACAGAGGGGTGGATTCCTTCCTCGTGGAGGTTCGAGAGGTCGCAACCGCGGCTCTCGTTTTCGCGGTCGTGGCGGCTGGCAAAATGCAAATCGGCTGCTTTGCCAACTGTGTGGCCGTGCTGGTCACTCGGTGTGGCATTGCTACTTTAGGTTTGACCAAAACTTCACAAACCCCTTTTCTTCTCCAAACAATCCAACCCTAAAACCTAATTACCAAAACCCACCTCCGCCACCATCAACCTTCCACCACCCACAAGCCCTTCTTGCCACTCCTTCCACGGTGGCGGACCCAAACTGGTATCCTGATAGTGGGGTTTCGAATCATCTCATTCATGACAAGAACAACATCAAGCAATGTTCGGAGTACAATGGATCTGACATGGTATCTGTTGCAGATGGCACATGTATTAAAATTGCAAATACTGGTAACTCAACTCTTTACTTTAACCATTCGCGTTTAATATTCAATCTTAATAATCTTTTACATGTTCCTGACATTGTCAAAAATTTGGTTAGTGTTCAAAAGTTTGCAAAAGATAATTCTGTTTTCTTTGAGTTTCACCCTCATAACTGTTGTGTTAAATCCCCTGTTACTAATGACATTCTTATTACTGGGACTGAAAACAATGATATTTACAAATTCACTAATATATCTATACCTAATCACATAAGTTTTTCCCCACAAGCTTATCTTTCACACACTGAATCTTTTCCTCTGTGGCATTATCGGTTAGGACATGCTGCTAATAAAACCATTGATCTTGTTCTTTCATCTTATTCTTTGCCTGTTCCCAAAAACAATATCTCTTTGTGTGATTCTTGCTGCAAGGCAAAGAGTCATCATTTACCACATTATACATCTTCTACCACCTATTCTCAACCTTTATAGCTCATTTTTGCTGATGTTTGGGGACCATCTCCAGTTATTTCAACCTCAGGCAGTAGATATTATGTTTCCTTTATAGATGCATATTCTAGTTATACGTGTCTCTATCTTCTTGAGACAAAATCTCAAGTCTTTAAGGCTTTTCAGCAATATAAATCAATGATAGAAAACTTTGTAGGTGCTAAGATTAAGGCTATACAAACTGATAATGGAGGGGAGTTTACTTCCCTCAATTTTAAAAATTTTCTTATATCAAATGGAATACAACATAGACTTACATGTCCCTATTCCCATCAACAGAATGGAAAAGTGGAGCAAAAACATAGGCATATCACAGAAATAGGCTTAGCCTAGATGTCTAATGCATCTTTACCTTTGTCTTTTTGGGATCATGCTTTTACATCTGCTGTTTTCATCATAAATAGACTACCATCATTTTCATTAGATAAAAAGTCTCCTTTTGAAATTATGTATCATAATAAACCTGATTACAATGTTTTTAAGGTTTTTGGATGTTTGTGTTATCCTTACTTGAGAGATTACAATAACCACAAATTTGATTTTAAATCACATGGTTGTCTTTTCCTGGGTTATGCACCCAATCTTAGAGGCTATAAGTGCCTTTCCCCAACAGGTAAGATTTTCATTTCAAGAAATGTCCAATTTGATGAGTATGTTTTTCCATATAATACTTTCTTTGTCAAGAATGTTCCTTCCTCAGTCAGCACTGTACAGTCATCCTTAATCCCTATACCTGTTGCTACTTCAACTACTTCCTCATCTTCAACTTCTCCTATTGAGCCTATCATACCTATTCCTTCCACTGCCTCTCACACCACTCCCAGTACAGAACCTGATTCTTCATCTACTATGCTGCCACCATCTCAAGGTAATATTGTTCCTATTCCTGCTACTGTTGTTGATTCTTCAATTCAGTCTTCTTCTCATCCCATGCAAACTAGGTCAAAATCAGGTATTTTCAAACCTAAAACTTCATATCTTGCTGCTTTATTAACTGAATCACCTCTTGCTATTCCTAAATATGCATCTGAAGCCTTCCAATCTCCACATTGGAAGGCTGCCATGATTGAAGAATATAATGCTCTTATGAGGAACAAAACTTGGGATTTAATTCCCTCCCCTCCTTCCACATCCACTGTCATTGGATGCAAATGGGTGTTCACTGTCAAACAAAATCCTAGCAAAATCCTAATGGTTCTATTAAAAAATACAAAGCTAGATTAGTTGCAAAAGGGTTTCATCAAAAAGAAGGGTTTGACTTTCATGAAGTCTATAGCCCTGTGGTCAAACCAGCATCTATTAGAGTTTTGTTGTCTTTTGCTCTATCTAAAGGCTGGTCTATTCGACAGTGTGATTTTAATAATGCATTTTTAAATGGTACTTTGAATGACACAGTGTTAATGACCCAACCTCCAGGTTTTGTTTCTAGTAATCCCTCTGATGTTTGCAAGTTAAATAAATCTCTTTATGGTCTCAAACAAGCCCCTCGAGCTTGGTTTGAGACTCTTAAGAATACTTTATATAAGTTTGGTTTTCAAAGCACTAAATCTGATAATTCCCTGTTTGTTAAGTTTACTGCTACATCTCAGACTTACATACTTGTCTATGTGGATGATATTCTATTGACTGGAAACAATGATTCTGAAATAAGCACCCTTATACACAGCCTTAACACTGTCTTTCCTTTAAAAGACTTAGGACCACTACATTATTTTCTTGGAATAGAGGCTACACATGTATCTAAAGACACAATAATTCTGTCTCAATCTAAATATATTCAGGATCTTTTAAACAAAGCTGGTATGAGCAATGCAAAAACTATGCCCACACCTATGTCTACTGCTTTAAAACTTTCTGCTCAGGGAAATGACCTTTTCGATGATCCAACTTTGTATAGATCTATTGCAGGAGGTTTACAATATGCTACTTTAACTCATCCTGAGATTTCATACTCTGTTAATAGAATCTGTCAGTTTATGCATAGACCCTTAAATTCTCATTGGTTAGCTATTAAAAGAATTTTAAGATATCTTGCTGGCTCACACACTCATGGTTTAGAATTTCAAAAAAATACTGATTTGAGACTGCTTTCTTATTTTGATTCTGACTGGGCAAATGATGTTGATGATAGGAAATCCACATCTGGATACTGTGTCTATTTGGGGTCAAATCTAGTTTCCTGGAGCAGCAAAAAGCAGGCTGCTGTTAGCAGGTCCAGCACTGAAGCAGAATATAGGAGCTTGGCATCTGCAATGGCTGAAGTTTTGTAGCTGCAAACTCTTCTTAAAGAGTTACATATTACTTGCTCTGCTCCTCCAGTAATCTTCTGTGATAACCAGAGCACCTGCCTTCTTGCTGCTAATCCCATTCTCCATGGCAAATCTAAACACTTTGAGTTAGATTTGTCTTTTGTTAGAGAACAAGTTGTAAATAAGCATGTTTTTGTTGTACATATACCTTCTTCTGTCCAAATAACAGATATCCTAACAAAGCCCTTGCCAGCTCCATCTTTTCATCATTTTAAGGCCAAACTCAGACTCACTACTTTGCCAACCCGTAGCTGAGTTTGAGGGAGGCTATTGGGCTGTATTGGGCTTGTTTTTCTGATTATTGGGCTTTGGTTATGTTTAGTTAGTATTGTTTGTATTCTGTTTTTCTGTTTTGTGCTTCCTTCCTTATATAAGGAACTCTTCTTCCTCATGTAAACAATTAATTCAGTTTTACAGTATGCAATCAATACACAGCATTTCAGTTTCTTGTTCAAAAGTTTTCTTTTCTTCTTTGCCATTTCCTTTTCTCTTCTAAACCTTCCGTGTGGGCCTGGTGCCCTTACGTTGGTATCATGATACGTATTATGATTTGAGAAATGTGATCGGAGAGAATAAGGGAGGGGCGCTAAGGGAAGAGTTTGGTCAAGACGTTAAGTTATTTTAGGATTTCTTAATTCTGCAAAAGTAGAATTATTACGTACATATGAAATTATAAATTTATCCTCGGGGCGGGGAACATAGTCCCCATCCTCGAACTACCCCTTGAGGAGAGTTTTCCTCTCCGTCCCCATCCCCGCAGAAAAGATACCCAACTTCGGGGCCGCAAATTCGGGGTTCCCCACGGGATCCCGGCCTCTGCATCGCCATAATACTTATGCAACTCAAACATTTAACACTTGTGCTAATATCACGATTCTTTAAAATTAATAAAATAACAAATCTACAGAGACTACATAAAAGTGTATTTTGTATTTAAATGAGAATTATACATAGAGATGATTTGATCTATGCAGAGGTACTGAAGCAGAAGTTTCAAACTGGAAAAGGATGCAAAGTACATTGTCAGCATTAGCAACAAGTAGTAACGCAACACTTGATATAACAACAACCACAAATGGGACCATATGGTTGGACCAAATTTCTGCTATGCCCAACAATACATATAACGTATGTCTCTCTTTGTTTGTTATGGGTGATACTAAATGAAAAATACAAAATCAGCCCAACCAGTCAATAAATGAGATTTTGGGCTATAATTACTCAGCTCATTACCATCTCAATGATTATTTGGGTCAAAACCAAAGCTAAAATAAACTCATTAGCTGTATGGGCTGATTTTTTATTGTCTACTTATCATTATTGATTTGTTATATGTTATACTAATCTTTCTTTATTTTTTTTATCTTCTGTTTATTTTAAGGGCACCGGGTAAGAACTTGAAAAAACAAATATTGGAAGATGAAAATAAGTTTGTGTTTTTAATATACTATACCCATTAAAAAATTTTAAGACTTAGATACTTTTAATCCGATGAAAACATAAATTACTTTTGAATGTATAACATTTTTTCACTCATTTTGGGATTTTCCACATTAATTGTATATGTTGTTGATTGCGTTCATAGTTTATTTCTCTGTATTTAGGTTGGTTCTTATAGGGGATGATATTTTTCTCCAACACATGTAGATAACAATTTGTTGTTATCAATTCAAGGATGAAAAATAAATTACATAAATGGGATCCATCCCAAATTCAATGATAATTAGATATAAGATTGGATTTTGCTATGGAAGTATAAATATTCACCTTGACATGCATTTTTATATTTTCATTGTACAAATGCTTGGGGCACAACAAAAAATCAGCCAAAACAGTCAACAAAGCTCATTTAACACTTTATGGCCCAAATAGCACTTCTAAACATGAGTATATTTTTAATGGGCGGGATGATTGTGACCCAAATTTCTATTTGTTGGCTGTTTTGACTGGTTTTTTGTTATGCCTCTAGCAATGCTCTTTTCATTGTTTAAAATTTTAATTGAACTTACTATTTTGAGTATTTTTAAGTAAAATCGTGGTAATGTTTGTTTTCGGTGACTCTGGAGTCAGAGTTATGAAGTCGGTGTCAAAGAAGTCAGAGTCGTGACTTCAAAATTGACTCCGAACTTGTGCCTCCCTTCCAGCATACAGTGACTCTCTTCTAATAAAGTGACTCCAAAATTGGAGTGGACAAAAAATTGACAATTTTATTCATAAGTGACTCTCGCACCAAACACTTGACAGAGTCAATTTTTCACTAGAGTTCCTGAGTCTGATCTAAGAGACAGAAAAAACAAACACAACCTATGAGATTTTAGTGTGGGTGTAATTTAGATCATCAAATATCTTATTTTATCTAACTAACTAATATCTTAGAATATTTGTGAGAAAAAGTGTGGGTAAATATGCAAAGTTGTGTTGGAACAGGGACATGGTTGTCGAGCAGACTTGGTGAACATGCTTATAGCCTTGAAGCCAGCCTTTCTCAGATTCCCAGGTAGGTATTTTCATAAACTGATGATGTAATGTAAATGAATGTCAATAATTCAAATTTAGGGTTTCATTCTATTGTATTACCAATAACATAATGCTCTGTTTGTTGTGTGTTTGCCATAGGAGGATGCTTTGTTGAAGGGCAAACACTAAGAAATGCATTTAGATGGAAAGATAGTGTTGGACCATGGGAGCAGAGGCCAGGCCATTTTGGTGATGTTTGGAGTTATTGGACCGATGAAGGATTTGGCTTTTTTGAGGCTCTTCAAGTAAGTCCTTTTTTTAAACATTTTATTATTTTATATTCTTCGATCTCATCAATCATATAATACAATTATTATTATTATTTTGTTATTTTGTGTAGCTAGCAGAGGACATTGGTGCAGAGCCACTATGGGTCTTTAACAATGGTATTTTTTATTTCTCATAATATCTTGCTATTTGCAGTAAGGAGCATTGATTAATCATGGGAAATACACGTGGCACAAAAAAAAATCAGCCAAAATAGTCAATAAATTATGCATAACATATATAATATAAAATGCACAATGTATATCACATGCAATGCACAACATATATCACATGTTGTAACATCATCTTTCTTTATAACATGTGATATATGTTGTGCATGTAATATATGGCGTGCACAATATGTAATATTCGTTGTGCAATTTATATTATACATGTTGTGCATAATTTGTTGGCTGTGTTGGCTGGTTTTTTATTGTGCCCCTAGCAATACTCATTAATCATTGAGTTGAATTTTATCCGAACAAGTATTTAAGAAATTACATTTAAATTTTATTCCAAAAAAAATATAGGTATATATCTTACTGTAAGACAAAACAATATTTAACATGTTAATTGATAAATAAGACAAAGCAAATCTTCTGAGAGAAACTATAATATTTATCTTTTTATCACACCTCTTCAATACCTCAATACACTACAATTTATACGAAATAAAAACAAAAATATGAATAGAAAACTAAAAAAACAAAGTTAAACATACATGAGATTCGACTTAAAAAATATAACATCAAATTGTCAACGTAAATCATCAAGTATTGGAAAAAACTTCAGAAAATATCATCAAAACTGTATAATTCCTTGTGCAATTACATACTAAAGATTCTTCTTCACTATCACAATTTATTTTTCAGGTTTCTATTACCCAACTTGATTCAATTCATTAATCTCATATTAACAACAGTTAGATCCTACGTACCATACAGAATTGATTAAATGAAGCAGAAGAAGTTAATGCACAATTTAGGAAGTAGATGAGCATGATGACAAAAAAATCCAAAAATGTAAAATTCATAGAGCAAGAAATGGAGAAAGATATCTCCTACCATATTTTAACTAGTACAAACAAAGCATCTATATATATTATATTGGGGAAAAGTACTTCAGTATTTTTCATTAATATTACAAATCATGTAGAATAATTGATAATAACAAGCAGGAGAAACAAAGATAAATTATAATAGTATTCATGTAAGTATTTTTGAATTGTACATTTTTCTGAACATTATAATAAAAATTTATAGAGAAAATTTTAGAGTTAACGGAAGGAGCAGATGAGAGGCAGATAGTAGTGTATTAGATTTAATGGATGGATAGGTAATTGTGATGATGGTGGAATAAATAATATGGTAGAGGATATTATATATACTCTAACAAGTGACATGACAATTTCATGCATTGAATTTGAAACTAAACTCTGAATTATTTTAATTAGGTATTTTTCTTTTAATTTAACATTAATTCATGATACAGGTATCAGCCATACTGATCAAATAGATCCAAGCATCATCCAGCCTTTTGTGCAAGTACATTAATTTCCTTACCCTGATCTCAATTGCCTCCTCCAATTTTTTTATTTGTCTATTTTGAATTTTCATACATTTTTAAATAATAATTAAAACAATCTTAAAATTATAAAATATTAATATATTTTACTATATTATTCTTAATTTAAAATATACAAATATATTTAGTTGGTAGAAGAGAATGAGTTAATTAAGAATTAAACAAGAAAAAAATTAATAAATATTATCTAGAATTAATAAATGAACAAATAAAAAGAGATAAATTTAAAAACTCAAAGTGAACTAATAAATAAAGACCGAAGGAGTATTTCCTATTGATTTTCCCCATCTTTCTTAAAAATGGTGTTGAAAATTTTCACAATGAGATCTATTTTGCCTTAATTAGCTTTTCTAGTTGTAATTTCAGGAAGCCCTTGATGGAATTGAGTTTGCAAGAGGAGCATCCACTTCAAGATATGGTTCACTAAGAGCTTCTATGGGGCACCCCAAACCTTTTAGCCTTAAATATGTTGCTATTGGAAATGAAGATTGCGGGAAAATTAACTACAAAGGTATGCCATTTTTTTATTTTTCTAATTTTCTCCTCCAACTTTTATACCAAATTGTTGTGATTTAATTATTGATAGCGTAGATATTAATCACTTATGTTAGTTGAAAGAGTTTTATTAGCGATACAAAATTATACCAAAAAATATGAGATTGAGCCAAAATCACTCACTCATTAAAAAAACACATATATATTCACATGATTAAAATGCTATTTGGACTAAAAAGTGTTAAAATAAGTTTTTTTACTTGTTTTGATTGAAAAATATTGTTATCTAAGATTTGTCGTTAGAAAATACGCAGCATGTATTACTAATTCTGGAATTTAGAAGCACACTAGAGAAATTCCATCGTATTATTATATATTTAGTTTTATTTTTCACTTTTTAACTTTTAATCTTCTACACCTTGTCACTTTAATATTTATATTATCTTTTTTTTACCTTCCAATTCTTATTTGCTATTAGTTGAATGTTGATGATCTTGTATATATATATATATATAATACTTGAGCAATGGTATTTGCATACTAAAAGTGACATTATAAATTAAATCAGTCACCAGTATAAAAAAATTTGATTGAATAAGTATAAATAATTAAATATTGAATTGTGTCAATATAAAAATTGTCATTGTCTTTATATAAAAGTTTAAATATAATGTTAGATTGAATTAAGATATAAGACAGATTAAGTAGTTATAAATATTAAATTATATCAGAGTTTAGTAATTAAGAGACTGATTTAGTGTTAAATTTAATGTATGATGACTAAATTAAGCAGTTATTTGTTTATTGTTGATCAGGAAATTACATTGCATTCTACAATGCAATTAAAAGGGTATATCCAGATATTTTGATTGTTTCAAATTGTGATGCATCTTCCACGCCATTAGACCACCTTGCCGATTTGTTTGACTATCATGTAATAATACCATCATATATATATCTCTCACAATTTACATTCATCATTAATAATTTCATATATACTTTCATATTTTCTTATATTAGAATAATTAATGTATCTATTTAACTAATCTTTCTTCTTAATTACCAGACTTATCCTACTAGTGCTCAAAACATGTTCAATAACTACCATGTCTTTGATAACACATCACGCAGTGGCCCAAAGGTTTTTCTTTTATCCTCTTTGAAACTATCTCTTCTTAATTATTCATTTACCTATCATTGTTCATCATTTGATACTTTATTTAGTTAATTAACTAAACAATGCCTTTAGTGATTAATTATTTGAAATTGAACATATATATTATGATGTATAGGCTTTTGTGAGTGAATATGCTCTAATTGGAGGACAAGAACAAGATCAAGCCAAGCTTGAAACCATTTTGGGAGCTGTATCTGAAGCTGGATTCCTTATTGGATTAGAAAAAAATAGGTAATAAATAAAGTGCTACTTTGTATCATTAATAATAACACTTTCGAAATAAAATAAATAATCTAAGAATAAATTTTCGTTTGTTTGTGTTTTCATAAAAAATATAGTAATCAATATGTTTGATCACTTCTTCCAACAAGCTTCATGCTAAGTTTTTTTTTTTTTATCAGGATAGTGTTATTTTAACATCTAAAAACAGATATATATGGAAACATTTACTTTTAAATCATTGAATATGATAATATATATATTAAAAACGAGTAAGACTATTCAGATTATATTTAATGATTTAAAAGTGAATGTCATAAGTGAATATCACTAGTTTAGACATTAACATAGTTTTATTTGTTAAAAAAAATAACATCAATGTATAATAACCATGAAATTTTATTTTTTATTTTCTTTTATGAAAATAACAAATTAATTCCACTACTTATTATTACTCTGCTTTCATTCCATTTTTGACCCCCTTGCAGTGATATCGTGGCAATGGCTTGCTATGCACCACTTTTTACAAATGAGAATGACAGGAAGTATGTATGCATGTCCTCCATTAATAATGCTAATTACTAATTATTATTAATTGATTATTATTTAAATTGAAATGTAAATGAAATGTATTATATGATGAGTAGGTGGAGCCCGGATGCAATAAATTTCAATTCGAATCAGAGTTATGGAACACCTAGCTATTGGGTGACTTATTTGTTTAGGGAGTCAAATGGAGCAACATTTCTCCAATCTCACCTTCAAAATGCTGATTCCAATTCACTTGTTGCATCTGCAATTCTTTTTCAAAATCCTCAGAACAAAACTTCTTTGAAGATTAAGGTAGTACATTCATAATATTATTCAGAACAATAAAATTTCATTCCACAAATCACACGCCTCATATATATATATATATATATATATATATATATATATATATATATATATATATATATATATATATATATTGGGGACATATCAAGTGAGAGGGTTGAGAGTGAGAGGAATAAATATGAACAATTGGATCTTATTTGGATGGTCAAGATTAGATCATAGAGTCATGTGACTTTTTTAAGTGATCATGTGACAATTTAAAATCTTTTAATCTTGACCATCCATCAAGATTTACTCATCTCACTCTCATATAACTTTAGCATTCTCACTAGATACATCCTTTTATATATATATATATATAAGCTAAGGAAGGAAACAAAACAAATAATAACTTATTTGTTTAGAAGAACATGTATAGCGATGAATTAAAAAATATGATATTTTAACATTTACAACATCTTACTCTGTTTGGACTAAATAATTGTGTCTAGATCCCATGAATTTGTTCATTAGAGATCTAAACTTATTTACCTTAATTAGTTAGATAGTGTTTGTTTTTAATGACTTTGGGGTTAGAGTCAAGGGAGTCAATGAGTTATGGAGTTATTGTCACATGAGTCAGACTCTTAGTGACTCCAAAATTAACTCCAAACACATTCTCACATATTTGTACTCATTCTAACACACAGCGACTCCCTTCCAACATACAATGACTCTAAAATTAAGGTAAACACAAAATTGACAATTTTATTCATTGAGTCACTGTGACTTTCGCACCAAACACTTGACAGAGTCATTTTTTCACTGACTCTAAAGTCAGAAAAATCAAACGCAACCTTATAATCTTGTAAAGCACATTACATACTCTATAGTCTATAGTCAATTTGCTTATATAGTTATATACTATTTGTCTTAATTAGTTAAGTTGTCATAAAACTTTGGTATCATGTCATGAAATTAATTATTTTTTCTTAACAATTTATTTAAACCATATATATGAACTACTTGTTGTAATTGATTTGTTCTATCTCAGGTTGCAAACATTGGGAGTAGCCAAATAAGTCTTAATATTTCTATCAGTGGATATACTCCCTCAACTTCAACTGCAACAATGACCGTACTCACATCTAGTGATCCAATGGATATGAACGATTTCGATAATCCAACAAAGGTTATTAATATAACAATAATCTTTGTTGTACAACAGAAATACTTCCAACTAGTATCCAACGTGTGCTATACATAACATGTAATGTGTGCTATACGTATGATACACATATATATAGCACATATTTCACGTTATGTATAATAAATATTGGATATTATTTTGACGTATTTCTGTTATACGACTAACATTATTGGTTAATATAATGTTACATTTTTATTTGTTTCTCTTTCATTTATTTTGTTTATTAATTTCCCTATGAAATTGTTACATATATAATTATGCTAGTATATATGTGGAACTAAAATCCAATTTTCTTGTGTTTGTTTCTTATATTCACAGATATCACCACAACAAAGTCAATTTCAGACTAGCAATCTGAATAATGTCAAAATAGCTCCTGTTTCATTGACAATACTTGATCTGTGAATAATTACTAATTAAATTGTAGAGAAATGAAAGCCCTTAATTAGATGAAATTAAAATAGGCAATGAAGATGGGTTTTGTTGTTTAGATTAATTAAGCAGTGTAAATTATATATCTTTATAAAGATTGTCTTAGGTTTTATTTTATTTTATTTTTTTGTTTTTGGGAGGTTGTAGTTTGTAGTTTGTTTGGGAGGTTGTAGTTCACTAGTTTGTAGTTTGATCGATCGTTAAATATGTATATCTGTTAAATTTTATTAGAATACAATTAATAGTAATGAATTAGAACTAAATTTATATTTGAAAAAGATAGTTATATCAATTATTAAAATAATATTATTTAAAATATAAAAGCAAAGCAATATCACAAATTTTATAGAAGTAATTGAAATTTTAGACACAAAATATAGAGAAAGGATAAATTAATAGATAAACATTCCTTTACTAGAAAAACTCTCTCTTTTATATATTAAATTTATGTGTTATATATATCTTATATTAAATTTTACCGTTCAATAATTAAGGGAAATAATTCTTGTTCATATTATGAATACATGTTTGTTATTTGAAAGGAATGATGAAAAGAGAAAATAATTAAAAACAATATTATTTGTATATAATATTTCTCTTCAATTACATTTTAAATAGAGTAATGTTACGTGTATACTATAAAATCAGTTACCATCAGTCATTATATATAATAATTTAACTTTCTAAAACTATTAGTCAAATTTTTAAAAATGTTAAATTAATATATAATATTGAAAGTTAAATTAATAATTTTAAAAATTGCAGAATCTTATTCACCCATGGCTCTTGACTGATTTCCATATTAAAATGTTAGAATTTTCTGGTATGGAGTTTCCATTGATTGACGATATTTTGATTTTAATAAAAATGGATTGGATGGATAGCCTAATATTTTTCCCGAGAGTCCATGATATTAGATTTAGGCCCAATGTTGAATATGTTGAAGATTGTTTGGAATCTAATGCAACTTAGATTAATGTTAAAAAAAAAAACAAAACAAGGACCCTAGTACAAATGGTAGTGGCTTGGATTGTTTAAATATCTAGTCCCGGGTTCGATTTCGGAGCGGTGTGTATATAGAGAGGACCTTGGCTAGCCGTTCCACCCTTGAAGTGCACGCATAAATCGGCGGAGGATTAGTGATCGAAACTGCTCCGATAGATACCTTGGGAAACAAAAAAAAATATTAAAAAAAAAAAGGTAAATATACTAATAGTTATTATAAATACATGACATGATTCACAATCAAATAGTGGCAAGTTATTACATATAATAACTAATAATGACTTATATTTTATGTAGAAAAATTATGAGTTTAATTTTGATGTATTGATAGTATAAAAATATTTTACACTGTCATCCAATCAAAACACTCTGTGTGTATGATTTTTCAGGTAGTGAAAAAGAAAAAATATAATTATAGCTGACGTAGTTTGAATAACTGTGTAAAAAAGTTGTACATTGTAGTCTCTTGTAAATATAAAAGGCATTATTGAACCTTCTGGAAATGAAGAGAGAATATGATGATGATGGTGTTAAGAAAGGTCAAAGTAAGGAGTAGAATGGTCAGCGGAAACAAGAATTGTGAATGCAAAAAGTCAACAAGAGTAGCTACTTGGTGCAACACTACACCAGGCACTCCAGTTTTGAATTTGAGTCACCTCAACCAATCACATTCATCACATCGCTCTCACGCCTACATTACCAACAACACAAAAAACAACAAGCCGCATGGATATAATTTTAATTAATTAGTAGTATTAATGTACTTTTAGAGTTTAATTATAATGTAATGTCAGTGTAAAAAAATATTTTACATCAATTATATTCGATGATTTGTGTGACTTTTTAATTAATTGGAGGTTGAGTTAATTAAAGACGTTTACTAATGTGCAAGGGCGAAGCTAGGTTAGAGCCCCCTGAAATTTTTTATTTTATTAGTGCAATAAAAGAAATTATATATATTTAGTTCTTCTAATTTTTTTATAGTTTAATTTTAATTCATTGTCAGTATAAAATAATTTTATACAGACATCCAATCATTAATTGACATATCAACAAAAGTTTTTAATAACTCAACCATCCAGTAACTAAAAAGTCACACAAATCAGTGGATGTGATTGACTGACAGTGTAAAATTTTTTACACAGTTAGTGCATCTTAATTAAACTTTTTTTTCTTATATATATTTTATTGAATTTTATTTAATATATAACTCAAATATCATACATTTACATTATATTTGTAAAAAAATTAAAGAGTATAGAAAGACTTAATAATATGATTAAATTTAACAAATAACTCAAATAAAAAATTAATAATTAAAAATAAAATATATAAAATATCTAACTTCGTCTTCATTGGTCACCCCTAAAAAAAATTTCTGGCTTCGCCCCTGCTAATGTGTCAATCCATAATTAGATATCAGTGTAAAATTACTTTACACTGACATTGAGTTAAAATTAAACTCTTACTTTTAAACATACTTACTATAAAAATTTCAAGGGTTGTAATGTTATATATATAATTACAATTTAAAATAGAGAGTTTTGGTTCAATTCACGTGGCTAGTGCAAAAAGATTCACATGTTTATTCTTTTCTTAAAAGACTTTTTACTTCTAGGTTTCTTAACCATTAAAAAGTGTATACAATTATAAAATAAATAAAAAAGTTATCTAACTCTCGCCTAATATTTATTTATTCCTGAAGTTATATAAAAGTATGTTCATAGTAAAATTCATTAGTGAAAATAATATATTAGATAAATATTGAATTTTTTATTATATACATGGCATCGTTTAAATTAGATAATATAAAATCGTTCTACACAACTATTTGATTATGTAGTAATATTGAAGTCTTATCATATTACTTGAAAAACGGTTGGAATAAAGAGATAAATTAGAATAATCAATTATGATAGTTGATTTGATAATTTAATTTTTAAAGAATCATATAATTAGAACATTATAATTCTAATTAAATGATAGTGTAAAAATGCATTGTGAGTTAAACTTGTAGATAATAATATAAAATTATTTATTTATTTGTGTTGATTAAACTCAAGGTACTATTTGTTAGAGTCAAATGATTAATCCAATGTAGAGTTATAGAATTTATAGACATGTATTTTACCTCTTAGGATAAGCTTGGTTAAAGTATAAAAATATGGACAAAATTTAAAATTTATTTAAACAAATTTTATATGTATCATTTCATATGTAGAGTTTATTAAGTAAATTTTACCAAAAATTTTTAGTGTTTAATTGTGATGCATCATGAGCGTAAAACAGTTTTACACTGACGTCCTATCAGAAGTAAATAAATCACATTAGACGTTAATATAAAACTGTTTTACATCGGTATATCACAATTAAACCTATTTTTTTTATTCTATGATTTTCTCTAACACATGTAAAAATACAGGACATTTATAAAATAAATATTTCTCCCACTCTATACCTAAAAATAATCATTTTTCACATTTTATTTGGAAAAAAAATTCACGGGTCCTTAATTTAAGAGTTTAATTTTGATACACTTATAGTATAAAAATATTTTACATTATCGTCCAATTAAAACACTCTGTTTGTATGACTTTTTAGGTAGTGGGGGAGAAAAAATACAATTATGACTATTGTAGCAGTACTTGATTGAATGATTGTGTAAAAAAGTTGTATAGTATCGGACTATCGGTGATGAAAAATAAATACTTAAATTAAAAAATAATAATAAAAGTGCATTAATAAATAAAAAAAGAACAAAAACCGTCGTCGTCTGGATGTGACGTCGTTTCGCCCGCTTCGTGTTTAGTGCTTCCACCACTACACTACACAACATAGCAAAACCCGGTGAGTTGAGTTGAGTTGAGTTGAACCTTCACTAGAATCGCCACTTTCGTTTCTTCATTCTTCACTCACTCACTCTTTTTTTTTTTTTTTCTTTTTCGAATCCAATTTCAATTTCAAACCCTTCTCTTCTCTCTCTCTCTCTCTCTCTCTTCTTTCTCTCTCTAACATGGACCAACAGCACCGCCACGTCAGCACTACCGGAGCCACCGATCCCATGCTCCGCACCCCCACCGTACGCACCACCTTCTCTCTCCCCCTAGCTCGATACACCTCCCGCCTCATCGCCGCTGACCGCCGCCGCATGCTCTTCGCTGACTGCACCGACCGCCGATCCGACGACGGAGAACTCAGCGACGATGACGATGGCGGCGGCGGAGGATGTGCCTACTCGAGGCCGGTTCTTGTGCTGGACCTCGTGTGGAACCTTGCGTTCGTCGTCGTCGCCGCCGGCGTTCTCCTCTCCACGCTTCGGGAGCGGCCAGCGACGCCGCTGAGGCTGTGGCTATGCGGCTACGCGCTCGAGTGTGTGCTCCACATGTGCTTCGTGTACTTCGAGTATCGCAGGAGAATCGGCGATTCTTCGTTGTCTCATAGTCCTTACAGGTTCGAATTTTGCGCTGTGAAACTGAAATTGATTCGATAACCGATATGAAGATTAGGTTTTATGTATTTGAAGAGTCGATCGTGTGTTTTCCTTTTATTGCTATGGTGGGATTTTTTTTATTTTTTTCGATATTTACCCATTTATTTTTCAGTGGATTTTAATGTTTTTTGTGAGATTATTTTTTTTATATTTTTTAGATGATAAATTTTGAGTATTTTTTCGCTGCATGTTAGAAGGAAATCAAGGAATGGATAAGGAAACTAATCAAACTATGTGAATCATAATTTGGGAATGATTATGGTGGGTGTATTATGTTATAGTGACTGAATTGAAGAAGAAGCGATGTGTCTTAGTTTGCCATTATTTGCTTGCAATTTTGTTGTTTAACATCTAAATTTGTGTGAAATTAGCTGTCTAGGAGAGCAACCGAGTTTTAGGTATGTGAAAAGTTTGAAGATAATGAGGTTTCTATCTAAATTTGTAATTTATTTCATTTTAAATGGACTAATAAAATTGTTGCTGACCTATAGTAGGCTAGCATATTTTTTAGGAAAGTGAGGTTTTTTTTGGCTAATCAAACATTATTGTGAAGGTTACTGCTTGAATGCATAAGCTTCAATTCAGTAATTGGTGCATTTGTGTGAATTTTATGTGTTGAGGACTGAGTAATTGATGTTCTAGTTGTTATGCTTATATGAGAAGAACAATGATTTTTGAAGACCATGTATGCTTTCCTTTCTATTTGTTTACGTCTTCTGATGATTGAATTTGCATTTCAATGTCATTTGCTTTCAGCATTGTGAAGAAGTTAGAGCCAATAAACACTCTGGCATCATCCGTCTGGTGGGTTTTCGGGTTTTATTGGATTGTTATGGGCGGGCAAGCACTTTTGGAGGATTCTCCTCGTCTTTATTGGTAAGAACCTTAATGTGGATTCCTGTTTTCCTTTTCGGCAGTTTACCACTAAGAATCTTAAGAAAGAAATGAGTTTCTACTACTCTGACATTCATGAACTGTTTTGGATTGCATCCTGAGCCTTATCCAAAATAAGCAAAAGAGTATATTGTGCTTAAAAAGTAAAACAGGAGCTTATTGCATAATGTTCTTTCTATGTTTGTAACTCGAGGGTAATGGAAGCAAAGCGAAATTTAAGGTCACATGTAACCCATCATTAGAATTTTGGTAATGTGTTATTTTTGAACTAGACCTGTACTGTACAACCAATTAAGCTTGGCACTATTTTCATTGGGATTGAGCCCCTTGTCGAACACAAGCCGGAATAAGTAATAAATACTTAGATAGTACTATAACTAGTTAGTATACTACAGGTTCAATACTTGTTTACCTCATCTTCATCTTCAACCATAGTTTATTAATGTTATGCTTTCTAACATATTGGGTGTATGGAATGCTCAGTGATGGTACTTATCATATTGTTGCAGGTTGACAGTGGTATTTCTAGCCTTTGATGTATTTTTTATCATCTTTTGCATTGGGATGGCATGTATAATATTTTTTGCTCTCTTCTGCCTCATCCCAATAATAGCATTAGCTTATGCCATAAGAATCAGAGAAGGTGCATCAGAAGAAGATATCAAGTCACTTCCTAAGTATAGGTTTAGTCAGTCAAATTCATTGGTGATGGTTGATGACACCAATAAGCAACTTGTGAAAGCAAGAAGGGATTCGTGCAATGCAAATCATGTCACTGAACTTTTTCTCCATCCAGATGATTCTGTGAGTACTCTGTCTTCTCATATCTCTCGTTCAGTAATTCTTTAGTCAGTGTTAATATCATTTGTTAGCTGTAACTCTTTTGTCATTCCATGTCGAATTTCATTCCCTGCAACTGCCTTGTTCGCTTTGGTCTGTTATTCTGATATTTGATTGCCAGCATGTGTTCGATTGGATTGACTTTTCTCTACAAAAATTCTTTAGTGTTTGAAATAAGCCTCATGCTCTTCAATAAATTAGGTGGAAGAATATAACTGTCAATTTGAATAAAAGAAGACAAAAAACACCATCATATAACTATGACACAAAAAACAAATGAAAACATAAAGTTTGGTTCTTTAAAGGGTTATTATTTTACGGTGCGGGCCAAAGCTTGTTGAGAATTGGACTGATTTAGGTTCGGATTTAGTTAAGAAAATGCACTGCCCTAGTGTAATTTGGTTTAAAAAAGTGTTTTTTTTCATCCAAACATATTTATAAGTATTAAAAGTACTTGATAGATGTCTATCCGAACGTAAAATAACCTCTTCTAAAATTAGTGAAAAACTTTTATAAAAAGCCAATCCAAATGCACCCTAAGATTCATTGCCATTATAGCCCTCAATGGATGTTATCCTTGTACCTAAGCATGCATTGATTTAGTATTCATTTCAAAAATTTTGATGCTGATAATTCTTGTTTTTATTATCAAACTACATCTTTTTTTTACGCAAAAAATTTGCTGATAGAGGAACTAAACTGCTTCTGATTATGTTGTAGGAATGTTGTATATGCCTATCATCATATGTCGATGGAGCAGAACTGTATCGCCTTCCCTGTACCCACCATTTTCATTGCGCATGCATCAGCCGTTGGCTTCGAACAAAAGCAACTTGCCCACTCTGCAAATTCAATATCCTTAGAGGTGATACATTGGTCTGACCCTTCCTTTAAATAAACAGATTAAACGAGACACCAACCCCAAAGAGAACATGACCCTGGAAGAACCAAAACATTTTCTAATCTGCTGACAAGTGATGGTAAGCAAGAAGTAGAAAACAGAACAGCAGCACAAGTGAACCCCTTCACTTTTTATGTCACTCTGTGCCAATCTTAGGATTTCAGTTTCCATAAAGCTCTGTCATCTTTTGAGCATAATGTCCTTAGTTTATAGTTGGGGTATCATGTATATATTGTAAGCTGCTCATGGAGAGGGTCTTCCCCACCCCTCATCATATTGTACTTTTAGAGCATCATAATATATCAAAATTTCTGTACAGCAATGCGTTTTTGTTGAGTAATTTTCCCAACTTCAGGTACGAATTAGTTCAATACTGGATGCACTCTTTAAAATCCAGAAGCTAGAGGGATTAAGAGTATAAGAGAAAGAGAAGGGTAAGCAGCCAGGTGATTGTTAAAGCCTAGATCTATTAGGCCGTCCGTGATTGTGTTTTCATAGACTCCGAGAGCAGAGTTAGAGTCATGAAGTCATGTTATAGAAATTCTAGACATAATAACTCCAAAATTGATTCTAGACACACTCCCACATATTCGTGTGAACAAAAAATTAAAATTTTTTTTCACTGAACCGCTATGACTTTGTTCTATCTTCACTATGATTCTCGTACCAAATATTTAACAAAATCATTTTTTTCATTGAGTTCAGTGAAAATAAATACTGCATTAATCCTAACGAAAAGATGGATATTGTATTTGTGAATGATGAGATTTTCATCACTTGATTTATTTTGGTATCATCAACAGTGCACCAACAGCTATGGGTGTGTATGAGTTTGGACACATAAAAACCAGATGTAAACACACTGCAAAATGGGATCAAATAAACCCCCCAAATACACCAGCCATTTCACCAATAAACACAATGGTAGCAAGGATTCCAAATGAAAATCCCTATTTCCATCAATACTACAGCCATATGATGACTGCTGCAACATAAGTTATGAGATATGAAATTATTGGTGTGCCTCTACCACAGCTCATAACATAGTATCAGAGTTTCTATAACCAAAAATTTCAGAGTTCGATCATTGTTATCTCCATTTTCTAAACTGTTCCAGCTCCTCTATCCAAATGGTACAAGTTTTTGGAATAGATGGTTAATGACAAGCTATAAAAACATTCTCAATTTAAAAATCAACAAAAACTATCTCTTTTACATTACAATAACAAATAGTCCCAGAACTAAGACATAATTATAATAATAATAATAATAGCAATAATAACCAGAATCAGATTCAGGACTAAACCTGCAAAAAGATCACATTTTTCATCACATGGGTGGTTGTTGTTGTTGTTGTTCATACATTCTTCAATTTCTTCATCTTGGAAGGTGGCCATCTACCCTTCTTCCTCAACCTGCGCTTCCTCACGAGCCTCTTCCTCCTCAGCCTTATCTTCTTCGCCAATTTCATCCTCAGCCTCTGTTCTTCTCTCTCCTTCAGCTTCGATTCCAGTGGCAGCTTCTCAACTGAAACAGCCCCTTCTTTATTGCTCTCCGCCGGAGGAAGCGACTCGCCGCCTCCCTCTGCCGGTGTCGCTCCATCCGCCGCCGCAGCAACGACAACCGTGCTCCGCCTCTTAATGGGTGTCGAAATCGGAACCACGTTCAAGCACTTTGGGGGTGCAACAACCAGGGGTTTAAGGTGCACTCTGAAAACTGAACACACACCAAAAAAATGAAAAAATAGACATAGTTAGGAACAACAAATGTTTAGGAGAAATTGATAAAAAAAATTGAAAAGACACAAAAAGAAAAGTGCTTTCGGAGAATTTAAGGAAAAGGGGGGTAATGTAACATAATAATATTGTAATGATGGTGAGGATGAGTTACCTGGGTTGAGAAGGGAAGAAGAAGAAGAAGAAGAAGATGGAATGGATGAATGGTGAAAGGGGATGGTGAAGGAATTGAAGCACAGAAGAGCCATTTTTATTTCTTTTTTTTGGAGACTGTGGATTTGTTTCAGAATTTGTAGTGTTATTGTTGGGGCAAAGGAGGATTGGAGTTGGGTTGTGGATAAGGCAACATGTTACTCCATTCACTCACTCACTCACTAACTCTTTCACTCTTGCTGCCTAATTTTCTTTTAAACCTTATGATGGCCTTTGATGGGGTGTTTGGAACCCCGTTGGAATTCAATTCCCGTGGGAATTGAATTGAATTCCAGTGTTTGAAACAAAGAAAATCATTTAAGTTGAAATGGAATTCAATTCAATTCCATAGTTTTGGTCAAAAAACAAATCAGAGTCATTCCACTCCGATTTCAATTGAATTCTATTGGCATTTCACTTAAAATATGAAAATGTTCAAATTATCCTCTTTAAATTACCCAATTTAAATTACTCTTTTCAAATTTCAAAGTATCTTAGGATAAATTTGTCTATTAAAAAATTTTAATTCATTTTATAAACATTCCAAACATTGAAATTTAATTCAATTCTACAATTTTACTAATGTATTTCAAACACCAGAATTCAATTCAATTCAAGTGTGAATTCAATTTCTAATGGAATTCAATTCATTTTCATTTTATAAAAAGTTTTCAAACGGACAGTGAATGATCATCATAGTAAAAACTATAAACACTGTGATTGCATCATGAGGAAGGGGGGATTGGAATGAACAATAAATAATCAGTGAAAAGTATATTTTTTTAAAATCAGATATTCTACATGCTCGTATTTTATTTTACAAGAAACTTTATTAGGAGCTAGAAAAAATGGGAAAAGGAATAGACATATAGGAATAAAATTTCTTTTTTTTTTTGTTTTCCAGGGTATTCACCGGAGCGGTTCCGATGACTAGTTCCTCGCCGGTTTGTGCGTGCACCTCAAGGGTGGGATGGCTGGCCAAGGTTCTTTATGCATACACACCGTCCAGGGATCGAACCCAGGACTAGATGTTTAAGCAACCCAAGCCACTACCACTTGTACTAGGGCCCCTGGTTATGGTTATAGGAATAAAATTTCTAATCCTAAACCAATAAACCCCTTAGTCATTTGGATTAAAAGAGATGTCATTTGAGCTAGAGCTCATTGGGTCTACATACCCATTTTGATTGCCTAAGAATTAGAGAAATTTTAGTAAGCAGTAAGCTCATGTTGAATTAAGGTGAATTGTGCTATATCAATAATAAGGCAATATTTAAGGTTTAGTTGGTAGTAAGACTTAAATTTTCAACTAAAATATCATACTATTATTATTCTTAGATCTAAAATTTTATTTATTATTAGAATAAAATATAAGTTTACCTCTCTTATCAGCGTTCTCAGCTCGAAGAATTAATCACTCCGACAGTACATATTATTGAGCAATAAAAAATAAAAACAAACTAGCAGGTGCTCTAGGCTGTACAAGTATTTCTAAGGAAATAATAAGAGAGTCCTATAAAGTGGAAATTCCATGTAATTGGTATATCTCTCCACGGCATATTAAAGTTATTTTTTTTTCAAAAGTAAATTATATTGGTATTTTCTTGCGATTAGACAATATTACACAATTATGAGATGAGAAATGATTTGTGTACACCATAAAATCAGTCACCATCAACTACTATATGTAATAATCCAACATTTTAAAACTAATAATCCAACTTTTAAAAATATTGAATTAATGTATAATAATAAAAGTTGAATTACTAGTTTCAAAATATTGAATTATTATACATAGTGACTGATGATGTCTGATTTTATAATGTTCATGTAGTATTACTTTTCTAAGATTCATACTGTAATGTAATCTTCACATAAATCACGGGGTTTCTTACATTTTACACTTTTGAGGCATTTGACCAAAAATGCATCCTCATTTTTACTCTTGGCCAAATAGATACACTATTACTCAACGAGCCTTTCTTTTAAAATATTCAAATACGAAAAAGATAATTGCTTTTTTTTTTAATATCCCAAAACATTGAGCAAATTAAGTTGACATCAAAATCAGCTTCTAAGCTCTTGCACCAAATTGTACACAGCCGAATAGTTTTAGCAGAAACCATCATCATGGAATCATATGAGAACGAAATAGGAGGGGGTAAGTGCAACAAAATCCACTGCTCCAACACTGTAAAACATTAAGTATGAAAAGAAAAGAAAATTTTCAATAATTCAATTGGATGTTCATATTTATTGTTCACTAGAAAGCAAAGTCAGAAATAATCATATCAGTAAAATCCAAAGCAGACCCACTTACCACAGAAAGCAATGGTCCTTGCTTAAACTTCCCATGAAATGAAAATGAAATTGGCTTTGGATTTTCTCCTGGCCCTCTTATAAATCCACTGAAACATACAAAATAAATTACTGCATAAGGTTAACATCTTCAAAAATTTTCAGGAGAGCATCAACTAAGTGATAACTAAGATAGTAAACTAAATTAAGAAGCAGCAATAATAACAATTATGCCTTGTCCCACTAGATGGCCGTGAATTAAGCATTTGAATAATTAAAAGAAACAGAACATAAAACAATAGAGATGCAAGTAAATGGACCATTATGAATCATGAACTCACATTAATGATGTAGATACCAGAGGAGTCCTTCTTGTATCGTATATGGCAATCAGACCTCTGTAAATATCATCCCCACCTTTAAACGACACGGCTAATCGCTCTCCTGAATTATCCCATGCTATCTTTTCAATTCCCTGACTGAATGCAATAATACAATAAGGTGACAAAAAAACCACATTTTCTATCAAAAATAAATTATGACCATACCACACAGATCCAAATACTTTTAACATTGTATGAAATGATTCTGCTGATGTTTTTGGTATTTTTCCCCCTGTTGCTATCTACATTACATTTAATAACATGATTCCAAGACTCTCATTCCTCTCAATGAGACCAGGAAAAGAAGATGAATCTAGACAAAAGCCATGCACTCAAGCACATTTCAGTGCTGAAGAGCATATCAAAAGGTATATAGTCCATCATACGTCCATGCATTACTCTGTTGGAACAATATTAAGCAAGCCAGACATAGCACAAAATACACTTAAAGAATCTAGATCTAACAAAAAAGTATGAAAATGAAAGAAAAGCAAGGGAACATAGAATGTCAGTTTGAGGATTTTCAGATTTTATTTTCAATAAAGAACATTTCATACAAATTTCATTATAATTAAAAGGTTGCCACTTGCCACTGCAATTCAATGTCTTGTTTCCTCTTTCTGAAATTTTGAGAAGGAATGATGAAAATTGAAAACAATTCTTTTGTTTTCAGAATCGGCTTCATGTAAGTATATATACATGTGCGTGCATGTAGATCAAAATCCAGTCAAACAATTTGAGCCTATTTACTGCTTATTTTTAAAAGAACCAAACAATCTACTCAGCCTGAGAACTCAACAAAGGTTCCAATTTCTCAAATATAACACAAAATGAAAGAAAAAAAAACGAAGACCAATGGTGACCAAGAGGATAAAATATCAAAACAAGTGGTGATGAGAAAGGTAACTAAGTTTGCTAGAAGAAATTTGACATAATGAGAAGACTTTTTGGACCCAAACACAACATTTAAAAAGTTGAAATAAAAATATTTATTTATATTCCATCTTTACCTGCCTGTCAATGATAATATCTCTGGCAAATCAACAGGTAACAGATGTGCATCTGGTAAAGGCAACAACAGGTAATTGTCAAGTAAATTAGTTGCTGAAAAACCAAAGACACAAATATGATTAAAAATACAGTCCATGGACGCTTCAACCACAAATATCTAAATTTAGATTAAACTGAACAAGAAAAGCTGTATTGAGGCTAGGAGTATAGAACTAGGACTTAAAAGTTAAAACACAGATTCACAACAACAACCATCTCAAAAGTTCATAGCATACTTTTCTAGCAAAAAGGAATGTTCATGGCATGCTTCTGTTGAGCTAGCACGACAGGAAAATGTGCAAACCCCTGAAAGTTGAGGCAGTATTATGAACCACCCTCACACTTCGTTAAGGAAGTATATTGACATGGTTTCATCTCTCTCTTTTTTCCTTTTTCCTTTCAATTCACTATATTTTCATTATGTTTAAAAGAGTGGTACCATCTGTCATGAGTCATGAGTTGTGTTTGAAGCCTTCTCATAGGCAATGTTTACATTTGTTGATATTGATTCCTACTTTCCTAGTAAATAAACTAGATACCTCTACAATTATAATAGCAATAGCATATAGTCATATACACTCGCTGTAATCAATCCCTAAATTTAAGGGATCCAATTTTGTTGCATAACTTGTCTGTAAACTACAGACATGGTTTATGATAGGATGCAATGGCATCATTTGGTCAATTTAGCCAACCCTAGCAAGTGTTAAAAGACTTAGATACATGGACCAAGAGGGCTTTTCTAACATCATTCATTCAGAAATCAAAACTTAAGAATATTTTGGATAATGTTTCCCTCTCTATCTCTCTTTTCCCCTTTTCCATCTATTCCCTAAAATTCAATATCATTTTTCCAGCATTAGCATGGCAAGATACAAAGTAAACCACTCAACAAAAGATCATTTGAAGCAAAGGTCAGATACCTAATGAGGGAGGCTTTGAAGCAAAGTGAACAGATCCCAACGTTGAGGAACCAGAAAACGCAAGCAGTATCATACGCCCATCTGGATCCCATGTTGCACCCTAATTAACCATCAGTGACAGAAGAAACCAGTAAAGTAATATCATTATGTGAATTATGTGATAACCATAAGACAGTAGCATTTACAACAATGAACCAATGCATTAATTGTTTTTCTAGCTACTTGTTGTATATAGATTTTCCTGATTTCTGTCTGAGAATATATCATCCTCCCCCTGGCGAGGCATGGATTGTTGCAAAGCATTAATTTTACATCTTATATACCTTGACAAAACCACTAGTTGATGACCATTGTTCTGATGTCCACATGTTCGTCTCCCAAAGATAAAAAGTGCCATCACTGTGTGAGAACATAATAATGAGATTATGAAGCATAAACAGTTTATGTTCAATAAATATTGCAATATTCAAAAGAAGTCATATTTAGCCATGTTGCACTACAATTTTGAAGCAAAGAAGTAATCCCCAGTAGGTGACCACTTCAACATTGATATGCCTCCTAATCCCCTTCGAATTGGTGTACCCACACCTACAGATAATGGGGAAAATAATCACAAATTCAGAAAGCAGAGACAAACTATCATGCTTCAGGTGTTTTATTTCCCCTCATAATGACAATCTAAATATAGACAAAAATTCCTCATCATCCAGTTCATTCAGTTTTCTACGTTAAAGATTCAGAATAACAAAATAATCATCCTAGATTAATAGGGGAAAGAAATTTGATCAATTTCTTTAGGACAAAGAAAAAATATAAGCAAGAAAGGAGAGGTTCACTGTACCTTGAGCAACATCCCACACAGTGAATGAGGAGCTCTCATAGGAAGCAGAAGCTAAGTATGTGAAAATAGGTTAAGAAAATAATGGCAAAAGTAATTTAAAATAAAATTTATAAAGAAAGGGAAAAGTCTGCCATAAATAAACTAAAGTTACACAAAAAGTAAAACAGCTCTATAGACTGCCAAAAAAGTTAGAAAACTTCTATCAAAAAGCATATAATGTTGTCACAGTGACAAGTTCAAGTTCAATTGCAGAAGAGAGTAAACTGAACTCAAAGACTCACTGTGTTTCATAGTTTTGTAGATAGCTAATTAAGATACATATATTAACATCTTATCCAGAACAAAACAAATACTACAAAGTTTAATCAAAACTAACATCATCTTCATATCAAGCAACAGGAGCAATGATATCAATATTTCAAAACAAGAAGTAAAAAAGAAAAGTTATTGCTACTGCCATACCCTTACATAAGTAAGCATGGAGAGCATCAATGGTGAAAGAATGGTGCCAGATTTTCAAATTTCCCATCCTTATCACCATTTTATTGGTTCAACTGAGTTGATGTGTTAAGTTTGCACTTTTGACAATCATATTACTAATACTTTCTGTATGCTTACTGAGGAAAAAGTTACAATCATACAGACAACAGCATTTCTTGAAAAATAAGTTAGAATCAGAACAGTAATAATGTTCATATTTGGGAAACCATGGAAAACAAATAAACTTGTTAAGATTTGTGAGGATATCTTCCATCTGGACTCCAAGTGAGTGCGCTAACATGCTCATCATTCTGACTGCGAAGAAAATCGACCAGGATATACCGAATTCCTGAGCCTCTAGACAAACTTCCTAAAAACGAAGCAGCACTGGATCTCACAGAAGCTGCATTTCCTGGATAAGAAGCAGCCCAAATACATATTCCGCTTCTGCAACCATAAACCGGAGTCCAGTCAACAAAAAAGTGCATTGTCCAATCAATAGGCATTCCATACATCATAATAACCATGCACAAAAGGACAGAGTCTCACTTGCAACCAACAGCGAGCATCCTCCCACCGTTTGGTCTCCACTCAAGCACTCTAACATCTCTTTGAGACTCGTTGGTCAAAATAATTGGATCCTTCCCCTCTATTCACAATGTCAAAAGCACCACCACTTATCATTTAACACAAACCTCTATCAAAACAAACATCCTAACACAGCCTCAATAACAACTAAGACAAGGAAATTTTTCATAAAAAATGAATTTCAGAAGTAAGTTGAAGCCTGCTTGTATAACCAAGCTTCTAAAAAAGCGAGGAATTTTTCTATGGTTCATTGGAGCAGATAAAAAAATTTCTTAGGGCCTGTTTGGTTTTCATTCTCATTCAAAAAGTTCAAAAAGTGAAAACATGAAATAAAACTAGTAACCAAGCATGCCTTTATGCTTTTATAATAAAAGCTTATCCAAACGTACCCAATCATGTCCAATGATCATAACAAGGTAGGTAAGGTACCTGAGTCTTCATAGTCGCGAACTATAACCTGTGCTGACCCCGATATAAAAGCAACTATATGCTTATTCATGTGCCAGCTCACACCTTGAAGATCAATCTCCGGCAACAAATGCACCTAACATAATATAAACTTCACATTAGCAACAATTTCAACACATCATCAGATGCAAAGAACAAACAACATGGATCAATCATCAAAACAGAACTTAAGTTCAAACAAAAAAATTTAAAGCATACATCATTAGGGTAAAAGAGGCGCCTGAGACACTCATTTACAAGACCTTGCACGATCGCCACAGGACCTTTCCTCTGAAAGCCTTCAACAGCAGCAGCAGCAGCTGCTCCTTCTTCCTGTTCGGCTGCGTCGCTCTCGAGCGGCGGAGGCGACGGCGACGGCGACTGCTCCGGCTGAAACGGCACGGGACTAAACACCAATCCCTAATAATAATAGCACCAAAACAACTAAACAATTAATCAATTAATTAAATTCGATGAAAAATGGCGAAATGCGAGGAGTTAGGAATGTGATTTACGAGGATCTTGCCGTAGGTGAGGTTAGCTCGATCGTCGGAGAGTGCGTCGGCGGTAACTGCAGAAAAAATGCATTGACAGTTAGAGAAGAGAAAAAGGAATGATGAGAGAGAAAGAATGAAGAGAGAGAGACAGAGAGTAACTGAGGTTGCGGTTAACTTCGCAGAGGGTGACTGAACCAGGAGGAGGAAACGAAGCCATGTCTTGTTGATTGTGTTCGGAGAAAGTTTCTGAGAGTAGTAGGGTTTTAGCTATGGTTGGTATCGATTCAGCAGTAAACAAAAAATTGTCCTAGTTCATTTTTTTTCCCGCTTTTCTCTTCTTGAGAATTTACGGATCCATTTGTGCTGATTCACTTTCGTTATCAAGTGTTTGTTGTGTTGTTGGATTTGAAAAAATGGAAGATGAAAAGATTGGAAATTAGCAGAAGCCACTCTTTATCAGAGACAGGTTTCGATCCTGTGGCCTGTGGGTTATGGGCCCACCACGCTTCCGCTGCGCCACTCTGATTTATTAATAGACTTCACGTTCAAACTATATTAAACCGTATGATTTAATATCCATTTTTTTTTTTCTGCCTCCGAATTAAAGTGAGGTAGTCATTGAAAAATTGACTTTGTCATGTGTTTGGTATGAGGGTAACAGTGACTCAGTGAACAGAGTTATAGTCACCCAATTAACAAAATTGTCAATTGTTTTTTCACTCCAATTTTGGAGTCACTGTATTCCAAGGAGTTATTATGTGCTAGTAGGGAGGCACGAATATGTGATGATGTGTTCGGAGTCATTTTTGGAGTCACACTCTGATTACTGTGACACTGACTCCATGACTCCCTTGACTCTGACTCCAAAATTACTGAAAACAAACGTTGGTATGTTTCTTTTTAACACTTACATATACAAGACAGTCTATATTTATACATGTGTATTTTATATCCACACTCGAGTAGGTGCATATGCACGTACAGATACATAAACTTTAATAAAAATTTTACCAAATTTACCCTTTCAACTTTTGGATAATGTTTTAATTTTAGAGTGATTTGAACTTTTATTACAAGTGATATTTATAGTTCTTTAAAATAAATAAATATAAAATAATAAAAAAAATATAAGTATGAATTATTCTAACATATTAAAACAAATACAAAATAAAATATACAAATTTTATTTTATTGTATTGTTTAGTGTAGATTGTATAAGCTTTGAAACAAACACTATCTAATATTGCTTCTTAGAAGGCAAACGACGTCGTTTTTATTCATTCGTTCATTTTTCAGGATCAACAAATTTCTTCTTCTTCTTCTTCTTCTCTGTACCAAATTTCATGAACCTGTTCACAACCTTGAAACTCAAAAGCTTCCTTTCTCCAACAAAAAACCCCTTGACCCCTTTCCTTCTTCTCCAGAGGAGATGGAAGAAACCAACAATCTCCGCCCAAACCCGTCTGGAAGACAGGGTCCTAGACCCACACCTCGACAAACTCATCACCCACATCGCCAAACTCAAACTCATCCTCAGAACCCAACACCTCATGTACACCCGAAAACGAGGACCCTTTGTGTCCCTCAACCTCATGTCCCGCTGGAAGAACATCCTCGGACTCAATGTCCCCATTGCCCAGTTCCTCAATAAATACCCCCACGTTTTCCATGTGTTCCTTCACCCCTTCAGGAGGAACCCCTGTTGCAGGGTCACTAAGAAAATGATGGAGCTCATAGTGCTTGAAGAGGTTGTTTTGAGGGAGCAGGAGTTCGAGGCTGTGAAGAGGGTGAAGAAGCTGTTGTTGATGTCCGTGAATCGCACCCTCCGCGTTCACGCGTTGAGGATGATCAGAAGGGAACTAGGCCTCCCTGAGGATTTCAGAGACTCCATTTTGGGGAGGTATAGTAATGATTTCAGGCTTGTTAGTTTGGAGGTAGTCGAATTGGTTCAGAAAGATTGTGATTTTGATGATTTTGATGAATTGGGTGTTGCTGAAATTGAGAAGTGGAGAGAGAGAGAGTACAATGAGAAGTGGTTGAGTGAGTTTGAGACTAAATTTGCATTCCCTATCAATTTCCCAACTGGGTTTAAGATTGAGAGAGGGTTTAGGGAGAGGTTGAGGAACTGGCAGAGGCTTCCATATACTAAGCCTTATGAGAGTAAAGAGGTTTTTCGGGTTAGGACTTGTGGCGGTATCGATAGGTATGAGAAGAGGGCTGTTGCTGTTCTTCATGAGTTGTTGAGCTTGACTGTGGAGAAGATGGTTGAGGTTGATCAGTTGGTTCATTTTAGAAGGGACTTCGCGATTGAGGTTAATCTGCGCGAGCTGTTGCTGAAGCACCCTGGGATATTTTACATATCGACGAAGGGGAGGACTCAGACTGTTTTTCTTAGGGAGGCATATAGGAGAGGGAGTTTGGTTGAGGCTAATCCAGTATATACCGCTCGCAGGGATATGTTGGAGCTTGTGTTGTTAGGGCGTAGGAAAACTAAGCAAATACTAGATTGTGATGATGAATTGAAGGAAGGATGCAAGAGTGTAATATGTGAAGGAGATGAGGGAGGTAAAAGACAGGGAGATTGGGTGATTCCACTCTTGGAGAGTTGCGAGGAGAGTAGATCTATGTGATGTTATGGACTGCAGAGGTAGCAGAGGCGGCATAGTTGACGGTTTTGCCTGATTAGTGGTTTGATTGTTAAGATATCATATGCATCTTGTCATCATCTCTTTAAAAAAATTTGTTTAGAAACATGTGAGTGCTGATGCATGAAGGTTTTTTCTGGCGGCGAGATTTTCATCGGACTTAAAAATTCGCTGGTTGGATTTGACAGGATTGGTAGTATTGGTAGAATAGAAGGCAAGTTCACCTTTGCTTGATCCCTACACTACGATCAATTCATAAGTTGATGTTTAACTACATCGATCAGCTTCGGCGTATATATGTTTATCTAAGAATCACATATATGGCTTTTTGAAGTTCTATCTCTGTTGTCTGTGTGTGTCATTTAGAGACTAGTGTGAATTGTAAGAATTTCCTTTTCTTTTTTAGATCATTGGTTCTCAAGAATCAAGATGTTTTGAAATGCTACAAAATGGGATAGAGTTTGTCAAAACAATGAGAAAAATAGAGACATGCTGAAAGCATTTTGGGAGTGGATGGATTGAGCATGTGTGTGTATAACTAATTGTATATCCTATATTGGATGCTCAAGTGCTGTACTGTTTTCCTTAGATCATGAAATTGATGAGCAGTGGTGGAATGCTATGGTTGTTACCTAATGTATTGGTGGTGGTCACGGGTTCTAGATCGAAGAAACGGCTTCTCTGCTCACCGTTAAAGTCGGATATATCTGACCTTCATCGTCCCAGATGCCCACATGGTGGAAGGCTGGAAGCCTTGTACATGCGGCGCCTCGCCTTTTTTCTCATGTCTGATGCTTGAAATGATGACATTGGTATTGGGCATTGAGTGGATTGCCTTCTTTTACACTACTGTTTATGATTTTATTTGCATTCTACTGATCTTAATACATCACTTGTACTCTTGCAACATATGATTGATGGCTTTATGGAACAAACTTCATTGGCTGACCAATTTTTGGAAACACTTGTTGTGGAATACAATCACTTTTTATTCAAAAGATGTCTCAGAGAATGTTAATTATAAACTGATATGAACCCAAAATAAGCCAATCAATACACATCTTAGCCTATGAAAGCTATTGAGCTTTATATTAACCTTTCTCTTCACATTTTGGATATGAGGTGCAAATTTATTTACTTTTGGTAGTACAACTTACATTGTTCTTGTGGATGACTGTGTCTGTCATGGCTACAATCCTTAGTGATGATTGTAATCTTTTTGTCTACTAACTCATATAAAGGATCAATTGTAAGGCATTTTTGAGTGTTAAATGGTTCCAACTTTAGAATTGTGTTGCAAAACGAATGGATTATCTCATCGCCACTCACATTCACAAAAAATTGTGATTTTAAAATTAATGCAATTAAACATAATTTGCCCCAGAAAAAAAAAAAAGTTTAATTCAGTTGACATATGGTATCTATGTAAGAGTTAAATAGTCTTTATAATTTGTTTTCTTATTAAATCATTTTACTGGTAAATCGATTGATGTAATAGTATCTATGTAAGAGTTATATAGCTTTAAAAGGAATTAAATAAAAAACAAGTTAAATATATATTTTTTTATAAAAAGTACCAAACTTCAGATTAAGGGATATGATATTAGATGGTCAATTTTTGGTCACAAATAGTTTAATATCCTTAGACTTTATATGGATATGAGAGAAATTTCCTAAAGTTAATTAATTATATTTTTAGGGACTAAGAAAGCAATAAATTAAATGAGTTTAATTCGTATGTATTATGAATAAAATATTATTACATATTATCTAATTATGTATCATTATCTCAATAAAAAATCAGCGCTGCTAGGTGTACTAGACATTAACGGCCAAAACAGTTAAATAAGTTGTTATTAATATGCATGTTTTTCACATATTGGTATATACATCATATAATTCATAATGTGTACTATTTTTCTATATTGATGTGTATCTCATTATACATAATACGTACTTCTAAATATAAGTTTATATTCACTAATTTCTTATGTGTATTTTCTTAATAAATTATATGCATTTTATTCACATGCTAATATGAACGTTAAATGTTGTTTATTGTGCATAACTATAGCATGACAATGTACACATTTGTTACATATTTCGATTGAAATTTTGTTAGACACCAATCTTTATTGATAAAAAATAGTTTCACTTATTACTTAAAAATTTATACAAGTAAAATAATTTGATTGAATAATAATCTAAGTATATTAAAATTAAATTCGATTTAAATTTCTTAAATATATTTTTATATATATTCTTGTGTGTTTTGTTGCCTAAGCAAAAGGAAGGGGTGTGTGAATGTGAGTGTATCAAGTTAGCCACATACAAAATCAAAACCCCGTAAAACCCCCGAATACTGTGCCTGGTTGAGCTGAGCTCAACAACAATGGCGGTCGTATCACTAACCCATAAATCCCTTCTCTTCTCTCGCGCCTTCAACCTCAACATCACTTCTTCTTCTCGACCCATTTCATATGTCTCTCGCATTCTCCCAATTCCCTCCTTTCCTTCCTCCCATGCCCAACACACTCCCAAGTCCCTAACTTCCCCCTTCACTTCCCAACTTCGCTTCCGCAATTCTCGCGTCTCCGCCGTCTCCGACGACGCTTCCGGTGGACCCCGTGGCCCTGGCGGCTGGAATTCTGGCGGCGGTGGTGGAAGTGGTGGTGATGGAGCTCCCGGTGGAGAAGATAAGTGGTCCTTCTTGTCATGGTAATCTAACATGCATTAATTTTTTTTAAGCTTCAATTGAGTTCCGGAATTCAGATTAGAGATAGATAGATTGTGTTCTTGACTAATGAAGATGTTGTTGTTGAGGGTGAAAAAACTGAAAATCAAGGGTTTAACATGTTTTGGCTTGGAGTAGGATAATCTTTAGAGAAAAATCACTTCTTTTCCTTTCCTTTTATCAATAAAATAAAAAATTGATTATAAACTATTGTGAATACAAAATAATCTAATGCAAATGTACACTAATACAATGTTCACTAACTCCGTGTTTGTTTGCATGTACAAGACAGTACAATACACAAATACAAATACAAGAAAAACACATACAAAAATTTTGTGTGGTTGGTTTATGTGTATTTGTGTTCTCACTTTTAAAATGGACACAAGATATACAATATTTCATGTATTCGTTTATCTATCTTCCAATCAAATACCCCGAATTTATGTATTTGTATTTGTGTCTTGTACTTGCAATCAAACACACCCTAGGTTACTCAAAATTGGAAGGAATTGTAGAGTGGCGAATTTGAATTTACTATGATTGTGTTTGGTGAGTTGTACAAGGCAAAATAATAGAAATATAGATGAGTGTGTTTGGTGGGGGTATTGGGTAGGATAGAAAATTTGTGCCATGGGATAGAAAATTAGTGTATTTTTTTGCACTCATGAAAAGTTGGGACTAGATGAGACATCAAGTTGATGAAGATGAGATAGAAACCACCATCTTGTACACTAATCCAAATGTGATACAAAGACTTTATTTTTTCTGTCTCTGTCTTTACTATCTTTGCATTTATGTCTTGTCGTACATCTCACCAAACGCAACTTATATATTGTCATGGTATTTTTGGTGTACTATATTATCATGGTTTGGCAGTGGGATTTTATTTTTTCATGTTCATGATTTATGCTTGTGGGTTGCCTTGTGGTACACAGACCTAATTGGTTTTCTTAGTCTTTGCTTTACAAGCTACTGCAATGGCCCTAACCTGATTTCAGAAATCTAACATGATTTACTACAGGTACTTGGCTCTTCTTGAAAAATACCCTGTTGCAGTAAAAGCTTTAACATCTGCAATTTTGACGTTAATCGGAGATTTAATTTGCCAGGTATTGCTACAGTTTTTCGGTTGTTTCTCTTCCAACTGTTTGTCAAAGCATGTGCATTTGGTTACCTTCGTGAATGTGTAGAAATGCATGAGATACATACATATAGATTCACAAAGCCTTTGTTTTAAGCCGGTGAGCCGTCGCTCAAGTGCTTTGCTACCTTAGGCTATGTGGCAAAAAGGACTGAATTATGTAAGGTTTCCCAGGAATCCAATGCACATAATTATGCTCAAATCAAAGCACATAAATCATAATTGTGCTCAAATTCATGGTGCTGGTCAAAGATGGTGGCTAAGAACATTATTAGAAAAAGGCTAACGAAACACCTAGTCTCGTATGTAGAAGGGTTTGGATCAAGTTAGGCTCTTGCCAATATATATATATTTTTTAATGCTTCACGTGTGGGCAGATGTAGACATGGTTAAACCAGAAGTTTAAGTAGCAGAATGCTGCATAACTAATCTAATTAATTTTGGATGCATCAATTGAAGTGTTTGATTTCGCTAGCAGTCTTGCATGGTAGTTTCTTTTTGTTTCCCTTCTCTTTTTACTTTATGAATTTTATCTACACCCTTGCATGATAGTTTGGTGAATCCTTGTTACATGAGTTATCAAGGTTGACATCATGGCGTAACATTTGAACTTGATTTTGAACGGGTGCTTTTTTCAACCATATTCTTAATTTACTATTTAAAATACTGTATTGTTTTGCATTATGTAAATATATACAATTTCTGAATTCAAGTCTTTATTTTCTGCAGCTTGTGATAGACAAAGTGCAATCAGTGGACTTCAAGAGGACATTCCTTTTTACCCTGCTTGGTTTTGTGTTAGTGGGTCCTACATTGCATTTCTGGTAATGCCTTAGAACCTATGTCTTTATGCCTGAAAGTTAACTCTCTACTTAAGGTCAATTTACTATGATAATGCTTTTTACTACTGGTGAAAAAGTAAAAACACACTCTTGTTGCCAATGAGGCGTGCGCTGTAGGGTCAAATGGCACCTCTCCTAATTCTTCTGTCCAGGGGATTGTTTGCTTTTGGCCAAGGACTCGATCCGCACTTATCCTTTTTCCATTCCCCACTAGCTCTAGTAGGAGCAATAGTGACAATAATAATAATGATATTGGTAACAATAACAAGCACATTCCTATTTTAAGAGCTATGGTATTGTTTAGTGTGTGTTATTTGTGTCAATAAAATTTCAAATTATATATTTTCCCCAATGCATATCGTTAAATGAATCCTATGAAGATTGATTGCTGAGATTCTTTGTGTATATATTAGGAAATTTTTCGCATATATCAGCATGGTCACGAGAGTATGGATCAAGATAATAGTAGTTAATCCGTTATCTTTCTTGAAATTTGCTTTGAATCTTTAGGTACTTGTATCTGAGTAAATTGGTTACCTTGCCCGGAGCATCAGGTGCGCTTCTGCGGCTTGTACTTGATCAGGTACGATATTTCCATTCCGTCCCCCAACAGAAACCTGCTATCTATTGTGACTTCGAATAAATCATTAATCATGTGTTTCGTTTGATATTTTGATTTTGAACGTGGTCAAATATGATTGCAGTTCTTATTTTCTCCCATGTTCATCGGGGTTTTCTTGGCTACATTGGTGACACTAGAGGGAAGCCCAGACAAAGCTGTGCCTAAGCTTAAACAGGTGGTGTTTACAGCTTTAATCTGTAACTTCTCTTAAAAATGTGGATACAAAGTGCGGATTCCTGTTACGTTAAAAGTGTTACTCATCTACAAATTTCATTTTGTAGGAGTGGTTTTCTGCTGTTCTGGCAAACTGGAAATTGTGGATTCCTTTCCAGTTTCTGAACTTCAGATTTGTTCCACAACAATTCCAGGTTAGACTGAAAGACTGGACTATGTATGCAAATTAGTGTTTTGGCAATATTTTCACCACTCTGAAACCTTTTAGACTTATAATATAGAAAATGATAGCTGGTTTTCTTTATTCAAATTTCTTTAAATGCATAATATGTATATTTTTTTTAATTGCATCTCCATTGGAATTTTAAAATTCATGAAAGGGGAATTTTCTAGTATAGAAACACATACAAGAGGCATTTGTACATGAATGCATGAACGCGGGTATGCACGCTCGCGTGATATGATCTACATCTAAACTACTGCTTCTATTTACAGGACTATAATAAATTAATAATTGGCTTAAGCTACTTCCTATGCTATTATCTTTTAGATAAACGAACCTACTTAGTTATGAATTTATGATCGTTAAATCCAATATTCCAACAGAGTTATTCTTGAATCGGATTAATTAAGAAGTTTTTCTGACACTCGCAAAAGGATATTTCTCCTTTGCCGGTGCATGTTTTCTTTGTTTACAGTATACAATGACTGTATCGTCTATAGTTTTCTTCAATGCACTTTGATCTGCTTCTCCATTTTCGAGAGTTATTGCCGAGTTTAATAACATGGAAATAATTTCAGGTCCTTGCAGCTAATGTTATTGCTTTGGTATGGAATGTTATTCTCTCATTTATGGCACACAAAGAAGTTCTTCCAAAATAGGTGAGCTTTATATTTGATGATTGCAGAAGACCTAATTATAATTAGCTTTAGTACTTTTGCTGAGGATGCAAAATCCTGCAGTAGCTTTTTTCATCATCTTTGGACAATATTTAATCGTTTTATGTCCATTGATCACTTCAGAATCATTCGATCGGACGATGAACTTGCGCGGAGACTTCAGGAACCGTTATGTTTAGGTAATTTATATGAACATGAAAACTAGTACTTCTAGAGCCGAGTGTAAAATTTTGTATGCGGGTTTTTGCTTTCATCAATGCAAACTCATTCTTAGTGCATTTCATTCTACCTCAACTCTGAACACCAACTCTTCCTTTTTTGTTTTTTCCTGTAATATAAAAGATGGTTTTATAAGGATTTGGGTCTTTTGAATGATTAAGAAATTGGGTTTGCATTTGGATCTTCACACGACTACATATCGAAAGGGTGACTGCGAGAAATTTTTGAATGATTCTGGATCATATTTAATGTGTGGTTCGGAAATTCTCCCCGGAGGCCGGAGGCAGGTCATATATGTATGCAGTCTTACCCTAAAAGCATGTCAGAGCTATTTTTAGAATCGAACATGTGATCTTTAATTCATGAGACAACAATTTTGCTAGCATTGCACTGAATCTTACCTTCTATTGTTATGATTATTATGACTACCAATATGCCTTAGAGTAATATTAATATAAACTTGGGTTCACGGTGAATCCTACACATAGTAACATATCAACTATTCAAGACATAATTAAAAGTTATAATTATGATAATATTATGAAACTTTTAATTGATATGTTGTCATGTGTATGATTCACTATAAACTCGAGTCTATGTTATCATTTTTCTAGATAAAAAAGAAAAGAAAAGAGTTTTCTCTTGCTTAGAAGTTTCACTTAGAAAAAAGAAGCGTAGGACACAGCCCAATATAGATAAAGATGTGGGGTATAGATAATGAAAATTGATTGCACGACTTTTTAAGAATAAGGATTTCTTTTCATTGCTTTATCATCAAACATATCCATTGCCCGAAGTGATTATTATCATAATCATTCTGATATGGATGGAGGAAAAAAAAGTCTCTTGCCTAGGAGAATGAATTCTTAGTTTAATTAGTCTTCTCCAGTTTTCTAATACCTGCTTACTAAATCTTCTTATGTATTAGGTTGACTGATTTATATAGAATGATTTGAATAATTATGCCACAGTCTCAAGTTGTTAAAATAAACAAATAATGTCATAACTTGATTTGAGTGTTTAGTATTTAATTTATTTTTCTTTTCACTACTATTTTATCATGAATAGGGATAAAAGATCATTTATTTTTCGGACTGAAATAAGTAAAAAAAATTGACCATAAAAAATTTGTGCAAAATTTAAATTTTAAAATAGTTAAGCAAGATGAAATAAAGAGAAAACCTAAATGATGAGAAATGGTGGTCGTACATGTCCATATGTACTACATATCTTCTAAAAGGAGAAGTAGTGTGGAGAGTAAAAGTTAAAAAATAATAATAAGTAATAAATCCTATTTATTTTTATAGGTGAGTGTATAATGTTTTTATTAAATAAAATAGCATAGGTCTTAAATGATACACCTGTTGTACCCAAAAAATTGATGTACCAATATGGGGAAATATAGTGGACCTTGCCAGATTTAAGGTTGTTGCTTGTTAGGTAAGGCATGTCGGAACTCATAAGACTAAATTCATAAATTGATATTGATTTTTAGATGAACACAAATATAATAGTACTATGTTAAATTTAGGGTGCATTCTCAGGTAGAGACATGCATATTTTGTCTTTAATTGCAGACAAGAATCGTGTGGTGCACATCATACCACGTAGTAGCTGGTGTTATAAAAAGTTGCAGTGCTTAAGACCGTTGAAACAGTCAAATGATATTGGTGAGCGCGGATTAAGTGAAAGAAATAAATTAAATAAGTAGCTGAAGTGTGGAGTGACCGAAATAGCCTTAGTACTTAGAAGACATTGGAGTTTGAATAGTATAGTGTGAATTTCTTAGCATTTATGAAAGGAAAATTATTCAAGCACACCATAAAATCAATCAATATTAGTTATTATATATAATAATTTAATTTTTTAAAATTATTAATTTAACTTTTAATATTATATATTAATCTAATATTTTAAAAATTTGATTAATAATTTTAAAAAGTTTAATTATTACATATGGTAACTAATTTATCATCAAAGACATAGGATTCTACCAAATTATGGTGATAGTTACAATTCTAATATATAAACACAATTACATGAATTATTGTACTATAAATAATACAAACACCGGTATAATAAATACTCAACACACATCTAGATTAGGAAAATACTGGCTATTAATTTAGACTCCGTGCTTTAATTGCTAGTACAATATGAATAATACTTTATGTACACCATAGTGCTGCCACCATCAGCCACTCATTGATTCTTATTAAATGCTTTTATTAAAAAAAATAAAAACATAAATTACACACATTCCTATTCACATTCACGTTTTCTCTCTCTTCCCTTTCTCTTTCTTCTATTTCTCCTTCTTCTTTTTCTACTCATTCATCTTCTTCTTCTTCTATTTTTTTTTTTTTCTTTATAATTTTTTGTTAGCTAACATGCCAACCCACATACTAAATTTTTATTCTTCTTATTTTCTTTTTACCCTACTCAACAACCTACCAGGTTTTCATTCTTCCTTTTCTCCTTCTTCTTCTCCTTCTTCTTCTTATTCTTTTTTATTATTTTTCATTCTAATGATAAATGTGCTACCTTTAATGATAAAAATTAAATTTTTAGAAAAAAAACAATTCATTTTGTGATATTTTTTCATTTTTATCATGACTATAGTGATAAAAGTGTTATATTTATGAATTTTTTGCTATTTATAGTACATATTGAACATATTTTTTAATTAATATTTAATGGGTTTTTTCTATTATTTTAATGGGTTTTTCTATTATTTCGAATGAGTTTATGAATGAGTTTTTTTATTATTTTGAATGAGTTATTTTTCATCATACAATGGGTTTTATTTTATCATACATTTGATTATTTTTTAACATATAATGAGTTATTTTTTAAATCTATAGTGTGTTCTTCAATGTGTTATTTTGAAACATACAATGGGTTATGTTTTATCATACAATGGGTTCTTATTTTTTTCGTTATTTTAGTTAATATTATGAATTATTTTTTATTATACAATAAATTATTTTTTCACCATACATGTTCTTTTAGCCACACATACAGTATTTTCTTAAAAAAACGAGCAATAAAAAATTATAAAAATAAAATTTTAAACTTTAATTTAAAAAATTATGAACAAAAGAGTGAGAGAGAGAAAGGAAGAAAATTTCAAAAAATGGATAAAGTATAGAGGGTAATGGAAGTATGTGTGATAGTGGAGCAAAAAAAATAAAAATGTATTTTCCACAACAAATGTGTTTAGTGTGGTGGTGAAAAAGTTGAGAGTGGTTTAAGTCTTGTAATTATTATTTTGCGGAATCCAAGAGGGTGGCTGAAAGTGGCTGATTTGCAGTGTACAAATAGCATTATTGGTACAATATATACAAAATCACACTAACACAGTTTTTATAACTTGATTATTATAATTACTAGTCTAATAACTCGTGTGATGTACGAGATTTATTAAAATATTAACCATTTAAGTAATTATATATATATATATATAATTGAATTGAATTATAATATATTAATTGCATGAATTTATTATACACAACTAATTTCATTCATATGAATAATTTTAATAAGATGATATAATTTAATATTTTTCAATTTAATACATTTAATTTAATTCAATGTACTATTCTACGAAGACTATGATTGAAATTATTTAAGTAATGACATTATTACATATCAAAGTTTCAATATTTTTCTTTTTATAGTCTTTATAATCGAGAAAGAAAAAATCTATTAGTAATTATTGATTACATATCATATTAGTAATAATATATTATCCGTGTCATGCACAAAAATTACCAAAAATATTAATAACACATTATATGTTAATAATATATTATCCGTGTCATGCACAAAAACTATTCAATTAGTAACTATTGATTACACATTATATGTTAAAATTTGATTTTGAGTTGTTTTTCAAATATAATAAAGTTATTAAACGAAAGTGATTGTAAATATTATTATAGAAATCATATATTTATATAAGTAGCGATTTTTTACGATTAAAAGAATACATATATAAGAAGTAAATAAAAATTCATATATTAGTTATTCAAATCAATTTATATATTAAAATAAAAACTTTCATTTCATGTACGAATTGATACCTAGTTGAAAAACTAAAATTTGAATTAAAATAAATTATATACAATAAAGTAATAGTTGTCACGTAACTTTAATTCATCTAAAAGAAATTATATATTAGTTTACATAACTTTAATTCATCTCAAAAATTGTATGACTAGGTTTGAAATTTATTTGATTAAAATTTATTTGATTGAGAAATATATATAAGAATATATATATATTAGAATATATTTTGATTTTTGTATATATATATATATATGTGTGTGTGTGAGAATATATTTTGATACAATTTTTAAAAAGTTCAATTACAACTCACTATATTTATATATAATTTAACTATAAATTTGAAATCATTATTATTAATTCACAGTCAAATATAATCAATTAATTAGACAAACATTAAGTTCACAAAATAAATTTTAAAGAAAAATTAGTATATAAGAAGTTATAGCCCAAAAAACATAATTTAATATTTCCCTGTTTATAAGCATTGTAATTTATATAATACATGAACTTAGATTATAATATTATTAGTTAGTTAATTTGTATTATTTAATTAAATTTTAAATATTTCTATTTTAGATGAAATTTAGAATATCTTAAAGAAACACTATCTTTTTGAAAAAAATATAAATTATCAAATATTTATCCAAAATTTATAAATCATGAGTAAAAATAAAATTAAAATCAAAATCAATCAATTTTATTTATTAATATCAATGATTTGATCCTAGATTTAAAATTAAAAAATGTAAAAATGAATCTAAAAGAATAAAATATTATACTCTCTAGTATATTTATTCAACCTAAATTTGAATCATGATGCTAATAATTTTAATTGATTATAAATATTAAATTTATTACAAATAATATATCCTTTTAACAAATAATCTCAATAAAATCTGTTTTAATTTTTCAAGTACTAATCAATTTGATTTGTAGACAAAAATTCAAATTAATGAATAGTTTTAAAGTAGATTAGACAAATATAATTATTGAAAGTAAAAAATGAACAATAATAATAAGAAATTTATGAAACACAATTTTTTAAGCAGAATATTTTTTATATATGATTTTCAATTTTATTAAAATTTACAATTTTAAATAAATATATGCTTAAAGATTTTAATATTTAAATTAATATATGTCTTTAATAGTAGTTTTGGCAATTCAACATTTTTTCACTTTCTCTTTCATAATAAGGGTACTTTTGGTTTTTCACACACCTAACATCATAACTTTCTCTTTCATCCCAACACTTAACTACGGTCAAACAAAAGTTCTATCCCACACAAACCAATCAACCAGCTCATGCCACCTTATGTCTTTTCATATAGACAAATCTATGTTGTCTTCATATGAGAAATTCCCTAAATTTAGACATACTTGCATTGTATATAATATGATAGAGTTTAGAGTTGTTACGTGCATGTTCAGTACACTACACTCGTACTACTCTATATATTTTTATGTTTCAAGTGTAATAATTTCTTTTCACTCAAAAAGATATGTAAAATACAGTCATTTTATTGTATAATAGCAATATGTCCAATTCATATCCAACATAGGTTATATATGTATAGCTAGCATATATTATATATGTGTAGTATACGTTAGATATTGATTAGATGTATTTCAATTATAAAAGAAATATCATGATATGATGCAGTAATAATATTAAAAAAATAAATTTTAATTTGGATGATAAAAAATTATTTTAACACTGATGATGATTTTAAAAAAGTCATTCAATATATGCAAGAAAATTATGTGCAAGATTGTTGTTATTGAAATTAAAATAATACTATATATATATCATAAAATCAATTATTATCGGTCATCATATAAAATAATTTAATTTTTTAAATTATTAATTTAATTTTTAATATTATACTTTAATATAATATTTAAAAAGTTAAATTAATATATTAAAAAGTTAAATTATTATAATATATAGTAACTAATGTTCACTTCTTTATCTATACTATTATATAAAGAGAATTCTAAAAAAATAACTATACTTTGGTGTTTATACTCATTTAAATAGTTACTTTTTAAATTTTAAAAATAAAACTAAAATAAATAATAAAAATAATCAACTATAAAGATATTTAATTTAATTATAAAATATTATTAATTTTATAAATACTTTATTAAAAAATAAAAAATAGGAGTTAATTGAGTAGTACTAATAGACAAAATACTTGTCTTGCAATTGACGGCCCCGGTTGCACCTCCTAATAAATAATAGAAATTAAATTTAGATTTGTGGGTTGGATTTATTACGAAATGGTGAGGTAAGGATGAGGTAAAGGGATGAGAGAGAGAAAAGAGGGGACATGGATGATCGAGAAAAGAACAAGTGTTGAAGAAATAGAGACAAGTTTGAGACTCACATCAAAAGTATCACACACACGTCAACCATTCCATTCCAACCCTACCACGTCTTTTTATTTCTCTGCTCAACCTCCTCCCACACACATTAATGAAACCAAACTCTTCATATATATATATATATATATATATATATATATATTTCTTAACGAGAGCTCTTAGAATAGTAATAAAAGAGGAAATATTCACCTTAAAAATATGCATTTTTATTTTCTCTATATAATGGACCTACATAACTCTTTTATTTTTAAAAAAACTTACTGTTTTTAGTATTCTTAACCGATGTTCTTAGAACACTTGTAACTTGTTAATAAAACCGGAAAAATATAAAAATAAATATTTTTAACACAAAATTTTTCACTTTTAAAATCTTAAATTTTTAACAAGTACTCTTACTATATTTGTTAGTAACTCATTATTTTATTGTGTTGATCTTTGAGTTTATGACAGAGTAAATGAAAAAGTTACTCTTAATTTTAAAATAATAGTACGGAGAGATATTGAGGCACTATCATTTAGTAAATAAATTTACTCGATTTTTATTTATTCTAAAAGTGGAATTATAATAATTTATCTTTTTTTTACCCTTAATAATTTATAATTATTTTCAAATTGTTCAAACTTTCTTTATATAATTTTGTTTTGACTCGATCGCTCTTCCTTTTTATCATCTCCATTTTCTTTGTGGATATTGTGACTATATTTTGGAGATTTAATCAAACATAAAACTGTAACTATGATTTCAGTATTGCTACCTTCAATATCAATTACAACGAGTCCGTTTGGTTTAGATTTTAGTAGAATTGCTTTTAAAATAATTGATGTTAAAATAATTGTGTTTAAAATAATTGAGGAAGAAAAAATTAATTTGTGTTTAAAAAAAATATTAAAAAAGTAGATTTGAGAGAGTTGTTGTAAGATAGTAAAAGTAAAAGCTACGTAATATTTTAGCTTCCATTAGAATCAATTATTTTCAAAGTGATGCATTTTTTCTAAAAATAAAATGACAAAACAAACACACTAACTTTTTTTTAACTCACTTTTTTTTAACTCATCTTAATTTTAGAGTGTAACCAAACACACACTACTATAATTCCAATAACTATGCCACCCAAGTTACTAAAATCAAAGCCTATTTGAACTACAAAATCTCATATTTATTTTATTGGTGAGGTGTGAATTCTATTTAATTGTAGTTCATTCTTAAATCAATAGAGATTGAGATTTTACTGTTTAAATAACACTTTTGATTACTGAAATTGTTGATTGTTGATGGCTACTCCTTATGATTTTAGCAACCATTTTCACTTCAATCTTGTGCCAACCATTTTTTCTTTAGAATGTTATTCTACTTCCCTTTTGAAGTACTGATTTTGTGGGGACCCAAAAAAGAAGTATTGATTTTGTGGGAACTATTATTATTATTTTTTTAATGCATTTGCATGCTTTTGTTGAATATACATTTTTTTTTTGTGAATGTTATATATCTATATACATACATATATAAAGAGGACTCAATAAAAGATTATTATTTTTGGACAGCAGTAAGATTTTATTTGAATAATTAAAATTAATTAAAATATAAAGTCATGTGACATTTTAAGTAAGGGTTTTGTTAACAAGTGTCTTTAAGGCATTTGTTAAGAATACTTAAAATAGTAAGTTTAAATAAAATTTTAAACATAAAAGTGAATTCATTGCATTGAAAATATAAAAATTCATCTTTCCAATATGATTATTTTTACTTTTATTACCTTAACAAGTGTCTTTAAGTAATCATAAGACATTAATCATGATTATTCATACACGATTATAGGTTTAGAATTTAGATTTGTCTCTCTTACTCTTTTATAAATTTAATATTTGTATATATCATTTTAAATTTAATAATTAGATGCAGTAGATTAAAAAGAATCATCAAAGTATATATTGTCCTAATATAAATACAAATTTATATTCGTGTATTGTTAGACGATCACGTGATAACGCGTGGACTTATAGTTGTGTTACAAGCAAACAAAAATTTGGGGTATTTATTGAGATTGAAATGTATACATCAAATCAATTCTGTTTAATTTGCTTTTCTCTCTTAAAAAAATTATTAAATATATAATAAAAAAATAATCATAATAACTAACATATTATATATAACATATATTATATACATTATATATTACATGTTGTACATATCATATATCATTGATTATATACATGTTATAATATATCAAATATATTATAGCATATAATATATATATATATATATATATATATACACAATATGTCATATATAATGTGAATAATATATAATATACATTAAGCCTATTATATATTATATATTATGTCTAATTTATTGATTATTTTAATTAATTATTTATTTTGGTTAGGAAAAAAACTAAATAAAGTTCAACTTTATTAGCATATTCCATGCGAAATATTATATATTCACATACATATTTGAATTCGATTTGTATTGTAGCCTAAATGAGGAACTAGTATATTTGTAAGAATGCCCTTTCATCACACGAAAAGCACTTACTTACAAACAAATATGTCACTTTATTTCATCGATTACTTTAATTAAATATTCCACTTCTACGACCAAAAATATTGAAATTATTTCAATTTATTTCATAAGATGTTGAATGTCAAACGAGTTATTCCACTTCTACGACCAAAAAACTCCATACTAAAAAGGGATAACTTAAATATATAATAATACTCTAATCAAATTAAAAAATAGTATGGAAGAATATTATTCAACCCCTAAAAGAGATACGAAACTGGTAAGTGGGTTTGTGTTTGATGTATCTGTGGACTATTTAATTTGATGTAATTAAGAAAGGATCATCATCGGTATTTAAATTATGTATTTTTATCTATCCCATTATTTACTTTTTATTACATAATAATAACTATTTAAATATATTTAAAATTAAAAAAATAATTATTAAATACATATTGTCATCTTCTCTATATTAAAAAGTACTCAAGTTTTTTCTTCAATGTCTCATACATACATCAATACCCTTGTATAATTAATTGTCATAATTTGAATAATTTAACTTGATGAATTCAAAAAAGTATGAGCCTATCATCATAAATTATTAAAGAGTATTACTAGGTACTTTTGAATTTTAAAAAGGTATCCTAAAAATTCTTTTAAGAAAAAAAATAAGATCCATTCTTGGGTGCTTTCACAGCAAATAATTTCTTGCTGATCTATATCATTTATCAATCACTCATTTTCCTTTTAAAACTATTTTGTTTTTTAGATTTAATTTTCATCTACTGACAGTGTACAGTTATTTTACACAATCATCCAATTATGTGATGTCACGTCAACCATAATTGTTTTTTTCTTCCACTACCTGAAAAGACATACAAACAGAGTGTTTTAGTTGGGATGACAATATAAAATACCTTTCCACCGTCTGTGCATCAAAAATTAAATTCTTCTATCTCTTTTGTACTTTTCAACATTATTTGGTTAAAATTTATCTAAACAAAAAATAAAAAAATTTATTCTAAAAGAAATATTTTTTATACACCACAAAATCAGTCATCATCTATATACAATATAATAATCCAACTTTTTAAATTAATAATTTTGAAAAGTTAAATATATAATTTTAAAAAGTTAAATTATTATATATGATAACTAATTTTATAGTATACATGTAATATTATTCTTATTACAATGACATTTAAGTATTAATCAGAAAGAAATGATATAGTACAATTAAGGATCATGTAATTTTGGTTAGTTTGTTTGGATGGATGATGGATCCACCTTGCATGCAACAACATTATTAGAGGTACCCTAATGAATGAAGCAGCACCGTCCGTTGACCCCATTTAATTGATTGGACGGTGTCAGATGAACAACAATAATGCATGCAATGATGGTACTATACTATACTATACAATTGATAGTACAACAGAAATATATCCAACGTGTATTATCTATGTTATAAGATGTGTGCTATACGTATATCTATATATGTGCTATGCGTATATGTACTATACGTATAACACACATCTTGTAACATGAATAGTACACATAGAATACAAGTTTAACGTATTTATATTATATATCTAGCATATTACTGAATATGGCAGCACAATGAAACGAAAATGATCCGTCTTCTCTCTTGATCTATTATATGTATAGATATCCCCTCATAAATGTGAATGCTCATCTTTACTCTCATATTAATTTTCATTATATTTAAAATAATAATTGAAACATTCACTTATATATATAGTATTATTAGTTATTATTATTATTGATCTCTCTCTCTCTCTCTCTCTGTGGGCATGTTTGTATGCGATGGATGTGTGTGAATGGATGATGTGGTGCATGTGAGTCACAATTGCTCACTCCTTCATTGAAACAAATACACAACAAAGACAATATATATATATATATATAAGTAATTAATTTGTATGAATTTTTAATTTGTGAATTGTTAAGTTAAAAACTTTTGTTGATGTATTAATTTATAGTTAAATATTTGTGTAAAATTACTTTACACTAACAGTAAATTAAAATTAAACTTATATATATATTTAGGAATATAAAGTTATATCAGTCAAAACAGATAAAAATAAAAATTGGGCTAAAATCCCTCAATCCATTAAAAATGCACGTATGATTAAAAATATTATGACTTAAAAAGTGTTTAAATGACTTTTTAAAACTATTTTGACTCAAAAATATTATTACGCAAGATTATATATATATATGCAACCACACTGTACCATCAAGTACAGCACACCATCTTTGACTTATTTCTACTAATTAATTAAATGCATCATCATGTATATTCCTAGTTTAATTAAGAGTAAAACATAAAGATTTATGAAGGTTGAATTGCATTGCTTGGATGTAACATTCTTCATATAAAATACAATATATATTTAGAGAGTAAGTGAGTGAGTGGGTGGGTGTCAATATAAGATGCGAAAGATTATTGATTTATAATTTTATGCAAGAATAATAATTGTAGTTTTATATGAAAGTCAGGCATTTAGAGTATGTTTTTTTGAGCAAACACTGGGATTAATTAATTCATCTAACTGATATTCTCCTACTAAAGTTAGGTTATTGTTATATCAATAATGCTTGACGTACAACTGAAATACGTCCAACTTGTATTCAACGTGTGCTATTCATGTTACAGGATGTGTGCTATACGTATATGTGATATACGTATAGCACACATCTTATAACATGGATAGCACGCGTTGGATACTAGTTGGACGTATTTTAGTTATTAATTGTCATATAGGTATATATGATCGAGTACAACGGAAATAATTTAAGCAAGTGCTTATTTATTGAACTTGAACCATGAATGAACCGAGAGAGGTCTTGTGATCTACTAATCAATATATAACTTTTTATTAATAAAAAGAGTTGAGTAGTATATATCCACTTGGAATAAGCTAAAGGTGACAATCGTACAGGGAGAAGACGGGGAGTACCTTCCCCATGCCACCTCTACTCTTGCGATTATGTTTTTCCCAACCCCACCTCATTCCCATCATGGGAATTGTATTCCCCCCACCCCTTTCCCCATTCTCATAGGGTGAATTCTTATATGTACAAAAATAATTTTTAAAAATATAGAAAAAATATAAATAATAAAAATTTTAATTATTTCTATCATAATATGAACAATTCAGAATTTAAATTTAACATAATAGTTCAACAAACATAAGTATTGAAAATTTTTAAAATAATAATAAAATACGAAATGATCATAAAATATAAATAAAATAAATATTTATTTTAAAAACTAAATATATTTTAATTAGGATTGGCACCCGGACAAAGCGGAGACGCGAGTAGAGGAGGCAGAACAATGGCGGTTGTTGAGGTTTGAGATTGAAGAATGAGGATGAAGTGACTCAGGTGAGGATATAATGATTACTTTATTTTTTTCTTAATTGTGTTATACTTAACTTTGAGTTTAGAATTTATTCATTTTTTAATTTTAACAGTCTTACGCCCAATAAGTTTAGGGATTAAGAATCTTTTTGTATATAGGGTATTTAAGTTAAGTTATGGAAAAGAATTTCGACCACATGGTCCATATATATCTTTTTAATACTATAAACTACTTAAATCTTTTTCAAATAACATAAATAAATATTTTACATAAAAATATATAAATAAATATTTTAAAAATAATATTTTTACATGATGATACGGGTCCCCATGGGACGAGGAGATTGATCCCCACCCCCACCGAAAAAAAAATCCTCACTTTCAGGGTTCCAAGAGGAGCAGTTCCCGCGGGGTCCTCTTTGGCGGGGGAAATTTCCAACTCTATTCTCTCCATTCACATTTCTCGAACCATAACACACATATACCTAGTCATTGTCAAAGACTTATTTTTCTATTTTTGTGACTTATATTTTATTTTCTAAGACTTATTTTAATTTTTTATGACATTTTGTGACTTTTTTATTACTGCTTTTGATGTTGTTAAAACTTATTTAACAATATCTTTAGGATTGATACTAAATTATTATATTGATATTCTCAAAAAAATTACTTTTGTTAAAACAATTTTTTTTTTAATTTTCCATTCCCAATTTGGGGTCCCGTGGAAATTCCCGATCTCCGCGGGAAGTGGGGATGGGAAAAATTCCCCCCGAGGCTGGCAATGAGGATGGGGATGAGGCATTTTTCATAGTTTGAGGATGGGAACAGGGACTATAATCCCTGTCCGGACGGGGACTATACTCCCCGCCTCCGTCCTGCCTCATTTCCATCCCTATGAGAATGAGGGAGGGACGTTGGAGAAGGATTTGTTTGAGACGTTATGTTATTTTATGATTTTTTCATTCTACAAAAGTAGACTTATATACATACATGTGAAATTATATATTTACTCTCGGGGCGAGGAGCATAGCCTCTATCGTCGTTTTCAAACCATCCCTCAGGGAGATTTTCCTCCCTATCTCCATCCTTATGAGAAAAATATCTCCGATCGCGGGACCCCAAATTCGGGGTTCTCGACGAGGACCCCCGCCTCCCCATCCCCATTGCCATCCTACTATTGGGACTCAAATTCGGTCTCATCTTTAATTTTGATCCAACATGTATTATAAATTAAAACTATTGATATTAATATATTATATGTATTTTAAAAATAAAAATTCATTATTAGAAAAAAAATAAAATATTATATAATTAAATATTACATGACTCAAATTAAAGAATGTGAATGATATGAATAATGGTAGAATAAATGTAATTGTGAAAAATAAAGGACAAAAAAATGACATGTATAGACTAAAATATTAATAAAATAATTTTAAGAATTTAATTTTTCTCAATTAACAATGTACAAACTTTTTACATTGTCATTCAATCATGTACTGCTATGTCTTTATGATAATGTTTTTTTTCTCTCACTATCTTAAAAATCATACAAATAAAAAGTTTTGATTACATGGTGTTATAAAACATTTTTACAATGTCAATGTGTTAAAATTAAACTCTAATTTTAAATTTCATAATGAGCATTGCTAGAACTACAATAAAAAATCAGCCAAAACAGCCAACAAATAGGAATTTGGGCCACAATCACTCAGCCCATTAAAAATATACTCATGATTAAAATGTTATTTGAGCCATAAAATATTAAATGAGTTTTGTTGGCTGTTTTGGCTGAAAAAATGTTGTTCCCAAGCATTTGTGTTTTATAATAATCAAATTTACACTAACTCTATTTTGTAAGTTTTAAAAATTCAAACTAGGATTAGAATTTATTATTTATATATATATATATATATATATATATATATATATGTATATAGGTATGATATGCTCAGCCTAACTCTATGGTTATAATTAGGCTAATCATCAAATTGATTAGGATCTGGAAAAAATTGCATGATTAGTGCAAAGAATTTTGGAGAGAGAGTCGAAAAGAAAGGAATAACGTATGAGAGGGTGCATCCTACGTACCTTCATCCTTGACTAGATAACAACATCTTTCACTTTCTTATCATCTTCTCTTATCCCACGCCACATTCCACCAAATGCAATTTTTTTTTAAAAGTTCTACTGAGCTACAAAATAATACCAACTAAAATATTTAAAAATAGAAATTTAGATCATAATCATTCAATCTATTAAAAATATACTTACAATTTAAAATATTATTTGGACCATAAAATGTTAAAATAAAGTTTTTTTTACTATTTTAACTAAAAAAATATTGTTCCCTAAACTTTTGTGTTTTTTTAATACATATTATTGTTAGAGTTTAATCTTGATGTACTGACACTGTCATCCAATCAAAACATTCTGTTTATATGACTTTTCAGATAATAGGAGAGAAAAAACACAATCATGATATAACATTACATTATTGAATGACTATATAAAAGAACGATACATTATCATTGAATGACAATTAAATCCTTATTATTATAGTGTCAAAAATTTTACATTTTTAAACAATAAAAAATTGTCAAGTATTCTTTTACAATAATTATCCATAAATTGTAAGAGAAATATTCTTTAAAAATAATCTGTCATAATACAATTTACTCACAATATAAAATATATTTAATCCGTTACTTTATTATTATTATTATTATTATTAAAGTGATAAAGTTTGATTGATATATAGGTGTGGGACACAGGCATCTGCATCTCCTTTTAATTTAATTTAGTTTAATTGATTTTTTTTATCGAAACGTAGCTTTCGAAAATGCTTACGTTATTGCATTCGTCACCTCTTTTTCTTCCATTTGGTCGTTGCTTCCTTCCCTCCTTCGCTATTCTTCTTCTTCTTTGATGCCTTTTTGAATTTTAGTAACGCAAGTACCACACCACAATCTGAAACAATAATTTTTCGCATTCAATAAAAATATGTCCAATTTATATTCAATATATATTATTTATGTTATAAAATATGTACTATACGTATATCATATATATGTATAACACACATCATATAACATGAATAACACACGTTGGATATAAGTTGAACGTATTTCTGTTGTACGTCAAACATTACTACAATCTGAAATGCTATATATCATTCTGATTTTTTTATTATATTAAAAAATCAATGTATTTAAGTATCTAAATATCATAACTTTTAAAATAATTAAAATTTTAAAATAATAATAAAATATTATTTTGATTTCGTTTAACTCGAAAATATTATTTTGGTCTCACTTTTAATTTTTTAACTCAATTTGTAGCTTGGGGATAAAACTTTTTCCTCTGAACAAAATAAGATCACGTATGACGTTCTAATTGGTTAAGTGTAGGGCTAGAAAAAGGACAACCCATTTCCATTCAAAGGCTCTGAAATAAGATTTTTTTTTTTGAAAAAAGGAAGACGTCAATATTCAATCTTTTATCTTATCAAGGAATTTATTTTATGGGGAAAATTTTCTAATGATCTATCTATTATGTTCTTTTTTTTAACTACCTACAATTAATAATCAATCCTTCAAGTTCCATCTAGACTAGATATCTTATGTGAATGAAATATATATATATATATATATATATATATATATATTTGCATTTTTATATATGTCTTCAGTGGACCAAACCATTGGCATTCTGAAAAAAATAAGAATGTATTTTATTTTATTAGGGAAAATTGTTTTAAGAGACATATTCAAGACCTGAGTCAGCCAATTCTCCCACCTAACACAATTAGATGTTTGATTCTTATATATATATAAACCCCTTTTGACTTGAGTAAAACCTATATACTTTAATTTGGATTAAGTTAATATATATGAAGTAGTTGATAAGAGGCTCAAGCTTTATTTATGGTTGTATTGAATTAAATTAAAATAAAAAGCACGCACGAATCTATCTCAGACCTGGTCGTTTTTGGATTTCTATGCTAAGATTATTTAGAGAATTATTAATACAAAGACCAAGATGTAATATATATAATTAGTATAGGCAAATGCTCTAGAACCTAATTGTATAAGCTGAATCAGCCGTTAATGGAGTTCTCACATGCATCCTCACATGGTGTGTTTGTGGAAGCAAAATCGAAACTAGTCAAATATATATAGAGAGAGAATCATTTTCATTCCAAAAGCGGTTCAAAACTATGGTATAGTCTAATGTGACTTGGGGTCCAAGTTGTTCTACTTCAATTATTTTCTATATTTTTTTTAAGATTTTTTTCTGGTACTATATCAAGTTCAACGGAATCAGTACATTTTACCCTACAAAGTTCAATAGAATTAGTAATCTTTAATTAATGTTGTGATTAAAAAATTAGCGTATGTCTCCTTAATTTAAAAATTAATATTTTTTATTTATAAAATTAATAAGAATGCTAAGAGACTATTTTTCTTTTTTCCTTAGCAAGATGACAGAGTAAGGGGAGACACAACATTACAAGCATGCAAGGCGCTCTTGTGTAATGAATCTGAAAATTAGTAAGTGGATGACAAACTTCTAGCTTCTTTCCACTGTGCCGATCCAAGGTCATCCTCGAGTACTCGTTTAGATATACTGAAAGCAGTATAGGATCTTCCTATAACGGGCTGCCACCAACCGAGGATTTTACAATTGAGAGAAATTAAATCCACAATCCAGAGAAAATTCATGATTATGGGTTGTGTTTTAAACTCGATTTCAATTGATGTACTAACCAAAGATCTATTATTTTAGTTATTTTATTTTTCTCTTTCGGTTGTAGGGTTTCAAGTGTAAGAGATAATGTCTCACATTGATTAATAATGGATTAAATGAGGTGTTTAAAAGTTAAAAAGACTCATAAATTTATTGTTTTAAGGTTTTTGGTTAAAATTAGTGTCCGACCCACTCGTATCTGTTTACTTGGTTCATTAGTTATAATATTCACAATTGTTGGACTTCTCCTATCGATTTCATGCTTAGGAGAGTAACACAAAAAGAAAAGAAAAAATAAGAAAAAAAAATCAAATCTGAAAAGAATTAATGGATAACTTTACTAGTAATACTGGTTTTTGATTAATTAATTGAGACTCTATGATGTCACTCACAAGTGCCTCAAACATGTAAAAGTTGGATTTTTATCATTGCAAGCTTTGGTTTTTTTTGAAAAATTGATAATGACTTAAAAGGGTTTCGGTGACTTGAAAGCTATATGGAAATGTTTATATAACAGAAATAGACATTGGTTGTCAAATATGCTAGTGTATGCAAAAGCAAATCTTGCTCCACAGTGTCTCATACACTTTCATTGAAAGTGAAATATTAATATCAAAATGTGTCATCTATTATTATTCAATCCAAATTCTAAAATTAAACAAGCAAAAAGCGCGCCCTTATGTCTTCTTTTGCATCCTAATGGACCCCCCCTAGTTTAATGTTAGAGGAGGGACAAGAGAAACCATTCATAGAACACAGATTGAACAAGATTTGAATCAAAGCCTAAATCTAAAATCACTGTAAATAAAGAATTTAATTTTGATATATTTACGATATAAATGTATTTTATATTATCATCTAACTAAAACATTTAAACACAATCATAACACAATAAATAATTAAATAACTACATCATTACTAAATGAAAAGTAAATTCATAAATAAAAAAAATATGGCTACCAAATTGGGCGAGAACCAAAAATAACATAAAGTTGCATTCACACTACTAAGATCCATGAAGCTTCCCCTTGAGCATCCAAGACCAATGACCAAATAACGTTGACACGCTTCACATTTGAGTCAATCCCTAATTAAAGATTTATTTTTTAAAGTGAAATAGAAAAACGGTAATTAATTGCTAATGTGCTACAAAGAAGGAAGCCACATTGTTACTAATTAATACATAAACTTATAGTTGCATTAATTAGGTTAATTATGCTAGACAAAGTTACCATATTTTCACCATCCATATCTCCAAAACACCCCTCATTAAGAAAAGGAACTATGTAACAGAAAATTACACAAAAGGTGAAAAAAAAAATAATGATAACAATAAAAGAAGAGAAAATTCATACAACCATATCCCATTCCCCTGCCCCCAAATTTACAATCAGATCCTACCTACGCCTCCATATCCTGAACCAACAAGAGGGGCAAAAAAGGAAAACCAAAATCAGAAAAATTGATTCTCACATAACTTTCCACGACTCCAGAGTCGGAAAGCTTGAGAAGGCGTCAAAATCTGCAGAACCGAACGAAGGAGAACCATCAGCACCACCAACCGGCTGGGCTAAAGGGCCGGGCCCGGAAAGCCCGGGCCCGGAAGAGGTGGAGTTTGGGCCCAAGACCTGCTGCTGGTGATGGTCCAGCAAGAACGCTGACGTGTCAAGCGTTGGAAGAAGGCATCCCGCTGCCGCCGGCAACCTCCCGCCGGAGGCGAATCCTCCACCGCATCCCGGCCTCATCGGCTCCGGCTTCAGCACCGGAGCCATTGCCATCTGCGCCGCCGCACGGCCGAAGCTCACGCCAGTGACCTGCTGCACCATCTGCCGGAAGTTTGCCGCGTCCGCCGTGATAAACGTCGTCTGCGACCGCTTCGAAGCGCGAGACTTCCGCTTGGTGACCCGCCCCGTGGGCGCCGGCACCGATGGGCGTCCGCCGCGGCGCCTGGGCGTGGAATCCTGGTCGGAGGCGCCGGAGTGTCCAGAAACAGTGGGTGTAGCGGTGGCGGCAGCAGGGGAGGAGTCTGGCTTGAGAACGGCAGAGAAGGGAGAGAAAGTGTCTTCGGGGAGGACGGCGGCGCCGGAGATGGATTTTTGAAGTGCCCTGGTTAGGGTTTCGGCGTCGCGAGCAAAGTAATCAGCGAACCAGGAGTCTAATGAGGGACGCATCCAGGGCTCAATCAAATTCTCGGAAGAAGCCATTTTTGAGTCTCAACAAAATAAATAAGAGAAAAGAAAAAAGAGAGAATAGGAAGGAGAGGAATTAATTAAGGGGTATTATTTATTTATTTGTTTGTTATGTGAGTGGCATGATGAGGTTATTATTGGGATTAGGATTTGATGGTGCTGGTGGTGTTGAAGCTTAAGGTGGAAGGAAGGAAGAGTGTGTTGTGAGAGATGTGAGGAAGTGAAAATGGGAAGGAATTGGGGAGTGAAGAGTGGGATGATAAATAGAGAGGGAAAGGGTAATAAGGGAAAGGCAAAAATTGAAGAGAGAGAGAGAAACCGCGTCGTTCGGGGGATGAGAAGACACGCGTCATCTGTCCGTACGGGGGTGATGCTGATGCTGAACTTGGCGGACTCTCTACCTAGCTAGCTACTAGTAATGCCTCTCACTCCTTTCTCTGCTTTACTCTCTTTTTTAATTTTTAACCCAACCATGCTTTTTTTATTTATTTATTAATACTCTCTCCCTTTTTTTATTCATATAATTTAAGAACATGTATTTTTTTTTAATTTGGCAATTAAAAAATTTTATATAAGTATTATTAATTTTTTTACTATACTCTTAATTAATATAAAATAGAGAATATATTTAATGAATAATTAAAAAATAAATAACTAGTGATAAAGATAATATTATAAAATTAAAAATGCTTATTATACACCACGAATCAGCCACCAGCATATAAAATACGATGGGTCCCACCCACGGAAATAATCCAACTAATATAAAAACATCGCAGTTGCGTTGCGTGCTTCAAACGCGCTTGGAAACAATCCAACTATTTTTGCGTATTTTATTAGTTGAATTATAACATTACTTATGTTGAGACCACAATCCAACATCCAAGAGGGTGAATATGAACACACAAAAAAATCAGATTTAATATATGCTTTCATGTTGTGTCATGCTCTGTTTATTCCTCCAACATAATAAAGACCACAATCCAACATAAATAAAGACCACAATCCAACATCCAAGATGGTGAATATGGACACAAAAAAATCAGATTTAATATATGCTTTCATGTTGTGTCATGCTCTGTTTATTCCTCCAACATATTAAAGACCACAATCCAACATATATAAACATCACAATCCAACATAATAAAGATCACAATCAAACATAAATAAAGACCACAATCCAACATAATAAAGACCACAATCTCACATAAATAAAGATCACAATCCAACATAATAAAGATCACAATCCAACATAAATAAAGACCACAATCCAACATAATAAAGACCACAATCCAACATAAATAAAAACCACAATCCAACATAATTTCCGTTCTTTTTGGTACTCAAGTGTGGAATTTTGGTGTTGAACCGTTGAATTTTTTATTTTTTTCTCTAGTTTTTGTTTATTTATTGGCATTCGATAATGCTCTATATCTCTATATCTGCTGCAGACTTATCAGCTTTTGAACTCAAATGATCATGCCAATTTCCTCCGCAAGAATAACAAAATAATATATGCTTTCATGTTGTGTCATGCTCTGTTTATTCCTCCAACATAATAAAAACCACAATCCAACATAAATAAAGACCACTACCCAACATAATAAAAACCACAATCCAACGTAAATAAAGACCACACTCCAATATAAATAAAGACCACACTCCAACATAAATAAAGATCATAGTCCAACATAAATAAATACACAATCCATCAATGTTAAACAAGTTCCTGAGTTGGACTGGGAGAACACCTTCTTCGTAGCCATCTCCCACATCCCTAATCTCTCCCATCATTACAGGTAGGTACCTATTATTCTTTCATTCATTAATTATGAAACTAATTAGGATTTAACTAACTTATTAGCTTATGATATGATGATGATGTTGTAAATAATACAATTTGTTTCTGGTTTTGAACGAAAAGATATGGAGAGAGAGAGAGTCTTAATTCCATTAAAAGCGGTTGTTAAAGCGCGTGAGGTGGGAGAAAATGTATTTTAGTTAAAAATTACGGTATACGTATATTTACTGTATTTATACGCGGTGGCTGATTTTTGGTGTACACGTAGCAAACCTCTTATAAAATATGCTTAAATTTTTCTTAAATTTTAGACATTATAAAATGCATTACTAATTCTTGTGCTCGATTAAAATTGAATTGATAAAAAAGCGGAGGGAGTAAAAATTATTGTTAAGTTTAGCGCTTTTGCTAATGTGATTTTTTCATATTGAAAGTATATTATTATAAATAAATTGGAGAAAAATATTGTGTCCGGAATGAAAATCAGAGAACAATCAATTTATTAACCATTAATAAATTATAAATATTAAAATTATAGACTATAAATATAAAATATTATAAATTATACCTATTATATATATATATATATATATAGATAGAAGAGAGATACTTTGATACCGGTGTAAGATTTAGTATGCTTACACCTTCAATAATTTTTTATAGAATATTTTTTTTTGTCAATCCAACCGTTGAATTATAATTGTATATCAAAGTGATTGTATGTGTAAAATTTCAAATAAATTGAACAACTATAAAATTATGATCAAAGTATTTTAAGTTACATACATTTGCGAACTATTCATTACGTTGATTCATAGACATACAAAAAATGTATCAAATGATTTCTGATTAATGTCAAATTTATTAGAAATAATCTATAGTATATAAGCTTTCAATCCAACGGTGGATTTTGAAAAAAACATATTCAATAAAAAGTTATAACTGGTGTAAGATCAATATTATATCTTACACCGGAGTAAACGTATCTCACCTCATATTATATATATATATATAATCCCATTAGTGATTAGCTATTTATTGACTGTTACGTTGAGTGGCTGTACGTTATAACATTCCTTTTTCTAAATGGGTGAGTGGCTGTATGAAATTTAATTTTTCAAGATTAATGATTGAAAACAATATATTGTGTTCAAGGGAGTTCTTATATCTCTATGATGTGTTAAATAACAAGTGTAAAAACTATTTATTCTTTTCAAGAACAAAATGTACACTTGTCATTCTTTAAATTGAGAATTATTTATAATAGGCATTAAAAAACTTGATCTAACTACTTTTCTCATATATGTCAAAATTAAATTTGAAAAAATTATTGTAGAAACTAGTTCTTTTTAAATTCTCAATTTGATGAATTCCGATATGATTCTTGTGAATTTTAATACGAGTTAAATTTGTCGTTTCTCAATTTAAAAGACATTTTTTCGGCTAAACTGATTCAAGTTATATATTTTTATTTCTCATATATATATAGTATTTAGTTTTTTAAGTTTTTCCTAAAAACAAATTTGTTCAATATGTAGTATTTACATTGAGAACCCAATTTGAAATTTCACTCATTATTACTTTTTTTTTCATTTTTATATAGTAAGTACATTTAAGCCAGCTTGCTACGTGTCATTCAGTAATCTCTAATTCGTTGCTTTGGCTGAGTTTGACGATTTAGCACGCAATAATGTTATCCACTTAATTAATAAGACAATGAATATTGTATTAGATTGCTCTATTTCAACGATAAAAATTCAACTAAAATTTGTCAATATAAAAATTTTATATCATAATCATTTAGTCTATTAAAAATTAATTATTTAGAGGAAGTTTTTTCATATTAAAAAATTATTAAATAGATCTATTGACTGATTTAACTATTTTTTCATTTTTAATCAAATATGATTAATTGTATTGTGGCAAAAGAAATTTTTTTAAGGAACTTCATTACCAGTATATTAACTAAAACAACAAATACTAGCTGTGAAATAGTTATTAGTTTCTTTCAAAAAAATATTAATATGCTTAATTTCTTTTTAAAATAGTAAGTAACTTGCTAAGTATTCTAATGTAGAGTATTAGACAAGATATTAATAGAGAAGTCATGCTATTAAGAGGATGTCCAATGGGTCCTTTCATTGGTCATGCATTTATTGTATTTATATCCACAAAATCAATATATTATCATAAAAAGTTAATTAGGAATCTTAGATGTTTCTCAAATCTACTTTTTCATAGAAGGGACCTACTTTAATCTCTACTATGGTCCAATATAATTTTTTAAAAATAAAACACTAAAATATTTATATTTTAAATTTTTATTTTATTTTGAATAAAGATAAAGATATTTTTTGTAAAATAATTTTATTTAAAATAAATTATGAATAAAAATTTCTTATATTTGTTTAAAATTAAAAAGATGTTTATGAAATACATAATTAAAATATGACAAATAATATTGTGCAATTCAAATATTACATTGTAGCTAAAATCATAGTTGATGTGCATTATCAAATTGTCATGTATGTTCTATCAAATATTCTCTTGGTTGATAGTTGTTAGTTTTTATACTTAACACGAAGTTGAACATTTCATTAGACCTACCTCGTATGTCGACCTAAATTTTTCTCTCTTAACTCAGATTGAGATACGTTGTTTGCCACATCATCAAAATCATTATGAAGCTGAACAAAATTTTTTATATCATGGCCTTATCATCCTCGACAATCATGTTAATTATGCAATATAATGGAAACTTTCATTATATTTATTATAAGTTTTTTTTTCTCTTAGAATCGTGTCCAACTATATATATATATATATATATATATATATATATATATATATATGATTGCAAAGTAGCTCTTAATAATACTTTGAATGGTTGTTGTACATTATTTTTTTTTTGTCCTTCTTGATATTTGCAAATAACTTCCTATCACCTTGAGCTCAAGAGATTATTTTGACGAATGTTAATTATTCAGGATATAATATCATCTGTCATATAGTATTAGGGACGGTAACAAAATAAGATCGTCATGTCGGGATGACCCGCAATCTCATAATGGGACGCGATGGAAAATACAACCCGAATAACAAATATTGGGACGAGACAGGACATCCCACCATTCCATCAACCCATGATGGGACGAGGGATAAAAATAATTAAAAATATTATTATTATTATAACTACTAATTATAATCAGCCCATCCACTAGGCCCGCTCAAAACAATTAAACTCTAACAAAAAAATATAATTACCCTTGGTCCCTCCCTTCCTGCCCTTCCCAATCTCATCCTCATCAACCCTCAGTCACACTCACACAACAACTACACTCCACTCAGTCACTCACACTCACAGGCAAACGGCATCGTTCTCTGCCCTCTACTTTAGTCCTCTTTGTGTTGCACTCACCGGCGGCACCGCTCAGCCTCTCACAGACACTATTATATAAATAAATTTCTCCAAAATAATTATATTTTTTGTGTCCATATTCATTAGATAGTTATATTTTTAAAAATAAATATAAAAAATTAAAAATAGTAAAATAAACAATTAATTGAATTTCTACTATCTCAATCTCACAAATTTATATAATCATTAAACTAAAATAAACTTAAATAAGATAATAATAAAAATGCAGTATGAGAGGCACATAGGGTTATTAATAATACCAATAAAAATGTAGAGTGGTATGGCAAAATTTAAAGTAGAGTTGTAAATTTGACAGCCGCAAACCATGGAAATGGATCACTGGTAGCAGTGACTGACACTGTTGACGGTCATGCCGCGTCGTCATCCTTTTACGCGTTATTTCGCTTCCCCAAGTGCTCCTTTTTTACATATAAAATTAAAAATCTAAAAAGTGCTAATATTTAATCACTTGGAGTACTTTTATATATAAAATAAAAAATTAGTGAAAATATATAATATATATAATATAAAATACACAACAAATATCATATATCATATTATATATATAATATATATTATATGTTGTAAAAAAAGATAATGTTACAATATTTGTTATATGTTATACATAATAAATGATATATTGTGCACGACATATAATATATATTATACATTTTATATTTAAAATATATTGTTAGTTTTTTTTATATACACTAAGTATTTCCTTTATTTTTTATTTTTTTTGTTATCTATATTACGGGTCACCTTTTATTAACTATTGAATTAATATGGGATTCTGAATTAATCAATGTAAAGTTTTGTTCATAATAATAATAAGTTTGTAATGAATTTGCTGATTTCGAGTTTGATAGAAAAATAACATAAAAATGAACTCAAGTTTAGATCAATCAAGTTGATCGATCAAATATATTAAAATATACTCCTTCCGTCCATCAATGATGTTTTAGACTTTTCACAGTTATTAAGAATGTAATTAAAACACACAATTTCATATGTAAAAATGATATATAATGACTAAATTGTCCTTTTAGTTTTTTGTGTAATAATTATTATAAGAGATATGAGAGAGAATGCATGTGAGAATAAAATTGGAAAAGAATAATAAATGCTTTCTTAAAATTCTAAAGTGACAACTAATATTGGACAAGAGTCTTTTCTAGAAAGACAATTATTTGTGGACGGAGAGAGTATGAAATTATACCAACTTAATGTGATTAAAATTAGTAGTCGCATTGAATAGTAAAAATAAGGCCTAATGTAATTAAATGATCCTTTATATGGAAGAAGAGTAATGCTATTGGCACATACCAAATGGTATGTATAATATACATATATTTTAATTCAAAGATGGAGAAAAGAAATATAAGTGATTGAGTGATGTCACATTAAAATCTAAAAATAATGAAGTGAGTGAAGAATGTATGTAAGAGAAAGTGTATGTACAAATATCATTATTGATGAAAGATAGAGAGTGGGAGATTTACGAGGAGGGACACTCACATGGTTGAGATAGACGCATAGAAAAAGTAAAGTAGTAAGCTAATCCCAATTTTGGGAGTGATTCTCATACTCAAATGCAAATGGGGTCGATGCTTCCATTAACGAAGCACACTGCGCGTGGACCCCTCTAACTTCTCCTTTCTTCATCACTGCTCTGCTCAGCGATTCATGCAATTCAATTGCTCCTTCTCATCTTTTCCTTGCTTTCCTCTCTCTCATCTGTCTATATTTATTACTCCTTCGTGTTAAATTTAAAGATGCGTATTTTCTTTAATTGTTTATTTTAAGTTTTAAGATAAATTTTATTATTTTCTTCATCTTTTACTCTTATTTAATACTTACTATCTCTCTAATAATTGAAGAGAGATAATAATAATGAAGTAAAGGGTAATTTAGTAAAACATATATAAATTTTGTTAACTTTAATACAATATCAATCATTACCTAAATTCCCGCGCGTACAATTAAAAAAAAACAGAGGAAGTACTATATAATAAAGACGATTTTAAAAAATAATTATTTTTTGTGTTTATATTTATTTATTTAAGTAGTTAATCTTTGAATTTTAAAAATAAAAGTAAAAAATTAAAATAAATTATATTATTATCTCACTTTTTATTAGTCTTACATTTATTAAACTCATTATTTTAAATTTTACTATATATTTCCTCTTTTCTTTCCTACTCTCTCCTCTCTTTGTCTAACCTATTAAAAGTAATAATTACTTTCATAGTATTTTAATTTCACAATTATCTATTAAAAATTTTAACTTATATAATTATTCAATAAAAATTAAATTAAAATCAAATAAAAATAATAAACATATAAAATATAAATCAAATAAAAATAATAAAAATATAATTTAATAGATATGAAATACCTAACAAGGGGCTAGCATATATAATATATAGCTTCTAGATATAGATCTATATATACATACATATCACTCTCTTCTTTTTCTCTCACTTCCTTTTTTTTTTTCGCACTTTATTTTTTTTCTTTCCACCTTAATTATCCCCACACATTACGTTGTGTGACAAGTACTTTAATTTGGGTATTGTGTTGAATCAAGTTTTATTAAAATAATAATAATAATTACTTTTTGAAAAATCCAAACTTTTTAATCTTTTATCAAAGTATATTATAAGTTAGTGCGTGTAAGATAATTAACCCCCCCCCCCCCCCCTCTATTTTTTTACGAAATAAGTTGTAGATTTTCACTGAAAAGAGTAATTAAGAATTACAATTACTTTTTATGTGCAGCATTTCTTTTAAAACTAGTGCAAGGTATCGTAATTATTGACATTTAAATATACTACTACTATCTATCTTTTAAAACTAGTGTAAGGTAACATACATAAATATTAATTGGTTCATATAGATCAAATTAAAGTAAGTTTTGGTCCATTTTAATTTTATCAACCAATTCTAAACCGATGATAATTGAACAATTGATTAATGAGAAACATACATAATTAACCTAATTTATGACCTGTTCACATATGGATTGATTAAATTAAAATGCTCATCATCAAGTGTACATATCTCAAGTGTTTTTGTTTTGTTTTGTTTCTAGTTCACTTTTTGAAACTAAAATTTCACAATTCAATACATATATATATAAGTATAACTAAAATGTCAAAAATATGTAGAGCCCACCCAACTTCAAAGTTTTGAACATTATGGCTTGATGACAATAATACTAGCTATCACCACCGCACGTGACACCAATATTCCCTTTACCTCATTTTCTAAAAGCAGATTCTGCATTCCTTCTTTAATTTTAACATATATTATATATCAATTACTAACTTAATTATACATACTATAATTAATAATTAATAGTAATAATTTGCATTGTGCAATGATAACGCGGAGATTTATATATATGACTACTTAGTTGTAATAGGAAAAGCTTGATCGCTGACCAATTCCATAACGTGCTTTTGTCCCAAGGAATGCTTCAAGATGTGTTTGAAGAATTAGAATATGTAAATGAGAGTTTGTAAAATTGATTTTGATTAAAAGTTGGTTGATATCAATGTGATTTTGTAAAAGCAACTTTAAATTGATTTGAAAAAACCTTGGTCTCATCTCAAATCCCATTAAGAATTTTCACTAAAAAATATAAAAGACAAATAACATTTCACTAAAATTGAAATTAATAATTTTGGAGGGCTCAAACGTGAATCTAAACCCCTGCACCTATTATGTTATGAAATGAAAATATTTTAGAATGTCTTTATATATCACAAAACATATTAATGTATGTTATGTTATGTTATGCAATCATAAACATAATAGAGCAGTGTTATTAATATATATTCGGGTTGAACTCTACACGTGATAACATATTAACTATTCAAGATATAATTAAAAGTTATAATTATAATAATATTATGAAATCATTGGTTGATATGTTATCACGTGTAGGGTTCACGGTAAACTCAAGTCTATATTATCATATTCCAACATAATATGGTAAAAAAATATGAAAAATAAGATTATTGTAATATTTTATATATCACATTTATCTCACATATTATAAAAAAAAATAATGCTACAATATATGATATATATTATTTACAACATATCATATATATTATGTAAAATATATAATATACATTATACATATTATATATTATATATTGTGTATTATTTATTAGTTATTTTGATTTAACTTTTATTATGCATCAACCAACATATGCAGCTTGGAAGGCCACCATATGGAGATCCAAATTCCAAATATTCAATTAGGCAAGGCTTGCTTTCTAGAAGAAAATAACCAATTTTTTTTTACCAAATAAAATAAAATAAAATAGCTAATTAAAAATAAATACTAGTATTTTATTTAGCAATTACTATAGCATGCCAACAAAATAAGGCCTAACGGTGACGCGTTATAGAAGGCACGACAATATTTAGCAATTACTATAACAAGCGCCAGCTATGACGTCACTACATACCTCAGCATGACCGAACGGTGACGCGTTATAGAAGGCACGACAATATAGTACTATTTTTATTATATTAATTTCATGATTACGACTATAACTAATATTTTAAACAGATATTTTAACCCTTTTAGTTTTACTGAATGTGAATCTTTTCATATTATTGTTTTTTTAAAAGTTTAAATAAGGTCCACTAGTTTTATATAAGTTCTGATTTTAGTCCACTATCTTTAGATTTGTCACATTTAGTCCACTAGCTTTAAAAAAGTTTCAATTTTAGTCAACTGTAATGACGTGGACTTAACAATGCTGACATGACAGTTTACTTTACTGACGTGGATGTTGACTTTACTGACGTGGATGTTGACTTTCTTGACGTTGACGTTGACTTAGCTGACATGGTCATCGATTTTGCAGACGTGTCAAATGAATTTGCTGACATGATAATTGACTTTTGCTGATGTGTCCGTTGACTTACGAAATAGTGGACCAAAAGTGCTCACAGTTTAAAAAACTAGTGGACTAAATATGATAAATCTGAAAATAATTGATCAAAATCAAAATTTATATAAAGTTAGTAGACTAAAATAATATTTAAGTTTTTTTTATATTTTAGAATATGAAAAATGTTTAAAACTATTTTTTATAATTCTTCGAATTAGTTAATAATAGTAACAACAATAAATTACATTCATCAATGAAATTCATCTCATTTATGCTCTATACAAGAGTTGATATATATAGAGGATGTACACTAACAGAATTATCATACTCAACTAATAGAATCAGTTATACTCTTACAATCCCCCTCAAATTAAACAAGATTGTTAATATATCTATTACTATATTTTCAAAAAATTAATTACTTTTCTGTCTCTGAAAATAGAGTTAATAAAAATTAAAAAAAATAAAAAAATTGAAAAGTAGCTACAGTTTATAACTTTTACTATCCAAATTTTCTCTAATTCTTTCTATTCATCTTTTATATTAATATTTTAATAAATTAAAATAAAATTTGAGAAGAATTTTAATTATATTAAATTATATTATTTTATTACGCAAATATAAATAAAATTAAATTAAATAAAATTATTTTATAAAATATTTACAAAAGAATAAAAAAATAATTTGACAGATACAATCAAGAGCTAATATATATAAAGAATTTAGACAATATTCTGCTTCTGTGCTAGAATGAGAGACAACATATGATATATATAAGATTGGTATCAAATTTGATAAATTGTTAATTTCTCTGATTCGAGAGAGTAATATAATACTCCCTGTTCTTTTTAACTGTCCAATTTATAGATGTGCAATTTTTTTATTTGTCTATTTCAAAATTTAAGGTAAATTTTATTATTTTTTCCCCTCTTTTACCCTTATTTAATACTCATTATCTCTTTTATCAAGTAATATAATAAATACATATTCAATTGTTGATAAAGGGTAATTTAATAAAATAGATATACTTTTTGTTAATCATTATTGTCTAAATTACATTGTGCATTTAACACTGGACCATTAAAAAAAAAATGGAGGGAGTACTATATAGAAATTTAAAATATGATGTTTAAAGACATTCATCATTATTAATACTTCATTCATTCAATTTTATTTATCTTTTTATGAAATTTTTTTTTCAATATTATTTGTCATTTTAGAGTTTCAAAAAATAAAACATTTATTATCTTTTTCTTGTTTTATCTATACATATATTCTCTTTTATCTCTTACAATTACTATTTACTATAAGGATAAATTTTGTCATTATATACTTATTTCTATATAAATTTATGTCTTTTAATAATTTTTAATAAGTGTGTAATACTCTAAAACGTTAATTAAAATTGGACGGAGGGAGTAGTGGATAAAAAAAGTTGAGATATTGTAGTAGAGTCACATCAAAATCCAATGATAATAAAAGTGAAAATTAAAAATTAAAGTACTTCATCTGTCCAACTTTATTTGTCTTTTTAAGAATTTTTTGTTCAATATTATTTGTCACGTTAGAATTTCAATAAAATATTTATTATCTTTTTTCCAATTTATCCATACATATAATATTCTTTTATATCTTATAATAATTATTATAAAAAATTATAAGGATAATCTTCTCATTGTATATTAATTCTTATATAAATTTGTGCTTTAATTGTACTTTTGATAAATATAAAATTCTCTAAAATGTCAATTATTTTTTAATGGAGTAATATTTTTGAATTTAAATTTAAATTTAAATTATAGAGTGGAATCTAGAGTAGGAGCTTCTCATGATAATAATTGACACTGGTGGACCACAACCCTCTCCCTTCTCTTTTATTTATTTTTGGAAAATTGACTTTGATTATGTTGATGATGGGTTAACTGTTTTGAATCTTTTATTTTTTTATAAATGACCATCATGAGATCAAATTTATGAAAAAAGATATATTCATCATAAACATTAGAGAATTATTTTTCTGAGATAGCCTCATTAATTTTTTTTAATAAGACTTTAAAAGTTTTTCATTCAGGCTTAAAAGGTTTTTTATTGAGAATATCTCAAATGAATTACCTCGAATGAAAATTAGTTACATTTAAGTATTTGACTATGCAATAATTTAATTGTTTTTATTTTTATTTTATTTATTGAGGTGATTGGAGCTTCCTTCCTTCAAATGGTGAATGGTTGAACGCAATGTGGCTCTAATTAATTTTTTTCATTTGGTTTATGAAATCAATCACACAGTTGTAAGTAGAACATTATTATTGCAACTGCTTTAATTTGCTTGGAAGAAATTAAATAACATTAGAAATGAAGTGTAGAGTGATTGTATAGAGGTTTATATACATATTTTAATAAAAAAATCAGTCAATATAAAAATTTGGTTCACAATCACTAAATTCATTAAAAATTAACTCCTTTAAAAAAAAAATTGGACCAAAATATTGCCAAATAAATCAATTGATTATTTTGGTTATTATCTTTCTATTATTCACCAAACATTTTTCTTTCATTTTCACCCATACAAATCTTTATAATTTTAAAAGTGGCTCAAGGATTGTCATTTAAGTCCTAAATAAACCCTAAAGATCCATCAAAGAAAGAAAGTCTATATATGCACATTAGCACATGGGAAAATATATATTTTCTACTCTTAAATTTTAGTAGAATTGCTTTTAGAATAGTTGATATTGAAAAAATTATTTTTAAATAATTGATGAAGAAAAAAATAATTTGTATTTAGAAAAAATGTTAAAAAAATTGATAATATTGTTATGAAATAATAAAAATAAAAACTAATATTTTTAAATTCTATTAAAATTAATAAATTTTAAAGTTAATTACTTATTTAAAAAATTTAAAACAAACAACTTTACTTTTTGCCAGGATAATTATTTTCAACTAAAAATTTTCACTAACCAAATATGCACTTAGTAGCTTACCCATGCTTTTACCATCAGTGATAACTGATGTGATGCGTGCTTGTTTAAATTTTTGTGTTGAAGAAAAAAACCCTAAGAAAAATAAAATAATATTTATACATATTTTTTATTTTATATATAATATATTTTATTTATTTATTTTATCATCTTTTAATTTTAATGTAACATCATTCTAACATTTCAATTTTTATTTTTCACACACACACATATATATATATATATATATATATATATGTATATATATATTATTTGATATGCAAAAATATCACTATTCAAATCCTAATGCTGGAAGAGCATTTTTTGACCCTTGTGATAAACTTATCTAATTAACCAATTGATTAAAGGAAAATATTTTAGTTTAAATAAAAAATTAATAATACATATTTGTCGGAATCAAAATCCTTTCTTCAATAAGATTCTTTAGTTGAATCAAATATTAAATATACTGACTCAATAAAAGAATTTTTTAAATTCGTTAATCTAATTGATCAACTTTTTTTTTTGGTTGAAGTAGTGTTTTCATAAATTGGGTTACATATTTAATATGAAGAGACTATGACAAATGGGAACCCACCAACAAATTATAAAACGACCATCACTCCTTATATTCCAACAATACATATATTAGATTTATTCTCACTAAAAGATAGAAAAGAAGGAGAAAAAAAATAATAATTAATAATTAATTACTTATCTATACATGTATAAAATACATAAGAATAAATATTTCTAGTACATGAGAAATTATTGATATAGTACTAGCTTTGCAAAATTAAACTAGCAGGTACAAATCAGTAGATTTCTGCGGGCCACGCATTGACTTGATAAGAGCCATACAACACAACACAACAAAATTAAAGACGCAAACACGGCACTAAAATAATACACTTTTGGGAGCACTCATAAAAAATATATATATAAATTCTATTTTAATATTAAAAAGTAAATATCTTACGAAATACTCCTCATTTTTTTTAATTATCAAGTTTATACGTACTGAAATTTAAGTAATAATTAGTATAATATTAAAGTTAATAAAATATATATATGTTTTACTAAATTACTATTTACTTCTTTGTTATTATCTTTCCTCAATTATTAGAGATACTGAGTATTAAATAAGGGTTAAAGTGAAAGAAAATAATAAAGTTTATCTTAAAATTCGATAATTAAAAAGAAAAACACGCATCTCTAAATTAGACAATTAAAAAAACGGAGGGATTACTTTTTATATTTATTAATTTATGCCATTTTCTTAATCTTAATATTGACTCATATTTACTCATTATTTAATATGATATGAAATTATTTAAATCCATAAATAAAAAAATTAATACTAAAATAAAAAAAGTTGGTGTAATAGAAATCGAAAATCAAACCTAGCTAGCTAACATGATGTAGATTTAATCCATACTGAGTAGTGTTAATATAAATTTAAATTTATAATTAATTTTACAAGTGATAACATATTAACTATTTAAAGTATAATTGAAAATTATAATTATATTAATATTATAAAATTTTTAGTTAATATATTAACACGTATACACCATAAATTTAAATTTATGATATTATTTAATGTCCTTAATTTCTCTGCTTATGGTACACGCTTTGGAGCCACGTCATGAGATGTATGTTATTGTGTGTTTGGACGTTACCAAGGATGTCAAGTTCATTGAGGTCATAAAAAAGATGATTGGAAAAGGATGCATTATTATTTTTATTTCCCATCATATCATCTATCAATTTCACTCTAGCTAGCTGTTTTAGCGTGGTTCAAATGCCTAGTTAGGCAACCTTGACCCGTTGATAATATATATATATATATATATATATATATATATATATATATATATATATATAGAGGACATATCAACTGAGAGAGATAAGAGTGAAATGAATAACTTAGATAATTTGATCTTATTTGAATTGTCAAAATTAAAAAAGTCATATAGTTCTATGTTCTAATCTTGACCATTCAAGTGAGATTCAATGATTCAAGTTTATTTCTCTCACTCTCATCCCTCTCACTTGATACATCTCCTATATATATATATATATATATATATATATATAATTTGATTAATTATAATTTAGTTGATTTCTTAATTGGGGTTTGGAACCATTGTATGTGCTAATGGACAAGAGAGGGTTGGTTAATTTCTTAGTTGGATTAATGCTATCAAACTAATCATTTTGCTTAACAAAAAAAAAAAAAAAACCTCATTTCCGGTTCTATAATTTTTTACACTATTAAGTATTAATCAACTATATGCATCATTTTATATTATAAGACATTTTAGGCAATAAAGATTTGAATCAAAATATTTTTAATGAGTTATTAATATGTAATTGGATATTTTAAAAAATATATATGTGTATGTGTTTTTTAATGCAATCATACGTCTAGCTATTTCTTCACTCATTTATATGTTGATAGATTTGCCAATAAATTTATCAAACCTGCTGTGAATGAGTGGAGAAATAAGTATATAGTACATATGTACAAATAAAATTTGTATTTTTCAATTGATAGGAGTTTCCGTGTAGATATGTGGTTAGTTAACTTAATAGTTACTTAGTTTACTTGATTAAAAGGGGTGAGAATTTAATCAAAGTTTAAATAGAAAATAATGAAACTCTAAAAAAATATTTAATACTCCCTTCATTTTTTTTATTTGTCCACTTTTAACTTTTAGTTTATTTTTTTATTTGTCCAGTTAGAAATTTAAATTCTAGACAATATTTAATATATTTTTTCTGTTTTATCCTTATTTAATTTATTCTCTCATACCAAGTAAACTATACTATCTAAAATAATGTACTCAATTTAATTAAGGGTAATATAGTAAAATATATTAATCTTTTGCTAAATTTTAGATGAATCTAATGATTATTTAAAACAATAATGCTAAGTGGACAATGAAAAATCAGTCCATACAGTCAATGGGCCTATTTTGGCTTTGATTTTGATCCAAATAATCATTGAGATTGTAATGGGCTGAGTAATTATGGCCCAAAATCTCATTTATTGGCTGGTTGGGCTGGTTTTGTATTGTTCATTTAGTATCACCTGTTTAAAATATCATGAAAATAGAAGGTGGACAAATAAGAGGAAGTACTGTTCATATCCTGTGAGAGAATCTCTTGTTTATTTTCTTCCTTTTGTTTTTTACGGCAATATTTAAAGTTCAAACGGTTCCAATAATTAATTGTAATATTGTAGGGCCAACTATTATGAGTGCCATTATTGAATAAATAGAAATTTTGGTATTATCATCAAAGACTGTATAAAGAGTCAAAGGCATCCCTCCAGCACCTTGATAATGATATTTATTATTATTTCCATTATTATTATTATTATTCATTGACTAATTGACTAATAATTGAAGACAATATTCTGAATACAATAGACAAATTGTACCGCATAGAAGCATACATATATTATAACAAGTCAATCTTACAATTATAATTCATGAGGATTTTATGCAATATTAAATAAAATTATTTAAAGAAATTTAATTGTTTTAGCATCACATAAAGAATAAACATAAGCTAATCTTTGATTTTGATTATATTCTAATGTCATTTAAGTCAAAGTGTGTAATGATGCTTAATTAATTAACTAACTAAGCATCACCCATTCAACATATCAAAGCTAGCTAAACCAAGGAAATGCATTCGACGGATGGTTCTAGAAATGAATCTCATTATTTATGAAATTAGGGTTTATTTCTTGATGAATATATATGTTTTAAATTATGTATTCTCATGGAAAAATAAAATTTAGACAATAAATCACTTTTGATCTTCAACTTGGTCGCACATGGGATACATATTTATAAGTGAGACAACGATTTTTGTGTAATGCTAGGTAAAAAGGATATTTCAATATAGGACATCTAATTTTAGATGATTATTTAGTATTTTTTTTTATATTTTTTTAACTATAGAGAAAACGATTTCTTATATTAGCTTTTATTATAAAATTTTCACATCAATTTTACATTTTCTCTTTTTGGCATGAGTATGTATAATACTTCAAAGCTGAACTACCATTGGGTTAAAAGTAAAGATTAGGAGCAAAGGCCCATAAATTTTTCATTCGATGGGCCATGTTAGTTATTGGCGATGACTTAGAGTTTGATGACCCTATTATGGGTCCAATAATAATACGTGATGTATAATAAAAAGTCATTATTAACCAACTTGGGTTGGTCAAGTGGTTAGCTCACTTGTCTCTTTAAACAAGGGTCGGAGGTTCGATTTCCGTCTTGTGTATGCAGCAACCCATTGGCCAGCGACAAACCCTTAAATGGAGCTCAGATCCGCGACGGATTAGGCCTTGGCCTTTCGGGCTGGGGGAAACCGTGGGAAACCAAAAATACAAAAAAGCCAATTATTTGTGCACAATATATATAATATAATATATTCAACATATATCATATGTTGTATACATCATATATTATCTGTTGTGCATAACATATATTACATGTTGCAACATCATTTTCTTCTACAACATGCAATATATGTTATGTACATATATTGACTGTTTTAGTTAATTTTTTATTGAACATATAATAATCCTCTAGATTAAATTAAATGGTAGGCTTCATATTCTTTTCTTGTTGAAAATTTTCAGCTATATACATATATACACATATACACTATTATATATTGTTACTATTGGGCCCAACATTCTCTTATTTCTTGAAAGCTAATAAGAATATATAGAATTTGCATGTGGCCATTAAGTTCATAAGTTATTACACAATAACTATATTAATTGTAAGAGTTTAATTGTCATGGAGAAATAAACTAGTATATTTAACCAATTAGTAATGCTACGTGTACAACAAAAATACGTCCAACAAATATTCAACGTGTGCTATACATGATATGAGATGTATGCTACATACGTATGTTATACAAATAACATACATCTCATATCATGTATAACACACATTGGATACTTATTGGACATATTTCTGTTGTACGACAAACATTATTGTATATTTAACCAACATATATTTTCACACTTCATATGTATACTCTCCAACAATGAACTCCGGCTTGAACTCCAATTCAACCAACATTTCAAAATCTTCTCACAGTCTTTTCAGTGTGCTTAATTAGTTATTAGCACTGATGATGCATCTTATTCCTATATATCACACAGCTTAGAACTTGTGCACATTTTAGATTAATGCTCTTTCTGACTCATCTGATTTGGAAAATTAAAACAAGGAAGTAAATCAAACATGTCACAACAAATGTCACAAGACAAATTATTTTTGATGCAGTTTCCTTCATCATTTCCTTAATTCCAAGCAAGTGATTACATCGATTTAAATTTTGAAATACTAAAACACAAGTTAAAGTTCACTATATATATTCTCCACCTAAATGACTTAGGGTATGTTTGGGTAAGATGAAAAATTAAACTTATTTCAGTAATCGCTTTTTTATATAATCGCTTATTTAAAGATAAATTTATGTTTGGATAGTTTAGCTGAAAAGTAACTTTAAGTTAATCTATGATGTTTGGATTGTTAAAAAATAATCGCTTTTTAATAGTTAATTACTAAAATGGGTATAAAATGATTTATTAGTTATGAAGGAATTTAATAACTAATAGGGGTAGATTGGATATTTCCTATTAGATATGGATAGAAAAGCTGTTTTTTTGAAAAATAAGCTTCAAATATTAGCTTAACTTATTTTGCACCCTAACAGTTTTTTTTATCAAATTCAACTGCTGAAATTATTATGCAATTTCATCCAAACATAATAACTTTTTTTCTAACAGGTTTTTTCAAGAAAAAAATTGTTTTGGGAGAGTTCACAAACATGCACTTATTGATGCTAAATTCATTAGACTTGAAAAATCATATTTCATATGTATGCACATTCTCTTAAACATAAATAACAAATTATACCTTTGGTTCATGATTTATTCTTACTTAATTAGTTACCTTAACTACACTTGTTTGTCAAACTTTTCACAAAGACAGACGAAAAGTACTACTGAAAAAGTCTCTTTGTATAATTAGATCCAGCCAATAAGAAGACAACACATTTAATTTTATAGACAAAAAAATCAAACGAATCGATTTAATGCTTCTTTTTCTAATAACTTTTTTATATATCATTTAATAAATTGATTCATTGGCTAACTTTTGACTTTAAAAAGTGATATTTTACTATATTTCTAGAAATACTATAAAAGTAAAGACTACATAGGTTTTAAAATATTGAATTACAAATTTTATCTAAACTAAGTAGGAATTAAAGAATATAGACTTTAAACAGTTAGATTTCACCATTTTTCTAGAAATACTAAAAGTAAAGACTATAGTCTTTAAAATATAGAATTACATAATTTTAAAAACTAAGTAGAAATTGAAAGCTATACAGTTTAAAAATTGAGATTTCAATATTTTTCTAGACGAAGCACTATAAAAGTAAAGACTATAATCTTCAAAATACTAAATTATATAATTTTTTAAACTAAGTAAAAATTGAAGGCTGTAGATTTTAAAAAATAAAGATTTCACCATTTTTCTCGAAGCATTATAAAAGTAAAGACTATAATTTTTAAAATATTGAATTACAAATTTTTTAAACAAAATAGAAATTGAAGGTTATAGATTTTAAAAAGCGAGATTTCACTATTTTTCTAAAAATAATATAAAATAACAGACTATAGTCTTTAAAATATTGAATTATATAATTTTTTAAACAAATTACATATTGAAGGATATAGAATTTAAAAAGTGAGATTTCACTATTTTTCTAGAAACACTAAAAGTTTGAAAACTATAGTCTTTAAAATATTAAATTATATTTTTAAAACTAATTAGAAATTGAAAGCTATAGACTTTAGAATATTAGATTTCTCTATTTTTCTAGAAACACTATAAAAGTAAAGATTATAGTTTTTAAAATATAGAACTACATAATTTTTTAACCTAAATAGAAATTGAAGGCTATTAACTTTAGAAAGTGAGATTCTACTATTTTTCAAGAAACACTATAAAAGTAAAGATTATAGCCTTTAAACATGAAATTACATGATTTTTTTTATATGGATTAAAAATTGAAAGCTATATACTTTTAATTAAGATATATATTGCATAATACTTTCAAGGAGTTAAGAATTAAAGACTATAGTCTTTAAAATATTGAACTACATAACTTTTAAAATTATGTAGAAATCTAAGGCTATAGACTTTAAAAAGTGAGATTTCACTATTTTTCTAGAAATACTATAGTCTTTAAAATACAGAATTACATAATTTTTAAAATTAATTAAAAATTGAAGGCTATAAACTTTAAAAATTAAGATTTTACTATTTTTCTCGAAGCACTAAAAAAGTAAAGACTATAATTTTTAAAATATTAAATTATATAATTTTTTAAACAAAGCAAAAATAGAAGGCTATATATAGACTTTAAAAAGTGAGATTTCACTATTTTTCTAAAAATAATATAAAATTAAAGACTATAGTCTTTAAATATAAGTACATAATTTTTTAAACAAATTACATATTGAAGGATATAAACTTTAAAAAGTAAGATTTTACTATTTTTCTAGAAACACTAAAATTAAATACTATAATTTTTAAAATATTGATTTACATAATTTTTAAAACTAATTAGAAATTGAAGGCTATTGACTTAAAAATGTTAGATTTCACAATTTTTCTAGAAACACTATAAAAGTAAAGATTATAGTCTTTAAAATATAAATTACATAATTTTTTAAACTAAGTAGAAATTAAAGACTATAGACAGAGTGAAATTTCACTATTTTTTAGAAACACTATAAAGTAAAGACTAAAGACTTTAAAAAGTGAGATTTCACTATTTTTCTAGAAATACTATTTTTTTTTGTAGATATCTAGAAACACATAAAAGTAAAGACTGTAATTTTTAAAATATTGAATTACATAAATTTTAAAACTAAATAGAAATTGAAGGCTATTGACTTAAAAATGTTAGATTTCACAATTTTTTTAGAAACACTATAAAAGTAAAGATTATAGTCTTTAAAATATAAAATTACTTAATTTTTTAAACTAAGTAGAAATTGAAGGCTATAGACTTTAGAGAATGAAATTTCACTAATTTTTTAGAAACACTATAAAGTAAAGACTATAGACTTTAAAAAGTGAGATTTCACTATTTTTCTAGAAATATTATTTTTTTTTGTAGATATCTAAAAACACTATAAAAGTAAAGACTGTAATTTTTAAAATATTGAATTACATAAATTTTAAAACTAAATAGAAATTGAAAGCTATAGTCTTTAAAAATTGAGATTTCACTATTTTTCTAGAAATACTATAAAAGTAAAGACTATAGCCTTTAAAGATGCAATTACAAGATTTTTTGACCTAGATTAAAAATTGAAAGTTATATACTTTTGACGAAGATATTGCATAATTTTTTCAAGGAGTTGAAAATTATAGACTATAATCTTTAAAATATTGAATTACATCATTTTTAAAATTATGTAAAAATTCAAGGTTATGGACTTTAAAAAATAATATTTCACTATTTTTTCTAGAAACACTATAAAAGTAAAGACTATATGTTTTAAAATATTGAATTATATAATTTTTTTAAACTAAGTAGAAATTAAAGGCTATAGACTTTAAAAAGTGAGATTTCACTATTTTTTTAAAAATACTATAAAGGTAAAAACTATAGTCTTTAAAATATTGAATTACATAATTTCACTATTAATTCAACTTTTAATATTATATATTAATCTAATATTTTAAATAATTAAATTAATAATTTAAAAAATTAAATTATTACATATAATAACTGATTTTATGGTGTACGTAGGATAACTTCCTATATAAATCTGTCTCACATTATTGCATGTAAAAATGAAACATGCACATAAATGATTTCAAAGTAAATTATAAAAAAAATAATAGTATATAAATCTCATTCACCTAACATGCATGACAGTTACTCTGCATTCTTCAAACTTTATAGAACTCATAAGTTGCATCTTCTGCTATCATCTAGATATTACATCAAATTTTGAATTGACAACTGCAATGATTCACAACAACATGACAACATTGAATATCAAGTTGAGAATAGTTTTCCATTGCACCTCTAGAAGACACAAAAATATATTATAAACTATACATGAGCAAGTTGCATGAAGAGTCCAAGATTTTTAATTGATCAAGGATTTAAGGTGCAAAGTGGTGCATGCTTGTGTGAAGTGAGATGAAGTTTCAAAAGTTACATAAACATGGGCAATAACAAAAAGTCAGATTTTTCTAACAATATATCATTAGATAGTTTGAAATATGAATCACCAATTCACCAATAGAAGTAGACATCAGTTTGAAAACATTACACAACCATGCATGAGAGGTCATAATATAAGTTTTGGGGTAACAGAAGAACAGAGAGGGAAATGAGAATTATGTTCATCATACAACTCAGAGTCTTCAATAATGTCTATATGCTAACCTCATATTTATTATTTTGCTCTGCCTTCTCTACCATTTGACCTCATTAACATACATGAGATATTGTTTTTCAACATAATAAAGTACAATCATTCAACACTTGAACTCCAACCTCCATTTTGTGGTGCCTTTCAACATCTTCACACAGTCATTCAAGGCCTATCAGATAGCTGAGAACTTCTGCACAATTGGATTAATGCTCTTTCCGACTCATCTGATAATTTGGAAATCAAAACAAGGAAATCAAACATTTTGTCACTACAAGTTTCATTCATAAAATGCTCCTCTTTGACTTCCCTCAACACAACAACCTAATGTTTGCTATATAAACTAAGAAAGAGAATTAGTTACCCTTATTTGATTCCCAATGGCTTTAAGAGACATGAATTGACTTTGAATTCCTCATGAAAAACCTGAAAATGTGCAAACTTTGAATGGAAAATATTCAAAATATATAATCACCATGAAATGCATCACTATATAATGACAAGTTAAATACATGCATTGACTTGTTGCATATCACAAGAGAGAGTTTCTTTTTGTCGAACCTTCTTTCATTTCTTGAATCCCAACCGAAGTAAAGGGCTTGAAGGGAAAATAACAAAAAAAAAAAAAAAAACCTTGCTTCAGGATCTTATTGAAAAATTAATAGTGACTATATTAATTGAAATACTAAAACTAAGGTCTCTCTCTCTATATAGTATATACTACTCTACTTGAATGCTATCAGAATCAGATGGACAACTTCCATTTAAATCACTTATCTTATTGATGCTAAATTTATTAAACTTGAAAAATCATATTTAATTTGTACATCTCTTACAGCAAGGAGGGTTAAAGATTATTATGATGCTAAATAAACGAATCAACATGAAGGGTTAAAGATTATTATGATGATAAATTAAAGCAAAGTAATTAACACGTTCTAGTAAAGTGATAGAAGAATAGCAAGGTGAATTAAATAGAATAGACTGCAAAATGATTAAACTAAAAGAGAAAAAGAGAGACAGAGAATGCATGCTACTTACCTCTCAAATTCGTAAGTAATATTGATGTCGTATCTCTTGTATAGCCTCATTCACATCTTTATCATCATCGAACCTCTTACCTTCCACATCTAATATGGGCAAAAATGGTGTGTACATGGTTCCATAACAGAAGGTCTCCATCTTTGGGCATTCTTCAATTCTTATAAAACCACATCGTGGTAGTTCAAAATGGAAAGAGCTTGGGCTAGGACAAAAACAATTAAGTTTGGGTAGCTTATTAAGAATAATAGCGTTCAAGGTTGGGAATATGATCTTGGCCCCTTTTTGTACTGATGAATTATTACTACTATTATTGTAATGGACGATCTCTTCCATATTGTTGCATTCATACACTTCAATTCTTTGCAAGTTCTGAAGGCTTTTTACAAATATAGAAACATCAGGAAACACAAATTTCAGATCATGACACCCTTTGATGGTTAGAACTGCCAAGTTTTGGAAACCGAAAGTCGAGCCGCCCGGATTTCTCCATATGTGCTTTAGTTTCGGCAGATTATGCAATTGCATCTCTATCAATTCCATACCTTGATAATCATTTGGTTCAAATATCTCTTGTAGGCACCCACATTCTTGTACTCGGAGTTCTTTCAAATGTTGGATCAAGTGCGCCATGTTGCATGGGACACAACTCAACAGCTTATGGCAGCCCTCAAGTTCAAGTATTGGTATCCTAGTAATGTAGCCCAGCAAGTGTTGATGATATTGATGTTGCTCAATTACACATGATCTAAATGTCTCTATTTTTTGCAGCTTCGCCTGCACATACATACATACATACACGCCCTTCATATTTAGTTAATTAATTAATAAACAAATTAACTGACTCATTCATTCATTCATTCATTAATCAACATCTATCTATCTCAAGTAAGTGCATACATACCTTGTATTTATTTGAATGTATAATATAATGTACTGTCAAGTTAACATCTCCCAGTGTGCGGGTGCGGAAGTCAAGAGAGGTGTACTCACGTTTAGATATCCCATGAAGGTTTGGTGTGAATATAGTTACATTTCCTTTGGGAAAGGTTGTGTATGATGAGAGTGAGAGCATGGGGTCATAATCATATGCTCCTGGACAGAAGCACCTAAGACTTGGCAAATCCACCAAAGCAAGTTGCTTCAATTGTGGAAATGAGATTTGAACCTCTTGCTTATCATTCAATCCCTTATCCTCTTCCTCCAATAATGGGATATCATCATAGCCACAACCTCTTGAACAAACACATTCCAGCTTCGGCAACCTAATAAGTACTAATCTCACCAATTTGGGGAATGGAATCTTGACCTTGCTGCCTGCATTAATGTCCATAATCTCATCTTCGATAGTAACTATGTGCTCCATTATGTCACAATCACGAACATATAGTTCTTCAAGCTGCACAAGACTTGTAGCCATTGAATGGGATAGTACACTCTTTAAATTGTTACACTTTTCAATTGAAACTGATGTTAGCTTGTTAAAGCTTACATGCCTCATGATATTGGGTCCCCAAATGTCTCTTAGCTTTGGCAAGTTTTTCATCTCCATGTTCTCTATCTCATAATGTGTGGTTGCAATTAATCCTTTCTTTGCTACCATTCCTTCTTCTGCTTCAAACACCTCAATAAGTGAATCACATTCTTCTATGCTGAGTTTACTCAGATTTCGAAACACGTGTATCTCTTTGAATGCAAAAAGCTTCAACAAATTTTGGAACTTGGCGATACCCATTTCTGAGATTGAAATGAAGTGTTTGAATACATCTTCGCCAGTCCACCTCAACATCTCCAATTCATGTGATTCCACCTACAAATACTTCGAAGTTGTTATTAGTATGTCTTCCAAAATTCTAACCTTTTAGTTATTCCAAAAGATTAATTGATAGCTACCCAATAAATTACGAGCTCTTTAGAATCACTTGGATTTAGTGTAATAATCTACACTGATAATTGAGATGAGTGGTCATAAATCAATTATTTCAAAATCTAATATTCTATTATCTGAACTGATAAAATGATGTGTGAAGATATAACTAAATCTATATATAGTATTTCAAAGCAATGCATATATAACAATTAAACTCTAAGTTTTAAGATGAAACTTACAAATGCTTTAAATCCTTGAATTGCTGTATTCAAATCACCATTATGTGTTTGGTTGCTTCCATGTGGCCCAATCATCTCAATATCATCAAGCTTGGGCGTGTAGAGAGTTCCTCTTGAAAAAACTTGCATGTTTGGACAATCTTCAATTCTCACTTTTCTCAATGATGGGAAATCAAAAACATAGGAGCCCTGAGAGAAGGCCATGAGGTTGGGTAGGCTTTGAAGATTTATACCCTGCAATCTATGGAGTGTACTCTTATTTGTACTCCCTTCTGATTCTTCTTGAGATATAATTTCTTCTATGTTCTCGCACTTCTCTATTTCTAACTCTTCAAGACATTCAAGACTTGTGAATGATGAAGGAGAGAATAAGATCCTGATTTTGTTGCAGTTTCCAATGTGCAAATAAGTCAACTTTGGAAACAAGTACCCATCCATGGTTGGGTAATGCCTTATCCTCATCCTTTGGTCATCATCTTCTTGCTGAAACAATTCATCATTCAATCCAAAATAATTCACGTAAAGTTCTTCAAGATTAGGCATATGATGACCCATTTCTATCTTAGTCTTGCTTTTCGAATTAGAATGGATCATCACTTGATCATGTGCTGATATCATAATCTGCATCCTCATGGTGAATATTGTAAACAAGAGAGTTATCAAAAATCGAAAATGTAGAGTAAACTATACAAGGAAAAAAGAGATCAAATAAATTTCATTAGATGGAATATTTAGTTATTTTTCCAGTATGCGTGCATGCATGATCTTTAAAATTAATTTGAAAAATTAAGATGAAATCAGAAATAAAAAACTTACCTCATTACTTTTCTTAATTTTGTTGGGTGGACGAATCAATTTGGAATTGAATGGTGTACATCCAAAGTGGCAATGAGCAGAGCTTGAGTGGTTTTCTTTAGAATTGTCAAAATCAGATGTGACTATGACATTGTTCTGCTGCTGCTGCTGCTGCTGCTTTGTACTTGCTTGATGATTTAGCAAAGATGATATATTCAGTTTTGGACAATTACTGATGGTCAACTTCCTTATGGATGGCAGTTCTAACTCATAAGATTTTGGTCAAATGCTTGCAATATTTGGGAGACTCTGAAGAGAAAGGAAAGCTAATCTATCAAACGTGATTTTCACATTCCCTTCTTTTTTTTCTTCATCTTTACTTTCATGATCATCCACCAAATTCTCAATCAACTTGCAATAGCTTACCTCTAGTGTCTCAAGCATTGTGAGTGCTCTAACAATGGCAGGGCTAAATACATATCTCAAAGAGTCACACTGATGAATCTTCATAGATCTCAAAGTTTGAAAACCTTGAACATAGTTTGGAGCATTACCCCATACATGTATTAACTTACTAAGGGATCTCATCTCAATTTGTTTCAGTTGAGGAAATAAGACAACATTTGATTGGTCATTCAACTGTGAGTTTTCTTGCAACTCAAATATCATCTCTAATGAATCACAAGATACAAGTGAGAGTGTTTCCAATTTTGGGAATTGTTGCAGCCATTTAGTTGAAAATAACTTCCCAGTGATTGGCAAAACTTTACGACCACTTGGTTCTGAAAGGGAACTAGATAACTCTGCTGATTGAGTAACATTACTCAATTCGGGTTCCTGTGCAATAATAGTCACCATTTCATTAGCATATGATGGATGACAAGTCCTTGTTATGTCAATATAAAATAAAAACCCAATGTTTTATATTCCATAGAAACCATAACTTCAGCCAGTGAATTTTTTCAATATGATTATCAAATTTTAAAATCTTTAGACGACCATGAGTGAATTGACTTTATATGTTAATAAAATAATTTAAGACATGAATTTTAGTGACTTTTTTTCAAAATGACATGTGTTTATACTACAATTGAACAAATTTAAATTACACAGTCACTAGGCACTATCTCATGATTTATGATTTTATTTATTTGTTTTATAATTGTAATGCGAAGTTCACATTCAAGTGAGATCGATCATGTGACGTTTTTAGATGACGATATGATCTTTTAATAATTTTCAATAATTTTTCATTTTGACTATTTATGTATGATTATATACACAGAGAAAGTTTAATACATACAAAAACAATGGGGGTTCCATATATAGTTTTTGAATATAAGGAGTTATTAGAGAACTATAATTGTATGATAAATATACTTGAGTTCTAACATGCAATACTAATTTTCCATTTTATAAATATAAGTCTCCCAAACTTCAAATCTTATTGGTTTTTTCAATTATAAACTAAAAAACTGTTTCTTTAATTGAGCATCATTTTAGAGGGACAATAGTTTTTTTTTTTTTTTACAATAGATAAGCAACTTTAGAAACCAAGATAAATAGCAGGTTCAATAATGAAATAATAAATTTATTCAATAATGCTAAGTGTACAATGAAAAACCAGCCAATATAGACATATTTTGGCTTTAGTTTTGGCCCAAAATCTCATTTATTAGCTGGTTTAACTGGTTTTTTATTGTACATTTAGCATCACCCAAATTTATTTTATACATTTTTAATCTGGTGTACATTATTTTATCCCTTTTGATTCCTAAGTATGCTTACAATAATATTCTTGATATTGTTAATTTATTTTGTGCCAAAAACCCACATATAATTAAGGAAGACATTTTTTTATTGATTATGGATTTAATTTGGATACATTTTATCTAATTAAATATTTCCATATACATGATTGTTGAAGTTATGATATGAAAATCAAACTTATTTAGTTGACATAACATTATATGTAATCCAATGACGGTTTTAAAAAAGTTTCATGCTACTTGTGCATTAGTTAAACTATTTGATTGTAAACATAAATTAATTATCTTAGAAGAGAGTAACTAATATGCATGAATGTAAAATAGTATATTACATAGAGTCATGCTAGATGTACAACACAGAATCAGTACACTCTCACGGACACGCGCATGTACAGCACGCGCGTAAGCGAACACATTCCAACACATAAAATAAACACATATTTAAATAGCAAATGAATACATTTGATTATTAGAAATGAACACATTTATTCAATATAATGAACACATTTAAGTATGAAAAGTGAACACATTTATTTATAAAAATATCTCAAACTCATAAATTTTATTATTTTGCATTGTATTATGTATTCAGTTAGAGTATATGCATGTGTTCATTTTATATTGTATTATGTGTTCAGACACAATATGAGTATGTGTTCAGACACAATATGAGTATGTGTTCAGACACAATATGAGTATGTGTTCACTTTAGTTTGTATTATGTATTCAGTTATTGTATATGTATGTGTTCACTTTGCATTGTAATATGTGTTCAGTTACAGTATAAATATGTATTCACTTTATATTGTGAATCTGAACAAAACCAAATAAATTTGTGTAAGGAACGTGTTCTGTAATTATGTATGTATGTGTTCATTTAACATTATACAATGTATTCATTTGATGAACAAATATGTGTTCATCTTACAAACAATTATTTTTACGTATGAATATTACTGTTTGTTTATAAACTCATAGATATAATGAATTTGTGGGAAAAAATATAAAATAATAAGAAGTACAGAAAATATGAATTTTCTTTTATTATAGATTAAAAAAAAGTTGAAATGATGCTAAAAAGAGAGAATGTTATTGATTTTGTAGTAATGAAGAAAAAGAAATAGAGTTTAATGTAAAAAAAAAGTATGTTGAGTGAAAGTGAAAAAGAATAGGAAAAAAGAATAAAAAGATGAACAACAAAAAAAAATTAGAGGAAAAGAGGAAGAGAATAACGAGGAGAAGCCAAAGGGAGAGCATGTATAGTTACGCAAAATGGGTAACGTGCAAAGATACGTTATACATATGTTGTCAGTATTTGACATTGTACAAATATAATTTCCGATTACATATATGGCATGCAAATGTCTGAGGTTTTTTTTTGTTAGAGTAAATGTCTAAATTTAGAATAACTGCAAAACTTTTAATAATCATAAAAACAATAAAAATGGATTTTTTTATCTAAAATATATAAGTAAATAAAAAACTTACGTGATCAATTGGTTGAGTGGACCCTTCCAAATCAATGGCATTGCTGATGAAGCCAGTGAAACATGGCAGGCATTCCAAATTCAATTCCACCAAATTTAAGAACTTGATTGTCAATTTCTTATCATGGTGATCAGACGCATTGAATATCTCTCTTAGATCACCAAGATTGGATAAAGACAATGACTGGATTTGTGGGATAGTTGTGGAAGGACCAATGCCATCAAAAACATATTCTAGATTGGGGCATCTATGAATCCTTAGATCTTTCAAGCGCGCCAATGGATGTAACAAGTCATCTAATTCACAAATAACATTCTTCAAGCCTTCCACTTTTGTCAATATGAGAACTTCACATTTCTTAAACAATTCTTTGATCATCAAATTGCATTTGATTGACTTGTACTTTGCAGCCTGAATGTCCAGTGTATTTAACACTAAATATCCCTCAAAGCTAGAGTAAGGAACCACGGAAACCAAAAAATTTTCTAAGTTTTCAAAAGTCAAATTTTTTGGTAAAGTTTCAACCTTCCTCACTTTGAACTCAATAACCTTCAAATGATTAGATAGACTTTGTAACTCCATGAGTACATCTTGGTGGTGCACCCAAGGAAAATTTCTAACCCCAAAGTAAAGTTCTTGCAACTGTGATAATCTTCTAAAAACATTAGTCGAAACGAAGTAAAGATAATCACATCCTGTCAAATCCAATAATTTAAGAGAGCCTAGCTCTCCTATTTCAATTGGAATTTCTTTGATATTTGAGTGTGCAAAGCTTAGGACTTGTAGGTTTTTAAGTTCCTTACCAATGGTTGAAATGTCACCAACATCACAATATTGTACCTGTAATGTATGGAGGTTGGTTGAGGCTTGAAAAAATGATGATGGAAGAGTTGGAATACCCAGATTTTCCAAAGCTAAAACTTTTAGCTTATTCATGCCTCGGAAGAAATGCTCAGACCACGGGTTCTGCTCCTTGCTCTTTGACCGCACTTGCAAAAGTTGAAGTGTTGGATGCTCTAAGAAGGCATTCTCCAACCCCTTTGTGTCATCCAATATAAGAGATATTGCTTTAACATGATCCAAGTTCCCTTCTTTTGGCCTCTTCAATTCAGCATTGTATTGTATCATATGCCCATATTGTGCTTCGGAGGCAATTGACATGACAACATCACGCACAACATCATGCATCTTCACACATTCGGGCTTATCACTGTCCAACAGCAGGAAGCACTTCTTTAGATGGCCTATCAAAGTGTGCACCAGGTTTCTTGTATTGCGGAGTGGACCATCAACTTTGAACATCCCCATCCCCATCCCGAGACGCATCAAACTTTCAACAGGAATGTCAAAGTCTTCGGGAAACAAGCCACAAAGCATAAGGCAAAATTTTTGCTCTTCACTGCTCAGGAAGTTAAAACTCTGCTTGATGCGTGAGTACACCAGCTTTTGCACATCGGGGAAGGAAGATGATGGAGCGTTTCGTAGTTGTTGAAGTGCATTTTCCCATGCTGGTTGTTCTTCACCTCCAAGTGCTCTGGCAACAATCACAAGAGCAAGAGGTAATCCGCCACATTCCTTTGCAACCTCTTTCGCTATGTTGTTTATATTAAGAGAATTGACAACATCACCGGCCATCTCCTGAAATAGATACCATGCTTCATCATCAGACAGAACATGAACATTATTCACTTGACTTCTCATCTTCTGGCACACCTTTGCATCTCGTGATGTGAATATTATTTTGCAACCCTTTTGATTTTCAAGGGAAGGGAGTCCAATGCGCCCGAAATCAAGCTCGTCCCAGACATCATCTAGCACTATCAGCACCCTTTTATCATCAACATTCACTCTCTTATGCAATTCACCAGCTCTTCCTTCTATACTCTTCGCTTGGTACCTCATGCCTAACCCATCCGCAATTTGATCCTGGATCTTCTCATAATTTGGATCTTGGGATACTGTTGCCATAACAACTTCGTCAAATAGCTTACTGGTTTCTACAATCTTGATTACTTCTTTCACTAATGTGGTTTTTCCTACTCCACCCATCCCACAGATGCTAACCCTTCTGATGCTTTCATCTTTCAGTTTCTCCATGACATCCTTCGTAATGGATTTTCGAGAGGCCAAGGCTTTGATGTCTTCGGCTATCACAATCCTTGGAGGAGACTTGGGATAGGATATGGACTTGAAGTTGTTCTCTTCATCCTTTAAACTCGTGATAACTCGAGCCCATTCAGTGGCTCGCTTGCCCAACGAGTAATTGAATGCCAGATTCGGACACTTGCCACCAAAATATCTCTTGTTCTGGCTTGCTTCATTTTGAAAGAATCTCTCTAGATCATTGCCAACATCTTCCACCCTGTCAAGCCATTTCTGCACATTCTGTTTGATTTTATATCCATTCCTTCTGTCTGCATCCACTCTACTTTTCAAATCTGTTTCTGTAGCCTTTAGTTTGCCATGCTCTTCCGTCAAATTGGCCATGATTTTGTCCTTGCGGACCATATATTTAAATTGATTCACAATAGGATCCACAGCCAATTCTCCAAGTTTTGACACAACTCCAGTTGCAATGGCTGTAAGACACTCCATCTTCTCTCAAAAGCAAGTGTCTTTAGATTATGATAACATGCAAGGAAACGAATAATGAATTAGATATAGGTAAAAAATAATAGAATAGTAAACATTCACCAACTACACATCTATTCTCTTAATCAGTTTAGTTAGTTACTATATATATGTGGTCTTCTTAACCTTTATGTGTAAAACTTGTATTCTCTCTATACATTTTTCAAAAGAATAACTACTAAATTTTATTCTCCTTAGCCCTCACTTCATACATGCTCTCATTCTCAACTCTAATACTCTATTCAACGGTGCCATGCGTACTACAAAAATACATCTATCACTTTATCCTGCGTATAAAAGTCTAACGTGACACGGAAATTAACGTTCGTATATTTGGTGTGTGCATTTATGTATATTTGGTGTCTGCAATTGAGTATGTTTGGTGTGTGCAATACGGTATATTTGAAGTGTTCATTTCTATATGTTTAGTTTGTGCAATTTAGTATGTTTGGTGCGTGCATTCCTATTATGTTTGATGTGTGCATCTAGGTCATCAAAGTCAAAAATTCAAATTTATTGTCTTTCATTTTAACTCAAAAGTTTTTTAACGTAACAATATTTTTCTCTTTTTCTATTTAATTTGATTTTATTATTTTTTTCAATACATTCTCTCTTTGTGATGTTAAATACTTAAAATCTAAAGAAAAAATGATTTGAAAGATAAATAATGAACTATCTCTTTGATTAAAATAGAAACAATAATTTTTAAATAAAATTCGTAGGGTTGGTGTGTACAGAAGTGTAAGTTTGGTGTGTGCAATATTGTATGTTTGATATCAGCGATTGGATATATTTGGTGTGTGCATTTTTGTATATTTGATGTGTGCATAAATGTATATTTGATGTGTGCAATATTGTATTTGGTGTGTGCAAATCATTTGCTATGGATGCACTAAGAACATTGAAGTATGTACAAATGATTTCTTTAAGAAATTGGTTCAAAATAAACCATTAAAATTTGAGATTCAATGAAAATAAACAAGAAAAAAAAGATATTGAAAATTAGAAATATGAATTTAATAATGATGATTTTAATCACAATTTGAAAAATGAAAATCTTAAGAAAGTTGAAAGGGAAAATTTTGTAACAACTTTTTGAAGAAAATCTTGTTGTTAGGTGCACAAGTGTAAAAAAGCAGTGAGTGGAGGAGTCTTGCTAGGTGTACAACACAAAATACATACAACGTATAAAACAACGTACAATGCGGAAATCAAACAACAAGATTGAAAACCGCGCGTTTCATATACCCACTCTCACGGACGCGCGCGTGTACAGTACGCGCGTAAACGAACACATTTCAACACATAAGATGAACACATATTTCAATAGCAAATGAACACATTTGATTATCAGAATTGTACTCATTTATTCATTATAATGAACACATTTAAGTATGGAAAGTAAACACGTTTATTTATAAAATTATCTCAAACTCATTAATTTTATTATTTTTGTATTGTATTATGTATTCAGTTAGAGTATTTCATGTGTTCACTTTATATTGTATTATGTGTTCAGTTACAATATGAACATGTGTTCACTTTAATTTGTATGATATGTGTTCAATTAATGTATATGTATGTGTTCACTTTTTGCATGGTATTATGTGTTTAGTTACAGTATAAATACGTGTTCATTTCATATTGTGAATCTGAACAAAATCAAACAAACTTGTATAAGAAATACGTTCTATAATTTATGTATGTATGTGATCATTTTAGAAACATTATTTTCACGTATTTATTTATAAACTCATAGATATAATGAATTTATGAATAAAAAAATAGAAAACAACAAGAAGTACTAAAAATAAAATTTTTCTTTCATCATAAACTAAAAAAGTTGGAATCATGCTAAAAAGAGAGAATATTATGGATTTTGTAATAATGAAGAAGAATAAGGAGAATTTGATGATAAAAGAATAGTGCAATGTGTTAATTGAAAAAACAAAAAACAAAAAAAATCAGAAAAAAAAAAGATTAAGAGAAGAGCCAAAGTAATGAACATGCGAGTTATGTAAAAGAAATAATGTACGATGTTAAATACGATGTAAGTATTTAGCGTTGTACATTTAGAATTTCCATGACTAGTAAAAGGATACTGCGGATGTACGGTGGATGTACAAGTGTGATACGCGTTACTTTTTTTTATACTCTATTATACAATTTTTTTTTCATTCCATTAGATTTCACTAATTAACCGTTATATTTTTAGTTTGCATTTTGTTTAAATCCTTGACAGTAAAAAAAGCTATAGAGAACTTAATTATTTTTATTCTGACACCATGTATAAAAAGGTATTTTTATGTCCTTAATTATAATTTATTTAAAAGACTTTTGTACCTACTATTGTCTTGTTACATATTTTTGTTATATTTTATTTGATTTTAATTTAGTCTAATAATGATATAAATTAAAATTAAATAGATAGTTAAAGGGATAGAGATAGTGAAAAAAATAGTTATTATTTCTAATTTATTTTATTATGTTAAAAAATATAAGGAAAAATCTTGGTGCACAATAAATTGTGCATAACATATAATATGTAATATGGACAATATATATTACATATTATGCACACCACATATGACATATTATATGCACACCACATATGACATATCATGTACAACATATATCACATATTGCAACATCATCTTTCTTTATAACATGTGATACATGTTGTGCATAATATGTGATATATGTTGTGTACACTAAGTAATATATATTGTGCACATTACACAATACTTGTTATACATGACATATTGTTTTATATAATATTATAGATTATAATACTCAAAATATAATTACTTTATTAAGTGTGGACACCAACAAAAAAATTAGTTATTTTAGAAATTGTTTTATATAATATTATAGATTATATCCAAATAGTCTAATAACTTCTAATGTTAATAGAAAGTACTATAGTTTCATCCAAACACATAAGAAAACACACCTACTTCTATTCTTAATGCTCTGTATGTTTGGTCATCATTTAAGTTGATTCGGGAGATTATGTTAAACTAGACACAACAACAAGCCTTGTTCCATCATGTAGAATGAATATATTTGTAATAATAGACAATCTTCTAAATTTAAAATAATCACATATTCTGTTAGATCTATTAAAACTTATTTTTATTATTTTTCCTCACATTTAGTTTTATCACTCATTAGATAGTTTTTTCATTTTAATTTTCAAATAGTGTCTATTATTTATAAATATATAATTAACAGTCATATATCCCTCATATATCATAAGAACCATTAATTTGACTAACAATTAATCATTCTCATGAGAGGTCGGTGTAATTTTAATAAGTTGAATAAATTTGTGTGCAAGGTTTTGAAAATAAAGGAGAGCTGAATGTATTTTCGTCAAATCTTAGGAGAGGTGAGTGTAATTTTCCCTTTATTTTAATTATTTTTAATAAAAAATAAGCTAAAAGTAAATTTAATTTTATATTGTAAATTTCAAGAATCAAAATGATATTTAAGCCTTATCAAAACATTATATTGGCTAAAACATTGGCTAAATGGTTTTATAGAAAGATACATGTTAACCTTTAATACTCCATCATATTTACATAAATAGTTGAATGGATAATCATCATTATGTTAAATAAAATAAAACTTAAGGTGTGTTTGCTGTGATGTACTATGCATGTTAATATAAGTTTAAACTCTACCTTATGTAACTCCGGCATGGATAATTTGATTCTCATATTTGAAGATAGAAATATTTAAAAAATTCGGGTTAGTTGTACCATTCATTGAAGTATCACAAATGCCTTATTGATAAGCTTATTCAACAAATAGTGATAAAATATTGAAAGTAATAATATTTATTAATATAAATAAATATTAGTTAATAAATGTTTTATCTAATATAATATTTGAAAATAATATTTAAATAAATAATAAAAATATCCTATTTTATTATTCTTTGATATTCACTTAAAATTATAATATTAAAATAAATAAAATAATAATAACAATATAGAACATAAATATAATATATTAGAGAGTGGTATAAGCGAAACATTATATAATTAATATAAAAATGTATTAGGCCTTATTCAGCGACCAAATTGTCCCTTAGTTTTTCAACCAATTTTTAGTCGCATGTGATGTATTCATGGTCTAATATATAAAAAGGAGCATTACTAAATGCACAATGAAAAACAGTTAAACCAACCATTATGGCATGCACGATATATATTATATAATGTGCACAACATGTGTTACATATTGTACAAAACATATATCACATATTGTGCACATCATATATCACGTGTTGTAAAGAAAGATGATATTACCACATGTGATATATGTTCTGAACAAATCATATATGTTGTGCATAATATATAATATACGGTGTGCATATTATATGTTATATATAGTGCACTATTTATTGATTGTTTTGACCGGTGCATCAAGAATTTCTGTATAAAAAGTTGTTAAAATAATTGACAATGTCTATAAAATGACAAGCTAAGTAAAAATATTTTCTGAAGCTAAACAAACATAATACATTCAATTATTAAGCAAGGGAATAATAGTTGGAAAGCTTACCAGATGAATAAGCAGCCTCGAGAAAGAATACAGTAGCTTTTAACTGAAGAAAAGATGCTAATTAATCAGTGTTGAGATGATCAGCAATTAATGGGTGCCAACAACGAGTGGTGATTGCAGATTGATGAGATTGGGATTGCAACATAAACTTCTTAATTTGAATCTGATTACAACCAAACCAGCAAATCACTAATCCTTACAATAGCTTAGGGAATTGAAGTGCGTATGAATTATGGAACACTGAATAGAATTGGATGTGAAGAAAATTTGGAGGTTAGGTTGTGATGTTATATAAAAATATATGGGTGCACCTTTAGTTTCTAATTCCTTAACCAGCCATGAAGCAATCTATGGCTGTAAAAAAAGAATTTGCTTTCACCAAATAGGAAGAAAGATGAGAACTAAAAATTACATTTTGATGCTAAGAAGCAAATAATATGCTAAGCTTGCAAATGATGACATTCCAAAATAAAATAAAAGAAAAGTAAGTACTTTTAAAAGCTACTAGTATTCCATGAGTCACATGCTCCATAGCCACAGTTGATTCAACCATTCGATTTGGAATCTCTTTCTAACTTACAATTGGTTGTGTTTATGTGTCCAGCATAATTAAAAATCTTTCAGCTTAACGAACCTATTGGAATCATTTTCAGAATTCTCAAAAATATATAAAAGGCTTAATCATAAGAAGTTAAATGACTAGGTCTTACAAAGTTTGATGGGCTTGCGAGGTGTTTTGATACCTCAAATTCTCAATCAAGTTGATAAGAGGTTGAGAAATCTTTCTGTCATAACAGAACTCCATCCTCTGTGGGAATAGATATAGTTAGAGGATATTATAGGTAATATAGTTAGAGTGATTAAAATTCAGTGGAAATGTGTAATTCACAGTGGATGGAATAACTCTGATACCATATTAAATTACATGGTATCAGTCTCAAGATCAGAGAAGTTGACTCAAAATGATGAATATGAAATTTTGATAAATGGTAAAAGTGATTTACAAAATACAAGAGTATGAGGTCTTATATATATAGGCATGTGACTATAATCATTTACTAATCACTCTAACTATATCTATTACCTATACTATCCTCTAACACTCTGTAAGTTGCCTATTTCAAATGAATTGATCTTGATGAGAAGTCCTGAAATTCTTGTTTCTTTTTAGCTAGCATCATGTGTCATCTTTCAAATGCAACAAGTGGGAAGTAAACATGTTTGCTGCTGAATTCATGCTTCGTTTTAACAGAAACTAGTGCCATTGTGTATGTAGTTCAGAAAATTCTGAAATTCTTACAACAAAATACTTTGTGCCTTAGCTTTTAAATGAAACAAGTTTCATGCAAAATGGATCATGGGAGAAAATTTGGTACAATCTGGTTTAGAGTGTGTCGGAAACTCATATTATGCTATGCCAACTTGAAGTCACTTTTAAAAATAAAAACTATATTAATTGAAAATTACATGAGTTCTGAAACACTGATGAATTTGGTTCTGTTTCTTAGATTTCAAAAGAAACAAACGGTTCTGGAATCCATCTAGTATAACCAAGGTCATGTAAGGTGGTTTCAACAATGTCAGATTATGCTAAGAAAACGAAATCAACTTCACATAAACCCATAAAGGAGATTAATCAAAATCATATATATACTCACTCAACCAACCCTCACAATCGGAAACAATAATGCTCAAATGAATAAGCAGACACTAAGGAAGACTAGGACAAAAATGCATTAAAAGCAAACACAGTAGTTCTTATAGACATTAACACAAACATCTTGGGAGCATAAAAGAACCCATTTAAAAATCAAGATAACTCACTCAGAAAAACATCAAATTCTAATTTAAGCAAAGAAACGCATAAGAGAAAGGTGAATTCAAGAGTAGCAAACCATCCCATGATAGTATGAACTTGTTGGTTTTAGGTTGAATCGCATCAGAGAGGATGGGTTTTTGCATTCCCACTGAACGATGGGTTACGATCATCAAAGATGAGTTCGAGGGTGAAATGGTATTTGCACACCTTATGAAGGTGAACTTAAAGAGGGTGCAATTCTAGATGTTTAACCTTCACTTCATAACGTGAAATGATAGTTGTACTAAAGAAATATAATCTGTGTGTTATGTATAATATTTAACGTGTCACGTATGATATATATTACATATCATATACAATACATATTGGATACTAGTTAAATATATAATTATTATCATAAATGTTTGGGGAACAACACTTTTCCAACCAAAACAGTCGACAAAGCTCATTTAACACTTTATGGCTCAAATAATATTTTTAACCATGAGTATAAATTTAATTGATTGGGTGATTGTGACCCAAATTTCTATTAATTGGCTGTTTTGACTGGTTTTTTGTTTTACCTTTAGCAATGCTCAATTATTATATATATACTATTACCTATATACAATGAGTTTAATTATGATGCACTGTAAGTGTAAAAAATTTTACATTGTCGGTCAATCATATTCATTGATTTGTGTGACTTTTTAGTTAGTGGGTGGCTGAGTTAAAGACTTTGTCAATCCATAATTAGATATCTGTGTAAAATTATTTTCGACTGGTGGATTAAAATTAAACTCATATACAATAATTAACGAACTCAATTAACTAAGGTTGTGATTCTAAGAATTATTTTTAGAATTTTAATGGATTTAAAATACATGGAATTCCAAATTTATTATTAAAGCTTTCTTCGATTCTAAAAGTTTTATTTGAAATAAAAAATTTTGCATTATAATACAATTTCAAATTTTTCGCATTTTAAAAAGAGGCTAGAATTCTCTTTTTTTTTTTTTTTGCTGAATTAGAGTTCTTTAATTTAATAAAATAAAATTCATTCACAGAATTTCTTGATAATAGTTATAATAAAATATCCAAATAAAATACTTTCGAGGAAAAATGTAAAATCTTTAAAAAATTATAATATCCTCTTTAACGCATCTCTCAAAATATTTTAAATTCCCCTATCCAAAAATTATAGGGCAATTCAAGATGGCGATGTAATTTTTTGTTATAAAATATTTAGTTTAGATATTTTAGTGGACGATATTATTAAATTGAGTGAAGTACCAAATTAACTCCCGAAAGATTTTGTCGCTGACAAAATCACCCCAAAACATTTTAATGACAAAATAGCCCCCAATGATGTTTAACGTTTGACAAAAGACACCCACCGTGAACTTTCTTCAACGGACGTTAACTACAGTGATGAGATGGAACACACAATGTCACTGTGGATATTTCTATACAATCAAAATCTATAATTAGTGTCTCTTTCCCCAAATTTATGAATTGAAACCCTAATTAGTGTCTTTTTTAGGGAGAATGAGGGAGAGAATAGAAGATGATTTAGGGTTTCAATTCATAAATTTGGGGAAAGAGACACTAATTAGGGATTTTGATTGTATAGAAATATCCAAGGTGACACTGTGTATTCCATCTCATCACTGTAGTTAACGTCCGTTGAAGAAAGTTCACGGTGTGTGTATTTTGTCAAACGTTAAACATCATTGGGGGGCTATTTTGTCGTTAAAATATTTTGGGGGTGATTTTGTCGGCGACAAAATCTTTCAGGGGTTAATTTGGTACTTCACTCTATTAAATTTAAGAAATTTTGAGAGTCAACTTTATCTGTTTAAATTAAAAAATTTTAATTTTTGCCTAATTAAAATGAGAGAAATTTTAAAAATCTATCTTCTCTCTGCTATTTATTATTTAATTCTTTTTTTAATAAAATTATTATTATTACCTTAATTAATCAGAACTTTTTGGTAAATAAGAAATAAGAGTGATCATCCAAATAAAAAATTTTAAACACCTTCAACATCCTAGAGACAAAAATATGGACCCACAATTATTTATTTATTTTGTTATTTTCTTTCTATACAGTTCATCATCATTTTCTTCTCTATTGGTACGAGGGATCCCAAATTTAGGGATGACAATTAAACCCTATTCGCAGCCTACTCGCACAACTTTACCTGCATGGGTCGGTCCTAACCCACCCCACAGTGGGAAGGGTAGGTGCAGAGCATGTTTTGATGGCACGGTTGGGCGAGTTTCGAGTTTCGATTTTATGGTGAAACTTATCTTACTTGCACCCCATATATATATATATATATATAAATTCTAAATAGTATAAATTTAAAAATAAATAAATATATCTATTTTACTCAAATTTTATTTTTTATTAAATTTTATAATAATTTAATATATTTTTTATAGAGTCTTGCTATGTGTACAACACATAATACTTATAATGTAACAAACAACGTATAATGCGGAAATTAGGTAACAGAATTGAAAAACGGACGTTTTGTATACTCACTCTCACGGATGCGCGCGTGTACAGTACGTGCGTAAGCGAACACATTCTAACACATAAAATGAACACATATTTCAATAGCAAATAAACACACATTTGATTATCAGAAATGAACATATTTATTCATTATAATGAACACATTTAAGTAGAAAAAATGAACGCATTTACTTAAAAAAAACATCTGAAGCTCATTAATCTTATCTTTTTGCATTATATTATGTGTTTAATTAGTTAAGGTGTATGCATGTGTTCATTTTGCATTGTATTATGTGTTCAGTTACATCATAAATATGTGTTCACTTTGCATTGTATTATGTGTTCAGTTGCGGTATAGTTATGTATGTGTTCACTTTACGTTATATTATGTGTTCAGTTACAATATAAGTATGTGTTCAATTGCAGTATATATGAATATGTGTGTGTTCATTGTTTCATATATTATGTGTTCATTGTGACTTAACTTTAATATATAATATTCATTTGCTAATAAATAATTTTATGATCGAAGCATTACCTGATGTGTTCATTTTAAGTTGTCATATGTGTTTATTTAATCTTATACAATTTGTTCGTTACGTAGAATTAGTTCTAATCTGAAAAGAAAAATAATGTTCTTGTTTGAAACTAAAACAACCAGATATAAACAAAGATTGAGTTGTATGATGAAAAGAAATCAAGAATCTCATTAGATATCACAAGAATTATTGTTAAAAATAAATTTAGTTTATGAACATATGAAATTCACTTCTTCTTCATCATCACTTATGCCATTGTTATACAAACAAGTTGCAGAGAAGAGTTACAAAAAAAAAAGTTTTCTAAAAGTAAAATGAAAGAAAAACAAGAATCATACAAAAAAAAAGAGTGGGTATCTTGATTGAGTGAAGAAAAAAGAGTGGGTATCTTAATTAAGAGAAGAAGAAGAAGATGAAGAAGAGTGCAGAAGCAAAAGAAGAAGAATGCAGAAGCAGAAGAAACTGGAAGAAACACAAAGAGAAGAAAAGAAGGAAAACGGGATGAGCGTGTGGGTGCTCTTTGCATTAATTTTGTATATGTGTGTCACTTATACGTTGTTAAGTACGTTGTTTGTATAATGTATTGTACAAATAGAATTTCCGATTTTTATAATATTATGAGACGACGGGTGCATATTTTAATATTTTAAACCCATCAGTAAATATATGTTAGGTATAAAAAAGATTTAGAAGGTTGGGATTGGGTCTGATTAAGTAATAGCCGCCTCAATTCCATCCCTACCCAAATCATGGATTAAATATCTTTTTCCATTAAATAAATTGTTTCATTGACCACCTTGATGGTGGTGATATGTTAGAAAATGAAAAAAAAAAGTGAAGTACCAAATTGACCCCCAAAAGATTTTGTTGTTGACAAAAACAATCTCAAAACATCTTTTCGACAAATTAGCCCCCAAAAGATAATTAACTTTGTCAAAATGCTCCAACCGTTAACTTTATTGGACAGAACTTAACAGAGTGGATGTGAGTTGACCAAATTATCCCTTATTCTTCTTCTTTTTCCAAATGTCGCTCTCTCACCTTCCTTCCTTTCTTTCTTTTTCTCTTCCTCTCAACACATCAAAACTTTATATCACTCTCTTTTTATTTCTTCATAAAACAAACAACAAACAACAATTTTGTCCTCTTTATTTATTTATTCCTTTCTCAACAATATCACCTCAAACACAAAAAAGAGTGACTAAGTAAAAGACACAGAAAAAAACACCCCATGTAAATGTTGTTACCTAGAGAAAGGAACAAACAAAGGGGACAAAGTTTTTATGTGTATCTTCATGCTCTTTTTTTTTGTTTTGTTTTTGTGTATCCTTTACATAGTCACCCGTTTTTGAGGTGTTTGAAGTGAGATGGTTGAGAATAGAACAAACAAAGGAACAAAGTTTTTGTTTGTTGTGTGAAGGAATAGAAAGGGAGATGAAGGTTTTGGTGAGTTAAAAGGAGAAGAAGAAGAGAGAATAAAGAGAGTGAGAGTGGATGAGATATCTGAAAGAAGAAGGAGGGATAATTTGGTAATCTCACATTCATTTCATTTAGATCTGTTCAATGAAATTAACGGGTGGTGCATTTTGACAAAATTTAATTATATTTTGGGGCTAATTTGTTGAAAAAATATTTTGGGGTTCTTTCTATCAGCGACAAAATCTTTGAAGTTCAATTTAGTACTTCACTAAAAAAAAAAATACAAAAGAAACACCTCATCTATATCATGCCTACAGACAAACCTATTTGTCTTCTACAAAAGACATGCGTTATGTGCTATGGAAGTTTAAAATTGATTGTAGGATCCCAATATTTAGGCTATGTTTGGGACGGCGTTTACAATATGTAAATGTGAGTTTACCCTTCTTGAACAGAGAGAAATAATGTTTGGATGCATTATGTGTAGCATAATTCAAACGGAATTTTAAATGTAAACCCCAGTTAGGCTGAAGGAAAAATTTATTACTTTCACGTTCAAGATTTTACGTTTAAAGTTCAAATACCTTTATTATTATCTCTCCTTCAACACACTTTTCATAATTTAAATATATCAATATAATATAAATCTATGATTTTATAGTAACTGCACACTTAAAAGTGATTTTAATCTATATTATCCAAACAACATAAATCACGTTGACACTAACTCACTTCTACCAAAAATCAATTCTACAAAATCAAGTTAATTCAAACTCTAGTTTTGTGAACGTCAATCCAAACACACACTTAGACGAGTAAGACTTTGTTTGAATTGATGATAGGGGAAGAAATGAAATGAAAGACGATGAGATTTTTAATATCTCATTATTTGGATTCACCTTAAGAGGATGAGATGTGATGGAAGGAGATGAGAGTCAATCATATCCAATTTCATCATTTCCTCATTTTATATCCCCTCCAAATTGGGAGGTATTGGGTGAGAAAGTACTATTTTTCAGCCAATTTTTTTTTTAAATATATCATTCCATTCTATTTTATTAAATATCTAAACGATGGTATGAAATTTATATCTTATCTCATCTCTTACTATTCATCTATATTTCATTGCATTTCATCGTACCTCATTCACCATTAGTTATCCAAACAAAGTCTAAGTGACTACATTTATTAAGGTTGTAATGCAATATATTATTGGAGGAGATATGTCTAAATACTCTTTCCAGAAAGAAGAAAATCTAAGTTGCAGACTAAAGTTTTTCATTTTAGTTCATCGACCAAGGTTGGTAAGAAAACTTTATCTTGAAGCGAAACTTGATATTTGTAAAAGTTAAGAAGCACGGACACTTGACACAAATATAGGACACGACATGACATATCAAACTAAAAAATCACAAGACACAGACACGACATATATATATATATATAATTACTATTTTTTTTAATAAAATTCTCTTTTTCTCAAACACGTACGGACGCGTGTCCACCGGGATATCGGACACGTGGACATGTCTTCCCTTAGTATCGGTGTCTCAGAGTTTTAGTGTAAAAGCTTAGGAGTAGTAGTTGATGCATGTGTGGGGGAAGGTGGTGGTAAACGACATCTTGATATTCATGTAGTTATTGCTGAGATCGTTGGGTGTTGATTTTCTAGTCGCTAGATTGAGTAAGGGATGACTATTTTTTGGCTTTTACAATTAAGATTTATCCGTAAAATTTAACTTTTAATATTATATATTAATTTAAAATTTTAAAATAAGTTTAATTATGATGCATTGATAGTCAATCATATTTATTGATTTGTGTGACGTTAAGTTAGTGGGTGGTTGAATTAAAATTTTTTACTAATATGTCAATTTATGAGTGAATGTCTATGTAAAATTATTTTACACTAATAGTGCATTGAAATTAAACTCTTTAAAAGTTTAATTAATAATTTTAAAAGTGGGACTATTACATATAATTATTAGTTTTATGATATTATATAGTATTATTCTAAAAAATTAAATATTTTATTTTTAATAAGAGTTTAATTTTAATCCATTGTTAGTGTAAAGTAATTTTACACAGACATTCAATCATGGATTAACACATCAGCAAAATCTTCAACTCAATCATCTACTAACTAAAAAGTCGCATAAATCAATGGATATGATTTTTGACAGTGTAAAATTTATAAACTGTCAGTGCATCATAATTAAACTCTTTTAATAATTCTTATTTTTATTTTTAAATGTTCTCCTCTCCATAGACACTCTCAACTCAAGTCCCAACCCTCGGAAAAGAGGTCACTACACCAAAAACCACTATAGAGGCTTTCTTCAATCAAACACACATCCTTTGCTCCCAAACACAAACACTAACATAATTAAAAAAAAAAAAAAAAAAAAAGAATAGAAGAAGAAGAAGGAAAAAAACCCTAACTCATTCGATTCGGTACCAACATGGCTTCCGGTATGCACTCTCCTTTACCTTCTCCAGCCCTCGTGATAATCTTCTTATCTGATTTCATTTTCCTCCATTTCTGTACCAATTTCGATTTTTGTTTGTCTTTTTATTTTTTTTAATGGTGTTTCGATTCGATGAAGCTTTAGACTGGTGAAGATTTCGGTGGGACAAGGGTTTTTCTTTTTCCGATTTTTGAATGACTTTGTTGATTTTGTGGGTTTTTATAAGGCGAGAATGCACGTGGTTATTGTTCATGTTAATATCATTATTAATCCACACTTTATTACATCTACTTGCCTATACCAATTTTTTACCATAAGGTAGTGTCAGTGTTAAAATAGGGTTTTGTTGGACTGTTAAGTAGTAGTCCCAAGCTGACTTAAATTTGCTGAATTTTTATCACATGTTCTTAATCACCAATCCCATAATTTGAAATCCTCCAATTATATAAGGGATGATAATTCAACGAGGTGGTTAGATTATTAGTTATGGATGTCGTTTTGAACTCTGTGGTAGTGGTTGTGTTATTTTTTTAATCCAATTGACTTAATTGTAATTGCTTGCTTCTGTTATGCTGCAGATGCTGATATGGAGGACTATGGTTTGAGTATCAGATGAGGAGCAAGAGGAGCAAGATGTTGATATTGAGAATCATATTACAATTCAAAAGGTATTCCCAACAACTATCCTTGCTATTGCTTCTATTTAGTATTGATTAGTTTCAGAGCAGTTGCTTCAGTTTAGATTACAAACTGATTTGTTCAAATTTAAAATCTGTGTTACATCATTTGATATCTCTGACAAAAATTGAATTTCTCTTTTTTTTTTTATATCATTCATCATCATATACATCATGTTTGGAACTAGGAATTTGATCCATTATCTTTGTGATTTGAATTTAATTATGCCATTTCTTCCTTGGAAATAAAGTAAAAAGAGGCTTCCTTTGTATCAACTGTTGGTTTAGAAAATCAAGGAAGTTCAATTTTTTTTCATGTTCTAACTTCTAACTTTATAAGCCCCAATAAGGAGAGTAGATCAGCTGGGGTGGCCTAATAGCTAGATGTAGAGGTAAACTATATCTGAAACCATTTAAAGATATTTAAATTTTAAGGAATTAATTGTAGATATGGTTTATAATGGGAAATTGTAACGTCATCAGATCCATGTAACTGACCCTACCTTGTGAAACAATTAAGTTTCCTATTCATTGTGTAATTGTCTTACACAGCTGATATTTTTAAATGGAGCAAGTTTCTGTTTGCAGCATTGTAAAGTTTGGGTTTTCTTCGTTGATTATTCTAGATTATGTTCCTTTTTTCACGTTAACTTCATAGGATGTTGCTCTTCTGTTTGTATATAGGTTTGGTTGAAACTGATCCTGAAGGTGCACTTGCTGGTTTTGCTGAGGTAGTGCGCATGGAACAGGAAAAGGCAGAATGGTAAGAACTCTATTCTTTCAGTGCTGCATATTTATAAAGCTATGGATGCTGGAGTTAAAGAACTTTAGCTGTAATTTCTTTCAGCGTTGTATCTGCAGTCTGCTGTCACATCTTTTTATCATTATTAATTCTATCATCTGATCCTGCTTGTCCTTCTTTTATTTTCTTTTTCCTAAAGAAATGTTTCTCTTCTCTTTTAGCTGGGTCTAACATGATTGCATTTCATACTACTCCATCAATGTGTCTAGATATATTGATCTGAACTCAATTTTGTGAAAGTGATAGTTGTTAGTGGACAGAGGGAGTAATTACAGCTAAGGTGTTTGGCCATTCATTTTCCCTTGATTATTGTACTCTTGGTAAACTGTATAGCATAGTGATATTGTCTTAGAATCTTTGCACAGTAATAAGAAGCTATTATCTATTGAATGTTATATTTATATTTCTTTTTGCCAGGGGATTTAAAGCTCTGAAACAAACTGTCAAGCTCTATTATCGGCTTGGGAGGTATAAAGAGATGATGGAAGCCTATAGGGAGATGTTGACCTATATTAAGTCAGCAGTGACTCGCAACTATAGTGAAAAGTGCATAAACAGTATTATGGACTATGTCTCAGGTTCAGCTAGCCAGAACTTTGGCCTTCTGCAAGAATTCTACCAGACAACTCTGAAAGCCCTCGAAGAAGCAAAGAATGAGGTTAATTTGTAGATATTATCTTTGTTGTGACTTTTGTCTTGGCATTTCCCTTTAATGCAATCTTATGTTTACATTATTTTTCTTTCACTTTGCAGAGATTGTGGTTTAAGACTAATCTGAAGCTTTGTAAAATTTTCTTCGATATTGGTGAATATGGACGGATGAGTAAGGTAATGGTGTAACTTACTGTCCAACTTTATTTGAATGCCATTGTGATTCTGTTGATGTCTATTATCTACTAGTATTTAAAATTTAAGGACTGTTGGGCCCTCTCAGATCTTGAAGGAACTTCACAAATCATGTCAAAGAGAAGATGGCACAGATGACCATAAGAAAGGAACCCAACTCTTGGAGGTTTATGCAATAGAGATCCAAATGTACACCGAGACCAAGAACAACAAAAAACTCAAGGTCAACATTTGTTTAGAAAATAAATTGTTGTTATGTAACTAAATGACCTTTGAATTGTTTTATTTAATGATTAATCTTGAGTTTACGGAAGTTTGTTTACCAGTATTTAACAATTTTCGTGATACTAAATGCAGCAACTTTATCAGAAAGCACTCACCATTAAGTCAGCAATTCCCCATCCAAGAATAATGGGAATAATCCATGAATGTGGGGGGAAAATGCATATGGCAGAGCGCCAGTGGGCTGAGGCAGCTACTGACTTCTTTGAAGCTTTTAAGAACTATGATGAAGCTGGGAATCATAGACGCATTCAATGCTTGAAGTAAGTGGCACAGCATTCATTAGTTATATTAATTTTAAACAATTTGCATGAGAATAAATTTACACGTTTCACATTTTCATGTAAATAAATGATGAAATTTTTATTATTCAAGTTTAGGATAGTCTTAAGATTAAGATACTTGTGAAATTCATAATCTTTTCCTCAGATACAACTTCTTTGCTTCTTTACTTCAGAATAAAGCATTTTAGCTCGTTTTCAGTATATATTATTCAGCACCCTAATGAGTACTAATGTTCCAGGTACCTTGTTCTCGCCAACATGTTGATGGAGTCTGAAGTGAATCCATTTGATGGGCAGGAGGCTAAGCCGTAAGTCATCTCTTTTTCATTCCAGTGTACTTAACTCGTTTGTTCATTTTTCCCATTCTTTGATCAAATCCCATGAATTGACAATGTTGTTTCCCTCTAAGTGTTTTTGCCTCTCATATATTATGTATTGCAGATACAAGAATGACCCTGAAATCTTGGCTATGACAAATTTGATAGCAGCCTATCAACGGAATGAAATATTGGAATTTGAGAAAATCCTGAAGGTACTCTTATTTATAGTCTAGTGAAGATATGTGCAAAAATTTAGTCGTAACATATTCCTTTTCTTTTTTATGTCCTATACCGATTATTCATGGATATTGGGTATTTTTGCTTTCCAGAGTAACAGAAGAACCATCATGGATGATCCATTTATCAGAAATTACATTGAGGATCTGCTGAAGAATATCAGAACACAAGTCTTGCTCAAGCTCATCAAACCATACACAAGGATCAGGATACCATTTATATCTAAGGTAACTGTATTCCCACTATTCTCCCGTTTCAGCTTCATTTTTGAACTATCACTTACCCCAGGCCCATGAAACAAATTAGTGGAATCAAACACGAAAAATAAGTAGTCAAATATATATTTCTATTTGCATGGTCCCATCCTGTCCCTGTTGATGATATGTTAGTTGGGTTACATCTGGTCATTGTGAAGTGAATTAGCCAAACATCATTCCTAGTAGGCTAGTACTATGTTCGATTGTTTCTTTCTCCTCTGCCTTACCTCTTCTAGATCCTTAAGTAAAAAGTTTTGCTATTGCTTTCCCTCTTATCTCTGTTTTTCTTTTTTGGTTTACACTCTTTCCTCTTAGTGTTAGTAATATATGTCTAAGTGGAAGGGGCTCGAGTCCCTTAAACATGAGGTCCAGGATTTGATCTCTAGATTCGTGCATATGGAAAATCCATTATTGGCAGGGGTCTTTGCTTAGGCCGGCATCTATAAGCACCTGACCTTACCTCAGGAGGTTAGTTTCGCCTGTCGGGCCATGGGTCGGAGGATACTTTGCAAAACCAAATATATATGTTCGCGTATATGTTTGTTGTATTGGATTTATTGGTCATTTAATTTATGATTAGCCGTTTTTTTGTCATTAAACCCATTAATTTGCAGGAACTGAACGTGCCTGAGCATGATGTTGAGCAGCTGCTTGTATCTCTCATTCTGGATAACAGGATTCAAGGACACATTGATCAAGTGAACCGGCTCTTAGAACGTTCTGATAGGCAAGTTTTCTTTTCTATGTCGCAATCTTTGTTCTTGGATTTATTATTCTGCTGATATTTTTGTTCATAATAATCCGGCATATGTTAATTAACAACACTAAAAAACATGGTTCAGGTCGAAAGGAATGAAAAAGTACACTGCCGTAGACAAATGGAATACACAGCTAAAATCTCTGTATCAGACGATCAGCAACAGAGTTGGTTAGAAAGTGTTATCTGTGTCTTGTTTGTTGCTTCAGCATGCGAGCGAATTAACTTAGCTTATATGGAGAGTTAGGAATGTATTACCCCAATAGTGGGAACCAAAATGAAACACAGCTACTTGTGATTCCCCTTTTACTATATAAAAATATAATTGTTTGGAACCTTCATGATTCAAGGGATTTTGTCTATTTTTATCAGAGTCAATTATCACAGAGTAAGCGCCATTTGGATTTCGGTGTTTCTGACTTTTTTTAACTTCTGAATTATCAGAAGTTATTTTAGTGCTTTTGAAGAAGTCAGAATATTTGACTTCTCTAGAAGTATTTTTTAAAATAAATAAAATAAAAATTTTTGTTATTTTATATTCACATATAAAATAACTTATTCATAAGTTGCTTATCTGAAATTACTTTTATATAAGAGCTTAAATAAGTTGTTTATCCAAATTGGTTCTAAATACATCTTTTGATGCTTCAAGATTAATGAGAGATAAAATAGTCACTCATGTTACGAAAATAACAATAAGGTTCCTCATGATTTGATGTAACTAGAAAATAGTCTCTCATATAGATTTTGTAATTTTGTGAGCCTGATAATCTAAGAGAGATAAAGATGGTGGTTCCGTTTAGAAAGAAAAGCGGTAGTCCGAATGTTTCTCAACAAGGGTTGGTCAGCCGAGCCTCTGTGGTTCCACCGGATGGAGGTGCTGGTGATTCGGCAAGTCATGGAGGACAGGGGTTTGTACATACTCCGTTGTTAGGTTTCAGAGAAAAACTTATGGGGAATAAAATTATTCCGCCTAGACCTAAGAGAGATCTGATAGCTGAGAAGATGGTTTCTTTTGAGTTTGTGGATGGTAATGAGATGCTTCCACGTATGAAATTATTCCTTGGGTGATTTTTGACCACTACTTGGCGGTATGTCCTTGGTATCCAGAATTTCGGGCAACAACTGCAACTATTGATAAAACTCTTGTTTGGGTTAGATTTCCTTGTCTGGATTTATTATATTATGATGAAAGCTTTCTTATGGCTGTTGCATCTATGGTGGGTAAGCCAGTGAAGGTGGATGTGACTACTTTGAAAGCAAATCGAGGGAAGTATGCCCGTGTGTGTGTGGAAATAAGTTTGACGAAACCAGTTATTGGGAAGTTATGTATAGAAGACACTTGGTATATGAAGGGCTTCATGCTATTTACTCTACATGTGGTTTCTATGGTCATCTTGCTCGGAATTGCAGTTCAGAGGGGGTGCCAAAGGTTGTGGGTGAAGGGGTGAGAGTGGAGAAACAACAGGATGGAGATGTTATGCTGATTGAGAATGATTCTAAACAACCTCCGGTGAACCAGATTGTGACGATGAAGCCGCATGAGGAGGCGCCGGCAGAGGTTCACGGTGAGTGGATGGTTGTGGTGAGAAAAAAAAGGGTAACCGCCAAGTTAATGGAGCGCTAATCACGCAAGGATCAAATCGTAACAGCCCAATCACGCCAGAGAATTTAAAGAAACAGAAGGATTTAAATGGAAATGTTTCTCTTTGTTTGAATGATAATGATGGTTCTACAAATGCTAAGGTTTTGGGCCGATTTAAGAAGATCCAGGACAAAAAAGCCCAAATTGACTATGGTGCAGGGCCGAGTGGAGTGAAGAAAGGAAATGAGGGGAATCATGTCCAGAAAGGTGTTAAACATGCAGAGCCCACTTCAATCCAAAAGGCGGGAAACAAATCTAATTTGCATATTATTCCCATAAATCTAATCATGCTATCAGACTCAAGGAGGGGTGATTAAAAGTAATTCCAGTAATAAAGTGGGGTAGTTCTTCAAAGGCGCAAGAGTGTGATTGGAGGAGAAGAGGTTGATTGGAGTCTCGCGGCTTTATCTATTCAAGAAGATGGAATTGGAGTAACGCATAATGATCATGGAACTGGTACAGAACACAATGCTAGTGATTTGGTGGAAGGGACTAAACATGACCCACCTGATAATTCTGGAAGTAAAGAAGGAAGGGAAATGGCAGAATTAAAAAAATTTAAAGAACAGGGTACTCACCTGGAGATTGAAGGGGGGAATAAGGTTAGCATACAGGATTTTGGTATGCATGAAAGGGATATTGAGAACACAGAGCCTTAGAATTTTTTTTAAGGTTGGTTTTTCCTTTTCTTACTTCTTTTATGTTCTCTATGTTAGAAGACCATAATGTTAGTGTGGAATTGTTGTGGTGCGGGCGCAAAATCTTTTCCTGCTCTTGTGAAAGATTTAAGGAGAATGTTTAAAATTAATTTCTTGTTCTTCTGGAACCCAAGATTTCTGGTGGTAGAGCTAAGGAAGTTATTAGGCGCTTGAATTTTGCTAGATCCTTTCTGGTGGAAGCTTAAGGCTTTACTGGGGGTATTTGGGTTTTTTGGGATGACAATATGGTGGATGTGGATATCATTATGTTTGGTGACCAATTTGTTCATATGAAAATTAAATTTCCTAATGGTAAATCTTGCCTTCTTACTACCTGTTATGGCCGTCCTCAGAACGCTATTCGGGTTGAGTTGTGGAGGAAGCTCAAGGATTTAAGTGAGACTATAGAGGAGGAATGGTGTGTGGCTGGTGATTTTAATGCTTTAATGTATGAGCATGAGAGGACTGGCCATGCTCGTACTGCTGCCCCTGTGGGAAGTGCTTTTAGGGAGTGTGTTAGCTCTTGTAATCTAGTTGACTTGGGGTATGATGGAGCCTGGTTTACTTGGAAGAGAGGGTCTCTTAAAGAGAGGCTGGATAGAGTGCTGGGAAATATTAATCTTCAACTTTCTTTTCCTGATATGTCAGTGATCAACTTACCCTTCTTTAAATCTGACCATGCTCCTCTTTGGATTAAATTTTCTAACCAGCAAAATGGTAGACGATGTACTCCTTTCAGATTTCTTGCTGCTTGGGTTGCTCATGATGATTTTGCGAATCTGGTTTCTAATGCTTGGAAGAAAGATAGTTCTTGGTGTGCTAATATTGACAGGTTCATTGATCATGCTAAGATCTGGAACAGGGATGTGTTTGGTAATATTATTAGAAGAAAAAATAGACTTGTTAATAGGCTGGATGGGATTCAGCGATGTCTGTCTACTGATGATAACCCGTTTTTGGAGAATCTGCAAAAGGATCTTTGGTTGGAGTATGTAAGGGCTCTTATGGAAGAGGAGCTTCTTTGGGCTCAGAAATCTAGGGAGAGGTGGTTGCAGTTTGGAGATAGAAATACTTCCTATTTTCATTTGTCAACTATTCAGCGTAGGAGAAGAAATAAAATCTGTGCTCTGAAAGTTTCTGGTGGGGATTGGGTTTATGATGAGGAAATGATTAAAGGTATGGTTAAGAATCATTTGTTTCCCTTTATCAAGAGCCTCATATTATGCAAGATTTCCTCTTACAAATTGCTACCTAAACTAAGTGATATCAGGTTCAGGTGGTTCATGCTATGGTCTCTGATAATGAAATTCGTAATGCTCTTTTAATATGGGTGCGCTTAAAGCTCCAGGACCTGATGGCTCATGCAATGTTTTCCAATCTCAGTGGGATGTTGTGGGCACTGCTGTTTGTGATCTTGTCAAAAATGTGTTCAGAGAGCCTGAGAAGATCAAAGAAGTAAATCATACCCTTATCTCTCTTATTCCAAAAGTGGATAATCCTGAGTTTGTGTCTCAGTTCAGGCCTATTAGCTTATGTAATGTTAGTTATAAGATTGTAACTAAGATCATTGCAGGAAGGCTAAGAGCTATTATGAAAGATATTATTTCCCCTAATCAATGCAGTTTTGTTCAGGGTAGACAGGGAACTGATAATATTATTATTGCCCAGGAGGTTGTTCATAGAATGAGGGGGAAGAAAGGTGCAAAAGGCTTTATGGCGATCAAGATTGATCTTGAGAAACCTTATGATGAGTTAAATTGGAATTTTGTGGTGGATTGTTTAAAGGAGGTGGGTGTTCAAGATCATCTCGTATCTTTAATTTGGCACTGCATTTCATCTTCTTCCATGGATATTCTGTGGAATGGGAAAAAACGGGGAGGTTAATCCGTCTAGAGGGATAAGGCAAGGGGATCCTCTGTCGCCCTACTTATTTGTTATTTGTATGGAAAGATTTTCTCATCTTGTGGATCATGCTACTAGAATGGCTTGGTGGAAACCGATTGTTCTGAACAGGGGAGGACCGGAGATTACTCATCTTTGTTTTGCTGATGATTTATTTCTCTTTGCTGAAGCTTCTATGGACCAAGTGGAAGTTATCAAAGCTTGCTTGGATATGTTTTGTGCTAGCTCAGGTCAAAGAGTGAGCTATGAGAAGACCATAATCTGTTTTTCTAATAATGTTAATCATAACAGGGCTTCAGAGATTGCTGAGGCGTTTGGATTCCAGTTAGCTCATGATTTTGGAAAGTATCTTGGGGTTCCTTTGCATCATAAGAAGGCTTCTGCAAGAGTTTTTTCTTGGATTACTGAGAGAGTAATGAGAAAACTTAGTGATTGGAGAGCAAATTCTCTTTCTTTGGCTGGGAGGTTAACTTTATGCGGTTCGGTTCTTAATTCTATGCCGTCCTACATGGTTCAAACTAATTTTGTGCCTAAGGGAATCTGTGAGAAGCTTGATAGCATAACCGCTCCTTTCTTTGGGGATTTACAACTGAGAGTAGAAAAATTTCCCTGCTCAAATGGAGAATGTGGCCAAACCAAAAGTTCTGGTGGTCTTGTTTGAGGAGGATGGAGGATGTGAATAAAGCTTTATGATGAAATTAGGGTGGAAGCTTATTTCTGAACCAGATGCCTTGTGGGTTAAAATTATCAGGAGCAAGTATGGTTGTGGTACATCTATTATTCCTGTTGTCAAAGTCAAGCAACCTCAGTCAAATATTTGGAGAGGAATTATTAATAGCTGGGATCTTGTGGAGAAAAATATTATTGGAGAATTAATAATGGTGCTAGTGTGAAAGCTTGGGAGGATCCTTGGATTCCCCACCTTGGTCCTCTTAAAAATTTGTTGCAGAGACCTTTAACATTTTGTGAGCAGAATATGAAGGTTGCTGATTGCATCACTGCTTCTGGAGATTGGAATTGGATGTTGTTGAATAGCCTCCTTTCTAGTGACGTTTGTGATAGAATTGCTGTCTTCTCCCCCAATGCTTCTGTTGGATCTGATGTTGTTGCTTGGAAAAGAACTAATGATGGTTGCTTTTCTACTAAATCAGCTTATGCGTTTGTTGTTGGTCATCATCTCAATAACCCAGAAGTTAATTTTAATCTGATCTGGAAATGGAAGGGTCCTGAAAGAATTAAAACATGTTTGTGGTTGTTTGTTACAGGAGGGCTCTTAACTAATAGCAGAAGATTTGAGAGACATCTTGTTGATAGTCCTGTTTGTACTAGATGTAATTCTCTGCGAGATGAAACAACAATTCACATGGCGCGGGACTGTAATGTATCCTTGAGATTCTGGTTGCGTGTTTTTGCTGGTTTCCAATTGTAGGAATTTTTTAGACTGGAGGCTAAAGAGTGGATTTGGAATAATATCAAGAATAGAACTATGATTAATGGCTACCCTTGGAGTTTTGTTTTTGTTGTTGGTGTTCAGTTTCTTTGGAGGGAAAGGAATGCTTTTATTTTTTGGGATAATGCAGATTCAAGAGATTTGGTGACTAGATTTTGGTGTAAAGTTAAGAGTTACTACTTGAACGAAACCAATACTTCCAATAATAGTGTGGATGTTGGTTTAAGTTTGTGTGTTTGGCGTTTTCCTCCTCCCGGTTGGGCTGTTATTAATTCTGACGGCTCGGTGAAGGCGGATGGCAGTGGTGCTTGTGGTGGAGTGCTGAGAGATGATGGTAGTATGTATCTTGGGGCGTTCAGTTCTTGTCTGGGAAAGACTACTATCACTAATGCTGAATTAATGGGTATTTTAAAAGGCTTGGAGTATGCATGGGAAATTAATTTGCGCAAGGTTGTGGTACAGGTTGATTCAACAGTGTGTATTGATTTGATCCATAAACCTCCAATTTTGTCTCATGCTTTAGCAGGAGTAGTGAATAAAATCACTCAATTTATGGCTCGAGATTGGTCTGTTGAGTTGATTCATGTGTTTAGGGAAACTAATAAGGTTGATGATAGATTGGCTAATGAAGGTCATGCTTTGGGTAGGGATGAAGTGAGGTTTCTGACTCCTCCTTTGTGGATTAAACAGCTCTTGTGGCAGGACAGCGTTGGAGTTGGATGGTTTAGGGGTGATTAGTTTTGTCTTTTGTTTTTCTGGGTGATGTGCACCCCGTTGCCTACCAAAAAAAGAAAATAGTCTCTCATAATATGAAAGTGATAACATGATCCTTCAAAATTGAAATTTTGGACAACATGATTCCCAATTTGTGGGAAAAACGTAAATTTTAAAAGATCACATTGTATGAAAATTTTAATCTTTTGAAGGATCATGTATTTTTATATCTTGAAAAATTATTTTGTCTATCATGTTAAATCTTGAGGTGTTATATTGTCAATTTTATATTTTGAGATACTATTTTATATAACACGTTAATTTTAAGAAACCAAATAAAATATTTACTCTCGATTTTATAATACAAACTGTCCCATTAGTCTATTAAGTTGCATTTGCTACTGTATACATGATCAAAATATATAGAAATAGAAACTTGAAAATGACGTGTTTGGTTACGAAGACTGGATGTAAAATTTATGTCTTTTTGAACAATAAATTCGTGTATATTTTATACTTCTCAAAGTAAGGGATAAATAGCTCAAGTGGCATTTCCCTTGATCCAAGTGACTAAGGGGTTTGAGTACAGGGTCAGGGGTTCAATCCCCACATGCCCATCCCATTCCCCATTTCCCCCTTAGCTCCACTAGGAGCTCTTAAGAACCAAAAAAAAAATTTGCATACACCATTTTAGGACACAATTATTAAGTCTTCTTAATGGAGGGAAGGTGCGTGGTCAATGGGGGAAGAGTTGGATGGCGACAAGAGCAACAAAGGTGGGCATATATTGAAAGATCCTCCCATACAATCTTCGTGGATGGACTTGATGAGTTGACTAAGAAGGGGGCTCTATATTACGCGTTTGGATGGGCAAGAAGAATAATTGATGTTTATATTTCAAGGAAGCAGAGAAGAGGCACGAAACACTGCTTTGCGTTCATCAGATTTGATTCAAAGGGTGGGGCCATGAGGGCGATTGAAGGAATGCAAAATGCATGGATTAGGGGAAGAAGGTATGGGTGAAGGAGGCAAGTTTCAAGCGCAGGATTGGGATGAATGCAAATCATCATCTGTATGACACAATGCTTAGGGATAAAGGAGGGGAAGTTGAATTGAAAGGGAGAGATCAAGACAATGACATTGAACAACCAAAAAGTGGTGAAAAAGCAGTAGAAATAAGAGGTAGTGTTGAACAAAAGGAGTTGTTGCAAATGAGCCTTATAGCAGAAACATTTAAGTTAAGTAGTTACAATAAGATCTCTAAGCAAGTATGTGAGCTAGAGGGAGTGCTAGGGAAAATAAAATGCAGTGAGTTGGGAGCGTCAAAATACATTTTATCCTTTGAAACGAAGGAGATGAAAAACAAGGCTATTGATTCGGAAGCACTGTATGAGATATTTGATGATCTAACAGAGATCAATGGCCCAAGGTGGTGCATGACCAGAAGAATTTGGTTGGAGATTATGGGGGTGCCAATTCATGCTTGGAGTAAAGAATCCATGTTTACAATTGGTAAGATGTGGGGAACTCCAATTATGATTGATGAAGAGTGTGGCTGGGGATATTCTTACAGTGCCGCGAGGGTGTTGGTGGATACTTGTCAGAAGGAGGCTATTCATGAATGGATTCACTTGAGGTGTGAAGGAGTTAGTTACAGAGCATACATAAGGGAGATCGGAGGGGAGGTTTACATCACACAATGCTTTCTTGCAAATCTTACCGATGTCGTAACGGCGAGTGAGGTGGGTGTGGGTACGGTGGTGGGTGACGGTCAGATGGTCATGGAAGGCGACGGGGAAGTGGAAACGACTAGGGGAGACGAGGATGCACAGGTGAACCGCAATAATGTCGCCGCCAATAGGGGTGTAGATTCCAATGATAGGCGTGAAGATAATGGTCATTCCCCATGCAGTGATCATGATAATATACAGGTGGACCCGCTAATTGATGATATTTGTCGTGAAGCAAGACCTGATTCTGAATTTAATAGGTTGAGCTTCACTCTAGAGAACTGGGCTGGATGTGGCCCAACACAGGATATGAAGGTGAATGGGCTTAGTGGGAACCATAACAATCCGGATGATGAATATACTGGGGCTTCAGGGTCGTTACTGTACCCGCCTGGATTTGAGCTGCAGAAAAGCCATAATGGGTTTGGGTTGCAGATGAACTCAAGTGGGCATGATTCGAGCTCGGTAGCCGAAACACCACCCTTTCAGCCTTTCGGATTGATATGTGCCAATAGAGTTTCCTCGGTAAGTGAGGAGGGATGCTCAAAAAGTTGTGATGCTACCAAAGAATTTGATGGTGTTGCGTTGTGCATGAAGGCAGGGTTTAAAGTGCACCCTGAAGACGAGGAAAAGTTTGTTGCTGCAATGAATCAGAGATGTGGTAAGTTGAGGAACGAGAAGGTGGTGATTTATAAAGGGAAGAGAGGAGCTGCTTCCTTATTGGAAGCTAAAAAGCGAGCCAAAGGGATGGGTGTTCGTCCGAAGAAGACTGTCAAATCTCGCACTAAATGCAAACCAGGTGAGTTAACTCATCCTAAATGAAGATCTATTCGTTGAATGTGAGGGGCTTGGGGGGTGGGAAAAGGGAGATGGTGGGTAAACTGTGTAAAAGAAAGGGGGTTGATTCTCTAGGGGTAGTAGAGGAAAAAAAAAGGATCTATTGATGGGAGTTTAACTGCAGAATTAGAATGTTGCAACATGATCAAAACAAATGTCAGCTATGAAAAATGACAGTGTAATATATTTGCACATTTATTTTTCTCATGCAAGTATGTACAAAAGATGTGGAATTGTGCATTGGAGGGTTTCAGAAATTTATGGGTATGGCCAAAGTGGCAAAGCAAATGCTTCAATGCATGGAATGATTCATGTTGTTCCTTGTTGTCATATGGGTTGTTTTTGAAGTGTATGAAACAAAAGTGTATTTGAAGGTATAGAAATAAGTATAAGAGAGGCCAGGTGTTGGTTCTGTCACATGTTGATAGGTGGGAAAGGAAATTGTAGAAATGGGAGAAAATGAATTAATGGGCTTGCCGGTGGCAGAGGGCATGAGGCACATGAGTGGTGTTGTTCATGGGGAGTGATGAGGTGGTAAATCTAATTGAATACTCCAACTTGATGATGAGGTGTCTGTATGATTTTGGTGAAGGTGTTCTTAATTGTGTTATGTGAATGATATAGGTTCCTGTTTTCTGGTTTGGTTTGTATTTGCTTGTATTGATCCCAATATGTCACTTTCGGAAGCCTTGTTATGCTTGGGTGGAATAATACTCTTTTTTCCTCAATAGGTAAGTTTAATTTAGGCTAAGAGGTTCTTAATAAGACTTTTTCCATCTAAGTTTGGCTGATGAGGTACATGTTGATTTTCACATGAGTTTCTCCATTTTATTTGATTTTCACATGAGTTTCTCCATTTTATGGGTGCTTGTGCTTATCTATCGAAAAAAAAAATGAAATATAAAATTAAGAAGAATAAGATTTAAATTATTATTTTTATATTAATTTTAATATGATATAAAAATTTATATTTTTATGTTTTTGACTTTATTATAGCTGTATTTCTATTTTATCCATGTGGATCATAACAAACACAATTTTACTACATTTCATTTCACATTTTGGTATCTAAATAATAATACCATGTAAAGTGACACCTCGGTATAGCATGAGATCCGAGATGTGTAATGGAGATTCAAATGACTCATTGTTTAAATTGCACAAAATGAGTACATGATTTATTTTATGCAACTTTTCATGTTAAAACGAGTCATTTATGTAAGTTTAATTTTATGTCTAATAGCATATGAAATTTGAAGGTGTTATTTTGCTTTATAAATCATCATTTTACCGATAAAATGTTAAATGAAAATTATCATATGAAATACTAATAATATGTATGCAATATTAGGGATAAAAGTCAGTTCAAACTCATTTTTATTGAAGTAATGAATATGTCTTTCATGAATAACTCCACTCTCTCTTTTCACAACTCCATTTAAGACAACATAGAACAGGTACATATGAATCACCATCCATACATAACATAACATGGCGGCTCAGTGCACAAGGCTCCCACGAGGTGAGATCTTGAAAGGATAGATGTACGCAGTTATACATAACATAACATGATTTATACTAAATTGATTCTGATCCTTCCTCAAATAAGCTCTGATCTTTAAGCTTGGGCAACCACTTCAGTCTCAGCTTGTTGTAGTCCATTCACTTCTGACTTCTTTTCTTCATGTTCTATTTTGTGCTCACAAACTGAGTCACCAACTTTTGGTTGTTGAAGTACTTCTTCAATCCAATTTCGAAGTTGGTTTGTGGCTGCCTCATCTGTTTGTGTGTGATGGTGCAAGGAAAGTTTAAAAACTAGTTGTAAACAACAGATTTATATCTTCTTACTAGTAAACTCAAAAAATAAACACTAAATATCAAGAATGATTCCTCATACAGGGGATAATTGGAGGTTGCATATTGATCATCAGAATTAAAAGAAAAAATGATGAATTGATTCACATGTACAAGTTCTTACTCTACTTTAATTGTACGGACATGTACGGATGTATCGATTTGTCCATTTTCTTTAATGTAAAGGGATTAATATGATGATTTTAAATTTTGATAGGCTAATTTATCCGTAAATACAATTCTTTGAGGGAAAAATTTAAGAGTTTAATTTCAATCCACTATCAGTGTAAAGAATTTTAAACATACAACCAATCATGAATTGATACATCAGCAAAAGTCTTTAACTCAACGACTCACTGATTAAAATGTCACACAAATTAATGAATGTGATTGACTGATAATGTAAAATCTTTTACACTGCCAATGTATCATAATTAAACTCAAAACTTAAATCAAGTCATTCATGTCTATTACATCTAATTCTCAAATTAAATAATGACAAATATACATTTTTTTTTATAAAACTGTATTTCAAATACTAATTCCAATAAAATTATACATATGTTATTGTTTGATTTAAGAATTTGTTAAAATTGATATAAAGAAGTTTATACTATTCTTGTTACTCATATTATATGTTCAAACTTTGATATCATAAATGTACCCAAAAAATAAAATGATAAATTTCTTCCTCTTCATTTTGTAAGGTATTTAGAGGATCCAAATTCTAAAACAGAGAGTAGTGTACCTAATCGTGGGACAGTGTGGCCTTGGGGATGCCTTATTACCAAGGGCTTGTCAAAAGCAGAGAGAAGGTCCTCAGAAGGCAGTTTCAACCAATCTTTGTCTCCAATGAAGTGAACTGATTTAGCTTTAATTGTGTCCTTGTATGCAATATCACATATGCTAGGATCTCTGAATTTGCATCCTGATATTGATACTAATAATTTTATTGGTGGATGTTCCTTCAGCAACTTCCCCTGTGAATCAATTTATTCCATGTTTCATTACTCAAATATTTTTATAAGAGTTTAATTTTGATTCGCTAAGAGGTAAATTTTACACTGTCATTCAATTTTGCACTGCCTCATCAGTTATGTTGTTGACTTTTAGTACTTATTATCTCAAAATGAAACTTTTTTTTTATGTGGCAACACATCATTGTATGTCGGTATAAAACTATTTTACCCTGAAAATATATAATAGCTAGACTCTAATTATTATATAATTATCTATACTATATATAAAGAGGATACAAAAAATAATTACCCTTTTGGTATCCATACTCATTTGGGTAGTTATTTTTTGAATTCTAAAATTTAAATTACAAAATTATAAAATAATCATATTTATTTACATGTTATTTCTTTTACTTTTTTTTTCTCCATTTTATACAATAAATTTTAAAAACAAATAATATGACTAAAAAAAATGCGGCTTGGCGGGCACGGCGACAAGACACTAGTAATAATAAATCAAATTGTATTATTACTAGTAATTACTTACTTGTGCTTGGTATCCCATTAAAAGTGCTGAAAGTGTTGCACCCTGATTTAACACAAAAGAAGAAGGAAGAATAAAGCCAAGTTAAATAATAAGGGTTTATTTGTATGCTGAAATAAGAATTGGAATGAAGAATTTTAATTTCAATTCCAATTAAAATTTAAGTGAAGTTGAAAAGCAATTAACATTTATTTATTAAGATCATATGCATCAATGCATGAATGAATAATCAATAATACTTTTGTAAACAGAAATACATCAAACTAATATTCAATGTGTGCTATATATCATACGTAATGTGTGTTATATGTATAACACATTACATATAACGCACATTACGTATGATATATAGCACACGTATACTAGTTGGATGTATTTTTATTATTCAACAAGTATTATTTATGAATAATTACCTGTGAGAAGCCAAGGAAACCATCAAAGGGGCCATTGGTTGTGATGTACTCACACAAGTATGTTATGCATTCTTCCAAGTTAGTATACTCCGTGAATTCCTGATGAAAATTTTACATGCTTTTAGAACATATATTAACTACTAATTTTAAGTATTTTATATATTAAAATGATTGGTGATGATATTTAAGTACATAATAAATGTGTTTCAATATTTTTTAAGAATATCCATTGAGAGACTAATCTCATTAATCTCAAATTAAAATCTAAAGACACATATAAAAACCACATTATTGGTAGGATGCAATAATTTCTTACCTTGTCAAATTGAAACCACTCAAAGTAGGGTGGAGGGAAGATTCCTTCTATGTCAGACTTTCCTCCAGCTGGAAATTTGCCATCAGGGAATACCTGTCAATTTGATTTCACTTATAAATCAATACTTTGTAAATTAAAGGAAGAAGCATGTATAAATCAAAAAGTTTATTAATTTTGATACATTGTGTAAATATTTTACGCTATCAATCAATCATATTGCTTTTGCTGGTAAGTTTTTAGTTAGTGAATAAGTAAATCAAACTCTTGTATATACTGATATGACGATATATGATTAATTGTTGACAATATAAATTTTTAACACACACCTTGAACATACATTTGAAAAGATAAATATATATATATATATATATAAATGTCTAAGAGAAATTCTTAGATGGTTCTGGACCACATTTAATGTGTGATCCATAAACATTTACAACCACGTGTTTTTTATTTTTTATATAAATTTTTAATATTATATATCAAAACATGTAATTGTGAATGTTCATCAACCACGCATTAAATATAATCTAGGACCTATATTTCATACTTACTTACCATATCAAAGTGAGCAAAAAGAGAAGGATCCCATTTGCTGATTTGCTTTTTGAGAAAACTGCCACTGGTTCTGAATCCATGAAGGCACAGAATTTTCATCTTCTTTCTATTTTCTCCTTCCATGGTTGTTTGTGTGTGTCTTAATTAGCTGAAATTCACTTATTTGATTATATATGAATGAAGTTGAGAAGTGATGAGTTTGTTGCTACCTACCTCCCATATTTAAGGTGGTCAACAATCAACTACCCCCTTATGTGAGTTGGCTTCTGGGGTGTGGGAGTGAGTTAGCAGCCATACATATTATTTTCTATAAAATACTAATAAGACTTTAATTTAAATACAATATTTAACAAACATGATAAAATGTAAGATTATTTGTCCTATTAAATAATAAATTGGTATTATTATTATTAAATAAAGGATTTAAGTCGAATTTATTTGGCTATGTAGTAATAAACTATATGCATATTTTGAAACTCTTATTTCCTAGAGTGTATGTTGGCAAAAATTTATTTTGGACAAATAGTTGTTTTTCATTTACAAAGTTGTCTTAGGAAAAAAAAGAAGGCCGATAGTCATGAGTTATTTAGAATTTCAAATAAAATAATTCAAAAAGTTAAAATTTTTTCATAGAACTTTTTTGGATATTCGCTGGTTGGTATATCAGATAAAAAATCAGTTCTAACAGAGATCATCTTTTAGTAGGTAGGAAATTGACCACAAAGTTTTGTGTATATACACTACAAAGAATTGAACCCAAGACATGATATTTAAGCCGATCAAGTATCTATCACTTGTGCTATGATTAAAAGTTCAATTCTATTAAATCGGTAATGTCTTTTACTCTATTAATTTAGTAGAACTAATCATAATTTAAATATACAATGAATATTCCTTTAAGTAAATATTTAGGACAAACCTTAACACAACAAAATAAATAAATGTAAAGTTAGGTCAGACCGAGATTTTATATTTAAAAAACAAATCATGCCTCTATTATATTTTAGAGGAAAGGTTTAACTTTGTTTGAATTTGACCTATTTGGAATTTGTTTTTCCCCACCTACTTACATGGTTGGTGTTGCACGTGCAATCTTCAAGCTTGCTCCATGAACCCTTTTTATCTCATCTTATTGGGCCCTTAGCTTCATTTTGTTTTTACAAAACTCATGCCACTCAAACAGATCCTTAGACCAAAAATTAGAGGAAAAAGCAAAAAAAAAAGTCCATCAATAGATAGTTCAAAGTAAAACCATAAATGCAAAAAAGAAAAGGAGTTAGGCTTAAGTGCTTCTTGAGCCCAAGAGCTATGTCTATTGAGCCTACTAGTCATTTTTTTATTTACAAGAAAAATAATTTTTGACACTTTTTTATACGGTCATTATATTTTGATTAAACTCATTTTAAATGTTATTTATTTATAAAATTTAACTGAGATATACCTTCGTCATAAAACTATTTTACGCTTTCACGTGAATAAATATATTTAACTTTTGTATATGCTATCCTAAAATAAAACTATTTTTATTGATGTGATAATACATAATTGAATCTCAATGTATAACTATTTTACACTGACATTATATCATAAAGATAGCGTTTGTTTTCAATGAATCTGGAGTAAGAGTCAAGGAAGTTATAGAGTCAGTGTTACAGTGTTACAGGAGTCAGAGTCACAGTGACTCCAAAAATGACTTCGAACATATCCTCAAATATTTGTGTCTCCTTACCAGCATATATAGGTAGCATTTGTTTGGAAGGTTGTACAATACAATACAGAAATACAGGTACAATACAATAGAATACAGTAAATTTTGTGTATTGTGTTTGTTTCATGGTGTACATAATCACTTTGTACCTGTACTTTTTGTATTGTTTTATGTTTGGTTTATAGTACAATACATAAAATTTTATAGTAAAGGTTCAAATCACCCTTCAATTTTAAAAACCAAAATTCCCAAATTAAAAACCCTTTTATTAATAAAAACAAATTCAAACAGAACCTTCTATGTGTTGCACATAATCTTGTAAATTTACATGCTGCAGGGGATAGGCAAAATAGATTCAATAAAAAATAATAGTTTGTAAAAGGAATTCAATAAAATTTGAAGGAATCATGAAAATGTACAAAATTTGAAGGGACGCTGGGATTTTTTCCCCAATAAAACCCTAAAATGCATTAATTCTACAAACAAGCAAAGAGAAACAATAATTCCAACGTTGTCCTGTTTTTTGGTTTCTTAGGGAAAATCGTAGAATCCCTACGATTTCAGTTCAATTATTTATCTCTCTAGAAATCGTAGGATCCCTACGATTTCAGCTCAAATCATTTCCATTGAAATCGTAGGATCCCTACGATTTCAAACGGCTATATAAAGGCCCCCTTCCTACGATTTCAGTTGCATTTCAGCTTCTCTCTCTACAAATCTTCCGCTTCTCTCTCCAGAATTCTTCCGCCTCTCTCTCTAATTTCTTAAAGAAATTGTATTTGAGTTGATACTAGTAGTTCCCGATGGCACAAGAAAATTTCGGAGTTACGTCATTGTTTCATATTGCACGGAAATTAGCGGCTGTGGTTAGTTATTTTTAATTTATATGTTAATAATAATATGTTTTAGTGATTATTAATTTCACTATTAATAGTAATATTATGGTTTAGTTATATTAACTGTTAATAAAATAATTCTTTAGTTTTTATAAATTTAGTTTAGGGTTTAGGATTTAGCTGTTAATAATATGCTTTAGTTATTATTAATTGAATTTAATTGTTAATAATATATAATATGCTTTAGTAATTATTAATTTAATTTAACTTTTAATAATTTATGCTTTACTTATTATTAATATAATAGAATTTTTAATAATGAATTGCTTTAGTTATTATTAATATAATTTAACTATTAATAATTTATGCTTTAGTTATTATTATTATTATAATTTAACTATTAATAATTTATGCTTTAGTTATTATTAATTTAATTTAACTATTAATAATTTATTTTTAGTGATTATTAATTTAATTTAACTGTTAATAGTAATATTATGTTTTAGTTATATTAACTATTAATAAATTTAATTTATAAATTTAATTTAGCTGTTAATAATATGCTTTAGTTATTATTAATTGAATTTAATTGTTAATAATAAATAATATGCTTTAGTTATTATTAATATAATAGAATTGTTAATAATTTATGCTTTAGTTATTATTATTATAATTTAACAATTAATAATTTATGCTTTAGTTATTATTAATTTAATTTAACTGTTAATAATAATTTATAGTTTAGGATTAAGAAATTTTATTTTAGTTCTTTTAGGATTAGTTAGATTTTCAATTATAGTTTAATTTTCTAATGTTTTGTAGATTTTATTATTTTTAATTTTTTAATTTTATTCGTTAGCCTCCACGTGTACTACGAGTTAGATCTTGTGGCGCACCTAGGCCGCACCCTTTATTAGAGTATCATTTACGCACAGCCGGTTTTTGGGAGGTAGCACAGTTATGTCATCGTACATTCGACTGTGACTACGGTCTGGTTAGCGCTTTGGTTGAGCGTTGGCATCCAGAGACTCATACATTCCACCTACCATATGGTGAGGCTGCCATCACTCTGGAGGATGTAGCAGTGCAGCTGGGTTTACGTATTGATGGGGAGCCAGTTTCTGGTTGCATCGGTCATTGGCTGGAACACCACCAGGGCCGCGACATCTGGGATTATTGTCAGTCTTTACTCGGTGTTATCCCCCCTGTTGAGGAGCGTGACAGGAGTTCTGTTAGTATTCCTTGGTTCGAGACAGAGTTTCCAGAGTCGCAGTTAGTTCCTTCAGCATCTCCGGTGGTGATCGAGCGGCATGCCAGAGCTTACATTATGAGACTTATCGGGGGCTTTCTGTTCCCCGATAAGTCTAGTGCTCGTGTTCACCTGAAATTTCTACCTTTGCTCGAGGATTTCAGGAGATGTGGTCAGATGTGTTGGGGAGGCGCTGTTCTTGCCTGTTGGTATAGGACTATGTGTCGAGCGACGAAGTACACAGTGACTGACACTGGTTCTTGCTTGTCACTGCTTGTTTCTTGGGCGTACTATCGCATCCCCTCACTACAACCGGCACATTTTGATTATCTTTTCTTTCCGCTCACTGGGAGGTACAATCTTTGTTTCATTATATTATATCTAATTTAATGTAGTACTCAGTATTGTCCTAACTATCTAATTGTGTACATATGTTTGAGTTGCTTAGGTGGGGCGGTCTCCGGTCATCTCGCGGAGATAACAGTGCACGGTTGGTGCAGTATCGACGGATACTAGATTTCATCTCTATGGATGGGGTAAGTGTCACATTGTTTAAATGCTTGTTCATATGTTTGTATGTAACATTGTGCTATATTCTTCGTCGTCATTAATCTAATGTTGAGTGAAACATTTGTGCAGTTCCGATGGACACCATATTCTGACATGGACGTGATGCAGATTGTTCCGGATCATGTCCAGCAGCACTCTGTGCTGTTTCGTTCAGTTATTCCCTTGTTTTCGTTCGAGATAGTAGAGTATCATCAGCCTGATCGTGTGTTGAGGCAGTTCCACATGATGCAGCATATCCCATCTCCTCCGGCTGACCTCAGCCGCGTTCATGGCATTAATGGGAGAGGACGTCCCTCGAGATGGTGGCCGAGGGAGCACAGAGATTATTATGATATATGGGGAGATCGATACGATCGTGTGTTCACTGGGATGATGACACATGATTATCGTCCTTCAGCAGAGTATCTTCAGTGGTGGTCCTTGAGTCCGTTTAGATATCTAGGCGGAGGTCCCCCTGGCCCAGACGAGATCCCTCCAGGGTTGCCTGATGGAGTTGGCCTTGGTGCAGGTCCTCAGATTCCACACCCACCAGCAGCCCCTGATAGGAGACGTGCACACACGAGAGCACGGATGGGCACACGTCAGAGCAGACGCCAGTACCCTATTGGGACTGCGGATGTGAGTGACTACTTTATTCCGCGCCAGACTCAGACTCAGACGCAGTCGCAGACTCGGCCGCAGTCCCGGACTAGTACCCAGATACCACAGCAGTCCTAGTTGCCCCAGTATTCGCATGTCGCACCGGATACGCAGACAGAGATGAACTTTGAGTCTAGGGTAGCTGCTGGAGGATCTATGTTTTTTGCTGGATTATCGTCAGATTAGAGGAGTGGTCCTGGGCAGAGCTCGCGCGATGCACCTGGATCGAGCTCGCAGGCTGCAGCAGGGGGAGACGGTGATTGTTATAGGCCGACGATGGAGTCAGTGGACGATATTGGTATATCCATCACTGATGATGATCTTGATATGTTTGATGCATATCTTCGTCGACAGCTCCATAGCGGTGGCGATGTTAGTACCCCAGCACGAGGTGCTCAGTTGGACCTGAACCAGGCATCGTTTGATATTATGTCTGGTACACCTGCATCTGCGTTACATGGACCGCCACCACATCCAGAGCCACAGCCACAGCTACAGCCACAGCCAGAGGCAGAGCCACAGCCACAGCGACAGCCACCTGATCAGGGTCGACCTAGGCGCCAGATCAGGCGGCGTACTTGTCTCACAGGCTCACATATTGTACCACATCCGACGAGGGATAGAGGCGATTGATTTTTATTTTGTTTTATATGTAATTGTATTTATTTGGGTTACAGACTTATTGTATTTGTATTTGATTTTTATTTTAGTACCTTTCATTAGAGACCATTAAAGACTTTACATATTTGTATTTGTATTTGTATTAATTTTATTATATGTTTACTTTTTGTATTTTTATTTTTATTTTAATGCACACAAAACATTACCAAATCGTTGGAAACCTACGAATTTTATGCACACAAAACGTTTACAAATCGCAACAATGCTACGATTTCAGTACACAGGAAAAGTTAAGAAATCGCAGCAATCCTACGATAATAATGCATACAAAACGTTAAGAAATCGCAGCAATCCTACGATTTCAATTAAGTACTACTTTTATAAATAACAACTCAGATGTTAGGATTGCACACTTCACTATTAATCATGAATTTTTCTCCCTCCATAGAACCTATTCCTTACAATGTAACGGTGGTATGGATAAGATCGGAAACTGAAGAAAAAACTGTAAGTATTTTTTCATATATTAATTAAATACAAAATTCAGTTAAACATTTGAAAATTTGTGTTAATTTGTAGGAACTTACACCGTCATTTGCACAAAAATATCGAAGACGATTACCTAGTCAAATCAAATTGAAAACTCCGTCTGGAAAAGAATGGCAAATAAAATGTGCAAAAAGAGGTGACAAGGTATGGTTCACAGACGGTTGGAAGGATTTTGTACAACATTTTTCAATGTGTTATGGTTACACGGTATGGCTCCACTATGATGAAGAAAATACATTTGACGTTGAGATATTTGACGAAAATGAGGTTGAAGTCTCGTACGACTCTGAAGGAGATGAAGGAGACAATAGTTTAGCTGACGACTAACTTAGTTGTATGTTTCGTCCTAAAATATGGTTTATTCCGTTTTTTTAATTTCGGTTCTATCGCTAGTTTTTTAAATTGTACGTTATATTCGAATTAATGTATTTAATTTCTATGGTTTAATATCTACGTTAAACTTCGATTAAATGTAGAGCAAAAGGAATAATAGACAACAAATAAAAAGTAAAACTGCAAACAAACATCAATAAGAAGTATCAACAACCACAGTGGACAAATATCACAAGTCATCTAAGAGGACCAGCAAAAGATGATGCCCGTAGAGTTGGGCATGTCTTGCGAGTATGACCAGGATTTCTGCATATCCCACAACGTTTTGGATGATTTTCCTCTGTCTCGTCCATGCCGTTTCGAATCCTGGTGGATACAGGACGTCCCTCTGTTGCCCTACGAAGAGCTGGATCTGGCCGGATGTATGCACCATCGTACTGTGGCCAGAAATATTGATCGGGAATGGCAGTAAACTCGTGTCGATACACATTGAACACCCAATCCATGTTGTAACATTGGTGGGTATAGGTACCCCACTGCACACGAGCATCAGCACATGCAGCTAAAGCGTGACAACAAGGATAATGTAGCGCCTAAAAACCCCCACAATCACATGTTCTGTTATGAAGGTTGACCCTATAAGTGTGACCGGTCTCGATCTCAGACACCATAAAAGAAACATTATCTCTAGTCAGAGCAGTCACTGTCATACGACCGATCTTCTGGCTAGACTCCTGGATCTCCCTCAAAAGATGTTGTGACCACCTATGACCACCCGCAATCTATCCTTGTGCTTCTCTTCCTTTTTTGACAAATAAATGTGCCAAACGATAATATGTCGCTTGGACAATAGCAGTGATAGGCAGATTACGGGTTCCCTTCATTACAGCATTGATGCATTCAGAAAGATTTGTAGTCATGTGTCCAAACCTGTGACATTTGAAGAATGTTGATGACATATTCAGTAAAAATAACGAAAACAATGCAACAATATTCCTTATTAATAAATGTTATACCTGCGACCCTCATCAGCATATTGCGCCCACTTAGACCGACGAATACGGTCCACCCAAGTACACATAGCTGCACTCTCATCCCTCAATTGTGAGAAGTAATATAAAAAATCTCGCTCAGACTTTGCTTATGCAGCATTGGTCAGTATTCTCTTTGCATCTTTGTTCTTAAATTGCAGCGCAAAGTTAGCCACAATGTGTCGAATGCAATAAGCATGATATGCTCTCGGAGGTTGCCATCCACTTCCTTCTGCAATCAAAGCAGATTTTATAGCACCGTGTCGGTCAGAAATAACCAAAATACCATCTTGTGGGGTGACATGTTGTCGTAATAAAGTCAGAAAAAATGACCATGCTTCCCGTGTTTCTCCTTCAACCAAGGCAAACGTAACATGCAATATGTTTGAATTCCCATCTTGGGCAATTGCCATCAACAACACCCCATGATATTTGCCATAGAGATGGGTCCCATCAATAGATATAAAAGGCTTGCACCACTTGAATGCTTATATGCATGAAAGATAAGTCCAGAATACACGGTGAAACATTACACAACTACGATCAACCAAATTACCCACATAATAAGGTTTAGTCTGCAATGAAAATATGATACTTAAGGAAAAGCAATATGCATTTTTGTAACATTAGCAATTCATCATAATACCCAACAAATATCAAATATGTAACTTAAATCGCAAAACACACGCACAAAATATATTGTACCTGGCATGAACTGTTGAAGACCCAACAACCACCTAGGGAGTTCATTGTATGACTGTTCCCAATCTCCATATATTTTTGCAATTGCTCTCTGTTTCGCAAGCCAGGCTCTCTTATATGATATTTTGAAATTGAATCTTGACTCCACTGCACCTTGCAAAACTCTTACTGGAACATTAGGGTCATTCTTGACCATAGGAAAAATTAAATCACATACCACTGCGCTGTCCAGCTGAGGGTGAACCTGCAAGATTTGTTCAAAGACACAAGTATGTGGTGCAGTGTACTTTCGGACCTCCCAATTGCCTCTTTTTTTCCTATAGCTCACACGTATGCTCCAATTGCATCCATCACCAAACTTTACACATCTCTCATGATATTTAATGTGGTCAGATTCTCGGACCTTGTATTGAACACGCCTCTTTATACTATAATTCTTCACGGCATACACTGCTGATTCCTTTTCTGGAAAAATCTGACCAACGAAAAATTCAGTCTCCCCATCTGAAGTCCCAGATTCTACTGAAGGTTGTGTAGAACTATGGGGGGCCTCTGCATCCAAATTCAAATTGGTGTAATGTTCAGGGACACCACGCATCATACTTGCGGTCCTAGACTGGTGCACATGTCCACCACGTGCTTGTGATTGCACAGGCTGAGACTGTGGGAGAACATCAGCCTCTGCAGCAACCTCTTTATCACTCAGTTGTTGTAATAAAACATCATCAGCCTGCAAATCATCATCATCATCATCTCCCCTAATATCGACTCCTTCATCAGCAACATAATCTATGTGTTGGAACTGAAGATTATTCTGAACTGGAGAAGGTTCAACATTCACTGGTTGTGCAATTTGAATTGCAAGATCAATGTGTCCATCCCCTATAAATATAGACATTCAATAGATAATACATAAAACAAAACAAAAAAATCTAATAATATTATTATTATAATTTTATCAACATTTATTAACTCCTATGTACCTCCTATATATACAATATGAAATAAAAAAAATAGAATTAAACTAAACTATTGCTACAATTAAAATTAAATTATGCTAATCACCTATATTTATTTTCTACGTAATAAAATAATTTCCTAAAATAGAATTAAACTAAACTATTGCTACAATTAAAATTAAATTATGCTAACCACCTATTAATTTTCTACGTAATAAAATCATTTCCTAACATATTTCTATAAAACATTTCAAATTATAAATTTATGGTACTATATATACAATATTAAATAAAAAAATATAATTAAACTATTGCTACAATTAAAATTAATTTATGCTAACCACCTATTAATTTTCTACGTAATAAAATCATTTCCTAACATAAAACAATTCAAATTAATAAAACAATTCAAATTAATTTATGGTAACCACCTATCAATTTTCTACATTATAAAATAATTTCATAACATATTTTTATACAAAAAAAAAACATATCAAATTAATAAATTATACTTACCTGCTATGTCTGCGATATCATTATCATCTTCTTCATCAGAACCGATATCTCCTCCAGTAACATTTGCAGGAGCCACGGAAGGTGATGCACGTGCAAGATTTGGTACGGATCCGTGTGAGCTGATCGTGTCTTCTAACACGACAAATAGCTCTATAGTTCTAATTTCTGGAAAAGTATTGTGAGAGAAAAACATTCTACGAATATCTCTATCGTCCCGCAATTGCTGACATCCAAACTCCACCCTACCAAGACCAATTGTAACTGGCACTCGATAGAACAATTGAGTGATTTTTTTCACGTTCTCAACTCTTAATTCTTCAACCAATTGACTCTCCAGCTCAGCAAAAGTAACTGATTCATTAAGAATGAAACCAATAGTACTGAGTGATTTGAAAATTACACTACCCCGACTATTAGTTTCAATTGATCCTTGGTGATGTATGAGTGCATAGTGTGAATTTTCAGCCATGGTTGTATGTCAAATAATGACCCGGGGATGGTCTTTTATAAACACTTTTATAACAGAAATCGTAGAAGTCCCACGATTTCACTCGAAATGAACTGAATTGGCTTGAAATCGTAGGGGTCCTACGATTTCAGTTCATTTCGGGTGAAATCGTGGGACTCCTACGATTTTCCCTAAGAAACCAAAAAACAGGACAACGTTGGAATTATTGTTTCTCTTTGCTTGTTTGTAGAATTAATACATTTTAGGGTTTTACTGGGGAAAAAATCCGGGACGCTGCGAGGAATCATTCATGTAAGGACGCAAAAAATGTTAAAAAAATTTGAAGGAATCATGAACGCTGCGAGGTAAGGTCGCTGCGATGGGTGAAGAGCTTCTTCGGCGGAAGGGACCCTGCGAGGAACATATCTTCACAGTGGAGGGTGATGCAACAGGTTAAAAATGAAAGGGCATGTAGTGGAATTAGGTGAAATATGGAGGGGTACGCTGGGAATACAAATTTCATTAAAATTTCTGTATAACGTCCTGTATTTTGTGTAACTACGTAGAGAGTGGACACAAAATACAATAAAAATTTGTACAAATACACATTGTATTATACGTGTCCAGTCTAAACAAACATGAGACACAAGGACCTTTATTGTATTTTGTGTATTGTACAATCCAAACAAACGCTATCATAGTGACTCCCTGCAATACACAGTGACTCCAAAATTGGAGTGAACAAAAAATTAACAATTTTGTTCACTGAGTTACTTGTGACTATGTCCACTGAGTCACTGTAATCCTCACACCAAACACATGACGGAGTCAGTTTGACTTCATAGTTAGAAAAAACAAACGCAACTCAATAAACTTTTATTTATATAATATTAAAATTTGTTAAAAATAAACGAGTTTAATCATTATATATTATCAAAGTAAAATAATTTTATGTTAATATTTAATCAACTATTTTCAAATAAAAAAATATATAATGAAATCTAAAAATGAACAATAAAGCTATGTAACCCCATCTTATTTGATTTCATTATAAAACTATTGTAAACTTTTGTGTATAGAAACTAAATTCAAAATGGAATCAAAAAGAAGTTTAAATATATTTTGTATTCACTCAAAAAATATTTTATTTTTATATACATTATTTTAATTTGAATTTGTTTATGTACATTTTATTTTAAAAATTAAAATATCTCAAGTGTGTATAGCTGAAATTTTTAACTTATTTTCAAATCATTGTACCGTTAATAAATCGTACAATGCAAAGACATAAAGTGAGTTTCACGCGCGACTATAGCGCGTTACAATATTTATGCAGTAGGTATACAATTAGAATCCAACGTCTATAAATCCGGAAGATCTGGGCTACCAACACGTCATTTCAAGTTCATAATTTTTTTAACCTAATTTCTGATTAATCGATTAATTAATTTCTCCCAACGAATCCCTATCAAACTTTTAATTAATTAATTAATCGATTAATTGCTTTTCCTACCTTACGAATAATAATAAATATTAAAAATCTTTTTTTTTTTGTTGTCCTCAAAGTTCCACCAATCATTCATTTCAAGGAGCGATCTCTTTTTCTCTGTTCTTTCTCACTCCCTCTCTCTTCGCTCGCTCCGTGAAAGCTTGTTTGTGCTCTGTGAAGGTGATTTCCTCTTATGGGTTTTGCAGTTCATGCGTTTGTTTTGGTGGGTTTTGCATTTTATGTCGAACTGTGTCAGCAAAATCGTTCCTTTTCTCTAATTATGCCGTAAATTGAAGATTTTGATGAAATCCCCAGATTCTTTTTCCCCCCTCCTCTACCGTGTCACTGTGATTGATGCTTTTCCTATCTCAGAAGTTTTTTTTTCTTGGGAACGAAAAAAAAAGAATTTTTTTTTATTTCTTTCATGCAGGATTAGGGATATTGAGATTCAAGGGTTTGTTTTAATTTTCCCCATTAGGGTTTTGCCCCTCTGATCGGGTATCTTTGATATTAAAAAAGGGATTTTTCCATAGTTGGCTTCCCCCCAATTGTTTCTTTCTTCTCTTGTGAGGGGAAGAGTGATTGTTCATTGTTTTCTGTAGTGTGTTGAGGGTTTTTGGTGTAGATGTGATTAATTTCAGGTTCATGAGCTCTTTATGTGAGTTAATTGCTGTCATGCTTTTAGTTTTATGTCTTAGGGTTTTTCTTGTGTGACTTTGTTATGTTCAGGTTGTACTTAAGTATGCTTGGTGTTCAAATTTTCGAACTTTTTGTTCTGTGATGTAAAAGAAGTGTCGGCAAAGGGTAATTAACCGAAGATGTTATGGTGTGTGAATGCTTATATAGTTGGTTGTTCACTGGTACTTGTGTGGGAGTGGGAGAGGGGGTTTAGGTTACAAAAACGTTGCTTATGAGTTTTGGTTTTTGATAGTGCAACGTGAGTTTGGGCTGAAAACTCACAGTTGTTTAATGTTTGAGTTCAGTTGGTTTTTCTCATGGGTTGTTCTTGGAAATGGACATGGTCAAGTGAAAATTTTACATGAGAAGTTCCAATCCCTATTCTTTCATTCATCAGGGATTGTTGATTTACTTGAAATCTGAAGCAAGTGATGATTTTATATCCATCACTTCTTTACACTGCAGATTCAGGCATACCTTCTTGATTGGACCCCATTTTTGTGCAATAATATTTTGATAAAATGATATGAGCTTTACAATACCTATAACTAAAAATTTTGGGGTATACCAGACAGTTTATGCTAAATGTGTGATAAATTTTACCATATATTATTTGGTTATTCACTTCTTTGACGTTTTGAAATGCACTGTCATTTCTTTTTAGCAAAAGATCAGCAATCAAATTCAAAGTTAATACATCACAGTTTTCCCATTCTTAACTTGAAGCTTTTATACTATTGAGTTCTTTTCCCCGTCTTATAAGTTATAACTGTCTATTTTGAACAGAAACTGGCCAAAATGAATTTTTTACATTGGTAAAAGTAACTAGGGCATTCAGATGGTAATTGTTATGTGAATGTATTCTTCTGCTTCTCAATCCCATTTTGCCTGTATAATGCTTGTTGTCTCCCCGTTGTTCACTTTTCCAGTACTTTGATAACTCTGCCTTTTCTGTTCATATATGCTAGTTTATGCATAAATTCTGTGGTAATATTTTACTTGACCAGAGTTTCATGATCGAAAAATAGCTTTGCAGGAACTTTTTCCTTGGTCTGATTGCATTCTTTGCTCTGAGCTACAAATTTGAGAATTAAGTGAATTGTTTGCGAAAGGTCATTCCAACCTAGTGATATAATAAAAGAGAGATTCAGGCGCTTTTTGGCCGATGGTAAGCATTTCTTTGCTTCTGCCTATTTACATGAGAACAGACTGGAATGGCTGTTTGAATATGTTTTTGGTGTTTTATATTCTTAGTTTCTTACATTGTTGTATGGCGCTTTTTATTTTAGGCAACTAATGAGAATCTTCCACCAAATGTAATAAAGCAACTTGCCAAGGAGTTGAAAAGTCTCGATGAATCCCCTCCGGAAGGCATTAAAGTTGTTGTAAATGATGACGATTTTTCAATAATATATGCTGACATTGATGGCCCAGGCAAGTAATGACGTAATATTTCTAACGTATTATGTATCATTATATAAAGATAGGTCTGGCTAAACCAGCCTGATATGTTCTTGCAGCTGGAACTCCTTATGAGAATGGGCTCTTCCGCATGAAGTTGGTACTGTCCCATGATTTTCCCCATTCTCCACCTAAAGGTATCTTACGACTCACCATATGGATCACTATACAACAGTCTGCTGGTTCCATTGTCAAGAGAATTGTGTTTTTAACTAGGTTCTGTAAAATTTTTCTTTTCAACAAAAGAAAAAAAACAAAATTGAACAATCTTGTTGGATGGAATATTGTTTATATTAGCCAAAATACAGTTATTTGTGCTGTAAGTCCTGTGTTGTTTCACTTGTCTTAAAAGAATCACATAGATACATTTGTGTTTTGCTACACTGTTAAACTTATGAAGCCATTGAATTTTTAATGTTGTAGGTTTTTTCTTGACTAAGATTTTTCATCCAAATATCGCAACCAATGGAGAGATTTGTGTGAACACGCTCAAAAAGGATTGGAATCCAAGCCTTGGATTACGGCATGTTCTTATTGTAAGTGTTATGAGTGTCTTTGTAAGCTAAATCTTATAAATTCAAATGAGAGGGTTATTTTAGATGGTTTTGATTTACTAATGTTGATTCCCTTGATGAATAGGTTGTTAGGTGTTTATTGATTGAACCCTTTCCAGAATCAGCACTAAATGAGCAGGCTGGTAAGCTGCTGCTTGAAAATTATGAGGAGTATGCTAGACATGCCAGGTAAGTTAAGCCAATAATGCTATTTCTATTGGTTAGTTTCTTTCGGATTTTTCGAAGTTAAATATGAAGCGTCGAGTGTGATTAAGTTTAGCATTGTTTGGTTTCACAAGACTGTTTTCAGTTTGTTTCTTTTTTTCATGATTTTGTTATAGAAAAAGTGAAACTTGAAAAAATTCACCTTTTCCTTTACAAAATCCTGAAAACAAAATTAGGAAATGAAAGTAGAAATTATATAAGACCCTTTTTTTCTTGGTTTTACTACCTCATTTAAGTGACCCTTCTAATTTTCACCAATCTTGATATCAAGTTCCTTGTGGTTTCTCTTGAATTTGATAAATCTTTGGGAGCTGGTTTCGATGCTATCATTTAATATTTTATTTCCAGATTTGCTGAAATCTTCCTCTTATATCTGAATGCAGGCTTTACACCGGAATCCATGCGAAACCAAAACCTAAATTTAAAAGTGGAGCTATATCTGAATCAACAACTGCCCTTAATGTAGACCAAACGAACACGTCGGTGCTTGGCGCTGAAACTAAAACCACATCATCGGGGGTGACAGGGCCATTGCCGTCTCCATTGGCCTCCACCACCACAACAAGAGGAAGCGGTCAGGAACAGGCATCAACTGTTCTCACTGAGACAAATGTCAATAGTTCTGCTGGTGGTACTGCAGTTCCTGCTGCTCCGGCAGCGCTGCTGAAGAAGGAAGGTGTAGCAGCAAAAGCTCAGGCAGACAAGAAGAAGATTGACGCCAGAAAGAGAAGTTTGAAAAGATTGTAATAAATGTGTTGCTCAATAATTGAACTCATCATTATTTGTGGCTTAGTTTTGTTATTTGATAGTGGAAGAAGATGTGTAACTTCTTACATTGGGATATATTAAATGGATGGACATTGGACTGTCTTGAGTTATCCTAAACTGATGATGTTTTTTCTTTGAATTTTGCCAATAAGTACTGTTTTAAGTGCATTGCTTGTTATGGTAGCTAAAAATGAAATATTTATTTATTTTCTATGTAAAAGTGATTTACCATAGTATTTTAATATAGTATACAGAGATTTCTTAATAAGTTGGTTACTTTTTTGTCTCTAAATAAAAAATAAACAGAAAATAAAAATAATTAAAATTAAAAAAAAAATACCATGTGTAACTTCTATTATTCAAATTCTCTTTTCTTTCTATTTTCCTTTTATACTAAAATTTTAATAAATTAAAATTAGATTTAGGTGGGACTTTAATTATATTAAATAATATTATTTTATAAAAAAATTATCAATAAAATAGAATTAAATAAAATTATTTTATAAAATATACACTGAAAAATAAAATAGTGAATTTACAGACATGAAAATAGAAATTAAATACCATATAATTTCAATGTGAGATTTTACAATTTTTTTTATTCTCTTATAAAATAAAGACAATAGACTTTAAAATTTTAAAACACAAGAATATTTTATATATAGTAGAAATTGAACTTTAAATTGTGAGATTTCCCAATTTCTTTGGTAGTATTATAAAATAAAGACTATAGCCTTCAAAATATTGAATCATATAAATTTTTTCACATATCGTAGAAATTGAAAGCTATTACTTTAAAATTTGAGATTTCATAATTTTTTTAGTTGCCTTATAAAATAAAGACAATAGACAATAAAATATTGAATCAAATGAATTTTTTACATAGAGTAGAAATTGAAGGCTACATACTTCAAAATGAGAGATTTCATAATTTTTTGGTTGCAGTATAAAATACAGAGTATAAACTTTAAAATATTGAATCACATGAATTTTTCACATATAGTAGAAATTGAAGGTTGCAAACTTGAAAATATGAGATTTCACAATTTTTTGCTTGTAGTATAAAATAAAAACTATAGACTTAAAAATACTGAATCACATGAATTTTTCACATATTATAGAAGTTCAAGGATATATATTTTAAATTGTGAGATTTCACAATTTTCTTTGTTGTATTATAAAATAAAGACTATAGCCTTCAGAAAATTGAATCATATGAATTTTTAACATATAGTAGAAATTGAATGCTATAGTTTACATTGCGAGATTTCACAATTTTATTTGTTGTATTATAAAATCAAGACTATAGTCTTTAACAAACATAATTACATGAATTTTTCACATATAGAAGAAATTGAAAGCTATATACTTTGAATTGTGATACTTCACAAATTTCTTTGTTGTATTATAAAGTAAAGACTATAGCCTTTAAAATATTGAATCACATAAATTTTTCGCATAGAGGAGAAATTGAAGGCTACATACTTCAAAATGAAAGATTTCACAATTTTTTGGTTGTATTAAAAAATATAGAGTATAGACTTTAAAATATTGAATCACGTTATTTTTTCACATATAGTAGAAGCTGAAGGCTATAGCCTTCAATTTCTTTGTTCTAAAATTTAAGTAATTCAATATTTTAAAGACTATATTCTTTACTTTTATAGTGTTTTTAGAAAAATAGTGAAATCTCACTTTTTAAAGCCTATTACTTTCAATTTCTACTATGTTTTAAAAATTGTGTAATTCAATATTTTAAAGCCTATATTTTTTACATTTATAGTGTTTCTAAAAAAATAGTAAAATTTCAGTTTTTAAAATCTATAGCCTTGAATTTCTACTAAATTCTAAAATTTAAGTAATTCAATGTTTTAAAGGCTATAGTCTTTACCTTTACAGTATTTTTAGGAAAATAGTGGAATTTCACTTTTTAAAGCCTATAGCCTTCAATTTCTACTAAGTTTTAAAAAATATTTAATTCAATATTTTAAGGACTATAGTCTTTACTTTTATAGTGTTTCTAAAAAATAGTGAAATCTCAGTTTCTAAATTCTATAGCCTTCAATTTTTACAAATTTCTAAAATTTAAGTAATTCAATATTTTAAAGACTATAATCTTTACTTTTATAGTTTTTTTAGAAAAATAGTGAAATCTCACTTTTAAAGCCTATTACCTTGAATTTCTAATAAGTTTTAAAAACTGTGTAATTCAATATTTTAAAAACTATATTCTTTACATTTATAGTGTTTCTAAAAAAATAGTAAAATCTCTGTTTTTAAAGTCTATAGCCTTAAATTTCTACTAACTTCTAAAAGGTTTAATTATTTCAGAGGTCCCTATAGTTTCATCGATTTTTCAAATGGGTCCCTATACTTAAAATTTTTGTAATTGAGTCCCTACATTTTAACATAAATTTTAATTAGGTCCCTAACACTAATTTTGTCACTTAGCCACATTTTAGAAGTGTGATTAAAAATAAAATAAAAAAATATTAAAACATTTTAATTTATATGGTTTTTATAACAAAAAAAATTAATAGTATTACTAAATTTTATTTATCTTTTATTTTTTTATTTTTTGTTATTTTATTTTGTTTCATATTATATTTTATTTATTTTTAATTTAATTAATTTATTTTTATATTTATTTTATTTTGAATAAATTTATATTTAATTTAATTAATTTATTTTTATATTTATTTTATTTTGAATAAATTTATTTTTATTTATTATAAAATTAAAAATAAAATTTAATTGAAATTAAATATAACATAAAATTAAAGTAAAAAGAAAATAAATCTAAAATTAAAAATGTTTTAAAGTAAAAAATTATAAATAAAAAAATGTTAATAAGAATTTAAGAAAGATAATTTAAAATATTTATGTTATATTTAATTTTATTTAAATATTTTTATATTCTTTATTTATTTTAATTTAATTGTCATAATATATAAATATAAATTTATTCAAAATAAAAATACATATAAAAATTAATTAAATAAATATTAAATAAATAAAATAAAATATTAAATAAAATAAAAGATAAATAAAATATAAATAAAATGTAATAATACTATTATTTTTTCTTTTGATTATACATACCATATAATTAAAATGTTGTAATATTTATTTTCTTTTATCTTTAACCACACTTCTAAAATGTGGCTAAGTGACAAAATTAGTGTTAGGGACCTAATTAAAATTTATTTTAAATTGTAGGGACTCAATTACAAAAATTTTAAGTATAGGGACCCATTTGAAAAATCGATGAAACTATAGGGACCTCCGGAGTAATTAAATCTTTCTAAAATTTAAGTAATTCAATATTTTAAATACTATAGTCTTTACCTTATAGTGCTTTTAGAAAAATAGTGAAATCTAACTTTTGAAGTCTAGAGCCTTCAATTTCTACTAAGTTTTAAAAATTATGTAATTCAATATTTTAAAGACTATAGTCTCTACTTTTTTAGTGTTTCTAAAATAATAGTGAAATCTCAGTTTTTAAACTCTATAGCCTTCAATTCGTACTGAATTTTAAAAATTAAGTAAGTCAATGTTTTAAAGACTATAGTTTTTACTTTTATAGTGTGTATAGAAAAATAGTGAAATCTCACTTTTTATAACCTATAGCCTTCAATTTCTACTAAGTTCTAAAAATTATGTAATTCAATATTATAAAGACTATAGTCTAAACTTTTATAGTGTTTCTAAGAAAAAGTGAAATATAAGTTTTTAAAGTCTATAACCTTAAATTTCTATTGCTTTCTAAAATTTAAGTAATTCAATATTTTAAAGACTATCGTCTATACTTTTATAGTGTTTTTAGAAAAAGAGTGAAATCTCACGTTTTAAAATCTATTGCCTTCAATTTCTACTATGTTTTAAAAATTGTGTAATTCAATATTTTAAAGACTATATTCTTTACATTTATAGTATTTCTAAAAAAATAGTAAAATCGCAGTTTTTAAAATCTATAGCATTGAATTTCTACTAAATTCTAAAATTTAAGTAATTCAATATTTTAAAGGCTATAGTATTTACTTTCACAGTATTTTTAGGATAATAGTGAAATTTCACTTTTTAAAGCCTATAGCATTGAATTTCTACTAAGTTTTAAAAATTATGTAATTCAATATTTTAAGGACTATAGTCTTTACTTTTATAGTGTTTCTAAAAAAATAGTGAAATCTAAGTTTTAAAGTCTATAGCATTCAATTTTTCTAATTTCTTAAATTTAAGTAAATCAATATTTTAAAGACTATAGTCTTTATTTTTATAGTGTTATTAGAAAAATAGTGAAATCTCACTTTGGAAGCCTATAACCTTCAATTTCTACTAAGTTTTAAAAATTATGTAATTCAATATTTTAAAGATTATAATCTTTACTTTTATAGTGTTTCTAAAAATAATAGTGAAATCTCAATTTTTAAACTCTGTAACTTTCAATTTCTACTAATTTCTAAAAATTAAGTAATTAAATATTTAAAAGACTATAATCTTTACTTTTATAGTGTTTTTAGAAAAATAGTGAAATCTCACTTTTTAAAGCCTATATCTTTCAATTTCTACGAAGTTTAAAAAATTACGTAATTTAATATTTTAATGAGTATAGTCTTTACTTTTATAGTTTGTTTAGAAAAATTGTTAAATGTCAGTTTTTAAACTCTATAGCCTTCAATTTCTACTAAATTTTTAAAATTAAGTAATTCAATACTTTAAAACCTATAGTCTTTACTTTTATAGTGTTTTTAGAAAAATAGTGAAATCTCACTTTTTAAAGCCTATATCTTTCACTTTCTACTATGTTCTAAAAACTATGTAATTCAATATTTTCAAGACTACAGTCTTTACATTTATAGTGTTTCTAAAAAAATAGTGAAATATCAGTTTTTAAAGTCTATATCATTCAACTTCTACTAATTTATAAAATTTAAGTAATTCAATATTTTAAAAACTATAGTCTTTACTTTTATAGTATTTTTAGAAAAATAGTGAAATCTCACTTTTTAAAACCTATATCCTTCAATTTTTACTAAGTTCTAAAAATTATGTAATTCAATATTGTAAAGACTACAATCTTTACATTTATAGTGTATCTAAAAAAATAGTAAAATCTTAGTTTTTAAAGTCTATATATTCAACTTCTACTAATTTCTAAAATTTAAGTAATTCAATACTTTAAAGACTATAGTCTTTACTTTTATAGTATGTTTAGATAAATAGTAAAATCTCACTTTTTAAAGTCAATAGCCTTCAATTTCTACTAAAATCTAAGAATTAAGTAATTCAATATTTTAAGACTATAGTCTTTAGTTTTATAGTGTTTTTAGAAAAATAGTGAAATATCTCTTTTCAAATCATATAGTCTTCAATTTCTACTAAGTTTTAAAAATTATATAAATCAATATTTTGAAGATTATAGTCTTCACTTTTATTGTGTTTCTAAAAAAATAGTGAAAACTCAAAGTCTATAGCCTTCTATTTCTACTAATTTATAATATTTAAGTAATTCAATATTTTAAAGACTATAGTCTTTACTTTTATAGTGTTTTGAAAAATCAGGAAATCTCACTTTCTAAAGTCTATAGCCTTCAATTTCTACTAAGTTTAAAAATAATGTAATTCAATATTTTAAAGACTATTGTCTTTACTTTTATAGTGTTTCTAAAAAAATATGGTGAAATCTCAGTTTTTAAAGTCTATAGCTTTCAATTTATACTTATTTCTAAAATTTATGTAATTCAATATTTTAAAGACTATAATCTTTACTTTTATAGTGTTTTTAGAAAAATAGTGAAATCTCACTATTTAAAGCCTATAGTGTTCAATTTCTACTAAGTTTTAAAATTTAAGTAATAGAATATTTTAAAGACTATAATAGTCTTTACTTTTATAATGTTTTTAGAAAAGTAGTGAAATCTCACTTTTTATAGCCTATAGCCTTCAATTCCTACTAAGTTCTAAAAATTATGTAATTTAATATTTTAAAGACTATAATCTTAACTTTTATAGTGATTCTAAAAAAAAGTGAAATCTAAGTTTTTAAAGTCTATAACCTTCAAATTTTACTAATTTCTAAAATTTAAGTAATTCAATATTTTAAAGACTATAGTCTTTACTTTTATAGTATTTTTAGAAAAATAGTGAAATCTCAGTTTTTAAAGTCTATAACCTTCAATTTCTACTAAGTTTTAAAAATTATGTAATTCAATATTTGAAGGACTATAGTCTTTACTTTTACAGTGTTTCTAAAAAAATAGTTAAATCTCAGTTTTTAAAGTCTACAGCCTTCAATCTCTACTAATTTCTAAAATTTAAGTAATTCAATATTTTAAATACTATAGTCTTTACTTTTATATTGAGATTTTACAATTTTCTTTGTTGTATTATAAAATAAAGACTATCATCTTTAAAATATTGAATCACGTGAATTTTTCACTTATAGTAGAAGTTGAAGGCTATGTACTTTAAATTGTGAGATTTCATAATTTTCTTTGTATTATAAAATTAAGACTATAGCTTTTAAAATATTGAATCACTTGAATTTTTCACATATTGTAGAAATTGAAGGCTATAATATACTTTAAAATGAGAGATTTCACAATTTTTTGGTTGCATTATAAAATAAAGACAATAGACACTAAAATATTGAATCACATGAATTTTTCTATGTAATAGAAATTGAAGGTTATATACATTAAATATGTGATTTCATAATTTTTTTGTTGTCTTATAAAATAAAGATTCTAGACTTTAAAATATTGAATCACATGAGTTTTTCACATATAGTAGAAGTTGAAAACTATATACTATAAATTGTGAGATTTCTCAATTATTTTCTAGGTTATATTCTCTATTACTACTTATAAAGAGAATTACCAAAATGTTGCTTACTTTTTTGTCTCTAAAAGTAGAATAAATTAAAATTAGAAATAATTAAAATAAAAAAAATTACTACCATTTGTACTTCTATTATTCAAATTCTTTGTCTTTTTTTTATTCATCTTTTATACTAATATTTTATTTATTTAAAATCAGATTTTGGAGAGATTTTAATTATTGTAGATAGTATTATTTTATAAAAACTCTATCAATAGAATAGAATTAAATAAAATTACTTTATAAAATATTTCCGAAAAATAAAAAAGCGACTTGACTAGCACAAAAGTAGAAATTAAAGGATATATAGTTTAAATATGAGATTACACAATTTTTTTTGTTGTCTTATAAAATAAAGACTATAGGCTTTAATATATCGAATCACATGAAATTTTTCGATATATTAGAAATTGAAGGCTATATACTTCAAAATAAGAGATATCACAATTCTTTTGGTTGTCTTATAAAATAAAGACTATAGCCTTTAAAATATTGAATCACATGAATTTTTCACATATAGTAGAAATTGAAAGCTATATACTTCAAAATGTGAGATATCACAATTCTTTTCGTTGTCTTATAAAATAAAGACTATAGTCTTTAAAATATTGAATCACATTAACTTTTCACATATAGTAGAAATTGAAGGCTATTTGCTTTGAATTGTGAGATTTCACAATTTCCTTTGTTGTATTATAAAATAAAGACTATTGTCTTTAAAATATTGAATCACATTAATTTTTCACATATAGTATAAATTGAATGCTACATACTTGAAAATGTAAGATTTCATAATTTTTTTGTTGTCTTATAAAATAAAGACTATAGGTTTTAGAATATTGAATCACATGAATTTTTCACATATCGTAGAAATTGAAGGCTACATACTTGAAAATGTGAGATTTCAAAATTTTTTATTTGTCTTATAAAATAAAAACTATAGACTTTAAAATATTGATTCACATGAATTTTTCACATATAGTAGAAATTGAAGGCTATATACTTTAAAATGTGAGAATTCACAATTTTTTTTGGTTATCTTATAAAATCAAGATTATTGACTTTAAAATATTGAATCACATGAATTTTTCACATATAGTAGAAATTGAAGGCTATATGCTTTGAATTGTGAGATTTCACAATTTTCTTTGTTGTATTATAAAATAAAGACTATTGCCTTTAAAATATTGAATCACATTAATTTTTCACATATAGTAGAAATTGAAGGCTATATACTTCAAAATATGAGATTTCACAATTTTTTGGTTGCATTATAAAATAAAGACTATAGACTTTAAAATATTGAATCACATGAAGTTTTTACATATTGTAGAAATTGAAGGTTACATACTTGAAAATGTTAGATTTCACAATTTTCTTGGTTGTATTATAAAATAAAGACTATAGTCTTTAAAATATTGAATAACATGAATTTTTTTCACATATAGTAGAAATTGAAGGCTATATACTTTAAAATGTGATATTTCACACTTTTTTTAGTTGTCTTATAAAATAAAGACTATAGACTTTAAAATATTGAATCACATGAATTTTTTTAATATAGTAGAAATTGAAGACTATATATTTCAAAATGTGAGATTTTACAATTTTTTGGTTGCATAGTGAAAATTGAAGAGTATATACTTTAAATATGAGATTTCACAATTTTTTTTGTTATCTTATAAAATAAAGACTATAGATTTTAAAATATTGATTCACGTGAATTTTTCACATATAGTAGAAATTGAAGGCAATATACTCTGAAATGTGAGATTTCACAATTTTCTTGATTGTATAATCTATTATTACTTATAAACAGAATTTCCAAAAAATTTGCTTATTTTTTGTTCTCTATAAATAGAATAAATAAAAATTAAATTAATTAAAATTAAAAAATAACTACCATTTGTAACTTCTATTACTCAAATTCTTTCTCTTTCTTTTCATTCATCTTTATACTAATATTTGAATAAATTAAATGAGATTTATGAGAGATTTTAATTATATAAATAATATTATTTTATAAAAAATTATCAATAAAATATAATTAAATAATATTATTTTATAAAACATTTAAAAAAATGACTTGACAGACATGAAAGTATATGTCAAAGTCGCTAGTTTTAATAAATCTTATTATTATAAGTATTATGGACATTTATTATTTTTAGCTAAACGCATGATAATTCTTTCCCTCTCATAAAGAAAACACTAAATTCCTAATTTAATAAACCAAAAGTGAAGAAAATCGTGGTATGACACAATTATTCCAACAAACAAGCTTATTTAAAACCCTAAAATTATTATAAACATGTGATTGATGTCAGTATAAAGATATTCTATTTGTATTCTAATTAAACTCATAAAATTATGTAATTGCTACTTTAAAAAAATTAACTATAACTATTTGCATGTAAAGGGATTTTTTATGATTGAAGCATATTTTTTTTTTCTCAACCAATTGAGAATGAATAGTTAGATCAAGAATAATTTATCCTTTTTTAATTCAATCAACTCAATTTTTTTACTAACAAGAAATAGTTAAGTTAATGGAGAATGAACGGTTAAATTATTATATTAAGTCACCATAATTTCAATCCACCCTATACAGGAACACAGGAACTGCATAGACTGAAACAAAAAAGGTAAAGAACTTGAGAAGGTGGAAGTAAGAACCTCTTATATAAATGCTCTCATCATAATTACATGAGTTTATTTCTGAAACTTCATTAGTTAAATTAATTGATGGCTAATAGTTGATGTACGACGAGACTTTTTGTATAAATAAACATCACAATTTGCAAAATCAAAATGTATCATATATAACAGCAAGATGTTCTGTCAAAAATTGCTGTGGAAAGTCATATAATTTCAGAGTCATACACTAAATATGTAGCTCTAGCAGACTCAGATTCATGCACAATCTCAGTCACAAAACAGATATAAAAGGAAAATATTCATAATCATAGGAGTAATGTTACTAGATCAGTATTAAATATTGCATTCTTAAAGGAGCAGAGTTTCCACACAAGACCAAAACTGAGGTGTGGTCTAAAGCAACTTGAAATAGAACATTTAAATCTTGCGAACAGTCACAGAACAAACTAGAGAGACACAAACTACATCACAACCATTAGCAGTAGATCTTACCACTAAATGTTGTTAATGTTAGACTCAAAAACCACCAAATAAAAAAGAAAAAAACTAGAAAAGACATTGAGCTAGGAGCCAAGAACAATACAGCCTTGTCCTAATATTCTTTTTCTGTCTTTCCCTTTTTGATAACTATTTTTTTTTTCATTCAGGTTTTGTGGTGGGAGATGGTGTTATCACTTGGCCATCATCACCTTAACAAACTCCTCATAATTTATTTGGCCATCGCCATCAACATCAGCCTCTCGGATCATCTCATCGACTTCTTCATCAGTGAGCTTCTCCCCAAGGTTGGTCATCACATGGCGGAGCTCAGCAGCTGAAATGAACCCGTTCTGATCCTTGTCGAAGACACGGAATGCCTCCTTCAACTCCTCCTCAGAATCAGTGTCCTTCATCTTTCTGGCCATAAGGTTTAGAAACTCGGGGAAGTCGATAGTGCCGTTGCCATCAGCATCAACTTCATTGATCATGTCCTGGAGCTCTGCCTCAGTTGGGTTCTGCCCCAACGACCGCATAACAGTTCCAAGCTCCTTGGTTGTGATGCAACCTGCAAGATCAAACACCATCCACCAATCAACTGCATAATCTATAGTCGAAAGCATGCTTCATCTTCATCTTCTGTTTGAAAAGCTTTTGCCCAAACCATGGTTTTGAAATTCCAAATGAAAATCCAAACATAGTAACTAATCTATCCAACTGCATAATCGTCTTTCCAATTTTTTTTTTCGGTTCAAACTTTACTGATTAAAAAATACATTTGTTATGGTTTAGATTTGGTAGTTTCTTTGTACAAACTCCGAATTCTAATTCATCATATGCTCATAGTACATACAGACCATATCAATCATACTCAAAGTATGTTAGCTTCAAAGGTAAAAATAGGGGGAAATCTTCTATGAATGTGCTCCAATTCATCCATCATTCATGGAAGATTTCCTCCCATTTTCTATCACCTAACAAAACAGAGTTTTTTTTTCAGACAAAAAATCTAATTTATATCAAACAATAGTGTTAGAAAGTTAACTTCTCCAGGTGGATTGAGCTGTGACATATATTCCAAATGCAAAAATCATAAACACAATCAAGAACCTCGAATCCTCTTTTTGATTTCTATCATATCATACCATACCATATCATATTATAATCATTACCCTAATCAGTACCACTCTTTAATTTGCACAACATTAGCGATGACCAAACCATTCAAAATGAATCCATAGATTGATCAGAATACCAACAAAAAAAACCCAAATAAATAAATAACAGATCTAATGAAACCGAGTGAAAAATTAAAAAATATATATATCTAAATCTAAAACGGAAAATGAGAAAAAATCGAAAAACATTTATGATGATAGATCTATATATGTAAGAGAGAAAAGGAAAGAATGAACGAACCATCGCCATCTTTATCGAACAAGCTGAAGGCTTCCTTGAACTCAGAGATCTGTTCATCGGTGAGTTGATCTGCCATTATCACACAAAAATATAATAATAATTATTATTATTTTCTGATCGCTTCTTCTTTCTTTATCTGAATTCGTTATTTTCTCTCTGCTTTTTTTTCTTTTTTGGCGAAGAAAGAGAGAGAAACAAACACGAAGCGGTTTCAAATCCAAAGGGGCTGTTTGGTTCCGACAAAAACTCCCTCTTCTTTATATGATCGGTGCCATCAACATAGACTCCACGCTTTTTCTTTACCATAAATAAATAAAATCAAATTATTAATAATTTAAAATTGACTTGCTTTTTTCTATTCTAATCTTCCTTTGACCTTTCCGAACTTCTTGTAAATTTCTTGCGAATAATAGTAATTAATAATTAATTAAATAAAATTTAGTCACTAATTTAACACAAAGCTCCCAATTATTATTAACTTGGCTCTGTATAATTAGGTTTACAGTTTGAGGAGGAGTATTTTTCGCGCATTATCCCAATTATTATACAAGATTTTTTTTGTCTTGTTGAGACATTCATTGTTTGATTTGATATATGATAATTTGTTCAGTTACATACAATGTGAATACACTCTTTCTTAAATTCTCTCCTAAATTCTTTAGAGCTCCATTGAATTTATGATATTTTGCTCCATTTATATTTAAATTAATGATTAATATAATAATCAATATTATTACTTTTTCGCATTCCATTTTAATTTTATTTACTTAAGATTGATTTGATTCATTTAAAATTAGGAAAATGTCAATTAACTTGGGTTGATTAAATTGTCAGCTCATCACTTATCTATTTAAGTAAGAATCAGAAGTTCGATATGTAGCTTGTATATATAACAACTCATTGACTAATGACAAATCTTCAAATGGTGCTCAGATTCGCATCAGATTAACCATTCCATGAAAATATAGAATACCATAAAAAAATTAGGAAAATGTTTATCTTATAAGTATTATCGATTTGGCACAACGTGATTACGTGAGTGCTATGCATTTTAAAAACTATTCATACGTGTTTGGTTAAATTTGTCATTGTCCAATTATTGTTAACATTTCGGACTCTAGATTAAAATTTTGGGACGAGTAAGATTATTCTTAAAATGATTAATCTTCATGTACAATGATATTGTCGTTAACGATGCCAATAAGCCTTTTTGTCATTGTTTGGCCCATTTAAGTTTTTGATTAGGATTGTATCACTCACACGCTTACTACTATATATTTTCTTTATTTTGCAGCCAATTTTTTTAATGTCACACGTCTTTTTATTTGATTTTCTACTCTCATTTTTATTTCATTTGAATATTGTATCACATTTTCTTATTCCTTTTGTCTTTTATATCAATGCATTTTCATTCTTATTTGCATTAAATAACTTCTTTATTACTATTTAATTACTTTTATACAACAATCAATCATTATTCAATTTGCATTTATGTTACTAGAGTTGTGTAAATATTGTAAGTTTGATTGTGCAAATACTGGTCTAAGGATTGTGCAAAAATTGTAAGTTTAATTGTACAAATATTGTTTATATTGGTTATACAAACATTGTAAATTTGGTTATGCAAATATTGTTATATTGGTAGTACAAATATTGTAAGTTTGGTTATGTAAATATTGTTATATTGGTTTTGCAAATATTAAGTTTAGTTGAATGGTTGTGTATAAGTTGAAGAGAGACTAGATAGGTTTAGGAGAAAGAAAAGAAATGAAACAAAAAGGCGATTAGATTGTCCAAAATTGAAATGAGAAAAAAAAAAGGTTGTTGTGCAAGTAAGTTCACACATTTTTATGGAATACTTTTTTTTAAGTAATATCTTTTATGAAAGGCTGATTTATTATTTCACAAATTGAAGCGAACCGAATTTGGATTACTAAACGATGATTCATTTCCCGTGAGTTGGCTAAAATGACTGATCGTTAATTGTACAAATAGCAGGACGGTTCTTAAAATTTACATAAGAGAATATATAGAATGTGATACCCTTCTCTCCAAAATCAAGATCAATCACTAAGACTTTTAGTGCAAAAGAGAATATGAGGAGTACAAGTACTTCGGTTCGTTCTTCAACTAAGCTCACTAAAAAGCTTCATTATGAAGCTACGTTTTATATTTTGAGTGAGTTAATTTATTTTATTTTAACAATTATGAAATAGTAGGTTAAAAATTATAAATTAAGAAAAATCATGTTTATTAAGAAAAATAATGTGGAACATTGTAAAAACAACTGCCAAGGTTCGAATACTACATTTCAAGGAACACAGGCTCTTTGGATAGGCTATGCAAACCAACCGGTCTAGTAGTCCGCGCATTACCAATCAATAATTTAAAAGTTAATATTACTTATTCAGTAATTCTATAGTGCGGCAATAGTATAGGTACAACATAAAATCATCCAACTTCCATCCAACTTGTAATTATATGCTGATGAGATCCATTAACAAATAAATCCTATAATTGTGTTTAATAAGTTGGATACTAGTTGGATCAATTTTAATTGTACGATAAACATTTTCCTATCACCTATCAAAAGCCACCTTAATCTAACGTATTATGCTGCACAAATATATATGTATAACCTGTAAACTAATAAATGTAATGTGTAAAGCCAATGTAATAAGTTTAATCGACAAATAATGTTGAAAGAAAGAAGAAAGAAAAAAAGGAACAGAAAAGAAAATATATAGTAACATTTTTTGTTGGTATTGGAGGGTGTTATTAGAAGCAGAGTCTTCTCTTACAGGCTTGAAAGGGCAAAGAAGAGTAAAAGCAGGAATAAGAAGCTAAGAAATCCCTAACAATCTCCTCAATCAAATCCCTGCAAATGGAATCCTGAAGAGCAAGCCCTATTCTTCCAACCTCTCGCTTCTCTCCCCAAGCAATGTCCCTACACACTTCCTCTACAGTACTCTTCATCATCATCCCTTTGCTACTCCTCATTATTATTACTGCATCATCATCATCGTCATCGTCATCGTCATCCACTCCTTCGTTCACTTTCTTCTTCTTATAATTATGTACTGACGATGATGATAATAATAAAGACTCGCTGCTTGTAATTCTCTCGTATATGTATGTGCTGCTGATTTCTTCCACTCCTGGTGGCTTCTTCACTTGGTGCTGCTGCTTCTGTTGCTGCGTTCGCCCTGTATGTGCGCACCATTAATTACCATCATCCATATTTCATAGTATCTATTTGTAATCAATTATATGGAAATTATGTTTTGACGTACAAAATGGATATAGACATTCAATTTAATTAAATGAAAAAAATAATGAAAAAGAATGAATTGAAAGAAAAAATAAATATAAAAATGGTGAAATTCATATATTTTGTGAGTTACATATTTAAAATTGATAAATGTCCAATAACATCCTTTTTCATGCATATATATATATATATATATACAAATTAGTTAGTTAAAAATGTCACCCTATGTAAATTCTCTTATATATAATTCCTATTCCTGTGTTTTGAGAATAACTGTGCTATTTATTAAATATTTAAAAGTGGATGCATACATTTGAAGTCAAAATAATATTATTTTTTTTTAATTTAGATGAACGTAGATATTATTGAATAGTATTGGATAATATATAGAAATAGTGGAAAACTATAAGAATAAAGTAGCTAAAGCTCCTTACCCAAAAAAAAAAAAGTAGCTAAAGCAAATTAGAATTGCATTGAATGTAATTATGCATGCGTACATGAGTGAACAGCTTTGCTAGGGTACAATTGTACAAAATTGTACCAATCAAAACAGTCAAAATAGGAAATTGAGTCTAAACCACTTATCCTATTAAAAAATGCACACATGATTGATAATGTTATTTGGGCTAAAAATATTAAAATGGATTTTTTTGGCTGTTTTGACGGAAAAAATGTTATTATTCAAAAATTTGTGTTAAAAAATGACATTTGAAATTTAAAGTTTGATTTTGATAGACTGACAGTGTAAAAATCTTACACTATCATTGCACATGATTGAATGATTGTGTAAAAAGTTTATACACTTTCAATAAATAAAAATTAAATCCTAAAAATTAAATGTCTTGCTGGGACATCCAATCCATCATCCTTGAATATGGTGATAGAGATATCCAATCCTGTCTTTTAATGACATAACTAGTTTAAATAATATGTGATAATTATTAATTTATCAATTAATTAATGTATTTGATTTTTTATTTTATCCAACAACTTTTTTTTTTTCAAAGTCCAAATTAAAGACCGTTAGCAAAATGTACATGGATGTTAATTATATCATTTTTATTTTTAAGAAATACTACATGTACAATAAAAAAATTTATAATATTCAACTAAGTCATTTAATTTTAATAGAAGTTCATTCCCTGATCTAAATTATTATAATACAACAATAAAAATAAATATTATATATATATTGTACAACTTTATATCGTAAACCAATCATTTTGTTTTATTTTTTAAGATCAGCCGATACATATAGGTGTATTATACTATTATTACTTTCTGCTTTTATTTCTGTAGAATATATATATGTTGTTTTGTGTGGATTTGTGATTTGTCTACATTCTCCAGCAAGTGGACATTTTCGGACGCTGTGATTGGAGGTTGCCACAATGATAGCAGTTTCCCTCCAAAACACTCTGAGCGAAGAAATTGACAGTGTCATCTTTCAAGCCACCACACATACCATACACGCATGCATGCATGAATTGTGTATGTATGTTATGTATGTATAGCCTGCAGCAGTGCAGTACCTGCATTAAGCAACCAAAGCAAAAGGCTCTTTGGTTGTTAGGGAAGAGGTTGAGAGTGGTGGGGTAGGGTAGGATATGATAGGGTACAATTTTACAATAAAAATATATCTAACTAATAGGGTAAGTGGTTCTGATCAATCTGATGAAACCGATAAATCTGAATTGATCTTAAGGATTTGGATTTGATCGGATTATCGGGTAAAATCCAAACAATCCGACTATTTAGTGGTCCAGATATCGGATTTTAAAAATTTCAATCTGATAAACCCAAACCACCCAATTGATTCGATTAAAAATTAAGAAAAAAATCTAGCTAAAAATTTTATTTATGACTTTGTGTGATTATATCATTTAGGAATATAAACTTAGACATCACATTAGGTTTAAATTTATAATTGAGATTTAGTGACTTTTAAAATTTATATGGGTTTCTATTGATATTTTACGAATTTTTTGTATTTTTTATAATTTTTTAAATTTTCTCTTTTGTTTAATCGGACATCCCAATGATCCGAACGGAACCAACCGAATTTTAATCGGATTTATCGGTTTGGATTTGTTCATGGAAAAATGATTCATCCAATCCAATCCGAACAGAACTCAAATTGATCGGATCGAAATCATTTTTCCTTGAAAACCCGATTAAACCCCTACCAACTAGTATCTAACTTGTGTTATACATACTGTATGTGATATGTAAACGTGTGTTATACATATAATATATATTACGTGTATAACACTTATTAAATAGATGTTGAATGATATTTCTGTTATAAAAGAAAATACAAATTAAAATTAACAAAACCCTGGAAAAAAGTGATGAGTTTCTCTCTGCATGGCCACTAGCAAGTTAAAAAAAGCTCCCAAAGTTTGTGTCTTCTTTATTATTTTTCTCTCTCAGTCTGTCTCTCTCTCTCCCCACTACTCCTTTTTCTTTTGTTGAACATCTTTTGACTGCCTCATCTCATGAGGCATATTTTTTGCTACAGTACAAATTGTGGTCCAAGATCCATTACATAAAGTACCATAATTTACTGGTTTCTTATTCTTTTATATCAGAATCCAAAATGAGAAATTTTTTGATACTATGGGTTACATTTAATCTAGACATTTTATAAGCATTTTAATATAATTTTCTTTTCTATTGTTTTTCAACAATAATTGCTGGTATATGGAAAATTTTCTTCTCCGAATAACTGTATATATTTTTCTATGTATAATGTTTGGATACATGGATAAAAAGAAAGTTAATTTTGGGGGGGAAAGTACATTAAAATTGAAGAACATTTGAAGGAGAGGGAATGATTAATTCATCGTTTTCATCATGAGATATGGAGTACTAGCTGTAAATCACTGTGTGTAAAATTGGGTACACGATGATTGCAGTAGCAAGATGAAATGAATTTGTCTCCCACTACTATATGATGGTCATGATGGTTGGGAAACAAAGGAGTTATGATTTTAAAACTTGGAATCCTAAAACTCATGGATTGAGGTAATGGCGCTTTTTTGGAGTATCAAGGATCATTTTGTCTTTTTCTAGCTTAGTGCTTGCTAAGTGTTCTTTCATTAGAATGACAAATTTGTTCAGTTAATTTCCTTAATGACACTAATTTTTATCACAATAGACCCTAATTTAGATAATGGTATAATACTCCTAGTGCTTTTATATATATATATATATATATATATATGCTAAAAAGTGCTTAAAGCACTTGTTAAGATTGCTTGAAATGAAAAGTTATGAGAATATTTAAATTTTTATGATGAGACTTTTATATAGAAAATATCTAAATATTTTTTTCAGGATAAATATTTCTATTTTTATTATCTTAACAATTGTCTTTTGCAATTTTTTTTAACTTTAGAAGTTAAAACTTATATTTATCATCATGTTTGATAAATAATTTTTTACTTTTTAATAAGTTATTTTAGCATCTACAACTTAATGAGAAGAATTTCTTAAAACACTTGAAATAAATATTTTTATTATTATTAATTTAAATAAAACCTGACTTATTCATAATCATAAGTTAATTTTTAAAAGTTATTTTTATAAAAAAATTTAAATAAGTCATTTACCTAAAATTTTATGTGATCTCTCTCCTTTTTTTTTAGTTTAATTTTATAGGATTTGTAAAATCGCAATTTAATAACTAAAAATGATTTTTTGACCAGTAGATATTGATCTTAACACAATTTTTTACTTCATTCATGTTTGTTTTTGCATAATATAATTACTACTACTAACCCAAATTATAAAAAAGAGGTTTATTGATCATTCTTATGTCCCATTCTTTTCTCATAGCTTTAGTCATTTCGCACCTAACTTAAGGGACAAAAGAAGCTACTTTTGAAAGTTTATGTATCAATTCTAAAAGTGTGGAAAGTAAGAGGACATAAAAGAGATTGAAAGATGTAATTAATCAGCTAATCTAATGATTTAACTAAATAACACAGCGAAAGACAAAAACCAAATTTGTTTTTTCTTAAAGTAAATGAAAAAATAAGTTATCTAACAAATATTATTTCTAAGTTAACAAATAAATCTTGCTAGGAAATAGGAATGTTCTGACCACAAAGTTAAGGAACACGTGAAATTAGAATTAGTTATCTAACAAAATGCAGAGTTGAGCTGCTTACAAGCATATTGAAAAAATATATATATTAAAAATTCACGAATACGGTATGTACAATTAAAGTCGTATAATACTTGTACAATAATTATATGAATTTATAAGTTAACACAATCTAACAATAGATATCATTATTATAAGTATTATACAATTTTCACTGTACATATATTATTCCTCTTAAAAATTAGAAAAAAATGTTACAAAATATATATTGTACTATATGTTTTAATGGTTGATATGAATCGTGAGTATGAAGCTCGACAATTGATACGGTAAATGATAGTGGAATTGTTACGTTACCAGAATCTGAATGCCATTAACAATACGCACTAAACTTAATTAGCATTTAAAACTAATGGAACTGAGAAAGGCAAAAAGTAGAAAATAAAATAAACAGTGAAATGAGGAAGGTTGATGATGGCGGATGATAATAGTTCACAGAGAAGAATAAGAGAGGGCTTACCGAATGAATTTCGTCCCAAGTGGCAACTCGGACTGAGTGGGGAACGAGTGAACTCGTCCAACACGGACACCGGACTCGGCTGCTGCTGATCGCCGTTAAACGCCGAACACTTCACCTCCGAAACAGCTCCAATTCCATGATCAGAGAACTCATCCGCCACTGGCGGCGAAACCTCCGGCGATTTCGCCGGTGGAGGATCCGTCGACCGTACCGCCTCGATGATCTTCTTCAGCGCCTTCAGATCCTCATCGCAACGCTGCAGCGCTCCTAGCAGCCGCTGCCTCTTCTCCGCCACCGATTCCGTCGGCGAATCGGCCGGAACCGCCTCCAATCCCATCAGCCTCGCCACCAGCGCCGGTGATCGGATCTCCGGCGGCGGCGACTGAGGCTTCGTAGGACTAGACCGGCGAATCTCCGCCGGCAGCGTCGGGCTCCTCGGCACTTCGCATTGCGATCTTGAATTCCGGCCGGCGGCGATATCGGCGATATTCTGCTCCTTCGGTTTTTCTCCGGCGGTGACGGTGGTGACAGAAGAAGCGTGACTCTTCGTGTGCTTCTTAGTGTTACCTGAAAAAAAAATGTTAATTATATGAATAATTGAAAATTTAGAATATATATTTTGTGAGAAAAGAAAAATAAATGTGGAACGGACCGAAGGTGAGGAAGCGGCGGGAACGGCGGTTGTGAGAGGCGGAGATAAGGTGGAGAATGCCGGACATGCAGCCGATGGTCTTGGCGTGAATGTTATTCTCCGGCGGGTTTTCTCGCCGCGACGAGGACGGCGACACCGCGCTGCGTTGCTTCCTCATCGCTCTCTCTCTCTCTCTCTCTTTCTCTGTGGTGTGTGGTTTCACGCAGAACGGTGGGTTATGTGTGTGTGAGTGTAAAGGGTAACGGTTATGAGAGGCACGACGTAAGCTAAAGCAAAAGCAAACTGCACGTGCAGAGTTATTATTGTTGCTATTATTAAAAGAAGATAATTATTCCAACCTAAAGAATATATGGATAAGGACTAGCATCAACTATGAACATCTATGAAATTTTAGGGTAACTTTGATTGATTGTCAAAATAAAAATTATGTAGGTGAATTCCATATTATGTTTTGTCGTTATATAGATTTCATTCACATAATTTTTACTATTTAACCAAACATATTATGATGGAAATTTTAATTTCTAGAACCAAAAGTTTTGATTCCAATCGTGACATGAATTAAACAATAGTGATGACAAATAAAATTAGATAGATATTATACGGATTGAATAATAAAATCTCAAATTTACAGTTTTTTTCGGATTAATGGAGGTCAGAAGGAAAAATGAGCTACTCATATTTTTAATATAAATATATAATCATAAAAACTTTAATGAGTGATGGATCTTAAGGCGCTCTATATATAGATTAAGAGAAAAAGTTTCTTCTTGTATTAACAGCACTAGCGTCTTGTCGAGCACTTCGTGTCCGTAAGTGTCCGTCCAGACGCTTTTTTAATTTTTTTGTCAAGTTATATATTTCATTTTTTTGAGTTTTTTCTCATGATAATGGATAAAAAAAAGAAAAATAATATAGAAGATGACTATTAAAAGAATGTTATTTTTTAAAAAAAGAAAAAATCATCATAAAAAATTTATAATGAGGTAGTTAAAATATAATTTGAATTGTGAGAGTAGTTATTCTTTTTATTTATTTAATTTATTTTTTAAGTTCTTTTTATTTAATTTGAATGGAGAGACAAAAAAGTAACTAACTTTTTGGGAATTCTCTTTATAAGTAGTATAGATTATACGTCAAACCACCCAACATACCATCAAGGTTAATACATAAAGATTAATAACAAGTCTACTGATGAGTAATGTTTTACAATAATATACCTAATATAAGAGCTCAATAAATTAAATGTCCAATAACAACAAGTTCTAATTTAAACAATGTGTCCTATTTAAATTTAATATTTTTAATTAGTACGTGTTCAGAATAATGTGACATTTCACAAATTATTCCAACATGCCATTCATTTTGAAAGATAACTGGGCTAACTTACAAATAATAATTTTTCGAACTATTGGAATGGTAATTAACATGACAATAGAAATAACTAGGGTGTCATTATTTTTGTTTAATCTGTGTTCACTTGCATCCAATTATTAAGTAGTATCACATAATTAAATTTTGATAATAAAATAAGAACGTTGTTCTCGTCATATCGATCACCTGATTGAAATTATAAACTGAAAGTCTGATCATCAAAATAAGTTAAGAATAAGCAAAACAAGCACAAGGAGATGAATTGTGTAGTTTGAGAGTATATTGAGTCCATTCTCCTTAAAAAGGTGCCAAGTCTCCTATTTAAAGAGTGGTTGACTCTCTTTCTCTTAATAATGTATAATGTAGACTTATGGTCGTTATAGAGGCATTACAATAGGTATTCTCCATGTAGAATAAGAGTATTGAGCCGACCTTGTTGGGCTAAATCCATACACAGGAACTAAAATCTAATTAATTGAGAGTTAAGTCAACACTTTAAGATTAAACTCAATTTGATCCTGGTTTTGGATTAACCTTGTTAGACCTAGTTCATTATACAAGTCAATATTAAAATAATAACACATGAATATATACGTATAATTATTTTACACTTATAGATACAAATTAAACTATTTTCTTACTTTGTTTATAGCTGCAAATTAATTTTGGTTTTGACATGTGTTGAGGAGGTTTAGTGAATTAGTGAGGTTTGTTGGTTCCACGGGAAGTGGATGAATGACACGCGGAAAAAGGAAAAGGTAAACAGCGAAGGACTCGTTAAAAGGAAAAGAAAGTAAATAATGGTTTCGGCATCCAACCACGCATGAAACTCATTATGATCGATGGCTTCAACATCCTACCTATAGTTTTGCATATATATGCTATGTTTGAACTAGGATTTTCCTAACCTAATGTCATCATATCTTGTTTATGTTAGTGCAAATCATATACTAATCTTTTATCTCTTTTCAACTTGACTTTATATAAAATGTATAATTTTAAACTCTATGTTTCTGCATATTTAAGAAATTAAGCTAGCATATATAGATATAAAAATTCACAAAAAACAATATTTTAATATCTAAGAGTGAATGTAATTTAACCATTCTATATTACTCTTGAATATAATAATGGAATCCACCGGTACTATTTTTTAATGGCATAAAAAAAATGAGTATTGTTATAGGTACAACAAAAAATCAACTAAAATAGTTAACAAGTTGTGCATAATATATATAAAATAAATTGCACAATAAATATTATATATTGTGCATGTCATATATCACATAATGTGCACAACATATATCACATATTCCTATTATCTATTTTGACTGAATTTTTATTATGCACCAAGTATTTCCAAAAAAAATAGAAAATAACCTTTTATTGACATATCTACTTTTATAGGATAAATTACCCATATGCACGTAGAGAGAAAGTTAATATTCTATACACATCGTTTGAAAAAAAATTTCGAGTATACACTTACAGTAAACAGGAACGACAAGTTCCGATTTATGCTTCATAAAACGGAATAGGGGTCTTCCGTTTTATATAAAATAGTCTCGTTTTGCTGTATCCAATGCAAGTGATCAATGTCTTTTTCAATGTTTTACCGTTAAAGTCTATATTCATTATTTTATAATATAACAAAAAGATTATGAAATCTCACATTTTAAAGTATGAGTTTAATTTTAATCCACTAATTGGCAGTGTAAAATAATTTTACACATACATCCAATCATGAATTGACATATCAGCAAAAGTCTTTAACTCAACCACTCACTAACTAAAAAGTCATACAAATAAATGGATGTGATTGACTGACAGTATAAAATTTTTTACAATACCCGTGCATCATAATTAAATTCTTAAAATATATAGCCTTCAATGTCTACTATATGTGAAAAATTCATGTGATTCAATATTTTAAGGTCTATAGTCTTCATTTTATAATACAACAAAAAATTGCGAAATCTTAAATTTTAGAGTATATAGCCTTCAATTTCTAATTATGTGAAAAATTCATATGATTCAATATTTTAAAAGCTGTAGTCTTTATTTTATAATACAATCGAAAAAATAGTGAATTCTCATATTTTAAAGTATATAGCCTTCAATTTCTATTATGTGAAAAATTTTAAAAGTTATAATCTTTATTTTATATTAAACTGAAAGAATTAAAAAATCTCACAATTTTAAAGTATATAGTCTTTATTTATAGTGTATATATATATATATAATCGTATAGTGTTTTACAAGCTCAAGCTTATGCCTATCTTGTTGGAGTTTGATCCACAGGACCAGCACACCCATTAAAGTTAATCCCAAATTAAACATTATTGACAAATGAAATTATGCATAATGATTGCCTTGCATTTGAATTCTGATCTAACAAAGAAACGGCAATACCTTCTTCTTAATATAATAATTGTGCTTTTGTATAAAACATTCTTTTTACATATTACCCTTTGAAACACGTTCACTTTTTCTTATCCCCTTTTTGGTTATTAACGTAACAAAATGAAATTAGAGTGAATCATAACTTGAAAAATGAAACACAGTATTAGTTTTGTCCTCATCAGGGGAAAACTTGAAGATAATCATCGAAATATACAATCGATGAATGCTTTTTGTTTATTTTAGAATTGCCATTCATATCTTAGATCTAACGTCATCGACGACTATGAGTAAAAATACAATAAAGATATAGAGTGATGTCATTTATCTGTCTTTTTAGTTTTTTAGATTAAATAAAAGGATGGGGTTTAATATGATTTTAGTGTCGGTAAAGATCAGATGTGTTATTTTAATTTTAATCCTTAAAAAAAATTATTTTATTTTTCTATTTTCTAATATTATTATATTTTTGTTCCCTCAAATATTTAGGTCTCTAAAAATTAACGGTTTAAATTATAAATGTAATGCTCTTATAAGAATATTAATAATTTTGTTTTGATCCTCCTGGATATATTTAATGTATTCTTTTGATCCTTATAGCGATCATCATTTAGCCATAAAAAAAACATAATATTTACATAATACAAAATGAGGGACTTATAACTTCAAAAGAACTAGAGTAGGGACTAAAATCAAAGTTATCTATATTTATAAGGATTAAAACCTACACATATTTAAGTCAAATATATATATATATATATATTAGTGAGAGGAGATATTTTATATGAGTGTGAAAGGGGTAAATATGAGTCAAATAACTATATATAAATCATCAAAATTAAATTTTAAAATATCATATTACTATTTAAAATAGTCACATGATTTTATAGATTAATTTTGATCATAATATTAGATTTAACAATCTAGATTTATCTTTCTTACTCTCATATAAAATTATCTCTTTCACTTCGTATGCTTCCTATATATATATATATATATATATCCATTGTAGATGAGATAAAAATATATTTTCATTCTATTATTATTGATGTGATAATAATTTCATTTATTTAACTTATTAATCACATTAAAGGATGATGAAGTGGTGTCCTAGCTACACACTGCTCTGTTTATCACTGGAATTAAATGAAGGTAAAATGAAATAAAAAATAAATAGTTGGTGGGATATATATGATAGAAAAGCATTACACAAATAAGATTTGATTGGAAGGGAAATAAGCACAAATGCTTGAGGCACAACAAAAAATCAGTCAAAACACTCAATAAAGTCCATATAACACTTTATGACCCAAATAACACTTTTAATCATGAGTATATTTTTAATGGGCTGAATGATTGTGACCCAAATTCCCATTTGTTAGCTGTTTTGGCTGATTTTTTATTGTGACTAGCAATGCTCGGAAATAAGTAATGAGCACTTTGAGTTTGAGAATGAATTGAATAGGCTCTAAAGGCTTTATGAGTTGAAAAAGGAATAAGTGAAGCATGGTTCTCGACACACAGTTGTTTCTTGGTCTCGTCTCGTGTCTCCAACTAAAGCAAGCCCACACAACACAGTAAGTCTCATAAATCAGAATTGAACCATAACCAGCACAGCAGAGACACACAGTTATCACATCAGAACAGAACTACTGGCTACTAATTAATTTAGACTAAATACCTAAAATAGTCATCCAGAAATACATTGTGGGATAAATTAGTATATCAGAATTTGAAAGTCTAATATTGATCCTTCACATTTAAAAAAGGGACAAATTCGTCATTTTGTACATGATCGTACAATGATTTCTTTGTTGTACAGACATGTACGGAAGAACGAATTTATCCTCCCTTTTGAAATGTGAAGAATCAAATTGGATTTTCCAATTCTGAGGGACCAATTTGTCCCGCGATGATATTTCTGGAGCCTGGAGGACTAAAATAGATATTTAGTCAATTTTATCGATAATGTTTGTTGTACAACAGAAATACATCAAACTAGTATTTAACGTGTGCTATACATATATACGTAATGTGTGTCATATATATAGCAATGTTACGTATGATATACATTACATATTATGTATAACACATGTTGGATATTAGTTGAACATATTTATGTTATACACAGAAATACGTTCAGTTCAACTAATATTCAACGTGTGTTATATAAATAACACACATTACATATTATGTATAACACAAATTGGATATTAGTTAGTCGTATTTACGTTGTACGACCAATATTATTCAATAAGAATAGCTCGATCACAAATCCTATAAAAGTTCATTTTTTTCAACAAAAAAAAAAATTTGACGTATAGACAATCAATATGTGATGCTGATGCGTAGAATTAGCAGTTGGATTAACAAGTCTAGTTACAATCGTGTCAATTGATCAGTACTCCTCAATTTATTTATAGTTAATCATAATTTAATAAATTTAAATAAAACTAAAGATGATTATTCTCAATCTAATTAGTATGATCAAACAACTCGTGCACCCGCATGAACAGATTTAGTTACAATTAATTCGCTCTGATCGCATAATCCAAAGTTTAATTTTGTTCAAGCTAAGTCATAACTACATGATGAAGTTCAAACTTCATGATAGAACATAATTAGTTGGAATCACCATTTGTCTAAAAGATGTTGACCAAGAAAAATTTGCCATCATGGTCTTAACCAAAATGAAGAAAAAAACCTCAAAATTTGGATGTCAAAGTGGCTTTGTTAATGAAGAATGAGATAAGATAATAAATAATAATTAATAATGTCCTATATGCAAATGATGTTGTCACTTATAATAATTATTTAGAGAGAGCCCCCTTTTAAAAAGATACTTTTGGTCGAAACTAAAAAATATGTGAATAAAAATATTATATACAATTTGCATATAAGCATATGCAATTATATTTTACACAAAAAAGTAATGCATATATAGCTATTAATATCCTATTTTGATGAGGTTGATTTTTTATATATTGACCGTGTCGAAATTTTATATATTCATCTAATAAAAATATTTTATTTATATAATTTTTTAAACAGTAAAAAAACTCAACTATTATGATTGATTTTATAATACATGATTGAATAATTATGTAAACGTTTTTTTTCGGATAGAAGATTGTGTAAAATTTTCATTGTATTATTTGTGTTAGTGCATTATATAAATTAAATCTATTAATTTTGTATTAGGCCTATCAGACTAATTATGAACAAATTTTGTACTTTTTGGTTTATAAGTTTGTTAACAATTGTCTTAATGTAATTTATTTATAGGCATGAGCTTATTTGATCTTTAAGCACTTATAGGTCTTTGAATTTATCAGCCTATAGCATGTTGATTTATTAACAATTTAGCATGTGGTATTTATATATATATATATATTTATTAAAAGACTTTTTTACATATTTTGAGTCATACTAAATTTATAAAAATGCCATACTCGAGCTTAGAAAGCAGCCTATATAATAGACTACATGCTAGGCTCGAGCCTATATTTTTTGATACATGCCTAACCGGTTAAACACAAATTCCGGCCAAACTCCCATGCCTATTTCCAACCACAGGTGCAATTTTGTTGGATAAATTTGATGACATCAATAAGAAAATCAAAGTCTAATACAAGAAAACCTTAATGATTCAAATACTCAAGCTGATGATGTTTTAGCACAACAATTAAGAGTTCATTCTTTTCAATTATTTCACATAAATTGAAGCAACAACATTATTTAATGAATAGAATAGTGACATATGTGACACATATCATTTACTGATAATGTTTGTCGTACAACAGAAATACGTCAAACTAGTATTCAATGTGTGTCATATGTATAACACATGTACGTATAACACATATTACGTATTATGTATAACACACGTTGGATACTAGTTGGATGTATTTACGTTGTATAACAAGCATTACTGTATCGGATACAATCTAATTCCCCTGTCACAAATTACTCTGAGCTCTGACTTTGCCACAAGAAAGTAGCATCAGCATTCTCATCACTGCAATAGAGACAAGGATGCTGCTCAAATCCTTGTTCTAGCAGCACCTTCCTAGCCATAACCACAACCTCTCTATTGCTCAATTGTCCTGAATTTTCCTTCAAAACCATCTGAATTGCATTGCTGAATGCTCCACAAGCCTTTCCACCAGCTGCCACATTATTTGGACTCATATCAGCAGAGGTCTCATCAGCTTGGCAACCACTCAGCAAAACCCCCTCATCAGCCCTCAATGGATTCAAGGATTCTAGATCGATCCGCGGCAGCCGGAACCTCAGGCTGGCCTCGGGGCCGAAGAACTCGAGCAGGTGTGTTCCAATGTCTGTGGTGTTAATCTTTGTGAGTGATGAGAGGTGTTGGAGAATGGAATCAAAAGGGATTGACTTGGAGGTGTAATTGATGAGTTCCAATTGGACATTTTTGTCAGCACTTGAAAATGGTCCAATTTGTTCTTTCTCTTTGTCAATGAGGCCACCACTGTGACATGAATCTGAGAGGATTGTGAGGCTTGCTCCTTTTGGAAGCTTGTTCACTAGTTCTCTGAAGTCCAAATCTTTGTTACATCATGATGACATAGCAAAAAAAGCATTTTTAGTTCAATATTATTGTTTCCAATGGTAAGAATTAAGATGATTGTTAGGAAGTTAGAACATAGTTCAAATATAGAAGGTATATATATATATATATGTTGACTAGTTCATAGCATTCTCTGCATTTTTTAACTAGGACTGTTTACAAAAGTGACATCATAAACATTTCAGTTAGACAACTGATATATACTCATCCTCTGTTTAATTTAGATTTTGATAAAATTGCTTTTATGTTTATTAATAATAATAATATTAAGGTTGTAAGTTTGAAAAAGTGTAATTACCAAAAAGTGTAAGGATATTGTCCTATTTGAAGGAGGAAAAGTACGGAAGCAATAAAATAAATATAGATACTTTGATGTAATAATGTCAATTAAATTTTCACGTAATATCGTTGAATGAGATGGTGAACTACGTTCATTTTCATTCCAGTATCTTATCGTACGATAATGATATGAACGTTTAACTCAGGTACTAATTTTGAAGTGTTTGAATAACATAACTCTATTTTGATATTATTTAACAGACAGACTTTTAACTTTTAAAATACATTAATACACAGTTTTCAAACAAATGTTGACTAGGTCGTAGCCTCCTCTGCTTTTTAACTAGGATTGAGTACAAAAGAAAACTGATATGCACTAAATAGCAACCTTTTAGTAAGATTTTGAACTTCCATTAGAAGATGACATTTTTATTATTGAAGAGATGAAAACAAGCAATTAAAAAGAACTTTTTTTATCATGAAACCAAACAGAGCACAACTGCACAATATTCAAAAGTGCATATTTTGATTATATGGTTGCAAATAATGAATCAAACAGGAAGTGATACAAACCAGTTATGAGATTGAAGTCACAAGGCACAATTGCTTCCTCATGCCGAAAAGGATGTCCACGTTTCATTGAAGGGATCCTAGTTCCGTGTCCACTATAGTGAAAATATAACAGGTCCCCGACTTCAGCTCGGTCAACCATCTGAGCCAGCGCTTGCTTGATGTTGACACCGGTTGGCATAACCGAGCTGGAGCCAGGTTCATCAGTGAGGAGCTCAATGTTGGTATGATCAAACCCAAATCGCTTCACCAATGTGTCCCTCATGGTCAGAACATCATTTATGCATCCATGCAACTCATGAGGGGTGTTGAAGTAATTGCACCCAACCAACACAGCCACCCTCTTGTTCTTACCCTCCATTTTGTTTTTAGTTCTCTTTTTCTCAAAAGAGTTGAAATGAAACTATGAAGAAATTTTAATCAAATGAAATGATTTCTTGGTGTGATTGTTGGTGATTATTGACTCATATGGTATTCTCAAATTTGATCAAGATTTATAGGTCCATTTGAATTTTGAATTGGATACAAGCAACCTTGTGCGTCATTTGTATTGGCTTTCAAGCGAAGGAAATGTATATTTTTGTGAATATTAATTATTTTATGTTAGGGGATTTGCTAAACAACCAATAATAATTAGAGGTTTAGATTATTACTTTGGGGCAAAACTATAAAATTAGGTGTAAACAGAAAAGAAAAAAAAAACAACTATAAAATTAGGTAATTAAGTTCCCCCAACGTAAGTGAGGGTTGAAACTCATGAAACCAGGTTCTAATTACATGGATAAATGGGATGTTTAACAAGTGTAAGTTTTTTATATATTGTTTTTAATTTACTCAACTTTTTAGGATGTAAATGTTTGGTGTAGAAGAAAGAAATCAGCCAAAAGCCAAAACAACGGACATATTATTTGTACATATTATATATTATGCACGTCATATATCATGAGTTACGCACATTATATATCATATATTGTAACATTAAAGTTTTTTATAACATGTGATATATGATGTACATAACATGTTGATTGTTTTGACTGATTTTGTTGTTATACACCTGTAGGAAGATAATAAGGCATATCTCTAATCAAAATTGGGACATTTTATCAAGTTCAAACAATTACCATTTTTCCAAAATATAATAATTTCTCTTATTGATCAGAATAATAAAAAGAACTTAATTATGATGTATTAGCAGTGTAAAAGATTTTACATTGTCAGTCAATCATATTCATTAATTCGTATAACTTTTTAGTTAGTTTGTGATTTAGTTAAAGACGTTTACTGATGTATCAATTCATGATTGAATATCTGTATAAGTTTACTTTACACTGACACACTGACATTAGATTGAAATTCCCATTAGAAGATAAATATCATGAGATTATATTTATACATTTATAGACCCAGTGAGAAATCAAACATGTAAAATGATTCTGTCGGAAGGTAAAAAACAAAACATTTAAAACTTTGGGAACCAATTATAGAGGACTAGAATCCGTTTCAATCCAATCTAACAACGAAAAAACATGCAATTAGGCCTATGAAACAGTCCTTGCGTGCAAGAATACCGATTCAACCATTTACGTCTAACTTTATAAAGCAACGAATACATAATATATAATATAATATATAATATAATACTCCCTCCGTTTTTTTTTAATTCTCCAATTTTAAATGCGCGTGGGAATTTAGGTAATGATTGGTAGAGTATTAAAGTTAACAAAATATATATATGTTTTATTAAATTACCCTCTACTTCTTTGTTATATCTCTCCTCAATTAATAGAGATAGTGAGTATTAAATAAGGGTAAGAGTGGAAAAAAATAATAAATGTTGGTCTTAAAATTTGAAATGAACAATTAAAAAATAAAAATAAAAGGTATAATGAGATGTTAGTTTCAGATTGGTACACGATAAGTTCTTTCCTTGCACGTGAACTGCACAAGCCCGGTTCCCCGTTGAAATTGGACACTATTCGTAATCCACAAGTCTCATTTATTCTGTTCTGTTCTGAAAGCATTCAAAATATATAATTGATTTGATTTGATTATATCATTATCAATTTCTAATGTTCATGTGAAACATTAAGCATCAAGATAGGAACTGGAAAAGAATGTGGAATGCGAAAGAAAAATACATTGTGAGTCAGATTGCAAACGAGCTTAAGATGCTATATCAGTCAAACATCTCAAATTGGACCAAATTTTACTAGTGGAACAGCATTTTGTTAATACAAATGTTACTAAAATCTTTTTAAAAGAAAAATAAATAAATTTACAAGAAAAAATTAAAATTAAGCTTTTTATCAGTTCAAGTCAATTCAACTTGTTTTTCCAAAGTCAAATCAATTCAATTCAATTCCTTTCATATTACTGATTTTATTTTCATGATGCACAATTGAAACGAAGATAAAATAAGAAAAAACAATTAGCTCAGATAGTATATTTTGCGATCTTATTTGGGTAGAATGAAATGGGTAATGCTATATGTAAATAACAAAATCAAACACCATATGTAATAATCTAATTTTTTAAAACTATTTTAGATAACAGTGATTATTGCATATGATAGTTGAGGTTAACTAATTTTATGATGTACAAAAAACATAGTTCATTTCCATGGAAATTTGTAAAATGGAAAACAACCACAATGTATGTGGAATATGGATGTTCAGAGTAAAATGTTGAAAAAGAAAACATGTACTAGCCCTAAGACTATGTTTTGAAGGGTATATGGGACAAAAATATATAAATAAAGCGTATGATGATGAGACAAGATGAACAAATTTGAGTACCAAGACAATAACTTTAAGTATTTTCTGTATTTCTGAAAAAAAGCGAGAGAGAAAACACAAAATTGTATAGGATAAGATAGAATCCACCATTCTTATACCCATCTAATTATGATATAAAGACTTTATAATTTTAGTGGTTCTATCACCATTATCTTTGTGCTTCGATCTTGACATGTACATCTCACCAAAATGCAGCCAAAGGGATGAGATTTCTGAGAGATTTAACAATGTCAAGTCATAGCAGATAAATAGATAGAGGCTCATAATAAAGACTTACTCACAAGTATTTGATGATGACCATTAACCACATCATGACATAGAGCTGCTTGTGGACAATGAAATAATATTTTCTTGCAATATACTAAGGCCAGAAACTGTACTTCCTTTCATTCTGTCTTGGTTGTAACCTATAAAAACCTCATTCACCAATTGGGAAGCATTTGTTTTGCGGTACAAGACACAAATACAGGTATACAAATATTCATGTATTATGTATTTTGTTTGATAATATGTATAAGACACATTCTGTATTGTATATTCTGTATTTGTGTCCACTCTTGAAAAAAGACACAAAATATACTAAATTTGTGTACAAATACATAGATTCTTGTTTCTATATTTAAAAACAAACAACCTAATTTTATGTATCAGTACCTGCATTTCTCTTCCTGTATCAAAAACAAATGCTACCAACTGTGTTAATCTCTAAGCTATGTACATATATATGAAAAGGGTAGAATAGAACTTTCTCATGCTGTGCAGTAGTATCCTACTAACAATAAGGCTCAGATACATTTTAAATTTAAGCAAGAGGGAAGTGATAGGAAAATACTTCATGAACAACGGCTTAAAAATCTTTCCAAACATTAAAGTCAGTACTTGAGGCATTATAGTTTATAACACTGTCTTGGCATCCTATAAAGAACGTACTCCGAACCGGATCTATGTTCACTAGAGCATGGGCCTTATGACAGGGGCTGGCAGCAACAACAATGTCATCTGCACCAATCGTCACTTCGGCATAACCATTATCGGCTACATTACTGTTCTCCAACTGTAGACAGGTTGCAAGAAGTCATGGATAAGAAACTAACGAGAAAATTAAATGTATTTTCAGAGAACTCGAAATTCAAAATTTCAATTGTGGTATTACATTGGAAAAATGAGTATTGGCTTCATTGCATTGCAAATTTAAACAACATAATAGCTACCCTAAATCAACAAGACAACAACGCATCGCTGAGTGGAAACAATTCGACTCCAATCTGATGCACTCTCTGAATTGTCATGTTAGCTGAGTTGACTTTCAAAATAGTAACAGAACTTTGGATGCCCCAAGTCCCAACAAACATAGAGCCCACCTCACTCCCTTGTTTCTTCTTTCTTTCACCTTTTTTAGAACAGAATTTTAAGAGTGGTGATTGCAACAAGTTTGCCACTAATAACATCACACAGATGAGCACTCCTTTATTCTATACAATACCTTGCTATCCTTAACAATTCATAGTCTAGGTAACAAAAAAAACTAATGATTTTCTGACTCAAGTCTATGCATTAAGCATAATTAGAAGATATCTTAACGATTATTAACAAAACTGAATATCATTGGGTACCATGTTCTTACTAAAAGAACACAAATAAAGAAGCTTACCCTAAATTTGGTTAAGGCACCCCAAATGACAAACGTCTCATTACAATCATGGTGCCTGTGATTCCCTCTCAATTTGCCAGGCCGAATCTCTCCGACATGAAGGGAAGCACAATTGACAGCTCCACCTGCACAAAACCAATCATTCCTTTTCAAATCCCTATCGCCCTAAACCGCAGAACTCATCCAAAATAACACAGCAAATGACTCATCAATGTGACAATCTCCAAAGCATGCAAATTCAGCACCAAACACTCCCAGAATGTGAAATCCACATACCATACCATACTATACTATACCAAAGCTTTACCCCACGGGTCGGGCTACATGAATCAAATAGCGTCATTGCGACAAGTCCTTGTTCCTTGTTTGATCTATGGCAAAGGATTCGACAAATTTTTACATTGGCTGTTGAAAGACCTAAAACAACTCTCCTCTTTTGTCCAATCCGGTTTGAGACCGGCTATGTGCAGAGACACATCAAATTCTTTTAAATACAACAATTTGGTCTTTCCTGATGTAAAACATCAATCAAAGGACCAAATTGATGTCTAAATATACACTAGAAAACTAAAAATTATGTCCATTTCAAACCCTGAAGAACCAAATTACATGTGTTGGGGGGACTAATTAGAGTGTTTACTCGAAAGACACCACCATTGACTAAAGGCCTATTAGTTTGGAAACAACAAAACAGACACTGAATCGAATAATGAGAGAGAGAGGGAGAAGGAGAATGCCTGAAATGCCGGAAGCTCGGGCAAGGGAAATAGGGTCGAGCAGCCAGCCACGGCTGTCCTTGGCGACCTTAGAGGGCACCGCGGCGGCGGCGGCGGCGGAGCTGAACCTGGCGAGGTTGGCCATCATGTCGGCTTCGGAGGTCCAGTCTGGGAGCGGCGGAGGGAAGCGGAGGTGTTGTTGGTAGCGGTGGGAGCGATGCATGCGGATGGAGATCCACGTGAGGAAGAGGAACAAGCTGAGGACGAAGGGGAGAGACTGCGGCCTCTGGAGGAAGTGCGCTAAAGAGGCCAGGAAGGAGGGGCGGATCTGGTGGAAGGCGGCGGAGTCATGCGGCGGCGGAGTGGTGGCGGTGTCGATGTAGAGGATCCTGCGAGGGGTGGTGGTGGTGTTCCTCTCGGATTGGGGTCTCATCTCTATGAATCTGAATAGTGAGAGAGTGAGTGAGCGAGCGTAGTGTAGTGTAGTGGATGCAATTGCGGTGGTTCTGTTTGTTTCTCTTTTTCTTGGATTGACGTGGTTGGATCATGGATGAGGGTGATCTCACTTTTTTATTTGTTTTCTTCTTCTCCTCTTCCTTCCTTCCTTCCTTCAACCTTGTATTTTTTATTCTAGATAGGATTGTGGCTGGCTAGTCTAGGCTACCATTTCAACCTTGTATATTTTCTGGATGAGGAGTGCTATTTGTACAGTGGTATATATAACATACCTACATTTTGATTCAAGGGGGAGAAAAGAAATGTTAGTAGCGGAGTGATGTCATATCAAAATTCAAAGATAATGAAGTGGGTGGAGAATGTGTGTAAGAGAAAATATATGTACAAATATCCACTACTAACATTTCTTTTCTCCACCCTTAGATCAAAATGTATCTATGTTATATATACCACTTGGGGACTGCTATTTGCAATGCCTATAATCATTTCATGCATAGCATATGTTGGGTGTTTGTTGGATTTATGTCTGCGATACGATAAGCAGTATTGCTGCTATTTGTATTTACAACAGTGTCATCTATCTATTTCCACTCATTTAAAAGTTGGTATGATGCAAATATATTCATAAAAGTTGTCAACTTTTCGAATAAGTAAAAAATGGATGAAAAAATATTGTTATATGTACAAGTAACATTTTTCTTTTGGGATTGAAGATATTCTTTTTTGAAAGAATTTGATGTACTCACCTCATTTCAAATTAAAAAATTCTTAGTTGATCAAAATAATTAATTAATAAAAATATTGCATAATATATAATATGTACACGTACATTACATATTATATATTATATATTATATATTATGTATAATATATAATATAAACATTATATTTTTTTACAACATGTGATATATGTTATATGCATAATATGTAATATACATTGTGCATATTATATAATATAAATTGTGCATATCATATTGAATATTTTAACCATTTTTAATTATGCATGTAGCAATTTTTTTTTTAAAATGATTGTAATTTAAGGTTTAAAAATGTATTTTATATTGATTATCACTTTTACCTTTTCAATACATATTTAATTATAGTATACCAATATTACACCCAATATAATTTATTGTTTGAAAAATGTGTTAGTATAAGCGTGAAAGATAATATAGTCATTTTAATATGTTTTTAAATAAATCAAGATCATTCATATATTTTCTTAATGTTTATGCATAAATCTTAAAAGACTACTATTTTAAAATGGAGGGAGTACTACATAAATACAACATGTTGTCATTATATTATTTTTATCAATAATATTTTATGAATGATAGAAAAACTATCAAACTAGTTAATGAACCTATTTTGACAACTTTTGTATCTAAATAAAACTCTCTTTTAAAAATTAATTTTTAGTAGACGAAGTGATTGTTATTCAAAATTTTATATTAACTAATTTTTGCTGGTTGTTTATTGTGTGCATAACAACACTCTATCTGTATTTCTCTACCCATTTTCTTCAAATACATATTTAGTCTTTTCTAAATTCATACTTCTAATCACAAAAATGCACACACTAAAGTTACATAGTATGTGTTTGTTTTAGGATTGGAATTGCTCATCGTTGGTTTGAGTTTATTGAAAGTTGCAAAATGATGTTTGGGTGACTTGAATGTGGTTAACTGCTAATGGGATTTTGGCTCAAAATCTTGGTTTGCTGGAAGCAGTATTTTTATGCTTTTACGTTGAACTTTTCTCGTTGAGTATTTGAAGTAACAAGTAATTTTGTGAACTGTCATTTTTAACCCTATGTTTAGTATTTTAAAAATATTAAAACTATAATATATATCTTTATAGTAATTTTATAAATAAAAAGGTAATAGTAAAAATTATTAAACAATAAATTTAACTGCTGTCTCTTTCGTATAAATAAATTGATCTGATTCACTTATTTATCTTTATTGAATAAACTTTGATTTTTCATATATTAATTTGATAACTTTATTTTTTCTTTTGTTTTATATTTTGTCATTTTGGCATTTATAATATATTTCATATAATTTATATAATTTTTTTATTTCATCATTAAATATGTTTTTTTTATAAATTGATTAAAATATCTTATAACTAATAATATAAAATGTCAAAATAACATTTAAAGTATATTTTAAATTAATGTCCATTTTAGTAATTATTCATCTAAAAGTGATTTTAACTAACATCATCCAAACAATATTCATTTTGTCACAATCAATTTTAATATAAAGTTACCAAAGATAAATCAAGTTGGCCCAAACTCACTTTTACTCAAAATCAATTCTACAAAATCAAGTTCATTCAAACTCCAGTTTTCAAACGCCAATCCAAACACACACATAAATGATTTATGTGTCCATTATACATACTGAACAATGTTTATGCATTAAAATATGTGTAATAATTTTAGTATCATGTTAACTTTTTATATGATGAATAAAATTATATATGTATTTGTGATGTACATGTAGACACACCAATTATTCATATATGATAATTTAAAGGTGAGGAATAAAAGTAAAGATATTAGAGTAAATTTATATTAAAATTCAAAGATGATGAAGTGTATATAAAGATATGTATAAGAAAATATATGTACAAATATCCAATGTTTTAAAAGCTTAACCGGGTATCGAATCGAATGAGTTAATAGTTCAGAGGTTCATTGGTTCAAGTGGAGTTTAACCGGAATATAATAAATATATAAATAGTAAATTATATGTAATATAAAATAAAAAAAATTAAAAAATTCTTTCCCAATATCATTATTGTATTGTTTCTAAAAATTAATAGTCTTGGTATTGTTTTAATAAAATACTTTTTGTAGACTAAATTTGACACTAAATTTATGATATGATCCAACATTTACAACTATTCAATCTAATTTATATCTCAACTCAATTAAATATTATATTCAAATTTTCATATTGAGACAATGATAATTTTGATACTAACACAATCTACTATTTATATTTACTCAATTAAACCTTTTATTCTGGTGGCTGATTTTATTGTCACTTTTAATACACTGGTTAATTATTTTATTGGTCCAAATATTTTTAAATTTCTTCGAATACAAAAAGAAAATGATGTTAAGCACTTTTTATATGATTTTTTTGTTAATCTACTCTATACTATAAAAAGAACCGTTAAAAGATAGTTAATTTTTGGACTTTGAAAGTAAAACTAAAAAAATCAAATAAATCATTAAAATAATTTTTTATTACAATAAATTATATAAATAATTTTATGTTGTTGTTGGTGTTATTCTCCTGTTTGTAGGTATTGGACTTCCTACTCTGGTTGGAGGAACCAAACCCAAAATTAGATGCAGCACCTCATATGTACTTGTTCACTCTCCCTCAATTTCAGAGGGGTTATTTGGGTAATAAAGGTTTATAGTTGAGTAACCAATTTGGATTAGTCAAGTGGTTTTCTCACTTATCCCCTTAAGTAAGGGTCGGAGGTTCGATCCTCGTCTTATGTATGCAGCAATTCATTGGTCAACGATAAATCCTTAAATGAAGCTCAGATTCGTGACGGATTAGTCTTTGATCTTCCAAATCGAGGAATATCGTGCGGAAAAAAAGTTTACAGTTGAGTCAGTTTGCTATTGATTTTGGGTAGTGGTATCATCTTATTTTGGTGGAAATGATAGATTTAGAGCCTATATTGTTGGTTCTCAAAATTGCGTTGAGTTAGAAAAAAGTGAATGTATTTTTTTTTAGTATTTTGCTTTTAAAAATTTGTGTCACTATGAAAATAATTAATTATAATGGAAGCTAAAATTATTAACTTTTATTTTTACTATTTTACAATAATTCTTTTAAATGACTTTTCAACATTTTTTTTTCCAAATACAAATTAATTTTTTTTACAATAATTATTTTAAACATAATTCTTTCAACATTAATTATTTCAAAAATAATTATATTAAAATCTTAAACCAAACGGACTTTTAAAAATTTGAATATTTTAACATTGTCTAGAGTATTACAGTTAATTCTATGTCACCTTTTTCATTAATATATATTGTTACTAGTTGACAGATAGTGTCTCATATCAATCACGATTCATTTTTCAAGGACAATTCTGTCATTTAAATCTTTTATGGTTAGTTTTGTTAATGACAACATATTTTAATGATTGAATTTGGTACTTTATCCTAAAATTAATTCTTTTAAAAGCAAATTAAACAAATCCACTATTTGGTTATTAGGTTTTAGAATTAATTTTCATCTCCCAAATTGGTTTCAAGGGAAATGATTTTTTTTTAATTTCTCAAAATCACTTTTCTTTTAAAGATTATCAATCATAAATTACTTTATCCTAAAATTAACCCTAACTAAATCAATCTTACCTAACCACCCAAAAGAAAAAAAAAATATCAATCTTACCTGAGATTAATTAAACCGCAAACTTGGATTTACATGTGTTAATTAAGACAAAATATTTTATTCGAAACATTGCTATTTATGTATAATGCAAAAATAATCAATGTGTTATGCACGATATATATCATATGTTATGCAAAACATATATCATATACACATTATATATCACACATTATAAAGAAAAAATATTATAATATATTATATGATTACCATAAAAAATATAATATGAGTTTAATCAAAATATAATGAGTTTAATCAAAATATAATATAACTTATGTCCAATCAAAATGTTTCGTTTGTATGACTTTTTAGGCAATAGAAAAAAGAAAATACAATTATAATTAATGTAATAACATATGATTGAATGAATATATAAAAAATTGACACATTATAAGTGAATAAAAGTTAAATTCATATTATATATTTTACACAGTATAATAAGTATTTGAGTTGATATATTTTAGGAAAATTTTGCCTGTTTAATTCGCTATCGAAACAGAGAAGGTAGTAGTAGCAGTATATATAAGAGGCCAAAACACAAGAAACTGCTATTTCAAAGCTGGAATAGTCGGATAAGGAGCGGTGCTAGGCCCTCACTCTCCTTTCTTCCATATCCCAAATCTCTAACACTCTTGAGTTCAGGTAGCAAAATTTCCTTTTCTTCCTTAATCCTTTCACCTAATCACACCCTTTTTCTTTTCCCTATTCTTTCTCTCCGCAGTTCCACAGTTTATTTCTCCTCTTATTTGGTTGTTTTTCCACTGCGTTACCATCCCCATGCCTCAATTTTTGGATGTTGATTATGTTAATTTTAGGGTTCGCATTACATTTCATAGTTTTGTATATCTGTTGTTTCGATTAGTAGTTTAGTACTAGGTTTTCTGTCGTGTCTTGTGGAATTCGCACTAAAAACATAATTTTTATTTTATTTTTTAATTATTTTTCTTTGATTTTGAATGTTTTGTTAGTGGAACAATGGCATCCCAATTCGTACGTGAGTGGGAAGGAATTAATTCATTTGCAGCTGCTACCCAGACAAAGCTGCTTGAGCTCTTGGGAAAACTTAAACAAGAGGTTTTATTATTATTATTATTTTTTTTGTTTTTATGTTTTTTCTCAAATTATGTGCTCATAGAGGCAATTTCTCGTGCTTGTTAGTTTTATTTTTTACTATTATTGTTGAAATAGTGCAGCAAGGGTGTGTATTTTTTGACTGAATTTCGTTGGTTTGTGAATTTGGTGTCTATTTTGTTGGTGTAGAATGTGAACTCTTTGACTATACTTGTGATGGGAAAAGGTGGGGTTGGAAAATCTTCAATTGTTAACTCCATCATTGGGGAAAGAGTAGTTTCTATTAGTCCTTTTCAGGTATGTGACTCTACTCTCCGGTGGTGCTATTTACCCGCTTGTTATGTTTACATGTGAATGAAAATGTTGTAATTTTTGAAAAGTCGGAGGGGCCACGACCTGTGATTGTATCGCGAGTAAGGGCAGGATTTACGTTGAACATTATTGACACTCCTGGTCTCATTGAAGGGGGATACATCAATGATATGGCGCTTGACATTATAAAACGGTATGCTTATGTTTAATGTAACGCACTGTGTAACATTCCACTTGTTCTTTTATTGATTATGATCCTTATGATTATTTTTTGTTTGGATGGAATGTGGATTTTTCGTGCAGTTTCCTTTTGAACAAGACCATAGATATTCTGCTTTATGTGGATCGCTTGGATGCCTATAGAGTGGACAACTTGGATAAGTTGGTGGCTAAAGCTATAACAGATAGTTTTGGCAAAGGGATATGGAACAAGGCTATAATAGCACTAACACATGCTCAGTTCTCTCCACCAGATGGATTGTCATATGATGAATTCTTCTCAAAAAGATCTGAGGCTCTGTTGAAAGTTATTAGATCAGGTGCCCGGATAAAGAGAGATGCCTTTCAGGTACTCACCTCTATTTATTTAGTCGTATCCTGTAAAGGCTGTTTTGTATATATGGCCTTTATGGTACATAGCAGTGTTTTCAAACCTTGACTGAATCAGCTGGTCCGAGAAGATTAACCGTGAACTGGTCTACTTGTCACTTTCGTTATGCCCTTGAACTTTGTTTGTTACAAATAGATACGTCATGCACGGCTTGGCCAGTAGAACTGGTCCAATTTATTGGATATTTTGCACAAATACAGAAAACCAGAATTTGAACCTGGACTGATGCATTGGTAGGGTGGCATTTAACTGCCAGGTTAAAGCTATGTCTTAAATTTATAGCTTGAATTATTTTTTGTGTTATCCCTTTTGACGTAAAGAATAATGAATTTAATGCAGAAGTCACAATTGTAAGAATTTAACTGTGAATTCCTACAAGGTGATGATTTCCTAGTCCTACCACTGAACCATTCATGTTTCTTTGTTTCTTGTTATGGATTTTCAATACTGTATTTAATCCATATTATGAAGTTAGTGTATTTAATGTTGTGAAAGGGCTTATGTTGGATTGTCGTGTGTACAAGTTTAAAAGGTTTTGGTAGGAAGTGAAAACGGCAATGCTTTGTAGAGCCATTCTGTGTATTCTGTTGTATGTTCTATCTGGTTCAAGTGAAATGTATGTAATTTCAAGGGGATACCTTATATTTTATTTCTTATGGGACAGAAACTTTATGGCTTTTTGGGCATTCATTTGATAGATATTCTTTGAATTTGGAGTGTCTCATTCTAGTGTAAATTACTTTTTTGGTTAGAATAAATTTGTTCTTTTTTTACAATAAAGATGATTTCTGCCTAGAATTTGTCCCTTTTCTTGTTTGTTTATATTCTTTTATCATTTTTTTTTAATTAACTTCATGCTTGTATTCTCCTTTTTGTTGTTATCCTAGGCATATAATGTTCCAGTAGTTTTGGTCGAGAACAGTGGGAGATGCAACAAAAATGATAGTGATGAAAGGGTTGGTGATTTGCTTTTTGGCATTTTCTTGTATTCTCTTTTAGTTCATTGATCTTTCTTAGTCACAGACTGAGAAGAAGTGTATGCTGCTTGGTGACAGGTTCTTCCAAATGGAACTGCTTGGATTCCTCATCTGGTGCAAACAATCACAGAAATTGCATTAAACAAAAATGAGTCCATCCATGTTGACAAGAATCTAATTGAAGGGCCAAATCCGAATCAGAGAGGAAAATTATGGATCCCTCTTATATTTGCTTTCCAAGTAAGCTTTTGAGCTTCTCTTGTTCTCTCTCTCATCTTGATAAAGAATTTTATCAAGATGAAGAGAGGAAGAGTACAAAGATATTGGAGGATAACAGAACTAACAAAAGATGAAATCATAATTAAAGCAAACTTTTCAATTTTTCGACATATCTATGAGAGAAACCTCTCCAATAAAATCATTAGTTTTTTCTGGTCAAGTAGAGGCCAAGCACCTAATCTTATCCCTCTAGACTTGCTTACCCCAAAATTTGTTCCTAAATTTACAAGAAATGCACTCCAACCAAAATACATATCCTCTGTTCTTGTCTTCTGTTTGTACTGATTGAGAAGTGTGATGCATTCTTTTTTTCAATTCTCTTTTATTGTTCTTGTCTACAGTATTTCTTCATCATGAAGCCAATAGTAGGACTGATCAATGATGACATTGAAAGTGAGCCAAGGCCGGCATGGGAGTTGCGTGACGCAGCAGCTCAGAGGAGGGGGAGAGGCCGATACTAGCCGCACGAGCCCTTAGTGTTCAAGAAGATTCCATAGATGTTTAGTTTCCAAGTGAATTTAAGATGGGATTCCTTTCACTGCAATTGCTATTAGTAATGTTGTAGTAATCTGCGGCATAAGAATTTGTTTGGTTTTGAGAGGATTGTTTGTGTGCTGAGACATTTACTTATTTCTGCATAATTATGTTGTTAGCAGTAGTTAATGCCTTAAACTTGGCACTTAGATATGCAATGCCATCATTGATATTAAGAATGTTTCTTTTTTAATCAGGAATGGATAATTTGCCAAAGTTGTTTTTTGTTTAAGCTGTGATGAATTTCTCCAAATAAATTTGGAGTACTCAAGAAAACTGTAGAGATTTAGGGCTTGATTGGTTTCTATTTTTATTTTATGTTTTCTTTTTTAATTTTCAGAATTTCTTTCACAAAATTTTGAATGTAAAATTATTTTATACTAATAATGAATTAAAATTTAACTATTTATAAGAACTAATAAAAATCAAATATTTTATAGGTGAATTAATATATTTTACATAGTATATTGATCTGCTTTACTATTATTGTGATGTATCTCTTAAATTTTGTTTCCTACTCGTTGTGTTTTAAAATTTCACCATATATAATATAATTTTCAAATACTCATATAATTATATAGTGACCACTCATTTGTTAGAGTAATTACTGAGTCGGGTTGAGTTCTAAAAAATAACTTAATGAAAATTTTACACCTCTACTCCCAATGAGATTTTTTTCTCATTTCCAAGAATCGATTAGAGACCTCTAATTAACCAAGAGTTGGATCCCTAATAATACTAGTGAAGAATAGAGGATCTGCTACAATCAAAATTGAATTACCCACATTTTGAATTAAGTGTAATCCAAAATTATGACAGTGCACGGTACACCTAAACCTAGGGAGCGCATCACAGCATCCGCTCTTCTACGAGAAAGTAGAAAAGAGCTACCAATAAAGATACATGATTGAGCACTCACACGTGCCACATGTGTGGGCCCCAAAACGACAACGTCCTTTTAAAACAATGCCGCCGCCGTGTGCTCAACGCTCGTTGAGGTTCCCTCCTATGAGCTTCTAACTAATCTATCATCGCACGTTTGAAAATAACAAGGGACAACAAGTCACTTAGTCACTTAGGTAGTGTTTATTTTTAGTGACTCTGTAGTTAGAGACAAGAGACAAGTCACTACCAGCACACAGTGACTCCCTGCAATACACATAGACTCCAAAATTGGGGTGAATAAAAAATTAATAATTTTGTTCATTGAGCAATTGTTTACTGAGTCACTATGACCCTCACACCAAACACTTGACGGAGTCAGTTTTCACTAACTCCTTGACTCTAACCTTAGAGTCAGAAAATACAGATGCAGCCTTATCAATTTAATTCCTCAAAAATACATTATTTGATAAATTAGTCTATAAATATTCTTAATTCATCCTTAGCATTTTAAAATATAAGGACAAATTAGTCCTTTACATTTTAAAGTCTCCAATTGAGAATTCACAATTCATTACTGAATAATGCTACATATACATTATAAAATTATTCATATTAGTCATTATATGCAATAAAATCTTCTAAAATTATTAATCCAACTTTTAAAATGTTAAATTAATGTATAATACTAAAAATGGATTAATAGTTTTTAAAAGTTAAATTATTGTATATGACGGTTGATGATGTCTAATTTTGTAATATACAACTCATAAATAGGGATAAATTAATTCTTTTTAATATAAAAGTTGGACAATTACATTTCTATTTGGAGGGATTAATTTGTTCCCTCTCATAAGTTGTAATAAGTTGTAAGTGATCAAATTAAAATATTTAATTTCAAGAGAGTAATTTATTTATTTTTTCTAAATCAAGAGAAAATAATTTAAAAATTTGAAATTCTAAACAATTAAGACTAAATTAGATATTTAGTCTCTTGCAAAGACAAAAACAAAAGAAACTATGCGTTTCGTTCACACGTACAAGGAGATACCAATCCCCAATCTCCAACTTTTCCCTAGAAAATTTCCATTTTCTCCCTCTGATTCCCGGAAAAAACCATAAAATTCGACAAACCAGCTCTTGCCACTTTCGCCAGCTCCAACTGCTTCCTCCGCCAATTTCAATTCGCCGTTTTTGTATTCCTCATGATTCGATTTCGTGTTGATGAATGAGCGCTCCTAGCCCTTCCAGCGCTTGTTCATCGGTTGCTTTGAATCTATCCTCATAGCCTCTTTGATCTCCGCGTTCGGATTCGTTTCCACAATTTTAAGTCTCTATTAGGTAAATTAATTTTCCGTGGTGTTAGGTTTCTATTTTTGTTGATGTTGTTTAAATTAAACGAGAGATTTTTCTTTATTGTAAAGAATTCGAGGATTTTGGTTAATATAACTTGTCTTTGAAGAATGTTTGACCTAAGTCTTTGTTAGATTTTATCATGGTTGAATTTAGTTTGATGATATTATTTTGTAATTTGTTCTTCAAGTAGAATTCAGCTCAAATTGATTTTTTTAATTACTTCTTTATATTTTTCTCTGAATTGTAGTCACTGTAGCTATGTATCACGCGAAAAAGTTTTCGTCATCAGCTATGGTGCCGCATAAACCTCAAGGTGGTGGTGGGGAACAAGTTGCAAATGTTGGGGTTTTGGATGGATCTGCGGTGAAAAATGCGGCACCTGCTGGGGGAAGTGGGAAACAGCGTTTGCGATGGACATCTGATCTTCATGACAGATTTGTGGATGCCATTACGCAACTTGGTGGACCAGACAGTGGGTATTTCTTTTCAATGTTGAGATTATTACATTTCCTCTACTAGGGCAAAAAAGTCTTTTCCTTTTGCAATTTTTTTTGGCAATTTTCCATGGTCTTTGAAAATCATTTTGGAAAAGAATGCTTTTTTCTTTCTTTTTTTTGATAATTGATTGTCTCTTGCCTAATTTATCAATTTAGGCTTTGTTTTTATAAACAGCTTAATTTTAAATATAAACCGTATTGAACTTCTTAGAAAGGACTTATATGAAAAGTTACTCATAAACAAGTTATTTTGTGTTTGGATATACATAAGAAGATAAGTGGAAGTGTTTGTTTTAGTGCGTAGTGATTTTTTCTAGGAAGTGGTGTAGGGGACTTTCTGGGAATGGATAAGTTGTATAGCCAATTAGGTTCAAACAGGTACGAAGTGATTTTTGACAGATGAGAAGTTAAAAAAGTCACAATTACTGTTGTCCAATCGCACCCTTATTATTGTATGCTTGTTGCTTTTCATGATATTGCTTACATTGTTATTTGTGTCTCAACTCTCAATGATTTGCGCTGAGTTGCACACTGATAGACAATACAAAGTTGGTTTGCATTGATTGAACTCAATTTAACAATAAAATAGGAGAGTTATTGCAACTTTGATAATAGTGAACCGCCTTATGACACTTGAGCATCTATACATATTCCCTTTCAATTGGAAACTCCATTTGGTCTGTTTGCGTTAAACAGTTAATTGTTTCTCCTTTTACTTATATAATTGGTTTTCCTTATAAACAATGAATGTCAACTGTGTAGTAAAGCACATGCACTTTGTAGCTTTACTTTTAAGAGGTTTGCTATGTCCTCCTAAAACACCTTCATAACCATCGTCCTAGTTGCTAAATGAGGAAAAGATTGAATACCTTTTATGTTCCCAAGATATTGTGTTTGCAAATGTTGAGTATGTTCTTTGTTTAGAGATTAGGAAGATATATAATTATTCGTTCTTCGAATCATATGGAAGTTTCATTGTGCCTGGAACTTAGTTCACATTTAGCTGCTTTTGATTATTTCTTGAATTTGCTTTTCCAAGGCCCATTTTTACTTTTTAATAAAAAATGAAATAGTCAGATAAGGTATAAATTTTTGAATGAAACAAACACTAGCAATGTAAGTTGGACTGGAATAATTCCAGTTGTTTCTTCCTACAAGGAAATCAATTGTTTGGTGGCAGAGATTATTTGTTTCAAATTGTTGGCTTCATTATATGTGGTGGTTGCCAGCCATGTAGGCACTCAATTTTTGTTAGGAAGCCAATTTATGCAAAATTTTAAGCTTATTTTTTTGGAATAATTTTTTGTTTTTTAATTTTCATCATAGGAGCAACACCAAAAGGTGTTCTAAGAGTGATGGGCGTACCTGGACTTACAATTTATCACGTTAAAAGCCATTTGCAGGTATTATCTTCCAGTCTAATTATTTAGATAAAAGCGCTAAAATGTAGTTTGTTTATTAATTTGATATTGATTGTAATCTCTCTCTCTCTCTGATATCATCTGAATCAGAAATATCGCCTTGCAAAGTACTTGCCTGAATCTCCAGCTGATGGTAAAGGTGCCTTGCTCTTTTCTTCCCGTCCTCCCCAAAACAGAATGACTAACAAGATGCACCATCTTATTTTCATTTCACAACTTAAACTGAATCTGACTGGATTTTTATCTTGACTTTCAGACTCTAAAGATGAGAAAAGGATATCTGGAGAAAGTGTTTCTGGCATAGATTCTTCCCCGTTAGTATCTTAGCCCTATACCTAAATAATTATAACTCCATTTGTTTTTTTCTCTGCTTGTAACATACTATGAAATGGCCTTCAGGGGATTGCAAATCAATGATGCTCTAAGAATGCAGATGGAGGTTCAAAAACGTCTTCATGAACAGCTTGAGGTTTGGTACCTGGACTTTTTCTGTTTCTCTTGGTGGATAGCTGATTTTTTTCCTTTTTGCATAGTTCTTGTAGCTCTCTGATGCAAGCAAGGATCATTCTTGTTCCTTTTAGAATTCAGACTATCTGAAAGCTTTTACAACTTTTGCTTGTTTCACAGTAAATTTAACTTCATCTCGGTGGACATTCCACTTCAACCATTGATTTGTTCAATTATTTGCTTAAAAACTTTGATTGTAAACAACTAATTTATGTTTTGTTATTGTTTACAGATTGGATTTATCTGTTTGTCATAGATGGAAATATAATCATGTGACCTTTGTCTTAAAAAGGAAGTATGCATGTGGATGATCTAAGTGATTGGTTAGAGTTAAATTTACAATAAAAATTTAAAACGTCACTTTAGTAATTAATTGGAAGAGATAAGTCAAGTTCCACATTAATGGTTTAACTCTTTTACTTGTTTTCTTCATTTACCTAATTGATTGTAGATAACGTAAGTAAAGTGAGGAGAAACAGAAAGGCAATGCTTGATTATTAAATTAGTTGGCCTTTTAGATTCGTGCAATTCTTTGAAATATACAAACTATTTTCTATTTGTTTGATCTGTGAGTCTTGCTTCTTTTGCTTGGGTAGATAAACCCACTACATACATCTATAACATTTCGAGTTTTGATTAAGAAGAATAATTAGATATTTAGCTATGGGATTGGGTGGAATAAAATGAATGTTGTATTTTATTCATAGTATTGTACTTATGATTTTCCCTCTTCCCGTTGTAAATTTTTCTGGTTATGATAAAGCTTTTCATTTGCTTAAATGATATTCTAGGTGCAAAAGCAGTTGCAAATGAGAATTGAAGCGCAGGGTAAATACTTGCAGAAGATCATAGAGGAACAGCAGAAATTAGGCAGTACCCTGGCAACATCGGAAGCACTACCATCGTCCCATGATAAGCAAAATCATCCCGGGTCTGAACCTTCTGGATCCACTGACGCCATTGCAGATGGAGTATCGCCGCTTAAAAAACAGAGAATTGATGATGGTTCAAAGGATGGCGTCAGCACTCGAGGGGCGCCAACAAAGACTGATTCCAACATTGGTCAGTTGGGTCCAAACTCGGATGAAAATAATGCTGGGTTTGGATTTGATTTGGATACAGAAAAGGGTCAAGATAAGGAGAGTAAGCAGTAAGTAGTTTCCATTTGTAGGTCAACATGGTCCTCTTTGTATTGTGTAGTGTATTTTTCTTCTTCTGGTAAAAATTATTAATCAGGCTTGTGTAAATTATATTTCATGCAATCCATTTGTATATATATGTGTAGATATAATTAATAGGTGCATTCTTCTCTCCTGTTGTGAGAGTCATAAACTTTATGCTCTCTCACTTAACAGAATTGCATTGTACATGTTGTTTATGGTGGTGAATGTAGGAGGAACCAACCATGTAGTTTATCAATGTAATTTTGTATGGTCTGGCTAATGTCACAATTCTGAATGAACTAGTGATGCAATTCTTTGATCTTACCCCTTTCTGGCAGAAGAAAGCTAGCTAGATTGATTATGTAAGAAGCTTTTCTCTTTAGTCTTCACAATAATTGAGTTTGATTTAAATGATATCTGTATAACTAATAAAAGATATATGGATATATTCTTAATGAGATTTAATTTTTTTAAAATTTGACATGGTATCATTTAATCTGAACTATTTGAGTTTAGTTATTTGGTCTCTATAGACTCATCTGTCAGTGGTGCTATCTACCTCTGTATAACAGAAATCGAAAAAACATTATACAGGTCAGATTGAATGTTACTCATAATATCCATAGTTGTATTCAGTGGTCCAATTGAAAATGAATGGTCAAGGTTCTTGTTTCATTCTATAACTATAATTAGAATATTTTGGGAATATTCTTATTATTTGTTTTTTAGTGGTGAGGATAATTCTGTTTAACATTTTTGTAATGTTTTGTAGAGATAGGGACCTGCTTTAAAAAAATTATATAATATAGGAACTTAATTATGTAGTTTTAAACTAGAGGTATTTAATTGAAAATTAAGTATACTTATTATATAGATCAGTAAATTAATTGAAACTTTAGGGTGCATTTCATTTCAGTTTTTGGTTTTTATTTTCCTATTTTTCTACTTTTTGAGTTTTCTGAGTAGAATACTGACAAATGTGAAAAAGAAAAAAGAAAAAAAAGGGAGGAGTTATGAAATAGAGTTTAATTATGATGCATTGCTATCGGCCAATTAAATTCATTTATTTATGTCTTTTTTGTTAGTGGATAATTGAGTTAAAAACTTTTGCTGATGTATCAATTCATGATTAAATGTCTGTGTAAAATTACTTTACACTGACAGTGAATTAAAATTAAACTCCGAAATATTCAACTTCAGCTTTGCCTTTTTTGTCCCAACTAATCGATCATCCCAGGTCATATACCGGAAAATGGTAGGCGAGGCTCCTTGGAATTTGTTTAATCTATAAGACTCGAACTTAAGACCTTATTTAAGGGATAACAAATCGATTATCACTTGTATCTACCCCATTGATTAACTTTATTGTTAGTGTCTATTTGTCTTACTGTTTATAGCCTCCTATTATGATCAATGAAACTATTCTTTGACCAAAAGGGGGGGGGGGTGTCTATGTCTATCTGTGTGAAATGAGTCTAAATTTAGAGGTTTGGCAGTTATGTAAAAATGAAAAAAGAACACACACACACACAATGACAAATTGGAAAAGTAAATTCCAACAATTTTGCACCCTACTCTACATATTCTAGCCATTCAAATAGCACGATTCATTGAACAATAAAAATCAATATATTTTCATTCCAATTATATGATTCCTCCACTTGTCATACACTCATACTGCTACCAATTTTCTGGCCCAAGACAAGATCATGACATTTACTTTTGAACATACTCTTCCACACTTTTAACATTCAAGTGATTAGAGATCACCTTAGCAGGCAAGAGTACATTGTCCAAGAAATTAGTTTCTAAACAAAAAGGAAAGTGAGTTTAGCAAATGCAATGGTGTAATGGTTATTTGTTGCACCACACAAAACACACACTAACATAGGACAAATAAAAAAATAATGTCACTAAAACCACAATGTGTCCAAAATTAGACTAGAGTATATATTTATAGTGCAGGGTAAATTTGAAGTTGGGCTTATGAAATGTACACTCAGGAAAAACACTCTTACAATGGTGCAAGCTGAGGAAATCTAACAGCATTACTACCCTGAGAAAATCAGCCTTCTAAATGTTGCAAACTTTAGTGTCAAATATATATATATTGCAATCGAGAGCTATGCGAGTGCGTGGAAGTTTTCATGGAACTCGTTCAAAGTGAAGCTGTCAAAGGGGAGCCGAGCTAGTTCTACGAAGCTGATGCTTGGGATCAGGTGGCGGCGCAGTTGGCACAACCCTCTCTATCTCCTGCAAGAAAGATTCATAAGAAATGAGTTACTATGAGCAAATATGAATGAACTGGAACATATTTCAACTGTTTTATCTATTAAGGCATTCATCCACTGCTTTAGGGTCAACATTATTATAATAATTCAACAAACAGAAGATTAAAACCAGTAATAACTCAAAAGGACCAGTTAACATGCATATACCAAATTGTAGGTTAAGAGATCATGTGTTTGATGAAGTTATATATCACATTCACAGCGCTTCCTACTCCGAGTTCTATGATCCGAATTCTAGCAATCCTATATGATTAAGGCTATTATAACTCGTAACATATTTCATTCAATAGCATCAAGTTAGATTTTTTGTTTGTTTTATTAATGATTCTTATAGCATTGGCATGAAATGGAACATTAAGATAAACTGCACACAAAACGGTAGACAAATCCTAAAGCCTCAAGGTATACTATCACTATACAGAACATGGGAAGTCAAATTCATATTCACAAGTTTTGAAACAATGTAAATGTCTGTAGAAAGTATGTAATACCCGATTCATATAAATCTCAATGAGGATTTGTCATAAGAATACATGCAATCAAGAGACTAAAAAAAATCAGAAATCTTCACTCCAAATTATGAGTCCATTTCTTTGCACAGTAATATAAGGCACTGGGGAGACCTGATGAACTGACTCCTTGATAACACTTTTTTTCACCTCATAAAATCCCAAGATTCCGAAGCACTTCTCATAATTTAAACTTCAAAGAATGGTGACCTATTCATCTGATAATTGTTTGAAATGAATACTACCAGTAAACATCCAAAACTAGTTTACAATCCATCACTCGTGTCTTCTACACTCTCCAAACAAGTCATCGCAAATTTACACAAAGACTTCAAACAGTTCCTACTACAATTTTCAACCCTAAATTATTGATTTGAAACACTATAGTAATCCTTGGAGCTATGGAAAACCATCAATGGTATACTCTATATTCTAATATTGCCCAGGAAAGGAGAAGATTTTTGTAGCATGCAAAGATACAATCAAGTAATCAAGTAGCAAAAGTTAGTCTTGATAGGTATATATACTTCAAATTTTAGGAAAACAAAGTCAGATATCATCATTCAACCTAAGTCATTGCTGTCAATGAATTCATCAAACAAGTCAAATGGTGGACATGTTCTAAAATCTCCAAGTCCTCTAGACTAATGCCAACTGCCAAGAAATTAGGCAGCGATAAATATCAGCTATTAAATAAAGACAACTCACAACAATATATATATATATATAGAGAGAGAGAGAGAGAGAAATAAAATACTCATCACAATGTATAAAGAAGGATGGAAGTGAACATGGGGAATACAAGGAGTATGATAAAACAAAAGGCAGCCCACCATCCCTTAGTCATTGTTTAATGGCCATACCTTCAGATAATTCAACAAAATATACAAGTAACCCAATTACGTAAATACTTTGCTTTCATTTTTTCCAGAATGATAGCTCTAGTTAGTGATGATGATAAAAGGCAGAAGCAAACTATTAGCCAAATATCAGCATTGCCAAAAATGGAGTATTATGGTTGTAAGTAAAATTTTGCTAATCACTATGGAAAATAAATCTTTTGTATTTCAGGTAGAAATTTTGCTCAAAGCTTAATGAGAAGACATGGATACATATCAAAGTAAAATCAAAATACAACCAAAAATAGAGAATTATAAATATGAACAATGACAAAAAGAAATCACCAACTAGTCATACATTGTATTTCCAAAGTGCAACCAGTTTAAACATTCCATGTGTAAGACTGTAAGTAAGCACTCTCTAGATATGGTCTTCAATAACAAAATGGCAGTAATAAACTAAAGATGCATAATGACAAAGGAATTGAAACATACATGCTGCTTTCTGAGTCTCTCATTCTCTTCTTCTAATCGCGAAACTTTTATCTCCAGTTCTTGTGTGTAAGCCTGTCCATTGAGATAGATTTATCCTTGTTTCAAATATAAATTTTAGAAAAACAAAAGTAAATAAACAACACCATGACAAAAAGTATAACCTGTTTTCTTGCCCGCGACCGAGCTGCAGATTCTCTATTCTTTATCATCCTCTTCTGCCTCCTCTCCACAGTTTTCTCAACTACATTGCCAGAGGCAACCCTTTTCCTACCCGGTGCCGGCGTATCCGATAATGTACCCATCAAAGAAGTTGGTGACATAGTCACCATCTCAGAGTATCCAGCATCCAAAACCGGATTCACCACAATAGGAAAAGTTTGCTGAACCACAGGACCAACCACAAAACCAGCCATCACATTACCCTGCTGCTTCTGATGTTGCTGCTGTGGCGGCGGCTGCAGCTGCGGCGCCGGCACCGAAGGCATTTGGTACTGCATCCAATGTGCATTAGGGGTAACATTATGTTGGGAAGCCACATTTGAATCAACACCTGACATGCCCCCATTATCCTCAGCAGCAAAAGGCTCAGCAACCACTCCTGCTTTCACCAAGAAATCCTCAAGTGTCATCTCACCAAGTGTAGGTTGTCTTTCCTGAGTTTTCCTTTCATTACTAGTACTCTTCTTCCTCTGCATATCTCTCCAAACCTCATCAATAGTTTTCTTGCTAAGATCCCCAGATAGTGTTAAGCTACCTTGTGAATTCAGGGCTGAAATAGAAGCTACTTGACCATGTTGTTGCATGTCAGAATCAGCACCAGAACCAGAACCACCAGACTCAGCAGTCCACACACTCTTCAGAAGCTCATCAAGGTTCATGCTCCCTAATGGCTTCCCTAAATTTCCAAGCTGGTTTTGAACCTCATCAAGGGTGAGGTTATACAAAGAACCTTGCCTAGCCAAGGAGCCAGTTTTTGACTCTTGGAGTGCCCCACCTTGAGAACCCATTGTCATGAACCACCCCCCAAAAGAATAGGCCTAAAACCCTATACGTTTCATTTCCCCAAAATCAGTCACAATAGCCAGAAAAAGACACTTCAATCACTCTATTTGGGAGCCAGCAAGGTAGAAAATACAGTGACCTGAAAAACCTAAATAGTAGAGTAGCTAACTAGCTATGCAGTGGTTTTTGTATCCAAAGGAACAATCTTGACACCAAACTTAAAACAAGAGAACTAAAACACAACCAATAACACTAAATTTTTGAGATTTGATGACACTGTGACAATAACTCAAACACAAAGCAAGCAGTGTGAAAATGGGGTGGTTGGAAATTGGACCCAGAAGAAAAAATATATTTACCCAGATCAGGAATCAAAGGGGAAAATTACAGGAAATGAAGAAGATGCTGCAAAACAGTATCAACAAAGACCAACACAAGAAGGTGAATTTGAAAGGTTTAGACTCATGAACCAATCATGCATGCCACTTGTAGTACCATCAACACAGTGTAACAAAGGAATAAAACCCCAAAAATTGATTCATACAGCAATAACCTCTCAGCATAATAAACAGCAATATCTTTTGGTCATGGAAAGTGGGGACTTAAAAAAGAGTCTATAGGGAGAAATTTGCTTACAGAAACCAAAAGAATGAAGAAGATTTCACTTCAAAGATGAAAAAAAATTAAAAATGGAGGATTTATTTATAAAAAATGGATAAAGAAATGTTTGGAAACTGTTGAAAGAATGGACTGCTCTGACTTCATCACTTACAAACAAAACAAAAAATCTGAGGGAACTGTACTAAATTTTTCATTTCTTTCTTTCTCTCATTCATTCATTCACCTGGAAGATCCAATCTGAATCTTTAAACAAAAGTGGGCCTTTTGATTTCTTTATTTTTTCAAGATTGGGAGTGGAAGCACTAACCCACACCAAGCAAGGAAAAAATATTAAAGAAAAGGTTTTGAAAAGATGAATATCTAATAATATAATAAGAAGGAATGAAAAAGAACCTATATTCTCTAGGATAATGCTCTCATATTACGTATAAAGTAAGCAAGTTTTTCCTTATTGCTTTATTCTAAAGTGTATTGTATTCTTCTTAAAATGCATCTTTATTGATCACTACTTTACATATTTACATGACATCAAGTAGGATTTACATAAATCGTCACAAGCTACTTTAAATCTTCTATCAATTTTTGAAAACTCTAAAAAACATTAACTTGCCTATATAAAGATTTAAAGTAAGCAAGTAGAGATAAACATTAACTTACCAACATTAACTTATATATGTAGAGATAAACATTAACTTACCAATATAAACATTAACATAGAGTTGGGCTAGGTGTACAACGCGAAGTACTAATAATGTATTATTCATCGTATAATGCGGAGAACATTCATCAAAAGTGAAAAGTGTGTTTTTTGTATACACACTATCATAATGTACGTATTAAGAGTGCGCGTATAAATGAACGTATTTCAACACATAAAATGAACACATATTTTAATAGCATACGAACATATTTGGTTATCGAAAATAAACACATTTATTTCATATAACAAACACTTAAGTATGAGAAATGAACATATTTATTTAAAAAAAAACATCTTAAGCTCATGAATTTTATGACTTTATATTGAATTGTGTTCGGTTAAAGTATATGTATGTGTCAATTTTGTATTGTATTATGTGTTCAGTTACAGTATAAATATGTGTTCATTTTGCATTGTACTATGTGTTCAATTGCAATGTATGTATGTATGTGTTCAATTGCAATATATGTATGTATGTGTTCATTTTGCATTGTATTACGTGTTCAGTTACAATATAAGTATGTGTTCACTTTTAACTGTATTATGTGTTCAATTACAATATATGAAAGTATTCATTTTACATTGTATTATGTGTTCATTTGCTAATAAATAATTTTATGAGCTAAGTATTACCTGGTGTGTTTATTTAATCATATATATGTGTTCGTTGAACTAAGTTATAATATAAAAACAAATGTTTTTGTTTATAACTGAAACAATCTCGGATTAACAAAAGATTCAATTGTATGATAAAAAAAATTAAAAATCTCATTAGGTATCACAAGAATCATTGTTAAAATTGATTCTAATACATAAACATAATAGACAATTCAAACATCCTTCTTCGTTTCACTTATTTCCTATTTTGTGATTGCTTAATCAAAAAATTAAAGAGATGAATACAATGAATTTACAAAGAAAATAAAAGATAACCAAAAATCTCACAAAATTAAGGGTTGAGTAATGAAATGTTCTTTGGCAAGCACCTTAAGAGAGTGAATTGTGCTACAATAAAACTTTGGGTGATTAACTTATAAATATACAGTGACATATATGTTGTCAGTATCTAGTGTTAGTGTTGTGCATTAATATTCAATCACTAATGTTTTACGTGTGTGCTATCCATATTATATAGGATGTATGCTATACGTATATCACATGTACGTATATCACACGTCCTGTAACATGGATAGCACACGTTGGATACAAGTTGGACGTATTTTTGTTGTACTTATTGTATTAATATTTTCTGTGCTATAATAGTTAATGTTTTTTTTTCTGTGTTCTTCCTCAATTTAATAACTAAATAGTGAAGACTTAATTGATTTGCACCACATGACTCAGCCATTATGTGTCCCTCTTGCATCATGTCTTATTATGCTGCTAGAAATCTCTATATATGCTAAATTAGGCTTCATGGAAGTATGATTAAAAATTACCTCATATATACAGCTTAATTCTCTATATATAATAATATATAATTTTGTACAATTTTTATTATTTTATTTTTTAATAATGTTATTTGTACGTCTTTTTCTTTTATATGGATCTCATCTTTTTATCATTTACTTTTTTTTTCTTTCAGTCCATTCTTTCTCCATCTTTTTCCCTTATACATTTTGAATGTACACATCCAATGATCCAATAGATGCACAAACAATATTTCTCTAATTTTATTTTTAGTTTAAAGTCTCATTCTATCATGCCATCTATCTTATGACTCGTATATATATATATATATATATATATATATGTTGCCACAGAATTTGAAACTTATATACCAAATTAAAGGTGATCGAACCCATGATATTAATTAGCTTCTTTGCTCCCTCATTGTAGAGAACAATGTATGAAAGGTTCCCATTATATTGGTGCATGTTGTGTATGTGTGAGTGAATAATCTTACTAATATTGTAAGAGTGATGATATTTATACAATAAAAAAATTAGTTAAAATCAGTCAATATAAAAAATTTAAGTTTTTTTATCAAAAAGTTAAAAAATGAGTTCATTAATTAGTTTAACTTTTTTTTATTACTCACCAAATATTATCGACATTGCAACATACCAATTAGAATCTAGCCAGCTTTGTAAACTTAGAAAAAATGATGGTGAAATTATTATTCTGTTCATGCTCTCAATTCAATTTTTAAAGTAGACATATTAATCATGAATTTTAAAGTTACTTTATATTGTAAAGATTTGTAACCAAAAAAAAATATTGTAAAGATTGAACCATCAATTACTATCTAAGAAATGATAGGATTCTTATCGCTTATATCTACCATGGCCATGACATTTAGCTATTATATGAAATTATGAATATTAATATATAGTTTGTACAACTAATGTTTGTTTGTACAATTAATGTGATGACATATCAAATATATATTTTTCATTTCAAGAATATCTAAAAGTTTTATATTTCCATACATATATATTTTTCTATCTTTATAATTTTCATTTTATTCTGTATTTTACACCTCATTATAGAGAGAGTTGATGTGTAGACAGAGCACACGTACAAATAAAGGAATAAAGTTGGGTGATGAGTGAATGAAAGCCACCAAAAGAGACATAGGAATCTGTGTACACACACTATATTTGAGGCTCAAGCATATTATATTTATTAGAAGCTTTGAATTGCATAAATGTACTTCCACGGACATAATATATAGAAAAATGATATTTGTAAGTTCTTATTGAATATAGAGCATTGTTAGAGGTACAACAACAAAAAATCAGTCAAAACAGTTAATAAATAGGAATTTGGGTCACAATCACTCCGCCCATTAAAAATATAATCATGATTAAAATGCTATTTGGGCCATAAAATGTTAAATGGGTCTTGTTGGCTGTTTTAGCTGGTTTTTTATTGTTCCCCAAGCATTTGTGGAAATATATAGTCGCTGAATATTTGATGTACAATAAATCCGTCAAAACAATCAATATATTGTGCATAATAATATAATATTAAATACACAACGTATATCACATGTCATGCACAACATCACTTGTTGTGCACAACATGTTGTGCACAACATGCACAACATATATCACATGTTATATCATTATCTTTTTTTACTAACATTTTTTTTATAGATAAACATGAGATTCTAAAATTCAAAGGGAAACTCATGGATAGAAAATACCTACCATCTTGACTAGTACGATCTCATTAAAAAATCTTCTACACTTAAATAAGAAAAAAGAGTACCATACTAGTCAAATATTACAAGCTATCCACATCAACTATATATTAACTGATTTTTTTTGTTATAAATATAATAATGTTCATATATATATATATATATATATATATATATATATATTAAAAATAGTAGAAAAAAATAAATAAAAAATAAGTAAAAAAAAAATTGTAGAACTCACATATTTTATTAACATTGTGTTTGAAAAAAACTAGAGTAAACCCCAAATTGGTCCCTGACAATTTTCGCGTCAGACAAGTTGGTCTCTAACAATTAGAAATACCCTACTCAGTCTCTCACAATGTCAAATCTCGGACACGCTAAGGTCCCTAGACGGATTCTGTAACGTTTGTCCTACGTATCAGTCCAGCACAGTGCACCCGTGCTAACTTGGCCGTTTAATGCTTGAAACGACATCGTTTTGTTAGAAATAGTTAAAATTAAACATCTTTTACTACTGAGGATGGGGTGATTTGTGACTCAAATCCAACAACAAACATGTTTAATGTTAATTATTTCTAACAAAACGACGACGTTTCACGCATTAAATGGCCAAGTCAGCACAGGTGCACTATTCTGGACTGACACGTAGGACAAACGTTACGGAATCCGTCTAGGGACCTTATCGTGTCCGAGGTTTGACATTGTGAGGGACTGGGTAGGGTATTTCTAATTGTTAGGGACCAACTTGTCCGACGCGAAAATTGTCAGGGATCAGTTTGGGGGTTTACTCAAAAAATAAATAAATATACAAATAGTACCACTCAAATATACTTTATAAATAATGAATAAGAGATAGATAGATTCTTGACTGTCAAAAGCTTACATGATTAGCAGCCGGTAGGATAGAGATCGATCGATCCATCATGATTGAACTGGAAATAATTTAAAATTAATTTTTTTTGTTACTTTGATGTTGGTGAATTTATTTATTATTGAATGAAATATAATTAAGTCATGTATAAATGAAATTAACTCTCTATTTATAATAAATCAAATATTCATCAATATAAAAATTTAAAAAAAATGTATAAATCACATAATTGATATGAATTCCTAACTACATAGAGAAAAATATAAAAGATGATACTCTTTTCGCTAATTATAAAGCTATTCGTTCACGAAAAATAGACTAGGAGTCTGTTTGGTTTAGATTTTAGTAGAATTAATGTTGAAAGAATTGTGTTTAAAATAATTGATGTAGAAAAAATTGATTTGTGTTTAGAAAAAAATGTTAAAAAGTGGATTTGAGATGATTGTTGTGAGATAATAAAAGTAAGAGCTAATAGTTTTAGCTTCCATTAGAATCAATTATTTTCAAAGTGATACACTCTTTTTAAAAGCAAAATATCAAAACAAACACGTTTACTTTTTTTTTTTTCCAACCCGATTTTTTTTGAACGCAATGTGATTTAACGCTGCAACCAAACACGCAGTAATTATTATCAAAAGCTTACACGACTAGTTGACAATGGGAACATAATACTTTTTTGGAATTTCAAACCTTTTAACAAATAAGTAATAAGAGTATTATCATTCATATATGTAGTTTTCTTTTTCGCGCTTATAGATCAAGGTTATTTTGGTAGTAAATATTAGGTATTTATGTTTTTAAAATTTTGTGGAAGAAATATTAAAAATAATAAAATTATGTTTTATTTATTTATAAAATTATGAAAACAGAAAATAAAAATTAAATGAAAACTATTCGGAACTTATATTCACTTGACAATCATTGTAGTACTGTACACTATATCTCAACATCCATTAACTTTCATATCAAGTTGTTATATAATTTTTTATCCAATATTTATCAGCATCACTTCTTGTACATAAAAAATATATTCATCACTATATATATAATATATCCATCGTATAATCACAGAAAAGGCTAACGTGGCACGATACGTAACCAATACATCCAATATTCATGTAATATGTATTTTTTTTATTGGCTTCTATTATGTTAAGATGATGAATTGTAAATAAAAAAAGAGAACATTGAAGTATGAATAAACTAGTATTTTTTTACCCGTGCAATGCACGAGAATTATTTTTTGGAATAATAAAATATAGAAATCAAACTATTAAATATTAAATTAAGATAAATATATTATATAATAATTAATTATTAATGACAAATAATTTTGTATTAAAATATTCAAACAAATCTATTGAAATAAAATGTTTGTTATACATTTATTTCAATCAAATATAATTTCAATCAAATTGAATTTCACTTGTAACAACTAAATACTCCACTTATAATTTTTAAATTATGTTAAGGTATAATTCTTATTTATTATCATTAATGTTGTAGATAAATTTCAAAATTTATAATTAATATTCATTACTTTAAAAAAAAATCAGAAAATTACAATTGATTAAAATAGAAAAAAAATCTAAACTCATAACAGCTACTTATAAATCAAAGATTTAAATGATTAAATGTTTGTTATACATTTATTTCTTTTATATAATTTTTATTTTTATTTTATTATAATCATATCATATATTTTTAATAACTAAATATTTAGATCTAAAAATTTATTAATAATTAATAGGGAAATTGTTATAAATGGATGTAATAAATTTTATTGATACATTATTTTGATATTATTTGATTGAAATATATTTATGGGAGACAAATGATATCATTGTTAGACTTCATTTTCAAATTGAAATTTTAAAATGATCCAATCACATAAATTATATATATATTTTAGTAAAGTTGCATTAATGTGCATTCTGATTGATTACTCTATTAGTTAGACATTTAATTAAAATATTGTTAATATAAATTATCAACTGAAAGTATATTTAAATTATAACTTTCATTGATTGATATAATTTACAAATAATTATTTATTTATTTAAAAATTTTAAATCATACATATTTAATTTAAAATAAAAACCAAATAGCACTAAATAGAAATGAAAGGAATGATGAAAGATAAATCAAATTATTCAATTTTTTATCCTTATATACCCATAACAATATAAAATTGAATTAGAAGAATATACTCAGTTGGACTTGTTTCATCATATTATTTTTAAAGTTAGTTCATCGTGGGAAATGTCAAAAATTATCCCGTCCTCATCATCATTGTTTGGCCTATTCCAACCTATCTAAGAAATGAAAATCAACATGATTGAACCTTTAAAATTAAGAGAAATAATATATCTATGTAAACGATACAAAATGGTCTCACCAACTTATAATATATAGTGATGAAGACAAAAAATAGTCTTAATAAAAATTAAAATTAACGTCTTATAAATCACTCAAATAAAAAATTTTCCATTATGATCCTTAATTTGTAAAATTAAATTCAGCTTCGTTGTAGAATTCCACAAAATGAGCATAATCAATTATGTTTTATTTTTTCAATTTACATTTAATATACATACATTCAATCCAATCAATTACATCTTATAATACTTAAAAAAATTTCTCTCCATATGATATGATCAATAATTTTCAAATAATACTAAATCAATATTTTTCAATTAATTAAACACATATCAAGAACAATATAATATTATATTGAATCAATTACGTATTCAATCACTTACTCACAAATCACAATAATATTGAATCATCTAAGTACAATTAATAAGCTAACTTATATATAGGGTAAATTTTATTCATACAATTATTGAATCAATTAATATAATTATTGATATTAATGAGAATCAATCATATTAAATCAAATTAAATCATATTAACTCACATTAAAATACATCAAATCATGTTTTATACTAAATTAAATTATTTTCTAAAATAAAAGGTTAATTACAGGGTTGTTCTAGGAGTGATTAATAACATTTTTTTAATTAACCCTAACTGAAAAGTTTAATATATACAATGAATATTCATTCTTAACCAATTTAAATAAATGCAATCTTATAAAAAAAATCATTTATATCTGATTTTACTCTATAATATATATACCTTTTAATGATAGAAATTTAGTAGTTATAATATACTTAAATAACCTTAATTAATTTAGGTAATTTTCATTTCCTTGATTTTTTCCTTTTATAAATATTTTTGAATGATTTATTGCTCAACTATTTTCATTTTTACCAAAAAGTATTATACGATAATAATCAAATCTTATTAATTGATTAAAATTTACTATAATGATTTGTGATTTATCATTTTCGTTACTTTATTCATTCTTCTAGTAAAATTTTTTTTAATGATACACTATTAAATTTTTTTGTTTTTTATAAATAAATTTATTTTATAATAAATGAAATTATAGAGAGGAGAGGGAAAAAATTACAAATGAAATATGAATAAAATATTTAAAAAAGGTTAGATAATGTTGGGTTGTGAATCTTGTCACTCTCTCAGTTGCGAACAATGGTCCTATATTAAAAGTTTAGACGATATTCATGTCTTGTAGTCTGAAAAAAACTATCATTTGATATTACATCAAAATAAGACATAATATATACACTCTTCTCAAACATTAGGGGTTTAAACTTGTATATCAAATGTCTTTCCAATTGTTACATGGATTGCAATACCATATTTTCAACATGTTAAGATTTTAAAAAATTACATGCATGAAGCATAATAATAAAAATCAACATACAGAAGAAGCTCTAAGATATATATCACATGTACATATACTCACAAATTCATGCGCTAACACCATTTCAATGGTGTTAGTTGACTCAAATATGTTAAAAGATGAGACATACCAAAGTTGCAAAACACACTCTAACATTTCTATTATATCTTTAAACTAAGATCAATGCAACATATTTTTTCTTTTTCATATAAGTCACAAAATTTATTTGATAATACCTCTATTTTACCTTGAATGAATTTTTTGATTGATAATATTTTTTCTTTCTAAACTTGCATCTTTTGCTTGAGGTGGAGAAAAGTAAAGTTGATTATTCATTTTTGACACATATAGAAGAGAGAAAAAAAAGTTGTAGAGAATGTTTGGAGTAGAATTAACTTTTAACCTATTTTTATTTATATAATCTCAGGTGATCTCAATAATGATATGAATAAAAAAAAAACATAATGATAAAAATATCTTTTTTAATTACCAAAGATAAAAAAAATAAAAATAAATCAATTAATATTATTATATTCTAACATATATTTCCTTTTTTAATTAACGTGCTTAACCTCAAAAAAAATTTCAAATCAATTCTCATTAATTAATTTCTTAAAATAGAATCATTTAAAGTTAGCTCATTGAGGTTGCGCCACTTGTCAGCACCTCATGAAGCTAACTCTGTTATATTATATATATATATATATATATATATATATATATATATATATATGACAGAATTTATTTTGCTAAATAGAAAATCATCTGAAAATTGAAGTACAAAATTCACCTCACTAAAAAGTAATTTTAAAAAATTAATTTAAAATAAATAATTGAAGTTTGAGATACAGAGTTAAACAAGAAAAAAAAAGAGACAATAAAAGTTAGAAATACTAATTTAAAAAAGATTATTTTAATAACAATTTGAAAAAAAATAAATTTTGTAATAGCTTTTCAAATTTTGAAGAGAATGATGTTGTGTTGGGATGCATAGTGTGAAAAAAGCGGAGGTGGGATATGATGGATATATAATGAAAGGTATAATGATATACGTGGAACATTTCTGAATATTTATAGAGTTTAATTTTGAATGTATAGATTAATAGAAAAATTGTTGTTGCATAACAGAAATATATTCAACCAGTTTTCAACGTGTGATATGTATTATACGTAATGTGTGTCATATGTAATGTTTATTATATATGACACAGATTACATATGGCACATAGCACACATTTGATGCTAGTTAAATATATAATTGTAGTACGTATATTATTAGCAATAGATAATATATAATATTTTTTATAGTGTAAATCAATTAACATTTGTGATGAATTATGTTAAATAATTATCTACTATATAATAATTACTAATAATAATTTGTCACTCCATTCTTATTAAAATTTGGTATCATTGGTCTTCACGGTTAGTTATTGTAATTCAACAATAAAAAGTACTTTATATAAAACTTTAAATAATATAACATTACTTAAAGTTACGTCAATATCAATTTAATTCAACTTTTATATATACTTCCTCACAATCACTTATTATTATTATTATTATATTATTATGCAGGGAAACTTCTAATTGTGATTTGGGATGAATTTGTTGGTTACACAAAATCACATGACATTTGGTCACTGAGTCTTCACTCTATGCCTTGGGTTTATGTCAGTGCGTGCATGCTGCAGAAAATATGAATTGTATTATTTTGAATTATATATGTTTAAATTCTTTACAAATCAAAATTTTATTTATTATTAGATAGAGTATTAATCCTATTTAAATAGGTTATACAGCCCTATCTAATAATGAATAATGAAAAAAAATACTATTTTTGTATTAAAAAAAATCCAAATCAGTAACATACATAGACTTTTTAGCATTTGGGGCAAAAAACTAGCTTTTAGAATTTATGCTAAACAACTCTCATGCATTGGTTTGTTGTCTTCTCCCAAAATGATATTTGACTCATTTTAGCACCAAAATTGTGTTTCCTACTTGTGTGTCCCATTAGATGTAATTATAACCAACTTATGTATTTCCCTTACAACTTCTCTATTTCTCATTGTTCGATACTCGGGGGAGGTTATTAGCGTTGTTCACAATATCCATATCATATAGTATATGAAATGTGCATCGTCTTATACATAATATGCGCATTATATAATGTGTTGTATGTATGCATCTCTTGAATTGAAGATGTGTATATTAATTAAGTAATAACATGTTGTGTATGACTACAAGAGATGTACCAATAATGCTTGACGTACAACAAAAATATGTCCAACTTGTATCTAACATGTACTATCTATGTTACAGGATGTGTGCTATATGTATATCACATATACATATAACACACATCCCTGTAATATGGGTAACACACATTAGATACAAGTTTGACGTATTTTTATTGTACGTCAAACATTATTATATCTTAATGTGAACGTAGTTGATGATATCCATCCATATATGTAACACTTAAATGACTATTGGGTTCTATGAGAAATCTCAAGAAAATGCGAAGGGTGAATTACCTTAAAGAGGGCCAATGTGCTCTATTCTTTGATTATATTGAAAATAATAATCGATGGGTTGAGAGTTAAAGGTAAGGAGCAAGAAGTTATCACTTATTTTTTATATGAAAGCATGTAGTTTCTGCAATACAGTTGAAAACATGAGAAAGTGATTTGCACGCAATTTTTGTATGAGAGTGGGTAAATGACACGTGCTTTTTCTTGGCCATGTAGATAAATTGAGATTACGGCTCAATAATGAATTTTAACTGGCGTATTATTGTACATTACATAAAGCTGAAAAATGTATGAATTTGTATGAAATTTGAGATATAATTTATAGTTAAAATAATATTTTAATAATTTCTCGGGGTACTATAATAGTAGTAACTGTAACACTCGATCGTTGACTGAAATAATGTAATCTTATTCAAATAAAAGTTATATATATATCACTGATAACTAAAAAATATTAATTCAATACAAAAGATCAAGAAAAAACTCACAGAACTAAACCAAGATTTTCGAAAATCATTGTACATATATAGTGAAGTTGTATGGAATTAATAATGTTTGTCGGACAATAGAAATAAGTCCAATTAATATTCAACATGTGTTATATATAATATAGAATGTGTGTTATATATATGAGCATTGTTAGAGGTACAACAAAAAAACCCAGTCAAAATAGCCAACAAGTAGGAATTTTGGCCATAATCACCAAACCCATTAAAAATATATTCATGATTAAAATACTATTTGGGTCATAAAATGTTAAATGAGCTTTGTTGGCTGTTTTGGTTGGTTTTTTATTATTCCCCAAATATTTGTGTATATATATATATGGTATATATATGTATAGTACACATTTCATATTATATATAATATATGTTGAATATTAGTTGGACGTATTTATATTATCAATAATAATGGCGGGGATAGAATGAGTGGAGGCAGGAAGGAAGCAAGGAAGCAGAAGCATGTGGGGAAGAATGGTGAGGAAACGGACAAACTCATTCAAAGGCACATGTAATGTTAATGTAATGTACGCACAAGAATGAATCCGCGTGCCTGCGTCTTTCACCGAGGACCTATTCCACGTGAACCTGTTCTTTTTCTTTCTTTCTTTTAAGTTTTAATCTTCAAATAAACACCAAACCTACCTAGCTACCTACCTCATTGGTTCTCTAGCCCTCTCTCTAGCCTATTGCCATTCAGTTATACTAACATTCACTTCCTCCCCGGCCCCTTTATATTATTTTATTGCCTTTATTTGTTTTATGGTTCTGGCAATAGTCTTTTTAGGATTATGCTATACTAACATTCAGTACGACATGTAAGAAGACTTAGAAAGTTTATGTGAAGATCGTATTATAAATTAAGAGTGGGATACTAAATTTAAATGTCTGCATAATGTACGAAAATGTGGATATACAAATAATATTTTTGTTATTTTAATTTAGTGTAGTAGTTAAGAAATCAAAAGTAGCAATGCAACTTGCTCATCTACCATCTATATATGATCTACCTAGTGTCTTTAATTTATGGAGTGCTAGCTCTTAATTAGCAGGGGCACTCATTAATCAATTCATAAGCAGCTAACTTGAGTCTACTAAGCTTTTAATTGGTCAAGTTTGAGTTTGAATTTTGAATTCAATTATTAATAATGACTTTGAATTTGATATAAGTCTAAACTTGTTTTAATTAATCAACTTAACATGCATTCAATCTTACATATATGTATTATCAAAATTCAAAAATATTATTTTAACGATTCAAATTGACATCAATTTAATGTTTACTCACACTTAATCACAATTTGAGATACACATTGCTTAAATTTAATAGTAATTTATATCTTTTTCATTTAGATTTAGATTGATTGATGTGTGTCAAAGTATACCATTACGAATAATTCATAATGTGTTAATATATTAGGTCATGTGTCAAGTAATATCATGACACATCACTTGAATAGTCGGATTATAATTCTACGTCACGGTTTATATCACCAAAAAATTTCTCATTAGCAATATAACTCGTCATTTCTCACTCCTAGTCTGATTATGTTGATATTTGAAAGCATTTATTTTATAAAAATTAAAATCGGTGCTACTTTTTAAGACTTCATAGGACTTTGCCTTATATATACACTTCATAGTACTTTGCGTCTTTGCCATATATATGCATATATATATATATATGCCATTCCCGACAAATACAATAAAAATAGATGGTATGAATTTAATATATGTTAGTTGTTGTCTTGTTAAGACTAAATATACAAATACAACAACTTCAGAAAGGATTGTCCTTGTGTGCCTATATTTTAAATTATTAATTCCAATCAAAATAATAATAATAGTAATAATAAATAAATTATAAACACTTTAATCGAGTAAGTTGGAGGCCACCACTCCTCTGTCAGGTGATGTTTTAAGACCACGAGTGTGTAAGCAGCGGCTGGCGGCAGATATTCCCATGAGGCCATCAGGGACGTTTGGTTGGAGGTAATTAATTAAAGAAAAAGTTCAATAAGATTCTTTGAACTTCAAATTATAAATTAAACATAAAAATGTTCAAAACATGTTTCATTTGTGAGGGAATGATTCCTAGAATAAGATCTCCAGTATCGTACATAAGAAAAAAAACAATTTGTTAACACCTCGGATGGTGATCCAATTCAGCGCGCAGCACAATTTGAAATCTCAATTATGACCCAAAAAGAACGGTTCAAATCAAAGATAACGAAGGGATCTGCCAAAGATCCAAGGTCGGACCTCGGACGCCCCCTCAAGGGATCAACCAAGGCCCAACGAGAAATGGATGACCCAACAAGAATATAATGGATCACAGGACGGACCCAGGTACAGATCCACCGACCCGACCCGAGGCGAGATGAGCTCGACCCCCGCTTAGGGCGGGAGCTCATCCACATCCAAGTGGATGACGACGCTAATAATCCCGGAGCCACAACGAACACGACGAGGATCGACTCTGCACGCTGTAGAAAACAGGATAAAGGTGTTATCTCGAGTAGTTCGGAATGGCACACGCAGATTGAGCTTGCTTTCCACTCTATAAATATGGTGTCACTCTCAGTGAATCAGGTACACTCTCAGTTGAGTCTCCAAGCACTAAGCACCTGACTTAAGAATTAAAGTCATTTTCAGGAAAATACCTCTCGCACCTTGAAGAGGAGCTATACAAGGAGTTAGAGACCGGCGACAGTTCTTACATGAGCGAAAGATACGAAACACAATTCATGAACCAAATGTCATCTGAATAAATTCTCAATATTCTTATATATGCAAAATAATTTTTTAACTCAAGATATTTTCTATGTATGAAATTTGGATATTATTTAAATGATATTTATATTCTATCCAACTATATATGAAGTGTTTGTCGACGGTTAAAATATTATATAACTCCTAATGTATGTGTATATTATTACGTTATTAATAGAGACTTGCTTGTATTTGAATATGCACTTCCTTCTAAAATTTGGAGGCCTCTTGGGGAAAAAAGATTATTTCCTCATCAAATTCTGACATAGACATAGTGGGTTATGAAAGAAGTGACGAAGAGCTAACTAGTTTGAATAAAGGTGAAGACTATGGTACATTAGCTGAATAAAGGTGTAATATATACATATAATTTGATCATATTTATCAAATGTAGCTTAAAGATATACATTTAATTTGATCATATTTAATAACACTTTGTTAAAAAGTAAATTGTATTGATGTGTTTAAAATAGGGTGATATAAGTCATAGGGTCAGTTTGGATGACAGTGCTTTTGACTTATTTTAACTTCTGACTTATCAGAAGTTAAATCTGTCCCGTTTGGCTATATAACTTATGACTTCTTCGGAAGTTATTTTAGTGCTTTTGAAGAAGTTAGAATATTTGACTTCTCTATAAGCACTTTTCAAAATTGTTGAAATAAAATTTTTTGTTATATCATATTCATATGCAAAATAACTTATTCATAAGTTACTTCTCAGAAGTTACTTTTATATAAGGACTTAAATAAATTGTTTACCCAAACTGGCCCATAATACTTCTCTAATTTCTGTATATTTATTGCTAGAATTCCCTACTTTTTTTTTTTTGAGAAAATAAAGAAAAGGGGATTGACCCAAAAAGACGAGAGAAAAGGGAGTATTTTAATTTCTTTACTCAGAAATCTTAATATTTCGCAACAAATTTTACTCGAGATCTTCCTTACTTAAAATATACGGTACTTTGGTTGTTCAACACGTAATAACATGAAATAGAATATTTTGATCTCACAAAATTTTACATGTTTAAGAATAAAATATCTTACTATATATAAATTAATTTTATCCCTCGATATTTTAATCATCAGAGACTAAGGGTGTGTTTGGGAGTTTGGGTTTAGAGGGGAGGGGAAGGAGAAATTTTGAAGAGTGTAAATGTGTTTGGGAGTTATATTGGAAGGGAGGGAAGGTGTTTGAGAGAATTTTAAAATCCTTCAAAATCCTCCAAACTCTCCAATTTTTAGTTCCACCAACTTAGAGGATTATCAAACTCCCAAACAAAAGAAAGATCTTGTCTCCAAATCCCTTCCTCCCCTTCCCCTTCCTTTCCTTCCATAAACTCCACATTTCTTCCACTCCTGACTCATAAAGCCTAAGCTAATTCATTGGTTAAAAAGACTATAAAGTTATATTTAAATGAGAGATTAGCTGTCCCACATGAAAATAACTGCCAATAGTGAAGTGAGACCGTACTACTATATTTACTTCAATATAATAAGTGATTAAGCGCAGTCGTGCGTATATATATATATAATTATTAAATTATATTTTATTAAATTAATCCTTTAATTAAAAATTCACATCATACATACAGACCATATCTATAAATTTTAAAATCATTCGATATGATTTTAAATTAATATAAAAATTAACAATGTGTCATTTATATATAAGTTTAATTATGATGCATTGACATATAAAAAATTTTACATTGTCAGCTAATCAGATTTATTGATTTGTGTAATTTTTTAGTTAGTGAATGATTGAATTAAAATTTTTTGCTAATGTATTAATTCATGATTAGATGTTAGTGTAAAATTACTTTACACTGACAATGAATTGAAATTAATATATATATATATAATATTATAAAAGAACATATCTCTAATCTCGAAGATTTTACATTAAAGCTGTAAATCATATTTGGAAAGGGAAATCTTCCTGTGTTTGGAGCCAAATAAAAAGAGAAATAATTTGATTTCTAAATCAATTCTATTGTTTGAAATGTAGAGATAAGAGAAATAAATTGATTTATAATTCTCATGGAATTGATAATTGTGCATTTTCAAATATCATGGATTTGGAGAGGATTTTGATAGAAATGATTTAGCTTTCAATTCATTTTATTTCATTTCCATAATAAATCATTCCAAACACACCTATAAGTCTGATTTTGGCTCAGATTTCAATTTATTGCTTACTACATATAGCCAACTGTTTATAATAAATCTTTACACGTATTGTTTTGATCATGATGCGCCATTTATTATACTATATTTTGTTCAATAATATAGCGGGGTATTTTTTGTTGTTGCTCTACAAGTACAACTATTTCACATTTTTACCAAAACTATTCTTAAAAATAACGTTATTTAATAGTCAATTGTAGAAAATAACGGATGTAAATTATGAAATTTTATGGAAATAAATATTGTAAGGATTTAATTTTCATTCACTGACAGTGTACTATTTTTTTACACAGTCATCCAATCATGTTTTGCCACGTCAGCTATGATTATGTTTTTTCTATCCCACTACCTGAAAAGTCATACAAACGGAGCGTTTTAATTGGACGATAATGTAAAATACATTTATACGGTCAGTGCATCAAAATTAAATTTGTATTTTAATTAGTGTATATATATTAAAATTAATCACAAGTTACCTAAAAGACGTAGATACTCTTGAATTTTATAGAATACGGAAGAAATCCTCATTTTATATTAGTACAAAAAAATCCTATTAAATAATATTCCTAAAGTTTAAAAAATACCAATAACCTAGCTTGTTAGCTAAGCAACTTCCGTATAACTTGCCACACATTGAATTCTATATCAAGTACTGAGAAATTTGATAAGTTATACAAGATAAAAAATAATTATTTGTACACTAATCTAAATATAATATAAAAATTTTATATTTTGATGTTTCCTTTCCTATCTCTATATTTTTATTTTATCTACTACATCGTACAAGCACAACCTTAAAAAAAAGTAGTTTGCGATGCAATGAATACAGAACACGTGATCTCTCCATGAAGACCGTTGAAGTCTCTGAGTATTGGACAAAACGGCACATATAGGAAATACCCAAGTCTAAAACAAAATTGGAAGGAATAAAAAAATAAAAGAGCAAAAGAAAATTACTACTACTAAATAAAAACATATATTCAGAATGCATTATAAAGTAGTTAGTTACATCTAAGATAATCAAACTTAAGAGTGTACATAAATTCATATATTGAATCATAAAGTGAAACTGATAAGCTCATACAAATTTACTTATAAATTCTTTGATTCGATTAAAAATCCAAATTTATAAACTCATAAAAGTTTACGAATATTCATCTATTCAAAATGCATTATAAAGTAGTTTGTTGCAATTGATGTCTCATTTACTCGTCCAAAATCTGAGTCAATAAAACAAGAAGGGGATAGACAGTGCTTCCTGGACAAATTTCTTGAAAAAAAATGCTAGCATATCACCCAATCAGGGACGGGAAAAAGCCAGACCAGACTTTTTGCTTAACAAGTAAAGCCTGCATAATAAAAAGTAGGCCTAAGCCCAGACCAAATACAGGTAAGGCTGTAGATCCCTAACACGCCGCCTAACCTATTCCCAACCTTACACTCTTTTGTTAGCTCCCACTTTATTTCCATATGATGATGATCTCATTTATTCAAAGGAGATTCAATTGTGATAAAATAAGAGTAACTCAAAAGGAGAACATCATAACATTAACCATTTCTTTAAACAGCTTTAAATTTTAAGGGTACATGTATATATATGTAAATGTTTAGAGTTTACTAGATTGTACATTTCCCAGTGTAGATTTCTTCTCATAGTTTTTGTAGGGTTTGTTCAGCCCACACTGCTACCAAAATACAGAGACACCGGAATATGCACAGACAAATGACACTGATAGTCATATGAATTATCTATCCTATCCTTCGAACCATAAACATGAAAGATTGCACATTAATCAAGCTTATACAAGAGGTTTTACCTCATACCATAAATGAATTGTGCTGCATTACTAAAATTTCTAGATAATGGAGATAAAATCAGGTTTTCTCATGAAATTGAAGCATTAATGCAACAAGCCTTTACCACAACCTATGGCACATAGGATAAGTTTGAATACACAGTATATTTAAGTCCTTATATAAAAATAATTTCTAATAAGTATGCATGTATACATAAAACAATAATTTCTATTTCAATTAATTTGAAAATTGCTTTTTCAGGATGTCAAATATTCTGCATTTTTCAAAAACACTTAAATAACTTCTAAAGAAATAGTAAATTATATGGCAAGACATGACAAATATAACTTCTAATAAGTCAGAAGTTAAAATAAGTCAAAAGCATTGTTATCCAAACGGATCCATAGTGCAGTGGAACGTTAATTTCCGAACACCATAAGCAAATCATAGCTGTCTCAAGCTCTAAAAGCATTAACACTCTAGTGACAAGAAACTTCATATGCCTTCCTTTCCCACCAGACAGAGAATGCAAGAATAATGAACTAGCTTTTGTCCACGTTCGGAATATGCTAGTGAAAACTCAAGCAACTAAAAACTAAGGCTATGGTTGGAAGCCATTTATGGTTTAACTAAAAAGAATTGAAAAGAAAAAACCATAAAAACACATTCATCTGAAAAGTTATGATCCAAAGCTAAGGGGCTCAAACACATACATGTTCAAGCCTCCCCTAGCATACTCCTAAAAAATAAGGACTCCTGATAATACAGAATTCAAATTTCTCTAGTCAAAACCCTAATGGCAACTAGTCACTAAAAACAAGAGTAATGCTTCATATACACCACAAAATCAGCCACCATTTGCAATGATACAACTTTTTAAAAATGTTGAATTAATATACAATATACATTTTTAATATAGATTGATTCAACATGGTACATGTTTATCAAAAACATACATTTTTCCCTTTTAATATAGATTGATTCAACATGGTACATGTTTATTATATATATATATATATATGACTGCCAAAACTGCAAGATAACTACACAAAATTAGGTATACACACTTGTACAAGAAGAGTAAAAAACAATTGATAATTAATAAATAAATTTTTCAAGAGGATAATATTAATAACCAAAGGCACTTAAGCATACTATGCAAACTTCATTTCAATCATTCTCTGATAAAAAAAAAAGATAGAAAAAAGATGAATAAAAATAATAAAACAAAAAGGGAAAACAGTATAGAAACCAAATAAAAAACAAGCAAATCTTGACTTGTTGACACACAATAGTCCACATAAATAAATGTTTTGCTCGGTATCCGAAACTCCTCATAGTACAGATAAAACTAAAAGTTGTTGTACTAAAACAGTTCCATAGGTTTTTCAAAGATGAAGTCAAAGTTAAAATACTACAATATTTAAAAATAGAAGCAAAGATGAAAAGGTTGCTAGCGAAAACAGAACTCCATTTGATAATCTAAAGATTCTGATCATTGTAGAAATTTCATTAGAAATACGCCAATTGCATCAGCTCCTTAAACTTCAGAACAATCACCATGCCAGTAATAAATAACTGATTCATTTAGGTGGAATCTGCAAAATGAATAGCAAAGCATGTAAAACAACTTCAAAGGGAAAGAGAGAAAAAAAGGGAAGGATCCAAAAACCAAGTTTCAGCAAAACTAGTTTAAAGCTATTTATAGTCAAATACTAAGCTCAAAATGATTTGATTAGTCATTAGAATACATAGAGAACATCACAAAACTGTTTATAAACAATAAAGGTTTTATCAAATATAAAAAGTTATAAAATTAGAAGACAATTAATTAACTAAATATAGGGAAAAATAAATAGTTTGCTGCAGTGAGAAAAAACAAAAAAAAAACAAGAAAGATTATTTTCTATGATACATAGTTCAAACCAAAAGCCTTTTAGAAAAAAAAAGAAACAGAACTAAAGACCGTGAAGATGATAAAGACCAAAAGCCTTTTAGAAAAAAAAGAAACAGAACTAGATGCACTCCTCTGTTGCTCAATGGACATGCATAAAAGAACATGAGATAGTTAATGTAGTGCTAATCAGAAGGATGTGAGAAGTAATAAAAAACTCTTAGCAACAAGCATATGCAGATTCCAGCATACGCAGACTCTTAACAGAGCCTTCCTTCAATGAAATAACCTCAAAGAGATCCAATGTCTCTCATCCTCAAAGAATTACACATCCCAAAAAGCCAAATCCCATCAATCCTTCACATAATTGACTACAGCAATTCAGAGAGTTAGAAAAAGCCTCCTATGCAGAGACCACAACACATGAATAGATGTTTAGTTGCCAACTCCTAAGTACATCTGAAAAATCTGCCTTCAATTTGCTACCATAGTCAGTCAAAACTACCTCACTTTCACTTTCTACAAAACTTCTCCCTAATTTTCTTGCACAAGCAAAAAAATAGAGCACCCGTTAGCCAGAAACAAATGAATCCCACTATAAAAAGAAATTAGCAATTAACTAATGTAATGAATACAAACACACAAACAATATACACCATACCTGCTACACAAAACTAGTGCCCCATATAAGGGGCAACGCCACCATACTGCCCAGCACCAGCACCACCATGCTGCCCTCTTCCGGTACCACCCTGCCCCACCTGCTGGTTCGGATACACTGCCTGCAAACCCACCTGATTCGCGTATCCTCCAATGACACCAGGACTTATATTTGGCTGTGCACTGTAACCACCCTGCAACCCGTGCCCTGCTGCCGGAATCCCGGAATTAACCGCCCCGGCAGTCGACCCCAAACCGCCCAATAGATTAGTTAACCCCAAAGAAGCGCCCTGCGAAGCAAGCAGTGCTGTCAGCGCCTGCCCAATTGCCGGATTCAGCTGCTGCGCTGCCACCTGACTGATCCCCATCGGCTGCGCCGTGGCCGGTGCCATCAGATGCCCCTGCACACCACCACCACCACCACCACCAACTCCAACGCCACCAACACCGAAATTAGCAGTATCGTTCCTCTGAAACTGCGTCCTCTGCACATTCCCAAGCTGCGGTTGCTGCTGCTGAAACTTGCCAAGCTTGGGTCCATCAATCGCCTTCTGGCAATGCAATATGTGACCCTCGTACTCCTTATGCGGCTCCTCCAACGCCCTCCTCGCACTCTCAACGCTCCTGTAGACGAACAAACAGAACCCTTTCGGCTTCCCTGTCATCTTATCGAGCCCCATCGGACCTTCCTCGATCTCCCCGAACCTCGAGAAGAATCCAAGAAGCTTCTGCGGGTCCAATTCGGGACCAACATTGCTCACGTAGATCTTCCTCTGCGTGTATTCTGAAACCGACGCCGCCGAGGCAGAAGCTGCCGAAGAGGCTGCAGGCTGTTGCTGCGGCTGCTGCTGAACGGGGCCAATGGATGCCAGCTGGCACGCCGTCATACGGTTTCCGATCTTCTTCTGAGGCTGCTTGAGGGCGTTGCGTGCTCCGCGGCGGGTCTTGAAGAGGATGAATCCGTAGCCCTTGGACTTGCCGGAGACCTTATCGGTGACGGCCTTGCAATCCTCGATCTCACCGTACTGACGGAACGCATTGATTAGGGTTTCGGCGGTGGTGTCCCATCCGAGGCCGTGGACGAAGATCTTTCGGTGGACGGCGTCCGCGTCGGCAATACGACGGATCCGGTTAGCCACGTCACGGTGCTTGGCGGCGGCCTCGCACAGTAAGCTCAAGATCTGGTCTTTCCCGAAAGGTTCTAGAAGCTTCGGGATTGGGTCGTCATCTTCGTCTTGTTGTTGTGTTGTATCTTCTTCTTCCTCCTCCTCCTCCTCTTCTTCTTCCTCTTCTTCTTCTTCTTCTTCAACTTCTTCTACTTCTTCTTCTTCTTCTTCAACTTCTTCGTATTGTGGTTGTAGTTTCGGGGGTTCGATTTGGGGTTGCTTGGTAGGGGGTTCAGCGGATTGAGATGATTTGGGTGCGACCTTCCGCTTCTTCACCATCTTGATTGCTGGATGATACTCTGAGCTGAAGAAGTGAAGTAGGGATTTTGGGGACTAGGGTTTTAAATTTCCACAAAATCGAATCGAACGAATCACACTTCAAGACTTTCTTTTTTTTATTTCTCTGATATTTTTTTACAAAACTAGTTTTTTTTTCTTGGTCAAACAAAACTAGATTTATATCCTATATTTATTTTTTTATATATTATATATATCTCAAAGATTATTTTAGAATATAAAATTAAGCTTACAAAAAAATATATATATAAATTAATTAATGTTTTGTGTATAATATTTAAAGAAAGTAAATTTTTTAGTCATTTCACTCTTATTATAAAATTTTACTCAAATATATTAGAAAATACAATTCGATTTTTATTTTTTTTAAAAAAAATCTTATGTTTATGCATAAAAAATCTTATGTGCACAATTTCTTCTTCTACCCTCTCACTCTTTTTTATCATACTTTTCTTTCGTGTAGTTTCTTTTGAAAGGATATTTTATGACATCTTTCTAAATTTTTGTCAATATATTAGAATATCTTGAGATCTTTGTTTTTGGTGAGGCGTACATCTTTTAATTCTTTTTAAGTTTGGATTGTTTTGATTCATTTTTACAGCCTACCTTAACCTACTTCATTCCAAAAAAAATAAAAATAACACTAATCCTTAGTAAATCTTCAAATACGTTCATGATAATTTTAACACCGAAAACTCCTAACAATTAAAAATCAACAGTTTAGTCACTGTAAAACATCATACGCCTAATTATATTTAAAAGTTAGGGAAACTTTATTGCATAAAAAAAAAATCAGTCAAAACAGTAATAAAATGTACACAATATATAATACATAAAATGCACATCGTACCTTACATATTATGCACATTATATGACATATTGTGCACAACATATATCACGTATTGCAACATCAATTTTATTTATAACATGTGATACTATTTTGCATAATATGTGATATATGTTATATATAACATGTAATATATGTAGGCTTACTACTTAGATGCTTTCAGCAATTATCCGCTCTGCACCGTGGACACGATAACTGGCACATTAGAGGTGCGTCTTTCCGGTCCTCTCGTGCTAGGGACAGGTCCTCTCAATGCTCTAACGGCCACACCGGATATGGACCGAAATTATTTCATGATGATCTGAATCCAGCTCACGTACCGCTTTAATGGACCAATAGTCCAACCCTTGGAACATATTATTACAACCCCAGGTGGCGAAGAGTCGACATCGAGGTGCCAAACCTTCTCGTCGATGTGAGCTCTTAGGGAAGATTCAAGTTTTATCCCTAGAGTAATTGTTATCCGTTGAGTTAGTGACGATCCTTCCACTCGGCACCATACGTCGGATCATTAAGGGCGACTTTAGTCCCTGCTCGACGAGTGGGTCTTGCAGTCAAGCTCTCTTCTGCCTTTCTGTACATTACATAATACTTGTTATGTATAACATATTAGTTGTTTTAGTTGTTTTTTCATTCTACACGTAGCAATGTTTAACATGACCCTAATTTGAATGCATTATCTTGATTTCTACTTTTAAAAATTGAAGTTGGTGTTGACAGCCATAAAGGAAAAAATATTGATCATGTGTATTGTATTCCTTGAAAAAGTAAAATAAAATATTAAATGGAAATATAGATAAATAAACATATTTAACAAATACAAAAAGGTTCAATGTATTTTATCCAAGAAAAAATGATTTTCTAATCCACTCCATTGAGGTTCGAGAACAAATCAAGAGAAATGATATGATTTGTGGCATGCATTATAATGGAGCACTTGTAAGATGATAGAATAATATCACGTTTATCTAAAATTAGATTTGGTTGAAATTTATTAAATTTTAGTTAGCACAATCAAATTTCAAAATATTTGATTGATATTTACTTAATTTTAATCATTATGAATTACATTTATTATTTTGAAATATCAAATATGATTTACTTAAAATCAAGTTATATTTTTGGAATTTTTTTAGTTGCATTAAATGATTGACTTATTGTTGGCTAAATTTTGATGTACAAAGAGAGTTTTTCAATTTAAATTGATAGGTAAAAGCTTATAAATTTTGGAAAATTAAAAACAAAAGACTAGAGTACACTTTTTAACTAAGTGTTTGGCTTTTATTTTCTCATCAATTCGAGATACATAAACACTCACATAAAGAATGAAGTGTATGTAATCCGAATTTAGGTGTAATTAAGTATACTACATACTTTATTATTATAGATTAGCAAAAAAGCCTCGCGTACTTCGGAGATACATACTCAGCGTATGTACTCCGTATACAGTGTTCAAAAACATCTCTTTGTACGCGGGTGTTTTTCACATCTATCCTTCCATTTGCATGTCTTGTCCAATAAAGTGTAATTAATTTTTTTTTAAAACTCACATTTGCACATATTGGGCCTCACTTTGTTCATTTTTTTTCTTTTGTTTCATTTCTATATTCTCACCTTTAAGTGGCTCTAGCTTTTCCTTCTCAAAAAATCTTCTGTTATATATATATTCTTTTTAGATAATTAATCTTTTGTTATATTTGACCTTGCATTCCACTAATATTTATATATTTACAAGAAATTATTAGATATTAAATATATTACCATAATAAATATGTACTTATTTAACATGTATAGTTATATATTCTTTACTTATAATTTTGAAATTTAAATTAAGTGCTAGTATGGATAAAGAGCTTAATTAAGTCCTTGTACATAAAGAACTTTTTAATAAGGACTTTAGTAATAAGTAACTTTTAAAAAAGTTATTTTGTGTTTGGAAATAAAATAATATAAGTGCTTATTTTGATTTGTAGTGATAGTTTTTAGAATGTTGTGCAAAGACTTTTTTGAAGAAGTTAAATATTTTAACTTCTCCAAGAAGCACTTAAAATAACTTTTTAAAAAGTTAAAAGTTACATAAAAATTAATCCAAACATCTATATAATAACTTATAACTTATAAAAAATTATAAATTTGCTATCCAAACTCACCCTTAGATTTAAATCATAAAAATTAATTAGTTGATATTTGTTTATGGAAAAAAATTATCATGCAATAATTATGTAAAAAAAATTATGCACTATCTGTCAATAGAAAAATTATAAATTTAATTTTAAAATGAATTTGATTTTCATCCACTGACAGTGTAAAATTTTTTTTAATCGGTCATCCAATCATGTGCTATCACGTCAGTCATAATTGTGTTTTCTTTCTCTCATTACCTGAAAAATTATAAAAACAGAGTGTTTTGATTGGATGACAATATAAGATATTTTACTGTCACTGCATCAAAATTAAACTCTAAATATATAAAATGTGTGAGAGAAAATTTTCATTATACTGTGAACAACGTTTGTAAAATGTGTGAGCAACATTTGTAAAATGTGTGAGCAAATTTCCATTATAATGTGAGCAATATTCATAAAATTTGTGAGTAAACATAGATCATACAGTGAGCAACTTGTGTGAGATATGTGAGCATAGTTTCAATAAATTGTGAATAATCTGTGTGAAAAGTATGAGCAAACATGCATTAAATTGTGAACAATTTGTGTATATTGTCTGAATAAAAAATATGTTAAATTATGATTAATTTTCTCAATATTTATGAGTAATTTATTTTATATTGTAAGCAATATCTGCTATATATTTGTGATTTGTGAGTGAAACTTGTGAGCAAGTTATGTAAAATAAGCATCGTATATAAATCTATTGTAAATTATTAAACTTATAAATCTATTAAACACTCTATATTTTAATTTTCAATTAATATTTTTAATACACTTTAATTGTTTATAGTATATAATTATTCATATGTATATACTGTTAGATAAATATATATTATACATATTTTATTATATCTGGTTGAACTCCCGATCGAACCGATTGAATCTCTAAACCTCTAATAAACCCATATCCATCGTCTGTTTTAATTGTTGGCCCGGTTTTCAGAGCCTTGAAAATAAGTGAGCGAAATTTTTATTATAATGTGAACAATATTCGTAAAATGTGTAAGCAAACATGTATCTTACTGGAAGCGAGTTATGTAAAATGTGAGAGCAAAATTTTATGTTACTGTAAGTAACTTGTGTGGCGTTTATGAGCAAATTTACAATAAACAATGAGTAACTTGTGTAAAATATATGCGCAAATGTGCATAACATTTTGAAAAGAATTGTGTTAATGTATGAACAATATTGTGAATGAAATTGTGTTATATTGTGATAAAATAAAAAGTAAATTGTAAAATTGTGAGCAATTTATGTTATATTTCGAGTAATTTGTTATTTTGTGCTTCAACAACCTCATCATCATAACCGTCTAAATTTAGAGAGACACTGTTAGTGAAGCGATGATCAAATAAATTTATTGTATGTTCATTGAAGTAGTCAGTCATGTATTTATAAGTGAATTAAGAAATTTAGATGAATTAAAAAATAATAAAAAAATATTTTCAATAAAAATTGTAAATTTAATTATAAAAAAAATAAGATAAAATTAAATAATTTTAATAAAAATAACAAAAAGAAAAAGGAGAAATATTAATAGAGAGTAGGAGAAAGAAAGAAGAAAAATTAGTAAAAGAAAAAATAAATAAATAGAGATAATAGAAGAAGAAAGGAGTGACAGACTAGCACAGGAAAAAAAGGAAGAGAAAGAAGGAAAAAAGAGAAATAATTGAGAAGTACAAATAGAAGTAAATATATTTAGAATACATGGAGCATTACTCTATATATTAGTGTTTCCCACAAACAAAATTAATGACCCCAAAATAACACAAAACATATATATATATAACAATTAATAATAACGAAAGACTGCTTTTATTTAATTTATTAATTATATGGGGACAAGAGTCACGACCATATATAATTATTTATGCTAATTAATACTCCTTCCATTCTAAAATATTAGTCTTTTAAGGTTTTTACACGTTAATTAAGAAATTCAATAAATATTCTTAATTTTATAAAAAGATATACTAAAATGACTAAACTACCTAAAATATTAATGAGAAAGAAAGATGATTAGTGGTATTCAAGAAAGAAAGAGAAATAATACCAGAGGTATAATAGGTATGAAAAAATTAAATTGGCATTGAAAGTTGAAAATGACTATCATTGTGAAAAAAAATTTTCTCCCTAAAACGTCTATTATTTTGAAATGGAGGGAGTAATAATCAAGAAAATAAAATAAAATGAGACTATATGCTACTTCTTGTTGTCCTTTTGGGCACCATGCAAAAGCACTAAGGGAGTACTCCTCCGTCCACTTTTATTTGTCTTCCTAGGAAATTTATTTGTCTACTATTATTTGTCATTTTAGATTTTCAATGAAACATTTACAATATTTTTCCAGTTTTATCCATACATACACTCTCTTTTTATCTCTTACAATTATTATTGCACAAAAAACTATAAGGATAATTTTGTCATTGTACATTTACTTCTATAGAAATTTATGTGTTTTAATCACCTTCTTAATAAATGTGCAATACTCTAAAACGTCAATTAAAAGTGGACGGAGGAAGTATTTGTTTAAGTGTCCGAGACACCGGACACATTTACACACGTCCAATGTTTGGATAGTGTCTTAGGACATAAAATAGGACACATTTACCTATTTGTGTTTAAAATTTTTGGAGCTATTGTGTCCATTCAAAAGCATAGGACACTACTGTCTATATCTCGCTCATTGTTATGTCCCATTGTGTTTAGGTGGACATGTCCATACTATTTGTGTCTTACAAACAAACACTCAATAAAGTATACCTGACGATTTTTCTCAAATGATTCCCTTGAGATGTGTGGTTGCTCCACCACCACCACCAGATGGGGCCTTCATGGATCCCCCACTACTGTCACTGCTACCGTTGTTGTCATCGCTGCCGCCTTGTGCACCGGCACCACCTTGTGCACCAGCACCACCGCTGCCACCTTTGCCACTCATTTTCAGAAAAAAAAAATATTAAGAAAGTTATAAATACTAATCAATTAACTTGTAAGAGATGATGATGGAGAACAATGCTAGTTGGTTGGGTATTTGTACAAGATAGAGGTTCATTAGTAATAATAAATTGAAGAGAAATGTTTTTGTTCATATAAGCGGTGATTAATTAACTAATAATTTTTGTCGTACAACAAAAATACGTTCAACAAGTATTCAATGTGTGTTATACATATATATGTGTGCTATACGTATAACACATTCTATATCACGTATAGCACACGATGGATACTTGTTTGATGTATTTTCTGTTGTACGACAAGTATTATTGATTAATTAACATAACCTATAATTACTTCATTGAGAAATGATTTGTGTACACCACAAAATCAACCATTATCAGCCACCATGTGTGATAATCCAATATTTTGAAACTAGTAATCCAACTTTTAAAAATGTTGAATTAATGTATAATAATAAAAATTTTAAAAATTTAAATTATTGTATATAATAACTAATAATGTCTGATTTTATTGTATATAAAAATACTTCTCATCATTTTTATTAATTAATTTATTATCTAATTAAAATAGTGATTGATGATAAAAGTTAAACCACAAATCTTATTCTTAGGAAAATATTTCATATAAATCAGTCATTCAATTTAACTCTGATATAATCCAACATTTATAGTTACTCAATCTATCTTATATTCCGACTCAATTCAATATTACATTCAAACTTTATATTGAGACAATAACAATTTTTATACTTACTCAATTCAATTTTTTATACTGATAGTTAATAATTTAGTGTGACTTTAATTTTAGTGTACATGTAGCATTGTTCTAAAAAATAATTATAAAATGAACCAATAATGTATCACATTGATTGATAAATTTTGAATTCAAACATTGAACACAAAGCAAAACATAACAATAATGTAATATAGATGACAAAATACTCAAAATAAAAAAAAAGAAGACAAAAAGTTAATATCATTGTAGAAATTGTTGAGAAAATTCTTAATTTGTAGATATAAAATGGTAATGATAGGACACTTGAAACAAAACATATGGAAAAGAAAAGAGTTAAAAAAAAATAATACATATGAAACTTCATAGAAAAGAAAATCATAAATCTAAAAAAATTACTTAAAATCTATAAAAAAAATATTACACATACTTTAAACTTGTCTCTCTTAATAATTAAAAGTAAAAATTTCCCAATAAAAAGTGTACCAAATATCTTTTCTTATTTGTGCACAAGTAGAAATTATGGCCAAAGCCAAGAGACAAATGAGATAGCTAGGAGAGTAGAGATAGAAAACTAGGCCGGGCCAAAAGCATAACTTGCTTTAAGTATTTAAATATTGATTTTGTTTTATTGTTTTCATATAGTTTTTAGAGAAAAAAAATTACATTTCAACATCCAATAGAAAGTGTAGACACTAGACACCAAATGCAGGTGGAGAGAAAAAACTACTAAAAGAAATAGTAATTGTTGATTAAATATATTTTGTGAATGAGGTGTTTAAAATTAATGAGTGTTGGAATAATAATGTTATAGTTTTAAAGCCTAATTTAAGGGTAAATGATTATTGTATAACATAAATATATTCAACTAGTATCTAACGTATATATTATGTGCATATGTAATGTATGTCATATATAATAAACATTACATATGATACACATTACGTATGATACATAGCACATGTTGGATACTAGTTGGATGTATAATTGTTATATATATTACCGTAAATTAAATTTCTAGCTAGTTTTAGGATATTATAGGTCATGCAATACTAGTTATCAACCAACATTATTAAGAAAAAATGTTATATGTACACCACTTGAATCAGCCACCATAAAAAATCCATCTAAATAAATAAAAAAACTCAATCGAATAAATAAAAAAATCTAAAGAAATAACTTAATGATAATTAAAAATTCACTAAATAATCAAATAAATTCATTATAATAAGTATGATGAGAATGAAAAAATAGTACAAAAATATATTATTTTTCTCCTAAAAATAGCACTTTTATCATTAAATTATCATTAAAATAACACACATTGATACTAAAAATGGACAAAATACATTATTTTTATCAATTTGTAATTATTATTAAATTAATTTCTTTATTTATTTGATTGAGTTTTTTTAATTATTTGATTGAGTTTTTTAATTTATTTTGATTAGATTTTTTGGTGGTGGCAGATGATGACTGATTATAGTGGTGTACATATAGCATTATCGTATTAATTTCTTAAGTTAACTTTAGGTCATGTAATATGCGTCAACCGATATTAATAACAATTTAATTCCTTTAAAGGGGACTGCCATTGAAAGCCAAAGTGCATTAGTGTTTAGACAAATACAACATGTTGTGATTTGTGAAGATATATTTTCTTTTTCAAACTAAACACAAAACAGATACGATTACGAAAATTTTTATCATCTAAATGGAAGATTCTTCAATCTTCAAGCATTATAGTATCAATGTATCATGCATTCAATGACATATTTGTTGACCATTAAGTTAAACATTATTGCTATATATACACTTAAAATTGCATACAAATTAGCCATCAACATATATACATATTTTTTTATACAATTTAATTTTTTAAATTTCACTCTCCTCTTTAAAAAAATGTATTCACACGCTAAATTCAACTTTTTAATACATGTAATTCAACTTTTATATTTTACAATTGTTTTTGAGAAAATCAAACATTTATAACTAATCAATCCTGCTTTTATATTGATAAAATTCAACTTTTATATTGTTACGATCCAATATTTTATAACTACTCATTTCAACTCTTACACAATCTAACATTTACAATTACTCGATTCAACTTGTATTTCGACTCAATCCAATATTTATAACTACTAATTCAACTTTTATATTGAGATAATGATAACTTTTATACTAACAAAATCCAACATTTACACGGAATCAATTCAACTTTTACACTAATTTAATCCAACTTTTATACCGAGACAATCTAACTTTTATATTGAGACACTGACAACTTTTATACTGACACAATCTAACATTTACACTTACTCAATCCAACATTTTTACCGTCTCAATCCAACACTTAATACTACTCAATCCAACTTTTATACCGAGATAGTCTAACATTAATAACTACTAAATTAAACATTTATATATACCTACACAATTATTCATCTTTAATGCACACAAAATATAAAATAAAAAAGTAAATGCATATAAGTGAGGAAATGAAAAGAAGAAGTGGAAGGAAAAAGAAAAGAGGAATGAAGCATTCAAGTATGGCAATGTATAAGTGTGTTGTGTATTTAATAAAAAATATAAAAATACATATTATGTATTGATAACTTATTAATGTATCATTTTAATATACATAGAGTATTTTTTTAAGTTAAATTGCATTTAATCATTTATACTATAATAATGAAAATTAATATTAATCAATGTTCGATAACTTATTTAGATTATAATAGAATCTAATTTGAATGTATTTTAATTTATTAATGTCCAAATATTATTCCTCAATTTTTTATAGAAAAATTTAGATCAGTAAACACACTCACACTTTAAACCAAGATCGCACTCAAAGGTGGGCCATAAAATTTACCAAAATAAAATAAAATATTACATAAACACAAAGGTTAAAGGACCCAATTGGGCCATGAAGAGCTACTAGTGTCTCTGATCTCAGCAATATAAAAGGTCAGAGCTGGATGCTGAATTGGCATCATCACTCACTCCTTCTCATTTCCATGGCTTCAGAGAAAGAAGCTGCTCTTGCAGCCACTCCCTCTGATGATGGTGCTCCCACCATGTAAGCTTAACCCTCTGCACTTCTTTTGTTTCTCTTTCTATTTCACCTTAATATCTTATTGTCTTGCAAAATCTCTTTCTGGGTACTACTCTGTTTTTTTTATGTTCACATTTCCTCTGTTAAAGGTGCCAAAAAATCCTATAAAGGTTGCATTTTTATGTAGTTTCGATTGATGGGTAGTTTTCTGTTTTGGTTCCCATGGTTCACAATCATGGAAAAAGAGTAAGTTGTTATGCCCACAAAATTGAAGGGTTATTATTTATGGGTACCATTTTGCATTGCATTTGAAAGTTTGGCCTTTTTCTTAGTTATAATGTTTATTTCTTTTTAGTTTTTGGGGCACATGATGGAATTTCATCAGTGTATTTCATAAGGATATGATGGTTGTGTTCGTGCACACCAACATTATCGTATTTATTTGAAGTGTTATGAGTTTTTGTGCTTGAGGAAGGACTTAACAATATGTTTCTATTGTGAATTTTGTTTTAGACTTTTAGGTACTAGTGTTTCATAATCTGACTATTTTGTTCTATTATGAATAGATTCGACCAGATAATCAGTAAGGAAATTCCATCTACTGTGGTTTATGAGGATGATAAGGTACTGTCTTAAATTTGATGGAGTCCCAATTTTTACTATAATTTTTGGTATCCTTCTCCTCTCTCTAATTTCTTAAGGTGCAGTTAGAATGATTTCCACACAAGTCAACTCTACTTTTGTGTACCTTCTGTGAAATGTTAATAAATCAGTTCTTTTAGCATATTTTTTAGCATAGAAGTAGGCATGGATTAGCATTGTTTTGTGGTTAACTTTTATTCTGTTAAAGCTATTTGCTATTTGGTATAGTGCTATGCAATATCAATTGCTAATCCTTTCATTTTTTTTTTTCAACTTTTATACAATCTCTTACAGGTCCTTGCCTTTAGGGACATAGCTCCTCAAGCTCCTATCCACATTCTAGTCATTCCTAAAGTCAGAGATGGGTTAACTGGTTTATCAAAGGTATTTGTTAAATTTTATCTGTGTCTGTAGGCATAAATTGTTGCTTTGATCTTTAGTTGGAGACATCATCACAGATATAGATGTGCCTGCTATATTAATACATTATCTGTGATATGAAGTACTAAAACTAAAACACAAGTGATAGATTTATTTCAGTAATAGTGTGCTGATAGAGAAAAATATTTTGCAGCTTGTGTTCTTCTGCAGTGATAGTGATACATAGTCTATCACATGTGAAGAATTGTTACCATATTGTGCATTTTTCTTTATAGGTATGAGGTGGCTTCCATGTTTTTGGATTACCCCTAGTACTCACTAATCAATATGCTTCATCTTTGCTATCCATAACAAGATGTATTTTACCCTGAAAACATTATAATAAATTTAGTGATAATGTGTAATATCTGTTTCCATCAAGTTCATCTTACTGAAGAGAGAGTGAAAAGAAAAGAAACTGTGTATGTAAACTTCAGTGATGTCATTCCCTTATTTTGAGGCAACATTGTTTTTTGAGGGTTGATCTTGACGCAATGGTAAGGTTGGTCCGTGGTGACCTGGACGTCACGGGTTCGAATCCTGGAAACAACCTCTTCGCAAAGCAGGGGTAAGACTCTGTACATCTACCCTCCCCAGACCTCACTTGGTGGGAGCCTCGTGCACTGGGCCGCTTTTTTTTTTTTATTGTTGTTTTTTATCAGCTAATCATAGTGAACGGTATAACCATTCTACACCTTGTACTGATGCCTATAAATGTTTCACATTCTTTTATTGTCTTTGACTCTGCATGTACTGATTCAGTGATTCATCATGGTACTGTTTACAGGCTGAGGAGAGGCACTGCGAGATTCTAGGCCGCCTTCTGTACGCCGCGAAGTTGGTTGCGAAGCAAGAAGGTCTTGATGATGGCTTCAGGATTGTAATTAATGATGGTCCAAAGGGGTGTAAGTGTTCTTCTCCATGTCAATGAGGGAACTTTGAACAATCATCTTTTATTATTATTATAGGTTCTTGGGTTTACGTTCTATTATTATTATTTCAATTCATTATCAATGTAAAAAATGTTCTTAGGGGATTTCTTTGGTGCTTCATAAAATTCAATAGTACCGGTATCTTTTAGTGATTTGTAAGTTGTGACTGTAAATGAGCCACACTTCGCACTAAGTTACTATCGAGTCAATGATAAAAGGCAAATACTTGGTGTACAACAAAAAATTGCCAAAACAGCCTATATGTTATGCACAACATATATAATATAAAATGCATAACGTATATCACATGTTCACAACATATATCACATGTTGCAGCATCATCTTTCTTTGCAACATGTGATATGTGTTGTGCACATCATGTGATATATGATGTGCATGGCAAGTGATATTCATTGTGCATTTTATATTATATACGTTGCGCACAATATATTGACTGTTTTGGCTGATTTTTTTGTTGTACATATAATAATGCTCATGGTAAAATTATGACGGTTAATTACATTAGGGTGATGTTACCTTATAGGGTACCAAAGTAAAAACATTAACTATTGTTTTTGTTGTTGTTTTGAGGTTGATGATTTGTTTTTGGCAGGCCAATCAATTTACCATATTCATGTGCATGTTCTTGGTGGAAGACAGATGCACTGGCCCCCTGGCTAAAATCTGAGAGATGGATTCATATTGACTATTGAGCAATGGGTCTGATATATAATGTACCACAAATGCAGTAAAACTATGCTTAATTATTCTATCTATAAATAATGGTTTCATGTTACCACCAAGTAGCTATGTGTTACTTTCAAGAAACCACCATGATGAGTTAGATTACCTATCTTAATTTTATGATTAAACTTGTGTGTTAACATGTATTAAAACTAAATTATCTTGTTGGTTGTGCTTCCTGTGCTGTGTTATTATTGCTGTTAATCCTCTATTGTCTTTTTTGGCCTGATCTCTGATTTTGTTACAAACTTGAAATATCATTGGTTGAAACCATTGCTATGTCAGAGTTAATAAGAAGTGACCAATAAAATCAGCCTCATTAAGAAAAATTTAGGTTCACTGAGAGTAAATAAACTTTTTGTTTTGCACTATCTAATTTTTAATACATAAGTATATGAGTCAACTATAGTAAGAAATAGATAGGTTAAGTTTTATCTCTGTGTATAAAGTAGTTACATTTTACTTGTGTGTCAAAAATTAAGTGGTGCAGAGTAAAAAATTTTTTTATTCTTGGTGCATCTAAGAATTTCTCCCTAATCTGTCTAAGTTGATTGTAAATAATATGATCAATTTCTAAAATGATTCTTTTAGTTTTCTAAATGGTATTAATTCAATCTAATTCAAACTTAGATGTGTTTTGAGCTTTGAGTTCCTTGTGCTCTTCGACATCAATTAAAATAAAATCACAAAAGAACTATGCTGGATTAGTGCAAAATACACTTGCGAATCGATTAGTAGGTGAGGATTTTAAATGAATGAATTAATAAGAATGATTTAAATTGTCATAATTATTGAAACTAGAATAATTTGAGAAAAAAAGATACACAAGTAAAATATGTAACTAATCTAGTGTGTATATATTCTGATATACTTTTTCATTTATTATGAGACATATTTATCTTATAAAATTATGAAGAGTTATGTTATTTAAACTTTTTGACCTCTCATATTGATGAATATTTTATTTATTGTTTGACGAAATATAACTCTATTTAAGTAGAATTTATATATCATCTAATTATAAATAGAATATTCATCAACACGGATATTGTAAAATGAAAATTTAACTACCATTTTAAAGTCAAGAAAGCAGTATAAATTGTTATATGTTCTTCAATGATAGTACAAAATGTGGGTAGCTAACACATAAATTTAAAGCTACATTCGTGATAGTCATTAAATTTCTACACTTTTTTTATTTTGTCATTTAAATTTGTATACTTTATAATTACGGGGTGGCAGGAACAGAGGGATTGGGGACGCAGTGAACTATAACAGCTCATAATTAGCCCAAAAAACAGATTCTGTTTACGTGTAAAATAAAAAATTATACGATACTCGTATAATATTCGTCTCTATTGTTAGGCTATAATACAATAATATTTTTCATACAACATAAATACGTTCAATTAGTATCCAACGTGTGCTATACATGATACAAAATATATGTTATACGTATATGTGCTACACATATAGCACACATTACGTATTATGTATAGCACACGTTGGATACTAGTTGAACGTATTTTTGTTGTATGACAAACATTATTGATTATAATATGAGTCAACTTTTCCATCCAATTGTTACAATCCGTGAAAAGTATTGTACTTGTATAGCATTTTGCTTCTTAATTAAAAAGGGTATGATTTAATTTCTCCAACAACCCCAACCACCTTATGCAAATGAAATCCATAGCCAAGCATATTTTGTTGTACCAATAATGGACCATCACCAAATTCATGGCCTAATATCATCTCTTATTATATAAAGAAAGCTTACCATTTGATTATTGAGATGAAAATGAAAACTTAGGTTTGATTTCACTCTGCACATACATGCCATGGCTTCTCTTGTACTTATTCTGTCTTTATTTGTACGTCCCAAGATTAAAAGCCATGCTTCCAATGTTATTTCTGCCTCGTCTTACACTGTAGAGAAAGATTTTTCAAGGTTGTGTGAATTGGCAGAGCAAGGTGGGAGCAATGGTTATGAAAATGAATTGATGGGGGAGAAGATTCTGCATGAATCAAGAGTTTGTATCGATTTGATTTAGAATATATATATAATTATTTTCAGTTTTTGAGTTATGATTATCATTCTAGGAATATGAAGCTTGTTCCACAGTTCAATTCATGTCATTTTTCTTTACTTATATTATTATTAGTATTGTTCTGTTTCTGCGTTCTGTACCAGTTTCCATCTGTAAAGTGAGACATTATATCATATATTGTATTGAAAAACACTCAAATTAGTCGATGAAGTTTTGATTGGACTGAGCGATTTGTTGTTCAAAATTCCTATATTAACCGGTTCTAATTAGTTTTTTATTGTGTAAATAATAACACTTTATTGAAAGGTGGTTGTTTACCACGTCATTCGGCTAACTCTATGGTAGTGTTTGTTTTATATGACTCTGAGATCAGAGTCAAAAGAGTCATGAAGTCAGAGTCACAATGACTTCAAAATTGACTCCGAACATACTCTCATATATTTGTATCTCCCTTTCAGCACACAGTGACTCTCTTCTAAAACACAATAACCCAAAAATTGGAGTGAACAAACAATTGACAGTTTTGTTCAATGAGTCAGTGTGACTTTTATTTTTTTTTATAAATACTGTGACTCTGTTCCTATATGCATTGTGACTCTTGTATCAAATATTTAACAAACAATAATGTTTGACGTACAACAGAAATACGTCCAACTTGTATCCAACGTGTGCTATTCATGTTACAGAATGTGTGCTATACATATAGGTGTTATACGTATAGCACACATCCTGTAACATGGATAACACACGTTGGATACAAGTTGGACGTATTTCTGTTGTACGTCAAACATTATTATTTAATAAAGTCATTTTTTTACTAACTCCTTAACTCTAACTCCAGAGTCAAGAAAATCAAATTGAATCTATGATTTATAATTTTTTTTTTCGATATTATTTGGTTAGATGTACATGATATGATAAATATATATAGATAACAAAGATATTGATAAAAAAAAATATAAAAGTTATGGAATGGAAGGACTAAGGAGTACAATGATTCTTTGTTTAATTAGGACCATATTAACACAGCAAAAAGTATGGATAATCTCTAATATTTATTAGGACGTCATAAACATCATTAAAAAAAGAACAAATCGGAATTAGATTCAGGAAATAATTTTAGTTTTTTATTTTTCATTTTCATTTTATTTTTTCTGCTTCCACGATTTGGTGGAAGAAAGAAATAGTTAAAACAAAATTTTATAATTTTCACAAATTTTAATTTTTTTTACAAAATCTAAAAAACAAAAAGATATAAAATAAAACCCGAAAACAAAACCAAACTAGCTATAAATCTCTATGTCACATATTCCTTCTTATGATCTTAATTAAGGGTTTATCTTTAGCACCTACTCGTGATAAAATTGGGACATACCATGTATTTTAGCAACATTTATAAAGGGTAGCTAAATATTGAAAAATACGGACATATTTATTTTAAATGCATTTGTCCACATTTTGTAAATGTAGGTAAATTCATGGTGCATGGTACACTCCACTTTCTTCGGAGTACTATAGCATTCTCCCTATGTTAATCATAATTTCAGTAAGATATTGTTATGCCCTAAATTTCTACGCCACATATTGCTTCTTATCATCTATGTTAATTAAAATTTAAAAGCCATTGAAATCATAAGGTGTTGTTCAGTTTTTTATTTCTATGATTTCAGTATTTTTATAATAAAATTTTGAAAAAATAAAAGCAGAAAATAAAAATATAACCAAACAAAACTATTTTTTTTTCTTTAGTGAAGATCTAAATGGACTCGATTAATTCTATGTCATAACTAAAAAATATTATTCATATATACTATTTAACTATCCATCATTTTCTACACCCATGTAAATATTGACAAATTTGATACACTTGTCAAAATATAAATCAAATTTGTAAACATTAGATGAGTGGAGAAAGAGATGGATGGTTAAATGATACGTACAAATAGCATTTCTTATCACAACTTAATTAGTCACCACCATTTTCATTGGACAAAAGGAACCTTATTATAAGGTCCTTTTAGCCTTCAAAATTAAATCAAAAGTCTTGGTCCTTATCTTGCTTTGTGTACTTGCATTGTGAATAGTTCTGATTCATTATTTTGTCTATTAGATGCCAATAACCAAGGAGCAATCTTAGAGGCACAACAAAAAAACAGTCAACACAGTCAATAAATTGTGCACAACGTATATAATATAAATTGCACAACGAATATTACATGTTGTGCACACCATATAGCACATGATGTGCACAACATATATAACATGTTAGCAAAGAAAAATGATGTTGCAATATGTGATATATGTTGTGCATAATAAATGATATACGTTGTGCACTAGATATAATATACGTTGTGCATTTTATATTATATATGTTGTGCACAATTTGTTGGCTGTTTTGGCTGATTTTTTTTGTTGTGACCCAAGTATTTCTCTAACCAACAGTGTATATATAGATTTAGTTTAGATTTTGCACTATTAGTATTATTCAAGATGCTGAGATAGATATTACCAACTTGGCAATGGTATCAAAAAAATCTTCATCACATGTTAAATTAAATGTGGTCACCAACTATCTTAGGTCACATCAAGCTTCAAGAAGTATATATATATATATGGATCCTGTGATTAGAAAAGGGTGCCCTATTAGGCCATGTATATATATAGCATAATATGATTTCGTTATGATTGATGTGGATCCTGGATTTAGCTAAAGCCAAAGTGCTCGGTGAGGTATGATAAGATAAAAATATATTAGAAATAAAGACATAAAAAATATAAAATCTTGTATAATGTTTACTATAGGGTATAGTATAGAGTTAGACACAATTTTCATCCTATCAATTTTGGGTATTTATACCTTAGCTTTTTAGGAGTACATCATGAATAATGTCCCTATATAATCACTATATATAGCGTTTGAATGGTGCCTCTTAGACATATTATATAGAGACCGAAGTGTTTGGTTTGAGAGGCGGAAACACACAAGTTTTCTATCAAAATATAGAAATTTGTTGTATTTTATTTTTGTATATTTATATGTGAAGAAAAATGAAAAGAAAGACGAAGATGAAAACTTTTTTACAACAATATATCCCTATATATATCCTCACATTGCATAGGTGATCTGATTCGGCCAAGGTCCATTAACAACAGTGACATTTGACCTAGATCTAGCTAGCTGTTGTCGACAATGGTCCTACTACGGCCAAGTGTCTAGCAACTGTCAATGGTAGTATGACGGTGAAAAGTTAATAATGTCATTTTTATTTTTATTTTAAATCTTTTTATATCTACATTCTAGACTGTTCTTTTTTCCTTGTCTTTAATATTTCCATCTATCCAACCTATGATATCGAAATGAAGCCCAAATATCCAAAACAGATTGTTGTACACTACAAATTAACGCAACACATTAAGAACAATTTACAAAGAATTTTGCTTTTCCCTTTCTTTCTTTAATTTGGGATCAACATATATAGTGTTACTTTGTATACATTGCATGTAGAGCAAATCCAAATATCCTAATTAGTGTCATGCATGTGATGTTGTTGTATGTGGATCCAACATTCATATAGAACTAGGACCCACATATATATATTCAATTAACTATTGGAAAATGTTCTTTGTAAATACTTAGAGTTGTCATATATGTGAAAGAAATGAAGTTATGGAAAACAAAAAAGTAAGTGAATAATTTGGTATTATATTTTATGAATAAGATATTTAGATGTATGAAATATGTTTAAGTATGGTAGAAACTCATGGTACATTAAAACTCGCGGATCAAGAAAATAAATAAGGATGAAGATAAAATATGATTAATAGAATAGAATGAAAAAAAAGTGAGTATATGAATTACAAAGTAATGAAACTTTAATTATATAGATTATTAAGAGTAATAGACTCTAAAACCTAATAACTAAAATATCATTTAACAAGTACAAATATCCTTTAATCCATTTTTAATCTAAAGTATGTGTGCAGTGTGCTATATTATAACATATATTGCATATTATATTATCTATAACATATATTGAATAATAGTTGAATGTATTTCTATTGCACAATAAATATTATTGATTATGTGACTGATAACAAAATCAACACATAATGGTGACTCTCTGCAAGTGTATGTGTAAAATTTGAGATAGATATTGCTAAGGATATGTAATAATGTCTTGAGACATTTTGAAGATAAGATTTTTTTCTTATTTTAAATGGGTTAAAAATCCAAATCCTCTATTCTACGAGCTGTGACTTTTGATTATATATATATATATATATATATATTCTACAAACATACATAGGAAAACACCTAGATTTGTGTGAGCATGCAGCTAGCATCACTAAATGTTCTTCAAAATAAACCTTATTACCCATAGCCCTGAGGGGTGAAAATTATAATCTTCTTCCATACCCAATTTATAGGTTAAAGTTCTATTATGTGCTTATGTGTATTGTTTTTTTTGTTGTGTTTTTTTTAGTTTTGGTAGGGTTATAAAATTGTATCAGCTAATAAAGCAATAAAAAATAGGAAATTGAGACTATATCACTCAACCCATTAGAAAAACACATCCAATTAAAAATATTATTTGGGCTAAAAGTATTAAACTAGATTTTTTTTTATTGTTTTGTATGAAAAAAGTTATTATACAAGAATTTGTATTTTTTCCCTGGATGATTATATTTCTTATCACCCTATCCTATTACGTCAAGTTCATTAGACAGTTACTCTAATTGCAAATTGGATTGTAGAGTAATTGAATAGACACTTAATCTCATTCTTAAAATTGCTTAAATGCATTCGAAGTTAATTGTAGGTTATTTCGAAAACCTAGCACTAGCTCTAGTTTAATTTGATTCGATTATTATCGTTAAGAAAAATAATAGTTGACCTATTTTTGGTTTTTTCATATGGACAAGTATTATATTCATAATTCATCAATGAATGATTTATTAATCCAAACTTAAATGTGGTCTATACTTTATCCAATAATGAATTAGTTGTTCATTGGGATGAAAATTGAGAAAAAATAGTTCAAATACCATTGCACTATGTTAAACATTTCTTGTGGTTTGTTGTGTTGAAAATGGGAGCTTATTGTCACAAACGGTTTTCTAATGTTACATATGGTCTTTTTTATCGGATAAATTCATGAAAATATCTCGATCATATCGAAAGGCCGTCAAATTATGTTAAAATTTATGGAACATCCTAGAATCTTCTAGAGGAATCAAATGGTATATAGAGAATTGTAGATTTATTCATAAGATTCTAGAGTCTTCTAGGATGCGTTTATTTTTTCTGATCCTAGGGTCAGAGTTAGGGAGTCAGTGAAAAGTTGACTCTGTCAAGTGACAGAACCACATTGACTCAGTAAATAAAATTGTCAATTTTTATTCACTTCAATTTTGGAGTCACTGTGTATTGGAAGAAAGTCACTGTATGCTGAAATGGAGGCACAAATATGCAATGGTGTGTTCGGAGTCAATTTTGGAGTCATTGTGACTCTGACTTCTCTGACACTGACTCCATAATTCCCTTGACTCTGATTCCAGAGTCACTGAAAACAAACTCTACCCTAAAGTACTCTAGAGTGTCCAAGGATGTCAAAGGTTGTGACATTATATTAGCTTGCATTATTCAAAGAGAAAGATAACAAATTAAAGATGATTAGTATGTAGATGGATGCAACATATATATGAAAGGAAGCATGACACCGGTGAGTTTGGCTTTTGTTGTGATATACCTCCAATATGGTGAAATGACCATGTGATATTATTTATAATATATATATAAAAGTAAGCTAAGATCAGAGATCACAATAATAAATAATTGAGACCGGAAAACAAAAACTCAAAGAAAACACAACAAAACAAATTAGAGACTGCTCTCTGCATTATTAATTTCATAACCAGACATATCATAAGGTCAGTTAAATATGAGATTTGACAATAGTAGTGTCCACAAGCAACAGCTACAACCCCACAAGCCATCCATTCATCATCATATCATCAACATTACAAGAACATATATACTTATACATCAAATCAAATAACACCTACTCAACATATATATGAATTATATATGAAAGGCAAGCAAATTAATAAATGACTATTTTTCTTTTATTTTTTTGTTCCGATAATCACAATTAGCTAGTAATGTTGTATATGAGACTACTATATTCATTCATGGTGATAGTTCAAGCATGTTAGCCGTTTAAAAGACTCAATAGTTATTTTCTCTATAATAATTTCAATTCCAATAATGTTTGTCTTACAACAGAAATACGAGCATCCAACGTGTGCTATATATAAGACGTAATGTGTGCTATATATATAGCACACATTACGTCTTATGTATAGCACACGTTGAATGTTCGTTGGACGTATTTTTGTTGTACGATAAACATTATTAATTTTTCATTTTGGTGTATGACGGTGTCTATAGATAACTTTGCTCAACGTAACCATTAACTCTGATTAATTAGTTTATAAGTGGTTGTTCTCTACAATATATAGAGTTTCTAATTTTAAGAAGTCCTTTTTTTAATAAACTATCACTCAATCACTAATTAGATCACAAAATTTTAAAGTATAATATAAATGAAGAGAAAGGTTTGGAGAGAAAATAGATAGAAGATAATAAAGGAACATGTTTGTACCAAAATCTTATTATAATTATATTTAGATATTTTTGGTTTATAATGTAAAACCAGTTAAAACAATCAATAAAAGTCTGTTTGGTTTAGATTTTAGTAGAATTACTTTTGAAATAATTGATGTTAAAAGAATTGTGTATAAAATAATTGATGTAGAAAAAATTGATTTGTGTTTGGAAAAAAATGTTAAAAAGTGGATTTGAGATGATTGTTGTGAGATAGTAATTAAAAAGTAAAAGCTAATAGTTGTAACTTCCATTAGAATCAATTATTTTCAAAGTGATGCACTTTTTCTAAAAGCAAAATGTTAAAACAAACACATCTACTTTTTTCTAACCCACGTTTTTACAACGCAACGTGAGTTTTGGATCCAACCAAACAGACAGTAAATAGTGCACAACATATAATATGTAATATGCACACAATATATTATATATTATACACATTATATATGACATGTTATACACAACATATATGATATATGATAACATCATCTTTCTTTACAATATATGATATATGTTGTGCATATCATTTCAATTATTTTGACTATTTTTTTATTGAGCATATAACAATGCTCAATTATAATAAGAGGAATGTACTAATTAATGCATGAGATATAGATTTCCTTTCATATAAATATTTAACTTAATTTTCTATTCTTAGATATGATGATTTTACTTGTCATACTTAGATATCGAAATAATAATAAATTATTCCCCAAAGTTAAACTCCAAAGTTGAAATATAGTTACACTGGAGTCAAATACCCCTGAACTGATGATTAGGATCAGGGAGAATAATAGACTTTTATTCTTATTATGTCAGACTATCAGACTCACTCAACCAAACCAAATTCCTTGGGATTCAATGCATATTCTTAAAAAAAAAAAAAAAAAAAACTTTGATTAGCACAGCAATCAGCAACAATCTATAAATAAATCAAATCAAATCAAATCATCCAATCCATGTTTAATTAATTTTATAGATCAGCCAAAATGGCTCATGTTGCTGCAAAAGCAAGAGACATGCTGGTTCTGTTATTGGTGTTATTGTTATGAGGCCTTGCAAGAGGAGGTTTCCCTAGTGCCGTAACTACCCTACTACTATTACTATTACTATTACTACTCCCACAACCATTTCCATTCACATGTCTTTGTCCTCTCTCTCCTCCAACATCGCATTTTCTCATCACTGCCTGTGGCCCCACGCTCACCGCCTTCTCGCTCCTACACCCTCCCAACAGCCCATTCCCCGACGAAGACGCCACCACTTTCCTCCTCCACTTCTCCGCCAATGCCGCTGCATCTCCGCCGTCTCCGGCTAGGCTCTCCTCGTAGCACCCTTCTGCGGTCGTCACGCTCCACTCCACGCTCGCTTCGCTCGGCGCGTAGCATTCCGTCATTGTCGATACCTCGTCCACGCTCCTCCTCCGACCACCGCCACTGTAGAGAAATACATTACCGCCGTCGTTGCTGATGCACGAATCACGGCGGAATACGGCGGAGCAGGTAGGTTGCGCCGTAGCGGATCCGGAGGCGGAGAAGCTCTCGATCTCGAACAGGTCGGAGCTCGCATCGCTGGCTACGTCATCATCTCCGCCGCCGCCAGCTACCGGACTCGGAGAGTCCGTGATTTGCTCGACGTCGTCATCATCAGGCGGCTGGAAAACCTCCAAAGACTCACGCGGCGGCTGATCTTCCTCTTCACCTGACACGACGCCGTTTTGATCAGCTCGGAGCAGTTTCGGTTTTAGCGATGATGATGGATTAGCGTTCAGAACAGGGAAAGTGAATCCTTCACTGAAAGGTACCCTCACCGAAGACGAGGCCACAACATTAACTCGGTGCTGATGATGATGATGAAATCTCTGAGACTTGGAATTATTCCGCGCAATTACCGTCGGAATGTGAATTTTCCTAGGGTTCATCACCATCGATTTCGTCTCAATTTCACCCTCATTCCTTAACGGTTGTTGCTGTGGAGCCTGTGATTTTTGATTTGTTGTTGCGTTTTCTTTGATTTGCACTGATTTTCTTCCTGAACAGGGACATTTTCTCCTCAACAACCAAATTGGTTTCGACATTGATGCCTTAATCTTCTTGTTGAGATCAATTCTGTGTTGAGCCACAGGTACCGGGATCGGAGCGTGATTAGGGTGAGTGAGCAATGCTGATTGGCTGTTCCAACTTGCTTCTGATGAAGCAGTTGGTGTTGCTGATCCATGGAATGAAGCTCCCCTGTAGTTCCTGATGATGCCAGAGTATGCATCCACTGAGGATGAAGCAGAGGAGTATCTTGTGGTGTTCTCTATGGTGTCACCACCTTTCTCCGGAGCAGTATTGCTCTCTGTTTCAACGTTGACCACAGGTGAGACTCTACTGTTGTTGTTGGTGACTTTCTGAGTGTCATTGACTTCGTTGTTGAAGTACTTGTGTGCATCGAAGATGCTCAGCTCATTGGTTGAATCATCAACAGATCCAATGGCATGATCATGATCATGATCTGGTTTTTCATCTGGTCTGATATAAGAGGAGAAAGAGGCATCTCTATCTCTCATATTTTGTGGTTTTGGAATTAGGTTCCCACCATGAAGGGTTTTCATCACTCTTGATCTTTCCATTTTTGTTTTTTCCTTTCAGGAATGTTACTTTAGTACCTGGGAATGCAGAGAAGATGAAACTAAGGTTGGAAGGTATGTATGTTGCCTATGGGAAATTCCTTGTGCTGATATATATGTGTTCAGGACTCTGTACCATCTTGTCCTCTCACCAACCAATCACAAAAGCTGTAAAGTTTATTAAGAATTATATTATTTGTGTACGTCTTGTATAGAGTATTATGAGAAAATGCTATTGGGATCAACATATTTATCTAATTTGCTAACTTATTCATATGCGGAGAAATGAATATATGGTACTATTACATGTACCAATACCATCCCCTATATTATATCGATTCAATTTCTATTTAGTATTTTTTTTTGGTAAAAAATTATTTTAGGAGTGACATACCTTATACAGGGGTCAGGGTAGACCACCAATCTCAGCTAGAACTTACATTGAATTTTACAAATTACCCATCAGAGGAGCGTGTGATAGGTGGATTAAAATTTTAATCCTATAAATCATATTCCCGAGATTAACTTTCTCATACATGACATATTAGAAGTGTTTGGTGGATAAATTAAAATTTCAGATTATTACAAAATATGCATGAGAACGAGCATTCGAGTGTTTGGTTGACACTTATATTCCCAAGAATATTATACAATTTTTCAAAAATATCCCTAATAATTTTAATTTAAAAAATTAATATTTTCAACTTAAAAATTATTAATTACATAGAAGGACAAAAAATTAAAAACTTCAAATCAACCTACACACATAGGAATCTCACATCTCATGTATTTGTTTTCGGATTAAAATTTTAATTTGTTTGCCACACACCTTCCAAAAGAGACTTAACCCAAAATTTAAACCAAAGTCCGAGCTAATATGAAGGGTAGACTGAACTAGATGTGTCAACTCTCATTAGTTAATGTGTTTTTATTATTGAATGGGATAAAGATATGAATTGAAAAAAATATTTTATGTAAAATGAGCATTGTTATATATACAATGAAAAAAGAGCAAAAACAACCAATATATTATGCACAACAAGTATCATGTAATGTGCACTACATATATTGTATTTTGTGCATAACATATATTACATATTATCCACAACATGTATCACATGTTGTAAAGAAAGATAATATTGCAACATGTGATATATGTTGTACATAACATGTTATATATATTGTGCATACTATGTAATATACGTTGTATATATTACATATTATATGTTATACATAATCTATTGATTATTTTGGTTAATTTTTTATTGTACTCCAATATTTTTCTATTAAATATATACTAATAACAGTTTTTTAGATAAGAATTTAATGTTATATTTTTTTTATTTTCTCTTCCTCCCACTTTAATGAAACAAGATCCCAATTCCCAACCTATGTTCTGCCTTGCACACTTTGGCATCATAAGTAAACAACAAGAGTCTGAATTTTTAAATGGAATTATCCCTACTAGATTATGATATCTGTATAGATATAGAGTGATGGATAAAAACCAATTATATGAGTCACTTCATCATTAGGCTGCATCATGGCCATCTGTTAGTAGCTATCTTTGTCTGAGACTCAATAATTGAGACAAATTTCCAATGCCTTTTTGATGGTAAGCTAAAGGTAACAGTGGCTTTGAATAGCAAACATCACAGTAAGATTGAAAAAAGAAATGAAAAGAAGCTACAAGAAGAAAAGTTTTTTCTTTTGTTTAATAGGCTTTTAATTCTGCATGTTTGTCAAGTTGCTATCAAGTACACACAGTTTATTCAAATTCAGAGTGTGTTAGCTACTTTTGAAATATTTAAATTAATTAATGCCCTAAATCTTGAGAATCCCTCTGGGAATTTTTATCAGTATCAAGGAGTTATATAAAAATTCGACAGGCTGGATTCCACACCACAAATCAGATTGATAGGTATGGAGCTATCATATTTACACATGCCATTATCAATACAAGACACATATTTGGGATATTCATGTTCATAAATGATAACACATTTTAAGCTCTTTGAATTATTAACAATAACCTCATGTAGTCCAAAATCAGCAACTTGTAATTACAAAGCAATGTTATCTCTGTATGCTTCATGAGCCTAACAGTACTCCACTCCAGAGAGCATTGAATTGGTTATTTACTTATTTACTATTATTTCAGAGATCAAATAATTGCTGCAATTTCATTTCCCCCTTATTATGGATGAAAAATTCTTAATGCTCCTAGACCTCTAAGTGGATATATGCTTCGTATCCAATAATAGATGCCAGACACTTCAAAGTGGATATATCATCTTTGAATTTTGATATGACTTACTCAACTATAATATCTCAACTTTTTTTATCTATTATTGATTATAATAGATATCTCGTAAACATTCAATTTTAAATGTCTATATAGCATTTCTTGTCCTAAATCACCTTTTAAATTTTGACATGACTGACTCTACATTTATTTTTTTATCTATTATTGATTATAATTGATATCTCGTAAACATTCAATTTTAAATGTTTATATAGCATTACTCGTACTAAATAATGTGACTCTGTCATTGATACATATCATGTCCAAATAATGTGTTATAGGAGTACGTAAGAATTTTGCTCCTATGGATTAATTATTTTCCAACTCAAGATCCGAGACCATGTCTCATGTTATTTGTTTTCTTCATGTGGGCGGCTGATAATAAGTTTGGTGCCATTGCCATTGATTCAACAAAGTAGCAGGCAAGGAAGCAACTTCTATCTGACATCAAACATTAGCCACACATATATAGCAGCAATGTGAATGTGTGAGGGTCCATTTCATTTGACATTTAGGGAAGAAGAAGGCCTATCGTCAACTATATTGAGAGACCATAAGGATGTGTTTGTTCAAGTGATTGAGACACTTGAATACGGGATATATTTGTAAATAAGTGTTTGGTTAGTGTTTTAGACATAAAGTGAGACGTATTTACAACTTGTGTCTAAAGTTTTCGAAACTAGTGTATCCATTCAAAAAATTTAGAAATTAGTAACTATGTCCAATTTTATGTAAGTAGACATGTTCATAATATTTGTATCTCATAAACAAACACTCACTGAATAACTATATTTAATTTTATGAGTTTAGCAGAAAAGAAAATTTTATAAAATCCTCAAACATATTAGATATGTGTTTCATGAAAAACCTTCACAATTATTTATTCATTCTAACTTTTTATAATAATTTCTAATTATTTTTAATAAAAAATGAATGATTCTGAAGCACACATTGAATATGTTAATGTAGGATGAGATAATTTCCTTTACCTCCATCAATTATAAGAGGTGGACTGATTTTGGAAGCAGTGCTTGGTGGGTCAACATTAACCTTCTAAGTAACATGCACTGCTTTATTGCCTAGCTACTATAGTATTACCTTTAGACAAAAACATTATGTATATATATGGCTCTGCATCATATGGTTCAGATTTTGCTTTAGAACAATATGTTTAGCTATATCATTTGTGTCAGATAATATAATATAATATATTCTTTTTACTTGATAATCCCCTAACTCGCTCGTTCAAAACATATATTACCTTACAAAATTTTAGCCTGGTTGATGCAGAGTTATACAAATCAATAATGTTACTGTTCAATCAAAGAAAAGGGATGCTGTGACTTCTATTAGACTTGTCATACACGTTTCACTTCTATTATTTAATTGTCTTATTATTATTATAATTATTATTAGGATTTAATTTTCATGACAGTATACCATTTTTTACACAGTCATTCAATTATGTGTTGTCACATAAGTTATGATTATGTTTTTTCTCTCCCACTATTTAAAAAGTCATAAAAATAGAGCATTTTGATTGAACGACAGTATAAAATATACTTACACTATCAGTGCATCAAAATTAAAATATTATTAATATTGTTGGTCTAAATAAATCTTTCATTAATTTCTTCTGGGTAATAATCCAGTTAGGTGGGGATAAGATTCCCTTGTTCATGACCATAGTATACTTATTGTTTAGTGTATGTATATATACACGTAGAAGTTGAAGATACGTGTTTCAATTATTACTCCTCTATTTTTTATTAAATATTGATTTTACACTTTTTATAATAATAAAAACTCCCATTCTAATAATTATGTGACGATATATAATTAAATCATTATGTCAAAATTTGTATACACATTTTAAATCCTAAAACAATACATAATTGAATTGTCACCATACCTCTTTATGTAATTGTGTTTTATAAACTACGCAAGAGGTATGATAAATGTTTTAAAAAAGAAAAGAAAATCAAAATTTCTATCAAGATATTTTTATTCAATTTCATCTGATTTTTAAATAAAATAAAAAAAGGTATATATATGAGTAATTTTTAAAAAATAAAAGTATACATACTTATCTTGTTATTTAATTGAAAATAATTTTTATTAGTAAAAAATTTTATCCTGTCAGTCAATAAAAAAATCATGTGTTCTATTTTATTATTAATCATCCTATGAATTCTAAAAAAATCACTCATTACATCTTATGTGTTATATTATAATTGGCTTACAGTGTAAAATATATTTACACTGTGTATCATAATTAATCCCTATTTAATCAATAATTTCCCATGTACATTAGAAATACCTACTAATTAAGTATTCTTTTTTTTTATTTCTTCTCCTCCTTCTTTATCTTTTAGTGTGAATAAGCATGTATGTATTATTGGAATACAAAGAGCCTATTTAATTCAGATAAAATACACTTTTTTTTTTCGAAATAGAAAAATCTGTCTAACCAAATTTCAGACAAAATCACAAGAAAAATTTTCAAGTGTGGAGGAATTCCTCTGTTCTTGGTTGCCACAAGCACAAGGCTTCCACCAGCACCACACAAAAAACTGAAAGGGAAAAAAATATGGCTAAGTGAGAAAGAAAGAAAGTATCTTTGAACATTCATCATCATCATCATCTATGGCTCTTGTTCCCTCTTCTCTCAGAAGTGTTCTTCATATCTCACCCCAACCTTCTCTTCCTCTCCTTCCACTTCCACTCATCACTCTCAGTCCACAATCCTTCAGTCCCCTGAATCTCAGAAGAAGCAACAATTCCAATGTGGTCATGGCAGTTTCTTACAGGTACTTCACTGAAGAAGAAGATGAAGATGCTGAAGAACACAGCTTTGAAGAAGCAGTGGCTCTCTTCAATGGTGGAGAGTACTACAAATGCCATGACTATCTTGAATCTCTCTGGCACAATGCTCAAGATCCCACCAGAACACTCATTCATGGAATTCTACAGTGTGCAGTTGGTTTCCATCACCTCTTCAACCAGGTTTTTATTTAAGCCCAATCCTCCTCTGCTCTGCAGTTAGTTAGTTAGTTACACATAAATGTATTTGGTGCAGTTTTTCTCACAAAAGTATAGCATGAAGAGATTCTCTAGTGTCAAAATTGAAAATTGTTATTTATACGAAAAATATCTCGGTCTTCGTGTCAACGATTTTGTATCGGTCGTTAGATGGAGCGTGAGTTTTACTTTTGTGAGTTCCACAATTCATCTAACGATTGATACAAAATAATCATCAAGGACGTTTTTATATCATATTGTTGGGTCCCACATTTAGAATAGTGATAGATTTTGTGAAATTTTCACATCAGAAAATCCATTCTCAAATGTACAACATATTTTTCTTTTGCAAGGTAAACTACATCAAATGTACAAATGTTAAACCGCACCATAGAATTGGCCTTTATTGCTTGTGTTACAAGTTTAATTTCTGTCTTTATAAAGTATGGTTTTGCATGGATTTTGAGTCCCTGCCTTAAACTAATGGGCTTGAATAGAACCATAGAGGAGCCATGATGCAATTAGGGGAGGGAGTATGTAAGCTAAGAAAGATGGAGTTCTCAAATGGGCCATTTCAAAAATTTGAGAAAGAGATTTCTGCTGTTCTGGATTTCATCTACAACACTCAGATTGAATTAGCTGCATGTGAGTCATTCATCCCTAAACCTTGAAAAATGTCATGCAGTGTTGTCTAGTCTTGTTTGTATGTAACCATTAGAATCAAATCTGTAGGGCACCGTTTGTTTGTAGTACACAAAATACAATATAAAATAGAACATGATATGTTTATTTAGTACAGATAGATACAAGACAAACTATACTTGTATAAATTTTTTCTGTATTTTGTGTCCACACTCAGAATAGATACATAAAATACAGTTGCATATATAGAAATTTTAATAAAAATTTTATTCCAAGCTTATCCCTAATATTTTTTTCATAATTCTACCATTTGTCCTTCCCATTCCCTTCTCATTCTTTACCAAAGCCTCCAAACAAAAATTTGTACAAATACGGGTACAAATATTATGTACACGTTAAAACAAACACAAAACAAAATATACAAAAATTTATTGTATTCTATTGTATATGTATTTCTGCATCGTATTGTATTAACTCTGAAACAAACACTAGAAACTAAAACTGATTATGACCATTTTCAATGATGTTTGGTTCTCCATTGGCATGTAAGTTCAAAATTGATTTTTGCTTCAAAATCAATTCTAGTAAAAGTGAAAAAATGTTGCTTCTAGGTTTTAATTCTTCAATACTTGTCAAAATCACTTCTCAAATTAAACTACCAAACATAAATCACTTTATTCCAAAACCAATTCTACAAACACTAAATTAAACACAGTTAAAGGAAATTACATTTTTTTCCTTTTGTTTTTTTTTTCCTCCCTTGAGTTTGTGCAGGTAGTGAGGATATGTGTGTTGCAATGGACCAAACAGAAAGATCATACCAACTTTTAGGGGAATATGCTGCAGGGCAGCGTGTATATGATCTAGAACTTGGCCGTGATGCATCAGTTTACATTGTGTTCTGCCCTCAAGGTTCTTCTTATGGTTCCATTGAACCCCCAAGAGTAAAGCTTCCTACGCTTAAGGCTACATCAGAGCATCTTATGGCCTATGAATACAAGTAAATAAAGTTATTCTAACGTCTAAAAATGAGTGTCTAATTCGAAAATTCACTCCATAACCATTAGATGTGATAATAGTCGTAAGGATAAGCGGAATTCATCCTTATATCCAATGGTTATAAAGTAGATATCTGAATGAAACATTCACTTTTAATTGTTTCTATCACAGAGAATACATTACCTCCATAGATAGTAAGAGGGTACTTGCCAAAGGAAACCCCCTTTTGCAAGTATTACAGAATAGAATCCTAAAGTAAAACTAGGCATGGTATGCTAAACGTATATTTTGTAATGATTTCAAAAGGGGTATTAAACAAAGGGCACAAAATGTGCAATCAAGAATTTATGTAATGAACAAATTTGAAAGTGGTTTATAGTTTGCAAAAGATGGTTGTTCAAAGTGATACCAATTGTCTTTCTGCACTCTTGGATTCTTTGTTTTACACTTTACCTAACCCTTTCTCTTCCTACACTTTATACCATGTTTGGGAATTGAAAGCTAATCAGAAAGCAATATGAATTGAATGTTAAAAGACAAGATAATGGCAAAGGAAAAAAATGTCACTTGGCACTTTGACAGTAGCTGAAGAATGACAGCAAAACTTGATCATCATTACTTGCTTCAAACAAAAGCTTTGTTCAGCAAATTCTAATAAAGAACATTTATATTAAGGAGCAAACTTCATTACTATTGACTTCGGTAAAGAAAACCATATGCTGGTTGAAAAAAAGCAAGGTAACTTGAGGTTCCTTATAACAGGTGAAACTTTTTATTTTCTCTAACAAAATTAAGCATAAAAATTCTACATCAGTTGATGTCTTTAGAGGGGGGCCTGCATAAGTAAAACAGATTCTAAAAATTCCTGGCCAAAATTCTCAGGCCTGACAAATAGCAAAATTGTAGAGGAATTCAAAACTGAAGCATCAATCTCAAACAAAATTGTTAGCATCATAAAAAAAAATAGATAGAAACACTTCATTTTCCAATTCTGATGATGTGGCTGATGATTATAACAACGTTTCAGCTATCACCATTCGCCACTTCGCCTTCAGGCTCATGAGTCTGGGTCAACTTGGTGAAGATTGCAAGAATGCTTTGAACATTTATGTCAGCTTTATGAGGTGATCTAACTCTGATTGAAGCTGAAGCAAATCACCAACATTAATGGTCAATTGAATTTAAAAGTAAGAAATGGAAGACAATATTACTAAGAAGAGTATATATTCTATAGAATCTATACTCTCAAGCTCACAAAAGGATACACATTTCCATTTATACAAATCTTTTTAGGCTTAACCGAAAATAATATTATCCTATCCTATATGATAGTATGGTACAGAATAGTCATAATAAGTTTGGTTTAATGAGTTATTGGATGAGAGACAAATAGATCATTTACTGATTTATGACTTTATCTTTCAATGATTTTTCTCTCTTTCTTTTGAGGTTCTCTACATTCTCCCTTAGGAATAGAATACATTTACATTCTATCTAGCAAAAAGTACAGTGAATTTCAAGTCACTTATTTTCAATATCAGAGCTCCTAAAGAATAAAACAATGTTTTAGTTACCAGCTTCTGTAGAAGCCTTTCATGTTCCAAAATTTATCACCTTCATCCAATTGAGACAAGGTCCTTCTATTTCTTGCTTTTTATATTAAGACAACACGAACTTAGGCATTTAAAACTATTGGAATCTTAGCATTTTCATTACACTACCACTGAAAGAAGACAATAGTTGATCAGTTATTAGAAACAAGGCATGCACACTGCATAAACATCAGAGAGAGAGAGAGAGAGAGAGAGAGACCTGAAAATTCTTGTTGCTTCCTCTTTAAGCAACGGTTGGATGTTTATAATTACTCTACAAGACTCTGGAGCTCGTAAAGCGGAAGTATATAAACTGCATTAAAATCTACAAAAGATATTAAGGTGGACATCTATTTCTTGTGCCTGTTAACTTTACATGGATCACTAGGAATATCATATATTCATTTTCTTACTTTCTGTTTCTCTTCTTAAAATAAACAAACATTAGAGTATGGTATGTATTTTCTTTTCATTTCAGTTGAAAATGGTCCTTAAATATTGAACACAGAGATTGTTTCCTCAATCTATGACCTATGTTCTTATTATTGGAGAGTCAGGAGGGGGGATGTTCCCATTAAGGGCGTGTTTGCTTGAGCAGTAAAAGTGAAGCTAAAATTTACTTGAATGAGCTTCATGTGTAAAATGAATAACTGATATATGGAGCTCATCGAAAAGGATTTTACTCCAATTTTCACTCTAAAACGAAACATACCCTAAGGGTTCATATTTTTTAGTTGTATCTTTTGTGTGATATTCAGATAATCAACATCAATAATAACTTTTCAACTTAACCAGCTGAAATCCAAGGTAATCTTGCTGATCCAACAAATAACATGCTTAGAAGAATCCACTTCTCTCTGGCAAGAATAATTTGCTAGAAGATAAATACATAGAAGACAAAATAAAAGGATACAAAAGTATCAAGAACCACACATCCTCCTGCATCTACTAGCCATGGTAGATTTGGTTTGATTCTGGACCAATCCAAGCTGATCACAAGTATGCTACATAAAAAGACAAAGTTCGCGTTCTTTGAATATACGTGATAATTTCACACCATCATTGAAATTTTAGGTGGCAAAAATCACTTTGGCACTGAGGCTCAAATTAGAGAAGAATAAACTGAAAGCTTACCTAGCTACATAACTGGCATTCCCAATTAAAGCAAAGAAAAACATCAGAGGATTGAGGCCCTGTATATCATCAAACGAAGCTTTACAGCTATATTAGAATTCACTTACTAAATCATTAGCAAGTGTAAATACATAGAGAATCACAACTTATATAGTTATGAGTCCCTTACCTCAACATGACCCCTTCTGATCTGCAAAATTTATGAGAATTTTTGAGTCAGTATGACTAATCAGATTAACAAACTGAAACAAGTCAACTGAGAGTTTATAAGTTATAACTACTAAAACTAGTGAAGCTTATTAGATGAATTTTAAATTTCCAGATATATGTCAAATAAATGTTTCTCAAGAAAAATACCAAAAACAATCATTTCTATCATCTACCTTATCCTATTCTATTATTCTATACATAACTTTTACGTACAGAATTTCCAATCAAAGCCACTGGAAAATATAACTCACATTTAAGCAAATTTGAGGGAGTCGCCCACCCAAATATACAAATGTCATTGCCCAACCAAGGAAGGTCCCAATGCTGCTGCTTTCTGCAGCACCATCTTGTGCAAACTGAACACCACTAACCTGCATTTGGCGAAAGAATTTATGACAAATAGGAAAACAGAGTAGTCATTTTATTTTTCTTTTGACATACCTGAAAGTTGAAAACCATTACAACCTTAGATGCAGCTTAAAACTGAATTTTAGACATTCAGTGAAATGTTGTCACTCTCCCTTACACATAATTTAATACTAATAATATGCCAGCAATCACCTAACCAGCTAGCCATTAACAAACAGTTTCAAATCAAGAATAACAAATTCAGAAGGTTCAAACTGCTTCAGTAGGCATAGTCTTTTAAAGAGTGCAAGAATGAGGGATAAAATCATGTCTTCATCAGGATTTGAATGTTAATGTATATAATAGGAAAAGGGTCGCCTATGATTTTGTAACTAAGTTGCGACTTGCATTACCTCGAAGAGCTTTCGTCCAACATAAATCACAACTTGTTGTCTTGGGTTTGACATCACGGGATTAATTCTTCTATCTAGTGATTGAAGCAGATTGACAGCACCAAAAAATGTAAATGTTGATACCTGAACCAAGCTTGGACGTGATTAGATTTCAATGCTGGCACTGTCATAGTTATAGACAACGCTGGTAGTAGAAATAGAATGTTTACCAAACAAAAGGTATTCTTGATATTTAATGTTGGCATAGATTGTCGGGCAGCAGCTTGACCTAGCAAACTCTCTTGTATAGATTCTAAAAAAGAAGATGATGGTGTCATTCTTTGGGCTAAGACGGATCCTGCTGTAGGCGTAGAACTCTTGGACAGATTTCTTGCTGATCTAATGAATTCAAACAACATGAGTTTTATAATAAGAACTTTTCAATATTCTGAGAAATAAAATCCAACCATATACGTTTTGAGCATAATTAGCCTTGTTCTCTTTATATTACCACAAAAGAGGTTTTGCATGCTCAGCAAGGCCAATTTGAAGGGAGACAAATATTTATGAGTCTTCAACATTTCAACAATGGAAAATTTCAAAAGGGAAGATAAGAGAAGCACATATGGTTAAATTTGATCACTGCACATATTTCAATTTGTTTGTTTCTTCAAACAGATAGGGATATCAGGAGATAGTTGTTTTCAGTAGTTTGGGGAAGGAACATTAACTTTGATGTTGACAAATAACTTAAGTTTATTAAGTCACAAAATTGATGAGGTTAGACACCAAAATTTTTATAGTAAACCATTTTTTTCTGTTTAAGTGCAAATTATACAAAATTTACCCTTTGAATGTCTTGGCTCTTGATGACAAGGTTATTGAGGGTTTCAATAGAACAAGATCAACTTATCCTTACATTCACTTGACTACTTGAACAAACCATTAACCACATAATTTCCAGATAATAAAATTGAAGATATCTGAATTTTGAACTTACAACCCTTTGATGGAAATGAATCCAAGTTTTTCAATTATATACTGCCCAAGATTGAAGGAATCAAACACAACTATGTATAACAGAGTGCATTTGGAATAGAATTCAATGAGAAAGATTAATTACTGGTAGAATAATTCTCTTCCTTCAGAACTTTGAGGAAGTGTCGGAAGAGGAATAGGGGAAGTCAACCCAGAGCTTCTGTCGAAATCATCGATTTCATTACTCTGTTCGGCATCACTGGCTTTTTCCACTTCACTATAGCTTTGTCCGACACCTGTTGGTGTCTCAACCTGTCCATGCCTGGAATGTTAGTATACAAATGAAAGAATACATAAGGAGGTTAAAGTGTGTACAGAAAGTACCTCAACTTAACGGATTGCTCACAAACTCGTATAAAATAGTCCAAGTGATGACAAAAGGGTATTGTGTAACTTCTCTCAATTGCTTATTATGATCATATAGTCCCAAGAGATGAAGGAATATTGCTTGTAAATCTCTATGCAAGTATACTAAACCTATTTATAACAAACTGATGATATTGATTTAAAATCCCTATTATCCCTTTAATCTGCAGAATGCAAACAACTGCCAATATACCTCAAATAATGGAGCTACTAGAGTCTCCTTGGGGAGAGGAGACATAATTCACCAAGAGTCTATCATTCAAGGGCTAAATTCACTTCACATAAGATAATACATATTTCTTTTGTCATTTGCTGTTTTCTTACATTCACATTTCTCAATAAACCTCAATCTCACAAGACAAAGGAGGGATATATGCCTTTAAACAACTTCGGAAACATAATGATTATTAGCAAACATATACAAGTATAAACATTCACATGCAAATATAAGGGCTAGAACTTTGCACCTTGAAATGCTTCTTGTGTTGTAGTCTATGATATATGTGCCCATAGTAAATGGTTTGTAAACCAAGTGAACAAGTTATAATGGTATACAGCTGCAAATTAATACATCAGGAAACATCACATCAACTATTAGAAGCCGGGAAAGTCGGATAAAAAGAATGATTACATAGGTAACATATTCCATATCCCTCAGTCTTCAGTTAGAGTTCTTACCACTGCCGTGTATAATTGAGTTGGAAGCTGCATAAACAAGAAATAAAAGGTATCACTTAGCATACCCTTATCAGTTAAGTTCAACATAAGTTCTATTCAGAAAATGGATAAACAAATGCTCATGAAAGGCTACTTATATATTCATAAGACACAAAAGAAACACTCACAGTTGCAGGTTCCAGCAGGCATCCAGAGAGGTTGAATACATCTCTGCAGTATAAGATAAATTGTATCAAAATTATGGACAATTTGACATGTGTAGAGCTAAGAAAGTCTCGTGTATATAATGAGATTAAAAAACATAAGGAGGCTGTGGAGAAAGAAATACTCAAATTTGCAATGCAAGGTAACCTAGATATACACATAAATATGGGTCCCACCGAGGTGGTGCCCATGCATATGATGGGACCCATCCCATGTATGAGCCTATGTGGACTCTCCTCGCTATTAGATATAAAATCATTCATGTGTCTTCTACCCTACAGGTTTGTGTTAGTTCATCAACACTTCATATGCTTCTTCTCCTTTCCCTTCAATGTAGACTCTTGATGTTCCTAATTGACAATGGCAAACACCCAACTAATCTAGAACCTATAATCTCACCTTGTTTTTACTTCTTAGTTAATTCCAATGTAATGAGAGTAAAAAACTTCATGGATGAACTATAGGCAAAGTTGTATATAAAACTAATCCTGATTTCTCACTTGGAGGGATGCCAAACAGATCCTTAGAGCACAAGGTTTCCCTTCAAATCATACACCTCAAGTGAATTCAAACAATGAGTAAATAAGCTTGTTGCACAAATCACAAGCATAATTCTAATTATGAGATATCAGGTCACATACTCATGGTTGAAGAGATTGTATAAAGTACCAACAAGGGAAATCAAATAGACCAGAAGTAAAGACCAGCAGATAAATAGGAACTATTATGGATCACTTATTCAGGATTGAATCAGAAACAATTAAACAAAGTAAAATAAAAATAAAAATTGCTAGCATCTCTTAGAAAATATCAAAGAAAAGTTAATGTACCCTATTATCCATGTGATCAAGAAAGCGGGAGAGAGACCATCAGCAGATTTTGTTTTGTAGTGTGTGATTAATTGAGGTATCTCAGCAACAACCCAAGCAAGGACACCGATTACACCTAAAGTGAAAGAAGCTGTTTCCCTCCCACTGCTCATAAGCTGTTTGGCAAATTGCAAGCATTGTTGATTTGCAGCACACAACAGAGATAGGTAATGGCTCTCTATTACTCCCATTGCATCAGAGAAATTGATGCCTACAGTTCTGAAATGAAATGAAATGAAGTGAAAAAATAAAGAAAGAAAGAAAGAAAGAAAAGAAGTCAGTGACAATGTCTCTATTCTCATTTCTCAACAAGAGACAATCTAGCACTTCCACATGAGTAGAGATCCATGTTGAGGCATAACAAACAAAAAAGGTGTCAGAAAAAAAGAAAAAACAAATTATCTCCCATTATAGTTATAGCAGAAAAGAAGTAATATGATAAGAACAGAATCTTGGGTTTGATTTGTCTTTTAGAAAGATGACAACTTTTCATGGGCATGTTTCTACCTACAGATTACATTACTTTATAAACATGGTATAGATACAAATATGATACTGATATGTGTACAAACATATGAATTTATTCTAGAGGTAAATTAAGCTCACTTTACCAGAAATTTGGTGAAATAACTCTAGATTCAATCTATTTTTAAAATTTACTTAGAATGTCTTTAAGTTTCTGAATTATAAAATATTACACTGACCTACCCTACAATGCACATTACATAATTAGTTTTACTCTATGTACAACACTAATACATATCCAACTCATCCAACGTAAACCCGCTAATCCTACTCAGTAGTAACCGCACACATCTCATCTCATCTCATTCCCCATTAAATGATTCATGTACGTTGGATATACGTTGGATGTACATGGATATCATTTGTTACATGATGTATTCAAGGAATGTCAGTATCACCAAGATGGACATAGAAAAATCATACTGAACTTCTCCAACCTCAAATGATTTCAGTGTAATTCATCCTTTGTTCTTCATTCTAAAACCATTAATATTCGGAATTCATCGAATTCCAATTTATTTGGCTCAAGTCCAATTGGTGTTAAATTTTTCCATCTACAAAACCCTCTCATGCTTAAGTGAAAACAAATAAAAAATAAAAAATTACCAAACTATGGAAGCACTCGAACAATCTAAGCTGGTATTTTTACATTGGTATAATAAAGATTAAATAAAACAACAGAAAATTATATAATACAGATAAAGATTTCTAGAAAGGGGAAAAGGGGTAGCAAAAAAGTTAGCAGCTAAAAGGGTTTAACCAAAAATCAGATTTTGATTGAACGACGATTAAACAATAAGGCAATAAAGAGAGGAAGCACGACATTAGAGATGAGATTGAGAACACAGAACAAATCATTGTAAATAAACAAACCAATGCATGTTCATTGAATGAGACTCACAAAATATTCAAAGAGGAAAATGAATACCCACAAGAGAGAGAGAGAGAGGAAAGGAGCAAAATTTCAAGCTTCTTCTCTTTTTTCTCTCCAAGTCGGAACGTTACATGAAAACACAAGAGCCTATTGTGCAGTGGCAACTATGCGATGCTTTCTATATTTTTTTATCAACAGTGATCTAATAATTTATGTACACTATAAAATTAATCATAATATGTAATAATTTAATATTTTAAAACTAGTAATCTAATTTTTATTATTATATATTAATCCAATATTTTTAAAAGTTAGATTAGTTTCAAAATGTTAAATTATTACAAATGGTGACTGATTTAATAGTTTACAGTCTCTATTTTTATCTGTCACATCCGCCATCACTTTGTACAATAAAAAAATTTAATCAAAATAAATAAAAAACTTAACCAAATAATTAAAAAAATAATAATTTAATTAAGGCAAAAAATTGATTAAATAATGTCTTTCGTATATTTTAGTGTTAATGTATGTTATTTTAATGATAATTTAATGATAAATGTGCTATCTTTAGAAGAAAAATAATATATTTTGTGTTATTTTTTCATTCTCATCATACTTATAGTAAACTACTAAATTTATTTGATTATTTAGTGAATTTTTAACTGTCATTAAGTTTTTTTTATTGTTTGTTTGAGTTTTTATGCTGTAAAAATAGCTAAAATATTTTTCATCTTTTTACTTGAAAATGTGTCATTATAATTATAATCATAATTTTAAAATTTTGGTACATTAGCTACTTTTTTACTATAGCAGTACATAAGAGAAAAAAATATCAATATAACAGTATACAAGAAAAAATCAAAAGGGAAATACCTGGCTGTGATAAAAATCAAACAATTTGTATTTCTCATTTTTATCAATGTATTGAAGTACCAAAATAGAGAAAAAAGAAGAAACAGATAACTCGTTAATTAATCATCTCTATCTGGTTCAATCATAGGATGATTAGTTGTTGTTTAAATATGGGAAGAAAAGATAAGTTGATGATGATGATAAATATTTCAAGATGAAAGAAAATGGAGAAAATCTAGTTGAATATGTGAAAAGAATCTGAAGAAGAAAAATGCACTCTTCTTTAAATAAGAGTGGATGCCTATTTTGATTTAAAACAAGTAAAATGAAGGACTAATTGAATATTTAATTTAAAAATATTATAAAATTTAAAAAATTGTGAGAAGAAATTTAATTTACCTATTCAAAGTGGTCACATCATTCTAATATCCAAAAAATTTAAAGTGATCACTTCATTCTAATATTTAATTTTTTTAATCTATGTGGTAAATATTTCATCATTTGGATGTTCCCTATCATTACTATTTGCACAATACATTAAATTATAATAATGTTATAGATGCAATTAAAATTAGTCAATAAATAACCAATTTATTAAATACTATATATAAAAATATCAAAAAGAGTCGGTCAGATAGGGATTTGATTCTCAATTCAATCAGTCGAACCGACTGATTCGTTCCGATTTTTAGAACAATGATTATTAACTAGCTTACTCTAGTTAGTCGTAGACACTTTTCCATTGAGTTATATCCATTATTGAGTTGTCGCAATAATTTTTGTTGACATTATTTGTATAAAATTACCTCTGAACAATATATGGTTAAAAAAAATGATCTATTAGTTACATATCCACCAAGGCAACAGGTATATCCTCATGCTTCTCCATGCAAAGCTACGTGTCATTCCTAACCTCTTATTCCTCTCTTCATGATCCTCATTTCTCTCTTATTATTTATAGTTCACTTTTTGTTTTTTTAATCATTATCAACTTTTTTTCATCATTCTTCTTCTTCTTCTTTTTCTCTCTGTTTCTTTCCTCATCATTTCAAACACTATTGAATTTGGCTGGATTTTATTGTGTTTTGATGATGCAATTGATTTTTCTATGTTGATTCAATTACTATATATATATACTTGTGATATAATATAGTAAGGGGATATATGAACTTATGCTTTCTTTGAGATTCAGATTGTGGTTCGATTTGGAATCGCAATAAAGCAAAATAATACAAGGTTTGATGAGGAATTTTGTTATTGTTATTATTATTATTATTGTTATTATCTCTAGCATTTATCATTATTATTGTCAAATTGAAACAAGTTTGAATTATTACATAAAAAAGGAGAAAAAAATTTGGATTTTGTTTGTGCCTTCTTTGATTATTGTCATATTTGTAGAGAATGTATCACCATAATGCTTACCCCTTTTTGTTTTGGCAATCTTATGTTTAAATTCAGCAAGCATATAATATTATTTCTTCATTAAGTTCATAAGGTAAAAATAACATTATACACTTATGTGGTGTTTTTGAAGAAAATTGGGGCTTTATAGAAACCACAAATTAAATTCTTTCTGATTCCTGGTTAGGATTTATTTGATAGGAGAATATAACATTGATTGTAAAATTTTCTTTAATGAATTTCATGTATAAATTTATAAGTAGAAAAAATTCTACGGTTACTTGAACCCACAATTTAACTCAATCATGATTTACTCGAAATAATGTGGAATGAATTATGTTATTTTCAATATTAAAATATGAGTGTTTAAGTGAAACACTCATTTTATAATCATTAGATATAATTGATGAATGAAATATATAGGGATTGCTATATATCTGATTTGACGTTTAAATTCATTAAGTATATAATATTATTTCTTTATTGAGTTCATATGGTAAAAACAATATTATACTGATGGTTAGGATATATTTTTTAGGAGAAAAATATTGATGGTAAAATTTTCATGGATGAATTTCGTGTATAAATTTACAAGTACTAATAGAGAGAATTATGTTATTCCAATATTAAAATTAGTTTTATGAGTTGAAAATTATTATCATATTTTCAGGTTGTTTTTAGCTTAATATGGATTTCAAAAGGAGAATATCATCATTTAAAAGGTCAAATAGTGGAGGTTCAGGAGAGAAAATTTGGTCTCCTGAAGAGCAGCAGGAAAAGGTACTTAACATTTTTTATTTGCACTATTTTTTTAGCATCTGATAAATTTGATGCTTATTGTTAATTAATTATTGTATATTGGTGTAGTCTATGTGATGATCTATCTTCTATCCAAAGAGTACTTGCTTCTACTGATATTACAATTTACAATAATAATATTGGTACCTATGTCCTAAAACTCTTGATATTTTTACATGACTTTCACTCCAACATCTTAAAATTTATTTTTTTTCACCTTTAAATTTAGAACAATGTACATATATACATAGGCTAGCTAGTATTATGAGGTGCGTGGTTCATTAAATGAAATATATATATATATATATATATATATATATATATATATATATATATGAATGAGAATGTGAATGTGATAATGAAGAATTAAGAAATTATTTATATGAATGTTGAATTTTTATTCCTGTGAAAAAGGAATGTTGGACCAATTATTCTCATGTTTCATTCTCACATTTCACATGAGAATATTGGACCCACGGATCTCACCAATGAGGTTCATTGACCTACCACTAAGATCTGTTGGCATTTTCTCATAATCCTTCATACATGGATATTTTTGAAAATAATATATGCATGAGAATATTATTCCAAAAATCAAATATCTTACATATTACATTTTTGAAAATAAATAAAAAATATTATTCCCAAAAATAAAATTTCATTCCACGAACCACACACCCATATAACATTACTTTTTATATTATTTATTGAGAAAAATGTCTCCTTTATGAAATACCTCATAGACAAAGAGTAATTCTATGTTAAAACAAGGAAGTGATGGACTATCTACCTTTGAGACAAAGAGCTCAATGACTTGGGCATAGCCTATTCATGCATACAGAAATCAAATCCCAATTAGATATTATTTTAAGAATCTAACTAGTTAACAATTGTGCTGCTGTAATAGAAGAAAAATTACAGTAGTTAAGAGATTGTTTGAGGACCCTATTTAGGGTAGTGTTAGTTCAGTTTGGATCGTCATATTTATGACTTTTTTTTTAACTTTCTATAAGTTAGAAGTTATAAATTTCAAATTTATTTATTGATTCAGATTGAAGAAGTTAGACAGATCATTGGTCCAGTTGCCAGCAAGTTCCCAGCTCTGTGTTCAGATGCATCAGTGCTGAGATACCTCAGAGCAAGAAAGTATAATACCAAGAAGGCTGCAAAGATGTTGAAAGGCACCATGAAATGGAGGCTCGAGTACAAGCCTGATAAGATTCAATGGGTATATATATATAAATAATATTATTTGAACATCCAACTTTTCTATACATTTAAACATCTTATTCATAAAATATGCGAAACTCATCACATTTATTATTTACTTTTTCTTTTAATTCATTCTCTCTCCACTTCTCATTTCTCACATGTTGAATGTGTACGTCCAACTCAATATCAAAATAACATTTTCCATATATATATATATATATCACAAGTTATTACTATATAGTGTTATCAAGTATTTCTAATTCAAATAGAAAGAGTATGAAGTATGAAATTATAGGTACCATGTAAAGACTTTAAATACAGCTCAAATCAAACCCAATGCAAAAACCAGCAAAACAAAGCACAACAATGCAATCACATTTACCCTTTTGTTCCTTACTCTCTTTTTTTTATGAAATTAGGATGATGTAGCTCAAGAAGCTGTATTAGGAGGGCTCTATAAAGCTAATTACTTGGATTCACAAGGGAGGATTGTTCTTGTCATGAAACCTGCTATTAATAAGGTAAATCTATATAGTTAATCAAAATATTTCATCAAACAAGTTTCGTCTATATGATAAGAAGGAGAAATAATAAATTATTTTTTATCTGCATTTGATTCGTGACAACTATTTCATTCACGGTTAATAGTCTGTTTGTATACCTACTAGAATCAATTTTACTCAACAGAACTATTTTTAGCTTCTTACAAAATTATCTTGGAAAGTCCAAAAATTGCTCTGGAAAGTCGCACAACAAATTAATCAAACCGACTATAAATGGTGTGAGTCTAATTTGAAAAAAAAATCACACCTTATTATCTAACAATAAATGAGATATTTATCAATACATATTGTTATAAATAGAACAATGCTAGAGGCACAACAAAAAAACAGCCAACATAGCCAACAAATTGTGCACAACGTATATAATATAAATTGTACAGCGAATATTACATGTTGTGCACACCATATAGTACATGATGTGCACAACATATATAACATGTTGCAAAGAAAGATGATATTGCAATAGGTGATATATGTTGTGCACAATAGATGATATACGTTGTGCACTACATATAATATACGTTGTGCAATTTATATTATATATGTTGTGCACAATTTGTTGGTTGTGTTGGCTGTTTTTTTTTTTTTTGTTAAGAAGCTATTTGATTGGTTTTGACAAAAAATAATTCTATATATGTTTCTCCCATTTAGAACACAAAAACAACAGTTCGGCAGATCAAATATCTGGTTTACTTGATGGAGAATGCGATATTCGATCAAAGCACAAATCAGGAACAGATGGTTTGGCTTATTGATTTTCAAGGATGGAACACTTCTTGCATATCACTGAAGATGACAAGAGAAACTGCTCAAATCCTTCAAGATCATTACCCTGAAAGATTGGGCTTGGCAGTCTTTTACAATCCACCTAAGGTCTTCGAGTCTTTCTGGACGGTATGTTTCTCATAATCATACTTATCTCCACTTCATCCCAATCTATTTTTTTTGTTTCATCTCATTTTCTCCGGACACACCTGTACTAAGACATGTATGTTTAAGTAATCGATATACAGAGATATCAACACCCGATGGATACGTGTCTGACATGTGTCCGTATATGTCTGAAAAAATAATGTTTTTTTAGGTTGAAGACACATTGGACACATAGTTGACACAATTTAACACATGTCAGATACACTATGAACACGACGAGCGGCACAATGGACTTGACGTTTGATTTTATTCATATTTACGAAGAAACTAAAGCTTAAACTCAAGTTTAGTGAATCTAAAGAGATCCAAATTAAATATGCATTCTTTGACAAAAAAAAATACAAATTTTATTAAAAATATTAATTATTTATACATATGTCTCGTGTCAGTGTCCATACATCTTAGTACGAGACATATAAAATGCGACTCGATAAACACGATAAGATTACAATCTCATGATGAGAGAGCTATTTCACTCCCAATTAATTAAACATTTGCTTGTTTATTTATTTATATACATCAATTTTGTCTTTTTTTTCTTACCTTTTTACCATTGTAACAGATGGTGAAACCATTTCTTGAGGTAAAGACATCAAAAAAGGTGACATTTGCTTACCCAGAGAACCTGAAGAGCCGAAAGATGATGGAAGAACTCTTCGATGTGAACAAGCTGGAAGCATGTTTTGGTGGGAGGATGCCATCTGGGTTGGACATAGAGGCTTATGCCAGAAGAATGATAGAAAATGATAAAAGAATGAGTGAATTCATTGATGCTGCTGGTTGTTCAATAACAGATAATGTCTCAGAACTCAATGAATCAGTTATGTCAGAAGAGAATAGTGTTATTTACTCTGAGGATGAAACTTCTAGTTGTGAAGCTGTTGGTTCAAATTTAGAGGAAGATGAAGAGAATGTGGATTCATCACTAGATGAAACCAAACAAGAAGATGTTGAAAAACCTGAATCAGAAAAGCAGTGATGAATGATGATGATGAGTAAAGAACAGAACAGAACAGGGGAAGGGTCAATTTAGTAGTTTACTTGATTGTTCTGTTTTTAACTTGAAACAGAGTGATTCTTATTTGAATAGGACCTTTCATTCTTTGTGATTTGTGTCAAGATTTGTGAACCATATAATAATAATAAAAAAAATCGTATACAAGCAAAGTTATATACTTTAGAAAAATTTATCAGAATTTAATTTATAACATTGTTATATGCACAATTAAAAAACAGTCAAAATAACTAATACGTACGATATGTACAATATATATTATATAATGTGCATAATATATATTACATGTTGTGCACAACATATATCATATGTTGTAAAGAAAGATGATATTACTAATATGATATATGTTGTGTATAATATGTAATATCTAGTGTATAATATTTAAAACTTTTAAATATTAACTGAAAGTGCATTACTCATCATCTTTCACAGAAAAAATTGTCATTGATGAGATGAGAAATGTAATTAATTTGAGGCATGTGATTGATGAGATGAGAAATGTAAGATTGTCATGACTCTATCTCCTAAATATTTTAAATTATTGGGCAGGAATAAATGAATGATTTTATATCTAATGTGAAATTTTTTTAGTGTTATTTGACATGTGATTCTTGTCAAATAATACTGCAAAAGTAACATTATCAGTTGTTAGTTACTTAAAAAAAAAACAGAGAGAGAACTTCAAAATCTTGAGCTTAGAAAACATTTATCTGTGTCTTCTTCTCCCTTTGATGATCCCACTCTCTGAGCTGGAGTGGGGTTGGTGATAAGGATATGTGTTTTGTTGTGATTGCAATTTGCCTATTGTGTCTTGATTTGTGATGACAATGCCACCTATTAACATTTGAAAGAGAAAAAACAGGTGATATATTCACATCTTATTCATCATGATTCCTTTGATAAAATATACATCACAAAAATGTTATTGGTACATATAATACTATTATCTATTCATTTTTTCACCTCATAAAATATTGACAACTTTGATGAATATGTGAGTAAATTGTTAATATTTTCATCAAAATTATCAACTTTTTATCGGATAAAAAATAGATGGATAATATATACTGTTGTATGGTTGTATGTACCAATAATACCTTCTATACATTCTATACATCTTTGACAAATAGATAAAAATACACAACTGTTTATCATGGAGATAACAAACACAATCTTAGGACATGATAATATCTTATCTCATTTTAAGTCTTGAAAATTTTCATCAACTTTCTTTAAATGAAGTGTCATAAAAAATTACATTAACAAAATGAGTATTTTTTAGAGTTATGTTATTTGTATGAATTTTTATTGATCTTTATGTTAATAAATATTTCATCTACTATTAGATAGAACGTGGATCACATTTAAATAAGACTCATATATTTATTCAACAATGGATGAAATTATTATAATTTATAGATATGAAGACTAAACAAGTAGAGTTGAAAAAATTATTGTGACATTATTGCAAGGAAGCACCTAAACTAATCTTATATAAGTAGGATAAGATTCAAATTCAAATGATAGTAAACTTTATTACTTATGAGCGCAACAAAGAAAAACGATGCTAATCAATTGGTCCTTTTCCTAGTAATTTCTGACTAATCACAATTAAAAAGCAAAAGGTGAGTATTTTAGCTATGCAAGTAGGGTTTTGGCTGTGCTCAAGTAATGTGGGCTATAAATCATGCATTTAGCTACATTTAATAAGAAAAACTTTTGTAAATCTAGCTACACTTAATTAAAAGTATACTTAAATTAATTTAGTCACGCTTTTAAAGTAAGGCTAAACTTCAACGTGACTCATCTTAACGGTCCATGTACGACTGTATCGTTAATCACTAGCAGTTAAATTTAATAAAAGGACTGATATGTGTAGATTGCAGGACGAATAAATTTTTTTTAGGAATTGAAATAGGTACTAAAAAGAGTTTAGAGAATGATTTGAGTATTTATTTTTTAAAAATTTAAAAATTTATATTAGAAAAGACATACTTTTATGTAGAATCAGAACAGACCACAAACCTAAACAAAGATTTATAATGAAATTTATCGATTGTTCAGCAAGATGAGATTCAAATCTAAATAATGTTTACTCACACATAAAATCCTTTTTATTTATTATTTTAACGCAACTCTCAAAGGACTATATATGCAAATAACTTGGTCTAGCAACATAGATCTACTAAATAGCCAGAATCTCACTAATCAATCTACACTAAACAGTGTTTTGACTTGTTGTATCTTCTGACTTTAAGTTTATTTATATTTTGGTTAGCTTCTGACTTTAAGTTTAATCATACAAAAAAATCTCCTAATTCAGAATTAAGGGTGTCCATGAAATGACTCAATAACCATTATGACCCAAAGCTAATTGGACCTTATTAAGGTTTTGAAATTTGATCTTTGTAACCCAAATTACCCAATACACTAGAGTTTTGAAATGACTCAATTTCTCGTTTTGATATGAAAATATTTCAAAACCTTCCGACCAATTGTCCAATCCTGTAAGGTACCTAAAAATTAACAAAATAATCAATCTTTATAATCAATATGGATATCCCGATTATAAACTGGAATTAATCCTTACTAATATCACTCCTTTTATATATAATATCTTTTTTTGTTGGTAAAGGGTACATGACGAATTCACTTGCCGGCCAAAATCAGGAATTGAATTAAAAGAATAAATAAAATGTGAGTGGATTTGGAGATCCAACACCAGCCTGGAAGAACGAAACGCTGACAAAATGGCATGTTCTAAGGAACAAATAAATCTTATAATAATATATTATTGTCATCATAAACGATGTCAGAAACTTGAGGAAGCAATGATCATGACCAACATTCATCTTCCTCTCTTAATAATATTTTATTTTTTTATGGAGATATCGGTCAGTTACATTCCCTTTACAAAATATTGCTTGGGATAATAAAATTTGTGAATTACATCAATAATCAATATTATGAAAGAAAACAATAATGTTGGTCGTATAATAGTACTATGTTTAACTAGTATTCAACGTGTACTATAAATAATATAAAATGTGTATTATACGTACACAAGCTATAGATATAATATACATTTAATACTATATATAACATATATTAAATATTAGTTGGACATATTTCTCTCATATTTCAAGTATTGAACTTGTAAGTTGTAACAAAATAAAAACTACACCTTTTTTCCAATTACCAAAAAAAAAACTACACTTGTTTCCATCATGTAGTCTACAACATTTGATAACTACAAGAGCCGCTTAAGAATTTAGCTATGAATTCAATTTTGAGAAAATATAAGGAGAGAGTCTTATAATAAAAAAATTATTTCTATATATAAAAAAATTTTATTTCAAAAGAATTAGTCACTTTTACTAATAACTATTCTCTAAAATATAAGACTTTAAGCTTTATATGTTTGCAGTTAATTAAATTTTTTGCAATTTTTTAAATGTATAAATTGATTCCATTTTAAATTTTCCATCAACTGCTAAAAAATCACAAATTTTTAAAATTTTAGAATATTATTTTATACATAGAAGAAAATTTAGGGACTAATTTACAAAGTTCATGAAATATAATATGGTTATTTAGGCTGAAATGCAGATTTAGTTTGATATTTTTACAATTTAGAGACCAAAATACATTTACCTGTAATTAATATAGGACAAAGAAACTTAGCATGTAACAGATTTAGTCCTACATTGCTCATTAATAAAACAATAATGATATTCTATACATGTTCAATTTATTTTTATTGGATTTTATCTGGATCTTCTAAATCGATAATGTTTGATGTATAACTGAAATACGTCTAACTAGTATCCAACGTGTACTATATATTATACGTAAATGTATGTTGTACGTATATATATTATACATTTAATATACATTACGTATTATGTATAACATATGTTGATTACTAGTTAGACGTGTACAATAACTACCGGATCTTAAATATGTATAGTATACCTGTTATATTTTGTGTTCCTATGATATATCTCGAAATAAAAAATAATAGGAGTATAAAACAAGATTGAGTTGGTACTTGTTGAAACATGAATTTATAGCATAATTTTGATATATGCAAATGAAAAAATAATAAAAACGACTAATATAGTATGCACGATATATATTATATAATGTGCATATTATATATTACATATTGTGTATAATATATATCATATATTGTACAAACATATATTATATGTTGTAAAGGAAAATTATGTTACATGTGATACATATTGTACATAATATATCATATATGTTGTGTATAATATGTAATATGTGGTGTACGTATTACATATGATATATTGTGTATTATTTATTGACTGTTTTGACTGATTTTTCATTGTACAACAAGAACTTATATTTATAATAATAGTAATGTAGACATTTTATTCATTTCTTGTGTAAATTAGCCATCAAGATTCTTTTTTTCTAGGGTAAAATATGAACTCTAGAATTTTTACTTAAAAGGAATCATGCACTAGCTTGAATTATGCATTGCCCCCACAAATTTCATGTACATCTCACAACAATAATAATAAGAGAAAGCAAGGACAGAGTAAAAGGTTTCTTTGCAGAAAGCAAACATAGGGATGAAAACATTAAAAGAAAGAAAGAAAAAAAATAAAGAATCAAAATTAAAATAATTTTTCTTTCTTTCTTTTTTTCTTCTTTTTTCTCATCTTTCTTCTTCTCCTTGAATCCTCATCTCCTTTCTCTTCTTTTCGTGCCGCCCCACAACACACTCTCTTTGTGAAAAACCATCATCAAATTGAACCATCACATATCGAAAAGCACACATTTAGCTACCCTAATAGCTCTTCTTGCTGATAAAAAGAAACAGAGGAAAAAGCAGAGGATTCCCAATTACACCCCACCTTTGTTGTTTTCTTTTGGTTTTCTCCTCAATCCTATTTGGTGAGCCATTTCATCTCCGAAAAATCTTAATTTTATAATTTTATGATTGGTGATGCTATGATCAACCCATCATTTTTTTTTTCTGAATTTTTTTTGCCTTTTTTTTTTCCAGGGATTGCTTTGATCATTCTGTTTCCCTTGGATTTAATTTGATTTATTTCTGGGGTAAGTTTTTTTAGCTTGAATTATGATAAATTTCAAAACTTTGTTTCTTTTTATGGGAACTACTGTTCGTGGATCTTATTTGGGGTACCCCATTTGTGTGCAGGGGAGAGCTATAAAAAAAAAGTGAAATAGAGAAAGAGAGGGAGATGGGATCAGCATTGGAAATTGGAATCAAATTTAGGAAAATTGTTGTGATTTCAATCAGAGGGTGTTACAGATCAGTTTTCAATCATCCATTCCTCGTTGCCTTTTTGGGGTTCTTGTTTCTGCTGTACAGATATTTTCCTTTTCTGTTCTCTGTTTTGGTCTCTGCATCCCCTGTTTTGTTCTGCACTGCTGTTCTCCTTGGTACCCTCCTCAGTTTCGGGCAGCCGAATCTGCCCGAAATCGAAAAGGAAGAAGAGAAGGAGAAGTTTACTACTCGTGGAATCTCATCCTTCCAAAGTGGATTCTCAGAGGGTCACACTCACACTGTTGTTGCTGATAGGGATCATGTGGACTATTTTGTTAAAGGGTATTCAGAGAATAATAGGAGTGATGTAGAAGAAGAGAGTGGCATTGAAGAAGCAAGCTTGTTGGGTGAGAAAGATAATGATGATGATAATAATAATCATAGGGATGAGAAAGATCAAGTAAACGAGGAAGTGGAAAGGGAATTCCATAGTTTTGAGTTGGAAAAGAGGAGGGAAATTGAGGAGAACTTGTTGAGGTCTGAAGGTGTTTCAAGTGATGAGGAAGCGATTGAGAAGCAATATGTCATGGTTGAAAAAGAAGAAAATGATGATGATATCATTGATAGTAAGAACGAGGAAACTCCGGGAGATAGTGCTGAGTTTTCGGCCAGTTCATCTTGGAAACAGGAGGAGAATAAAGATGATGATGAGGAGGAGGAAGAGGAATCCGTGGAGTCAGGGTCTGATGAGGCAGAGAGCTCTTCACCTGATGCCTCCATGGCTGACATCATACCGATGCTTGATGAGCTTCACCCTCTATTGGACCTAGATGCTCCACAGCCTGCCCTTTTGTCCCGTGATGGTTCTTATGCTGTGTCTGAGAAGTCTCGCAAAAGTGATGGTGAGAGCATTGAGTCAGATGAAGATGCTGAGCACGGTGAAGGGGAGGAAGATGGTGCTGATGAACCTGATGACGAGGAGGAGGAAGAAGAAACTGAGGGTGGCAGAGATGATGAGAGTAAGTCTGCTATTAAGTGGACAGAGGACGACCAAAAGAATCTCATGGATCTTGGAACTTTGGAGTTAGAGAGGAATCTACGGTTGGAGAATCTTATTGCAAGGAGAAGAGCACGTAGAATGATGACTGAGAAGAATCTAATAGACTTGGATTTTTCTGATATTCCCAGTAATGTTGCACCCATTGCTACAACAAGACGGAACCCTTTTGATTTTCCTGATGATTCCGATGCTGCTGCCATGGGATTACCTCCCATTCCTGGATCTGCTCCATCTATTCTGCAGCCTAGGAGAAACCCTTTTGATATTCCATATGACCCGAATGAAGAAAAACCTGACCTTAAACGGGACAGTTTTCAGCAAGAGTTCTCATTGTTTAATCAAAAAGAAACAGCATTTTTCCGTAGGCATGAAAGTTTCAGCTTGGGACCATCAGTACTGGGGATGTCCAAGTATGAAAGGCATGATATTAACTGGAAACCTATATTTGTATCGGAGAGAATGGCTTCAGAGGGAACAAGCTATTCATTCCAGAGGCAATCAAGTGAAATGAGCGATTCTAAGTTGAGTTCTGTTCCGGATACTGAATCAGTCAGTTCGATTGATCAGGACGACAGGAAATTCAGTGAGCAAGACATGTCTCAAGAAGCTGAAATAATATCTAACATTGACCGTGTGTCTGATGGTGCTGATCATGGAAGCCAATCCTCTGGAGAAAATGAGTTTGTGGCCATGGTACAAGTTGAGGATGAGAGCGCTGTTCGCCATGGTGAAGCTGAAATAGTGTTGGGTGGGGTGGAAACTCCTTCGGAGATGGAATTCTATCATGAAACAAGTGAGGTTGAAAACCCTGAGCAATTTGATGCCGGGGAAACACCATCGCGAGGAGAACCAAATGAAGATGAGAGCCGCAGCAACAAGAGCAGATCAAGCCACTCTTCGCTATCAGAAGTGATTGACAGCATACCTGATGAAAAATTGGAAAAAGAGGCAAATTTGCAGCCAGAAGATGGTCACCTTGTGGAATCTAGAATTTCAACGCAAACTTCGGGAGAGGAATTAAACTTCCAGGATGTGAGTAGTGAGGTGGAAGACCACCAACACGTAGAGCCGGTTTATGATTCTAGCCCACCTGCTGCTGAAAAGCTTCAATCTTTTCCTTCAGTTTCTTCTGATGCTGCCACGGAGTTTTCTGAGAGGGCGGCTTCTACTTCAGTGGAAGTTGCTGCTAGTTTGGCAGATAAAGAATCTGAAGTGCACGATCGTAGACTGGAGGAAAATTCTTCCGGTAGTGAAGAAACCCATTCACCCTCTTCTGAACTTCATATGGAAGTAAAAACTGAATTGAGGTCTGAGAATTCTGAAGATATAAGCCAGCGCAATGTTCCTGCAGATGAGTTATCTGCCTTTGCCCCAAATTTTGTTGATCAGAGTGGGTCTACAACGGCTGAGATTCGGGATGTGCCTGTTCCCGAGGATTCAAATTTTCCTTCAGATATTGGATCAGTAAAGGCTGTAGCCGATTCAGGCTCTGTTCATGGACAGGATCTAGTGGACCACAAATCTGAAATTTCTCTTCAAGACAATATAGGTTCTCCTGATTCAAACTATCAAATGGCTTCTGAAAGCTCCTATCTATCAGATGATAAATCTGTGGAGGATGGTTCAGTGCCCGATGAAGTGTCAACATTTGATGATGCAAATATGTCTGAGATAGTCCACGATGCAGATGAGATGCTGGATTCGGTAGCTTTTGATTCTCACCCATCTTCAAATGATTCATCTATGCCTTCAGCACATGATTTACACCTTTCAGTTGAAGCTGGGCAAGATCCAGATATCCATCAAAGTGTGCCTGCTGAAGACGAAGTCTTGTCATCTAGATCTTCGGAGCATGTTAACACTGATATTTACCATGATTTGGACCAGAATGTGGTTTCTCTCACTTCAGATAGTCAACATGAAATTCATGTGAAGCATCCCTCTAGCTTGGAGAGTTCCCTGTCAAGCTCAGATGAATTAGTGGTTGCACCATCTTCTAGTGATCATGATGAATTTCTGGTAAATCACTTGATAATGTATCCTTACATTAATCTGAAAATATTATTTTATCTCTTGAACTTGTTTTGCTTTATTAAGGGCCCATCTGTTTTTCACACAACAACAACAACAAGCCTTGTCCCACTATGTGGGGTCGGCTACACGGATCAAACGACGTCATTGTACTCTATCGTGAATTACGTTAGGATTTAGGCTATTAACTCTTAAATCCTCCTTGATAACACCTTTTTCTCACACAATGAAGGAAAAATATATTCAGATGAAAATTTCTTCCTAAAAGGTTTTGTTTACTTAAAACACGTCTTTTCGGAACAAGGCTATAGGCCATACAAAAGGATCTTATCATTTTATTTTTTAGAATCTAAATTTCCCATAGATTCCTTGTCTTAACTCAGTCATTAACTTAACATTCCGTTTTTTTTTTGTTTTTGCTTTGTGATTCTGAGAAAGGGAACAAAATATACTTTTCCATTGTTTATTTTGTATTCTTTGACCATTTCAACATGCATATTATCTTATGTACATAACTAGTTTGTTCTGTTCTCTTGACATGTTTTCAACAAAGGGTCATCAACAGCTATTGGTGATGTTGAGTTTGTTACATGAAAAGTGAGCTTATTGATCCAATACTGTTAACTATCTGAGAAAACTTATCTTAGATTCTTTAATATTCTGCAGAATTCTGATTTCATCCGGGTAGAATCTACACATGTTATTGACACTTCCAACAACTGGGATGGAGAATTGCATGATGTCACATACAAAACCCCTCTAAATACCTCGTCCGTGATGTCTGAAGTATCTGAGAGTCCTGAATTCGGTTCACCCACTGGCGAGGTGGATTTGGAAGACCATAGGCATAGGATGGAAGTTGAAAATGAAGACCGAAACAAAGGAATAGAACACCTGGATCCTTCGGCTGAAAGCTACATGTCTCAGGTATCTGAAGAAAGTGTCAAAGATTTTGATGATATGAAGGAAATTGATGAAGGATTATTGTCAGAATTGGACACTGTTGGCGATTTTAGCATCAATGATCCTGGTGCATCACTTAATACAGACAATGCGCCTGAGAAAATGGCCGAGCTTGAGGAGGATATCCCAGTTCTTGAAGCAAGATCACTTGAAGATATTAACTTGGCATTCAAGCAACTTCAAGAAGGAGTGGATGTTAACGAAGTCATCCTTCCAAGTGAAATTAAGGATCAGCTCGTTAATGAAGAAACTAATGATCATCAGGAAGCTGATTCAGACCTTAAAGTTGTTGAAGCTAGATCCGTGGAAGATATTGATATTGCGTTGAAGCAAATCTCAGAAGGCAATCAAGGGGAGCCGTCAAAACCTTCAGATTTGAATGATGGATCAGTCCAAACGGGAGCAGAAGAAGTTGGCTCGGCCAAGGTGGCTGAATCCATTGATGTAGCAACCAGTACTGAGGACTCGGCCACGTCGGCTGAATCCATTGATGTAGCAACCAGTAATGAGGAAGTGAGCAGAGCTTCAGAGGAAAAATCAGAAAATGAACCAGTGAGCAGCTCTGATAACAAGAAAAAATCTCACAGTCGGAAATCTAGTTCGAGCTCAAGTTCCAGCTCGAGCTCGAGCGATTCGGATTGAAACCGAGGGTTGAAGAAAGGGTTTGGAAGTTTGTTATTTATGACATGCTATTTTGTTTCTCTCTTCAGTGGTGTCGGTTTGAGTTCTTTGCCTCGGCACCGCCACGTAATCAGGTCAGGTATCTATAATTTTTTATGGATTGGTTTCTTCAAGAATGAGTTTTTTTGGTTTTATTTCTTGAAGCGTGAAGTTTTTGTTCAGTTCTATTTTACCCCAATCTGAGTGTGAGCAATTTGGTTTATAGATTGAGAGAAGCTTATTTTGAGCAGTTGCACATTTTGTAGTCCCCTCAAAAAAAAAAAAAAAAAACAAATTGGAGTATTGTACACTACACTGTGATTGTAGAAATGTTGAATGAACTTCTGTTTTGTGTATATAGCAACTAGTGTATTTTTCTGTTTTTTTCCCTACTATTTTCTTCTCTTTTTATTTCCCCCCTAAGTACAGAGTTTCTTCATCTTTATGTCTATGATATGTTAATTTTCATGCAGTAGAGGATTCAGTTATATTAGTTGATGCCCTTCATTTTTTATTTCTGAATCTGTGCCTCTGTTGATCAAAGAAGGGCTTAATTAGTGAAAAGGTGACATATTTCTGTTGAATTAAATCTAATTCAGCTGATGCATAAACTCTTCACTTTCAAGTACCAACACTATGTTGCTTGTGAATGAAAAGAAAAATAATTCTAGCAGTGTTCTAGTAATAAGCTTACTCAACTTGAGTCATTAATTAAAATTCATTAGATTTGGAAAGAGAAAAACTGTTGAGCTGCATTTCTTTGATCAAGTTCCAAATTACCTGATGATTAGACATGCTCTAAAGGCATCTGCAACTTTGTCATTCTAAATAATATTGTTTCCTTTCCATGCTGGTTAAGGGTCATTCACATAGTAGGGTGTTCAGATGAGAGAAACAATTTACTTATGCTCCTGTTTTGTTTAATTTCCATAAGGCTACTAGGAATATTCCAATAGTAAAGGGTTTGGATAGAATTTATGAGGACACATGAACTATTGTTTGCTAAGATATATATAAGACATAAATACAAGGATAGAAATAAAAAAGTAAAGTTTTTGGTGATGAAGAAAGAAATAGAAAATTTATATATTTTTTTACTCCTAAAAAGTCGAGATAGAGAAAACACAAAATTGAGCAAGGAAAACATTATTTTCTATATTAATTTAAATATAATTTAAAAATTTTATATTTTATGTCTTTGTCTTTACTATCTATACATTTTTGTCTCATCTTGTGCTGCCTATGATAAAAAAAGATACATATACTAGCAGAAGGTGAAATTTCTTCACCTATATTTATGCGGGTCATTTTACCATGCTTTAAATGAGAAACAAGGAAAAGGGGAAAAGAGTAAATAAAGAATTTTTGTTTCTTTATTGCATTATCATATCAAAAATCAACAAAAAGTAAACAGAGAAAGCACAACATACCCCACAACAACTATGGCCAGTTTTCAGTGGTGTTCTTAAGCTTTTTTCACCAAACTAGAAAATATCACACCTTTTAGCATTCAGCATTAGCTTGCTTCGACTAAAGCAACATAAAATACACCACTCTTTCAAAAAATATATATATTATGGTGGAGAAACTGTTTACAACCAGAAAATTTGTTTAATGGAATCCATCAAAGAATCATAAATACTTGGACAAAATCAGTCACTACTCCTAATACATACTCGTGTTTCAAATGCCATTTACAACAGATATATCTAAGATAGCTTTTTCATTAATTGCTCAACATTATTTTTTCTGGTTGTTGAAAAGGATGGTATATTATCTAAATTTTACTATACTAGTTTTCATGACTTAGGAGTTACGGCATTGACTAGAGAAAAACAATCTACTGCTTTTGTTTCTTGTTTGCTGGCCCGGAAGAAGTCCTAACCTGCAAAAACATTAGTGGATGACAAAAATAAATAAAGTATTAGAGGCTTATGTCTGAAAATCATAAAGCAAGACTAACTTTTATTTAACATACTCCATTTGAGTTCCTAATGTTTTATCTTGAGGCTTATATATACTCTCTCTATTCAATATAATCCGACCCTATAAGATATAGAAAATTGCTAATACTTCGAAAAATCAGTGTATTTCGACTTAATAGCATCCGGATATATTAATTTTTTCAATGTACCAGAATTTATCAGTTATCATAACGTTAGATAATATTGGACGAAGGGAGTAATAATAATGAAAAAAGGGCAGCCTGATGCACAAGCATTCCATGTTACACAGGGTCTAGGGAAAGGCCGCCCGCACCCATATGGTGTACTGTACGCAGCCTAACCTAATAAATACATCAGTGGTTGTTTTCACAGTTTGAACCTGTGACCTTGAGGTCAAGGTCACATGGAGACAACTCAACCAGTAGCTCCAAGGATGGAGGGAGTAATAATATGCTAAAAAATGTTACAAGTAATATCTTAAGTTCCACCCAAAATTCTGCTAACTTTAAACTTGTGGACATTTTAGAGCATTTTTCCACCTACCAAGTAGTGTATTGGTTATATCCTGCCAAAGAGCTACTTGGACCACAAACAAAGGTTTTCAGTGGTCCAATAACTTTCACCATCAATTCAATCCATTGCATTGGATATATTTCTCATTTCTCAGTGTATAGTTAACAAAACAACTTCAAATTGTTTGGTTATTTTTGGCAAGGATATGGATAGTAAAAAAAATTGCTCACCATCTTAATTTCTAATTAGCAAATTGACAACTATAGTTTGATAGATTCATCTACTTCTCATTTCCCTTATCAACCCTCAACCGATCAGAAATCGTCCTGAACACTTCAATTCAGAAAACTCTTGACAAACTTTCTTGCTTCTAGGTTAATTCTAGAGTATCTATTCAATCATAATCACGATAAAATAAAAAGAGAATCTTACTGCTTTTAGTTGTTCACTGATATATGTCGTTGATCTCAGCATAGCCTCAAGTGTGTCCTTTGTAAGCTGAAACTTCACCTCTGTTTCGCCTAATGGAGACTTGCTATAATCGTGCAGCTAAGCAATAAAGTACATATTACAGGGATATCATTCATAGTGCAACAATATTACAGCGAAACCAATAATTAAGATTGGATGTAAATTGGTGCTTCAAGTGTCTAATGAATTTTCATTAATTCTTCTAGAAGAAGCTTTTGATTCATAACTGCCATATATCATATATAATTGCCAGAGCAGCCATAAAAGTAATCAGGATATGGTTTAAGAAAGAGCAGTGACTTCACAAAAAATTTGCAACACAAATTGAAGGCGGAGTTAAAGTTTATGATTACAACCTTTGTCCAGGACCTGCCAATATATCTTGATTATTTGTGAAGAGTAACGTTACATGTACACCACAAAATCAGCCACCATCCAATACCATATATAATAATCCAACTTTTTAAAACTATTAATCCAACTTTTAAAATGTTTGGTTAATGTATAATATTAAAAGTTGGATTAATATTCTTAAAAAGTTGGATTATTGTATATGGTGACTGATTTTGTGGTGTACAAAAAACAATTCTCTTTTGTGAAAATGTGGAAACAGATCATAGAAGTAATATGCTCATTATTGCTGTCTTTCACTTATGAGTGTTTTAATGAGAAAGAAAGAAAGAAAAAGAAAACTTCTCCTCATTACCTTAAGGCAGATTACAGCCACTCTATCTGCATGTGATGAGCCACGATTCTCCATGGTCCAAGTCATTGATTTCAGGCAAGGAAGGTTTGCCTATGATTTTATTTATAAAATTACATCAAAAGAAATTATTAAACAAACAACCAAGGCAAAAAAAAAACACACACACACACACACTTTTTTTTAAATGTTATCTACTATCATCCCCAGATACATAGAGTCCACGTCCACATTACATCTAAAATTTGTCCAGCAAAAATTACAAGGCATATTTCATCAGTTGTTATAACAACACTGACTCTACCCTACCGAAGCCCTTTACGGTTCCTCATCTAAAACTATATAGAATATCTTAATTATATTTCTCTAGTCCCCATGATTTGTCTCCCACATAGTATTACCACATCCTTTCTAATGACTTCTTCCTGACTACATTGCACAAGATCATTCTTTTAGGCATCCTGCCAATTTATTCTGCTGAATAAAATTTAGTAAAACAACATCCCTACATCATACATAGTTACATACCTAACTCTACTAGGCATACACTAGCAAAACTCAACCAACTCAATTCAGAAAAGATTGAGCAGCTTGGATATTTGGAACTGCTTCTCAAAAAAAATTGATGGTGGGAAGAAATGATATGCAGCTCATACAAAGCTAATGATCTGATAAATTACAATGGAAACAGTTAGACTAAATCCAATAAGTACCAAGTTTTCAGCAGGCGCAGCATCACACTGGAAGGATACAGGCAGGTCAGAGACATCGATATCAGCTAAAAGTGGTGTTGAAATTCCAAAGTCATTGTGATTCAGTTGGGCAAGAGAATCATCTTGGCGTGGCCACAAAGAGGGTGGCATCTGCATCTCTGCAGATGGCAGTGAAGTAAAAGATCGAGGAGCATTTGTTCTGACTTGATAGGAAACACTTGTCCTTGGTGAAAATTCCTGAACACACAAGCAAACAATGAGACTAGAGCCAGAAAAAGAAGAAAAGGGCTATATAGTCCTAAAGGTGAAAAACATATATGTATAGAGAAGATTAGGGAGAGATGTTTCTCCCCTTTCCTGAATATTGCTGCTGTTAATCAATGATTAGTAGCTGCTTTGTAGAAGGTATCTATCCCCCTAGAACAGCAAAAAGTCATGTCTGCAATTCTCCTAAAAATCAAACTCACAAACACAACCTTCGAAAGTTTATTCTACAAACCCCTTCCATTCCCCTCCAAAAATCAAACCCGCATACACAATCTTTGAGGCTGTCAAATGTGAATCCAAACACGCTATCGATTCTAATACTATGCAAGCTCATACATACTAAAAGGGTGTCTGCAAGCACGAACGGCGATACCTGTTCTAAAGATACATCCTCCTTCCACTGATCTTGGTTCTTCTGGAAAGACAATAGGAGCATGCTTTGCAAGTCAAGTGGAAGGTCAGGAGGGAATAGTTTCAGAAGGTCAGCTCCGGTGAAGTTCTGATAAGCACATTTCCTGATGAGCGAGCGAAGGCACGGCAACACCTATTTGTGACTATCAGATTACTACACACAAATTCCAACATAATCATACATATTTTCAGCCAAACTCATGGAACAGACAATAGAGTAGAACAAATCAAACAGCAGAAGCAAAAAGATCAAATAGAATGTGCAAGTCATTTCAGTGATTTTTCTTTTTAGTTCTTAACATTGCAAATTGTGAACCAAATTAATCATTTATTCCATTTTTATTACTTCATTTTCATTTTTTCGCTACTTTGTCATGTTATTTAAAGTGACATTCCGATCTGACCCAGATACTAGAATGTTATTTTCTACTTGATTTTGTGAAGGACTACAAAACTCGATAAAATACAATACAACTTTTCTTCACTGAAAACAGTCCAGACATGCAATGAAAACAAAATCCAAACAAGTCCTAACTCCTAAGATATTTACTTAGAGCTTAAAGAAGAAGAAAAAAATGATGAGGAAGAAGGAGGAGAAGAAAGGGGGTGGAAAATTTTGATTACAGGGTCGAGTTGGGAGGAGGAAGAGAGGTTGAGGAGGGACTGCAAAAGGGACTTGTCGGAGCCGCGGAGACCGGTTTTCCTTGTGTTCCAGAGGGTGCAGAGGATGGTGTCGAGGGTTTCCTGGGAGTTGACGCATGATAATTTGTGGAGTTCGAGAAAAAGTGTGCTACCCTCCATTTTTGATGCTGCTACGAGCACACAAGAACTCGTTCTGTGCTAAATTGCTAGTGCTGATCCCACTCCGTTGGGGGAATATCTGAACCGAACTGCTACGGGTTACCGGGTCAGTTCCTTTTCTTTATTATTCTTTTAAGAGAAAACATCCTATCCAAATTCGTCTGTGTAAAATTTATTATCGATCTTCTTTAAAATAAAAAATTTAAAATATATATCTCTTTAAAATAAAAATATTAGGTAAATTGATCCTTAAATAAAAAATCAGACAAATTGATTCCTCAAAATTCATTGAAAATGTCAAATTAGTCTCTATTCTCTATCAATTCAAAATCTTGGACAAATTAATCATCCGACCAATTTGAGCATTTTCATGAACCTTGAGGGACTGATTTGTTTAATTTTTTAGGACCAATTTTTTTATATTTTAATTTGGAAATGATATATTTTGAATTTTTAGTTTTAGAGGAACTACTTTAACCAATGATAAATTTTACGTACCTGTCTTATTTTTATTAATTCTTTCTTTCCTTTGTTCTTTTAATAGTCCAAAAGAAAAAATCATTCAGAGTGGCACAACTATTAGGATGATGCAGATAAATAATGCACTATGGATAGATATGTCATCTCATAGTGTAACTATGCATAAAATTCCTAGAAAAAGATTTATTTTACTTATATGAAGAATGAAGAAGCAATTGTAGACATTGCAGTCAAATCAGGTTTAGCCCTTCCAAATAGGCAAACTCAGCTCAATTTTTAGGATAATCAATTTATAAAAGCTCATTTAGTCTGCTCTGCTCTACCTATGGGTTAAGCAGGGCGACATGAAAAATTAACTAGCTCCAAAGATAAAAGTCCTCAGAAAAGAAGAAGGATAAAAGATGCTATAGAAATAAATAATTCTCCACCTGAAATGCCAGAAGATGTTCATGTACCTGTAAATATTCACTTAGTATATTGATAATATAATGATAAGATCTCAATAAATGATGTTTCCACGTGATCGAGAAATATGGAACCAAAAAAAAATCATTTTTGACAATATATTTGCACATAATGTGTAACGTTAATGATTATCAAACTCTCGAATTAACTCGCTCATAAACTCTAATTTGAATAAGCTTCTGAGTTAACTTAGATAATTTCAGGTACACTCTTATGAATTCGGATAAACTCACATAAATTTTCAAGTTTATTCTTTTGGTTAGATTTTGGAATCTCAAATAACAATATGAAATTTTATAGTATAGACTCGTAAATAAATATTTTAAAATTAAAATTATGATCTATCGACACAAATTAGCAAACTTTTTTAGGTGGTTAAGTTGTATTTATTAAATTTCTTATGATTTTATTTAGTTTTTTTTATATTTTTACATTGATTTTATTATATTGTAGTTACTTAAATTTTTATATTTCTTATTTTTATCACAAATTATTTTATTATATTTAGATGTTATAAATATTTTTAATGATAGTAAACTTTTACGAATGTACGAATAGAGTTTACCATTCGAGTTTATCTTCACTTCACGAATTTAGCTAAACTCTCTAGTTTAATAACATTGGCAGCATTAAACATTATTTTCCAAAAATTAGGAATTTGAGCCAACAAATGTTTAAGTATGTTAGCCTAGAGATGATTGGTCAAAAGTAGAAGGAAGTCATTCTGAATTAAATCATGAAACACGAGGAATATAAATGAATATTTATGAGATAATGAAATAAGAAAAATAAAATTGTATGGTATAAGACTCGATTTATAGGCTATGTTTATTTTTACAAACTCCGATGACAGAGTTAGTAGAGTCCCCAGAGTCACTGAATTATTGATATAGTATTACATTGACTCCATTTTCTGTTTTGTAAATAGGTAGAGTCAGAGTTATTAATATTTTGTATCATAGTTATTTTAATAAGTCAAATGATAGTTAGGGTTGAAAATGATGAGATTGAAATTTTGAAAAATGAATAAGAACATAATTGAAACAAAAATTCATTAAACTATCACTTGACTCTGTTTACACCAGCCAATAAGTCTGTGACTCCACTTTTGGAGTAGACAAAAATTGAAAAAATTTATTCACTGTATTAGAGTGACTTCGTATTTCTCTGATTGTGACCCTAAAATCAAACAGTTTACATAATCACTTTTTCTCCGACTAATTAACTCTGAATCCAAAGTCGGAGAAAACAAACAAAGCCACGATATAAGATTTTTCACGAAGAACTATAGTGTAATATTAATGATACAAAATTAGCATACATATTGAATAAGTTTAATATTTACTTTAGTTTAATTTAATATATGGAATATGTATTAGCTTCATGACACGAAAAATTAAGAATTAAAATATTGTATAAGTTTAATATTTATTTTGTTTGTAATTTTATTAAATTTTCAATTTTTTTATCTTATTTTCCCTTCACAATATAAAATTATTTACAGTTTTAATTAATATAATAAGTATTTTTCACGATGATTTGATATTAATTTTCTATTTCAATTGGTTGATATTCTATTTTTTATTATTAAATAGTGTTTAATTTTATTACATTGTTATCCAATCAAAATATTTTTATTTGTGATTTTTTAGATAGTGAAAGAGAGAAAATACCATTATAATTAACGTGACAGTACATGATTGGATAAGTGTATAAAAATATTGTACTATCAATAAATGAAAATTAAATTCTATTAAATTAAAATAAACAAATAAATTATTTTTATTTGATGAGAAAAAAAGGGACCCGACCGTGAACATGATATCATATTTTTCACTCCCATTTCAATTTGCAACCAACAGGCAACAGCCAAATACTTGAACCCCAACTCCCAGAAACACAATTATTTATTTACATTTATAAAAACAAGAGGCGAAAGCGACGGAAGCTCCTCTATCCCTCTGCGGCGACGGCGGCGGCGGTGTTGGTCGAGCACGGCGGTGTTTCTGCTTCTCCCACCTTCTTTACCTTGTAAGTTTCTTCCCCGATCTATCCAACATGCTTCACTCACTCCTCCCTTGCGCCTCTTCAATTTTTCGCCTTTTCAAACCAAAAGAAAAAAAAAATTAGGTTTTCTGCTGAGAAAGAAAAAACGAACGAAATTCTGTTATCTCTCTTACTCGTGCTTCTTTCCAGCTAAATCTCCAGATATTTGCATTGTCTTCTAGTACCAAAACCCTATGAGGAAGAACGAGATAATTTTGTGTTTGTGCTTGTGTTTTAATTTCAATTACTAGTTGAGAGTTGCGTGATTAGCTTTTTGAGACGGTGATGATTTGTTCTATTTTGTTGTTGATGTGCTTTGTTGAGTGATTCATAGGTGTAGTTTATAGGGCTTTGTTACGGGGTTTTTGGGACTCATGGGTTTTGAGAGTTGAGTGTCGTGGCGAGTTTTATCACTGTTTTCATTTCATGAAGGGTGTTATAGATGGTGGACACACTTATACCCTATGTTTTTCTAATTGAACTTTTTTTTTATGCACTTTTACAGAGTCATAGTGTCAATCATTCAATCAAAATCTTCAATTTGTAGGATTATTTAAGTAGTGGATAGAAGAGTCAACTATCATGACTAATATGACAATATTATCAAATGGGTTTTCAATGGAAAGTGTGAAGGAATCTTGTGTGGCCTCGACATTTTTGCTCTCTAGTGTGACCTAACTATTCCAGTATGTATTTATGGTCTTCAATTTGTGCTTTCTCAGTTAAAAGACTAGTTTTGGAGGATCATATCTATTTGTTATTGATATTACGTGTTAAATTTGAAATTTATAGCTGATTAATATGAGGGATGAGTTAGAGTAATACTATTTCATCATCTTATTCTTATGTTGAAGTCCATCATCAAGGGAGTTGTCATTTCAGTTATGCACTTATACATAGGGATTGGGAAATCCCATCCTTCTTTTCTATCCTGATTTTTCTTTTTAAATATAATTTTTTCTTAAATGTATGGAATTATGGATATTTTATGGACTATATCTCCCAAAAGCTTAAATTGTTGGGTAGGAACACATGAGTGATTTTAGATTTTACCACACTCACTCACACAAGAGCCTCTTTGGGAATGATATATGAACAGTTCAGATGCATTAGGGACAACTATGATTGAATTCTTGACCACTTGGTTGTATAAAGTCAGATACTATTCAATGAGCTAGCATTTCTAAAAGTGTAAGCTGTTAGGTAGAGGCACAAGAAAGGTTTTATATTCTAATGGGGTAAAAGTGAGAATTGATTGACTTTCTTTCATGATAGCTTAAATGTTATTGATTATGCATTTTGTCCTCTTTTATGAAAGAGATTATGCATTTTTTTTTGTCAACATATGCATTAAGTCTCCTATTTTCATTGATCTTCATTGTAAATCTCCAGGATGTGTGAAACTTGTCAAAATGAGTACCGACGTATTTGACGGACAGATATTATCCGAGAAATTGTCGAAACTCAACAATTCTCAACAAAGCATTGAATGTATCCTGCACTAATGACTCTCTTTTTTTTTTCCTTTTTCTTTTCTTCCTCTTATTGACATATTTGCATTTGGTTATTTTCTGCATTATCAGGTTGCCAGTAGTACCTATAGGTCATTTATGGCAACTAAACCTTCTATGGCTCTGTTCATTATTACATGGTATTCTGCAATCTGATTTCTTTGGGTTTAGAAAAATAGAATTAAAACATAAGACCTATTTCTTCATTTATTTAGTGCATGAATTAACATAATACCTATTTAACTAATATTCATTTCTTATTAAATATTATAAAAGTATGATGTTCTTAAGCCAGACAATGCCACAATGGATGCTTTGTTTCTATACTAGTATTGACTTGCAGTACTTGGTACTTGTGTTACTTTGTTGTGGATTTAGTATGTCAAAAATGCAGAAGTTTCCTTCTTTGCATGTTGTTAAAATAAATTGGTAGATAACTTGACCTGAAAGATTGATTTTGATGTTATTATTGTGAAGCTGGTATCTTGGGTCTTAAGTTTTTGCTTTTCCTTTTATTCTCTGTTAGGGAAGAGGAGGATTGTTGCCACCCATAATCATATTCAATTGTTTAAGTCTCCCTGTGAAGGGATGTGTAGTAGCAGCTGTTGAAGCTTTATTAAATTCAGTAATTCACTGCATAGTGCAAAGTAAAATAAGACTTTGACAGGATGAATTTCTATTGGAATTTTTTGGTAATTATTTTTTATTTATGATGGTACAGTTGGTTTCACTTGGAATAGAGAAGGTGAATATTTATTATACATCATGCTTTCACCTCTGACATATCTGTAACCCCTGTGAAGTAAGAAAGTTAAGAAAGTTTCTAGCTAATAAGAAGAAGATTGAGGTAAAGACTAAAAGAATCAATGCAATGAAGAAAAAGAATTCCTAGTATAGACAGTAAGTCATTATGTCTACTGAAATTGACATTTAGCTTCATTCTTGTTCAGTTTGTAGAAATCATCCTCAAGTTCAAAATGTAAATAACAATCTTTGTAAATTAAGTACCCACTCTCACTTATTTTCCACTGTAGGGTGTGTCAATTCTTATATCTGTTAGTGTGTGAAGAATGGGTGTGTCCTTTTTTACCTTGAAGCTGCTCCTAATGATATATTTCATAAAAATTATGGGTCTTTCAGCTGGAATAAAGAGGCTAAGATGGGAATGTATTTATGATGTTGTTCCTTGCCCTTCATTCATGACCACTATGGTGAGTGTGATGGGAATGTCTCTGTGGCTTCTGTTATTACTCTAGGCCCTAGCTCTTGCTTTGCATATGCTTGTTATGAGGGAATTGCTATTTACTGCCTCACATTGAATTTGGAATGTTTTTATTGCATCTTTTAGCCTGTTGGCTGGCCATTTTCTATTGAATTTTCTTTTTGTGAGGTTTCTTCCTTGCTCCATTGTATCTTATCTCTTCTTTCGAATAATTTATTTGCTTTAAGAGCTCACTGTAAGTTTGTAACCACTTCATTCTGATATCCAGAATCATAATTTTTCAATTGTGAGTAAGTTTCACATTTTATTTTTTTTATGGATATGAAAATAATTTGTTCTGAGAAAGAATAGTAGTATAAAGCTGGAGGAGATTGAATTCATTGTACAACTGATGCAACAAAACAAAGGAAACTGAGAAGATCATTTCTCCGAAGGAGCTATCTATTCCCTGTGCAAATCCCTAAAGGGAATTCCTACCTATGATGAGTGTATTGAAAAGCCAAACAACTTGTTTAGAATTCAAGATTTATGTTGTTACTTGTCTGTACTAGAATTAGCAATAAGCTAGTTGCATTTTATAGTCTTAGCAAGTGATAACAGTATTTTGTTCAAATTTTCTTCACTAACAGAATAGTTTTCAAGTAGTAATATTGTTTTAGATATTGATTTCTTGTTAAAAATAATATACAACATATTCTCATGGTTGGATGTCATTGTGATTAAGTTTTGGTCAATCATATTTCCTTCAAATTATTACTACTTACTCACTAATTTTGGTTCTTTATTCATGAGATTTGTGTATTGCACATTGTATTCCTTAAACATTCATTCAGCACTATCCCGTTGGTGTATTTCTCACCGCAAGAGGGCAAGAGAAATTGTTGAAACATGGGATAAGTTGTTCAATGCTTCCCAGAAAGAGCAGCGTGTCTCTTTTCTTTACTTAGGTAATGACATCTTGCAAAATAGTAGGCGAAAGGGAAGTGAATTCGTAAATGAATTCTGGAAGGTTCTTCCTGGAGCTCTGAGGTGTGTTTGTGAAAGTGGCGATGAACATGGGAAGAAAGTAGTGACGAGACTTGTAAGTCTTATTCTTACTTGCTCTAAGTTCTGTGAATCTGTTGTATTAACTTGCACCTATGGTTGTACTGTAATTCTGTAAATTTGTGGCCTATCTCATGTAACACATTCCTGTCCTCTTCGGTTTTAGGGCATTTCACTATTTTATTCAAATTTTTACACAGTATTGAATGGATGGCTGAAAGAATCATAATTTTCTGGTTAATTTACCGAACTCATTGCATTATATATTGAGAAAAAATTTTATCCTTCTAGATGCAGAAATCTTTTGCTTGAATTTCATTTATGCTGGACGTTGGCCATTATTATCATTTGAATTTCACATTGTCATATATATGGAAGGAAACACTGGTGTGACTGTCTTGTAGGTTACCCCTTTGTTTGTGAAGAGGTTGGTTCGTTATCTTGTCCTATGAAATTTAAGTATGTAGATCCATCCATAGCATGTTTTGAATACCAGAGTGGTTCAAAGTATTCTATAAATAAGTTACAGTGAGTAACCTGAAATATAGGTTTAAATATGTTTTTCTCCTAAAAAAATATAATGAATTCCAGTTATGGTCCCTGTAAATTTTTTTTGTTATTTTTTGTCTTTCTTTTTCTTGAATTTTGTTTTTGATCCTTGTTTCAATTTTGGTCTCTATAAATATTTGAGAATTTGGATTTAGTACTTACAAATATTGAAAATTTTGGATTTGGTCTTTATAAATATTTTAAGGATAAGAAGTATTTTAAGAATCTTCTTTTTTATTCTTATTAGTATCACTACTTTACAATTGGACTAACACTACAGGACTAAAACCAAACATTTTGAAAAAATAAATGGATAAAATAAAATAAAATTTAGGGACACAAATGAAAATTCACGATATTTAATAAGAATTTACAACATATTTAAGCCAAAAGTATAACATAGGTATGGTTAATACAGTCCTGGCTGGTCTTGTCAAGACCTAAACTATATCCTCGTAATCCCATGTCTCTCTTCCTGTTGAAATAGCTCCTTCATGCCCTTAGCCTTTCATCATCCTCCTTTCTCACTGTGTCCCTGGGCTTGCTATGTTCTGCAATTGATATGCAGCATGTATATGTAACTGGTGTAGAAGAAACCCTTTGCCTAGTTCAAAAAAATAAAACCTACATCGTCTTTCCAAGTTTTACTGGATCTCCGTTGCTACTAGTGTTGTGTGTGTGTGTGTGTGTGTGTGTTCTTATTTGGAACCAATTCACTGCAGCACCTATCATCTTTATATGGTGCTGCCAGAAATAAATAGTACTTTAGAGAAGCCTTTTTAATAGCTGACCCCATTTAGTGGGATAAGACTTGATTGTAATGAATGGAGAAGCCATTTTTATGAGCCATATTAGCTGTATCATCTTGTTTATGACTTTATGTTATGCCATTTGTCTTATTATTTAATCTATTGTAGCACTACCTTTCATTATTATTATTTTTTCTTTATGCCAGTTTTGGCTGGGAGTGGGGGTGTTGGGTTAGGTTTGTAATTGGGCTTCTGTTGACTTGTTTAGGTTGACATATGGGAGGAGAGGAAGGTTTTTGGTTCACGAGGTCAGGGTCTTAAGGATGAAATAATGGGTAAGAGTCCACTTCCATCCTCTGCAAGCAATGGAAAGAGTTCAAATTCTATTAAGGTGGTGAAGAGGGACGCCCACTCAGTGAGAATAGTAAGTAAGCTGCAGCAGCGTTTTCTTATGCTTCTGTTGCTTATCAGATCTTGTTTTGATATGTTTGATCCTGAGGTGTGTCATTTCTTGGTCATCTTCATTGCAGAAACTTGCTGTTGGGTGTTTGCCAGAAAAAATACTAACAGCATATCAAGCTGTTCTTGATGAGCATCTTAATGAGGAAGCTGTCTTAAACAAGTTTAATGCTGCTGTAAGAGATGTGGGTAAACTCGTGGAAGATGTTGAAAATACCTTGGCTCAAGGTGAGGAATTCTTTAAACATGGTTTTATGTTAGTCACTGAGTTGGAAAGAGTTCAGGATTCTATAGATAGTAGTGGATTTCAATATCTGCAAATATTATCCATGCTAATCTCTTGGTATGCTTGAGATGAGGATGCTACAATGGATACATGGTTCTACCACATGGCTGTAGGACCAACTTTGTAGTATGGGACTGAATATTAGGTGGTAAAAAGTCAACATGAAAATAAGTTATACGTGACTGAGATGAGGATTTTGCGATGGATATGTGGTCACACTAAACATGATAGAATTAGGAATGAGTACGTTAGAGAAAAAATTGGCATTGTCCCTATTATAGAATAGATGGTTTTGACATGTATGGAGAAGTTCTATAGAAGCCACAGTAAGGAGAGTAAATCAGATTGTGGGTAGTCTTATAAGGTTATATCTAGAGGAAGAAGAATACTTAGCAAAGCAATAGGGGTAATAATTAGAAGGGATTTAAATGTCAATGAGCTAAGCATAAGTATGATATATTATAGAGCACTATGACATTTGATCCATCTAACCGACCTCAATTTTTTAGTAGGACTAAGCTTAAATTGTTGTTGTTGGACCAGCAAAAAGTAAAGAACTTCTCTAGAGTAGAGGGACATTCCCAGTGCTTCACGATTACTATGAGAAGATTGTTCCAGATAAAAGTTTCACAATGGATCAAAATAAGTGGCCTACTATCTCTAAGCTGGATATGCACATAATACACATTGGTAGATACGCATATTGGTAGAGGCATGAGGCCTTCAATTACACTTGAGACACTGGTTTTGAGTTTGAATTGACTTGAGAGGAACCCCATCAGTCCAAGACTATGTATAGGATGAATAGGTAAATTATGCACATAATTGATAAGTGAATATCTTAGATTTAGGAATTGAGTAACTATAAAGGGAAATACTTGAGGCACAATAAAAATCCAGCCAAAATAGTCAATATATTGTGCACAACATATATAATATAAAATGCACAACGTATATTACATGTGGTGCACAACGTATATCACATGCGGTGCACAACATATATCACCTATTGTGCACAACATATATCACATGGTGCAAAGTGCACCATATGATATATGTTGTGCACAATAGGTGATATATGTTGTGCACATCATGTGATATATGGCGTGCACAACATGTAATATTCATTGTGCAATTTATATTATATATATTGTGCACAACTTGTTGGTTGTTTTGACTGGTTTTTTGTTGTACTTATAACAATGCTCAACTATAAATTAGTATCCTGTTTCCTATTAAGGAATCATAAATTCTTGGTGCACAATAAAAAATCAGCCAGAACATTCAATAAATTGTGCACAACTGATAGCCTGCAAAGGGTTGAGAATGTTTATGCTAGGAGGCAGAAGGGCAAAGCTGAGTTGGTAGATGCAACAGGGGCAGTTGAGCTAACGGAAGTTGTTAGAAGTTAGTTTTAGTTGTATTAGTATAAATAAGTGTCTTAGCTGTAATGTGGTTTTGTGGATGTATTCATTGGTAGTTTGTAGCTTAGAAGTAGATATGGGAAAATATTCCCTTCCTTGAGAGAGTATCTAGTGCTCTCTGTGTAATTCTTGTAGGTAGGGTATTTGCCATACTTGTGATCAATAAAGAAGTGAGTTCTTCCATTAAAAGGGTCCTAACATTTGGTATCGACAACTCTTGTTGATCAACCTGTGGATGGTGCTTTCTAGGGCACAGAAGATGGATTCCATGGAAGCGTTATTGTCGAAGGTCTCTACTAGAACCGACGCTGTTGAAGCGCAAATGGAGGAGGATCGTACCCGTAATACCGCCATGGAAGCTCGAAGTGTGGTGATGGACGCTATGATGCTTTCCATGAGTGAGATATTAAAGAAGATCGAGGCACGTCTGGAGCAAGTGGAAGTTCAGCAAGAACATCCTCATCATCAAGAACGTCGTGATTCGTGAGGCGGCGGTGCGGCTCAGGGTGGGGGGCGCGCGACTCAGGCTCAAGAACAATGGCGCAAGATTGATGTGCCTATCTTCCGCGGGTAGGAGGCTTTGTGTTGGTTGGAACATATTGAGCATTACTTCGTTCTCCGCGCAATACCAGAGGTCGAATGGTTAGAGGTGGCAGCCTTTGCCGTCGAAGGTCGTGCTTTGGCGTGGTTTAGGTGGTGGCAGACGATGGCACCATATCAGCAGTGGGTACACTTTTGGGAAGCGGTGTTGAGGAGGTTTCAACCGGAAGTGTTGTGAAATCCCTATGAATTGTTGTTGGGACTTCGCCAGGAAGTGTCGGTGAAGGAGTTTCGTGATCAATTTGAGCTTTATGCCAGCCCACTGCGAGTTTCTGATCGGCAGTTCTTGGTTGGGTTATTCTTGCAGGGGTTACGCCCTGAGATTGCAGCGGAATGTAAATTGTTTCCCTTCCACACCTTGGAAGATTTGATGGATCTATCTTAAAGAATAAAAACCAAGAATGGAGTCTCGTCGCGCCATGGTTGGAGGTACGGGATGAAGGGGGGAGTGGCCTCTCACCAATGGAAAGGTCCTCCTCAAAGTGGGCCTAGTGGGTTTTCTCATTAGCCTATTAATAAAAGTGAGGAGGTGCCTAATGAAGTTAGGAGGACTCGTGGGCCCAAACATCTCTCCAATGAAGAGTATCGTGACAGGAGGGCAAAAGGCTTATGCCTTTTTTGTGATGAAGTATATGGGCCAGCCCACAATTGCAAGAACAAGAATTTTAAAATCTTGTTAGTGGAGGATGTCTCTGAGCTGGCCATAGAAGAAGTGGGGAGTGACGTAGTGACCAATACGGAGGGCACATTGCAGATAAGTCAGATTGAGTTTAAGTTGGCCTCCTCTTCTTTGAAGCATCACAGAGCTATTAAGGCTTGGGCAACAGTGGCAAGGAGGAGAGTGAAGGTATTGGTGGATTGTGGTGCCTCTCATAATTTTGTGGCACCAAAAGTGGTGCGATCTTTGTCTTTCCCTCTTCATCTTTCTCCCAATTTCTTTGTTAGTGTGGCCGATAGGAAAGGAGTGGAGGGACAGGGTCTTTGTCGTGGGGTTACGTTGGAGTTTCCAGATTTTATAATCTTGGATGATTTTTTCGTTTTTCCCATTGAAGGAGTGGATTTTGTGTTGGGCTTAGCTTGGCTGGACAAGCTCGGAGAAATGGTCACCAATTTTCACGATTCGCATTTAGGGTTCAGAATGGGTAGCGATTGGTTTTCTTTAAAAGGGGATCCTGACTTGTGTTATGGGTCGGTGGCTGTTCAAGCTGTGGTTTCTGCAAGCGAGGAGGGAAATGAAGCATTCGTGGTTCAACTGTGGCCTTTGTCATTACAAGGGGCAACGGTGGAGTTACCGGAAGAAATTAGCAAGATTCTTGAGATAAATGCTGAAGTGTTTGTGCCTCTGCCTGGGCTGCCTCGCCACAGACGCCATGATCATTCTATTCCACTTTGGGAGGGTGCAGACATCCCTAATTTCAGACCTTATCGCTATCCTCATCACCAGAAGGCGACAATTGAAGCTTTGGTGAGTGAAATGTTAAATTCAGGGATTATTCGTCATAGCGTCAGTCCGTATGCGAGTCCCATTCTTTTAGTAAAAAAGAAGGATGGGGGGTGGCGTTTTTGCGTAGATTACAGAGCTCTGAACCGTGTCACAGTTCCCGACAAATTTCCTATTCCGGCAATTGATGAGCTATTGGACGAGCTAGCGGGTGCCACAGTGTTTACGAAATTGGATATGAGGGCAGGATATCATCAGATCAGAATGGTCGATGGAGATGTTCAGAAAACAGCTTTTCGCACCCATGAAGGCCACTATGAATTTTTAGTTATGTCGTTTGGTCTCACCAATGTGCCCAGTACATTCCAGGCCTTGATGAACGACATCCTTCGTTCTTTCCTGCAAAGGTTTGTTCTGGTATTTTTCGATGATACTAGAACAAACCTTCGCAGGAAAGGACGAAGGATGTCGTTCATCAAGGTCGGGAATGTACTGGGTGCATTGGTTAGACCAAATGGCATTACTAAAAATTCATAGTGGCCTTTATGGGTGCGAAAAGCCGTTTTCTGAACATTTCCATCGACCATTCTGATCTGATGATATCCCGCCCTCAGGTCCAATTTCGTAAACACCGTGGCACCCACTAGCTCATCAATCACCGGAATAGGAAATTTGTCGGAACTGTGACACGGTTCAGAGCTTTGTACTTATTGCTACCTTTTCAGCAAGTGAAGACTAAACCTACTCTTTCACCGTATCTTTTGTGATCATTTCCATGTTTCCTACCAAGCTATCGTGATTGATATCATAGCTCATATATCTGCAACCAGCCTGGTTGAGTTTTGATATGCTTGCTGGTTGTTGTAACCTTTAAAGCTTCCTAGTTAGAGACCCATAAGCAACCCAAATCTAGATCCACTATCAAGAGTCAACACTGAACACTAATGAACTGTTATTGGACCTTGTGTGGAAAATGCAGTAGCATTGTTCATGTCACTTGACTGTGAGATGCATAGTTTCCCTTTGATGTAGAGTTTCTCCTTTTTCATCCACACAACTTCTAGTAGTTGGGGTTTCTTAATTTTGTTGTGCATGGACCACTCTTTGCATTCCAACTGGGTTGAGATGGAAGCATGAATTCCATATAGGTTGGGTGTGAGACATAAACTCCCGTTCGAAGTAGTGGTTCTCCCGGTCGGTGTTGTTAAGGGTTATTCTTCCTGATGAATGGGTTATGATCATGGATTTGCTCCTCGACATGTTCTCATTATTTCCATTCAAAAGCTGCAATCCTCACTGGCATATTGCACTTACTTCCCCAAAATTTTGGGCCATTTAAAGAACTGTGCATGGCCAACTCCACGTGTTGACTCTTCCCTACTTCAAGCAGTATAGCTTTTATCTATTTTTATTGCAATAGCTAACTGTGTAGCAAAACGCTTTATTGATATGATTACTCTGACATTGTTTGAATATCACATCAGGGAACCAGCTGGGATCCACTTTGGTGAATGAATTGCAAGAGCAGGAAAATGAGCTTCAACAATATATGGAGCAACTTGAAAATGCTGATGCTGCAAGGAATTCTTTGCTTTCTCAGCTTAAGGATGCACTGCAGGAACAAGTACTGTAGTTTCTACGAATATGATTATGTTGAAATATCTAAAATCGATGACTGCTTACTTAATTTAAATCTTTCCAGGAATCAAGGCAAGAGTTTGTTCGCAGCCAGTTGCTGGTAAGAACCTAACCTGACTTTAGTCTCACTCCATCCTCTCTCTATGGGCATAACACTGTTCTTCCATCCTAATTATAATACAATTCAAGTGTATGTTTCCATGGACTATGTTGACTTTTGAGTATCCTTAATATTTCCATTTTGATTGATTAGTGTATTACTTTTGAGTATCATGGAAATAGCCTCTTCGCTTGCAGAGGTTAAGATTGCATATATCTATCATCTCTAGACCCCCACCAGGTGGGAGTCTTGTGCAGTAGATACCTTATCTGGTATGCATTTGACAATATAATTTTGGTTACTAGTAAAATAACAGCAAATGTTTGTGAAGTGAGTTTAGAATGTTTTCCTGTGAGCTATTGTTATTTAAATAAGTAGATTGTCAATTTATATTGATTTTCTATGTAAAGAAAGAATAAAAATCACCAAAGGCCCACACACGCTTGGGCATTTCATGTAAGATTTCTTTTTGTTTTTTTGTTTTGAATATCCGTACTTCTGTTGTTGGATTGTATTCTATAATATTTATTTTTCTTTATTTTTTTGAAAATCCATACGTCTGCTGTTGGATTGTATTCTATAGTGTGAGGTTTCTAAAGAGTGAATTGACATATCTTACACGCATAATGATGCCAACATATTCAATAATTTTTTAGTTTGAAATTGTTTAAGAAACTCTGCTTTCACGGTTTGTGGATAAATCAACCAACAAGAACCTTTAGCTGGCTCTTTAGCACCTGCCACCTGATAAGCGGCTGTTTAAATTTTTTCTTCATGGTCATGTATCATAATAGATAAGGGAGCTCTCCATGTTCTTGACAATATTGAATACTTAAACGTGTCTAGTTTTTCATCAGGTCAATTGATTTCATATGTCGTGTGTGAATTGATAGTTTTATTGCTGTGTAGGCTGCAAGAGGCCAGATCGAGAAAGCAGCCGGTATCAGGAAGCGGCTTAACCAAGCGGCAGAAGCCACGGCTCCCTCAGTTCAACTTAACACTACATCTCAACCAACTTTTACCCAACCATCTCTGTCATTTGCTTCTTTGCAAACTACTGAAGATGATAACAAGAAAGCAGCGGCTGCTGCTGTTGCTGCTAAGCTTGCTGCTTCTACATCCTCGGCCCAGATGCTTACATCTGTTCTCTCTTCTTTAGTAGCCGAAGAAGCTGCCTCCATGAATGGTAGCTTAAGTTCTACTGGATTTACATCAGGATTATCTATTTTCAACCCAGAGAAAAGACCCAGACTTGAAAAACCTATGTCTGCTCCTGATGTTAACAGTTCGGACATTGGGAGTTCTTCCTTTTTCTCCTCTTTACAACAGCCATCGGCAAATGCGCCGGTTGCACCATCAGCTAGCTTGCAAAGCATGACTCAAGCCAATCAACTACAACCTGCATTTGCTTCAGCACCCCTGCCCGCACCTCATTCTCCTGCAAATCCACCATCAAGCCAATATCTCCAATCAACTGGTCTGATGGGTGGGGGAATTCCTTTCGGATATGGATCGGCTAACCTACCGCCCCCACCACCTTTTCCTCCACATGTAGGTATGGGGTTATCAGTGCCCAGCACTCAACCAGCACAGCAGTCATCACCAGGAGGATTTTACATGCCATCTAGCATAGGGTTTTATGGGCAAAGCCACCCATCAACACCACCACCAGTACCTAGGCAGTGAGCATTGTTTCAACACCCCATCAGCCGACACTGCCGCGAAGCCTTCTGTTGCAAGTTCCTCTGGGAAGTTGCTGTAGGCTGATAATTTTTCCCAGAGGCTGTGTAATAATGTAAATTTATTAGAAAATTAGATGTGCCTAGAATTCATATGTAGTCTTACCCCTCCCCCCTCCTCTCCCTCCCCCTTCTCTCTCTCTCTGCCATTTTTTCTTTTTTTGCCTACTGCCTGAATTCTGAGTGGCAGGCTTCGAGATTTTAGCTATACTTTAGATCACCCTTGTTGTGTTTATTACTGTTGAAAACATAGAGCCTCATGGGGTCTTCATACACCTTTGTTAAGGTTTATGTGGACCTGATGGAGCTGCCGGTGGGGATAAAGCATTGGCAGCTGGTGTTATTCAACTCTAGATGAATTCATGATGACATTTCAGAGCTGCTTCATCATGCTCATAAATAGACTCATAGTACTCAGTCCTAGCTGTTGGATTTCAATGTAGAGTATTATCTATTTGACAAGATGATGGTATTTTTCTTGCCTGATTAGGGTCTTGATGGTGCATGTTATATGATCTTTGATCTTTGAGGAGAAGGAATATAAGGGAAAATGTGTTCTTTGGTTTTTCATTTTCTGTTTTCAGTATTTTTTTTATAAAATTTTGAAAATAGAGAAAACAAATAATGAAAACAGAAAATGAGAATGAAAATGAAAATTAAACAAAACCTCTAAAGTTTTCAAGCCTTTTCTCTTTCCTTTCAAATTGAAACTCAGAAACTCACCCGGGATATCTACTCAACAGTGAAAATGATAAAAGGGAAGAAAGGGTAGGAGATAAAGTTTTTAGGGCTTTACTTTATCATGTACTTAAAATTTTTTAATCTCAGTGCGGGTGAATATTTAATTGATTGTTGGATGGGATGTGAATTATATTTGAATGAGGTTTGCATTTTATTTAATGGTAAATAACATTTTTGTTGACATTGAGACCAAGAAATTTAAAGTAAATAACAACTCTATTTTAGTAGGTATGGTGAAGGAAAAGGGAGTTGATAATAGCTTATACTATTTTATTTGTTCTTTATTAAAATAAGTGAGTATATTTGAATGATTCAAATCAATATTTATGTTAGTCAAACACAGTAGCAAATACCATCATTCAGACAATGAAAAATTAAAATCTAGGTAAGTAATTTAGGGTATGTTTGGGTAAGCTGAAAAATTAAACTTATTTCAATAATCGCTTATTTATACAATCGCTTTTTTATATAATCGCTTATTTAAGGATAAATTTATGTTTGGATAATTTAGCTGAAAAGTAACTTTAAGTTAATTTATGAAGTTTGGATTGTTAAAAGATAATCGCTTTTTAATAGTTAATTATTAAAATGGGTATGAAATAATTTATTAGTTATGAAGGAATTTAATAACTATTAGGGGTAGATTGGATATTTTCTATTAGACATGAATAGAAAAGTTTTTTTTTTTAAAATAAGCTTCAAATACTAGCTTAACTTATTTTGCACCCTAACAGTTTTTTTTATCAAATACAACAGTTTAAATTATTATGTCATTTTATCCAAACATACTAGATTATTTTCAAACAGCTTTTTTTTTAAAAAAAGCTGTCTATAGCATTTCCCAAACATGCACTTAAAGGGAAATAATATTGATTTCTCTTGATTTAGGTGTTATTGCTCAACCCTACACTTTTTCTTTATACAAAGATTCTGTGCCATGTTTATATAAGTACTTAGTTGCATGTTTGGGATTGGGTAGCTTGGTGAAAAAGATAAGGTTGTTTTAAATAAGAGTTTAATTTTGGTGCATTCGCAATGTAAAAATTTATTATTATTCAATCAAAACATTCCGTTTGTATGTCTTTTCAGGTAATGAAAGAGAGAAAATATCATGGTTGAGTGACAGTACATAATTAGATGATTGTGTAAAAAAAATTGTACATTATCAGTGGATGAAAATTAAATTCTTTAAATAAAAGGTGCTTTAAGGAGAAAGCAGAAGCTAGATTTTGAGGATTTTATTTATTTATTTTAAAAGTTACTTTTTAACACCTAAATTATAGTTCAAACATGCAAAATGAATGTATGGCGTACCTATTTATAAAACATTGTCTAATATAATTAAATTATTTCATACTTAATATATTTATAAGGACAATTATTTTTTAACAATTCATATTTAAAATTATTTTGTAGTTAAGGTACGAAAACATAAATTAATTCTATAATAAGTTATAATAAAAATAAGTGATTGTTGAATTTTTTTTAACTGAAGTTTTTAAACATAAGTTAATTCTATAATAAGCAATCATATAAAGTACGATTATAAAAATAAATAATTGATTGAAATGACTATAAAATATTAGAGTTAAGTACTTTAATGCTTAATTTGATGCTTCTATATTTTCCTTTTCCGGTAAGCAAGAAAGTTTTTTGTTTTTCCTTTCTTTTTGTTTCTTTATAAATTATACAAAACGTAATAAAAAAGTTGGAGTCTTTGTTTATTTATTTCCCTTCTTTTCAACGTTTTCTTTTTGTTTCCTTCATCAAATTAAATTGCTTTCATTTTATTTTTATTTTATTTTTGGTTGCGGTGGCGCAAACAAGTCAAGAGAGCTTGCACACCGAGAAGGCCAGAACGCGTTCGAGCGACCTGGCTACTGTGTTCATTCGGTAACACACAAACAAAATTCTTCTTCTTTTTTTCTATTATTATTATTATTATTAATTATTTTCTTGTTTTTTTTTTTCCTTAGCTAGCACGAAACGTCGGAAAAGCAATTGCATTCGAATTAAGCTACTTATTTTTTTTATTGAATTCACTGAAATTCCCCTCTTTTTCGTTAATTTTGCACTCTTCAGATTCAGGCATGAATTCAGAACTATCTTAATTTTCGTTACCTCGCATTACACGTTATTTGGTTTCCGTATCAGTCGAGAAGCAAAAGGAGCCACCTTTTTAAATTTTGTTTTATAAAAAGCAGAAGAAATTGTTGAAAACTTCATCTTTTAGGGTTTATGAGATTTCTGTGTGTTTTTTGTGTTTGTTTTTGTTGTTGTTGTGCCCGTATTGAATTTCAGTTCAATTTGGCTTCATATGCTGCTGTACTGTCCAATTAGTTGAATGATCTGATTACCCCTTTCATCTGGGGTTAGTGAAATTAGGGGGAATGAGACATTGATTTTGGTGTTTAATGGATTATGATAATGCTTGTTATGTGGCTTATCGAATGACATGTAGTAGCAGCTGGAGTGATCCATGAGAATACTTGATTTTTCCCTTTTTTTTTTTTATTGTTTTTAGTCTTGTTTGGAAGATTGATGATTGTGGTTGAACTTGATGGTTTCTTAGAGATGTTTAATTTTTTACTTGTAGGCTGACCTATACTAAGGAGTCATATTAATGTCGAAAACATTAAGGAGAAGACTCCATCATGGGGATGTCGATGGCAGAAGCCGGGAGCATTATGATACTTCGGGGTTCGATAATTTGAGTGAGCCCTTATTGGGGGATGATGATGGCTATGACAATAAGAAGGTGAGAAATTGTGGTTATCTGCTTCTTTTCACAAGAGATCCTCTTTACAAGAACAAACAAGACAAAAGATATATGAATGAACTCATTCATTTAACGTTGCAATTTTTTGAAATTTTTTTATATCATATAGATAACAATTGAAGATAATTGGGATGATGAGAGGAAGAAAGTGCAGCTTCATTGGACATTCTTATTCTCAAACGTTATTGCACAATGGGCACAGTGGTTAGGTATGTGTATGTATGGTTTTCATGTTTTGGCTTGTCTCTCAGGTATAGGTAAGTTTTGATATTAAGTAACTGAGTTTTGTTGCTGTTTCACTTCTGTTAGCAAATAGCAATACCTGAGTGTTTGCCGTGGTTGTTTTTGCCGTGGTTGTTTTCATTGACAACAACTAAATTTATATTTTTTTTTCTTCTTTCCTGCTAGGGAGATGCCTTCCTTTCCATTATATGTGCTATGACAGTTTTTGATATACAATTTTTCACCTTTTTTTATTTATTTCTTAGATGAAGTACTGCATACACTGCTGAATACAATTCTTGTGGTCTCTCAGTTCAAAATTTCAATGCTGGATTTATCTGGGCATAATTTCTGTTTGCTACTTAAAGGGGAATGAAATTTGTTGCTAGGAATGTGGAGTTGTTGTAAATGCATGGATTGACTATCAGAGGGATCATAGTCATTTATAATGGACCTGTTTGTTTTAGCTTTTTACTCTCAAAATAAAAAAGTAGTTAAACGAAATATATACAAAATTTGAAATAAACTCATAAGATTTTCCAAAACAAAAATGCTAAAACAATAAAACTGTTATTAACTGCATTTTTTGTAAGATGGAAAAAGTAGCTTCTGAATAGAGCTCTAAACAAGGTTACATAATAGAATCACCTTTTTTTAAAAGCTGAAATAAGCGCACTCATTATTGATTTCCAAGGTCCTCAATTTTTTGTTGGGAAGAATATGGAGCTTTCCTAATAAATGTTTTGGTTTTATTTATGTTTTAATTGTATATTTTCCTCATTGCTGGCTTGTCTACAAATAAAAAGACAATGCATGAAGTGTGTCATGATTTTAGTGAACTGTGTAGGTAATTATTTCATATTGTCTTTGCAGCAAACTTTGTAATAGGATCTGGATCTCTTATTGGGCGTATTTTATCTTTTCCTTCTACTGCTCTAAATGGGCCAAATAATAGGAGCCATCATCTGTCTCTTAGCCCTCTGCAGGTTTGCCTAGTGATATTGTATTTTCAATTTACTGTGCTTGTTTTGCCTATTCTATCAAAACATCACATATCTATAAATCCTAACTGAAAATACGATTGATCTCAATGATGAATTCGACAGACATTTTGAGCAATACTTTTGAAACAGTGTCCACCAAACCCATGACTTAACCACCCTTGTCATTTAAGAATGAAATGGTGCGCCTTGATTAGCTGTGAAATTTGTGGAGAAGCTACAGGCTATTTTGATGTACAATTAAATATGTGATAGATATCATCATTGGAGTTAGTTTGGTATTACCACACATTGTCTTGAATCTTGTATCGTTTGTAAGGCATAGGGATTAGGATGGCAGTGGATGTTTCTTTTGAATTATAAATGGAAAATATTCACATGAAAAACGCAATCATTGAGAATTCAGGAACATTTTGCCCCTGGTTTATTGCTATATCTTTTTGTCTCGTTATTGTGATAATTGTGGGTTTAACTTTCTTAAAAACAATATGAATGTTATAGAATTATATAATTTTTTGTCTATTACCTGTTATTTAACATGTTTCTTATGATTATTTCACATTATTTCTTTCTTAGGAAGAACGACTCAGAACTTTAAAGCAACGGCTTGGAGTCCCTTATGATCGTTCTAAAACAGAGCACCAAGTATGTATTCAATGCGATTCTGTTTCCAAATCAATTTCTGAGATTTGCCTATTTATCCTTCCTTCTTTTTTGTTCTATTTTACTTGTTCTAAGTCTGATATTGTCTTCTTGGTTTCTTGTGCATCCTTGATATCACTTTTTGATGCTGATTGTTCAATCTTGCTCTGCATGCATGCTTACTTGATAAACAATCTGAATGTTAATGTGGGCATGCTAACTGCTTGACTGGCAAATGCATGTATATGGGGCTTGTTTAGGAGGAAAGATAAAAAAAAAAAAATTAATTGAGTTGCCTTGCATGGATTAGCTGAAAGGTGGCCAGACACAATGACTATCTATTTCTCTATTTCATGCCTATATTAGTCCAGAAGTAGCTAATCTACCTATATGATGATTTTGGGAATCTATAATATAAATAGAAAAATAAATTAACTTAGTAGTCATTTTTTTAAAATCTAATATTAAGATTACGTTTCCAAATGCAATTTTTGGTTGTTGCAGGATGCACTTTTACAACTGTGGAAATTGGCTTACCCTGACAGGGAGCTTCCTTCGCTCAAATCAGAGCTTTGGAAGGACATGGGATGGCAAGGTTCTGACCCTTCAACAGATTTTAGGTGTGTGATCAAAGCAATATATACTTTTAGGAAAGAGGGTGGGGGCATTAGCATGGAAAGGATTTTATTCAGTAGCGGGTCAAAATGTTATTTTAGGCCATTCCCATTAAGGTTTGATTGGCTTAATATCGGGAGATGACTGGAATATTTTGACACTGTTATCTGCACTCTGTTGATTGCCATAAACACAGACCATCAATTTGTTTAGCCTATTTCTAGATGTTTCGATAATTTGGTTCTACAGTCTGAAGGGTTAGCTCTTGTATAATTTTGGAATTGATGGGTTGCACTCCCCTTGCATGTTCCTATTAAGAAACAATTTGGTTTTTCAAGGAAAAGGAAAAGAAGAAAAGAACATTCTCCTAATCTTTCTGTATTGGTGCAGCAATTGGCAGAAAATAATTGAGTAAATGCCGAATTTCTTCCCTAAAATAAAATAGTGGAATCAATATCTTCTGTGAGATTATTTTGTTGAAATATAGTTAAGAGAATGTATGTATGTTCCATTTTTACAAGATTTGTCTCAATCATCACAAAAGTTCCCTTAAACTCAATTGTTTTTCTGAAGTCATGTGTATCTTTTTTATCTTATTTTTGTATTATGAATGAACTAATATGAATCATATAACCATGGCGTGCAGGGGTGGAGGATATATATCACTAGAGAATCTCATCTTTTTTGCCAAAAAGTATCCAGTAAGTTTCTTCCATTTCTGTTACATCTGTAATAATGTGCACAATACTCTTGCTCAATGAGTAGATTTAGCATTTCTGATGAGCACATGATTAGATTGGCTCTTTCTCATGAGGATTTCTTACTAACAGATGTTATGTTCATTAATCATTATGCTTGTTTAAAATGATTGTCTGCATTTTTTTACTTGTTTGTGAGCACAGTAGTCAAGCTCATTTCTTCTTCCCACTGACACTGTCACAGGAATCATTCCAGCGATTATTGCACAAACAAGATGGAATCAGAGCAGAGTGGGAATACCCATTTGCTGTAGGTGGAATCAATATTTCTTTTATGTTAGCACAAATGCTGGATCTTCAAGCAGGTAAGATACTAACATCAATTACCTTAGGCTTAGAGAAGAAATTATGTAGGGTATGTGCACATAGTAAGGTTGGTCTTAACAGATAATATAAAGAGTCGTGTTAATATAGACTCAGGTTCATGGTGAACCCTACAAGGCTTATGAAATTCTTGGTTGATATATTGCCACGTTTAGGGTTCACCATAAACTCGAGTTTATATTATCATTTTCCTAATATGAAATCTTGTTTCTGGGGTTTCATTTATTTTCACTACTGTTGATGTTTCATTGAATACATACTTCATATGTAAGTTCATCTGATGAACTTGATTTCCTTGCAGGGATTCCATCTTCTGTGTCAGGGATTCGTTTTCTACAACTTCTTGAAGAGGATGAAATGGCATTTGATATGCTTTTTTGTGTCGCCTTTCAAATGATGGATGCTCAATGGCTGGCAAAGCGTGCTTCTTATATGGAATTCAATGTAAAATCATTATATGGATTTTGGTTAACTTTTTACTTTGATATTCTTCTCATTCATTTGTTAATTTATTTTGTGTGTTTCATTATAGGATGTTTTGAAGTCCACAAGAGCACAGTTAGAGCGTGAGCTTGCTCTTGAAGACATCTTCAGCATCAAAGATTTACCAGCTTATAACATGTTGAGATGATTCACTCTCTGTTCATTTAGTTTTACCATATTTTTATCTCCCTCTTTTTTTTTTACATTGGGATGTTACATCAAATGTGTATGTAAAGAAATTCTTATTTTATATCTATAAAGTAGTAACATCTTAAAAATCCCAAGTTAAAGTGGAATTTCAAAAATCAAAATATTGGATTAGTCTTTCTGTTATAATTTACATCATCCCTTGTATTTAAAGCATATATGTATCAGTATCAAGAAAATTGTTACAGACATTTCTGTTTTCAACAATTACTATAGGTCAAGTCAATTTATGATAAGCATGATCCTGTTCTTGTATTATTGAGATGATCTTCAAATTAGTTTGTAATAAAAAAAGCGTCTTGAAAGGCACGAAAATAGAAATTAAAAGGTTATATATTTTAAATGTGAAATTTAATAATTTTTTTGTTGTTTTATAAAATAAAGACTATGAACTTTAAAATATTAAATTACATGAATTTTTTACATAAAATAGAAATTGAAGGCTATATATTTTAAATTGTGAAATTTCATAATTTTCTTGGTTGTATTATTATAAAATAAACACTATTAGCTTTAAAATATTGAATTAAAATAAATTTTTCTATATATTAGAAATTAAAGGATATATACTTCAAAATGAAAGATTTCACAATTTTCTTGGCTGTATTATAAAATAAAGAGTATAGCCTTTAAAATATTGAATCACATGAATTTTTCATATATAGTAGAAATTAAAGGCTATATACTTTAAATTGTGAGATTTTACAATTTTCTTGATTGTCTTCTAACATAAATATTATAGACTTTAAAATATGGTGAAGGATAATATGGTCCCGATAAAATTGGGACCATTACATGGAACTATGGTTATATTGCATAGCTATCCTTTCTTCCCCTAAATATCATTTATATTTTATTTGCTACTACATCCCTATTTTTCACTATCAAACCCTAATATCCCACTCTGATTTTTCATCACACACTCTACATCAAACCAGATGGCACTGCACCTGCGACACGACCTAGAGAACGACATCGATCTACCAAAAGGCACCACACAAGACAACAATGGTGTTAAGGTTATTATTGAATGTGATTAATTGGATGAAAGTATCATGAGAGGTTTAAGTTTGAATTGGAAATAAATTTAGAGACCAGTGAAAATTGGGAATGAGATTAGGTAGAGAAAACTTGATAGTCGAGGTCAAAGATCACTGTGAACTGAAAGAAAAAAAAAATTACAGTAAAAAAAATGTGTTTAGCCATATATAGAAGGGGATTAGAACTGTTCTTTTTAATCTTCATTTTCGAAATAGCAATTGATCTAGTGGATTAGGTTCGAAGCAAAAAAATGTAGAGGGAAGTGGCTTTTTGGTCAGTGAGGGCTCGATAATATTATTGTTTGGTGCTTGGTGCGATGCACATAGGCATAGCCATTGTTACTATTGTTAAGGTAGTTGACGGTGCCATGTTTGCTGCGACAGGGAAACAATGAGAGAGATATGATTAGGATTTGGTAATGAAAAATAGGGACCTATTAGCAAAGAAAATATAAATGATAAGAGAACTAAGAAGCAATTTTAAAAATATATATTTATGGGAAGGAAGGACAATTCTGTAATATAGTTATCATATTCCATTCACATATAGTAGAAATTGAAGGCTATATACTTTAAATTGTGAGATTTCACAATTTTCGTGGTTGTATTATAAAATAAAGACTATAGTCTTTCAAAAATTGAAGGCTATCTAATTTAAATTGTGAGATTTCACAATTTTTTGTATTGTATTATAAAATAAAGGCTATAATCTTTAAATATTGAATCGCATGAGTTTTTCACATATAGTAGAAATTGAAAGTTATATACTTTAAATTATGAGATTTCACAATTTTCTTGGTTGTATCTATTTAGTTATTCTATTTAATAAGTTTCTATTTAATTATCCTAATAAATTTTTATTTCATTATCTTAATAGTGAAAATTTTTATTTTCACTATTAATAATATATTATTAAATAAATCTCATTTATAATGTGTTTTTAAATTATTTTACTTTTAAGAAAATCATAATAATCTTACATTTATTTTTGTAAAATCATAATAATCTTTATCTTTATATGAAAATTAAATCTTATAAATATTTCTAATTAACTTATTAGATATACATATTTAGATAACATTAAGTTTGTTTTCCAATTTTTGATAATGCAATATTTGTTTATATATTAAATGTAGTAGTTCGTAAATATGTTAGACAAAAAAATAATTAAAAAGTGAACAAATTAAATAAATTAATGGTTTATTTTTATTTTTATTCTAAAAATTTAATATAATAAATATTTTTTATATAAAAATTATACACACAATTAAGATAAAAAGTTCATATTTATATTTTTGACAATATATTTTGGTGTCACTTAATATGTATTACAATATTTCAAATATTGAACTTTTTAGATAAAACTCATCGAATACATCACTAGTAAATATTAAATTTTAAAATTTTTACCAAGAATTAATTTATTTAATTCAAAATTTAATAATACTTGTAATTATAATTATAATTAAAATTTTAAAGTTATTACTGTTATATTGATTAAAATATTGTGAAATTAAATAATGAAAAAAATATTTATAATATGAAGTATGAACTAAAATAATAGATTATTAATTTACTTTAGAAAAAAAGAAATAATATTTAAAATAATTATATAATAGCACATTAAATAGGATGTGACTCTAGATTCCTTGCCTTGAGTAATCACATTGTAAGTTTGACCTTAAAAAAAGCATACCCTTGAAATTTAAAGATAGAACTGAAAAACTGATGACAATAACAACTTGGAAAGAAGTGAAATATCAAATATCTAATTAAGCAAATAAATATCAATAGAGAGTGTGCACAATAATATATTTAAGAGAAATACACGTACTCCTGCTTTCATTTCATTATTCCAAGATTTTTCATATTATTTTATCCTTCCCTAGTAATTAAACAACATACATTATTACATTTTGTGTTATCTATTTTAACAATAAATCAAATGATGTAACTGAGAAGGGAGCAAGTACAACATCCATGTTGCTGCTTGTGTTGTCCAGGGAAGTTCGTTGTGGTACAATCTGCATCAAAACCAACCAAAGACATATATAACACATTTTATTTTTAACTTTTAATGAGAGCTAAAGATCGCCTAACATGGACGAGAGTGAGAGGAATAACTTATATTCATGTATAGATTAATACCACGTAACAGTAACAATATATAAATGACGGGGATTTAAAATTATTAAAATAACATATATATATATATATATATATATATATATATATAACCACTTAAAAAATTATATAATATAATATTTTTAGCGTTGATAAATCATAATTCATGATGTGCATATAAGTTGTTAATTTACGTGATTTTCATATATTGGTGTGCATACTATATGATTAATAATATGAACTAATTTAATTATGATGTGCACGAATTTTCTATATTTATATGCATATCATCATAAATGTACATTTCTAAATTAAAACTTATATGCATTTTCTTAATAAATAGTGCGTATTTTCTTAATACTAATATCATGTTAAATATTATTTGTTATTGTGCACGACCTATAGCACATTAATATACACATTTGCTAGTCATCTTGACTAAAATCCGATTGTACACTAATTTTTATTATAATTTTATAGTCTAATCTTGATATAAAGTTCAATTTGTCCTAGATTTTTTCCTCTTATCACTAACCTAAAATCACTCATCTATATATATATAATAAAAACTACTATAAATTAAAGTACCTTATTTGGCTGTTCGAAGGAATTTTCATCCATTACGTTGGATGATGTGAGCACCGTCATTGTTGACCCTATTTTTGGCAAAGTTGAGTTCAATCCATTTATTATAATTCGAAGCTTCTCAATGTTACTTCCAAAATTCACTGCCTGCACAATTGAATTGCAACCATTACAAAGTAATCATAATTAAGCTAAATTATTTAGTTAAATCTCAAAATGAGATGCAAAATTTTAATTAATTAATAGAATGAGATTGTACATAATTTATTACATACTTAATTACCTTTATTTTCAAGTAGTTCTTGCTATCTAAAGAATTTTTATACTCAATTGCAGAAGCAACAATTGAGTTATTAGATGAAGTTTGGAGAGCTGAATTTAGAAGCATTGCTCCACTTGAGTCAATAAAAATTTGCTGAAGCCAATAGCTTGGAGTTCCATAATTCTGATAAGAGTCAAATACTATTGCATCCGGGATCCACCTATAATATATCATTAATAAATAACCAACACAAAATTATTTTTATTTTTTAATTGTAATTCTTAATATATTAAAAAAGAATATTGTTACATGCACAATAAAAAAATAGTCAAAACAGTCAATATATTATGCACAACATATATAATATAATGTGCACAACGTATCTTACATGTTGTACGCAACATATATCACATATAATGTACAACATATATCATATGTTATAAGAAAAATGGTTACAACATGTCATATATTGTGCATAATATATAATATACAATGTACATATTACATATTATATATTATGCACAATTTATGAGCTGTTTAGACATATTTTTAATTGTGCACCAAGACTTTTTCATTAAAAAGAAGTAATAAAGGGTTAAGAAAATTACTTTCTGTCATTTTTATTCACAAATAATGGTGCATATGAAACCATGTCGACGATATCACTGCATCAATAAATAAATAAATCAATCAATTAGAAAGATAAAATGGAAACATGAATAACTTTGTTAGAATATAAAATTATTAATGATTCTCAACTTAATAACTTAAATTTTTAAGTGAGATAGTGTTTAACATGGTATTAGAACCATATTTCAAGTTCAAGAGAAATATTTACATGATGGAATGGGTGTATTAGAATATAAAATTATTAATGAATCTCAACCTAATAGTTTAAGTTTTTATATGAGAAGATATGATGATCTTTGATATCTTGTGAAGAAATTTGAAAGAATTTAATAAATTATAATATCAAAACACAATATTATATATTAATTTATTATTATTCAAATTAGCTTATGAAGAAATTAAGTTAACTAATAGTGAATTAACTGACTACATATATATATATATACCTGTTGCGTTCTAATCCAATAAGGAATGCAGCTTCACCAAGAGCTGACAAAAGGGTTCCATTTCTTGCATCATCGTTCACTACAGCATACTCACTAACAAACACCTATATATATATATACTCAAATTAAATTTCATCATAATTAATAATTTTTAAATAAATAGATGCACGGATCATACCATCATATTCAACTAATAAACTAATTAGATCATCATATATTTTGGACAAGATTCTAGTTAATTTTTCTGGTTATATACACTACTAGAAAAATAAGTATTTTCAACATTAAATGTGACAATAAAAATATTATCAATAAAAGTAATATTGATAATTAGTGACTGTTGTTCTGAAAATATTTAAACTAGTTTATGAGTATTTTCGACAGTCATTAATTGTCAAAAAATAATTTATGACTATTTTCAACGGTCAAGAAAAGTCAATATATCTTTTTTCGACAATACTTTTATCAATATTTGTTTATAATTACATGTTAAAAATAATCATTATTGTTGCAGTGATAGCATTTAATTTCTCAATAATCAACCATCCATAAATAATTTGATTAGGGGTGTGTTTGATTGGAAGGTGAAAGTAAGTGAGAGTAAGATCTATACATAGAATTCAGGGATAAATAAGATTTATTTTTATCTTAATTATCTTATAACCAAATACACTCTAAAATTATGTCTATTGTATAATGGATTAAAAAAATTTATGATTAAGTTCAATATATATTTTTTATGCATGAAACTTTTTATTCATGAAAATTTTCTTCATTTTTTACCCTAAAATTAAATAGACCCTAAAAATGGTAAGTAATCAATAATCATCAAACCTTTGGTCCCGATCGTGATGTCTTATCGAATCTGGTAGACTGAGAAAACATGTCCTCGGCATTTGTATAAATCTATAATGTAAAAAAAAAAAAAAAAAAAAGTGTTAAAATGAAGTGAAAGTGGTAAAAAATATAAACAAATACAAAACATTTTCTAAAGTTATAAAAGTCATATTGATTTGAGATATTACATGGAAATCATAGAGATCAGCAGGGTGATTTAATGGATTTACTGAACCATCACAATTTGAGATTATCTGAATATCTGGATAAGCACTTTTTATAGCATAATAGAACTTAAGGTAGTTTCCTGGTCAATAAAAAAAAAATTAATTAGAACAAATGGAATATTGATAAGAATAAACATTGAAAAAATAATAATTTTCAATTTAATTTTTTTTTTAAGAGACAACACCCAATCAGCCATCAATAGAGTTGAATTCTCTAAGTCATGTCAGTATATAAGTGTAATGTCGATCAGCTAACTCATATTTCTTTAGTATAAAATTATTTTGTAATTTCATTGTACAAAAATTAAACTCCAAGATTTTCACAAATGATGATTTGCATTTGCATATATGAGTATGAAATAATTAACTAAAAAGCGAAGAATTTAAATAAAGCATGCCTTGATAGTTGACTTTATTACAATCTTCATTTCCAACAGCAACATATCTCAAATCAAATGGTTCAGGATGTCCCATAGAAGCCCTAAGAGAACCCCATTTTGAAGAAACAGAACCTCTAGCAAATTCAATGCCATCTAGGGCTTCCTGTAAATACAAACATTATTAATTTCAAAACACTCTTATAAATATATACATAAATATTAAATATAGAATTTTAAATTTTAAAATTAATAAAATAGCTAGAGAAACTTTTGTATACTTCAACAAAAGGTGAAATGGCTGATGTGTCAACTTCTTCTTGATGGCTGATACCTAAACAAGATATTTAACTAATTAGAAAACAAGGGTAATTAAACATTCATTCTCATATATAGTGTATGTTTATTGTCAATTAAATACAATAATTTTGCTTAATGTAATGATATATGTATATACCTACCATTATTAAACACCCATATTGGCAATGCACCAAGGTCTTCAGCTAGCTGCACAAGGAAAATGATATATAATTTTCAAAATTAATTTTATTAATTAATGGAATTAGTAATATAATAATTGCAATGTATATATATAAAGGGTAGATATGAATTAGGTACCGACTTGGAGACCCTCAAAATAGCCTAAGCCATCGTCAGTCCAATAATTCCAAACATCACCAAAGTGACCAGCCCTCTCTTCCCAGGATCCAACAGTTTCTTTCCATCGAAATGCATTTCTTAGGTAAACTCCTTCAACAAAGCAACCACCTAGAGTGTATGTGCAATATATAACATTATTATTAGCTAGGTCTTGTAGGAATATATATATATATATATAATCACACTATTTATTTGGATTTAATTTCAATTCAATAATATGTATGTATGTATGTATAATGTCAAAACAAAACAAAATAAATATGTTAAAATTAAACTTTTATTACTATTTAATTAGCATCCATTGCATGCATAAAGCAAACCTAAAATAAAGGAGTTAAAAGTTTTAACATGTAAGTATGTATGTATTGTTACCTGGAAATCTAAAAAATGTTGGCTTCAAATCTGCCACCATTTGGAAAAGGTCCTTTCGGAAACCATGACCCTGTGCCAAGTCATGAACAATGATGATGTTATTATTTTTATTGAATGACAACACAAATGTATTTTAATTTGGGGAGTTAGTTAACTAATATATAAGTTGTTGTTAGTATGATATATTTAATTTATTATTATTATCGATCACTTAATTAAGCATACATAAATAAAATTACCTTGTATGTGTCCAAAGGCATAGCTGAAACTTGGTCTAACCATAGAATCCCTCTGGTGGTTGTAGTTATTTGAAGGCTTGAATTGTGATTTGTAGCCGTAGCTTCTAATGTACTCTCTATCCTTTTCCATTTTGAAACTTCATGTCTAGAAGCCCTACCGATGCAATATCAATAATATTACACTAGTACTCAGTTATTAGTTAATTATATATATATATATATATATATATATATATATATGCTATTATATTGTGCTAATGTTAGAAAACTTTAATTTTACACAATTAAAGGGTATTAGTTGTTGTAATTTAAAAATCTAACTAGTAGGTGATAGATGTAATGTTAATTGAAGTATAAATTCATCAATAATGAGTCTTAATCTCACATCTTTAAGTTTTTGTATGCATTTTGTTTATGAGTAATGATATATGTATACCATAAAATCAGTTCATCAGTCACCATATAAAATATTTTAATTTTTTAAAACTATTAATTCAACTTTAAAAATGTTAGATTAATGTATAATATTAAAATTTGAATTAATAAATTTAAATGTTAAATTATTACATATGATGATTGATCTTATGATGTACAAAAAAATATTTTCGTTATTTATCTATGCATTCATGTGATTATTTATACATGCAGTTTGGATTAGTTGAACGGATCTGATATTTTAAGATACAAAACATGAGCATGTTGATTAATTAAATATATATCAAAGTCAGAGGCAATAATAATTTTTTTAAATCAAAGGTGAAGGTAATATCGTTGACATGATAAGATTTAATTACTACTAGAGGCAGCCAAACTCGGTTAAACAAGGAATAGTTCAAATACCAACATAGATTTTCTGATTAATTAATTAAGTTACACAAATATATATATATATATATATATATATATTGCTCGTACCCTATGCTATTTAATTTAATAATATAAATAATAAATTTACCTGATGTTAACTGAAGCCAAGTTTGCACCGTTATCAGATCCAACGAATGAAACTTTTAAATCAATTGCTCTGTTTGCTTTGACATAGAAAACAACTTTATACTTCTTCCCTTGCTCAATATTCTGATGATTAAAAAAAACATAAAATGTATTATATAAGTTATTTTAGTGATACCAATAATAATAATAATAATTAAATAGTGTTATTAATTAATTACCATGCCCCAAAAACCAGGGTTTGAGATACCAACACCACCAGAAGGACAAGATTTGGGTCCATGACAAAGCACTTTCATACGTAATGCAATTTTATTACGTTCAAAGCAAGAACTACGATCCGTTGATACAACTATGAATGATTCATTTCCAATAATTGACCATGGCCTAATATTTGAAGGCACATTTTGACCTCCAGCTTCAAAACCTGAAACATATAAAGAATCGCAAAAATTACTCCCTCATCCTTTTTTTAGTTTCATGAGTTCTTAGGCAATATATAGTTGATATAATCTCAATATTGACAAAATACTAGTATATTTTATTATATTATCGTTTCATTAATGATAAAATATAGTTTATATTGATAGAAGAGATTAAGTTAATTAAAGGTTAAACAAGTTAAAAATAATAAATATCAACTAGAATCTAAAAACTCATCAAATTGGATAAATAAAAAAATGGAGTAATTAAGTACTATTTTACAAATTAACTTAAATACAAACTTAATTAAGTTGAGATATATAAATGGGGAAAAACAAAAGAAAAATTATACCTCTATTGCTTACAAGTTCTGCCCACAATCCCCCAGCACCAGCGTGATTGATCTCCTGCAAATTAAATTGCAAAAGATAATATGTTGTTAATTTGTCATTTTCATTAAATTAAAATAAAGAGTAAAAAATAAAGCATATTATTACACCATAGCCTAATAATACATAAATTTTAAAGGTTAATTATGTAACTATATTTTTTAATTGCTAACCTTTCATATTACTTATAATATATAATGTAACTTTAAATTAATAGGATTTACAATATTATCGTGTTTGATTGAATTAATAATAATAATAATAATAATAATTTAACAATATATATTATTACCTCAAAGAAAGCTCCAAAGAAAGTGCTAGGTATTTGCCTTCCAGATCCAGGAGATCCATCAACCACAAGTGTTGAATTCTCTTCTTGAGAATTGCAATGAAAAGCAAATTCACACAATAATATGAAAGAGAAAATCAATATTATATAAGAAGCCATAGTTGTTGGTAACTTAGTTATTTTCTCTCAATCACTTGAACAAGTTCTTAATTTCCCTACTTATTTATGAAGAAAACAACAATACTAGAATCTATATACCAAGTGTATGAAAAAAATAACTAGAGGGAGTATCTTATATATGATGTGTTTCGACATATTTATAGAGGAAAAAAAAACAAGTATGAACATATGATTAAGTGAAAAAAAAAATGATGACTAGGACTTGCATCATCATTATTTGGCTAGTGGTTAACTTGTTCTTGTGATTTTTAATTTCCCTTTAAAGCCAATAGCAAAATTCACAGAATCAAATCTTCATCCATATTTTTTTCTTAGTATGCCTAGCACTTCAATTAGACAATTATATATGTATATTGTGCTTTTGAAAGAAAAAATCTTTAAAAATGACAAAAATGGATTTTGTTTTAGAGAATAGTACCTCCATACTTGAGATAAGGCTTAATTACACTAATAATTTTCTTATTTCATACTTATTATGCCTCTTTGGACAAATAATATCCTTTATTGATAGGCACATGCACGAAGCCGCCTTTTAAAATTTAAATATATATGGATGAATCGTAAATGTTTATTACAAGGAATGAGAAAAATCATTATAGTCATTGAATTAAATTATGTAGTTGAGATGATATATGTTACTTGAGGAATGATACATGTATATTGAAAATGACATTAAATTAGTCACCACCAGTACAACAAGTTGGATCGAATAAGTATAAATGTTGGATTGTGTCAATGTAAAAATTATTATTGTTTCAATATAAAAATTTGAATATAATATTGAATTGAGTTAGAATATTAGTTAAATTAAGTAGCTGTAAATAATATTAAATTGTATCATAGTTAAATTGAATGACTAATTTAATATCAAATTTAAAATACACGAATTACTTCACATGTTAGTTATATTAAAAATATCTCATAAGATACACATAATTAATATCTGAATCTATCTTTCATGTTTATTTTTTTTACCTCTCCAACCTTTCTTCTCCCTCTCTTTTTACCCTATTTAGAAGAAAAAAAATATTTTTATTACTCTTAATTATATGTATCTTATGAGAATTTTTTCTATAGTAACACATATATGATCTCATCCATATAATTTAATTCAATTACTATAATGATTATTTTCATTTCTCATAATAAACACTCTTTCTAATATGATGCAATCCCTATATATATATATATATATATATATATATAATTTGGATTTTTAAAATGTTGGATTAATAATCTTAGAAAGTTTGATTATTCATATGGTGACTAATAGTGACTGATTTTATGATAGAACCAAAAAAATTGAGAAATAATTACGCATTTTAAAGTTTATAGTTTTCAATTTCAATTAAGTGTGAAGAATTTATTTTATTCTATATTTTATTAGTGATTATACTCTTTATTTTATAGTGTATCCAAAAAAATTATAAAATCTAATATTTTAAAGTATATAGCCTTCAATTTCTACTACAAATGATAAATTCATTCGATCCAATATTTTAAAGGCTATAGTCTTTATTTTATAATACAACAAAAAAATAGTGAAATCTCATATTTTAAAGCATATAACCTTCAATTTATACTATATGTGAAAAATTCAATTGATTAAATATTTTAAAGGTTATAGTTTTGATTTTATAATACAACTTCACAAATTATAAAATCTAATATTTTAAAGCATATAACCTCCAATTTCTACTATATGTGAAAAAATCATCTCATTGAATATTTTAAAGCCTATAGTCTTTATTTTATAATAAAACTAAAAAAAATTATGAAATCTCATATTTTAAAGTATATATAACCTTCGATTTCTACTGTATGTGAAAAATTCATGTGATTCTATATTTTAAATGATATAGTCTTTATTTTATAATATAACAAATAAAAATTGTGAAATCTCATATTTTAAAGTATATAGCATTCAGTTTCAAATATTTGTGAAAAATTCACGTGATTCTATATTTTAAAACCAATAGTCTTCATTTTATAGTGTATCCAAAAAAATTATAAAATCTTATATTTTAAAGTATATAACCTTCAATTTCTACTATATGTTATGATTCAATATTTTAAATCATGTAGTCTTCATTTTGTAGTGTTTCAAAAAAGTTTATAAAATCTAATATTTTAAAGTATATATATAGCCTTCAATTTCTCCTATATGTAAAAAATTCATGTGATTCAATATTTTAAAGCCTATAATCTTCATTTTATATTGTTTACAAAAAAATTATAAAATCCAATATTTTAAAGTATATATATATATATATATAGCCTTCAATTTCTACTATATCTAAAAAATTCATGTGATTATATATTTTAAAGCCTATAGTCTTTATTTTATAACACAACAAAATTTTTTTTGTCAAATCTCACATTTCAAATTATATAGTCTTCTATTTCTACTTTATGTAAAATATTCATGTGATTCAATATTTTAAATTTTTAGTCTTTATTTTATAATACAACCAAAAAAATAGTGAAATATCATATTTAAAGTATAAAACCTTCAATTTCTAATACTATGTATAAAAAAAATATATGTGATTCAATATTTTAAAGCCTATAGTATTTAATAAAAAAATATAGTAAAATCTCACATTTTAAAGCATATAGCCTTCAATTTCTACTATATTTGAAAAATTCATGTGATTCAATATTTTAAAAGCTATAATTTTTATTTTACAATATAACAAAAAAAATGTGATAACTCACATTTTAAAGTATATAGCCTTCAAATTCTACTATATGTGAAAAATTCATGTGATTCTATATTTTTAAAGCTATAGTCTTGATTCTATATTTTAAAATTGTGAAATCTCATATTTTAAAGTATATAGCCTTCAATTTCTACTATATGTAAAAAATTCAATTGATTCAATACTTTAAAGGCTATAGTCTTTATTTTATAATACAATCTCACAAATTATAAAATCTTATATTTTAAAGTACATAGCCTTCAATTTCTACTATATTTAAAAAATTCATGTGATTCAATATTTTAAAGTCTACAGTTTTTATTTTATAACACAGCAAAAAAAATTGAGAAATTTCACATGTTAAGGTATATAACCTTCAATTTCTACTATATATGAAAAATTCATGTGATTCAATATTTTAAAGGCTATAGTCTATATTTTATAATACAACAAAAAAATAGTGAAATCATATATTTTAAAGCATATAACCTTCAATTTATACTATATGTGAAAAATTAAATTGACTCAATATTTTAAAGACTATAGTCTTTATTTTATAATACAATTAACAAATTATAAAATCTAATATTTTAAATTGTAACATCCTCAATTTTAGGACTCTTAGTTAATTTATTTTATTGTGATAACATTAAGTTGATTTACAAAATAAGTTGTGTTTTGTGCTAATAAACTCTACATGTTAAAATTGATAAATAAGTGTACTAATAATAATAATAACTAGTATCCATATAAGAGAACGTAAAATCATAATAAAATAATTGTTCATCATTATATCTTATAAATATATAGGTGTCGTAGGATTAGTTTTTAGTGTTTAGAAAAATAATAATATTAATAGATAGTTATGTCTAATTGTAAATTATATCCAATTAGTGATAATGCATATTATTAGGGGTTATAGCTATTTATATATAGTATCAATAATATATAATTTAGGAGGATTTGTAGCTGCTGTAGTTTAGGAAGTAACGTCCTTGATTTGGGATGTAATTTAGGAATGCTGTAACATCCTCAAATTTTAGGGCTTTTATTAATTTGTGGTAATAAGATTAAATTGATTTATAAAATAATATTAATTAATATAGGTGTCATATATATATAAACGTGTATAGGAGATTAATATATACATATATATAGAAATCGTATTTCATATATATGTATGTACGATAGCTAGGCAATTAATGTATATACATTTATAGAAAACATAATTAGAAAACATATAATATAAATTAATATAGATTTCCATATATATATATATAGAAATCGTAATATATGGAAATCGTAATATATATACATAGGAAACGAATAAGATAGATTTCATATATATATATATATATATATATATATATATATATATATATATATATATATATATATATATATATATATATATATATGTATGTATGTACGCGTTAGGCAATTAATATAAATACATATATGGAAATCGTAATTACGAAAGAAATATTGTTAATTAATATAGATTTTATATATATATATATATGTACGTATGTTAGTTATATATAGGTTAGATATATATAGGTAATTGATATATGTAGGATTATAATAGATACTAATCAACTCTATCACTCCACCAATTAAATTAAAACCTTAATTTTTTTTAGGGAAAGTTTACCCATCACTTTACTATTTAAATACTCATAGGAAGAGTCACTAGGGGAGTTTTTCAAAACACTAAAAGAGAGAGAGAGGCAAGAGGGATTTTGTCTAGGAGCTTTTGTCTACATCTTGAAGCTTTTGAGGTAGGAATTGGTGTGCCTTACTGATCTTATGTTAATGTATATTCTTAAATTTTATTATGTTATTGTATCATGTTTATTGTATTTCTTCAAGAACAAATGATGAGTTATGTTAAAGAATGAAGTATTGTTTTGAGTTAATACATTTATATGTAAGTCATTAAGATAAAACGTAAAAATATATATGCACGCACGTAAGAAACAATAAAGAAATTGTCACATATGATATATATATATATATATATATATATATATATATATGTGTGTGTGTGTGTGTGCGCGCGCGCGTATGGCGTGAACCTTGGCAGCGTGAGCGACTGTTTTATATATATATATATATATAATAATAATAATAATAATAATAAAATAAAAACAGTTTACTAGTATATGTATATTATTATTATATAAACTTATACCTATTAACATGTATATTAGTTAATAATAGGTAGATAACATGTAGAAATAATAATAATAATAATAAGATAATGGTAGTAATATTTATAGGGAAGAAAATAATAAAATATTAACCCTAATAATAATAATTATTATGAGTGGGTAGGTACTGTTAATAATAAATAAGTATTATTAGAAATAGTTAATAAGTATTATTAACAATGGGTATGTGTTATTAGCGTGTATAATGGTTAGTACTGAGTGAGTAACAAGAAACTATATAATTAATAATAAAATTAAAGTAATAAGACGGTAATAAAGCTAAGCTGTTAACTTTATAACTTTAGGAATAAGATAATAGTAATTAGTAACTATGATAATAAGATATTGACTTTATAACATTAAGAACAACACAATAGAATATTGAATGAGATATATATAAGTATATGAGATAATATTTGATACATGATAATAATAATAATAATAATGATAATATAGAAGGCAAGATTAGTGATGAATAAAATATAAGAATTTACAAGATACTTGAGGGTAGAGTAAAAAGTACAAGTAAAACTAGAATAAAGTACAAAATAAGAAATAATAATAAAATAAACGAGATCAAATGACATGAAAGGTATCCAAGTACTAAGAATAATATTTAGAAGTAATTATATATCATGTTTATTTGATAAGGTGTTGTATGTATTTATTCTCCATGATGTCAGAGCAAGTAAGTGTATGTGCTATGTTTATCTCATGATGTTAAAGAGTATATTTTACATGTTTGATGATGATTGCATTTCAAGTTTATGCATAATTAAAGTAAAGATAATTAAAAATTATAAGAAAAGTAAAGAGATGATCCTCCGGTAAGGGGAGGTGATTCGCCAAGATGATGACGATCCTTCGGTAAGGGAAGGTGACTCTCAAAAGTACCCCATAATTAAAGATTATAAGAAAAGTAAAGAGATGATCCTCCGGTAAGGGGAGGTGATTCTAGCCAAGATGATGACGATCCTTCGGTAAGGGAAGGTGACTCTCAAAAGTACCCCTCTCCCGAAAGGGAACCCAAGGTGGCGACGGCCACGGTATGAGCTCATTACCAAGAAAGAAAGAAGTTGAGGGAGGTCCATATGGACTAAGTTAAAGTTAAAGTTAAAGTAAAGTAAAACAAAGTTAAAGTTAAAGCTAAAGTAAAATTAAAGACAAGAAAGAACTAAGAATGTTATGAAAATATTTATGTGACTAACTGTCTTATGAATGAGTTATTATGTGAATTTTTATTATAAATATGTTCAATGCATAGCATGTTTATTATGTTATTAAGAAGCATGATTAAAAGCCATCCACTTCGACTAAAGGAATTTTTAACTTAAAATTGAACAAGTCTTTATGTATGATCACATTTTTCATAATAAACTCGAAGTGGCGGAGATGGATACGATGACACTTATGTGTGCATACCCTACTGAGAAATTATAGTTTCTCACCCCTATTTCCGTACCATCTCTAGATGGAGAGCTCTGGTAGGATGCCGAAGGACCTGAGGGTCCCTCCGTTCGTAAGAAGCTTAGAAGATCAACCGCTGGAGGAAGCCGTCATACCAACGTCAAAGACACCTGTAGCCTAGGCGACGACGCTTAGAGCTTCCGTTGTTTTATACGTTTTCCCCTTATTTATGTGCTTTACCCTTAGTTAAAGTCGGACCATTGTTAGCCGGCGATATTTATATTAGTAATATATTATATTAAATAATTGTTATGATTCATGTATTTGGGAATATTTGTGATGTATGTTTAAAGTTAGAGTTGCATTGCATGTATATATTACATAGATATATTATGTATGGTTATATCTAGCGTTTATATATATATTGACGATTGCCCCTATTTTCACGATATTGTATTTTCGAAAATAAATTCCCACGTATTTTCCGCGTATATTATTTTAAAAGAAAGGAACAAGCTATGAAATCAGGACGTGACACTTGATGATTGGCCTAAGATGACTTAAGTATTAAGGGCTAATTTCTAGGGTGTTACATAAATCATATAGCCTCCAATTTCTACTATATGTGAAAAATTCATCTTATTCAATATTTTAAAGCCTATAGTCTTTATTTTATAATAAAACTAAAAAAAATATGAAATCTCATATTTTAAAGTATATAGCCTTCAATTTCTACTATATGTGAAAATTCATGTGATTCTATATTTTAAAGGCTATAGTCTTCATTTTATAATACAACAAAAAAATTGTAAAATCTCACATTTTAAAGTATATATATATAACATTCAATTTCAAATATTTGTGAAAAATTCATCACGTGATTCTATATGTTAAAGCCAATATATAGTCTTCATTTTATAGTGTGTCCAAAAAAATTATAAAATCTTATATTTTAAAGTATATAGCCTTGAATTTCTATTATATGTAAAAAATTCATGTGATTCAATATTTTAAAGCCTATAGTCTTTATTTTATAATAAAACCTAAAAAATTGTGAAATCTCATATTTTAATCTATATAACCTTCAATTTCTACTATTGAGAAAATTCACGTGATTCAATATTTTTAAAGCTAAAATCTTTATTTTATAACACTACGAGAAAAATTGTGCAATATCATATTATAAAGTATATAGCCTTCAATTTCTACTATATATGAAAAATTCATGTGATGTTATATTTTAAAATCAATAGTCTTCATTTTATAATGTATAAAAAAATGAGAAAATCTTATATTTTAAAGTATAGAGTCTTCAATTTCTACTGTATGTAAAAAATTCATGTGATTCAATATTTTAAAGCCTAAAGTCTTTACTATTTTAAAAAATTATATATATGATTGTAATTTTACGTAAAATTGTTCATTGATTAGCAAGAGATATATGTGATGTTTTCGCATTTTTTTTGTTAATATCAACATTTGCGAGGGATTAGCTAGCCTACCATTTAGCGAGGAGATTTAGCGACAACGTAGCTACAAATTAGTAAGGGCAACGTTTGCGAGGTATTAGCTACAACATGGTGACCATAGTAAAAGTTGTTAGTCTTGCATTGGCTATAAAACTGCGAAGGATTAGAGACCATTGTTTTGCGAGGGATTAGCTACGAGGTTACATGGTCATTGATTTGCTACAAACTGTCGATATTTTTTCTTGTTTGAAAATAGCTACGGATTAGCACAAATTAGCAACCAATATTTTCATCGCTAAATAAAATAACTGCAGATTAGCTACCAACTATTCATCGTGACTGATCAGCGACTTCCAGACAGCTACAAAAGGGTTTCGTCGCTAATTCGTAGCTAATCTGTAGCTATATCGTTTTTGCAAGGGATTAGCGAGGAATTAGCTATGAATGTTTTTCGTAGCTGATTCGAAAAATTCTTGTTGTCAATACAACAAATAAAATTGTGAAATCTCACATTTTAAAATATATGTAGCCTTCAATTTCTACAATATGTGAAAAATTCATATGATTCAATATTTTAAAGGGTATAATCTTTATTTTACAATACAATCCAAAAAATTGTGAAATCTCACATTTTAAATTATATAGTTTTCAATTTCTACTATATGTGAAAAATTCATGTGATTCTATATTTTAAAGCCTATAGTCTTTATATTATAATACAACTAAAAAAATTGTGAAATGTCACATTTTAAAGTATATAGCCTTCAATTTCTACTATATGTGAAAAACTCATGTGATTCAATATTTTAATGGCTATAGTCTTTATTTTATAATGTAACTATAAAAATTGTGAAATCTTACATTTTAAAGTAAATAACCTTCGATTTCTATTATATGTGAAAAACCCATCATGTGATTCAATATTTTAAAAGCTATAGTCTTTATTTTATAATACAACAAAAAAATTGTGAAATCTCAAATTTTAAAGTATATAGCCTTCAATTTCTAATATATATAGAAAAATTCATGTGATTCAATATTTTAAAATCTATAGTCTTAAAAAACATACATTTGTACATGGGTTGATAGATTAATTAGAGTCAATTACTTGTTTGGTTACTTCTCTAAAATTAATTTCCAAAAAGTTGGTTACTTTTTTATTTATAAAAATAGAGTAAATAAAAAATTAAAAAGAATTAAAAAATTGAAAAGTAACTACTCCATTTGTAACTTCTACTATCCAAATTCTCTCTCTCTATATATTCATCTTTTATACTAATATGTTAATAAATTAAAATGAGATTTGAGAGGTATTTTAATTATATTAAATAGTATTATTTTATAAAAAATTTATCAATAAAATTGAATTAAATAATATCATTTCATAAAACATTCACAGGAAAATTTAAAAAAAAGGACTTGACAGACACGAAAGTGTATGTTGAGTCGCTAGTATATATAAAGGGGATTGAAAAAAATAAATATTTTTTTTGTGTTCAAACTCATTTTGGTAGTTATTTTTTTAATTCTAAAATTAAAATTAAAAAATTAAAAATAAAATAAATATAAAAGATAATCACTTCTATTTCCATGTTATTTGTTTATATTTATTTTATTTTTTCTCCATCTGTATAGAAAAATAAAAAAATAAAATGCGGCTTGATACTAGGCACGAAGTGTTCGACAAGATGCTAGTATATATAATAATTTTATAAACTTAAAAAATATTGGTATAAAAATTCATAGATTTATGAAGCTATTTGATGAGAAAATTTTATTAATTAATTTGGTTATGATATTTTATGTTAAAAATGATATGTAATATGATTTAGAAATATTGCTATATTGATATCTATAAAGTGGATGTGTATAGATGTTCATTCAAATATAAGGGTTGAGAGTAAAATAAATAATGTGTAAGTGAGAGTTCTAAAAAAAATTAAAGGTGATAGATTTTATATATATATATATATGAGATAATGAATGTTAAAATATTTTTATTGTTTAGAAATGTGTTGTGATAATAGGCGATCTATTATTAGACATTCGTGAAATCTAAGGATATACTCTAAAGAGTTGTGATACTTAAAGTGTATGGTATAATTAGTCTCGTAAAGTCTATTATGGGGAAAAAATCATGATTAATTAATGTGAAGATAATGGCACTTTCATGAGACACTAGCTGTTTTATCTTAGATATTCAATATATAATCATCTAATATCTATACAAGTTTCAATATTAAATAATCACGGGCTATACATATAAATCTCTAATAAAATTGAAGACTACTCTTAAACTAATTAATTATTTGCAATCGTTTCTTTATCACTGCCCACCTTAGACCAACTATTCACACGATCACGAGCCTTGATTACCTGCAAGGTAACAATGATGATTTCATGGTGCGTACATTATTATGTAACGAATAAAAAATGCTTATATTATTCGTAGAAGTGGATCATCTCATATTTTTATAGTAATTTTTGGTGTATAATAAAAAAATTAAAGTAATACTATATGGACATTATAAAATCAGTTTATATATAATAATAATTCAATATTTTAAAATTAGTAATCCAAAACTAATTAAAATAGCTAATAGGTTGTGCACAACATATAATATATAATGTGCACTACATATATTATGTGCTATATAACATCATTTTTTGCAACAAGTTATATATGTTGTAATAGGTTGTGCACAACATACAAGATATAATATGTACAATATATATTACATGTTATGTATATCTTATATATGTGATATATTGTTCCCAACACATATTACATGTTACAACATCATTTTTTACAATATGTTATATATGTTGTGCACAATATATATATGATATATAATGTGTATAATATGTTGTACATATAATATTTATTATACATAATGTTTTAACTGTTTTTTCTTCATTGTAGATATAGTAATGCTCTATTTTTAACATGGCATGGTCAAATTAAATCACCACCTTTAATTAATTATTCTTTTTCATCATCAATTATTTTTTCAACTCAATCAAAGATTATAATTAAAACATTATCCTTTCAAGTTGAAATTGAACATGGCCGATTTTTTTCATTATTAGTGGAATTTCCCAATTAAGAAGCAACTATGGTAAATAAAATAACAAAGCAAATTAAATATATGTATACCTGTTTGTCCCAGTCAGTTTTGTAGGTGATTATAGCTAGCACTATAGTTTGTATTAAAGTCCCAAACAACATTCCAATCCAGATTCCCTGAATAGAGGAGAGAAATTTAAAAAAATGATGAATTGGTCTTAAAGTGATTTGATTTGATCTGCACCACTTATATTTTTAATAATGTTTGTCGTACAACATAAATACATCTAATACTAGTATCGAACGTGTGTTATGTATAACATGCAATGTGTGTATACGTATAACATACATTCCATATTATGTATAGCACACGTTGGATATTAGTTAGACGTATTTCCGTTGTACAAGATTATATTTTATACTATATTCATGTTTGAAGGTTAACTCTCTCTTCTCACTGTAGTTACATACCTTGACTTGCATATGGATAATCCGACCAAGTAAAACTCCAACAGGAATTCCTATGAAGTAGTAACACCCTATGTTCACATATGCTACAATGTTTTGCCACCCTGCTCCTACAGCCACTCCTGTTATATGTTGAAATCATTATAAGATATTTAGATTTTAGTAATTTCATACTCTTAATTAATTTCACCACATACATATACAATAATGTTTCACGTACAACAGAAATACGTCTAACTTGCATCCAACGAGTGTTATCCATGTTACAGGATGTGTGCTATATGTATAGCACACATCCTGTAACAAGTTGGACGTATTTCTGTCATACGTCAAGCATTATTGCATACATATATAACATCTATCTAAAATTAATAAAGGACATGTAGTTATTTTCATTTTAAAATAATAGTCATTTTTATTTTTTTGGCACATTAAAAAACTAATGTATCTAGATATAAAATGCACGATTCATCTACATGTGTACTTCATCTGCCCCATCAAAAAAAGAATATTATAAAAACTATTGTATATATATATTTATCAAAATATATATATAAATATGTATATTATATATATCTATTTTGTGTGTATAATATTTAAAAAATGTATGTAAGATGAATTAAAAATAGGTGGATAAATGGGTGAATAAAAAATAAATTTACACAGATTTTTTTGTAAAATACATCTAAATATATTAATTTTTTAATATATTGAAAAAGTAAAAATGTCTATTTATTTGAAACTGAAGAATAGATAGATAGATAGATAGAGAATATATATAGAGAGAGTTACCTGAGAGTACAGGTTGAACACTGTTAAGCAAAATAGAGAGTGCCAAGAGAGGAGACAAATCCCCAACTGCATTGGCCACATCTTGATTTGAGGAGAAAATGTAAGCAAGTCTTTCCCTTAAAATCAAGAAAAATATGAACAGAAGGAACCCAATGCTAAATGATGTAACCACCGTCACACCAATTGAGAACTTTGCACCTTTTGAACTCCCTCTTCCTAGTTCATTTGACACTCTAACACTGCAAATCAATATATATATATATATATAGGTGCCTATTAATTACATATGATGATCATATGATGATCGATGATAAATGATTTTGTAGCGTACAAAAAGTAATTTTTAAATTTCCTTTCAGTATATATGTTAATTCATGTCTCATTTTTCATTAACTAGTTGTGAACTTTGTTCAAATAATCCTACACATCTCATTCAATAATAAATAACGTGTGAGTAAGCACGAATAAAAAATTATGTTGAATGTATGAACATCACCTGGCTGCAGCCATGAAACCAAGAGAAATCATCATTTCCCATCCATTAATGTTGAGGCTGTAAATAATAAAGTTTAATCTTTAGCTGGCCAAGTAGGTAATAGCCTATATCAATACATCAATAATATATTGTACTATCACCGAACAATATGGTAATTAAAAAGTAACATATATATATATATATATATAATACATTGATGAAGGAAAAAATTATGGAAGAAAAGCAGCAATAATGCATACCAAATGGACAGAGCATCAACTTCAACCTCTGCATTTTCCATGCTACCTGTCAAAAGAACCAATATTGTGTTGTACCACAGCTCGAGACTGAAAATTATACATACAGTAGCTTTAAGTTAGGATACCCTAGAGATTTTATTATTGTTTGTTTGACATTTTGTTTTCAGTATTTTTTTTATAAAATTTGAAAAAAAAAAATTGGAAATGATGAAATCAATGAGTAGGAACAACATTTTTCCAGCCAAAACAGCCAACAAAACTCTTTTTAATACTTTTGGCCCATTATTAACCATGTATATTTTTTTAATGGACCGAGTGATTTAGGCCCAATTTCTTATTATTGGCTGTTTTGATTGATTTTTTTGTGTGCCTCTAGCAATGCTCTTAACTGTTGATAGCTGCAATCTAAAATAATAATTTATGAGCATTGTTAGGGGTACAACAAAAAACCAGCAAAAACAGCCAACAAATAGGAATTTGAGCCACAATCACTCAGCCCATTAAAAATATACTCATGATTAAAATGCTATTTGGGCCATAAAATGTTAAATGGATTTTGTTGACTGTTTTGGCTGATTTTTTGTTATTCTCCAAGCATTTGTGATAATTTATTATGAAAAAAATGAAAGAGATTATAATGTTCAATATATATATTATGAGTAATGCTAGAAGTACATACTAATGGTATGTATAGTATACATATGTTTTGATTCAATGGGAAGAAAAAAAGTTTAAGTGGTGGAGAGATGTCACATCGATATCTAATGGTAAATTGGTAATAAAGTAGGTGGAGAAGATATGTAAGAGAAAATGTACGTACAAATATCATATATTATATACTCACCACATCATGGCACCAGAAGAAACAGAGAGCTTGGCAAGAGGCCAGAGATCTCTAAAAGCCAAAAGAGAAAAGCCCTTCCAAGTATCATGGCACCAACCACAAGTAATGAACACAAGCTGACCAATGTTAGGAATCCAATAAGCCAAACTTGTGGAAGTCATAGCACCAATGATCCCAAAATTGTACTTAACTGTGAGAATCCAGGACAGAAGTGTGTGAATGATTAGTGAGAAGATTGCCAAGAATGCAATGACAGTGTTCTTGCTCTGAGATTGGAGGAATGCCTGGCAAGTGAAGGAGGCGATGAAGGCAAACATTACTGGGATTGAGCAGAGAGAAACTGTTCCTGCCACTTGTGTGATGGATTGTTGTTGGTGTAGGAGCTTTAAGATTGGGGTTGTGAAGAAGAACAGGGGAAGGAGGATGAGAGAAGTAAGGAATAGAATTATCCATGATCTTTGAAGGAACACTCCCATCATGCCATATTCCTTTGCTCCATATGCTTGTCCACATAGTGTTGATAATGCACTCGCCATTCCTACCTATAATGCCAGCTAGAACATCGCTTATATTACTCAAAGCATTACAATGTAAATGCAGAGTACGGCATAATTAACAAATTAGTCAAAATCAGTTAACGTAGAGATTTTTTTGTCATAATCATTCAGTTTACTAAAAGTTAATTTCTTAGAAGGAGATTTTTTTGGATCAAAAAATTATCAAATAAATTCATTCACTGATTTAACTATTTTTCCATTGTTCATCAAGTAGATTATTTTTCTATTGTTTACCGAATATTACTAACGCAAATATATATTTCAATATATGTTACTAATATATATATATAACGGGATTGTGCATTTAACTATTAAAGTATAAAAGATATTAATGAAAATCAACCTAATAGTTTAATATTTTTTGTGAGGATTTTATGATGAATAATGCTACATCTATAACATATAGGAGCTAACCAAGTCTATTTCATACAATAAAAGATATAAATCATTGATGATATTTAATTTCTAATATTTTTAAATTATTTCTATAATTTATAATTTAATGATTCTTTATTGGTTGAATTTGAGTGTAGACTTTTCCTTTTTCCTTTTATAATATGATACATAATCTTCCTAGTCAAGTAATTATGGTTCAAACTTCAAAATCTAGTTCCAATGAAAATTAAAACAATTAAATTCAATACAGAATTTTGCTATCACTTGTTAAAGTAATAAAATTGAAAAATTTTGTTTTGAAAATATTTATTTTTATATTTTTTATGCATTGAACCTATTACAATACTTTAATTTTTTTTTTAATTTTCTATTTGTAATATTCTTAACAAGTGTCTTAAGAGCACTTATTAATAAAAATCGTTCCATAAATAATAGATAGAGTATACATTGTCTAAATTTAAGCCCAAAAGAGAGAAGCATATTAGGTTATAAAAATCATTAATGAACTTTAAACATTTCCGTGAGATGGTTTCATGACATTAACTAACCACACACTTTTTAGTATCGTCTAAACATTTATTACGTTATTTCATCATACATAGTCACACTTGAATTTTGTAAAAATTAAAGAAATGGTCCATTTTTTTATTTCATTTGCAAACTATTGTTGAATTAATTAGTAGTTTTAACATATATAAAATGTATTTAGTGAGAGAAGTCATTTATATGAAAGAGATGGGAATATAAGTTAATTTTGATCATTGATGTATGATCTGATAATCTAGATTTGTTTATCTTTTATATAAGAGGGTGTATATGAAGAGTTTAGAAGTGGGATTTATAAGAGTGAAATGAGTAAATTTGTATGAATGACCAGAATTAAAAATTTTAAAACACTATCCTATTAAAAAATTACATCTCAATATTTTAATCTTAATTAAAAAATTTATAAATATTTTCTAAAACAAAGTGAGAAAATTATTTTTAAAACATATAATTTTATACACTTAATTCATATATATAATAGATAGTAGTAACTGCTTTTACTACGGCAAGATTTACTCTTGAAGTAACACATACATTAATCTAATTTCCATGCTACTAATGTTATGTGTACACTAAAAATTATACAATACTTGTATAACAATCATATTCAACATAACACTCCTCTTTTCACACGAGATGTCTAAAGAAAAATCTCCCGTTCTTAATTACATATATGATAACTAAATTAAAAAAAAAATTGGGCATATTATATAAAAGAGATGAGAAGTGGGAATTAATTAATTTTCAGTACCAGAATGCCATTAGCGAACCTCATGACAATAGTGAAGACAAGAGCAAAAGCTGCAAGTTCTTTTGATCCAATATGACCAATAAATGCTTGGCTTATGATATTGATCCCAAAGGTGGAAACCCTTGTGAATATTGCTGGAGCTGCTATTACCCACATCAACTTGCTCTCTTCCCATGCCTTCTTCCATAGTGCCATTTCCTCTTCTTCTAATGATGAAGATGTTATTGCTCCCCGGGGATTATTATTTTTGCTAATCATCTTCGAATTCTTACTACTACTCATTATTGTGGGTTAAGAAAAATAATTAATTAAGATATATTAATTAATAATGACAATGATATGAGTTGTGTATGTGTGTGGTTGTTGATGAGGAGAGAAGTAAGTATTAGGAATATATATATATTTCAAGAGTTTGAATAGGAGTATTATAATGAGAGATTTGTGGGAGGTGTTTGACGTAGAGTATTGAAATTGTGTTACTTTTTGTTTTTTACTTGGTACATTGCAACGTGACACAAAAAGCCCTATGAAACAATTAGAACATAGTAAATAAAATATACGGAAATTTTTTAGTGAGATTATTTTTGGCGAATAAATTGATCAATTATATACAACATTATAAATTTAATTTTAACACATACATTACAAAGTTAAAATTGATCATATATTCTCAATGTAGAGTTATACAATCGGAATATTTTGATTGAACGTGACAATGTAAAAGTATTAGTTTATCAAATTTAAACTCCAACATTATTACATTATTACTGACATATTTTCTAAGAAAAAATTAGTACATTTTTGCATATTGAAAATCGCTACTGTTTATTGTACAACAGAAATACATTCAATTAGTATCAAATATATGCTATATATCATATGTAAGAACGTAACATAACATACGTTGATGTATTTTTGTTGTATAACAAACATTACTTAATTGAAAAGTGTTGAATTAGGAATTTATCATTCTTATTTCCTTAATCATTAAGGACACAGGTTATTAGTAAAATATATTTATTACATGCATGATGAGTATATGATGGTGTGTGTATACAAAGCGTGAACAATTACTACACACTAATGAACACGAACATAAAGTTGCCCTTGGATGGAGTGAGAAGTTCCATGTGAAGCCCCGAGTCCAATGCATGAAAATAGGGGAAAAAATGATATCTCTTGTACTCTTTTACTACTACTACCTATTTTTAAGGGAAAAAGAGTCATGCAATCTAATTATTACCTCATTTTAAGCTCTCGTGTATGTTGTGCTATAACTTCCATGCCTTTTTAGCTTTTTCATAACAAACTAGTGATTTATGTTTGTTGGGTTCATGTATGATGTAGTATATATGTATGAATTATTGTGCCTCAAGTGATCTCAACCACCGCAAGATTCTGTGAAGAAAGTGCTCTAACCATTAAATCACGTGAAATATAATGATGTTTTAGCGTCCAAATAGATATATATATATATATTCAAAATAGATGAGAAAAAAATATAATAAATTAAAAAAGAATTAATTAAAAGAAAAAGTAAATGAGATTTACATATTTTTATTAGGATGATAGTTGAATATTTGAAAATTGTGAATATATAAATATCAATAATGTTGAGTGTACAATGAAAAACCAGTCAATACAACCAATGGTTCTATTTTGGCTTTGATTTTAATTTGGCCCAAATAGTTATTGACATGGTATTGGACTGAATAATTATGATCCAAAACCTCATTTATTGACTGATTTGCTGGTTATTTATTATACATTTAGCATCACCCTATCCTATGAATAATATCATTTTAAATTAGATGCCGACGAGGTTTTTAATTTTTGAGTGCTTTAAAGAAGAAATCAAGATGCTAAATTAAAAGCATGCAGCAAATTAGCAAGAAATGTCTCGAGGCTTAGCTTTATTATATGGCGGCTGTGATAAGAAAGGCTATAGAAGGCTCCATGAATTGCGCAAGTGATGATTCATGTTGGGGTTGTGTTTGATTGGTATAATAAAAGAGTAAGAAAAAAAGTTAATATTTACCACTTAATTATATCATTTGAAATATGGTATACACAAAATTTAATATATGATACGCATAACGTGTTAATTATTTTGACTAATTTTTTACATATAATAATATTTATTATAATAATATTATATATATTATGATAATAATTATAATTATAAGTCACAATTTATAACACTATACATTTATAACAAACAACGTTAACATATTAAAAACACTGAAAATTCAAATCAATATTAAATTTGAAAAGATCAATGACATCCCCAATAAAATTAATTATAAAATAAAAATAAATTAGTAATTTGGTATTGATTGTGAACTTGCCAAAATATTATTAGAAATATATTAACATATTTTATTATCTAGGTTATTATTTTATAATATAATTATATAATTAAGTGAGATTAAAATTAAAATAATTTACAAAGTCTTTTTAAGAGGAATGAAACTTACATAACTACTAAATTTTAACTAAACAAAGACATACATACAAGACCGAAATAAAAAATACAAGACCAAAACAAAAAAGGTTAAGTCCACATCTACTATATTATATTCACGTTGCCAATTTATGTTAGACAGAATTAAAATAAGTGATATTTATAAAAATATCAAATCAAAATTAAAAAATAAAAGATATCGAACCAAAACAAAAAATCAAAGAAAAAAATAGAATAAATGATATTTTTACCTTTAATATAATTTTCTTTTATACTTATAATAATACTTCTTTGAATTGAATCAACCCAGCCATATAACCAACTAATCCAATATCATAGTGGACTCTTTGTCTAGTCCATTATTTTTAGAATCTTGGAAATTCATTTTATAAAAACTGATACACAATAAAAAATTATATAATTAATATTTATCTCTCATTATTAGATTTTAAAAGTTTAGATGTAAAATCAGGAAGCTAATATGATCCCAAATAAATTTGAATTATTACATGTGTTATTAAATAAATCATAGAGTTACTCCTAATTTAATTTAATGTAATTTATTAATATTATATGACCTCCAATAATTATTTGTAGTTTTTAATTTGTTTTTCAATTAGCTATGCCCTTGTGTTATCTCTCCCTCCTCCCTCTCACTCTTTACCCCAAAACAAAATACAGAATCATTGTTGTCGAACTTTGTGTGTTTTAAATAAGTTACCCCAATTTAAAATTTTTTATAAGCTGGTTTGCATTTTTTCAGAATCTTGGTTTATGTATTTAGTGAAATATTTCATGTATATTAAATTTGATATAAAATCAGTCATTCAATTTGATTCTGTTGCAATACAATATTTACAACTATATTTACTTTAACTTATATCTTGAATCAATTCAACATTATATTCATTGAGACAACGACAATTTTTATAAAGATACAATCTAACATTTATACTTATTTAATTCAATATTTTATATCGATAACTAGTTTAATGTCACTTTTAATATACACGTAATATAACATTGCTCATATTTTTAAAATGTTATATAGAAATTGTAAAAAAATATATTTAATTAAATTAAGAGTAACTCTACAACTTATTTGATGCAAGTGGACCAAATTTTTTGAGAACCATATTATTCTTCACCATAAGTTCATATTAATATCTAATGGTATATATGGATAGATAGTTATACAAATTTTGTATAATTTTTTATTATATACCTAACATTTTTCATTTTTTTCCATCAACAACATCCGTAATCATCTCATAGACAAACCAAATTTCATAAAAAGACAGTTGCTAAATAAGTTCAGCATATTGTTTATTACACAAAAAATAAAGACAGTAGGTAATCATAACCTTGGCAGAATATTATTACAAAAATGATAATGGCATATATATATATATAATAAAATTCTCAAACATTTACAGAATTCAGGAAAAGACAATTACAATATTCATAAAGTCTAAATTATTTGCCACTTCAGAATTACACTATCACTTTGTTTCAATGATGGATTCTTAGCTACCTTTTCCTTCTAACACATCATGTGTGGGTTCCTCTGTTCCCCACATATTTGAAAACATTATATTAGGACAAATGATTTAGAAAAATTTGGATCCATTAATTAGTTAGAATTATTACTCTCTCCATCCAATTTTATCTGTCTTTCTAGAAAATTCATTTGTTCACTATTATTTGTCATTTTAAATTTTCAAAGAAATATTTACAATCTTTTTCCAGTTTTTATCCATACATGTATACGTACACTATCTTTTTTATCTCTTACAATTATTATTGCACAAAAATTTATAAGTAATTTTATCATTGTATATTTATTAATTCTATAAAAGTTTGTGTATTTTAATCATTTTCTTAATAAATGTGCAATACTCTAAAACGTCAATAAAAATTGCACAAGTGAGTATAAAAACTACATCTTAGACATTAATTATTAATTAGCTTCATTCCCCTATCTTGAAAAGCATATGAGAATATGTCTATTTTGAGGTATGTGGTGACTTTGATGGGATTGTCCCTCGAAACTACAACTTGAAAGCTTTAACATTAATTATGATGGGTCCATTGGTTATTATAAGTAATCCAAACAGAGAAAAAGCTATGCTCAACTCTTTAAAGAGAATGAACTATTTTATCTAACAAGTTCTAATTAGGAGTATATATGTATTGATTGGGGTTCATTGGTCATTTCACAATAATGTTTGTTGTACAATAAAAATACGTTCAACTAGTATTTAACATGTACGTTATATATAATATAGAATCTGTGTTATACATATGTGTATTATACATATGACACACATTCTATGTTATATATCGCACACATTAAATACTAGTTGAACATATTTTTATTGTACGATAAATATTATTAAGTCATTATATTTCATAGTGTTATAAAGAAAATTCACAAGATTCAAACTTATGCCATCGACTTCCAGACCAAACCCTACAACTTATTAGATTAAATAGCTATATTATTTTACTTAATATATATAGCTAACAGTACACGTCCAAAATAAGCAAGGTGAATTATACACACGTTTTTCCTTTCTTTTACCCCTTACTATCGTGAGTATTAATTGTTAGGGGTACAATAAAAAAAATCAGTCAAAACAGTCAACAAATAGAAATTTAGGCTACAATCACACAACCCATTAAAAACATACTCATAATTAAAATGTTATTTGGACCATAAAATACTAAATGAATTTTGTTAACTGTTTGACTGATTTTTAATGTTTCGCAAGCATTTGTGTACTATCACCTGCTCGGGTGACAATTTGAACAAAGGCTAAAATTTAAATATCTGCTCATTTTAAATATATATTCAAACATTCTACTTATAAATTTAATAATAATACTCTGTGAATAATAAAAAAAATAGTTAAATCAGCCAATGAGCTAATTTAATAATTTTTTTGGCTCAAAAAAACTCTGTTTGAGAAGTTATTTTTAATAAGTTGAATGATTTTGGATCCAAAATTAGTATATTGACTAATTTTAGTTGGTCTTGTACAAAAAATAACATCAACCATATGAGTTTCACTATATTTGTCATGAATAATGCTACATATATACTATAAAATTAGCCACCATATAAAGTAATTCAATTTTTTAAAATTATCAATCTAACTTTTTTAAATGTTATATTAATGTATAATATTAAAAGTTAGATTATTTATTTTAAAAAGTTAGATTATTTCATATAATTTCTGATTTTACGATGTACACATACAAAATATTTCTCTTTTGTTATTTAATTTTTTTCTTTCAATTCATTATCTCTTCATTGTTTCCCTCACTTTTTTTGATATCTACATCTCCTTCCAATATAATTTATAAGTATCATTTTTCCAACAACATTAATATATCGTATGCTTACTTAATACATTAAGTGTACCAATAATGTTTATTGTAAAACAGAAATACATTCAACTAGTATCCAACATATATTCTATACATAATGTAGAATGTGTGCTATATATATATCACACGTACGTTAACACAAATTTCATATTATGTATAACACACATTGAATACTAGTTGGATGTATTTTTGTTGTATGACCAACGATATTGCTAAGTGTATATACAATAAAAGTAATTGTGCTCACGAATCCTATCCTATACAATAAAATTATTTTAACATCTATTGTCGCAATGTATATACATACATTTAATCTATTACCTTTAATTTTTTTTATAGAACTTTTATTTACACATTATTTATTTTATTTTTCACCCTTGAATTTGAAAGGATGTTTACAAACATTCATTCTATGGATATCAATATAAGGAATGTTATGTATACAATGAAAATTATATAATATTTGTACAACAATCATATCCACCGTTAGATTGTAATAAGAAGTTATAAATTAATGCAATCTAACGGTAGATATGATGATTATACAAGTATTGTACAATTTTCATTGTACACATAACATTATTCTATCCTTTATGTAGGTTTAGTAAAAAAAATCTAACGCTATTTAAAATTTCAATTCATATTTATATCTTGAAATGCATGCGAAACTAATAATATCAATTTATTTTCTAAGATCCTTACCCAAAAAGAAAAAGTTAGATATATATATGTTTAACAAAAATAGTCAATAGTCATGTGCGTGTATAATTAAGCACATGAACATATATACAAGAATATAAAAATCAATTAAAGTAGCTATTTAAAGATCAAAACTCATCTATTTTTTCTCCATTTTAGTTATCTACTTCTTAGCATAGAGTACACTCTTGGAAAAATTAGCCAAAGTAGTTTCAGCCTAGTAGCTATGAGCTACATGTAAAAAGGTATCACATGTTGATTGAATAAGAACCGTTGATGGTATAGCTCCTCAAATTAGATCAACGACGCAGCATTGTTGAAGAGAATATAATAATATGATCTCTCTGTTTTCTTTATAAATAATAAGGATAGAAACTCAGAGAACTACCAATTAACAATGGCTTCTTATTATTATATCTTGGTTTGTTCATCCATTTTCATATCTTGTGTTGTTGCTGCTAATGCTTTTCAATGCATTCCCAATAATGCTACTTCATCAACATTAGTGGTTGATGCTTCTCCTCAATCTCGAAGGCAAATACCCAACACCTTCTTTGGAGCATTCTTTGAGGTAACTAATATATACTTATTTCATCTTATAATTTTATACATTTACTGATTCAACCACTGAATTGTTTGTTTACATAATATATATAATATATCAATAATACTTGACGTACAACAGAAATATGTCAAACTTTTATCCAATGTGTGCTATTCATATTACAAGATGTGTGCTATACGTATATGTATACGTATAGCACATATCCTGTAACATAGATAGCACATGTTGGATACAAATTGAACGTATTTCTGTTATACCTCAAACATTATTGATAATATATATATAGTTTCATATAAAATTTCAAGGTAATTTGATACTTCAGCATCATCTCATGTATTTCGATATATAATGTAGTTCTATATATATATATATATATAAATATTGAGTGTTAGATATTATATCTAGAGAAATATTTGGTGTACAATAAAAAATAAGTCAAAACAACCAATATATATTGTGTACAACATATATAATATAAATGCACAACGTATATTACATGCGGTGCATAACATATATCACTTATTGTGCACAACGAGCATTGCTAGAGGCACAACAAAAAATCAGTCAAAACAGCCAACAAATAGGAATTTGGGCCACAATCACCCAACCCATTAAAAATATACTCATGATTAAAAGAGTTATTTGGGTCATAAAGTGTTAAATGAGTTTCGTTGGCTGTTTTGGCTGTTTTTTGTTGTGCCCTAAACATTTGTGGTGGACAACATATATCACATGTTGCATCATTATTTTTCTTTGCAACATGTGATATATGACGTACACAACATGAAATATTTATTATGCAATTTATATTATATATATTGTGTACAATTTATTGTCTGTTTTAGTTAATTTTTTGTTGTACATATATCAAGGTAGTATTATATCTATCTATACTTGATTTTTCAAAAATTTGATATATATGCGTAATTATCAAGATGATATATACCATATAATTCAACGGTTGGATTGATCTATCTTATTTTATATTTATAAAAAATTATTAACCGTAGTAAGTATATACAGAAAGAATGTATGTAGTTTGCAATGACTATGAAAAGAGAGAGCACCACAATAACAATAGTAAATTATTTTTCCGATAATTAAGAATGATCAACGTAACTAACCCAAAAAGAAACAAGTTATATATATATGATCAAAACTAATTAATAACCCATTAAGAATGACCAACTTACGTTTTGCAGGAGATAAATCATGCTGGCGCTGGGGGACTGTGGGCAGAACTTGTCAGCAACAGAGGTCGATAGATATATATATTAATATATATTTTTTAAATTTGGATTTAATTTTACTAAACAATGTATATATTTTTTACACAATCATCTAATTATATATTGTCACATTATGATCTCTCTTCCACTACCTGAAAAGTTATACAAATGAAATATTTTAATCGAATGACAATATAAAATACATTTACACTATCAATATATCAAAATTAAACTCTTAAAATTTATTCGGTACCTAATAAAATTCATAAATTTTGATATCCATTAAATATCATGTAACTATAAACGAGAATACTCGATAAACAATGAAAAAAATAGCCAAATTAGTCAATAGGTCTATTTGACAACCTTTTGATAAAAAATTTTAAAAAAATAGTTTATAGTAAAATGAGTGATTATAACCCAAAATCTCTATATTGACTAATTTTAGCTGGTTTTTTATTGTGCGAATAACATCACTTATTGTAAAAAAATTATATATACTTCTCTTCTCTATATTCATCAAGTCAATAATTAAATCTAAAACAATAGATATTAATTAGATTTCATAAATAGTTAAATAGCAAAGAAAAAAAACCACATTTTGAAAGTGTTTTTTACGATTATTTTATCATAATTTATAGTTAATAAAAATGTTCGATGAGCAGGTTTTGAAGCAGGAGGAGGCTTTATTCCTTCAAATATGGATCCATGGTCAATAATCGGAAATGAATCATTCATAGTTGTATCGACGGAACGAAGCTCATGCTTTGAGCGTAATAAAGTTGCATTAGCAATGGAAGTGCTTTGTAATGGACCCAAATCCTGTCCACCTGGCGGTGTTGGTATCTCAAACCCTGGTTTTTGGGGCATGGTAATTAACAAGACTAGTTACTTCATATATTCTTCTTATACAAAATTATTTACGTACAACATAATTACGTTCAACTAATATCTAACGTGTGTTATATTTAATACGTAATTGTACGCTATATGTATAGTACATGTACATATCGCACATATTTCATATCATGTATAACACACGTTGGATACTAGTTGAATGTACTTTTATTATACAACAAATATTATTGACTTCTTAATTATATGCATGATATATACTTCATATATGTATTTTGTGGTCTCACTATACATATTTAGATCTTGCACACTCTTTTTTCTTAATTTTTACTCCCTCCGTTTTTTTTAATTGTCTAATTTAGAGATGCGTGTATTTTTTTTAATTGTCCATTTCAAATTTTGAGACAAAATTTATTATTTTCTCCCCCTCTTACCCCTATTTAATACTACTCACTAATCTCTTTTACTCTTTTACCAAGTAAAGTAATAAAGGATAATTTAGTAAAGTAGGTATATATTTTATTAATTTTTATACAACACCAATCATTTTCTAAATATCCGCACGCATTTAAAATTCGACAATTAAAAAAAAAAACGGAGGGAGTATTATAGTGAGATTTGATCCTCTTGTGTGGGGGTGTCCCGAGCGAATAGGTGTCTGTCCTCACCTTGTGCTCCTGTTTTGAGCACATTTGGTGATTTATAAAAAAATGCATGCACACACTCATTTTTAACTTTTGATTAATTTTCTTTTGTACACTACAGTGTATAATATTTTTAAAGAATCATCTAATCACATTTTCTATATTAATTATGGTTGTTTTCCTTTTCTCATTATAAAAAAACAACAATGCTACGTGTACATTATTTTTCAGCCACTTTCAGTCACCAATATACTTTTTAAGGTGGGACCCACAAAAATATTAATGACAAACTATATGCATTTATTATGGGTGGCTGATGGTGGCAGCATTTTGGTTATAAGAAGCATTATTGCCAAAAAAAGTCATACAAACAAAATATTTTGATTGGATAATAGTGGGTGCATCAAAATAAAAACTTTTTTTTATCTAGAAAATGACAAAAAAGAAAAGAAAATTTTTAGTAAAAATTTGTTTTGAGCTTTAAAATTGTACAAGTAGTTTATTTTGGTCTTCTTCAAAATTAAAAAATTATTAATTTAATTGTCGAATTTAAAAGAAAATAATTATAGTTAGTGTTCGGAGGAAATAATGTAATTGTAATGACTGTAATGATTAAATTAAAATAACCCTTTACTCAATATGCGTGCCCTCATATTTATTATTTCTCGTTTTTTTTCAAAATGGTGATAATAATAAAAGCATTATTCAATCTTTTATTCATACTTCATCATGCATATTTGTTGGGTTTAGGTAAGTTTTTCTTCTTCTTTTCAACTTAATAATCTTAATAATTTTATTCATTTAATTTTTTTATTAATGAAGTAATTAACTTCTATATATATTTATCTTTCTTCTTGTTATCAGAATATTGAAAAAGGGAAGGAGTATAGAATTGTCTTCTATGTTAAAGCGAGTGGACCAATTGATCTAAATGTTTCCTTCGTGGGATCTGATTATGGTGAAAACTTGGCTTCAGTTAGCATAAAGTGAGTTCATTAGTACTTTTTTAATTAATTATTTTGTTAATGAGCGTCCTAAAGACACTCTTAAGGAGATTAAGAATAGAAACATTTTTTTAGGAAAATGAGATGTTGAAGTTTTTAATGTATTAAATACATTAAACAATTTAAAGTATTTTTAAATCATTTTACTTTTAATTTCTTAAAAATGTCAAAATACTGCTCGTTAGAAAAATCTTAGGGGGCGTTTGGTGCATTACTGAGGAAGATTACCGGTAATCTAGATTACCTTACAGATAGATTACCTCCAATTAAATTACCGGTAATCCACATTACCTTGTTTGGTATATACAAATAAGATTACCGGTAATTCACATTACCTTGTTTGGTATATTATCCAAATTACAAGGTAATCTATATATATTACTATAATACTCTCTAAATAATTATAAAATGAATTAATTAAATATAATTATATTATATATATTATTAGAATACGTAAAATACATACAAAATGACTTAATCAAATATAATTATATTTTAAATTTAATATCAATATTTTTCAGTTTTGACATTAATATAATTATTTATTAAAAATAAAAATTCATTAAAATAATTATAATATTTTTGCAAAAAGTGCAACAGAGAAAAAACAAATATAACACAATAAATTTAAAAAAAAAAACACCAACAAAAAAGGCTAGGTGGGTTTTAAAGATAAATTAGGATTTGTGTTAGAAAATTATAAGATTAGGAATAGTAGTGTATTTTGTTAGAGGGATAATAGTGTAATAGAATAAATTAGAAGATTACCTAGGGGTGGTAATCCAGGTTGCCACTTGATACAGAGGTAATCCACATTACCAATACCTTTGTCAAAACAAACGAATCAATCTGGATTACGAGGTAATTTAATTGTAAGATTACCGGTAATTTATGCAGATTACCTCGTACCAAACACCTTCTTATTTAAAAGTATTACATGGTTGATTAATCTTATAGTCTTTATTTTAAATTTTTATCTGCCTCTAGCTAGAAAAAGGTTAATTAATCATGTCAACGATGGAGATGGTATCTAATTAACTATCCATACTTATGATAAACGAAAATGATTATTATTGCTGCTGATTTTTTTAATTTTTTTCAATAATTAATAAAGTAGCAATGAATACAATCAATACATCAAAAGAATTGCAATATAAATGACCAAAAAAAAAAATCATCAATAATGCTCTGATTCTAATTTCAGGAACACTAATTTTATTATCATTTTAGATGTGATGATAAATTGATGATTTTTATTCATTTGATCTATTTATAAAATTCAATAATAAATGAAATAATTTTTTATTTGATGAATTATATATATATATTCTGCCTTAGCTTGGTACTACAACTTTCATAAAGCTGTGTGATTCGTGAAATAGTAAATTTGCTAATGATAGTAGTCAAGAAAAATAGTACTAGTTCTTTTATTGAAAAACAAATTTAGATTTCTAACTTACTAAGTGTATTAAAAATCTCAGAAACTTCTCACTCTTGCTTCTTTAGCAAAATCCTTAAAATAAAAGTATATCAGACATAATTATTTTAATTTTAAAATTATTTGTATTTGAAATAAGTTTTAACAAAATAAATTTCATATAAAGAATCAAGTTTGCTCGACTAATTAATCGATTAATTAATTAAAGGTTTTGCTAATAAGTGCCCTTAGGGCACTTGTTAAGAATACTTAAAATAGTAAATTTTAGTAAAATTTTAAATATAATAATGAGACCGTTGTATTAAAAATATAAAAGTTCATATTTCTAATATAATTATTTCTACTTTTACTACCTTAACAAATATTATTAGAACACCTGTTAGTAAAACTCATTAATTAATTACTCTATATATATCTATTGGCAGGGTTTCTAAGGTTGAAGTTTCAAAGTGGAGAAGGATAGAGAGAGTACTAGAAGCCAAGGCTACAAATCAGAATTCTAGGCTTCAAATAACTACAACCACCAGAGGATTTTTATGGTTAGACCAAGTTTCAGCTATGCCTTTGGACACATATAAGGTCTGATGTAGCTAGTGGTCATCATGATGATAATTATAATTGATAAACATACAAAAAGAAATTAATAACAAGATGACAACGAACAATTTGCTACTTGTGTTAATAATTAGTACAATAATACTACACCTACAATAGATAGGAGCTAATAAAAGAGTCAATCAAATTTATTTAATATAATAAAATATATAAATTATTGAATAATATTTAATTCTTAAACATTCCTTAATCATTTTTATCTATAATTGTTTAATGAGTTGATTTTTTGTTGGCACTATTTTATTGTACATAGAGATTTTTTCTAATTAGTACATGGTACCCTAGAGTAGAGTATGTACAATTAATTGTTGTCATAATTACATGTTGTTTTATGACTAAATAACTATTTTAATTTTTCTAAAATTCATCAATAAGGGACAAATTAGTCCTTTAAAAGTAATTATTCAATTTCGGCCTTCATATTTTAAACAAGAGGATAATATAAGGAATTAATGTAAGACGATTTTTAAATTTTGAGGGATTAATTTATTTTTAATGAATTTTTTGAGGACCAATTTGGTATTTAATTAATTTTCCGGACATCATAAATCACATGTTTATTCTCCACTTTTGCACATAATAGGGTCATGGTTTCCGAAGGGATCTTTTTCAAATGGTGGCCAATTTGAAACCCAAATTTTTTAGATTTCCAGGTATGTTAGTAAGTTTTCAACCAGTTTGATTCTTAATGTCCATCCCATTTTACATTTTTGATCCCTCTTAGATCCACTAGGAGTTCCTAAGGCTTTGTTTGGGAGTTTGGAGGGGAGGAGAGGGGAAGGTTTTGAAGGGAAAGACAGGGAGAGGAAAGGGAGGAGGTTGGAGGAGATAACATCTCCTTGTTTGTGAGTTTTAAAATCTCCAACATTGAAGGAACTTGAAAATGAGGAGTTTGGAGGATTTTGGAAAGTTTTTAAAATCCTTCAAACACCTCTCCTCCCCATCAATGCAACTTACAAACACAACCAAACCTCTCAAAGTCTTTTCCTCCCCTCCAAAATCCAACTCACAAACACACCCTAAGAGAAAAAAAAGAAACATAGTAAGTCCCAAAGATCACATTTATTTCATGAGTTTCCAAGAAGAATTCACTGGGCTTATTAATTGAATCTATTTTACAAAATCAAAAACCTCACCCATCATTGGAAGGTGATTAATTATCCAAACACAAGCTTCTAAAATATTTGTATAAAATATATATTATGTAATATTTTATTTGCATGAATCAGGTGGTTGTTTTGTTGAAGGAAATTATCTAAGAAATGCATTTCGGTGGAGAGAAACTGTTGGACCCTGGGAAATGAGGCCTGGTCACTTTGGTGATGTTTGGAATTATTGGACTGATGATGGATTTGGCTTTTTTGAGGCTCTCCAGGTGATTCTTTTTTTTCTTTTATAAATATATTTTAGATAAGTTTTTGGAACAAATTAAAAAAATAATTGATGAGTTGTGTTTAATTAGATAAATAAATTAATTTGAAAGATTTTTTTTTTCTTGAGCAGCTAGCCGAAGATCTTGGTGCATTGCCAGTATGGGTGTTTAATAACGGTGCGTAGTTCTAATTATATTAATTAATTAACATTTTTGTTTGACATTAATTTTGATGTAGTAACATAATAAAAGAATTTTACAATAATATATATCATTTGATCATGTATTTTTTATGTATAAAACTGGTAAGGTATAATTATAGCAGATAATGATTGAATTAAACACTTTAATTTTACTAATATATATGACAATATATAATTGAACGTTGATAATTAATATACAAGTTTTTAACACTGATATTAAACGACTCATTTGTTTTTAGCAATAAGCACTATGAGAATGGATATATATTATGTCTAATATATCCTTATTTTCTAATTAAACATTTCATGTTTAGGTATCAGCCATCATGATCAAGTTGACACAACTGCCATTTCACCTTTTGTTCAAGTATACAAAAATTTCTCTATTTAATTAATTTAACATGCGATCAATATATGTAAAAGTGTATGTCTAATTTTAAAATGATCTTGGTATTTATTTACTAATATATATATATAGGAGGCCCTGGAAGGCATTGAATTTGCTAGAGGTTCTGCCTCTTCACCATGGGGTGGTGTTAGGGCTTCTATGGGACATCCTGAACCATTTGATTTGAGATATGTTGCTGTTGGAAATGAAGATTGTAGTAAAGTCAACTATCAAGGTATGCATTATTATTCTTCAAATCCTTAGTAAATTATATTTATGTTGAACAGTAAACATTATTGAAATGTTTTAGAGAATTGATATATGTATAATAAAAAAATAACAATAATTGTTATACAACATAAATACATCTAACTAATATCTAATGTGTGCTATATTATAACACACATTGCGTATATTATATAGCACACATCAGATGTATTTATGTTGTACAATCAACATTATTGATTCACAAAATAGCCAAAACAATCAATATGTTATACACAATATATATTATATAATATGCACAATGTATATTATATGTTGTACACAATATATATCACATATTATTGTGCACACCATATATCACATGTTATAAAGAAAGATATGAGATGTTACAACATGTGATATATATTGTGCATAATATATAATATATATACGGTGTGCATATTACATATATTGTGCAATATTTATTGGTGGTTTTGACCGGTATTTTATTGTGCACCAGCTAAAAATTTTCCATTATTTTATAAGCACATACATCCATACATATGCTTGCAATAATTTAATTTGCTAATTAATATCTAACTGCTAAGATAAGAGCAACCAGAGAGCAACAAAGATGTTGGACAAATGGTAATTAATTTGGTCCTGTGAAAATAAGAACACAAGTTTAAATCTCAAAAAGTGCACTTATTAAAAGGAAAGTAACACAAATAATTGTTAACTGATTTAATTATTAATTTTGCAATAATTGTTTTCATTTTTCTTATGTATTTTTATTGACCAGGAAACTACCTTAAGTTCTATAATGCCATAAAACGTGATTATCCAGATATTCAGATAATCTCAAATTGTGATGGTTCTGAAAAACCCTTAAATCACCCTGCTGATCTCTATGATTTCCACGTAAGATCTCAATTATTAAGATGTATAACTTTTTAACTTTCATTTTTTTTAACAATTCTAGAAAACATTTTAAATATTGTTTTGACCACTTGCATATCCTATTATAATATTTTGTTCTTTATTATTAGATATATACAAATCAATCTGAGTACATGTTTTCTAGTTCTTCCAAGTTCGATAAGACGTCAAGATCGGGTCCAAAGGTTAGATTAATTATTTGCGCATTTTAATTGAATTAATCAATATTATCAAACTCGAGAGTCGAGAATGTTTTTAAACTCGTGAAACTTTCACAAGTTTAAATAAACTTTAATTATAAAGTTGGATTTGTAAACTCATAAAAAATTATTTGTAAACTCGTTGATTTGATTAAAATTTTTAGTTCATAAACTCCTAAGAGTTTAGGATTAATTTGAGAATTTGATAGTCTTAAAATTAACTACTATATTCTTATAATTTAGAATTATATATATCCATTTGATACATGAATATTAATTCACCTTTGACTATTGGGTATATAGGTGTTTGTTAGTGAATATGCTGTTGTAAAGAAGGATGCAGGAAATGGAAGCCTTTTGGCTGCTTTGGCTGAAGCTGCATTTCTTATTGGACTAGAAAGGAATAGGTATTAATTGGTCCGTAAATTTTTCTGTACACCGAAAATATTTTTAATATAATTAATAGGTTCAATTTGACAACTTTTGAGAGTTGACAAATATGAGGCGGGCTGAGTGAGATGAATAAATTGAAGACTCAAATTTTATTGTTGGCTGATTTGATTGATGTATTGTTGTACATCTAGTAAAATTGATAATTAATTATCTATATTTGTTTTTAGTTTTCTTTAATTATTCTATGAATTTAATTTTATTTAGATATAAAGTCATTCTTGTGTTTCTAATTATTATGATCAACAGCAGTTTTGAGGAAAGATAGATGATTCATAATCCTAATATAATAAGTGGCCAATGGTTGAATCCTTGTTTAATTCTTTTCAATATTTATGGCAAACTTGTTACTCTCACCTTTATATTTTATCTTTAATTTGTCTTTGTCTTTATCTTTGATGCAGTGATATTGTCCACATGGTTAGCTATGCACCATTGTTTGTTAACAAAAATGACAGGAAGTAATGTTCTCACAATCATTTATTAATTTTTTTCATCGAAGAATTAAATTTTTCGAAAGAAAAAAAAAATTGTGATGACCATTAGAAGGAAAAATCTTGGTGTAAAATAAAAAATCAAACAAAACAACTAATAGATTATCTATAATATATAATATGCACAATGTATATTACATATATATTATGCACATACCTGTATCATATACGATATGTCGTGCACAACATATATCACATATGTTGTAACAACATGTTGCTTTACAACATATGATACTATTGTGCATAATATGTGATAAATGTTAATTATGTACAATGTGTAATATATATTGTGCATATTATATAATACTTATTGTGCATAATATATTGATTGTTTTGTCTATTTTTTCATTGTAGATATAATAATTCTCATTATAAAATCATCATCATTATTATTATTTAGGTGGACTCCAGATGCAATAGTATTTGACTCCAGTCAGAGTTATGGAACTCCTAGCTATTGGCTTCAACAGCTTTTTAGTGACTCAAGTGGAGCAATTTATCTTAATTCGAAGCTCCAAACTTCATCTAACTTAATTGTTGCATCATCAATTGAGTATACAAATTCAGAAGATAGGAAAAATTACATAAGAATAAAGGTAATATATATATAAAATTGAGATCAAATGATATTGATATAATTTTAAATAATTATTATATCGTTCAATATAATTTAATTGCATTAATTTTTACCAAAACACATCATTATTGGATTAGAGAAGCTCATAATATATAGATCATGAATTAATTTTTAAATTAATATAAAATCATTTGATATGGTATTTATGAACATTAAAATTGATGTAATATATATGTTTAAAATGAATAAAAATAATAAGAGTTATGTAAATATATTTTTATTGATTTTTAATTTTTATAAAATTTGGCAAAAGAAAAATTACAATTAGTTAATATTATAATGTAATAGTTGGATCCAGAAAAAAAGAATATTTTATGGAACTTTAATAATTATATTATTCACTTTGTTTATGTACAATTTCTATTTTATTTTTCAGGTGGTGAACTTTGGAAGTAAAGCTGAGAAACTTCGGATTTCTATTAATGGATTGAGGTCATCACATGTGCAACAAATAGGGTCAACAAAGACAGTGTTGACCTCATCCAACATAATGGATGAGAATTCCTTCGAACAGCCAAACAAGGTACTTTGTTACTCTTTGATGTGATTTATGTCACCACTACTTACTCTTACTTTAAATCACACCTAATGGTTATAAAATAAAGGTCTCAATTGGACATCAATATCAATGTGAGAATAACAATGTTATTTCCATAACAATATATGAGTGAAGCTATATGAATAATGAAAGACCAATAAAATTAGTCAATGAATGAGATTTTGAGTTGGATACTAAAAATTGAGAAAGAATTGTAGAGAAAGAAAGTAACAAAGAATAAAATAATTTATGAGCAATGAGATTAATCAAGAAAGATTAATGGAATGTATAATATTCAAAGATAACAAATAATAGCAAAAAATTAAGAACAATTCTCTTCCTTCTAGCTAAGGGATGAAGGCTCCTATGCAAATGTTTATTCAAAATATCGACTTCTTATTAAATACAATAGACAATTCTTATTTATACTCCTTAATTAATATAATAACCTAATAGACTTGACTGCTAATTAAGAGTCCAACTACTAATAACCCTATTGTATCATTTTGGGATATAATTACTATCAATAATGCTAAGTGTATAATGAAAAATTAGCTAATACAGTCCATGGGCCTATTTTGACTTTGATTTTGGCCCAAATAATCATTGAGTTTGTAATGGGCTGAGCAATTATGACCCAAAATCTCATTTATTGGCTGGTTTGACTGATTTTTTATTGTCCATTTAGCATCACCCTTACTATACCTATTAAAATTTCAATGATTATTTAGGTAATATAAAAAAGTCAAAATAAATTCATTAGTTATATTGACTGGTTTATCATTATACACAAAAATATTATTAACAATATATATATATATATATATATATATATATATATATATATATATATATGTTGCCATTGAGAATGGACAATTTGTTTGCATTAAAATAATGTTATATATTGTTGGTTGGTTGTTCCTTTAAAATGCAGATTGTGCCGCAGAGAACTGAACTTGAGAATGTGAGCAAAAACATGGATGTTGTACTCTCTCCCTATTCAGTTACCTCCTTTGATTTACTAAAATAGCATCCTTCAGAGAATGCAAATGTATGTTTGAGAGGTTACAATAAATTTGAGACATATATACATATATTTATTTACTTTCCAAGTTATCACTTTTATTGTAATCTTATTCGTGTTTCTCAAGAGTAAAATACTAAATATAATGAAATATTAAATTTAGTACTTTCATATAAATGATATAATCTAATTCACCTATATATATATATATATCTATCTATCTATGAGCTATGAGAAATGTAAGTTTAATTAAATTTTTTCTCAACCTTATTTGCACTGTATTAAAATGAGACTCATAATCTATCGATCTTATTCAATAATAAATGATATGTAAATCCATTATAAAAAAAATCATGTTACATAACTTGAAAGGAGTTTGGTAAGTAGAGGTCAATTTTGTTGTCTATTGGACTAAGCCCTTTTCTTTTTTAGTTTGCTGGTTTGTACAAGATGAATAAAACTTGTAATCTTGGGCCCCAAAAATATGAAGTCCGTTAAGTTTGAAGATTAATCATAAATTGTTTTGGCTGTGAGTGAATAAAATAGCTATTATATGCCCAGTAGTTGACATAAGTAATTTGCTAGAACAAACATAAATGAGAATTAAGCTAATTTAATTTTCTGATTTATTTGTCATTTGTTTCATTATTACCAGGGTCCACCTTTAATGATATTAAACAATTTGTTAATGTAAACACGAGCTATGCTTACCTGCCAAATGACATGACATGATATTATTTAATTTGTTGCGAGAAATGTTTTGTATTTAATTAAGAGTCAATTGTCATATATGCACCCAATCAAAATTTTTCTCATAATTGAAGTTTAAAAGTTTGGGACGAAAGAGTATGGTCGATGTTAGATTCAATTATGAGACTGAATTAAGTATTGGCTAATTTTTTAATCGTAAATAAAACAATTCTAATTTGTTACATCATGTTTAAATATCGCACTTTTATGAAGGCAGATTTATTTAATTTGTTATAGAGTTTTGTTATAGGTACAAAAAATTATTTGTCTTCGTATTGATGAAATTATATCCACCGTTAGATGAAGTATGATATTTAAGTAGAACTTATACTCTATATAATAACAATAATACTAAGTGAATAATGAAAAACCAGCTCATACAGTCAATGAGCCTATTTTGACTTTGGTTTTGGCCCAAATAATCATTGAGATTGTAATAAATTGAGTAATTATGGCCAAAAATCTCATTTATTGACTGGTTGGACTGGTTTTGTATTGTTTATTTAGGATCACCAATATATAAATAGATACAATTTCATTAATATGAAAGCTGAACAAATTACATTTCAAACATCATTTCTCTTTTCTATATCATGTAAAAATTTGAATTTATATCTTTAAAATCTTTAATCAGTTCATTAGGTACAACATTAACATATGTATTCATCTAAGACAAGCTTGTGATTGCTGCAGTTGGGTTCATACGCATTCCTCACCTATAAATATAGAACCAAACACTCACTTTTTTTTATAATTTTTTTTAAACATTCATCCGTGGATAGTTAATGATTAATCCTTATTTATGACATAGATTACCTTAGGGTAGAGAAGGAGGTGACCACTTTTATTAGACTTAAAAGTCAAAGTTAAAAGGCTTTATGGGGGAAAAACATAAATAGGGGGCATGAGAACCCTATATAAAACCTACTAGATAGTGCATGGAAGGTGAAGCTTCATCATGAACCACAAGCCGAAAGTATGATGATGAATTTAATCGTATGGGCCAGAGTCTTTTCTTTTTTTAAATCACTTTTGGTCTCATAAAAAGAATAAATATAAAGAACTGCAATCTTTAATCCTTATGTATGTGTTGTCTTTTTTCAAGTCGAAATTATTTTTAGATAATTAAAGAATCATAAATGCTTGAGTAAAAAAAAAAAAAAAGTTAAAATAGATAATAAAACTCATTTAACACTTTATGACTCAAATAATATTTTAATCATGAGTATATTTTTAATAGGCTTGGTAATTATAACCTAAATTTTTATTTGTTAACTGCTTTGACTAATTTTTTGTTGTATCCCTAACAATACTTTTAAAAAACCCAACACAGCGGTACCATCGAGGCATATAGCACATACAACCATTCAAATAGCATGAGTTACACTTCACATATTTCGAATAAAATACTACAAACCACCTAGACATATGATTAAGTGTATGTTTGGTTATCAATAAAAACCTGGTTGAGTTTATTAAAAGTGGGTTAAAAAAAAGCAAATATGTTTGTTTTGTAAATTTTATTCTAGAAAAAGTGCATCACTTTGAAAATAATTGATTTTAATGGAAGCTAAAACTATTAGCTTTTACTTTTACTATTTCATAACAACCCTTTCAAATCCACTTTTTTACCATCTTTTCCAAACACAAATCAATTTTTTCTACATCAATTATTTTAAACACAATTCTTTCAATATCAATTATTTCAAAAGCAATTTTACCAAAATCTTAAGTAATCGGACTCTAAAGCATTCCAACCAAATCAACCATTTAATACACACCAAGCATTTATTCTCACTTCAGTGTCACCAATTCTCTACCACCTATCCCTTTCTTAGTTATAAACCTTTCCAAAAGGATGATTGTGGCATCAGCCACCAACCTTCCCATAACATAGCCCAAGGTAACCAATCCAAGAAATCCGTCAGTTTTTACAGTTCCACTATCTTGTACTACTCCCAGCTAGATAACATATACTCCCTCCGTCCATCAATAAATGACGTTTTAGACTTTTCACGGTTATTAAGAATGTAATTAAAGCACACAACTTTATATTTAAAAATGGTATATGATGACTAAATTGTCCTTTTAGTTTTTTGTGTAATAATTATTATAAGAGATATGAGAGAGAATGCATGTGATGATAGAATTGGAAAAAGAATAATAAATGATTTCTTAAAATTCTAAAATGACAAATAATATTGGACAAGAAAATTTTCTAGGAAGACAATTATTTATGGACGGAGAGAGTAATTACTCTATTGAAAATCCCAACCAATGTATGCACGCACCTGGTTCTCGAGCATGGTCTTATTCCACCACTTAATTTTGTCATTCTACCAACTTTTGACAAACTACACCAGTAAACTCATCTACAATTGATTGGAAAAAGTTCCTATTGAAACTCTGGTCCAATCTTTATTACACTTGTGATAATACAGGCTAGTAATGCTCTTGAGTTGGAGAAATTGTTAATTATTTGGGTACAATAATCAATAATGTATCTATGATGTATCAGTATTTGGTCCACAACCTAAAAAGTATGACAACATATATAGAAGTACTATTTGTTCCTTTATGAGAAAAGTACTGCCTGTTGGATTTGTTAGCAAAATGACAATATAGGTTAATTAATAATGTTTGTTATTCAACATAAATACTTCTAATGAGCATCTAATGTGTGATATATATAAAACGTAATGCATGTTATATGTATAGCACACGTATGATAACATATATTACGTCTTATGTATAACATACGTTGGATACTTGTTAAACGTATTTCTGTTGTATGACCAACATTATTTATAATCAATTAAGTGAAGTAGAACTGCACAAGCACGTGGAACTTCTTTTTTTCTTTTTTTTTTTTGTTGGGAGTGGGGCTTTTGATTTCGGAATTTAGTAAAGTTTCTGAAGAACTTTTATGAAAAAGTTACTTTTTTTAATGATTGTTTCAATAAATATTTTAAAGATTTCTAGAAAAAAATGTATTTTTCATAAATTTTTTTGTCTATTTTTTATTTTCAGCTTCAATTATTAATAAATTTTATTGCAAAATCTTGCTAAATATATACAAAAATATTTATGACTTTATTTATAATTTTGACGTTATATTTATTTTATCATGAAAGAAGTAATTTTGTAAATGATAAATTTTATCTTGAAAATATTACTACAAATTAAATACAAAAATAAATTATTTTAAGAAGTATTGTACAAAATTTGTAGAAATTTAATGTATAAACTAAATATAGGAATAACACATTTCAGAAAAAATATTCTCATATTTATCATTTCCATGAATAAAATTTAGGATTTAATTTTCATTTATGGACAGTGTATAATTTTTTTACTCGTTCATCCAATTATATATTACCATGTCAATCATAATTGTGTTTTATCTCTCTCACTACTTAAAAAGTCATACAAACGGAATCTTTTAATTAAATAAAAGTATAAAATACCTTTACACAACTAGTGCATCAAAATTAAACTATAAATTTTAAATCCACCAACTAAATTCCCCATTAATTATTCTCCTCATACTACGGTTAGCATCAAATCCCAAATTGCTGCATGCTAATACATTGCTGCCTACTTGTTACTGAAACTTGCTTCAACTTGTTTATTCATATCAATACATTAAGAAAATTTGCACTGCTTCTTGTAATAATTAATTTATATAAGGAAAAAATAAATCTAAATCAAAGTACTAGTAGATTGAAAGGTAACTCGGTCAGAACAAGTGGTAATTCATGTCTCTCTCCCATGAGACATTAAATTTTTAGAAGAGATATTTTACAAGTATTTTTCTAACAAGTGCCCTAAGACACTTGTTAAGGTATTAAAAGTGAAAAATTTTATTTTGAAAATATTCATATTTATACTTTCTATGTATTGGGCCTACTATAATACTTTAATTTTTTTTAAAATTTTATATTTGTAGTATTCTTAACAAATGCCCTAAGGACACTTGTTAACAAAACCCATAACTTTATAATATAGGATTTTGTGAACTAGTAATAATAAGATTTAGTAGATTTTAAATTATTTTATTATATATTTATATTGAAGATATAAAAATACATTTTTAAATATTTTTATTTTTACTTCCCTAATAAATATTATTAACATACAAGTTAGCAAAACACATTATAATATGATTCTAAAACCTCTTATCAATTAATATGAAATTCACGAGAAAGGTAGTTGACACAAGTGGTTGTTGTCCCTTAAGCAAGGTCTCGAGTTCGAGCCTTCTGGATGAAAAAAAAAATTTTCGTTAAGAGTCTCACCTATCATTTCTAAGTATGCGACCCGGGACGAAGCTTCGGACACCGTGGACAAAAAAAAAATTAATATGAAATTCAATTAACGTCATCCACCGGTCTAATAGATTTTTCACCCTTAAGTTTAAAAAATTATACTTACATGAGAATATAGCATATATTAAATATAACATTATTTATGTATTTTTATATTAATACAATTTAAATTTTTAGACCAGATAATTAATTGGACCAATCTTAGATAGATTAGCCCTTCATTCTCTTGCCCCTTTGATTATACTGCATTACTGAAACAGAACAGAACACAGACCAAAAAGAAATGAAGTCCATTAACTTTTAATAGGACTTTACAATTAAGATTGATTAATAAATAACCATACAATTATTGCCATCCAACAATCAATCTCTATTCTATACCTATAATGACTGAAATAATCGCTCCAAAGTTAATTATTTAATCTCACTATTTTGTTTCTTGGTCTTTACTGTCCAACTTAGACCACCTGTTAACACGATTACGAGCTATGACAACCTGCATATTAACATAATGATATAATCATGATTAATACATAATAATATATATATATATATATATATGCATGTTGTACTAATAATATTTGTCGTACAACAGAAATACATCAAACTAGTATCTAATGTGTACTACTATGGAATATGTGCTATACGTACATGTCTATAAAGATAGCATATTATGTATAACACACGTTAGATACTAGTTGGATGTATTTCTGTTGTACGACAAACATTCACTGATACCTTACTTAAAGCATGGAATTGAAAATTAATTAAATAAAATAAGCAATATGAAGAAAAGAGACTAAGTCAATAATTAATAATACCTGCTCTTCCCAATTAGTTTTGTAGGTGATTATAATCAGCACTATAGTTTGAATCAAAGTTCCAAACAACATTCCAATCCAGATTCCCTACAAAAGACGAAACAAACATCGAATTGATTAAGTAACCAAAGTTATAGTAGCAAATTTGAAAACAATATAACAACAGATCAAGTGCAATTTTTCACAAAAAAAATTGTTTAGACTACATCTTATTTTAGACAATCTTTTTTTAAACATAATTCAAGTATTTTAAAGAGTACTATATAGAACTTCAATTTTGAATATTTATGAGGTATATGCTATCAATAATGAATAAAAAAAAGTTGAAATAAGGATCAAAATTTATGGATTCAAAATTTAAGGATGACTAGAGTTGAGATTGATGTCAATACCAAAAAGTAGATAGTAAAATACTATTTTTTATATGAAAAAATCTTGATGTACAATAAAAGATTAGTCAAAACAGTTAATAGACTATGCATGACATATAATATGTAATATGCACAATATAAATAACATATTATGCACATTATATATGACATGTTGTGCACAACATACATCATATGTTACAACATTATCTCTTTTTATAGTATGTGATACATTAATGTACATAATATATTAACTATTTCAACTACTTTTTTTATTATACATATATAAATGCTCTTTTATATTTTTGAATTGACTACTTAATGTGAAAGACAAAAAGATTTGTGTTAGATTTTTTGTATAGAGGTGAGACGCTCCCATTGGGAAGAAGAGATCAGATTAGGTGAAAACGTGTGTACCTTGACTTGAAAATCAAGGACATGGCCAAGAACAACTCCAACAGGAATTCCTATGGCGTAGTAGCATCCAATGTTGACATATGCTACGATGCTTTGCCATCCAGCTCCAATAGCCACCCCTGTATGTCCATGTCAACATTATTTCATTTCAATTCATGTTAGCATATGCCCAAAAATGAAAAAGAAAAAACAAAGTAAAAAAGTTAAGAAAATCAATTTATAGTTCTTGGATTCTAGTATGGTTGGAATGCCGTTTGAAACACTTCAACTGATTTTATTTGCATTGCAGCACCTATCATCGATCAGATTGCTCACGTTGTTAGGGATACAAAATTGTATCGGTCAAAACAGGCAAAAATATGAATTTTGATCTAAATTATTAAACCCATTAAAAAAATACATATGATCAAAAAATATTAAAATAAACTTTTTTTACTGAAAAATGATTGCTACCCAAAATTTTGTACGTGTTCTCATCTTGACCAATAATTTCAATCTAGGGTTAAATTGGTCAAATTTTGTAAATAAAATTCATAATAAGAGAAGCTTAAAAAAAAATGACTGTGCATAACAGGGGATTCTCAATTGGTCTAGGCCAGAGAAAAATAGATTAACATGATTTTATTTCCTATATTTAATGAGTAATTATTAATAAAAATTTTACTCGATTTCTTTTATTAAGTCAAAGAATACTTTGGCTGATCCCTGCTGAGTTATAAGCACCTCAAAAGATGGGACAACTATTTCAGGGTTTTAAATTTATTTTATACCCATTATTGAACTCTCAACATTTGATTTAGGATGACCCCATCTATTCAACCATACTAGCCAGAGTTAAATTTCATCGGAATTCTACCCCAACCAAATACAACCTAAGTATACTCCATTGATTGATCAATTTGCTATTGTAAAGGAAAAAATGAATAAAGATTATGCAAATCTTGAAGTTAAGAGAGGGTAAGTGTAGTAAAAGAGTACCAGAGAGAACAGGTTGAACACTGTTTAGGAGTATAGAGATTGATAAAAGAGGTGACAAATCCCCAACAGCAGCAGCCACAGCCTTGTCTGAGGTGAATATATAAGCAAGTCTCTCTCTAAAGAATAAGAAAAATAAGAACAGAATGAATCCAATGGCCAATGATGTAAGCACTGCCACTAGAATTGAGAATGTCGCATCTTTCGCACTTCCTTTTCCAAGTTCATTAGCCACTCGAACACTGCAAAATTATGTTAAAAAAAAGAGTTAATTTTTCCATGGCACACTAAAAAACACATGAAAAAAAAAAAAAGTACTGTACAACATAAATATATCCAAGTAGTATCCAACGTGTATTATATGTTATACATAATGTGTGTTATACATAAGAAATATTACGTATGACACATAACACACGTTGGATACTAGTTGAATGTATTTCTGTTATACAACAAATATTACTGAAAAACAAAATGGTAGGTTGGTATAATTTTATAAGATTTCAATTTATGAGTCAATGTAAATCATTACTACTCTCTTATTGAGTCAATGTAAATCATTACTACTCTCTTATTGAGTAAAGGTAAATCATTACTACTCTCTTATTGTTCTATTACCTTGCAGCAGCCATGAAACCAAGTGATATCATCATTTCCCATCCATTGATGTTGAGACTGTTAAGAACAAAATTTTATATTTAGCCGCCCAAAAGAAACAGTCCAATATGGATCCAACAAACATAATATAAAATTGCAATATACTATGTTCTAATAAACTAATTTAACATTATAACAAATATTAATTAATTTACCATATGGATAGAGCATCAATTTCAACCTCTGCATTCTTCATGTTACCGGTCAAAAGAACCAATATTGTGTTGTACCACAACTCAAGACTGCAAAATACACAACAAAATTCATCAAATTAAGATGAAAAAACATCAATCTAGATGATAAAAAAAATGAAAACCCAAATCTATTTACCATGCTTAAAAATTTGTGCACAATGGAGGTAGCTAATGATAAAAGAATAAGTATTCTATGTCTATATAGACATGTTGGATGTCTGTGAGACATCCATCATGATTAATAGTAGATAAAAAAAGTTAAAATGTTGAAGTGACATCGTATTAAAATTGAACGACGATAAAAGTGAATTTGACACGAATTACGAAAAAGTTGGTATTAAAATAGTATTATATATGGAGAAGAATATAAGAAAACTGACCATAACATGGCACCAGAAGAGAGGGAAAGCTTAACAACAGGCCAAAGATCTTTGAATGCTAAAAAGGACAAGCCTTTCCATGTGTCTTTGCACCAACCACATGTGATGAATATAAGCTGACCAATATTTGGAATCCAATAGGCCAAACTAGTGGAAGTCATTGCTCCTGCAATTCCAAGCTCGAATTTGATGGTGAGAAGCCAAGAGAGTGAGACATGAATGAGTATTGAGAATGCTGCAAGGAAGGCAATGATCACATTCCTGCTCTGAGATTGGAGGAATGTTTGGCAAGTGAAGGACACAATGAAAGCAAACATGACAGGAATTGACCATAGAGAAACATTTCCTGCTACTTGTGCTATGCTTGGATCTTGGCCTAAGAGGGTCAGAATTGGGGTTGTGAAGATGAACACAGGCAGAAGTATAACTGCAGTTACAAACAAAACAATCCATGATCTTTGAAGGTACACTCCCATCATTCCATATTCCTTTGCTCCATATGCTTGTCCACATAGTGTTGACAATGCACTCGCCATTCCTAGCTGCAATTCAAAACCTCAATCAATTACTTTTATATCAGTAATTCAAAAATACATGTGCTATATGTCATACGTAACGTATGCTATAAGTATTACATATTTCGTATAGCACACATTATGTATGACATATAACACAAGTTAGATGTATTTTCGATGTACGTATCGAAAAAAAAAAAGATGTATTTTCGATGTACAACAAACATTATTGCTTTTATATACAGGTCAAAATTGAAAAGCAAATAACAAACATGAGAGCCTAGACGCACTCAGGGTGGATGAAATGAATCTGATACTATGTTGAAATTTATACTATCAGCCCAAAATTACAGAGAACTAGACGCACACAGGCTGGATGGAATGACTCTGATACTTTGAAATTCATGATTTCAGCCCGGGATTAGAGAGAACTGCGAGAATATGCAACAATTTCAACCAATTTCTAACTATTTCTAATACCAATGGTATCCACCAACAGATAGCATATGTTCAAAAGCTTCAATCTTTGAACTTTGAAAACTTTGAAGTATGTGTACCTCTCTATCCAATTAAACTTTTGGATTACCTAATTCATGATAACAGAACTTCGGTGACCAAGTGGTCTCAATTTGAATTTTATGATACTTTTGAAGTGTAAACTAAAAACTAGAATCACTCCCACAGCAGTGGAAATGAACTATCACACACACACACAAATATTTTTGAACTGATGAAAACAGGGGAAACAATATCTGTTTCATTCAGGTAGAAATTTCTCCCACCAAAGTAAAATAAAATATTTGAAGCCCATTTTTCTCTTTTAAAATAAACAATTGTCAAAAAGGGTACACTGACATATATATATAAATTATAATATATAAATATATACCAGAACACCATTGGCGAATCTGATGAGAACAGTGAAGACAAGAGCAAAAGCAGCAAGCTCCTTAGAGCCAATATGGCCAACAAATGCTTGGCTTATAACTTGAACACCAAAGGTTGAAGCTCTTGTGAAAATGGCTGGAGCTGCCACTATCCACATCAACTTGCTCTCTTCCCATACCCTCTTCACCAGTGACAACCCCTCTTCCTCTGATGATGTTTTCTTCAGCAGCCTCTGCCCCAAATCGCCCTTCATGCTTCCTCTCTCTGTTTTCCTCTGTTTTTTGGAGGGTTATGTATGAAAACTGGCTCCGTTCTGGCTCTGACAAGATGCAGTGAATATGCACGGAGCCCATAAGAAGTGGAAGTTGTAATGAATATATATATAATATAAGAACATGAATCATGCAAGCAAATTTCTCTTTGGCTACTCTTTAGTTTAGGTAATAGAAAAAGAAAATATGGTAATATTTCAATAATAATGTTTCATAAATGCTTGGAGCACAACAAAAAACAAGCCAAAACAGTCAAGAAAATTTATTTAACACTTTAAGGTCCAAATAATACATTTAATCATGAATATATTTTTAATGAGCTGGGAGATTGTGACCCAAATTCATATTTGTTGGCTGTTTTAGCTGGTTTTTTTGTTGTGCCTCTAGCAATGCTCATAATGTTTATTGTATAACATAAATACATTCAACTAATATCTAACGTTTGTTATACATAACACGTAATGTGTGCTATAAGTATAACACACATTAAATATTAGATATGACTCACATTGAATATGTTTGACGTATTTTTGTTGTATGACAAACATTATTAGAAAAAAAGTCTAAAGCTTACCATAAATTCTATAGATGATAATATATTAATTAAAAATTTTGTAATATTAGTATAATTATAATTTTTATTTATGTCTTCAACGATTTATATATTATTACTTAAAAATTCACGTTGAACTCGAGTCTATATTAACGTTATTATAGGAATATATTGCTATTGAAAATACAAAATATAATATATTTAAGGGTGATCCTAAATGAATAATAGATTATTATTGGACTCACTTATATATATATAATTTGTAACATTTAATAAATTAAAATTTTAATTTTGATATACTTATCGTGTAAAAAATAATTATACGGTTAATAAAATTTTATTTTATAATTTTTTAAAAAGAAGTGGACGAAAGAATAAATTATCATGATTGATATAAAAATTTATAATTAGTTAATTTTATATTATCAATAGATCAAAATTAAATCTATAAAGTAATAAATAAATCTAAAAAGTAATTTATAGTTCTTGATATGTATAATGTTTAATTTTATTATGTTTAATTAATTAAGAAAAGAATTTTTTTATTAGTATTAAAATAAGAACTTGTGCGAGGATAGCGTGGATGTTTTGTGGTTTTCAATGTGGGCCTTACGCTAATCCTATTTACAATCAAGGCAATGTCCCTTAATAGTCTTGCCAAACACATCAACAAATCCTTTCCAAAAATTCATTTCATGTTCATTCTATTTGAGTGTATTTGAAATGATAAAATTATGGAAATAAATTGAATTATAAATCAATCATATGTTTGAATTGAAAAAATAATAATAAAGAAATGAACTGATTTATAATCAATAATGCTTATCTTACCACATAAATACGTCCAACAAGTATCCAATGTGTGCTATACATGATATAGAATGTGTGCTATTTGTATAGAACACGTACGTATAACACACATCTCATATCATGTATAGCACATGTTGGATACTTGTTGAACATATTTCTGTTGTACGACAAACATTATTAATTTATAATTTCATCCAAATTTCAGTCTTTTAATTTTCAAATTATTCGACTTTTTATAGGATTTAAATGGAAATAAATTGATTTAAAACTTGCATATAAGTCAAATCAATTCAATTCTTCATTATTTATCATTCCAAACACATTTATTATATTTGAAACATAAGAATGGATTTTTAAATCAATTCACTTCTTATTTTATATGAATGACTTCAAACATAATATTTTATTTGCAATTCAAATCATTTCATTTTTTACTTGAATTCATCATAATATATTTCTTTTATTTCAAACACACCTTTTATAATGTTGTCTTAAAAGAAATTGAGTTTATAAAATTATTATCTTAGTCTCTCATTGTAAAGTTACCTAGATAACTAGATAAGAACTAAAACCATATTTCATCAAATCTTAAAAGATAAATATAATTTATCCAAATATTTTATACCAAAAAAAGCAAAAAAACTGCGTGTATTTTAGGAATACATACTCCGTATGTACTCCGTACACAAACCCAAAAGTTAAAGCGCCTTTTTATATTAAAAAAGCTGCGCAGGCCTAAAGTTAAAGTGTCCTTTCATATGTGTATTGTTTTTCAAATCCACTTAGTTCTTTCATTGCAGTCTTGTCCATTAAAATACATTTAATGTTTTAAAACTCAATTTTGCACATATTGAGCCCCACTTTGTTCACTTTTTTCTGCTCTATTTTTATACTCTGACATTTTAGATGCTCTAGCTTCTACTTTCCACAAAATTCCCTGTGGATCATATTTAACTTGCATTTTACTAGTATTTATATATTTCTAAGAAATTATTAGATATTAAATATATTATCATAATAAATACATACTCATATAATAACTCACTATACATTACGAGTTATGATATCTAGTAGTGTAATTTTATACTAGCATATACTAATAATGTTTTTTTTTTAAATGAAAAAAAGGAAAGTGAAAGTAGAGTACCTAGCCACCATCCTTCATTATTATCACTCATCTCCCATCTTTCATTATCCTTTTAATATCCTTAACGATCATCATCATATATTCATTCATATCTCAATTTATCCTTTGATTATATAGTTTCACCACCAAACTTCATTATTAAACCAATAAAACACACAACAAACTAGAGACCAAGGCCTTATTCCACTAGAGACTTTCAACCATTTTGTTTCTCTTAAGAGATTCATCAATAAACACAAGGTTTTATAGCCACTGAATCACAAGAACACCACTTAAGTCATATCCCACCTTATCTTTATGATTTTCAAGTATTTTCAAGCTAAGTTCGACCATCCTTAATTTTAAAAATGGAGCTCACAAATGACATAAGATCATACAAAAATATGAGATAATCAATTGAGATAAATTGCATATAACCATGCATATTATGTGGAATATCAACTTTAGAGTATCTATTCCCATAATGATACAATTCTATGTACTGTGGTTATGTTTGTTGGTTGTCTTTACTGTTCACTATAGACCGACTTTTAATACGATTACGAGCTTTGATCACCTGCACATTTAACATAATATCAAGTAACTAACATTAATATATTATTATAGGCAAATATTTGGTTTTAAAGAAAAATCAGTCAGAATAATCAATACGTTGTATAAAATATATAATATAAAATACATATCACGTGATATATGATGTGCACGATATATAATATTCATTATGCAATTTATATTATATATATGACATGTTAACTGTTTTGACTATTTTTTTTTGTACATACAACAATGTTCCATTGTTATAGTATTGCAGGAATTGGAAAATAAAAAAATGAGCAATGTGAAGGAGACTAGTCAAAGTCAAACCTGCTCTTCCCAATTAGTTTTGTAGGTGATTATGATCAGCACTATAGTTTGAATCAAAGTTCCAAACAACATTCCAATCCAAATTCCCTGCACGAAAGAGATTGTTAAATAATAAGTGATTAAGTCTAACCAAAGTTGAAGTGGTAAGTTTGAAAACAAAGGAGACCAAAAGTATAATTAGCATGTGATTTCTCTATCTATTATTATTAGATGGAATGTGAGTCATATACGATAAACGACGTCTTGTCAGATAAAATGTTTATTGATTAATTAATAGGCAAGAGAAATGATAATTATATGATTTTTTTATGGATTTTCCTTGTCTATTATTGGTATGATAGGGTCGACATTCTATCTGGAGATAGATGAAATATTTATCAATTCAGAGATCAAGAAAATCATATCAATAAGATAATTAACTTGTAGTTAATAATAGTGTACCTTGACTTGCAAATCAAGGACATGGCCAAGAACAACTCCGACAGGAATTCCTATGGCGTAGTAGCATCCAATGTTGACATATGCTACAATGCCTTGCCATCCAGCTCCAACAGCAACGCCTGTTATGTCCAAATCAACATCATTTCAATTCATATTGGCATATGTCCAAAAATGGAAGAAGAAAAAACATAATTCAATTTACAGCTGTTGAATTCTAATAGTGTTTTTAATTTTTCACATGCAATTCATGATGAAAAAATATATCATATGTCAATAATATTTGTTATACAATAGGAATATCATCCAACTAGTATCCAATGTATGTTATACATAATATATGTCATATATATAGCACACGTTGGATATTAGTTGAATGTATTTATGTCGTACAACAAATATTTATATATCACATATTATGTACAACATGTATTACATGTTGTAAAAAAAGATGATGTTGCAATATATGATATATGTTGTGCACAACATGTCATATATGATGTGCATAATATGTAATATATGTTAACATATTACATATTATATATTATGTACAGTTTATTAACTGTTTTAGCTGATTTTTTATTATGTATCAAGATTTTCCTAAAATTGACAATTCACAAAACACAAGGCAGAGATGAGAAGGTAAATCTAAAAATTAGTTTTACTTCTTCTATTTCAATTTTCCAAAATATCAATGTGACCTTTAGATCATATGATAGTGTTATGCAATGTTAACATACAATAATGTTTGTCTCGTACAATAAAAGTACATTACTAATATCCAACATGTGCTATATTAGATATGGAATGTGTGCTATATGTATGTGTGTTATACCTATAACACACATTTCATACCATATATAACACATATTTGATACTAGTTTGACTCATTTTAATTGTACAACAAGCATTATTGATTAACATTAGTTCAATATTAATTGTATTGGACAAAAAGTTTTAAGATTCAAATTAATTAAAAGAAATTTAGTTAATATTAACTATCTATTCTCATGTCACTATAAATAATGACATGTAATTTCTGACTTAAACGTGAGAGTCCTTACTCTTACATTTCATCTCTTTAAAGTAAAGATCAACAAACTAGACCATGAGGTATTAGGAATACCCTCCCCAATGTACAATTTTTTTACAAATAATAGTAATTAACCTAATTGTTGTCTAGAGATTTATCCTCTGTAATATTAATTAGCTTTAGAAATGGAAAAAGACAATCAAAACTATGAAAATCTAAAACAAATTAACATAGAGAGGGTAAGTGTTGTAAAAGAATACCAGAGAGAACAGGTTGAACACTGTTAAGGAGTATAGAGACTGCTAAAAGAGGTGACAAATCCCCAACAGCAGCAGCCACAGCCTTGTCTGAGGTGAATATATAAGCAAGTCTCTCTCTAAAGAATAAGAAAAATAAGAACAGAATGAATCCAATGGCCAATGATGTAAGCACTGCCACTAGAATTGAGAATGTCGCTGCTTTGGCACTTCCTTTTCCAAGTTCATTAGCCACTCGAACACTGCAAAATTATGTTAAAAAAAGGGTTAATTTTTCCATGGCAAATTAATGGTAGGCTTCCTATTTATCTAAGATTTCAATATACAATAATGTTAGTCGGTACATCAGAAATATCATCCGACAACTATCCAACGTGTGTTATATATAATGTATGTTATACATAATGTGTACATATGTATAACATTATAACATTATGTATAGTAATCGTTGGATACTAGTTGGATGTATTTCTATTGTATAACAATCATTATTGTTTAATATATAAGTCACTGAAATTCTTTTTCCGTTTATTTTGCAGACAAAATTAATGACCGGATGAAAATAGAGACAAGTTTGTTGAACTATATTCTTCTCGACATTCTTCTAATAGTAGATGAAGTGTTTGTCAACATAAAGATTAGAAAAAAAAGGTTTGCACATGTCATAACTCATTAAAACAGGGGAAATATTTGTTGTACAACAAAAATATATCCAACTAGCATTCAACGTATGTTATATACCATATGTAATGTGTGCTATATAGCACACATTGGATGCTAGTTGAATGTATTTCTGATGCACAACAAACATTATTGTTAAAACAGTGCTATTACCTAGCAGCAGCCATGAAGCCAAGTGATATCATCATTTCCCAGCCATTGATGTTGAGACTGTAAGAAAAATAGATTTTATGATTAGCTGGCCAAAAGAAACATCCCAACCCAATGCATACGACAAACATAATATAAAATTGAAACATATAATTTCTGATAGATTAATTAAAAGTGATAATGCAGAAAGATTGATTAATTTACCATATGGATAGAGCATCAATTTCAACCTCTGCATTCTTCATGTTACCAGTCAAAAGAACCAATATTGTGTTGTACCATAGCTCAAGACTGCACAATATACATCAGTATCATCAAATTATGAAGAAATAACAGCAATCTAGACAATTACAAGAACAAGTCGACGTCAGTGTACTCTATCATGAATCATGTTTCGAATTTAACTCATTAACTCTTAAATTCTCCTTATTAACCCCTTTTATAATTTTTTTGTCTCCCTGTGCCCCTAACTAGACTAATTTATTTTTTCATTCATGGAACCCAAGTATTCGAGCCCTATTACTAGAAACTCGACTAATGCGGCTCGACCCAACAAAGATTCTCCCCCCCTCCCGTTCGCCTAAACCTGAGACATCTGGTTAAGGAATCAATATAACTAATAACTACCACACTAACCAATCTTGCTTTGGTCAATGAAAGTTTTATGATCTACTCCATTTATAATCAAAATCATAACATTTACATTATTTTGTAAAGAAGAACAGAACCAAATAGCAGATAAAGAAGAAAAAGAGGTAGAGCTGACCACAACATGGCACCAGATGAAACGGAAAGCCTAATAACAGGCCAAAGATCCTGGAATGCTAAGAAGGAAAAGCCCTGCCACGTGTCGCGGCACCAACCACAAGTGATGAACACAATCTGACCAATGTTGGGAATCCAATAAGCCACACAAGCTGAGGTCATTGCTCCAGGAATCCCAAGATGGAGCTTCAGAGTCAGAAGCCAAGAGAGGAGCAAATGAAAGGCTATGGAAAATGCTCCAAGGAATGCAATGATAATGTTCTTGCTCTGAGATTGAAGGAATGTCTGGCATGTGAAGGAAAGGATGAAAGCAAACATAACAGGGATTGACCATAGGGAAATTGTTCCTGCAACTTGGGCTATGCTTGGATCTTGGCCTAATAGGATCAGAATTGGGGTTGTGAAGATGAACACAGGCAGAAGTATAACTGCAGTTACAAACAAAACAATCCATGATCTTTGAAGGTACACTCCCATCATTCCATATTCCTTTGCTCCATATGCTTGTCCACATAGTGTTGACAATGCACTCGCCATTCCTAGCTGCATTCATTTCTCAATTCATTAACACATCCGAAATCAGTAATGTTTATTGTACAACAGAAATACATATAACAACTATCCAACGTGTATTATGTGTCATACGTAATGTGCGTCATATGTAGAACACATAGCACACATTGGATAATTGTTGAATATATTTCTGTTGTACAACAAACGTTATCACATCAGAAATTAACTAATTTTGAGTTTTGTGATTCTAATCAAATTATCTCCTCATAGTAAAAGCATATGAGTAATACAATTAACTAAAGAATTAGTTAACATCCGTCATCATATACAATGGTTTTACTGTCTAAATCTATGAATACAACTTTTAAAATGTTGGATTAATACATAATATTAAAAGTTGAATTAATAATTTTTAAAAGTTGGATTATTTATATGATATGATAACTGATTTTATAATATAAAAAAATATTTCTCATATAACATGTCTACTTCTCAAAAGTCTTTTCAGTTTTATTTGAATGAAAAATAGACAATTTCATCCATAGTATGGAGTATGAAACTACTCAAGCTCGATACACACTTCTAATCATAAATACAAAATTGTGGGGAGGGAGACTGAATTATTTTTTCATTTATAGATCATATATCCTCCCAAAAGTGACTTGAGGTAAAAGGTAAATTATAAAAATATATGAATAATTGTATATTAATCATTTCGATGAGATGATTCATTACATGATTTTCATTATAAAAAAGATTGGGGTCAACTCTCTCTTGTTCCCCTATTCCGATTAAATAATTTGTTTATGTTTTTTAAGTCTAAAGAGTAGAACCAACGAACCACTTGCACATAAGTAGAAGCTACCAAAAACAAACAAAAAATGTATTTTTAATTGATGAAAAACAGAGGAGAGATCTCTGTTGTATTCAAGTAGAAAATTCACCCCAAATTTTAAATTAAAAGAAAAAAGTCTCAAAAAGGTCAAAATCTAAAAAAGAAAAGGCATATATACCAGAACACCATTGGCAAATCTGATGAGAACAGTGAAGATAAGAGAAAAAGCAGCTAGTTCCTTAGAGCCAATATGTCCTACAAATGCTTGGGTTATGACTTGAACACCAAATGTGGAAGCTCTTGTGAAAATGGCTGGTGCTGCCACTATCCACATCAACTCACTCTCTTTCCACACTCTCTTCACAAGTGACAATCCCTCTCCCTCTTCTTTTTCTTCTGGTTCTGTTTTCTTCAGCAGATTCTGCCTCAAATCTCCCTCCATTGTCTCTGTTTTCCTCTGTTTTGGAGCTGCCTAGGATGCTATGTTATGCTAATCCTATGCAGTGTTTTGTGTAGAAGTAAGTGTGATTTGTGAAGAGAAAGAGGTTGAGTGAGTGAACTTGCACAGAACAAACACACATGCATCATGCAATACAACTGTGCAAGTAAGGTCCCCAAGCAAAGAGTTGAAAACCAGTCAAAAGAGTCCAAAAATAGAAATTTGGATTACAATCACCTAATTTATTAAAAATATACTTATAATTAAAATACTATTTAGTTCATTAAATGTTAAATAAATTTTATTAATTGTTTTAGCTAAAAAAATCTTTCCAGACGCATTTGAGTATATATTAAGTTGAATTCAGAATTAAAGTAAATAAATGAATAACGTGTAGGTGAATGGAGTGGTTTCTCTGAGTTTACGTGGACCCTTAAATTGCCTTTCTTTTTATGAGAATTTATGTTTTGATATATATATTTTTTTCAGTAATGTGACACGATACAATTAATATACATTCAATTTATCCAATTAAAATATGCATTAATTTTATTCCATTAAATTCACACACATTTTAACTTTCATTGTGATTGCAATTAAATGCTATATGTGGGTCACTATCGTATTTATGTAAATTGAATGAAAGATTGATGTATTCAAGTTGTACCGTAAACATTTCTCTTTTTTTTCTCTCTTGATTTCAAGGGAGTATATATAGTCGTACATGTATGTGGACCACCAGATACTCAAATTCTGCGACAATGTTCTTTTTTTTTTCCTTTTTCTTTCTTAAGATGATATTTTTGTTACAATTTTAGGATCACTACATTCTATTATGTTATTGTTCCAACATTAAACTTCCAAATTTAATTTGGCATTGTTAATTACTCTCTCCGTTTCAATTTATTTATTCAGTTTCTCTTTTCACTTTGTTTCAATTTATTTGTCCATTAGAAATTCTATATAATTTTTACTAATTTTTTTTTCTGTTTTATCCCTAATTAAATTATTGTCTTTTACTAAGAAATAGTAACCATAATGAAAGAATATATTAAAAATAGAATAAGGATAATATAGTAAATTAAACTTATATTTGTTAATTTTAAGAACAAACTAATCATTACCTAAAATAATATGAAAAGAGAAATTAGACAAATAAATTAAAATGGAGGGAGTATTTATTTTCTAGGTTTTCACATGTATCTGTCCATCAATAGTAACCATTAATCTTTAATTTCAATGAAGATGACGAGTACCATTGAGAAATTAAAAAAATATATCTGCTCAAATACTATATTTTTTTTCAAATATTATTTTTTTCTATAACAATGTGCGATATTTAATATGAAAAATGATAGATTGACATCTATATAGAATATATGGAATAGATATTTATCATTGATGCCAAATAATAATATCATAATATCAAAATAATAACCTCTAATACTAAATTATTATAGATATACACCTATCATTACTCATTTCATATTTGGTTCAGGCAAGCAAAAAAAGAAGATGGAGGTGTGATGAACTTCACCTGCCAGTCTGTGACTAACCGTTCTGTTCACATATGCAGGGAGCGCAGTGTACACTGTACGGGGCGAAAAATAAAAATTTCAAATTGAGAGTGATTGTATGGCATGTCAAAATTTAACCTTTCACATATTTATTTTTAGAGAAATTCTTAGGTGGTAATTGATCGTCACACAGAATTATGATCCAATCATTCAAGTAATGTCATGTGTTCATAGGAAATAACATTTATTAATTATAAGATCAATTTTTACTAATTTAATATAATTTTTAAAAAAATAAAGAGATTCATATCTCATATAAGTAAAATAAATATTTAATTTTAATATTTTAAATTATTGAGAAGTAGATTTGATTCACTTTTTTATTTTTTTAAAATAAAAACAAAAATTTACTTATAATTATATTTTTAATTATTAATGATAAGTCCTATAAATACATAATATTATCAATTAATAAATCATAAATATTTAATTTTATCAATTTAAAATTATTTATGTGAGGAAGAAAAAAAATTTCATTAATTTATTTTATATTAGAATAACTATTTTTATTTTTCATGTGATTCAAATTAGTTAGTTTTTATAAATTAAAATAATTTAAAATATCAAAATTAAATATTTAATAAGTAATATCTCAATAAATAAAATAAATATTTGATTTTAATATGGTCCATTTTTATTTTTTATTTTTCTTCAAAAAAAGAAAACTATGTTAGTTTAATAAAAATTGACCTTATGACAAATGTCATTCCCTATGTACACACGTCATTAACCGGTGGCTGGACCATAATCCTAGTGGATAAAGATACATTTTTTAAAATAATTATCTTTAATATTGATACTCAATAGGAAAGTTCTATTTTTAAAAATAAATATAAAAGTAATAAAACAAATAACTATTTTCTATTACTTCAATTCCAATAATGTAAAATAATAAAATAAATAATAATTTTACACTATTTCAAATTTACTAATTTATATAATTATTAAACTAAATAAAAATAAAAATATGAGTTGATAGACATAAAATACCCGACAAAACATCAATAAGAATTATAAGATATAATAAAATTATATGCACATATCATTTATGATCACAAGAGTTAAATTTGAATGTATTTTTTATACAAATATCTATTAATTGAGATGTATAATAATTTAAATATTTATCACAAGTGTAATATTACATCGAATACATAAAATTAGTCATCATATGCAATAATTCAAGTTTTTAAAACTATTAATCCAACTTTTAAATTGTTGGATTAATGTATAATATTAAAAGTTGGATTAATAGTTTTTAAAAGTTTGATCATTGTATATAGTGATTGATTTTGTGATGTACAAAAAATATTTTTCATTAAAAAGTATATTACACTATTGTTATTGCATTAAAATCACACTCTTTCCATAAAATTTCTTGTTTAGACATCATTATAATACAATAATCTTAACATATGATGTGCTTTGTAAGTTATATATATTAGACATGATAATATAAACTAATAATATACATTAATTATGTATTTATCTATCGTTTGGCACAAATTAAATATCATATGTAGCCTATCGTCCATCAAAATTATACGGTAATGTTTGACATACAACAGAAATACGTCCAACTTGTATTTAACGTGTGCTATCCATATTACAGAATATACGTATAGCACATTTCCTGTAACATGGATAACACATGTTGGATACAAGTTGGACGTATTTCTGTTGTACGTCAAGCATTATTGAAAATTATATATAACTTAATACGATATGAAGAAGTCAGATTAGGCCTGATTATTAGCTTTTAAGGTCTAAGGTTAATATTGATCTTATTATTTTGTTAACACAAATTAATTATCAAATCAATAATAATAAATGTAGTATAATTAAAAATTAATACTTGAAATAAATAATATTAAAAACAATAAAGTAATAAAACATATAAAATAGTAATATTAATAACATGTTTATATTATTTACTGAAATAGTAAATAATTATAAATATATATTTTAACTTATAAATTTATATTTAATATAATATATAATATATAATATTAAATAATAATATTAAAAATTATAAAATCTTATATAATATAAAATAAAATATCTTATACAATATTATATCTAATAATATTGAAATTTTAGAAGGTGTTATATAATCTACATAATTAAAAAAATTAAACTTAATACTATTTATCTTTATTTTATCCTAGCTGACGTGTGAAGTAGTTATACTCATATATCAAAGTTAATGTAACTATAAACTATTATAAACTTTTGTGTGTTCTTAAAGTAAACATTTTCTCAAATCCCAAGTGATTTTAGTTACTATTAGATGTAAAAAATTAGGGTAGATAAATTGCATAAAAAAAGTTATAAAAGATCTTAAATAGAGTGTAAGGGATTTTTACATCCAAGAATTTATTAGTGATGCTATATAGACATTTAAAAATTGAATGTTTATGGGACATCAATGATAACTAACGGTGAAAAAAAAAGTTGAAATATTATAGTTACGTCATATAAAAATCTAAGAATGATAAAAATAGATGTCAATACGATATATGAAAAATGAATGTCAAAATAGTATTCTTTGGAATTTATTCGATGATTAAATGCACGTTGAATAAGGAATGCCCAGGTGGTAGTGAAGAGTGAGTGAAACTAAACAAAGAGGGAACTGGGAAGTGAAACTAAACAAAGAGTGAGTGTACTATGCGATGAAGATATTTTTTTTAAAAATTTATAAAACTAACTGTAGATCCATTATATAGAAAAGATAAAATAGTATATTTTTAAAATGAATATTTTTTTTTATCATCTTAATAAGTGTTCTAAGTTATCAATTTTTTTTTTCAAATAGTAAATGTAAAAAATAATTATATTTACTGATATGATATTATATGTTTGGATTATATTTATATTATATGTGGATCATAATTATATTTTTTTTATAAATATTGATAAAAATATTATTTTTAATAAAAATATTGTTCCATCAACATCAACGATACGAATTTGAACGGTTGTTCAACCACCGGTATAAAAGCTTCAGTACAATTTACGCATTTAGATAAGAAGAGAGTTATTTTCGAGAAAAAATAATACTAAACGTACAATAAAAAAAATTAGACAATATAGATAATGCGTTTATTTTAGTTTTGATTTGGGCCCAAATAATCATTGAAATTATAATGGGCTGAATAATTATGGCCCATAATCCTATTTATTGGCTAGTTTGACTGGTTTTTTATTGTGCATTTATCATCACTCTTTTGAGAATAATGTGGCCTAAAATTAACGAGAGAAGAGGAAAGTTATGTATATAAAATCCGTTATTAGTAATAATTTAATTTTTAAATATTAGATTAATATATAATATTAAAACTTGAATTAATAGTTTTAAAAATTTTGAATTATTACAAATAGTGAATATTGCATTATTTAAAAGTCTATTATATTTAATAGATCAGACCTAAGCTTTTTAAAAAACCTATAAAGCTTGTCACATCAGTCTGGATCTGTTAAATTTATTTAACTATGTTTCAATTTTAATTTAAAAAGTTTATCAATAGAAATTTTTGGTGTATTTATGAGTTTATTAGTGATAGTCTTTATTTATTTTATTTGTAAACATAGGTCTTTTAATTTCAATCTGTTAGCGTGTGAATTGTACTTCTTCTGTCCAATTTTAATTAACATTTTAGAGTATTGCACACTTATTAATAAGGTAATTTAAATACATAAATTTCTATAGATGTAAATATACAATGATAAAATTATTCTTATTGTTTTTTGTGCAATAATAATTGTAAGAGATAATAAAGAGATTGTATGTATATATGGATAAAACTGGAAAATTGTAAATATTTTCTTGAAAATCTAAAATGACAAATAATAGTGGACAAATAAATTTCTTAGAAAGACAAATAAAACTGGATGGATGGAGTATGTAGACTAATTAATCTGTGACCTATTTCACATTAAAAGACTTTTTTGATATATTTTAGACGAGATCAAGCTTACAAAAGGTCAAACTCAAATTTAGAAAATAGCCTATAAAATATCACGAGTGAGACTCATGCTTAATTTTAATAATATAAATTTGGCCGGTTAAATATAAAGTCTAGTATGGTCTACCTATGGCTAATATATAGGCATTATGTGAGTTTTTGTGTGCGCAACAAGTGAAGCAGCAGTGAGCATCAAGTGTTGTGTTAAGTGAGTGATTATTAAGGAGTAAACCCTCAAGTTGGTCCCTGACAATTTTTACAGTAGACAAGGTAATCACTGACATTGAGAAATTGACAAGTTAGTCCCTGACAATTTCAATTTTCGGACAACCGTTAGTCCCTAAACGGCTTCTGTTAGTTCGAGGGACCAATATGACTTATTTATTAATTGTTAGGGACTAATAAAAGAAATTTAATAAAAATGAATCATTTAAATTATGATATGAATATTGACTCATATTCATTCTAATTATGTATTAATTCTAAGCTACATATAACTACTCCGGTAAATATTAAGTCTCTATTTGAATGTATTATTATCAAAAGACAAATATGTTGGGTAATTTTTCAATTGAAGAAGTAACAATATTTTATTACTTTGCTGTAGAAAATAATTACATGCATATAATTATTTGTCGGTAACTATCACGGTTGATTACTTGATTCTAGCAATATATATATATAGTCGAAGAGGGTATTATTGATACATATATACAATAATATTTTGAGTAGTAATGTTATATGTATATCATAAAATTAGTTATAATAAGAGCATTGCTAGAGGAACAACAAAAAATTAGCCAAAACAGCCAACAAATTATGCACAACATATATAACATAAATTACACAACGAATATTACATGATGTGCACACCATATATCACATAATGTGCACAACATATATCACATATTGCAAAGAAAGATGATGTTGCAACATGTGATATATGTTGTGCACAATAGGTGATATACGTTGTGCACTACATGTGATATACGTTGTGCATTTTATGTTATATATGTTGTGCATAACTTGTTGGCTGTTTTGACTGGTTTTTTGTTGTGCCCCAATTATTTTTCTTATAATAATGTGTGTAATAATTTAATATTTTGACATTAATCCAATATTTTAAAAATTCAATTACTAATTTTAAAATGTTGAATTATTATATATGATGGCTAATGGTGACTGATTTTATGGTGTACATAAAATCATTATTTATCTAATATTTTTTATAGTTGAATTTGTACATCACTGAAAATGTAATTATTTTCTACAGCAAAGTAATAGAATGTTGTTACTTCTGCAATTGAAAAATTACCCAACATATTTGTCTTTTGATAATAATACATCCAAATATAGACTTAATATTTACCGGAATAGTTATATATAGCTTGAAATTAATACATAATTACTCTTAGAATGAATATGAGTCAATGTTCATATCATAATTTAAAGGATTCATTTTTATTAAATTTCTTTTATTAGTCCCTAACAATTAATAAATAAGCCATATTGGTCCCTCGAACTAACGGAAGCCGTTTAAGGACTAATGGTTGTCCGAAAATTGAAATTATCAGGAACTAACTTGTCAATTTCTCAATGTCAGGGACTATCCTGTCCACCACAAAAATTGTCAGGATAAAGTTGGGGGGTTTACTCGATTATTAAGTGTGTGGGTGAGAGTGAATGCCTAGAAAGATAGAGAGAGTTGTGTACTTAAATAATAAAATAATAAGTGTGTTAGCATGGGTTAAAGCTAGGTTAGAGTTTAGTGGGGTAATGGGTCCTCTTGAAATTTTTAATTTTATTAGGGTAATAAGAAATTAAAAATTATATATATTTAGTTCTTTTAATTTTTTCATATATATATTTTATTGAATTTTATTTAATATATAACTCAATTATCTTACATTTACATTTATTTGTAAAAAATTATAGAGTATAAAAAATTTTAATAATATGATCAAATTTAACAAATAACTCAAATAAAAAAATAATAATTAAAAATAAAATATTAAAAATATCTAGCTTCGTCTTTATTGGTCATTCTTAAAAAAAATTTCTAACTTCGCCCTTGTGTTAGTGATAATATTTAAGAGTGTGTAAAATAATTATAATGAACGTCTTAATAATGTGCACTAAATATTATAAGGTATATTAGTGATATTAATTTTTGTAATATTTTTATAATTAATAAAATACAATTTTTTGTCTTCTTATTTAATAAAAGACTCAGACTCACTATAATTTTAAATTTTGTTAAAATTTATTATTTTTAATATTTTTAATGGATAAGTACATCAATAAACTCTTTTTTATCAGTGAAAATTTAAGTTGAGGAAAAACTCATCTCAATCGATTTATCATGGGTGTCTTTTAAGAGTTTATAAATATACTTACATCTCACTCAAATCTGAAAATCGAACCTAACTTATATCAATACATGAACAAAATTTGTAATGTCCATCATCATTTCACATATGAAAAAGTAAGAGAGTAAATATTTCATTGAAATTAAATATAAAGTAATAATATTTATTGTACAACATAAATACATTTAACTAATATCTAATGTGTATTATACATATCGTGTGTTATACATAACATATGTTATACATATTGTACACATTACATATGTCACACATTATGTAAAACACGTGTTGGTTAGTTATTGGATGATATTCTTATGTAATGTTTGCTTTTAGTAATTCTGGAGTAAGAGTAAAGGGAGTCATGAAGTCAGTGTCACATGAGCAAGAGTCACGGTGACTCCAAAATTGACTCCGAACACACTCTCGCATATTTGTGCTTCCCTTCCACTACACGGTGACTCCAAAATTGGAGTGAATACAAAATTAATGATTTTGTTCACTAAATCACTATGACTCTATTCACATGGTCACTGTGACTCTCGCACGAAACACTTAACAGAGTCAATTTTTTACTGACTCCCTGTCTCTCTCTCACCCAGAATAAGAAAATACAAATACATCTTATTCATTATCAAAGTATTAACATTAATTCTTCATTAAATGCGCAGAGAGAGTACATACAACTACTAGTATATAGTGGGCGGAGAATATGGGTGGATTGTGAATTAGGTTAAGCATTACTACCTCAGGAACGCAGGAACGCAAGAGAAAGGGCAATTAATTATTTAGCCAACTGGATGGGGCTGACACATGATGGGTCAGGACAATAATTTTGGACTCACTTATCATCACCATCTCTATTTAAGTCCTTCAAATCCAGTTCCTTTCTTTACAAGCTGATTTTAATGTTCGACAACTACATGTGTGGTTTCAATTGGGACTATATATATATCACACTCTTGCTTTAATTTTCTTTGTGAACCTGCTAAAATGGTTTTTATACTAGAGTGATGAGGTCCCTGTGTATGAGTATGACTGTCTAATGAATCATCATGTAATTAAAATTGATAAATAACTAAAAATAATGAATATGGTCAAATCTCATAACTCCCCTCCATAGGATGGTTTGTTTGAGTGCATGGACTTCACTCAAATCCGCTAGCTGCACATGACATCTTATCTTGAATTTATTAACTTTGGATTCACTAAATTGACTAAATTCTCCTTACTTGAAAAGACAAAGCGAGTAACTTTACTTTTTGATCAATAGAATAAAAATGAATTTTACATTTACATGATTCACAAATTCTTGAGGCACAATAAAAAATCAGTCAAAACAGTCAACAAATTCCATTTAACACTTTATGGTCTAAATAACACTTTTAATCATGAGTATATTTTTAATGAGTTAGGTGATTGTGGCCCAAATTTCAATTGTTGGCTGTTTTGGCTGGTTTTTTATTGTGCCTCTAGCAATGCTCTAAATGAATTGATTCAAAAATAAAATTTTGTTATGAGATATATGATACGCGGATTGAATTTTTTATGGGATGATGCTAAATGAAAAATACAAAACCAGTCCAACCAGTCAATAAATGAAATCTTGAGCTATAATTATTCCGCCCATTACAATCTCAATGATTAATTGGGCTAAAACCAAAGCCAAAATAGACTCATTGACTGTATGGGCTGATTTTTTCATTATTCACTTAACAATATTGTTTTTTATGGGATTAGCATTTTAAATAATATTATTCTCAATAATTACATTCCCGTCACTAGGATTGATTTTTTCTGGACTATCATTCTCAAGGATCACATTCCAAAAGTACAAACATTGAAACATATTAGGGAGATGAATTAAAATATCAGGGATCTAATATGTGTTTAGTAGGTATAGACATTCCTAGGAATTTAGAGCATTCTTTTAAAAATGTCTACAACAAAATCTTAATATTGGTGGTTTTATGACCATTTGTAGTGTGCATATGTATGTATATTAGTGTTTATTTCATCAAAATTATCACCTTATAATATGGGCAACCAAAGAATAACTTTCTTGGGTTATTTAAAGTTGTTAATTATATAAAATTGTATATACTTCACATTTGCACATTTGCACTTTGGATGTTGTTCTCTTCCCATTTTTTATAACTTTTTACACTACCACCATCATCACAAAATCTTTCATTTAAATTCCTTTGTCTTTGGCGATTCACAATGGGGTTCCATGACTGCTCTCTTCTTAAATCATCATCGCCTATTTCCTAATGCTGGGTTGAAAGCAACAAATCGTATTGAGAGATTTCATATTTGGTTTTTTAGATTAGGGTTTAAAACAAGGGGACAACGAGGAGATAATGGGGAAGATAAACAACACGACGTCGTTTAGTGTCTTTTAGTAGGGATTGATTTTCCCCTTCGTTAAGTTTCTTTTGATGACGTGGAAGATAATAGAAACATGATATATTTAACTGTCTACGTAGGATCCCACAGTTAGTCATTAGCATGGGGAGTTCACGGAAAGATGAATATATCTAATGGAATGCGAGTTCAGGGACTGAGAGACTAATAAAATTTCTTAGAGACGGATGTGGCTCCTTAAAAAAAATCCAGGAACGAATTTTAATTTAGTATTTACTCAAACTTTTAATAAGGGCATTATCTTATTCTTTAGGCTCTTATTCTACTTTTAACAAGAATGGTGAGGATAAATTATTCATCAAACAATGGATCATTATGCTACATTCATATATAATTGGTGCCTATAAAGAGAGAGGCTTCTAACACATCCAATCTTTATTGAAGCTAACTCTATAGCTAGTTGTTGCTTGAATCTTGGTTTTCCACCACAGTCCATTTGTTGATGCGATTTCGAGCTATCTCCACCTGTAACATAACATCCAAATATAGTAACCTTAATTATTATACCTGAACATGGAAAATTAAACCAATTTCATAATAAGTAATAAGATATGTACAACATGAATATCATCTAACAATTATCTAATGTGTACTATACATAATGTGTCATATATGTATTAAACTTGTTGAGCAAAAATATGAAATAACACACAAAAATATACTATACACGTATGTCATTATTAAAATATGTAACCTGTGTTGTTCGTTAAATACTAATTTGATGTATTACTATTGTATATCAATAATTTCTGATTTCATAATCATGGAGCAAAACAATAAATTAATCAATTAATTAATTACCTGCTTGTCCCAATCAGTTTTGAGTGTTATTGTAATTAGGATTACAGTTTGAACAAATGTTCCAAACAACATTCCAATCCAAATACCCTGCAAAAGAAAAAAGAGACAGATAATTGTTCTCTCCTTTTAATAAATTTGGCACTTGCACAAAGAATTAATTTCATAAATAAATCGAACTTAAATATAAGTGATTGTGCAATATAAAAAATTATTACATAATTATGTATTACCTTGACTTGCAAATGAAGAAGGTTACCAAGAATCACTCCAACAGGAATACCAATTAGGTAATAACTGCCTATGTTGACATATGCTACAACGCTTTGCCACCCAGCTCCAACAGAAACACCTATTTGTATATGTAATAACATTTTATATCCATCTTTCAATATCAAATAAAGCCATGTAAATTATTTTTTTCTATAATAAAGTGTAAAGTTACCAAATGCATATGAATTTGTACAGAAAAATATAAATGTGACCTTTCATGGATTTGAGATTAAAAGCTTGATTATAGAAAAAGTATAACAAACAGAGCAGTGTGTTTCAATAACCTGGGCCTCAGCCAGGCCCATACCTCACCACCCCGGCCCATAAGAGTTCTTGATAACAAATACTCAAATATTGATTGATCAATTGATTAAAAAAATGTAAATTTAGAAGGAAAAAAGGGGTTAAACTTTTAATCTAACAAAATAAAAGAAACATATATGAAAAAAAAATTAAGAAACATAGAGAAAAAATATATATGAAATTCATAATACTAATAAAGAAAAGAGAAATTCTTAGATGATTCAGTACCACATTAATACGTATTCCAGAAATATCCATAACCATGTATTTTGATTTATAAAATTCAAAACTCATACAACAAACAAAAAATACGTGATTATGGCTGTTTCTAGAGCACACATTAAATATGCTCCAGAATCATGCAAGAATTTCTCACAAGAAAATAATAGAAATTAGAAAACAACTAATTTTTAAAAACATATTGCCAACTTTCATTTCTCATTTTTTAAATTTCAACATAAATTCACTTTCACATCTAAACTCTTATAATTTGAGAGTAGAAAATGAACATAAAGAGCAAATTATTAAAAATGAGTTGTTATTATATTCATATCAGTATGATAGGAATAATGAATGTAGAGAATACCAGAGAGTACAGGTTGGACACTATTCAACAAAATAGAGAATGAGAGAAGAGGTGATAAGTCCCCAACAGCTTCAGCCACTTTTGGGTTTGGAGTGAAAACATAAGCAAGTCTTCCTCTGAGGAATAGAAATACCAGAAACAGCACAAACCCAATGCAAAGTGATGTCACAACTGTCACTATAATTGAAAATTTTGCACCCTTTGCACTCCCTCTTCCAAGCTCATTTGCCACTCTTACACTGCAAATTAAATGGTATATACATGTTTTCAAGCCAATTGGTTTTTGAATTCTGATATATGGATCAAAATTTCTGAATTTGTAGTATAAGACAAGGTTTTTTCCTCAGAAAACAGAACAATGTACTATGCCTTAACATTTTTTGTTAAAAATATTGTTGTGAACAAATATTGTAGTTAATGTTCTAGCATTTAACATATTTAGATTGAGGGGAAAGTTTGTCCTACTTCAGGTTAGAGTATATCTTTAGACAATAAACAAGACGATATAAATATACAAGACAAAAATTTAATTTGTTTAATTACTAAGATAGTGTAAAAAATTCTGTCTCAGGACATAAAATAGTGTTCTAAAAAAAAGTAGGTACGCAAATACACATATATGATACCGAAATTTTAATAAATTTTTTATTTTCAATTCTACCCCCACTCTTTATGATAAAAAAATTGTGTATTGTACTGTTTTGTATTGTATTGTCTAAAAATGGTAAACAAATGTTGCCTTATCCAATACTTATAAAAGTATTAACAAATTCTCATATATTATTTGTCAATGAAAAAAATAGTTCAATTTAGCATTGTATCATCCATTTTTTTTATAAAATAAATTTCAATTAAATTTAATTCCTTTTCATCTTGGTTTGTTAACACATGTTTGTGATAAGAAGGAATTACCCAGCTGCAGCAAAGAAACCAAGGGCTATCATCATTTCCCACCCATTGATGTTGAGGCTGCAAAAGAGTTATATACTTTCATCAAATCAATCTGAAGAAGAAGCATGTGAATATATATAACCAACCCTTGATATGAAATTTAGAAGCAATAAATAAGAATAATAAATATATATGTAATTACCATATGGCTAGTGCATCAATGTAAACCTCAGCATTATTCAGGTTCCCTGTTAGAAGAATCAACACTGCATTGTACCAGATCTCAAGACTGTAAAAGGAAACTTAGCTTCATGTTAATTCTAAACCTTTTAATCATATCATTTTTTTATATTCTGTAGTACAAAACTAGATAATATTACACCTTAAGAGTGTAAGGGAACAAATGGTTATTGTCATATTAGAAGATTTCTTAATTTATAACATTATTATACCGAACATCTTAAAATTTATACTAAACTCCCCTCTATTGCAATTCAACAGTACATTTAAAGAACGTTAGTGTCACTTGAACAATTAAAAAAACAATTAAAAGGAGCAAAATTGAATTTCATCAAACCTTAATAGAGTTAAGTATAATTTACCCTAATAATTATTGAATACAAGTGACACTAACCAAGATGGATCTTGGAGTTTGGAAATAGGGCCTAGTCAATTACAAGTTATATATTATACAAAAATACTATTTTGACATCCATTTTTTGTACACTGTGTCAACATCCACTCTTATAATCCTTGCATTGGATTTTGACGTGACTCCACTACAATATCTTAAATTTCTTTTTTCACCATTAATTATCATGAATATCTCTCAAACATCCAAATTTTAAATGTCTATACAGCATCACTCTATATTATATATATTCATGATCTTTGAAGATGAAAAAAATTGGAGAATTTCTTACCACAACATAGCCCCAGAAGAGAGGGAAAGCTTGATAACAGGCCAGAGATCCTTGAAAGCCAAGAATGAGAATCCCTTCCATGTGTCAGGGCACTTAGTCATGATAAACACAAGCTGACCAAAATTAGGTATCCAATAGGCCAAAAGTGTTGAAGTCATAGCACCATTTAGCCCAAACTTGTACTTAACAGTCAAAAGCCAAGACAAGAAAATGTGAGTAGGAATAGAAACTGCTGCTAGGTAGACAATGATCTTGTTCTTGCTCTGTGATTGTAGGAACATTTGGCATGTGAATGAAACAGAGAAGGCAAAGACCACACCAATGGACCATATAGAAATGCTTCCAGCAACTTGAGCAATACTTTTTTCTTGGCCTAGTGCTTCTAGAATTGGGGTTGTGAAGATGTAAATTGGGAGAAGGAATAATGAGGTTAAGAACAGGACTACCCAAGATCTTTGAAGGTACACTCCAAGCATGTCATATTTTTTTGCCCCATATGCTTGACCACATAGAGTTTCCAATGCACTTGCCATACCTAGCTAAAATTTTCAATTCACATTAACCATTCATATCAGAAAATTAATGAAAAGAAAATGCTAAATGTATCTAGCACAGTACCTCTCCATCTATTTTCCATCTCATTCAAATATTGATAACTTTTATCATTTTCATCAAAGTTGCCAACATTTGAATGAATGAAAAATGAGTCGAGAGGTGTTGTGCTATGTACCAATAGCACTTCCCATAATAAAATGAGAAATACTTTTGGCCACCATAGGTTAATAATTCAACTTTTTAGAACTATTAATCTAACTTTTAATATTATATATTAATCCAACATTTAGAAGTTGAATTAATAGTTTTAAAAAGTTGGATTATTGTATATGATGATTAATAGTGGTTGATTTTATGATATACATGTAGCATTACTCGAATGAAATAAAGCATTACTTCTTGTTTTTATTTTGTCACTTTTAGTTTATTATAAAGAATTTCATATTGTTTTTAATCTATCTTGTGTTGTTAGGATTTTATTGATGAACATAAGATAAAACAACTATTTGATTTTTCTTTTCATATCCTATTTTCATTTTTTGTTGTAATTTCTGATTTAAAGATTTTGTGAAGAAAAAAGAAAGTTAAAACAGTATTATTAATTGCCTTAACTATTTCTCTTACAACATCCTAAAATCAAGAAACACCCATGAAATGAAGACAATGACTAAACAGAGTTATTTTCTTCACTCTCTTCCCAAAATTCTAAAGAAAGAAAACAGATTGAAAACAACGTGGAATTTTCTTTAATTCAAACCAAAAAACATGAGTTGAACACGGAAAACTAATATATATACCTAACTAAGTATCTATCTTATACATGAATTAATGTCTCCAAGATAAGATAACAGAGAACAGAATGAGGTAATAAAGAAAGGAGATTTTCTAGAGGTACAAAGCTGTACCAACCAAAACAACTAAGAATAGGAGTTTGAACACTTAAATTACTCATTCTACTAAAAAATTAACATTTAATTAAAAATGTTATTTTGACAAAAAAAGTGTTAAAATTAGTTTTTTTAGCTGTTTTAGCCGAAAAAGTGTTATTATCTAAGATTTTATACAAAGAAAGTAATTAAAGAGATAATGAAAAAGAGAAATTAAAGATGATGAACATATATATATATATATACTTACCAGAACACCATTTGCAAACCTGACAAGTAAAGTAATGACAAGTGCATATGCAGCAAGCTCAGTGGATCCAATATGTCCAATGAAGGATTGACTCACAACAGTTATTCCAAATGTTGAGAACCTTGTGAAGATGGCAGGCCCTGCTACCACCCACATCTTCTTGCTTTCTTCCCATACCCTTTTCCTCAGAGGCTCTTCTTCTTCTTCTTCCTCTGATGATGATCTTGGTGATGAATTATCATTACTATTATTATTATTGTTTTTCTGCTGCAATAATAGCTTCTCCTTCAGCTCATCCTCTTCCATTTGCTCCCAATGTTTTCTATTAGTTCACATGAAGATATATAAATAGTTGTTCACATGTTGCACTAGTGGCTTAACATACATACAAAAATGCTATTGGTACATATAATAGTATCATCTGTCTATTTCTCCACCTTGCAAAACGTTGACAACTTCGACAAATATATTAGTAAGTTGCCAACATATATATCAAAGTTGTCAACTTTTTATGTAATAGAGAAATGAGTGGATGATACTATTGTATGTACCGATAACACACTATTTAATTTATACGTTTAAAAGTGGATGTCCCAATAGGACATTTGAAAATGATTGTCCGGACATCCACTTTTAAATCATGGAGTATGATAAGTGGAGAACATCAAAGGTAGATATCCATTTTCTTAAAGTACAAGTAATAATATTTTTCACATAATAATGCTGATATAAATAACAATTGGTCATTCATCATCAAGACCATGACATTGTTAAAGAATTAAGACAAAATAATGAGGAAAAGGGTATTAGACTTGAGTGGAGGCCCAAAAGGCAAAAGCATATTGGAAAAAGAATGTTTAAGCTCTAATAAAAACTATGATCTAGACTATAATCCTTATCACATACTCTAATACATACACCTCCCAACATCTAAAAATGAACATTTGGAGTGTGAAGTTTTGCAGAATTGAATGTATATCTACAGGTGGCCGGTTTAATAGTAAGCACACAATAGATTCTGACCCTTGAAAAAGTTAGCCACAGAAAGCTACTCAAGCTCTTGTAATTTTTTTGATAGATAATCATAATGAGTTTCCAAATAAAAGAGAAGATTCATGGATAGGAGACACCTACCGTTTGAACTACCGCAATCTCTTAAAAAGCCTCCTAAATCTATGGGAGAAAAAAAAATACCAGAGTAGCCAAGCAGTACAAACAAACAGAGTATTCACCGGAGCAATACATAAATCATATAAAACACCTGATTTACTAATGAAACACAAAAAATAAAAATACTTAATTTACTAAAATATCATCTTACCTATTTCACTAATGCAACACATAAATCATCTGATCAACTATTGAAGCACATACAAAATGTTATTATAGATCATGGAATTCTAGCAGCAGCAAGATAGCTAATTCTGTTTAGTTTAATTTGTGGTGCTAGAAAGAGAGTGGGGGTATTTTTCTCCATATACGTATACTGGTACATGTGCGGACCACATATATAAAGAATCTGAACCTGCATGCATGCCTGCAACACTCACTATGTATGCATGTTGCTAAATACAAATAATCCTTAAAACAATTTATTACTACTTTGTCTTTTAAGTAGACTCCTCTGTTCTTTTCTATTTTATTTTGACACAGAGTGAGAGAGATATATATACTCAAATGGAAAAATCTTGGTGTACAACAAAAAAAACTAGTCAAAACAGCTAATAGACTGTACATAACATATCATACGTAATATATTATATATTATGCACACCATATACGACATGTTATGTACAACATATTATGTACAACATATATTATATGTTGCAACATCATCTTTCTTTACAACATATGATACTGTTGTGTATAATATATGTTATGCACATTACATAATATTTATTGTGCATAACATATTAGCTGTTTTGACTGTTTTTTCATTGTACATGTAGCAACGGTCCTCAATATATATTTTCCTTTTTTAGTGATAAAGCCATGATGTGGTTTCTTTAAATGGCAAATGGCCATGGCAAAGATAAATCGAGGTCCACCACAAACCATCAAAACCAGTTCACAGTGTTGCCACTAGAAATTCCACCATTGGTGGTATGGTCTTATTTAATTATATTTTTCACATGCATCCAGATACACAGTGAATGTTAGTTTGATAACAGAGTTCTCTTTGCTGTAAAACACATATAGTTAATTCAGCGATAGAATTATTCTTGAAAGATTGAAAATGATTAATAATAATAATAATAATAATATGGATGATATGGACAAATATATAGAAAATGAGATGTCCATGAAGAGGACATCAAAGGGAAAACGCTATTATAATTTGGGTAAATCACACTCAGGAAATTTAGTAAAATTTACTTCATCACGCTTTAATTTAAAGAATTATTACATTCATTGTATATTATATGATATACAAACTATATATTACATGTTATGTTATGCATATTATACATCACTTTCTTTTTCATATCTAAAAAACCTCCAACTCTTCTCTTTTTCATTTTCGTAGTTTATCAAAATTGTTTTTAATTGAAGTGTTATTAAAAGATATAACCAAACATACACTTAACCGGTCATATATCACTCTTTCATATCTAACAATTCAATGATATTGGGTGATCAGTAAAAAAAAAAGAGTTAAATCAATTAATAGATTCATTTGATAATTTTTTTTTTTCTAAAAGAAATTTTATTTAAAAAGTTAGTTTTTAATGGAGTAAGTAATTAATTGTGGTCTAAAATTTTTATATATATTGATAATTTTGACTGATTTTTCATTGTGCAAATAACATCACTCCTAACAATAAATCATCCATTGTTTCTATCAAATAGGAAAACGGTTGGAAAACAACAATTTAACAGTCAAAACAGCTAAACAAGTCCAATTTAACACTTAATGATCCAATAATATTTTAGTGAACTTAGTGATATATGACTGATTTGCCTCATATTTTCATTTTGACTGTTTTATGTTGTTATATCGTTGTGCTTCTAACACAACTGTTTCAAATATTGTCACAAGATGTAACTTAAATTATTCTTTATCCACATTATTCAATTATATGTTATTTCTATATGCTTTAACATAACAACTTCCTTTTCACCAAACAATAAAATATGCAATAATTCCAACCAGTGAGTTACAAGAAATCATCAAACTGTTGCATTATTTAATAAGGCTAAGCTAGCTATCTAATTAATCAATAATGTTTATCGTTCAACAGAAATACATTCAACTAGTATCTAACGTGTGCTATATATAATACGTAATGTGTGCTATATGTATAACACACGTATACATAGCACACATTCCGTATCATGTATAACACACATTGGATACTAGTTGAGCATATTTATGTTATATTGTAAACATTATTGTCTAATTAATTAAGTTTTGGAGCATCTAGATATGAAAAACGAAGAATCACTTACCCGGATTGGCGATCTGCAAGGAAAACTCAAGAATGTCCTGGTGAAAAAAAGTAGTAAAAAGTAGCCTTAACAATTATTCAAGCTAATTAATTAAGCATAATTAGCTAGACGAACAAATTTACACCGTGTGTATGTAAGCAACAAAGAATAGCTCATAGTGTTAATCTTCTCTTCACACCGATTTCTATTGTTGATAAATGATCTATTAAGTATTTCTATAAATGTTCGACGAGAGTCTTGCGCTCACCCTAAAATATGACGAGTGTGTGTATATAACGGTTGATGAAGATGAAGATGGAAGAGAGAGCCTATGAAAAAGGTGGCCTTAGCATCTTATCTTGCTCACTCACGCTCTCCACGCCATAAAACACAGAAAATAATATGTCGTTTTCTTTATAGAGTATAGTATAGTGGCTTTGCTAATAGCTATCACAATGGAATATATAATGTAACATATATAAAGATAACAATAATTTTTATCATATAACAAAAATACATTTAACTAATATCCAACGTGTGCTATAAATAATATGGAATATGTGTTAAATAATGTATAACGCACATACATATAACACATATTCTGTATTATGTATAGCACACATTGAATATTAGTTGAATGTATTTTTATTGTATGACAAATATTATTGAAAAATATAAAAGGAAACTGAGGAGTACTGAAAGTGAAGTGACCCGTTTGAATTGGCTTTGTCCAAATGCAATGTGAAAATTAAATTTTGGATTAGGTTACATATTACATTATTACATTAATTATTGTTCCATTGAAGTTATTGTATGGAAATTGCGAAGGTAAAGAAAACACTTGATCAGAATTCAGAACTTTATATTCGGCATACAGCAATAATTAAGGGTTATTCTTTAGAGGAATTAGTGAGTTATATTACTTTATTTTATTATTATTTCAATTTCGATTAAATATTATTTAGCAATGTATTTAGCAGTGAAAAAATTGATTTTTATATGAAAATGAGAAAAATAAATTTGAGTAGAGTCATGTAATCAAACTTAAATCACTCAAAAAAATTCAGATGAATTCATATTTTACTCTTAACCATTCAATGTGGTGAAAAGTAGTTTTCGTATTATTAGTTGTTAATACATGATTCCTTAAATGTTAGATTAACTTTGTAAACAATTTAATAATGTTAACTAATAGAGAAATTCAAGAAAGTTTCATCAAATTATTTTGAATGATTATATTACCTATATACTATATATGATAACTATTTAGTATAATTTTTTGTAGTACTTTTTTTATAATTTTGTATTGGTTGATAGTGTTGGATTATCTATAATTTGCTACATAAAAGTTAAATTCAAGAGATTGGAGTGATTAATTTATCATGTATAATAATAATGCGACTTTTTAGGCGGTTATCATATATCCAGAGCAATAATAGTATAAGTACGATATTAATATCATTCGACAATTATTCAATGTATTATACATAATGTACGTCATATGTAATGTGTGTCGTACATGTATAAAAATAGTTGAGCAAAAACATAAAATATCACACAAAAAATAATGCATTATATTTTGTATTCGTCTTCTCCTCTTTCTTTTTATTTAGTTATTTTTTTCTTCCTTTTTCTTCTTATTCTTCTTATATTTTGTTTTTTCCTTCTTCTTCATCTGTCACCTCCTTTTTTAGGTTTTTTTCTCTTTTTCGATTTCTTCCCTCCATTTTTGTTGAATTTTTTAATTGTTTAGTTGGATTTTATCTATTTTTAGATTGAATTTTGTTTGTATGCTTAATTAGTTATATTTTAGTAGTTATTAGATTAATATTGATTCTTTTTTTCATTGATAAAGGTGTTACCTTTAAAAAAAATATAATATATTTTTTAATTTTAGTTTTTTTTTCGATAATTGAAACCACTAGTCTCCAAAACGGAGAAAACCAGTGTTATACAATACAATTAATATTTTTTAATTTTAGTGATAAATGTGTCACCTTTCATAAAAAAATAATACACTTTGTGTTGTTCTTTATTTTCACAATATTATATTGATAAAGATACTATTTTTAGGGTTTTTTATTGTCCTTAAATTTTTACCTGTTATTTAGTTAGATTTTTTAAATTGTTTAATTTGATTTTATCAGTTATTAAGTTGAATTTTTTGTATGTGATTGGATTTTAGTAGTTATTAATATGATTTATGTGTACTGATAAATGTGCTATCTTTATTGTTATGAATAAACTTTTCATCATCAATTGCTGTCAACAAACAAAGTAAAGTAAACTGATTCACCTTTTAATTATTATTGTTGCCTTTTATCTGTGTCTGTACGTTGTTCTTTCAACCCTCTTCAATCACACTCGATCGAAACACATCCTATATTCCATTCCATTAATTCCCACCTTTTATGGTGCACCACATTCATGTGTCCGAAAAGAGATTAATCCAAAAAAGAATAGCAATAATGGCCCAACAATATATATATATATATATATATATATATAATATAATATAATGTGCATAACATATATAATATAACATTTGTAGTAATATTTGGTATACAAAAAAAATCAACAAAAAATAGGTCAATATGATGTGCATAACATATATAATATAATATGCATAATTTATATAACATATTGTAGATATTATATTATACATGTTGTGCACAACATTTTAATTGTTTTGACTAGTTTTTTGTTCTAAATATCACTACAATAATAATAATCATTTTTAACATGTAATTGTCAAAAAATATTGTTAAAAAATGATTTATTGATCGTTGAAAATAGTTATAAATTATTTTTGATAATTAATGACCGTTAAAAATACTCATAAATTAGTTTTAAGTATTTTTAATAATCATTAATTATTAATATTATATTTATTGACAATACTTTTATTGACACGTTTAATATTGAAAATACTCAATAATGGAAAAGGAGTTAGCCAAATCCAAAGGGAAGAAATTAATCATTCACTAGGTAGTGGGCGTATCTATTATATATGAATGAATTGACTGTACCATGTACAGCACCAAAAAAGTATACAGAGCAATAATTAAACGACAATAATACCCAATTCAACATGATATATATATATTATATATATATATATATATATATATATATATATATATTATATATATATATATATATATATATATATATATATATGATTATTGTTTCCTTTGAGGTGTAAAATTGATTTATGTGACAGCTTCAGCTTTTTAATTTGGACTTTGGAGAGATTGTTCACATAAGAATGATAGCAAAACTTCTATGATCAAATAGTTTAGAGTTACAAATCCTACATTATATTCAGGAAGTTAATTACCTAAACTAGTGAAAAAAATAAAATAAAATAAAAAGGTCTTAGAAGGCTCTCTAACTCTAATAACCAACTTTTCGGGCTTTGATTTTCTGATCCATATGCTTACAAATAGTGCTTTAATTGATAGCTAGCCAATTAATTAATTGGATAGAACTACTGCCAAAGGTGATATGATCAACGGAAGCACTAATGACTATGATCGAATAAGATGGTAAAAGAGTGGCATCCATCTTAGAGTAGAGGCCTTTAGGCTGCATCTGGATTAAGACAAAGACGGAAAACGAAATCTTTTTTACAATAATACTCTTGTTTGGTGGTGGTCTGATGGTAGTCAATGATAGTTCGACTGCAATCAGTGGTGGTCCAATAGTGGCCGGTGGTGGTCCGACAATGACCAACGGTGGTGCAGTGAAGTCCAGTGAGAGTCAATAATATCATTTTATTTTTATGTTTATTATCTAAATCCATATAAATAAATGTAATAAGAAATCGAACACAACTATTTTAATTCCAAATTATCTTTTTCTCCGTTCACTCTTTAATCTAAACTCAACATTAAGTATGGAGCATATATCTACCCACCTCCCAAAGAATTATTCTCATTATAATTTATCCATATTATTATTATTAGAGGAGTGTTATATCTACATTAGTTATCTCATACACCTAAATATATATTTTACTTACAAAACAACATGACATCTATCACTTAATTTTCTTTTCAATTTTTTTTATCTCTTTGTCGCTCTTCTCACTAACTACTTTCCTAATTCATATTTGAAGTCAAATTTCTGCGTAAATGTTTTTCTTCAGCAGCTCTTACTCAGTGAGACCATAAGTCCATATATAATTATCATAAAAATATTGCTTATTACACATATTAATTCATAGGCATTGAGACATTCATTCATGCGAGAAAAGCACTATTCAATATGCATGTCTTCTAGTTCTTACATTCATCTAGGAGCTAGGTTTTTGCCACATTGTCAAATAGCCTTCTCTAAATAAATTAAAAAAAAAAACATCAATAACTCTGAATGAAGAAATTATGTTAAGTCACTTTCTACCGATCATCAATGTTTTTCTCTGGAAATAAACAAATAACAATAATATTTGACGTACAAAACAAATGAATACATTCAACTAGTATCCAATATGTACTATATATATTATAGATAATATGTATCATATGTATAACATATTATATATGATATATAACACACGTGAGATACTGGTTGAATGTATTTCTGTTATACAACAAATATTATTGATTTAAATAGAGGAAAACTATATATACAACACATATAGTTACAATATAGTTATACAATATTCATATTCGATTTTAAGCGAATCTCACTACTATCTTTAAATACTTAATTAAAATTGAATAGAAAGAATAAATATCATATAATTGCATACACCAAACATTATCTTTCCATACAAAAATGAGCAATTTTGTTCATAATAATAATAATAATATACTACTAAAAAATGAGCATTTTTAATATTAAATGTATTAATAAAAATATTGTCAACAATCATTAATTATCAAAGAATAATTTATAATTATTTTTAACGGTCAACAAATATTAATATATTTTTTTTACAATACTTTTATCAATATTTTTTTATAATTATATGTTAAAAATAATTATTATTGTTATAATGATTCTAGAGAGAAAGAGAGTGCATTTTAGTATGCTCCAAAATTCAAGACATGAAGAGTAAAGACAACATATGAGATGAGCATCTTATCAAAATAGAATATATATCAGTTTTGTTATCATTCTTGTATCGATTGTGTAATCGTCACACTATGCAGCCATACATACTGCAACTTGCATCCAATTTGTTTTTTTTTTTTTTTTTTGGGTAAATTGACTAAATTCTAAAATGGTGAATAAGGGGACGCATCACTCCCGAAACTATAAATGATACACTCTTTTTAATCAATAATTCTGGTCGTATAACGTAAATACGTTAAACTAGTATATAATGTGTATTATACATAATACATAATATGTTCTATATGTATAATACACGTACGTATAACACATATTACATATTATATATAGCAAATATTGAATACTAATTAGACATATTTATGTTGTAAGATAAATATTATTACTTTTTAATTATATTGACTCTAGAATTTAATCATTCGCCCTTTAGATAATCAATAGACTTGGGACTGATTAGCCTCGAGTAGACCAAACTATGATTAGTAACCCCACATTCTCTTTGCTCTTTGGGCCGCACAAGATACTAGCTTATACTATCAAACATTAAGAACAAAACAAGATATATATAATAAATTTAGGGTAAACCCCCAATTTATTCCTTGATAATTTTTTATATGGACAAGTGAGTCCCTGACAATGAGAAATTGACAAGTGAAGACCTAACAATGTTAAAAATTGGACATCCGTTAGTCCCTAAACGATTTCTGTCCAAAGAAAGCTGACGTGGCAATTGACAATAATAAATAACTCAATTTAATCCCTGACAATTATAATATGATACCAACTTGGTCCAATAATTATAATAAACATGTTGCTCAAACTCTCATTTTTAAACATGATGGCGCATTGTAGGATGAGCATATGATCACACTTATTTCTTTGGTTTTCCAAAATAAGAAGTAAATTTAACAAAATTATATATTTGTTGATTTCTTAAAATTATTTATTTTGAATCTAAGGTGCCACCCATATGAACTGGCTCTCTTTGATCCACTTTTGTCAAGTCTTCACCATTTCTCATGCTAAGCAATATCAATCAATAATTTTGTTCACAAAGCTAAAATTGAAAATCAATTTACGGCAATTATTTGGTATCATCAAGGGAACAACTTTTTTTTTCATGGATTAGCCACATGTCATGTTCATCCTATCTCCTCCCTCTCTTTCTCCATGGTCAAAAACCTCAATTTACACGTGTTGTTGCATCCATACTTCCTTGCACATCTACATAACAGTCTACGATTTTTTTTTTGGTGCGATGGAAAAAAAACAAAGTAAACTACTGAAATAAGGCTCTCAAATGAGAAGACCCTCTCATATGTCCCTGTCAAATAGTTTTTTATTTTTTTCATTTTTTTAAATGGCATTAAAAATCTCTTTCAAATATCTACACCAAATAAGATCTATAAACTTCTCCCCAACCAAACAGATCTGACTTAACACCTCCATTAATCGTCGGATATCTCAATCCTGAGCAAGTTCTATCAACGCCAAAAGAGCCCTCCCTGGAGAAGAGGCTAGATCGGGGACGAAGAAAGTGTTTCATCAAAGAAGAGGCTAGATCGGAGAAAATGCTTACACAGAGAAGAGGCTTCATCGGCGAAGAGCTTCTCAGATATGGGAGCACCGCGACTCACCTTTGGTCAGAACCACCACTCACCTTTTCTATTCAATATTTTTTGGGGAAAAGATTACCCCTTTAATTAATTTTACCAACAACACAATAATAGGTTAATGACTGACATCAACTTTGATTAAAAAAAAGGTGTTGACGGTAACTTAACATGTGTTAGCAAAGTGTCTAAAGGTGAATGTAAATGAATGTAAAAAAATCGAATGCACCATAGTAGGCGCCAAATGTGTTAAGGATCAAATTGATATGTGTTGTAATTGTCAGAGACTAAAATGAGTTATTTATTTTTGTCATGTGTGCCATGTCATCTTCCCTTGGATGGAAACCGTTTAGGGACTTATTAGTATCCGATTTTTAACATTGTCAGGTCCTCACTTGTCAATTTCTCATTGTCAGGGACTCACTTGTCCACATGAAAAATTGTCAATGACTGATTTGGGGGTTTACCCATAAATTTAGACAACAATACCAATATATATATATGTATAATAAATTTAGACATACTAGCTATTTGATAAAAAAAAATTAAAGAACTCTACATATCAAGTGATATATGCGTACGTAGTTTTATAACTAAGAGTGAAAAAATTAATTAACCAGTAACTGTACATAATTTTATTGAATTTTTAATTCAATTTATATAATTTATTAAAAAATTTCAATTGAATATACTTTTAAAAAATTTAAATCAAATCTCTCGTCCACTTATTATTAAAAAAATCAAACTTAATAGAATACTGTTTGAAAAAATCTAACTTAATAAAATATTCTCAATTAGAATATATTCTAAGAATATTTTGTTAAATCAAACATTTTGTAATGATAAATGAATTTTGAGACTTCATTGATTTTTTTTTTAAAAGAATAAGAATCAAATTGAAAATTTAATGAAACTATAAAAATCTACGCATTAGTTAAATGAAAATTTTGTTTACTAAAGTGGCCATCTCCATATAATTAATCCAAATATAATAAAATAAACATGAAATTTGATCTATCATTTTTTTTTCTGTTGTTAAAGTAGAGAATTGAACCAAAAATTCTCTTTATTTATCATCAATCTAATCTGTGTTCAAAGAAAGATACATATACGGTCTCTGTTTGGATGCTTCAAAATAGGAAATGAAATAAAATGCATAGAAATGAAATGAATTGATTCTAAATCATTTCGTTTCTCTATAAATCCTTTCCAAAATTATAGCATTTTAAAATATGAAGTGAAATAATTTCATGGAATTAAAAGTCATTTCATTTCTATTTTTTAATTGATTCAAACATAACATTTCATTCTCAAATCATTTCATTTCCTATTTTTGTAGCTTCCAAACACACTCATGAAAAATCATTGTTGAAATAAAGATGATTTGCACTTGTTTTTTTCTGGTTAAATACCCTCACACAATACCCCTGCATGACTTCTACATTGTGCTTAATCATTAGAACAAAAGAATGCCTCATTAGTTCTCTCACCACAGTCAAGCCTTTGGCCACCTTCGGCAACCAGCTCTGCCTACTTCAGAAGGTGCCAACCGGCCCTTTAACCGCCATCCGCTGCCGCACGCACGTGACACACCTTCCAACTTGTCTTTCATGCAGCGTTGTGTTCAGAGCATGTGAATCCTTCTCTGGTCCCTTTAGCCAACTTATATTCTCTGGCTTTTGGTCAGCTCATCAAATTCCAGCCAGCTCTGTTTTTATAGAGCTTTTTTAAAAATTTTCTTCCACATTCCTCTCAGTGAGGACTCCATTTGGACAAACATAAAATTAACTTTTAACTAAGGCTGCGTTTCTATTAGAAGACGGACGGAGGACAGAGAACAAATTTATTTGTATCATGTTTAATTTGCAGGGAAGGAGATAATTTTCTAAAATTGTTCACGTCTCCACCCGTATTTTCTGTATCTACGTATAGTTGGGACAGAGAGACAGAGACGGGAGACGTAAATATTTTTAGAATAATACCCTTGTTTGGTGGTAGTTCAGTGGTGGTCTGGTGGCAGTCAATGGTGGTCTAGCGGTGGCCTAGGATGGTCTGGCGGCGACCTACTGTGGTTCAGCGGCAGCCCGCAGTGGTCCGGTGACGGTACACGATGGTCTGACGGTTGCTCACGGTGGTCCAACTACAGCCTGTAGTGGTCTATAGTAGTCCGGTGAGGGTCAACAATATCATTTTATTTTTATGTCCATTGGAGTGTTTGTTAGTCTGTCTCTATGTCTCTGTCTTTTCGTTTTCGTCCAATTTTAAATCCAAACGCATCCTAAGAGATGAGAACAATGGATGGTTATTTGTGTTTTAGCATATGTTTAGGGTACGAATGTTTGGATTGATAGAGCAAGGCATAGTGGAAGGTGATAAATGTAAATTTTGCTTGCTTTGTCGTTACTGCCAGTTCGATAATAAAATATTACATTATTATCTCAAAGATTCGCACATGCTCAGTGTTAAGAACACCATGCTGAAAGCACCATTATGCTGAATTCTTAGTTTGTTACCCAATAACATATAGTGAAAATATCGGACTAAAATTTTGAGTATGCTTGTCTACCTTTTAAACAATTAGAACCATATCATAATGGTTAATGGTCCATGTTCCCGAGTATTATTTAAGTTGTGTATAATTCAGGATATCTAATCTAAGATTATCTATAAATGGTTTGTATAGAGAAAAAAGGAAAAAAAAACTCCTTTAAAAAATTACCAATGACCAGACAAAGGCCAAACAACATATACTCTACATAATTATGAATAAGATATTTAGATGTTTAAAATAAATAAATATTCATATATCATTACTCCATAGACTAAGACCAACTCAAATGGAAGTCCCTTCCCTTGTTTTGTCCCACCATTACTTTTATTGACATATGGCACAATGTGACTCCAATATTTGGGACTCAACTTGGGATTTTACATTAAAAAGGAGAGGATGTCACTTTCTTTTTTCAGAAATAACATTTAAGATAGTGTTCAATAGCAAGGACAAAAGACAACAAGAAATTATTTGTTTTCACTAACTATGATAATAGAGTCAAAGAGACAATGAAAAAATGACCTTATTAAATATTTGATGCAGAAGTCACAATGGATATAGAAATAAAGTCACATTGACTCAATAAACAAAATTATTAATTTTTTATTCACTCCAATTTTAAAGTCACTTTATGCTAAAAAAAAAGATACAAATACATAAGAATGTGTTTGGTATCAATTTTTAAGTCATTGTATCTCTGACTTTTGTGAGACTAACTTCATGACTCCCTTGACTCTGCCCTCGGAGTCAATAAAAACAAACACTATTCAATAGAGACAAAGGATATAAAATTATTTGGTTCCAAAGACAAGAACAAACCGATACAAATATTTCATATTTTCTGAACTTTGAAAAAAATGAGGATAGTAGAAATAGAATAGTAAGACGTAAATTTCTTTCAATACTATATATCTCCTATCTCTGATTTGTGATTTTGTCCCTATTGTATCCATGTCTTGTATATGTGTTTATCCCATTGTCTCATATCTATATTTGTCTCTTATGCCAAACACTGCCGGGTGACAAAATATCACTTATTACAGCAATTCCCTCAATAACATCACCTATGCATTTCCCAAAGTCAATTGGGTATGCCCAAATACCACAGGTCCTAACAATATTGCATAAGTGCTTTTATAAATCAGCAATAGCTAGCATCTAACTATACCAAGTAGGAGTAGGTCTTAGAGCAGATCAACCTTATCGCTTAATAAAAGAATACATCATGCAATATACTTCCATTTATAATGTGCAAAAAGATGAAGAATTATGCCATGATAAAAACCTTTAATCAAATAATTGAAAAGCTCCACACTATATCACTCCTAACAACTAGTACAAAACACTTTATCAGTTGCAACTTACTAAGGATCCTTGCAGAAAAAAGGATACTTCTGAAAACTTAGTCATCTCTACCAAGGCCATGCAAGGACCTGAAAAATCTGAAATCACAGTTCACAACTCAAAATAATACTTTCTTTGAATGGAAAATTGGCTGGAATATTTGTTGAATAACTCCCAATATTATGATCAGGAAGATTAAACTGACGTACTTTTACAAAACTGAATCCAGGCAAAAGTTTTGAACTTTTGACCTTTCAAGCAGACGCTGCATCCGTGCTACTCTCGTTTTCTTTGCTGGCCTCTGAATCTTCACCTGTGACTTTTTCTTTCGGTGATGCTTCTTGTTCAGGCTTTGCAGGTCCTGGACCAGCTGATACTTTCACCATTGACGGACGTAAGAGCCGATCACCTAGTTTAAAACCCTTTCTGAATTCTTGGATTATGATGCCATCCTCGAATTCATCAGAATCCTCGCGCATAATTGCTTCATGTAGCTTTTAAAAATAAAGTGCAAATTATAGTTTATCAGAAAATAATCATGAATATCAATCTCTAATGCCTTCAAAAACTACTACATAGAATCTCATGAAAAGAGATAAAAGTGCTGCGTTGCATTAAAAAAAACAGTGGTTGATGCAATGCAACCAGTCTCCAAGTCAAATCATATTACAAGCAACCACCTGAAAATAATTCTCTACAATTTGTGTTGAGCTTCTCATACATATTTTGCTACAATGCCTTACTTGACATTTTTTCAGTCCTAAACTCACCAAGTTGGCTCGAAACAATCAAGAATTGCTTTGAGTTAAAAGCGAATCCAGGTCTTCAGGAAACCTGAAGAAACTTGATTAAGTGTTTCAAAAAGTTCATCAAGTATACGATTGAATTTCGAGCCAACTCGTTTGCGTGCCTGCATTAATCATAGATGACAGCATTATGCCAAAAGTAAAGAAAAGGGTGAGCCAACCAATGAAAACAAAAATCGGGAGATTTTTCAACGAAGGGGAAAATGAATTTAGAATCTCAGAGCAACAATCCAAGGAAAACAAATAATATTTAAGAAGAGAAACAGAAATTGAGTACAAATTGTCCAATGTCTACCATGGAAAATTGACAATCATACTGGCTAGTGTGTGCTATAGCTATACCGCCATTAAAAAATTTATACCCTTTTTTTAAAAATATAATCACCTAAATGGTACATTGGTACACATAGATTTTTTCAAAAAAAAAATGAAAGTCAAGTAAGTTTGAATTCCACTAAAAAATTAAATTGCTGATTAACTTACCAATGGATCAAAGGGTTTTCCAACTGTCTCCACTGGTTCAACTCCGAGTGAGGTTAGTATTTCAATGAACTGTTTATTTATGCTTTGATAACTGTTGTTTATTTTCTCCTCTCCTTCCGTCTCCACCTTAATCTGAGTTTTTGCTCTCTCAAAATTATCCAATACTGGCAACAAACTCTCCACAACTTCCCCCTGAGCATTTGTGACAAGAGAGAGACGATCTCTCTCGGTTCTCTTCCGGAAATTGTCGAAGTCCGCACTAATCCTTAGAACCCTATCCCTTTCTATTGATAACTCTTCAGATAAAGAAGCTATCTTCCCTTCAAGACCTATATTCTCATCTTCAATGGATTTCAATGATGATTCCAACTCGGCAACTTTGGCTTCATCATTATTAGCCAATGCTTCTTTATAAGATTGCAGTAACTCTAGAAAGGGTGAAGTTGTTTCACCAGCACCGCTAACCTCATCATCACCTGCATTGTCCTCTACACCAACAGCACCATCCGGAGAGTCCTGTTACATGAATGTACCAGAAAATTAAGGTAGGACAAGAAACAAGTAATACAAAATTCTAGACCCTATTATTTCCTTCATTGGAGGTAGTCAAAATTCTCAATATTAAAGATAGGTATTCATTGAGTGAGACATTTAGATAAGCTTCTTTAAATAAAAGCTAATCAGAAAATAATCACTTTGTAAAGAAGTAGCTTATAAAAGCTGCATCCTTAATATCTTTATGTCTTTAAAGTACTCTCTTTAGTGTACATTCTATGCACACAGAAGTTCAATCATATGTAACCACATTGGCAAAAGTGTGCAAATCAAACACCACTACTTTAGAAGTCGTGGAAATAGAAGCATGTGATTGGATGACAGCTGATACTTGATAGTGTAAAGCTAAGCTCTTTTATATTGTCGGTGCATCAAAATTAATCTTTATTATAAAAAATAAGGTTTAATCTAATTCCAATTGCAATCTGTAAATTCATGTTCTCTCATAGTCACATAACTCAACCCAAATAAAATAATATTCAGCAAGTATCATATAATCGCCAGTACCTCCACTCTCAATGACCAAAATCTTCACTTTCCTCGTGTACCATAAAATAATTAGAAGTTTTAAACAAAATTACCATCTATCATCAAATCATTGCCTCAATTTTGAATTTTTGGTAGCAACTTACAAAATGCAAAGTAATATCATATATATACACAGAAAAGCCTCTAACATTCTGATATAACTCTTCTCACGCTATCAAATTTCGCAATCTAAAATTTAAATTGGTTCCAATTTCACACACAACACACACAAAACCTCAGCTACCAGCAAAAACCACACAATTTTATTTTTTTCAATGAAATTAAGAGAAAGGACACCTGAAGTTGAACCTCTGGTTCTTGAACTTGCGGCGGAGCCTCGGTGTCTCCGTCGAAAGCGAAAGGAACGAACTTGGCGAACCGCATGGAGCTGAAGGGAAGCGAGGTGCTCCTTTTGCGGTTAGCAATTTTCGTGAAAGAAGCGAAGGCAACGCAGGAGGGCTTCGCGGCGGAGGAGCGTGGCGGCGGCGTGGGTGGTGGCCGGAAAATGGGGGTTCTGAAGACGGTGGCCATCGAGAGCGCCGAATGAGTGAGTGAGAGAGAAAGATAAGGGGTAGTGTGGCAGTTGGCGAGTGAAAACATAAAAACACTGAGAAATTGGAAGGGGAAACAATTGGGAAGAAACCAAGGCCGTTGGATGGAGTTTGGTATTTTAATCTGACGGTGGTGGTTGATTTTCACTGTTCTGAAGGAAACCCTTGAGAAAGATCTGGAACATTTTTTTGATAAAACGTTATTAAATTCTTAATTAGTCACTGAATAGTTTGTTAAATAAATATATGATATTAAAATACCAAACATTTTTTAAAACTATAGATCTAATTTTTAGAATATTAAATTATATATGATATTAAAAATTAGATTAATAATTTTAAAGGTTTGATTATTATATATAATGACTAATGATAACTGATTTTATGCATAAATCTCTTTTAGATGTTTTAATTCTTATCTAATTATTAATAAAACAATTCCAAGTAAATAAGAGCCAGACTTATTTTATTAATACTATAATATGTGATGGGATTAGACAATAATAAGGATTTAATTTTATAGAGTGATACAGTAAAATTGCTTTACAAGATTTATTAATAGAAATTTAATAAAATAATAAATTATCATTAAAAATTACATTATATAATTTGGTATATGTCTCAATTTCTATTGTCTAACAGCCTAAAATATTAATGTATAGAAATTAATTTCTTAATAATAATTGATAAATATTTTTCTATACATCATAAAATTAACAATCATCAGTCATCACATATAATAATCTAACTTTAAAACTATTAATTTAATTTTTAATTAATATTATACCTTAATACAACATGTAACATTGCTCATAATAATTATATAAAAGATTTTTATATATTATTATCTGAATGAGTTTTATCAAACAAGAGTTCAATAATCCACGAAAAGAAACTAGAGTCTAATACTGATGCACTTAAATTATCATATCTTGAAACAAATTCTTTTATTTACAGATACAATCTTTTAAGCACCCCAAAAAAATATAATCTTTTAAGAAATTAACATAAAAACCAATCATATATATTGACACAACAATACAATAATCTTTGCTGCTAATAAAATGGCATTGGTTCGTCTCTTTTTGATTAGCCATCATGAACCACACTAAGTCACTAACTATCAATTGCAGTGTTGGACTCTTTAAAAAAGCTTTTTTTTTTTTTTCATGGTCACTTTGAGAAGGTGATCTACAAAGAGAAACCACCTTTTTATTGCCTACTTTGTAAATTACATAAATTCGTGTATAAGTGGTTGTACAATGTAAATTACTTTTTTCCGTAGTCAATATTTCTAGAAAAATATTTTAATACACCATAAAATTAATCACAACATGTAAATCTAACACAATAGATTGTGTCATGGTTTTGGCAGATTTAGCAGTTATACAAAAATTTGGTATCATGGTTTGGAGCAAAGGAGATTGTTGTGTTTTGTGATCATTCCCTCCTGAAAAATTGTTAGGTTCACTGAGAGGAAGAGATTCATTTGCTCTGCACTATTTATTATATGACACATAATTTAAATGATCAATTATAATGAAAAGAGAGGAGGTTAAATTTTAAATAAGAAGATAAAATGATTGATATATCAAAATATAAGTGATACATAGCAAATAAATCTCTTATTCTCATTAGTGCTACTAATAATATCTCTTTTATCCTCTAAAAGGTTGCATCTACCCATATTCCATTCCATCACTAATTAGGGATCTAAATCGGCTACGATCTATGTTTTGTTATGATTAAATAAAGTATAACTCAATCAAAGACGGATATGACATCTTGGAAGAAATTGGAAGTTTACAGAAAAGAATATAAAAATAAATGCTATTATGAATAATTAATAAAAAAAACACATTAAAAATATTGCCATAAGTTTCAAAACAATAATAGTGACAACTACCTCTTTATCAATTTAAAATATGATGGCATTAAAGATTTGGCATCAAGTTGTTACCCTGCCTCTCACCTAATAATACTGTTTACTTCCTTGAGAGGTTTAACCACACACCTTTTTTTTTTTAATCTCTTTTTTTATTTAAACCAATATTACAACTTTTTAACTTGCACTCATTTGACATAGAATGATACTATTTGTACAATAAAAAAAATAGTTAAAGTTAGTCAATATAAAGATTTTGACCAATAATTATTTAATCCATTAAAATCTAACTTCTAAGAGAAACTTTTTTTTAGATTAAAAGACTGCTAAATAAACTTATTGACCGATTTGATTCTTTATCAATTTTTAGCCAAATATTTCCCGTTTAATAGATGTAAGTAAGGGAATGTGTGTGAGAATTTAAGATGGAGAGAGGGAGTGACTCATAAAAGAATGACTTGAAAAACTAAATAATGAAGTTATGAAGAGAAATTTATACCATGCTAAATTGTTATCTTTATGTTTAGAAGTTTTATTGCAAAACAATAGAAGGAGAATTTCTCCTTAATTCTCAATTTAGAGGGACAAATTTTGAGGGTTTTGAGTGGGAGAAGAGACAAAATATTTCTATTATTTTATCATTTTCCTTTTTCTATTATTTAAAGAGTTCAACTCACTTGCATAAACGTAAAATAGTTTTATATTAATATTCAATCACGAATGTTATATAAGTAAAACTTGTTTCTTCTTTAAATAGTAGGTATAAAAGTCAAATGTTTTTACTTGATATTAAATCCCAGAGTAAAACTATTTACTCTCATAAAAATTAAACTCTTATTTATTTACTTTTTGATAAATTGAGTATTTCTTTGTATTATATTCTTTCTCACATTATTCTTTTGAAAGGGACAGATCTATGTATAAAGCTATGAGGACTTATGTCTCCATTGGATTTTTAATTTATTAATTAAAGTATATATAAATGTATATATTTTGTCCCATTATATTATTAAATTTGTCCCACACTATAAAAAATAAAAAAAAACATAATCTTATATTTATATATATTACTGCAACAATACTTCTTGTTTGTACACCAAAATGCTGCCATTATCAGTCACCATAATAAATGCATATGGTTTGTCACTAATATTTGTGTGGGCACCACCTTAAAAAATGTGATGGTGGCTGAAAGTAACTAATAAATGATGTACATATAACATTGTTGATATTATTGATGTAATATTTTTGTCCTCATTAAAATTTTATAGTTCCGTCCATATTTTCGGACATTTATGTTCACAGAGTGTCAAAATATATCTATCATCTATATTTTCTATATTCAATAATAAAAATAAAATTTTAATTTCAATACACGGCTAATGAAAAAAATTATACACATAATTTATTTACATATTGCTACATAACAAATATATTGGACTCAGGTCAATAATATATATTTTTTAAAATTTTCAAATCAAAATCATGATTGATAATGATATATCTAAATCAATCAAATAAATTAAAGATGAAATAAACATGTGACTCTAAACATTTAACATAAGATCGATAATTTAATAATATTTGTGGAAATGAAATGAAAATACAGCTTGAGCCAATTTGTGTGTTTTGTCACTGCTGGCTGCTGGAATCTAGCTGGAATCCTCAAATTTTGTCACCTCAAACAACACTTGATATTTTAATTAATAATTAATTACTGCTTTTCCTATTTTAGGATATACATTTGTTTATTTTTAAACACACACATATGTATATAAATATAAATTTTTGAATGCATTAAAATCATTTATAACTTTAAATTATGAGTGTAAAAGTGATTCTTTAATGTGATTGTGAACCTCTCACAATTTTAAGATGATGTATGATAGATTGTATAATTTTGTTAAGAAATTAAAACTTCAATCAACTATAATTTTTTGTCCTAGTATCAGAATAGATATTAATGAATATCAACCGAAAGCATAAAAAAAACTATTCAAAGTGTTCATTAAGCAGAAGGACAAACTTAAGTTAATAATGTTCAATGGGTGAAATTTTATGAAATTATCATTCATATATATATATATATATATATATGAGATGTTTGATAGTTACACTTAAAAATATAATTTATTGTAATATTCAAATATCTTTTAAAATAAAACATTATAAAAGTTGTTCAAATAAAAGTTTTTAGAAAAGACTCAATTAAAAATGGGAAAATTGTGGGGTGGGGCAATTGCCACCTCCCCCAACTCAACCCTCCGCCCCTCTCATTAACACAATGCAAAACTATATATATTAACAAATTTTATATTCTAATTAGTTAATTTAGTTTCGGTATAAATATAAACCAATTTTATTTTGAGAAATAATTTTTTATTTATTTTTTTAATAGAAATACTTTTAGTACATTATAAAATTATCTATTATCAGTCACCAAATATAATAATATAATCTTTTAAAATTATTAATTTAATTTTTAATATAATATATTAATCTAACATTTTAAAAGGAGTAATGTTACATGTATACCGCAAAATCAGTAATCATATACTATAATTTAACTTTTCAAAAACTATTAATCAAACTTTAAAAGTTGATTGCTTAATGTATAACATCAAAAGTTGGATTAATAATTTAAAACTTTAGATTATTATATATGGTACTTGTGAGGCTGTGATTGATTTTATAATTTATAAAAACATTTCTTTTTTAGAAGTTTGGTTAATAATTTTAAAAAGTTCAATTATTACACATAATAATTAATTTTATGGTATATATGTAATATTACTTTTTTATTTTATCTCATTACATTTACCAAAATCCTTTCAATTATCACCTCAAATAAAAACAAATTTTTTTTAAAAAAGCATAAAAACAAAGAATGAAAAAGCAAAATAGTTGAACCAATAAAAAAGGTGGACATAAACGTTGGCACTTGCCGTTAAAGTGTTAACTCAAAAATTCATCCCTGTTGTGACTTGATAGTTGAAACTAGTCAACTATAGACAAAACAACCATCAATATGTGGAAAAAGGAAAAAAGAAAAACTAAATATAATAAGAAGTGTTTAAGAGATAGATCATAAGTATTGATTACGTCACTTTTTAATTAATAAATGATAAAATTAAATTTTTTTATTAATATATTAAATTATAATATTTATGTCAAATTATTTTATATTAATAATAAATTAAAATTACTCTTGTATAATAATAGAGTTAAATTGTTTTTTTCATTTATTTTAAAATATAAATTTTCTAATATGTAAAAAAAATACATTTAGCATAATACATCATAAAATTAACCACTGTATATAATAATTTAATATTTTAAAATTAATAATCTAACTTTTATTATTAATTTTAAAATGTTAAATTATTACTTGTGATCTTATATCCGGACACAACATTTATCATGCATCTATTATTGGCCTCTATTCTTCTGTCATTTTTTATTTCTAAGAACCCGAAAATCACAGAGCTTGTTCTTTTTTTCTCAAATTCCAAGTCTGCACACAAACACTTCATCTTCTTCTTCCTTAGCCAAAAACTCCAATTCAGATCGAATTCTCAAAGCTTCGCTGCAACTTCTTCGTTTTCGGTTCCTCGAACTTTTCAGTACACACCGTAGCTGAAAGCTGTGCATTTTCTCTCGTGGAGGTTTTCTTCAATTGCAGTTTCTAGGGTTTATCGCGTTCTTCCGCTGTGATTTGTTTTTCGCGGAAATGGCAAGCAGGAAGGAAGAAGAGAGGAACGAGAAAATAATCAGAGGTCTCATGAAGCTTCCGCCGAATCGAAAATGCATTAACTGTAACAGTCTGGTAAAAATATATTTCCATTTTTTTAATAGTTCTTTTGGGGGTTAATGGAAGTGTTTTTTTTTTGTTTCAGTGTTTTTTAGTGTTTTGATGTTATTTGCTCTGTGGTTAATTCAAAATTGGGGACCTTTTGGAAGTGCCTTATGTGAACTTATGTGTTGTGTGGTTAATTTTAAGTTTGAAACCTTTTGGAAGTGTGGTTTGTTTAGAATTGAAGTTCTGAGAAGGTTTGAGAGTGTTTCATGAAGTTTAGTTGAACCTTCACGTTTTCTGATTTTCCGAATTTCTGTTTAGATGAAAATGAAATTAGTGTGATAAAGGTATTATTACTATTGCTGACGATTAGATTTGGTAACTGCTACTTAATATGAAGTTAATTATTATTATTTTTGGCTGAAATTGAGCCTGCGATTTTCCATTTTTGGCATCCATCCAATGCTTGTGTAATATTATTTATTTATTTATTTATTTTTCTATGGTTTCTAGACTTTTGTTGAGTAGAAATGCTTGTGAAAATCTTGTTTCTTGAGTTATAAGATGATGGCTCTCAGTTAACTGACGAAACTTTGATTACTTTTACAGGGTCCGCAGTATGTTTGTACGAATTTTTGGACCTTCATTTGCATGACATGCAGTGGAATACAGTGAGTTCCTTTCCATTTTTGTTAAATATTATGCTGTGTTCTTCTTGTGTAAAGTTAGATATGGTAATAAATTATTCCGGTCCATGCAATCATACATAGTATTTATCCTCATGAAAATTTGTTGGAGCTGAATTAGTCCATGGTTGAAGTTGGTTACAATGCATGATTCTTGCAATTACCTGTTAATCTTCCTGCCATGCAGTCGTGAGTTTACCCATCGTGTGAAGTCTGTATCTATGGCGAAGTTTACATCACAAGAGGTTGATGCTCTTCAAAATGGGGGTAACCAGGTACAGGGCAGATTGTCTTTTTTGGATGTTTGGAGCCACTTATATTTCATTGTTGAAATGAGATTTATTTGTGACTGTTATTTCAGCGTGCACGGGAAATATATTTGAAAAATTGGGACTTTCAAAGGCAGCGGTTGCCAGATAACAGGTTCAATATATCTGTTTTCTGTTAAGGCTGTATGATTACACTGATATTACATTGATTCTTAGTATGGAGAATTCATGATGTGACACAATCATGTTTTGCTTTTGAAGCAATGCTGAGAAAATAAGGGAGTTTATAAGGCATGTATATGTGGATCGAAGTTATGCTGCAACAAAGTCTTCTGATAAGCCCCCAAGAGATACACAGGCAATATATTCTTACATAATTCTTTGTTTCTCTGCACAACCATTATTTTTTGAAGCTTATTTGGCCGAGTCTTTTGAATATCTAAATTTTTTTCATGAAACCAAACTACTGATTTTTTGTTTATATTTGCTAGTGTGGAATATATTTGAGTTCTTACTTTGTTCTAAACTTAAGATTTTTAATTCAAATCAATTCCGTTCTAAACATTGCATGAGTGAATGAATATAAAATGAAATGACAAAAAGTTAGCATAAAGGTTTTATTTTGTGTTTCGCCTCTATGTCATAAGTATTTGATAGATACTCCAACTTTGAACTCAGCTGGAATCGAATGTTTGCAATTACATATGGATACACTACTAGGCATAATTAGTTGCTCTAGTATCCTTATGATTCAAATTTATCTTTTTACTTTATTTTAAGGCTAAACATGTTATATTTGTTACTAACTGTAGAGCCCTAGAATCCATGAAGATGATACACGACGTGCCAGCTCTTATCATTCTTATTCGCAAAGTCCTCCATACGATTACCAATATGAAGATCGACGATATGGAAAACAAGCGGCTGCACTGACCAGGAAGCCTGGTTCAGATAAAGCTCGCTATGAAGCAAAGATGAGTAGTATTATCTACAGTCCTGGTCGCTTCAGTGATCATGCATATGATGATAGATTTGCAAATGAAGGATCTGGTCCAAGAATTTCCGACTTTTCTGTGTCTAGTGGTGGTGGGGAGCAATTCAAATCTGATGTTCAGTCTCCCAACTTTCATAAGGATATTGGCTTTAACAGTCCACCCTTTCAGCGTTCTGGTCACCATTCAAGTGAAGATGTATGGTCTCTTGCACGGAATACATCTCTTGAAACAAATGCCAAGAGAGATGCAGATGGAGTTCAACATCCACAGGTTTGTTTATCTTGTTTTTTGACTTTTTTCTACAATGATGGATGAAAAGATGCGTGCTGGGTCAAAGCTTCAACTTTCCCCCAAGTAAATTTATACCAATATCATGAGTGTGCCTGTGAAGGTTATTCACATTTTCACTTCTTGGATATCGTGTGAACAAAAAGATGTTAGATCATAAGATCTCACTTGTGTTGAAAAATATAAATGATACTTTAATCTGTTTGGTATTGGTGTTCAAACTTTCAAAAGCCACCTTTCTAAGTTGGTTAAGGGTTGACTGCGATTGGATAATGTATTAGTTTTTTGAATTTTCTTGATGAGCTCAATGCATTCATTCTGTTACATTTCACTTCAAAATGCATGTGACCTTATTTAGTACCGTGCTGATCATGTATTTCTCTATCACTTTATGGGACATCGATTTTTGCTTTTCCCCAGAGAACTATTTCACTTGGATCAGCTGACAGCAACCTGTCATCCTTCAGATCTTACAATTCCGGTGGTTTAGTTGATTTTTTCTCTGAACCAGTCCAAGCTTTTGAACCCCTTCAGAATAAAGCCTCTAGTGTTTCTCAACCATCTGGTCCAGCAAGTTTTGCAAGTTCAGATATTTCAGCAGCACCTGGGGCAACTGAACCATTCTCTTCATCAACTTCATCAATTGATCTTTTTCAGTTGCCAGAAGCACCCTCTCAGTCTACATCGGTGGATCTGGTTCAGTCATCTGTTTCGTCTGCAGTTCCATCTTTCAATGAAAGTCAACCTACACAAACTTCACAATCCTCATATGTTGACTTCTTTGCAGACCATTCTCAGCAGCCATCTACTGCAACCTCTAATGAGAAGGCGCTGGACTTATCTGTCCCTAAGAATGAAGGGTGGGCAACATTTGATACACCACAGTACACAATGTCTACTGCGCAAGTTGAAATTCCAGCAGAAGTTCCTTCAACTGCTGACACTTTGCAGGAAGGATTTGATCCATTTTTGACCGTAAATGGAAATATGCAATGGCCATCTTTTGAAAATTCTAGTGTTACGGTTCCTTCTTCAGTTATGTCTAATGTATGGCATGAGGGTTTGTGGAATGGAGAAGAGCAAGGTTCTGTTACTGCCACAAACACTCAAGTAAGTTCTAGGAAGTTTGGTGCTTATCAGATTTTGTATTCTTGTGCTATAGTCCATAAGAAATCACAAATAGGAAATGCTGTGGAATAAGTTGAAACATAAGTAATATTTTGTATGTTGAGTCTGAACAGCCATGGAATGCATTTGAAGATTCTGTTACTCCTGTTCCTGTGGATGCCTTTAATAATGTATCGGTGTTGCACAATCTTCCAGTAGCTAATGATCGATTTTTGGATTTAAGAGCTTCTGAGGTTGGTGCCCATATGGTGTGTTACCGTTATAGTCTGTTGTCTCAAAAATTAGAGAAATTCTCAAAATGTTTTTTCTTTTACCAGGGATCTAATAAAGGTGGGATTCAAGAAATTGCTCCTGTTGGTGGGTATGATGATAATGACACGTCATCACATTTTGTTGGTGGTTCATCATATCCTCCTCCTACAATTCCTCCTATGGTTTGTGCTTTTACCCTTTTGAGATTTTTCTATTTCAGGTGGCAGTTGTTTTTTAACCTTTTTGTTATGTTGTTTCTTCTTTCAGGGAGAGACTCAACCTAATGCAATCAGTCCAAAATCAACTAACCCGTTTGATTATCCGGATGATTCTGATATAGGGCAAAGTAATATGGTATGTCATGCACTTTTAATAGAGTATGGCTGGTCATGTGTATAGTTTTGTAGTGCCTATTGCCCTTATTAAACTAGTTCTTGCTAATACTAGGTATGTTTGCGTCTTTTTCTCTCTCTTACGATTGTGCTTCCTCGCATCATACTTGGAGTGACTTCATTTTGTTAGGCATTTATATTCTGCCCTGTAAATATATTTAATATCACCCCAAACTCATAGCTTGCTTATATTGAAGTACCGAGTTCACTTTCAGTGTCTGGCTAAAGAAGTTGCTCAAACGTTTAAGGATTTTTTTTTTCATAAACGGACAGTGTAAACTAAAATAGGTTTATACTGTCATCTAATCATATGTTGCTACATTAATAAATATGGTTGACTCTTATACTCACTACTTGAATTGTCATGCAAATGGAAGCATTTGATTAGATGATAATGTACAACTTTTTTAATATGGTCAATGAATTAAAATTAAACTCAATGTTTAATTCAAATTTGAGAACTTACTTGAACAATATACTTTGTGCATTTATGGAAAAAAAATTTATTTTGCTGTCACATAATTTGATAACAATAGTTCAGTACACATTCAATCATACCAGTTACTCCAATTTGGTATGCAATAGTAACACTGATTGCTGCATAATGAAAAGATTCAAATTTGACAGTGTGAATAGGGGAATATAGCCATAATATAGCAGACAGAGATGATAAACTTGTTTTTCAGTTTCCTGTTATCTTTAACATATGTTCCATGTCGAATTTCAGTTTCTCGATTTTAGCTCGTTGCAAGATGCTCTGCCAGATTCTCAGATACCACCCACTTTCCATAGTGGTATTGCTGAACCATGGTTGCCTCAAAGTTCGGTGAACCCATATATTTCTTCTGCAGGACAAGGTAGTCTTTCAAGACTGACTAATCAAACTATAGAAGTTCAAACAACATTTTATTTGTGGTCATTGCCTTGTTTTTATCTCCACTTCGGTTAGAATTATCTCATTTCTGCGCACACTAGTGAATACCTTTCAAACATCAGGTGGAAGATTTTAGTGTATTTCAAATATCCGTATTTTATTTTCAACGTACACTGAATTTGGTTAATCAATTATGCAGGTGGTTTGACATTCATGGCTGCTCAACCACCAAATTCTCAAATACCGTAAGTTGGCAAACTTTTTCCCCTTTTTTCTCCTTTGGATATGAAATTGTAAATAACGTCTTCCATACAAAAATATTACCTCAGAAACTCAAACTGAGGTGAGTAATTGGTGTTGGGGGAGTGACCACCACTAAATTGTCGTAAGTCTATTGAATGGTCCACCCTTCATGGATATCCTTATCTATGAAAAGGGAAGTCATTTTTTGTATGCCACTATTCCCAGCTTTAATTGAACCAATGTGCCTGTGATGTGACATGCAAATATGAAGTTGGGAATCTAAACTTTTGCAATGTTGTAAATCTATCCCTGAATAATTTTTTCTCATAAAAAATGCTAATTTTTTATATATTACAAGATGATTTCATTTTAATACACCGACTATCATTCAATCATGTATTGATACATCACCGAACATGATTAACTCTTGCGCCTACAATACTTGAAAAGTCATATAAATAGAAACATTTATTTGGATGATATTGGGCACTGATAATGCATTAAAATTAAACTCATCGTAGAATTATTACTTGGGCTTAGGATGGAGAAGAAATTCTATCCCTCCTAGGGATAACTCTATGAAGATTGATTTAGCAATTATGAGACAATGTTTGTTTTCATTGACTTTGATGGCAGAGTCAAGGAGTCTGTGAAAAAATGACTCTATTAAGTGTTTGGTGTGGGGGTCACAGTAGAGATGGGAACAGAGTCGCAGTGACTCAGTGAACAAAATTGTCACACATTTTGTTCACTCCAATTTTAGAGTCACTGTGTGTTGGAAGGGAGACACGAATATGTTAGTGTGTGTTTGATGTCAATTTTGGAGTCATTGTGTCTTTGACTCCTGTGATACTGACTCTTTTGACTATGTCCTCAGAGTCAATGAAAACAAACATTATTTTACAACAAGGTCTTTTCTGTTAACCTGTGTCCATTCACTAAACTGTTTGAGCTACAAATTTGTGCAGGACTGTCCAGACACAGGAACCAGTTGCATCTTTTGGAGGGAACCCTTTTGCATAGGATTGTGCTGTAAAATTAAGTCCTGAATCATGATTGAAATTGATGCATAACCAAGCATAGTTACTCGTGGCATGTAGATTTTTAACGCATTTATTTTTATCAGATTAAAATGTACGTTAATTAATTCCACGGTAAGCAAGGCCTTGCAATTCATAGCCCCAGCATTTGTAATTTTATAGTTACATTTCTTGTTGTGTAGTGTTCTAGCAGGTATTGAACGTGATCAGTGTTTAGTTTAAAGACTTATTGAGGTTATTGGACTTTGTAATTGGGTTAGTTTAAGAGTATGTGATGTAATGTTCTGCTTAGTTATACCCATTCCATGTACTTATTAGCTTTATTTGTGGTTGGTTCGGATTTATTTTTTAGATAGATCATAACCATAATGATATTTTGAATTTAGATTCATTAAAATTATTACATTGACAATTTTTAAAAAAAATTAGATTGATTTTTTTATAAATTACAATGATATCTTATGAATAGTACATTTAGATAAGGTCATTATTATCTAAATAAATAAAAAATTGAGTTCGATTTATTAAATTTCACGGGAGATAAGCAAAGTTTACAGACATACAAAATATGATGCAACATCACAGGAGAAATAATCAGAACATAAAATGCAGATAACTCTTGAGAAATTTTTTTTTTATAATCTGGAGGTGTCTATTGCCGACAATAATGTCTGGTCTTCTCGTCCCGAGAGTTCGCTCTAAGTGATAAAGGACTGACCATAAGAAGCTTTTCATTTCCATGATTTGAGGATCAAATCCCAATCATAGAGTTAAAAGGCAAGATGAACTACCACTATGTCCACCCCGCGTTTACTTTTGAGAAATGTTAATATGGCTCCTACAGCACCTCCGTACCATCTCATCAACAGCTGCTAGGACCAAACCAAACTACCAAAGCAAATTGTACAAAAAGCAATGTAGAAAAGCAATACAGTAGGCATGCAAATAAAAAGACAAAGCAAAAGGCATAATCACATGTTGGCTTTTCATGAAATTGATAATTTTATTCATTGGGTCACTGTGACTCAGGAGGGGCCACAATGACAAAGTGTCAATATTGAAATTTTGGTTAAAAATATATAAATAAATATATTTAAAATATTTTTATATTTTCTAAAACTTATCTCTTTATATAAAAATTTATTTATTTTATTTTTTAATCAACTAAATTAATTAGAAAAATACTCATGGTTTATTTTAATTTAAATCTTTATTTTAACAAATTTTATAGTTGAAAACAGAAAGTAAAATTAATCATATATAAGTTAAGTTTGAATATATCTATAAAATAATTTTTTTAATCATGTTCTAGTATAAATTTCTACATAACATATATTTAATTATATTTATTAGTGTGACTTCACTTTTACTTTTACAAAGATTGAAAAGGATGATGAAAATTTATTATAAAATATTGAATTAATTAATAGTTAGATAAGATAAGTACTAAAATATAAATTTAGGAGGGCCAATTATATAAATAAATACATCTTTATTAAAATTTTGTAAAATTCAGGAGGGTCCATTGCCCCCCTAACCCCTCAAAAGAATACGCCCCTGGTGACTCTGTTCACTGAGTCACTGTGATCCTCGCACCAAACACTTGATAGAGTCAAATTTTCACTAATTCTCTGACTCTGACCCCGAAGTCAGAAAAAATAAACGCAACCTAGTTGTATACACGTAGGCACGTAGCATTATTATTTAACATTAGTACAATGGAAAACGTCTAGCTATATTCCTATTGACCCTTCTAAAATAAATTAATGGCGGAAGTGTGATAGTATAAATAGGTATAGATTGCATTGTATTAGGCATTGGAAGATTGATTGATAGTTTCTCTCTTTGGCCCTAATCTAGAGATTTCCCTGTGATTTCTCTCTAATCTCTATGAATTCTCTCTATTTTCTATATCTCTTGATACTAATTCGTATCACGTAACCATTGGTTATTTGTGTTATCTTTTCTCCATTTTGATATTGACAAATATTTTATTTATTATTAAATGAAGTGTGAATATCTTTTAAATTTGACTCATTTAATTTATTGGATGAAATGTTTGTTGAAATAAATAAAAAAAACAATAGAAAAAATATTTATCCATATTATACAAGCATGTTAGATATTATTTGTCTAAAATTTTAACACAATAAATCTACATTTTTTTTATATTATATATCATTCAATTAACTCTTTCTATATTCTCCTTTAATATCAGCCCTCATTTTATGCTTATCAAAAAGTTTGAATTGCCACATGCCCACATCAATAAAACCCAAAAGGAAGTGCAAAATGCAATATAATATATAAGAGTGATGCTAAATGCACAATAAAAACCAGCCAAATCAGCCAATAAATGAGATTTTGGGCCACAATTACTCAGCCCATTACAATTTCAATGATTATTTGGGCTCAAACCAAAGCCAAAATAGGCCAATTGTTTACCTTGGCTGGTTTTTCATTGTCAATCTAGCATTATTGAATATATAAAAGTAGAGTAATGTTAGGTGTACTTACATCATAAAATTAATCACCATAGTTACTATATGCAATAATTTAACATTTTTAAAATTATTTATTTAAAATTTAAAATTATTAAGATTAATATATAATACTAATAGTTGAATTAATAGTTTTTAATAATTAAATTATTATATATAATTAGTGATGATCACTAATTTTTTGATATATATAATTTTTTTTTCCTAAAACAAATATCTAGTCACCTTATCATCATCATTAGCCAAAAAAAAAAAAAGAAATAAATGAGAAAGATGACAAGTTCATAGCTCCGATGGTAAGAGATTAGACCAAGAGAGAAGGTGTACAATTTTATTAAATTCCCGGCCAAATGAGTAGTAATTAACATAATATCTTTATAAATTTGGGGCCAAATATATGTAATATAATTTTGCATCATTACTTTGATAAACATCAATTTGAGTGACTCTTAAAGGCATTTAATTTATACAATTTTTTCTTTACTTTTATGTCGATGAACAAACATTGCATGGAGTATGAATCTCAAATTCATAATAACACAGATTCATAATAATAACAATATCTTCATAGATACGGATGTCGAGAAAATATTTGTAAACGGACCAATATTTCCTTTCGAAAATAGTACATATATAATTGGAATATAATCTAATAATTATTTAACGTGTGTTATATATAATGTATGACATGTATAATGTGTATTATATATGTATAAAACTAATTGAGCAAAATACAGGAAATACTACATAAAAAATACATGTGTGAGTTATTGTTAAAATACGTAATGTGTGTCACTTCTTTATTTATAAGTGTGTTACAAGCATATTTAATATATTAGATACTAGTTGAATGTATTTTTATTGTATAACAAATATTTCTCATTTAAGTTTTTTCACTCTAAAAATAGGGTACCAATTTCTATTCAATAATGTTTATCGTACAACAGAAATAAATTCAACTAGTATCTAATATGTGTTATAATAATACATCATATGTGCTATATATATAACACATCTGCATATATATATATATATATATATATAGCACATATATTGTATTATATAAGCGCACGTTGAATATTAGTTGAACGTATTTCTGTTGTACTACAAACATTCACTGTACGATTTATCTCTCTTATATAAGATAACAACAATGCTGGTTGTACAACAGAAATACATTCAACGGGTATCCAACGTGTGTTATACATAAGACGTAATGTATGTTATATGTATATGTACTATACATATAGCACATATTACGTCTATATATAGTATACATTCGATACTCATTGGACATATTTATGTTGTACGATAAATATTATTGGATAAGATAGTAGTAGCTAGGTTCCACCACTTGCAATCACACGTGACGTTAACACACAACACTACAAACATATCTCTATACAAAATCTATCATTTTCCTTTCCTTTCTTTGCCTCATTCTTTTTCCTCATCTCACCCTATATATCTATCCCTTTCACACAAGAACAACAAGAAGAATACCTTGTTAAGGAGGCAAGAATGTGTAGGTTGAGGGCAGAAGAAGGTGTTATTACTAGACTATTATTATTTGGGGTGGTTGTGGTGTTGTGTTGTTGCATAAGAGAGTCAATAGGTAGTAGAGAAGAAGAGAAGCCACTATTGTGCAATTTCCCAGCAATATTCAATTTTGGGGACTCTAATTCCGACACAGGAGGCCTCTCTGCCGCCTTTGGACAAGCTGGTCCTCCTGCTGGAATCACTTTTTTCCATCACCCCGCTGGCCGTTACTCCGATGGCCGTCTCATTGTTGATTTCATAGGTACACTTCAATTTTTTCATTTTAGAATATACATGTTAGAGTTGATATTTATATAATGAAAAATTAGTTAAAATTAATTAATATAATAATTTTGGGTCACAATTACTCAATTTGCTACAAATTAATCTTTTAAGAAAACTTTTCTTTTGTCGAAAGATTGTTGAATAAATCTATCAATTAATTTAACTGTTTTTCATTATTTATCAAGAACTATTAGAGAAATGATTTGTGTACATCATAAAATTAGTCATATTTAACCATCAAGTATAATAATTTAATATTTTAAAATTAGTAATTAAACTTTTAAAATATTAAATAAATGTAAAATAATAAAAATTGGATTAAAAAATTATTAGCTTTAAATTGTTAAATTATTACCTATACTAACCGATAATAACTGATTTTATGGTCTACATTTAACATTATTCGAACTATTATATCCATTTTAATTTGGTCTGATTTCCGATAACTCAGCGAGACATGTAGGTGTGTGTGAACAAAATTATATTACAGTTTTTTATTTTTTAATTAGATAATTGTGATTTAAGTTCTGTACTTTATTTTGTTGTAGTGGATATATTCAATGTGGATTACAAAAACAAATCATTTTGAATTTTAAGTGTCCACCGACAGTATAGGTAGGTGTTGATGTTGTCACTATATTTAGAAGAAACAAAATATGGTAGTGATGGATTTATGTCCCCAATGCAGTTCGATCGGGGCGATATTATAGTTTAATCATAGTGATTTGATATGTTTATTAAGAATAATTCATTTAAATAAATTAATGAATCTTCTTCACGAAATACGTAGCTATTGAATCTAGTATAATATAATATTATGTGTATTTAAAAAATAGTATGTGTAATATAGTATAAATTTTATCAGCTTAAATATTCTCTATAAAAAATTGCGACAAAGGCAATATATTGCTGAATGATTGGTCACAGTTCTACGGTTTTAATTTGAATTAGCTTCAATATAAGAAATTAACTCTTGTGAGCCTGAAGTGATTGTTGATTGTTCTATCTTCACAAAAAGAAAATTAAAATTTTTTATATCTAAATGATTTTAATTATTAAATATAAAAAATAAAAAAGAGAAATTACACTAAAACACAAATATAAAATTGAGCATGCTAGTATGTGTACACATTTGTTTTCAGTGACTCTGGAGTCAGAATCAAGGGAGTCAGTATCACAGGAGTCAGAGTCACAATGACTCCAAAATTGACTCTGAACATATTCTCACATATGTGTGCCTCCCTATCAACACATAGTGACTTCCTGTACTACACAATGACTCCAAAATTGAAGTGAACAAAAAATTAATAATTTTGTTCACTGAGTCACTGTGACTCTCGCACCAAACACATGACAGAGTCAGTTTTTCACTGACTCCCTAACTCTGACCCCAGAGTCAGAAAAAACAAACGCAGCCTAAAAGTGACATGCTATCGGTATAAAAAATTGAATTAAGTAAGCATAAATGTATATATGGCGTGCAACAACATATAATATATATAATATATGATGTGAACAAAAATCTCTTATTATTAGCACATTCAAGAATTTCTGAAGAAACTATTATTAATATTAGAGCCCATTTTGGTATTTTGTTTTAATTTTATTTATTTTTGTCTTATTTTATTAATGAAAAGCTAAGGAGTTGGGGATACCATATTTGAGTGCGTATCTTGATTCGGTGGGGTCAAATTATAGCCATGGAGCCAATTTTGCAACAGCAGGATCCACCATTAGACCTCAGAACACAACCCTTCATCAGAGAGGTGGCTTCAGCCCTTTCTCTTTGGATGTTCAGTTCAATCAGTTCTTTGATTTTCATCGCAGGTCCCAACTCTTTCGCAATCAAGGTAAATTTCAATTCTTGCATCATCATTTTTATGCTTTTCTGAATGCTCACATATTAACAAAATTATTATTATTATTATTGTTGTTAGTAACTATTTGATTTGGTTTTTTGGCCTTGAATTTGATGTTAGGTGGAGTGTATGAAACATTATTACCCAAAGTAGAAGTTTTCTCTCGCGCATTGTACACATTTGATATTGGCCAGAATGACTTGGCTGCTGGTTACTTCCAAAACATGACCACAGATCAAGTTAGAGCATATGTTCCTGATGTTTTGGCTCAATTCAAGAACATAATCAAGGTGATATATATATATATATCCAACTCTAATATCTCTTTGGGAAACTTTTACTTTTTACTTGTTAATAAAGAAAACTACTAAGTGTTAGTATTAGGCTTGTGTAAACTGTGATGATTTAATTTTTTTTTTATGACCTAAAATGGTGGACAAGGGCACACCTCGGAGCTATAAATTGTATTCCCTCAATCAGGTCGATTTTAGGATTTGATCCTTTACTCTCGCCCTTTGGGTAATCGAGGGACTTGGGACCTGACTAACTTCTACCGGACAAACCATCAATAATTTGATTTTTTTTGTCGCGAAACACATATTGTCTATCATGTTCTTATCAATACATATTTTTCTTTCATAGTTGCATTGGTTATAAATTACAATTTGCAATTGAAATGCTACTCTATAGCAGCAATTGCAGTTGTATTATTAACTGCATTTTCCTATATTTTATTTAGCAGTTGCAATAATCATAACATGATCACAACCACAATAATAAACTAGTTTCAAATTTGTTCTGTTCAATTCAATAAGATTCCATCATAACATTTACTTTATTATTTTCACATTCATCCTCAAACTTTATAGTTTGCACAAAATAAGAAATACTAATTAACATTATTTATTTTCATTATTGCTCTGTTTGCAATAATATTGGTATAGTATGTATATGATCAAGGAGGAAGATCATTCTGGATTCACAACACAGGTCCAGTTGGTTGTTTGCCATACATAATGGATCTTCCTCAATCAAAGGATGCTGCTATGGACAAGGCAGGATGTGCAATTCCTTACAATGAAGTGGCCAAGTTCTACAACCATGGATTAAAGTCAATTGTGCTTCAACTTAGAAAAGAACTTCCTTTGGCTTCCATCACATATGTTGATGTTTACTCTGTCAAATACTCCCTCATTAGTCAAGCAAGGAAGCATGGTTGGTAACACTTTATTTGCTCTCTTGTTTCTTTGCTTCATTAGAGTGTTACTAGGATATATATGATGCTTATATTATATACTAGAAATTGTGAAATTGCCATTTTTAAGTTTACTCAAATTTTGAAGTCACTGTATGTTGAAAGGGAGTCATTGTGTGTTGTAAGGGAGGCATAAATATGTCAGGGTGTGGTCGGAGTCAATTTTGGAATCATTGTGACACTGACTTTATGACTCCCTTGACTCTGACCTCAGAATCATTGAAAACAAACACTACCTAATAGATATTTGAAGAGCGAGACTATTTGAACAAAAGAAAATAAATACTTTCACTACAAAAAAATCAATCAATCAATCAAACTTGTATTACACTAGATACTAGCTCATGATGATGATTTTGTTTAATAATTAAAAAAATGCAGGTTTTAAGGAGCCACTAAGAGCATGTTGTGGGCATGGTGGGAAATACAACTACAATTTGCACCATGGATGTGGAGCAAAGGTTGTGATCAAAGGCAAAGTGGTGTTGGAGGTAAAAGCATGCAGGGATCCATCAGTTAGGGTTAGTTGGGATGGTGTTCATTACACTGAGGCTGCTAACAAATGGGTCTTTGATCAAATTGTCGATGGTTCTTTTTCTGATCCACCTATTCCTTTGAACTTGGCTTGTCACAACCATGCCTAGCTAGTTACACTACTTTTCTTGGAGGAATAATAATAATTAATTAATGGGGACATATATATTAGAGGATTAATAATTTGAGTCCTTAGTGATGAGTGAGTTCATCAATTTTAATCTTTGTTGAATTGATTGCACATGTTTGTTTGTTTTAATTGTAATTGAACATGTTTGAGTTGTGAGCGTAAGCTCCTCTCATTATTGTTTATCTTATGCTTGAGTTTTGAGCATTATATGGTTCTCATTCTTTATCTTGTTCTACTAATAAGCATGATGATATTCTCTCTAATATGTATTAGAACTTAATTAAAATTTCTTCTATAATCCTCTCCTAAAGAAGAGTTTGATTTGGATTTTTTTAACTCCAAAAAGAAGAGTTTCACTTTGATCTTGATATACAACATAAGATCCAAAAGATAAATATTTGATATACAATAAAAAAATGATTTAAAATAGTGAATATGTTATGCATTTTCTGATGATGATTAAGTTTATAGAGTATGCATTATTCAAGAAAGAAAGGAAGAGATAACACATAAAGGGAAGGTTCTCAAAAAGAATGGCACTCCCCCACTACCAAACAACAAGTGCAGAACAAAACCTGACCATAGAAAATTCTCAAACACACACTGCAATGGCAATTAAGCGCAATTCATAACCCCACCGATAAACTTAACCGATCCCCACCACCTGCTCGACGAAATTCCCCAAAGAACCGAAAAATATGGAATCGAGCATTCTAGAATCAATCGGCGTCGAGATCATCGGAGTAATGTCCCCAGTTTCAATCTGCATGTTCCTCGTCGTCCTCCTCGTCTACTCCCTCTCCACCTCCTCCTCCGCCGCCACTGATATCCGCACCGCCGCCAACCTCGTCTACGCCGAGAACCCCACCGATACTGCCGCACAGAAGCTCGAGGGAGCGCTTCTCAATGCCCTCGTCTTCGTCATCCTCATCGCACTCGTCACTTTCCTCCTCCTTCTGCTTTACTACTACAACTGTACCTCTTTCCTCAAGCACTATACCCGATTCAGCGCCTTCTTCGTCCTCGCCTCCATGGGTGGATCCATCTTCCTATCGCTAATCCAGCGGTTCTCAATCCCGCTCGATTCCGTCACGTGCTTAATTCTCCTCTTCAATTTCACAATCGTTGGGGTTTTATCGGTTTTTGGCACCGGGATCCCGATCGTCGTACGGCAAGGGTACATGGTATGTTTGGGGATCAGTGTTGCAGCGTGGCTGACCAAGCTGCCCGAGTGGACTACGTGGGTGCTTCTGGTGGCTCTGGCCGTTTATGACCTCGTGGCGGTTTTGGCACCCGGTGGGCCGTTGAAGCTCCTTGTTGAATTGGCGTCGAGCCGGAATGAGGAGCTTCCGGCACTGGTTTATGAGGCCCGGCCCACTGTTTCGCAGGCCGGGTCTCGTCGTGGTGGTGGTGGTGGTGGTGGGGGGACTAGTTTGGGCCTCTTGGTGGCCGGGGTCGCGGCAGGGGAGCCATCTTCTTCCCCGCCGGCCACAATTGAGCTACAATCAGTGTCTAGGGACAATGTTGATAGGAGTGGAATTAGGAATATGAGTGTGAATGAGAATTCGAATGATGGTGGGAATGAGTACTCTGTTGTGGCAATGGGGGGTTTTGGGGGTGAGAGGAATCATGGTGGGAGGGATGGTGATGATGATGATGAGGAGAGGTCACCATTGGTGGGTAGAGAGGGTGAGATTGTTGATGAGGAGATGAATGGAGTGGGGAATGAAGGGAATGTGAGGAGGGGTGGTAGTAATGATGATGTTGAGATTGCTGATAGGGGTATCAAGCTTGGGCTTGGGGACTTTGTTTTCTACAGTGTTCTTGTTGGTAGGGCTGCAATGTATGATCTCATGACTGTGTATGCTTGTTATCTTGCAATTATATCAGGGCTAGGCTGCACACTTATCTTGTTGTCGGTGTGCCGCCAAGCTCTGCCGGCGCTGCCGATTTCAATCACACTGGGTGTTGTATTTTATTTCTTGACCAGATTGCTCATGGAACCCTTCATTGTTGGGACAGCCACAAATTTGATGATGTTTTGAACTAGCATTGTTGTGTTGTTTTTTTATCATTTTTTGAGAGAGACAGAGCTAAATGTTAGATATATCTACTAATGATTTCATAGGAAGGGATTTTTGTAGTAACATGCTTGTTCTCACCATATTGCTTTGTGCAGATAGTGTTGCAACTAATGATCATCTGACTGCATGTTTGTAATGCCAGACCTAATCTTCCCTTCTCTTTGGATCCTGTAAATTTTAAAAGAAAAAGACAAAGAATTATGTTCCTATCAATCCAAATTGTCTTCCTTAGCTTTTGACATACTTGAGGTGTGTAGAAATAAGTGGTAGCTATGCATTTGTTGAGTATTTATTGATTTATTCAGATTTCTATATAACTTGATATAATCTTTTACCTGTTTCCCATTCACGGTTTTCTTTGTTGGATGATGTTCTTGTTTATGTTCTTAATAATGAGAATTATCAATATATACACTTTTGATGCTAAAATTTCTCTTACAAACTACAAAACATTTTAGAATAATACTGCTTCATGTATGTAGTTGATTTGCTTTGGTGGATGCTGTTTGCTTCAACTGTGAGGATATTGCTGTTGGGTGATGATTTGGTTTATGTATCATTCATTTCATTCCACAAATTTTCTATTTCAAGTGTATTCATACATGTATGCATTCCAAACTAATAGTCCTTTCAGGTCATAGAAAAATGCTTTGTTTACAAGCATATGATTGATTTAGCTCTGGCTGCATAAAAAGGTGCCCTTCTTATGCCATTCATTTTGTATTGCCTCTCTTAAGTATAAAATGGTTTACTTTGTTGAGATTGATTTATTAGTTCTAAATTGTTGAATTATACATGTGTTATGTACAATTGTTTTTAATAGTTATTTTGAGTTGGGGTTGGTGGGACTATAGGGGACTAATATATGGGTCTCTTTCTTCCTCTGGAAAATGTATCTGAAATTCAGGTTTGGAACAAGAATGAAGGTAAAGTCTATGAATATTAGATCACATCAACCTTGTAGGTTCTGAACCTATATGTATCAAGTTTCCTCTTCCTTTAAGCTCTCTAAAATGTTAAACTTTTGAATCCTTTTTGCAGAAGTGAGATGCTGAAAATATGTTTTTGTATAAGAAATATGCGGATTAGGTCTGAAAGTATCATTCTATGTTCTTTGTTGCTTGGCTTAGATATTGTCCAGTTTCTTGGAATGTGATTTAGTTCACATTTTTTGGAGAATTGGTTGCAGAAGTTTCAGTATTTAGTTTAACACCTTATATTTGCTATCTGGCTCATGCACTCATATATTCAGTTTTTTGAAGTATCCAAACACCCCCTTAGGTTATAATTATAAAGCTTTTACATGGTTAATACCGAGGTGAAGAAATGCCAAAAGGGTGGTTTTTGAATCAATGAAATTTACTTTTTGGTTGTTTAGAGAATTAGAGTAAAGCTTCGTCCAGTCCAAAGTAAGTAGCAGGAATTTTCTTTAGTAAAATATGTGCATGATATTAACAAAAAAAAAAAAAAAAAAAAGTACCTGATAAAGCAAGAAAAAAAATTGGAGACCAAGCAGCACCTTAATTTTTCATTTACTTTCTCGAAAATCTTGTTTCCTTCAAACCAGCTGTTACTAAATGGTGATGACTATTCCCTAATCTACATTATGTTTTGGTTTTAAGAGTATTTTTTAAGGGTACTTATTAAAATAATAAAAGAAGAAATATTTATTTTTGTATTTTTTATGTTAGCAATTTATCACAACATTTTAAAATCCACTAAATCTTACTATTTTAAATATATTTAACAATTGTCTTTAGATCAATTCCTCAAGTCACCAAAAAAAAAAAGACCACTTGTTCTTAAAACCTATTTTTAAATTAAGATATTTGGAGATAAATGTGAGATTAGCACTTTTTAAATTTGTATTATTTAAGGGAGATTAGTATAATTTTTTAGGATAAGTTAATATATTCCTTCCATTTCATTTTAATAGTCATTTAAGAGTTAAAAATTTATTTAATATTATATGTCATTTTTAACTTTGCAATGCATATTTAATAATATTATACTAATTTTATTCTTGATGTAATTTGTTTGAAAAATGTGTTAGTGAAAGTATGAAGAATAATATAATCATTTCAATATTTTTTATATAAGACTATTTATATGTTTTTTTAATACTCGATCATAAACTCTAAAAGATTAGTATTATGAAATGGAGAGAGTAATTTTTAAGAGATGATAATGTAATAAGAAAATAATTATCATTTATTCAAAGTATTCAGCCGATTATACATTGTCTAAGTATTGTAATTAATCCCATGTAATAATTGTATATGTCTAAAATTTTAAGAAGGTCTAATTTATCATAATAGCTAATTTGATTTTATGGCATCAAAGTTCATATAAATTTTATGAGCTTTACTAGGGGTACAAAATTATAATAATTAAAAATAAAAAAATTGAATCTAAATCAACTTAATTCATTAAAAATTACACATAATTAAAAATGTTAATTGAACTAAAAATAATATAATGAACAATTTTTTAGGTATTTTAGCTGAAAAAAATATTATTTAAGAATTTGTGAAATTTTATATAGGAATTTTGCTATCTTCATAGACAAGTTTAACTTCAACAATTCCATTTTTCTTTCCTTTGTTCTTTCCGACGAATGACGATGACAGAGAGGTCGAAGTCAAGCGCGGCGGAGCAAGTCGCCGGAAGCACAGACATACTCTGGGAGATCCTTCTCCGGCTACCTCCGAAGTCCCTCCTCCGATTCAGCTCCGTCTCCAAACACTGGCTCTCTCAAATCTCCGACCCACACTTCCGCCACCTCCACACCACTCTCCTCCACCACCACCGCACCCCTCCTTCCCTCCTCCTCCACCACCACCACCTTCACCCCACCCCATCATCATCATCACCTTCCTTCACCATCATCCCATTGACCACACCCCACACCACAACACGTTTTCTCAACCTCGATTTCCTCAACCGTCGCCACGTCACCATCGTCCGTTCCTGCAACGGCTTGCTCCTCTGCCACGCCGGTGGCCCTACCTACTTCGTCTGCAACCCTACCACAAAAAGCTTCATCTCCCTCACTCTACCACTCTGGAACCAAACGCGTGCCGTTTACCTCGCCTTTGACCCTCTAAAATCCCCAAATTTTCACGTCGTTTCGATTCGTATGACGGGTACCCATGGCTTCACCGTTTCGTGTACGTGTGAGTTTAACGTGTATTCCTCTAAGACGGGTTTATGGAGTGACCCTGCTTCATCTTTCACCGCCGCAACCAAAGTTGTTACCGCCCCAGGGGTTTACTGCAACGGTGCTATTCATTGGTATAACGATGGTGAGTTTTCTGTGTATTTCGATGTTGGTACTTGTTGCTTGAAGTCATTCCCTATGCCGCTTGATAGTGTTGAATGGGGTATTCGAACTGTTGAATATTTTGGAGAATCTAAGGGTAGGTTACATTTGATACTAGGCAAATTAAGGCAGAGTTTGGAGTTTGAAGTTTTTGAGATGAAGGAAGATTACTCTTTTTGGTCACTTAAACACATTGTTGATCTTAATTTTGCTCGAATTGTGTTCCCTGAATTGAGTTGGGATTTTGGAAGATTTGTGCTACCGTTCTATGTTGTTTGGGGAGCCAAAGAAGGGAACTCGACGATGTTGGTTTGGCTTGTAGGTGGCACGGCCATATGCTATGATCCTGTGAATTGTACTTTTACAAAACTATGCGATTTTATGCCGGATATGGCGATCCTAGATGCTATAGCGGTGTTCTTCATCGGTGAAGCTTTTCAATATTTTGAAAGCCTTTCTCCCGTTGAAGTTTTGACCGCGTGATTACTGATTAGTATGAGTATAAAAAATGGGGTGGAATGTTTCATGGATAACCTTTCTGTGTACGTTCATGAAGCTTTCCACCCAATTTTTCATGCAATGTGAATCGTTTTTGATAAATTTGTAGATAGATACAATGAAACTGTTGCTGATGTGTTGTAAGTGGATAGATTTTTTGGACTTATTGGAACCATCTTGATTACTTTGAACTTTACTATTGCGGGTGAGCTATCCTTGTTTTTGGGTGGGGGTGCTGATTTTATTATGGCATGCCTGTGTGGTTTGTAAATAGAATATTAGTAATTAGTAATTTTGGTTTATGAAGTTTCTTAAATAGATTAACTTGGTGTTGCTTGTGTGTCATTTATACCTTATTTGGTTTGAAGGTTGATGTAATTGGGTTCTCCAGTTGAGGTTGAAAGGGGCAAAGGGCAGGATCTTCTTTAGGGTTGTTCCGTCACTGAGGTTGCAGAGTTTTCATTTCTTCATGAGGGATTGAGGGACAACATGGCCACGGAAAGTAATACTGAGTACATTGCTTCAATTTAGTAGTATTTAGAGGAGAGAAATGATTTGGAGCCGACTCTTTTAGTTAATATAAAACTCTTGCATTTGCATGACGGATGAGATCATGGAATTAGCAAAAGGTTGACTAAAAGAGTTGATTTGAAATCACTCACCGGGAAGAGCTAGAATATAGGTGAGAGCAAGGGAGATCAAGGGGATTGAAAGGCCTTCTTGGAGTAGTGATTTTTAGCATATTCATCTTTTGATAATGAAAGGCCTGATATTGTTGATGGGAGATGGTGGTTTTTGTATCCTTGTCAAAGTGATTTCATCTGAGACAATTAGAGCAATTAAAGATCAATGGTGTTAGTAAAATTGGGTTGCATACTTTTTATGCTTGGGATTAGATGGAGAATGAGTCAATTGAGGGAGAGGAAGACCAAAGATAACCATAGGAGAAGTGATCAGAAAAGATTTAAATGCAAATAAAATTAATAGAAATATGATGTATGATAGATTTATGTGATGTCATATGATCCATGTAGCTGACTGCATCCGGTTAGTAGGATAAGAGTTAGTTGCCGTCATCATTGTCATCTTGGTAGGGCTAGGGTGCAATATTGGTCCCTCAAATTTTAAGGAAGAGAACACATTGGTTCATCCGTATATACATGTTCGTACAGTGCACTTCAAGTTCATGCTTGTCACATTGAGTTAATTTCTAGTGTTTCTCCTTCAGACCTTTGGTTTCTTTCTGTTTTTGTGATGATCGTCATCTAGTTTTGGGGAGATGATAATCTAGTTTAGAGGCTCTTCCTTCCTTGCACAATTTATCCCATTTTACAGTTCTATACGTCTATTCACTTAGCTTTCATAGAGATTGGTGATATGGAAGCTAAGCTTCTAGATGACATATTAACAATCCAATTGCTTGTAAACCTTATTCAGTTTGTAACTCTCCTAAGCAACAAAAGTTCCTTCTTTCTAGATTTTGCTTGGAGAACTTGAAGCTTGTGGATATATCATCAAATCCATAGCAAAGGGCTAATACTTGCAAGTTTTCCAAGCAAAAGTTCATTATTGACAAATCATATCGGAATAAAAAATACTCTCTATTTTGCACTTAAAAATTGACACTTGATTGTGACCTATGGAAATATTTAATAGTCTAATTTACTTATTATTGCATTAACCCTTATTAACATGTTTTAATTAGTTATTCAACCAATGTATTTGATGGCTTAAGATCATTGCAATTGTTTATTAATTCAACTATTTTATCAAGTAACAATTTGAACTTTGATCCACAACAATGTTTTTTTTATGTTGTCATCCAATGTAAAATGGGATAAAATTTCATTCTGTTACTTTTGTTTCACATATGAAAAATTGAAGATGATATGATGTTATTCCAGTCCAAGTTCGAGAATACCTCCAAATTCAAAGAGGAAGTTATATTTTTCTAATCTTAAAAAGATATGTGGAGATGTCAACACCTTAATGTGAGATTCTGTTCTATTTCACTTGGTCAATCTCTTTATGGTTTAATGCATTATACATAAGAAAAAACAAACTCTCTAAAATAAATAAGACAAAATACCTATTTTTTTCTAGGTGAAATTTCAAGTTAGTTAGTAAAAAAAAAAAAAAAAACTAGTTCATCTAGTAAATATTTAACTCATACATTGTGATAACTTAAGTTCAATTCTTAGAATTTCCTCATTAGTGGGTGATCGCATATCCCTATGAGCTTTGAGAGCATATATCATGGCCTTGAATTAGAGAGAGAGCTTCCTCTGAACCTAATAGCTTGTAAACCAAAAATAAAAATTTCAAGTTAATCAAATTGGTCCAAAAAAAAATAAAACAAAATGACTTTTTCATAATTTTGAAAGGTGTAATTTGACTTACATTTTAAAATCACCAAAATTATATGTATAATCAAAATATATTCATCAAACTATGCACTGTATGTTCATACAATGCATATATTTATGTATAATTTTTATAAGTTTGACGTGTGTTTTTTATAAATAACTAGTCTTTGTACCCGTGCGATGCACGAGGATTATATCAAATTTTACGTTTAAGATATTAAATAATTAATGAAAAATATATTTGTATAAAATGAAGTTAAATGAAAATATGTTATTCATAAATTTATTTTGTAAATATAACAATAAAAATACATAATAAACTTATTATTATATTAGTTGATGCAAATAAAATTATTCAATCACATAATTAGTTTTCATATTTTCCAATATCAAATTTGTATTCATAAAATATTTATAATTATTCTCTTTCAACAATTAACAAAAAATAATCATAATTTACAGATTATCAATCACTAAAAACTACCGAAATCATAGAAAATATTTTAAAACTAATAATTATCAATCTTTAATAATTACTAATTATTCATATCTATTCCCGTTCAACAATCAATAAAAATATTAAAAATTACTAATTCATGTTCATAATTATTCCTAATTAACAAAAAATGTTAAAAAAATGTAATATCAATCACTAAAATTCTCTAAAATATTCACTAATTATCAATCACTATTAAATTACAGGTAAAATATTCAAATATCACTAATTATCAAACATTAATAATTACTAATAATTCGTAATTATTCTCTTTTAAAAAAACATGTTCATTATTTATGTTTTACATTTCCCGTGAGACAGTTAATCAATCATGTCAAATATTAAATTATGAAGAATAGAAAATGAGGAGAAGAATGAAACAATAAAAAAATATAGAAGAAAGATGAAGAATAGAAAATGAAAGAAGAAAAATTAAAAATAAATTAAAAAATAGAAAAAAAATGAAGGATGACTAAGAAGGTAGATGAAAAAAATGAAATAAGAAAGAGAAAAAAAAAAGAGCAAGAAATAGAGATGACAAAATAATAGAGGAATTGAAAAAAAAAAGGTTGAGAAGGTGGAAAGATATATAGATATATATATAGATATAGATGATTTGACCATAATTTAACATCAAATGCTATAAACAAAGAAAAGAATCAGAAAGAAGATTTTTTATAAAATGTAAATAGAAAATTGATATAAAGAAGATTTTATCATATATATTTCGAAATAAGATTTTCCAAATTTATATTATGAAATGTGAATAGACATTTCCAAATTAAATATTATCATTTTCAAATATTTTATGCATAAAATCAATTATTCTAAATAAAATAAAAGATACATATTGGATATTAATATTTAAAAGATACATTAAAGATTTGTAAATATCTTGAAAGAAAAAAAATAAAGGATACCTAAAATTACATACATGTCACATTTATAGAGACTCAATTAATGGGTAAATTGGTAATCAACCATTACCTGTCTTTTACAATATTATATAGATATTGTGTGTTAATTGTATATATTTATGTATTCTTTATTAAACAAAAAATGTACTAGGGAATATAATGTATATTTTCTTAAATATTGTTATGTATTAATTGATACATATCGGGGCCCACTGAATTTTTTTATTTTTAGTTTAATTATATATAAATATATATATTTTGTCCCTAATATTATTAAATTTGTCCCCACACTAAAAAAATTCAAAAAATATCCTCTTATATTTATATATATTAACAATTTAATATTCTGGATCCATCACGGTGTATTATACTGATCAGCGGATAACTTGATAAACACCAAATGAATGTTTAGTAAAAGTAATTTATATTAATTTTTTTCCAGAATTATTATAATCATAATTGTGGAAATTGTTTTTAAAAAAGTGCCACCATTATTACGGTGGAGCTTCCCCCGGCGAAGCTGAACCCAGCACATTGACCCAACATCTTCGACCCGAGAAAATGTCGATACTTCCTGACGAACTATGGAGGCGAATCCTCGAAATCGGAATTGAAAGCAGTGGTTTCAACTACAAGGATCTCTGTTGCCTCTCCATCTCTTGCCGCCGCTTTCACCGCCTCTCCACCGAAGACCCTCTTTGGAACCGCCTTCTCTCCTCCGATTTTCCCCACAGCACTTCTCCTACTTCTTCTTCTTCAGCCAAATCTCTTTATCAATTCAGGTACCAATTGTATCATTGGTTTTTATCTGTTCCTGAATTTTCTGCGCTGCTGAACGCTGTCCTTGGCTTCTTTGTGGAATTTCATCATCTGGGTATCTGTAAAGTTCGAATTTTTGGTTGATTTTAGTTTTAACATGGTCTCTCTGTTTTTTTTTTTCCTGAGCTTCCAAACAGGGTCCTTATCTTTTTTCTATAGAATTTTATTTTCTGGGTGTTCATACAGTGTTTATAAAGTTCAGATTTATGTTTGTCTGTTTAATTTTGTTTTTGCTATGTTTCTATTCTTTTGAATTGTCTGAGCTGCCCAGCTAGGTCCTTGGAATTTTTATATAATATTGTTAATTGGGTATCTATAAAGTTCGGTTTTTTATTTGTTTATGTTGGTTCTGGTTTCGGTGCTAAGGTTCGAGAGAGACAAGGAGAGGAGAGTAGCGGCTCATAGGAGGGCTCTGCTCAGAAAAGAAAGCCAGGTTTCGGAACATTCTAGAAGGCTCCGAGAAATAGAGAACCGGGTGGGTCAAGAGACCACCAGAATGAAAGAATCTGCTGCTGAGTTGTCCAATTTGCGCAGGATCAGGTACTGCATTCATCTAAGTGTTGCTAACGGAAGTGATAATTGTACACCAATGTTTGCACAAAAAAGATCCATTTACAATAAACATACATCCAACGAATATCCAACATACATGGACCTTCTTTTAGTGGGGAGTGGAGTGGGTCCAGGATCAGTGTTTTTATACGTTGGATGAGTTGGATATGTATTAGTGTTGTACATAGAGATAGAGTAACTGATGTTTGCATACTAGTTGTGATAGTTACTTATTTGTATGCTGATTGCCTCTGTAACTTAAAGTGGTGTGGAAGTTTGGTGTGTAGATAGCATAACTGTATTAGTACTTGTCTTCTTTGGATTGATTGACAAAAAGAACAATTGTTCTTCTTTATTTCCCTATAATTAGAGTCAGTTCAAGTTGAATGCTATGCTGTATTTTATGCTGTTTATCGTGATAGTTATGTTATGTTCCTTTGTTATCGTGAAAAGGAATGGAGTGGATTGAGTATGTCACTATGTTGGTCTTCACAAGCATAAGTTTACTGTACTAAACCCTGCAACTGTTGTATTTTATCCATTCTTAATTTGTATTTTTATGCTATGTTGTGTAACTTGTGTTTGCTATAAGTTTGTAATCTTTAGCATTAGTAACTGTTGTGTGTTTTTCTGTTGATGGGGATTTTGTGGATGGTTCTTGTAGGCAAGCCTCTGTAGCTTTGAATGTTTGGCAACCGGAGGTTGTCCGGGGTAGGCAAAAACAGATGGTGGAACAATCTGTTGTGCCTGCTGAATCTCGGATACATGCACTTGAAATGGAACTTAGGCTTTGTAAGCAACAGATTATGGGGTTGGAGAAGTCCTATGTAAGTGTTGATATTTCCATATGTAATATCATCTATACAAGTTCAACAAGTTGTGACTTACATAAAATTGTACCAGAAAGATGAGAAGCGCAGGCTTGATCTCGCAAAGGAAGAGTTAGTAGCTATGAACTATCATCCTGTAAGGGAGCATAATCCTGTGAGTGGAGGAGAGAATGAACACAATGTCAGGCGGAAGAAGTTGAAAAGATGCAATAGCTGTGAGGCTCTCACATTGTTATCCTCCTACTTTTTCTGGCATAGTATAATTATTGCTCATATAAGAATGGCCTTTTTTCTTTCAGATTTAACTCTTGATTCACATATTTTAGTTTGACATATTTCCTTTACAAATACAATAACACCTATATTCTCGTGGCAGTTGTTTTCGATATCGTAATTGCCTACCCTTTTGGTTGTTTGTTTTATTATTTAGTACAGAAGCAAACTAGGTCTAACATGTGTTTCTTGATTGTGCAGTACAAGAAAAACAGTATAAAGCACAGTAGATGGAATGTGTCTTCAACAAGTACGTGATGATCTCATTCCCCAGAGGTAAGAGAAAATCTTATGGTCTTCATTAATGGGTATAAATAATGCTGACCAACTGTCTTACTGGGAAGGCTTTGCTTCTTGATTTAGTTAGAAAACCTTGCTATTAAAATGAATTTTGGGAGGTGGAGAACTGGTGTAATTAGATTGGTTTTGACTATGATCAACACAGTGGAACCATTTGTTCCTCGAAGTTTGATTATATTGATATCATACATTTTATATACTCTCTTCAGTCCCTTTTAAATATTTGTCTTTTTTTTTTCACTCTTTCATGTGGTCCTTTCTATTCATCTTTTTTACAATTTCAAGAAGCATTTATGTTTTTTACCCTATTATACCCTTTTATATTTTTGTCTATTTGGAGAAGAGAGAAACTACAATACTTGATGATGATGGGGTATTTTTGTCATTTTATTTCTAATATTTAGATTTACAATGGAATCCAATGATTACCTTAATTTACGTGCATAACTGAAAAAAGACATTTAAAAGGGACCGGAGGAAATATTTTGTTATTTTCTAGATTGATCATGATAGTAGACTTGTGTGCAGACCTAATTACATGTTTTGGCAGGCAGACCTTGGATTGGATATTGCCTAAATTTCTGGTGATTCAAAAAATTGCCCAATCCATCCTTTCTTCCATTGTTCTTACATGATCAGCATTAAGAACATGAACTGCAAACCTGGGGGGACTAGAAAACTAAAGAAAAGGCTCATGGAATCATTATGTATAACTTCAGAGTTTCAGATGGCCACTCTGTCACTCTTTTGTAGCTTTATGCTTCAGTTCCATCACCCCTAGTCCAGGAACTGATGTTCTGCTGTTTGTTATACATCACCTCTCTCTCTCTCTCTCTCACACACACACACACACTCAGAGACATACACACATCAGTATGAGGTGGCTGAGTACAATTTTTTTTTTTATATAACGCTTTTACTATAGATTAATTTTGAAATCATAGGCAAATTACACTTACCAGTTACCTCCACTAAGGTTTGGTGAATTTCACCTCATATTTGTTGAGGTAACATTGACATCCCCTGAATACATTGTACAGATATGAAGGCCGTGTAATTATTTTTACCAACTCGAGAGGTTTGTGTAATAATTTTACAGGCTTAGGGGCCTCCTGAGCAAATTTTAAAGAAATGAATTTCACCAAACCTTTGGGTAGATCAGTGTGATTTGTCCTAAAATCATTGAAAAAATTTTGATTGGAGGGGCCATTAAAGTAGTTATGAAGATGAATATGAGATGATGTGTGTTCTGAACTTCTGATGGTGGTTTCTATGACTTGTGAAAAATGTTATTCTAACACCACCAATAGGTGTAGACACCTAAGAGATTGTGAGAAGTGATGAAGAAAGAAAGAAGCTGAGATAAAAGTAGGGTAAGGATTACTTGTGCGCTGCATGTTATGCGTCAACCTTGCACACTTGTTGTCTTTTGCATTCTGCTCCTTAGCTAAGCAGGTTCTTAAATATAATTATTTTGCACAGAAAACCCTCATACCCTTCATATAGTGCTCCCTTGTTCCTCCTTGTTTTACTAAAATCTTATTTGATCCCAACAACCTCACCCAAAGCTAATGCAAAAACTGCAACTTTGGGTTTATTTTGCCTACTTATGAATTCAACTGCTCTTAGGTGATTTTATTTTTTTCATTTTTTGATGCAACCATAACAATGATTTGTGCAACATATTCGAGAAAAATTTAATTAGTGCAAGTAGAATTATTCAATCTTAAAATGAATTTAATCATTAATCATATTCGGTGTTGCAATCTGAATTTGCAGGAAGCAAATACTCAAGAGATGGAGACATAATCAATTGTTGCTTCACTGATCTCTTAAATAATAAAAAGTCAAAACCTTTCAACCTAAAAGATGTGAACCAAATCTTCAAGATCCATAGCCTCCAGAGTGTTAGATTCTTTGTCAAATCCATTGCCCCTGATGGAATCCCTCTTAACATTTTAATGTGAACGGTCGGATGACAACCTTATCTAATCCAACGGTATCAATCCAGGGGCTCAATGTTGACCCCAAAAAATAGGGGTTCAAGTAATCTTGATCCATAAAAGTAAGTGTGGGTCCTAAGTGTCTTGTTAATGGGATGCTGGGGTATTTGAGATTGTTGGATATTGAAATAATATTGTTGATAACTTATGTAGAGAATAGTACTAATTTTAATATTTTTTCTTATGTCTAGTTACATAGCCTTAAGTTGAAGGTTTGGTTATTTGGTTCTGGTTCCTCAGCCCAAGCATTTATGAGTAGTTTTTTTTTTTTTAGTATAACCAGGAAGTGTTTATTGCCGACAGCAATGCCTAATCCCGCCTCGGGAGCTTGCACTAAGCGGTAAAGGGCTGGCCACGAGAAGCTTTCCATTCTCATGAGTTGGGGATCGAACCCCCAACCACATGGTTAAGGGACAAGGTGAACTACCACCATGCCACCTCTTGAGATTGTTAGTTATGTATTATCTGTATTCTCCTCCAATGCTTTCAGAAGTGGTGGCAGATAGTGATTGGCCTTACAAAGTTATCACTTATCAACATTCATCGTATTGTTGACTCTGCATACATATGTTCTGTTTTACACCTGATATATTTATTTGATCCAACTTGTGTGTATAAATCTTAATATTGTTGAATATTTTATTATTTCTTGAAACATATTTTTGAGAAACTTTTATGTCTACATACTATTATTATTAGGAAAATACTTAAATCAAATACTTTATATTCATTATATTCAATTCTCAAATTAGAGAATAACAAGTTTACATTTTTTTAAGAGAGTGTATTTTAATATCAGCTTCCCATTTTTACATTGTACAGTAAGTTGTTCTCTGCCGAGAACTGAATGAACTTTTATATTTGAAGATAGTACAGAATATTTCTCTGAGTAAATAAGTGTTTTGTTACTAACATTTTATAATTGATATCAATTTATTTTTGATGAATTTTTATATCAATGTGGTCCTATGATTTTAAAATTGATTGTCAATTTTGTCTTAAATAAATTTGAGAAATACTTTATGTACACTATAAAATCAGTCACCATATGCAATAATTTAAAATTTTAAAACTATTAATCCAACTTTTAATATTATACATTAATTTAACATTTTGAAAAGTTGGATTAATAATTTAAAAAATTGGATTATTGTATATCGTAGTTGATTTTGTAGTGTACATGTAGCATTACTCAATAAGTTTTGTTGTCACTTTAGTTTTAAAATACTATAATTTGGTATCAATTTGGTTATAACAATACACCTAATCTTTTAACCAAATTTATGAAATTTGGCTAAAATTAATAACAATTGTGGGCTAAATGCATCATTTCACCTTGCAAATTGATTAAGCACTAAAATGGAAAAAATCCAAATAAATTATATTTTAATTCATAAATATATATTTAAATAATATTTGAATATATATATAATTAATAATATATTATACAGAATTATTACACCAAACATTGTGTTATAAGAAGAAATGCAAAGCCAATTTAGAAAATAAAATTAAAAATTTGCTTATTCCTTTTTTGTATAATTTAAAATATTTTTTAATTAAAAAATATATTTTTTGGTAGATAATTAAAATATACATTTAAAATACTATTTTATTAATTATTATAGGTTTTTTTATTTAGTATCCATGGGTACTGCTACTCATTGTACAATCAATATTTGTGATTTGATAATTGACTTGATTTATCTTGAAAATGAATATGTGGCTTTTTTATAATCACATGATAGTCAATGAATATCGACTCCCATAATTACATTGGATACCAAATAAATCATCTTAATTATATAATAAAATTAATTATTTAAAAAGATATTCTTTTATTATTTATACTATGAAATTATTTATATAAAAGCAATTATGTGAAAATTCATCAATAAATTTGTCAGTAATCCAGATATTACCCGATATTCCTTGTAGTAGTATATGTGTAATTGCAAGGTTGAAGGAACTTATGATTATGAGGTTAACAATTGTTGTTTCTTCTAGTCACATTTACTGAAGGTAGTTAAAATAACAATAATGCTTATTATATAACAGAAATACGTCTAACTAGTATTTAAAGTGATATGTATAGCACATGTACGTATAACACACATTCCATATCATGTATAGCACATGTTGGATACTAGTTTGACGTATTTTTATGGTAAGACAAAGATTATTGGTTAAAATAATGTTAAATTTAGTGGATGGACTAAATTGTTGGGACCGTAAAATCTCAGGACTAAAATATTTATTTATGCTATTTTTTTTTATTGCAAATACTTAGGCTTGGTTTGGTAATGCTGTGACTCTCAAAAAGCTGTTGAGCTCTTTGAGCTCTCAAAAAGCTACTCCTAGTGGCTCCTAGGAGCACACTTAATTCTCAAAAGTTAGGAGCAAAAGCTCCTTGACTTTTTAAACACAAAAAGAGAGCTTATGCTTTTTGAGAGGAAGAGCACTTGCTCAATAAGCTTTACCAAACTCACACTTATTCTCTCCGTCTATCCACCTTCAATTGTACTTTGTAAGGTTTTGGCTCACATATATATAGACCAAGAAAACATTAAAATGATTCAAATATGAAAAAGATATATACCAGCTGAACTATATATAACTATCTTTTTCTGTATTTATTTTTCGCTCTTTTAATGATTTCATCTCTTTAGTCCTCTTCTTATTAAATGCGTTAAAGGTAAATTTGAAGAAAGAAGTTGATGCTTTGCTGAAACACTCAAGCAACTTATTAATTATAAATCAAATATTCTATAAAAAAAACTTATAAATAAAATAATATTGAAAAAAATTGCTAAATTGATTTTTTTTCGTCCATAGTATCCGGAGTTTCGTTTTGACTAATCCGTCGTCCCGAGTCGCGTAACTGAGAATGACAAGTGAGGCTCTTTCAACGAGGATTTTTCCCATTCACAAGGTTCGAATCCAAGACCATACTTAATAGACAATAAGTTGCTTATCGTTTGTGTCAACCTCATTAGTACTAAATTGATACTTACGGATGAAACAATTATTAATAATTTTTTTTTCTTTTTGGGTTAATGGAAGCAGTTTTGTTTGCGTACTGCTGATCTCACAATGCATCATATAATTTGATCACAAACATTTTTCTTTTCCAGTTAATCAACATATTATCATTAATAACAACATTTATTTTCATTTCAAAATTCTTTTTGCTAATTGTCAGACCAATTAGGTTAATTGAAATTCATGATTATTAGCATGACAAATAGAAAATAATCTAAAATTAATGTGTATTCTAGAAATGCTATAATGGGAGATCTCCACTTAAGTGTCTGACATAAAATTAATCTCTTAATTAATAACTTAGGTTAGCACTTAATTGTATATAGTTTCACATGTCAAAATAAGTATATCTACATAAAAATAATAAATAATAGTGGGCAGAAAAGTATAAATATGAGTTAATGTAGGAGTCTATGAAGTATAGATATTTACTTACATGAAGAATGTCAATTTCTAAGTGGGGTATACATGATTGATGGCTTTTAAATCAACACATTGAAAACTCATCTCATCTATAGGAAGATGGAAACCATTCAATTCTGCTCTTAAATGCATATAATGACACACTGTACACCGACTCTATCACAAAATTTAGGGTGTACAAGATTCGGTCCGGCTTGCAACCCGACCTGACCTAATGTTGATTAGGTCAGGTTCGGGTCTTGAGATCTGTCCCGGAGTATTTTTGGACTAAATTTGAGTTATGTTTAGATTGGTTTGTGATTCTAAAGTTAAATATATTTTAGATTTACTATTATTAAAAATGATAGAATTTTAATGTTATTTTTTTATTAATATGTTCTATTTTGAAACATATATTAAAAACATATTTTTAATTTTATTTGTTATTTATAGTATTTATAACTTTATTATGTATAATATATAAATTTTCATATGTTACTTAAAGATTGAGTCGACCTGATTTGATACAACCACTTATCGGGTTATTATCGGATCGGATTTGAATTGCAATAAAATTACTCGATCTAAATATTGGATTGAGTACATGTTTGATCCAATCCAAACCATGTACAACCCTACCACAAATCTCAAGGAAAAAGAAAATTAAAATAAGAATAAAATTAAAAAAAATGTACTTGAGTTGATTTTAATTACTCCTTTCATTTTAAAATAATAGTCGTTTTAATTTTTTTCTATTAGAAAACTAATATTTGTATCTAAGTATATTAGTATGAATAAAAAATCAAAATGACTATTATTTTAGAATGGAGATAGAGATTAATTTCTTTAGGTAGCGATAAAAGGGTTAAAGAGGAGTGAAGAATGGCTATTATGCACAAAGAAATAGATACTGCTTGTCCTTGAAGAGAAGATGGAGCCGCTATGCACCTATGGAAAGTGACACAAACTTAGTACAAATTAATTAAGAACACACCCTCACCACTACCATTTTCACTTCAATATATATGCTGCCACCAATTTTGCTAGCTAGGTATATATCAATACATTAGCGAAATTTTGAGTCTTCAATTTATTCATCTCATTCAGTTCGCTCCGCTACTATATTAGCGGTATTTCTATTGTACACAAAGATTAACTAATCTCGCCACAATTTTGACACATGGTTAAGACTCAAGAGGAGCTGTACCACTGCCACCCTCATAAATTGAGTACAAATTATTCCATACTCGAATGAGAGAAAAAAAATTCCTCGACCAGTTATTGAGAAATATTTTTTGAATTATATTATTTTTTATCTCTTTCGTGTTGATAAATATTCTATATTTCATCTTAAAATATTTACTAATAAAGAATTGAAAAAGATTTGTACAATCAAATAACATAATTATTATTGCAGTGATGAGTACTCCTGTTAAAAAAAATGGAGTAAAAGTTCAATTCCATATAATTTTCATTGATGAATTATGTTCTCTTTATCTTTATTTGATTATATTTTATTTCTTTTAGTTTGGAAAACTTTCAATTTAATCTAAGTTCATTGTTCTCTTACATAACAATAAAATATGCCAGTGTGACACATGAGTGACATCTACGTGTGTCATTAAGTAATTTTAGACCAATTATATGACAAAATAATAATTTGGAATTAAATTAAAAATAAATTGAAATATGAAAGATAGAATTGAGAAAAATAAAAGATGGGTGCTCAAATTGAAAAATTGAGTAAAAAAAGTACTAAATATCTATGATTTAATTAATTTGCTAGTCTCTATAATTTCTTCAAATTTTTAATTGGGTCCTCTTAGTTTAAAAAAAATTCAATATGTTCCCTAAACTTATTTACCGTCACAAAATGTCAAATCTAACGAAATAGTCTTGAAAAAAATTAAATACTTTGCTTTTATTAGTTACTTTATGTTTGGTTTACCAAAATTTTCTCATTGTGTTGAGAAAAGGAGATATTGTTTATTTAGAGTAAATTTAGATATATAGCAGTGTTTATATATATATATTTTTTAAAACTTTCTGTAAGTTAAAAATCATAATTTTTTGTTTGACAATATATATAACTTATTATTTTTCATGAAATTATTTTAGTATTTTTTATTTTGACTTATCAATAAGTATTTTTAAATAATTAAAAAATATTTTTGTTATTTTGTATTTAAATAAATATAAAATTATTTTTAAGGACTTATTATTCAAACAAAGTTTATCACTTCTACCAAAATGGATTCTATTAAGAAGTAATAAATACTAGTTTATCACTTTTTAAATTATTTTAAAAATAATTTTTTAATATCAGTTATTCCAAAAACAATTTTACTAAAATTTAATGAGAAATGCTTTTTATACATCACAAAATTAGTCACTATATATAATAATTAAATTTTTTAAAACTATTAACTCAACTTTTAATATTATACATTAATCCTATTTTAAAAGTTGAATTATTACATACGATAACTGATAATGACTGATTTTATGATATACATATAGTATTACTCATATTCAATATATCATTATTTTCTATTTTTTTTCAATCTTTTTAGCGCAATAGTTGATTTGTTGATTGAAAGATTGACCTATAACAAAACTTTAATAATGATATATCCTCCTCAAACTTATATCTTGCTTTAGGAGTATCTAATTAAAAAGCTTTCTTTCAGCAAACAAACCCTCTGTGTGTTCATATGAGATGATGATAAAAGAAAGGACTCATTAATAAATCATGAAGAAGTTATTTTTTAATACTAATTAATTAATTTTGTTCTTGTTATTTGGTGATCCCATCTCATCATCACCCCAGAAAAAGCCAAAAAGGATACACAAGAGGCTGAAATATGAAACAACCAAAAAGTGGAAAAAAGGTCTCTCCTTATGGAACCATGAGAGTAGTTGCATCTCACATGACCTCAATCACTTTTTCAGAATAAGATTCACACTTAAGTGATGAATGAAGTTTGTCAACCATAAGAATTCGTAAAAAAATTTGAATAAATAATATAACTCTTTTTCAATTTTTATATATATAATATTAATCAATTCAAAGGTGAATTTATTTTTACAATAGGTCAAGTACAATAAAGTAAATACTTATTATCCTTCTGTGATTGACAACAAGGCTAAATGATTATTTAAAATTGAATGTTAATGGTACGATCATGGGTTTATTTTTCAATATGATAAATGAGCATTGAAATTTGTTAAATATGTTAGTTCGTAAAAAATGAGGGGAATATGATGTTGTCAGTATCAAATTAAACTTGCCAACCGCGAGTTTTTTAAAATGTAAGATTTCACTAATTTTTCTGGAAACACTTTAAAACAAAGGCTATAGACTTCAAATTATATAATTTCATAATTTTTTTACATATTGTATAAATTGAAGACTATAGGCTTTAAAATGTGAGATTTCACTAATTTTCCTTGAAACACCATAAAACAAAGGCTATAGACTTCAAATTCCGCAATTTCATGATTTTATGACATACAGTGGAAATTGAAGGCTATAGGCTTTAAAATGTGTAATTTCAGTAATTTTCCTAGAAACACCATAAAACAAAGACTATAAACTTCAAATTATGTAATTTCATGATTTATTAACATATAGTAGAAATTGAAGGCTATAGGCTTTAAAATGTGATATTTCACTAATGTTCCAAGAAATATCATAAAACAAAGGCTATAGACTTCAAATTCCGCAATTTCATGATTTTTTTACATATAGTAAAATTGAAGGCTATAGGCTTTAAAATGTGAGATTTCACTAATTTTTCCAGAAACACCATAAAACAAAGGCTATAGACTTAAAATTATGTAATTTCATGATTTTTTTACATATAGTAGAAATTGAAGGCTATAGGCTTTAAAATTTGAGATTTCACTAATTTTTCTAGAAACACCATAAAACAAAGACTATAGACTTCAAATTTCGCAATTTCATGATTTTTTTTACATATAGTAGAAATTGAAGGCTATAGGCTTTAAAATGTGAGATTTTACTAATTTTTCTGGAAACTCTTTAAAACAAAGGCTATAGACTTCAAATTATGAAATTTCATGATTTTTTTACATATTGTATAAATTGAAGGCTATATGCTTTAAAATGTGAGATTTCACTAATTTTCCTATAAACACCAAAAAACAAAGGCTATAGACTTCAAATTCTGCAATTTCATGATTTTATTACATATAGTAGAAATTGAAGGCTATAGGCTTTAAAATGTGAGATTTCACTAATTTTCTAAGAAACACCATAAAATAAAGACTATAGTCTTCCAATTATGTAATTTCAAGATTTTTTTAGAGGCTATAATATTTATTTTATAATCTATTTAAAAAATAGTTAAATCTCAGATTTTAAAGTATATATAGCCTTCAATTTTTATTATATGTAAAAAATTCATGTTACTCAATATTTTATAGATTATAGTCTTTATTTTATGTTAATTTTTTATATTAACAATTTATACACGAATGATACCTAAAACAATTCTGTTTTATATAAACTAAACATCGGTTCAATTTTTTAAACATAAACCGAAATAGGGTGCTCCATTTTATCCATTTCATAAACCGGAACACACTCTTTCGGTTTACTATAAGTGCAAAGTCGAAAAATATTTGCATAGATGATGTATATATAGTGGTGTTTACCTTTCTCTAGATTTATGTGTTTTAGCCCAAGAGTCCCTCCGTGCCACCTAAACTCGCCATTGACGAGTTTTCCTCTGTTGTGCATCATTGTCTCACGTTATTAGACAACATTTCTCTCTCCTCCTTCTCTTATCTCGTTAATGGTGACAATAAAAAACATCATATTTCTATAATTTCTGACATAAACTCATATATTTGGCTTTTAATAACTAAAACATCATATAAAAATTGATTTCCCACGATCATCCCATCAATGATGAAAAAAATAATTTAAATGTAGGAATGAGAACCACGTTAAAGTTAAAATTAAAATTTAAGATAAAAAAATATTAAAAAGTATTTTTTTTTTAAACATATTATAGTGACTACAAATCACTTTTCATTTCCTTGTTCAATGTTCTCTAAACATTCCCCAAAAACAAGAAACAACCTTACTGAAATCTCAAATCTGTGTGCATCTTTGTGGACTTTTTTTCCTCTCTCTTATGTGAAAATTTCATTAATTGGATAAGCAGTCGACCACTAAAATCTAGAAGTACTATAGTTACCAAACATATAATGAATTTTGCTGCATGTAGGGGAAAGAAAAATTAATTAAATAAATAAACTATATTCATATATAGGAAAATAATAATGTCATTAACTTCGCTTTTAATTTTTGTTTTTGGTAGGTGATGTTCCATTTAATTCTGATAAATTGAAAAGCATAGGTAGATTAGAAGAAAAAGATGTGCACTTCTTCTTTTGAAGGCTCAATTTATTAGATGCCTACCAAATTTATGTATGAATTTAAATTGGTGATTAGTGTGTTAAAGATATATAAAGGATCCCAGGGAAAATAAAATCAATCAAATAAAGGGTAGAAAAAAATATTAAATTTTCCTAACTTAGATGACAAGTCATAGTGTCACGTGTCGGGTAAAGTCGTTGAGAGGAGTTCGAAATCCAATCAGACTTAAATCGAATGAAATACATGAAAAATCACAAGATAAAAACTAGGTTCGATATCATATCTCGAATCGATATCGTAAGATAATGAATCTATAGTTTCTCATATGATATATACTATTCACTCGGTCTGGATTTAACAGATGCGAGACATCACAGCTCACACTTGAGACCGACGAGAAAATACCACATGATGAAGGAAATGTTCAAACTCCTAGCTAGCTCGCTGACTTTTGTTTTCTGTATTGACTGCATAATTATTAAGCCAGTAAAAGCAGTTAGGTGACAAGGCACAAAGTTAGATAGATAGAGCAAGTTTTGAGTGTAAAAAAAAAAAGAATACTTCCCTCTCTTCTTTAAAGTCACCAAGTATATAAGGCACTCACATGCATTGGTACTATTTGAAAGCTCTTTGTGGGAAGTTTCATCCTAAAAAAAGGGGTGAGAGAGAGTAGTGAGTTTTGAGGAAGAATTTTTGAATAATTTGGAGTGAAAGAAAAAAAGAAAAAGAATCCATGGGAAGACCTCCTTGTTGTGACAAAGTTGGCATCAAAAAAGGTCCATGGACACCTGAGGAAGATATCATCCTTGTCTCTTACATCCAAGAACATGGTCCTGGAAATTGGAGATCAGTTCCTACTAATACAGGTAAATATAATAAATTTTCCATTTTTCTTGTATTGTATTGTTGTCACAAGAATATTCATATATTCTGTCCTGTTTTTTGGGACTACTATGGCATATAATTTATTATATGGCCATATATATATACTATTAATAAAGTTTTGGAATCAAACAGAGAGATTTGAATTATTAGTTTGTTGTATGTGGAAAGGGTTGTCAAGATGCAGCAAAAGTTGCAGGCTTAGATGGACAAATTACCTGAGGCCAGGAATCAAGAGAGGCAACTTCACTCCTCATGAAGAAGGAATGATCATTCATTTGCAAGCTCTTCTGGGTAACAAGTATAATAATCAATCTCTTCACATCATCATCATCATAACAATTCATCATTTAAGCAATCTTCTTTCTATGTCCGGCCCGATTGGTTTCCATTTTCATTTTCTGTGAAGGAAATACTGAAAATAAAGAAAACTATAAAACCACGTTTTCAGTATTTTCTTCGCAAAATCTTAAACACGGAGAAAATAGAAGATAAAAACGAAAACCAATCAGCACTTGGGCTTTTCATCAATTAATTTTGGGCTATAATACAAAACACAACCACTTGTGCATCTGTATCTGAAATTAATTTGTGAAGTTAATGATATTATTATTGTTGTTGAGCAGATGGGCAGCCATAGCTTCCTACCTTCCACAAAGAACAGACAATGATATAAAGAATTATTGGAACACACATCTAAAGAAGAAGCTGAAGAAATTCCAAGCATCAGGCATGGACCCCCACATGGCATCATCAGACTCAACAACAAACAACAACACCACTTCCCACCAGTATCTATCCAATAAGAGCTTTAATGACAGAAGAAGCAGTAATTTAGATATAAGCATCAACAATAACAACAACAACAATGGCTCAGTATCATCATCATCAACAACATATGCATCAAGCACTGAGAACATCTCAAGGCTCTTAGAAGGTTGGATGAGAGCTTCTCCAAAGTCACAGCAACTGAAAGGAACACAAAACCAATTGGAGATTCAAGGATTTGAGGAACAGAGCAAGCTAGTGAAGTCTGTTTCTTTGCCTGCTTTGAACCTTCAGCTTCAAAACAGGACAAAACTAGATAATAATGATGATGAGAAAGAGTTTGATTCTATTTTGTCATTTGAGAATCTTAATAGTGCTGCTTGGGACAAATCTACTTGTGATTCCATGCCTGAAAATGAAAAGAGTGATCAAAAGGGTCATCATGATCATGATCATAATCATGATGGGGCAGAGAAGAATTATAGGCAAAAATCTGAGAACAGTAATAGTAATAATGGTGCTCCTCCTTTGTCATTTCTTGAGAAGTGGTTATTGGATGAAAATGTTGGTCATGGGGAGGAGATGATGGAGTTATCTTCTCCTATGTTCTAAAGTATTAACATTGAAAAAATAAGAAGAAGAAAAAAAAAAGGAAAATTGGTGGAATCAATCAAAAATGTCCCTAAGTTTGGGATGTGACAATTATTCAAACACTTGGTGTGCAGAGAGGAAATTAAAAAGAAAAAATGATTGAAGAAGAAGAAGAAAGAGGAGGAAACTGATCTTTGATCTGATGATTAGGGTAAAAAAAAAAGATGAATCCTTTTACATGTTTGTGTGTTGGAGATTCTGAGAAGTTTGGGATCTCTAATTTCATCTTGTAACTTGATTATTATGTTTATGATGATCATGATGAATGGTTTTAATTATTTTCAAATAATTAAACTTTATTTGTTGCATCTTTAATCTTTGTCTAGAGAGCTTCATGGATAATTCATGTTAATTGACTTTACTTTAGGCCACATATTAATAAAATGAAAATATTTTTTTTACATCACAAAATCAATCACTAGTCATCGACTACTATATACAGCAATCTAAATTTTTTAAATTATTAATTAAACTTTTTAATATTATACATTAGAGTTTAATTTTGACACTGACAATGTTAAGATGTTTTACATTGTCATTTAATCAAAACATTCTGTTTGTATGATTTTTTCAAGTAGTGTGAGAGAGAAAATAATCTTGACTGACGTGATAGCATATAATTAGATGACTGTATAAAAAAATTATACATTGTTAGTGGATAAAAATTAAATCCAATACATTAATTCTATTTTTAAAATTAGATTAATAACTTTAAAAAGATAAATTATTTGCTATAGTATCTAATTGTGGTTGATTTTATAAAGCATTACTTTTATAAACTAACACTCATAAATGAAGATTTGACAAATTTTCGTGATGCCTACTCGAATTAATAATAGTGAATAATCCTTTCAAATATTTGCATGAAGGAAAACTCCATAACTTTTCTGATATATTTCATAATAATAATAATAATAATAATTTCTGATTTTATTGTGTATATAGAAAATTAGATTAATTTCAATATTGAAAAACCATTATTCCATGCATGATATATGCATATTATTAACACGTATTACAATATCAGAGTCAAAAAAGCAAGTAGCATAAGATATTATTTATTATACATATTTAAAATATAGATAAAGAAGAAAATAATAATAGCTCACTTAATTATAAAATAACGCAAAACAACATTTTTTTTAAGATTAGTATTGATATATTATTAGTGGTAAATATTTTATATTGTCAATTAGTTACGTAGCATGATAAATATATGACTTTTGAAGTAGTTTGAATATTTTTCCAAAAACCTTTTATTTATACCGATATTACACTAAAATTACTTGCTAAAATAAGAACATCGAAAAATTTCTCATCACCTCATTATCAATAATTGATAGTATATAGGAAAAGTATTTATGACGTGACAATTGTGTCCAAGTGGACAAGTTAATAGACATAAAATTAAATCTTTGATATTGTCGCCATTAAACTTTTATTGGCTAACTTCAGTGTATTATCATGCTAATTAAATCATTAATTGAATTATTAATTACTATTAAATCAATCAAATACATGGAAACAAACCATGCGATTTGTTTTTCCATTTTTTTATTGTGTCCAATCAATAATTTTGAGAAAAGTCACAAGGATGTCGTACATTATAACAGAGATGAATACTTACATGTAATATTTGTCATATAACAAAAATATGTAAAACTAGTATCCAACGTATGCTATACATAATATGGAATGTGTGCTATATATAACACATATTTCATATTATATATAACACATGTTGGATAATAGTTAGACTTATTTATGTTGTATGACTAACATTATTGATTATTGAATACTTAAATAAGGCAACAATGGCCACAAAATGAAAAAGGTCTCCAAGGCCATGATCTTAAGTTATTTTTCATAAATCATATATAATTTTTATTTATCTATAATGTGAAATGGGAATGAGAATAATGGTATTTGTGAAATAAAGTATATAGCTATATATATATATATATATATATATGAGTGAAACATCATGTTGTCACGAAATTCTTGCTACCAAATAAGGTATTAATAAAAGTAGTCATTTCCATTTGGAAAATTATTGTTTTTTGTATATGGGAAGAAGAAGCATGTGATCTTCTTTTTACCTTTCGGTGCTGTTCTATGTGTGAGAAGCTGGCTATACCAAATTACCATTGCTAAATCTCATGGATGCTATATATGAGATCCAAACAATTCTTAGATGGTCTCATCTTTTGGACTTTGAAAAACATTCACAACTACATATTTTAATTTATAACATTCAAAACTTATATAAAAAATTATAAATATTATTATGTATTATATATTAAATGTGGTTCGTGTCAGAACCACCTAAGAATTTTTTATGAGATTGGAGTGGTATACAATCAACTCTCGATCTCAAGGTGAATTGGTGGACCAATCACACGATGACATGTGGGAATGAATCATTTCTTATGAAAATTCAGCATGAATTTATAGTGTGTCATCTTTTGAGCTTTATTTTGTAAACTATATACGATAATAAGATAAGATGAAATACAAATTTGCAAAAATCAAAACATTATTCAACAGTTGTATAAATTGTATACAATGATTTCTTTTTTGTTGTAAAATTTAGCGTTGTTGTAGCCGAAATTTTATAGTATAGTCAAGAGATATTCTATAATCTAGGGTTAGAGCCAAATCTTCCCTTATAATAGTAATAATAATAATAAAATTATACTTATAAAGTTGGTGAAAAGATTTATTTTGGATGTGATGTTGCAATTTGCAGTAATCGATCTTTATTAGATATACATCTTATAATTCCAATAATAATGCTGATCAACACAATAAATGAATAGTGATTATTGAGAATTGATAATAATTAATAGAGTAATAACAACAATAATTTGATGTTAAAATTGCAATGTTTATCATACAAACGTAAATTAAATACGTCCAACTAGTATCCAACATGTACTATATATATATATGATATGGAATATATGTTATACATATGTGTGTTATACATATAACATATATTTCATATCATTTATAGAATAAATTGAATACTAGTTTGACATATTTCTGTTGTACAATAAACATTATTATTAAAATTGTGGATAGGCTAGCTTGACTTAAAGACTACTATAAATTTATATATTTAATGCAACAGCTTTGAGACTAAATGTGGCATGCTGTTATTGGCAGAGTGGACAACTAGAGATGAGGTGCATCATTTAATATCATTTCTATAATTTTTCGATCTAAATTAAATTAAAGCAGAATATTTAATATGTAAACGTGAAAGCAATTATTTTTCAGGGCTAAGGCTTCGCACCTAGGAGTAATAGTAATTACCTATCTTAATTTATCTTCAAATCAAATCACATTAGGCCAAAGAAATAATAAAAAAAAAGAACAGAAAATTAAATATCCTTGTAAAGTTTCCGAAATAAGTATATTCATGTAAAAATTATACTTATTTTTACTTAAGTTTGATCAAATTTGTATTGGTTTATGTATTTTTTTTTATAAATTTTTTTAAACGATTCTGGTATTTGTGAACAAAAATGCTACATTGACTACAATGTTAATTTCTTGAAAAGACATACAAAGAGTAAAATGTTACGTTCCAACAAACATCACTCATTTGTATTAAATTTATAAAATTATTACAAAAGTCTTCTTTGTCTTAGAAGATCAATATCATAAGAGGAATCTTACTTGTACAATAAAATGTTATACATATTTATTTAACACTTATCTTTACGGTTGGAGTATAATGTAAATTCATTTTTTCTTTAAATTGTTACAATCTAATGGTAGAAAATATTGTTATACAAGTGTTGTATAATTTTTATCGTACATGTAACATTTTGCATATTATAAATAGGGAGAAAACTATATATGATAAATATAATTTGATTGAATTTGAGAGGAGTCTAATTTTTTTATATATTGAATGTCTTCCCATATTGTTACTATCACATGTAGGAGTAGTTAAATTACCATACGTACTCTCCTTTAGGGAAAAAGAAAGTGTTATGGAGATGGATGGAAATAATAATTATTATTATTTTTGCATCCTGTGAAACTGTCAAGGTAGAACAGAACAGAGAATGCATGTGAGCTAATAACTAAAAGGTGAAAAATAAAAGAGAGAAAAAGAGGCAAATAAATGAATGGTATGTAGGGAGGGGGTGCTGTGGTAGACAAGTGTTGGATCATTTATGTTGTGATGAATATGCCCCGCATGTAGGCCACACCTTCCCTACTTTTTTGGGTAACCAATTTTGTGGGCCTCCAATATTTCCTACCCTAATCAACCTGTAAGATTATTTGTATGAAAAAATCTCGATAATTTTATATTAATAGTTAAATAAAGTGTAGATCTCATTTAAGTATGATTAGTACACTATTAGATGGTTAATATGAAGTTTTTAACATAGAGGTCGAGATATTTTTCATTTGTATAACATTTTTTCTAATAAAATGATGTTTTCCTCTTATTTATTTAGCGTAAATATATATTTTGGTTCCTCAAGATAAATATAAAAAGGACAAAATAGTTTGTCATGATACAAACATGATAATGTAGTCTCCCAAGATTTGACGTGATAGATAAAATAATCTTTCAAGATATGAAAGTGACAACATGGTCCTTAAAGATTGAAATTTTAGAACAACAAAATTCCTCAACATATTCTATATTTTCAATTTTGAATGACCATATTGTCCTAAAATTATTCCAACCTTAAACGATAATGTTGTTACTTTCATATTTTGAGTGACTATTTTATCCATCATGTTAAATCTCGAGGAACCAATTTAGAGGACTATGTTATCTTTCACATGACTTGAGGACAAAATGAGATAATTACTCATTTATTTATCTATGTATGTATATTTAATTTGATTTTTATATCACAAATGCTTGAGGCACAACAAAAAATCAGCCAACAAAGCTCATCTAACACTTTATGGCCCAAATAACACTTTTAATCATGAGTATATTTTTAATGGGCTTGGTGATTGTGGCCCAAATTTCTATTTGTTAACTGTTTTGGCTGATTTTTTGTTGTGCCCCTAATAATGCTCTTTTTATATTTACTTTTTTTTCCTCTGGTTATGGCACCTACTTGGTACGTATATTTATTCCTTCTGGCAACAATTGATATTTCAACACACACAACAAAATTCACACGCCGGTGCTGACATTCAAGACGTTTATCCCTTCATCACTTTGATGTTTCTTTTTAACCGCATGTACATTAATTAGGTCCAACAGATTTCCAAAGGACACACAATTTATTTTAGATTAACACTTCCTACTCCTTAAGTTGTATTTTTATTTTTTTGTAATTTATAAAAATTGATAAAAAAATTGAATAGTAAAAAAATAATATGAAAGATCTAAAGGTGGAAAAAGGAAAAAAAAATTAGAGTTATTTGTGTTTAGAGATTGTTATATTTTTCATTTATTTATTTTTGTAATTTTTAATTTAACTTTTAGAATTCAAAATATAACTACTTAAATGAGTATGGACATAAAATAATAATTATTTTTTAATCTCCTTTATATAATTGTATAGATTAACCGTAAATTGATATAGTTTTATTAAAATAGTTAATATATATATATATATATATATATGTATAACACAGTAATAGTTAAAATATATTTTTGGTCTAAATATGCAGCTAGGTATTACTTCTCATTACCACAACACCATTTGTTTGAGTTATAAAAAGAAAAAAGAAAAAAAGGAATAAGTTAAAAATGAAATGTCATCATGTTTGATTTGGTCTTTATATATGACAAAGTTTTTTTCACTTTGGTCCCTACATTTCACAATAACTGAATGTTAACATCACAACATTATGATGTAACAGTCTATAACAGATCGCAGGATAAAATATGGACCAAACAAAATAAATAAGCATTATGTAAATCTTAACGATCAGATTTATATATATGTAAACATGTTTGTCTCAGTTTTTTCAGAAAATTATTCTTAATTGAGTGAAAAATATATTTGAAAATTTTGTTATATCCTCTAACAATAACTATATTTCTTTGATACTTTCTTAAAGTACATTTAATATATGATCCACAAACATTAACATTTAACAATATCTTATTCTAAAAGTTTTACAGAACTTTCAAACACATCACAATGAATTACTCTATGCATACTTATGAAATACACATTAAATATGTTTGAGGATGACAATCATGCAAGAATTCTTGTTCTTTCAAACTCAGTTCTACCTTCTTACATATATATATCCATGTGAAAAATGTGATTTCAAGGTTTATGATGATGAAAATATGGAGTGTTAGTCATTGTCAGTTTGTCATCATAGGAACAATATATAATTGTAAGCTGCTTTCATCCATGCATACAGGAGATCCCAAATCTGCATTCCTGTATACCCTATCCATTATTATGGCAACCAATTCATAATATATATATATATATATATATATATATATTTGTCAATATTAATGATTTACTCTTCAACTAATCAAGTTATATGTTATGAAATGTTAACCTCATTCAAATAGAATTTACACATCATTTAGTAGTAGTTTCAGAAGAAAAAAAAATACAACTATACTTCTTTTTAGACTAAATACTCATTTTAGTTCTCCAGAAAAATTATCATGGGAATTGGTCCCTCAAAAATTGGAAAATCTAATATTGGTCATTCACATTTCAAAAAAGAGGACAAATTTATTATTCCATACAACTAAAAAATCATTGTACAAACATGTACAAAAAAACAAATTTACCCTCCTTTTTTGAAAAATGAAGAATCAATATTAAACTTTCAAATTCTGAGACACTAATTTACTCCGTGATATATTTCTAAAAGACCATTTTAAATATTTAGTCTCTTTTTATTTACCCCTTCGGTATAGTGCATAACTTAGCTGTGCTGGAACTGTAAAGTTGAATTGTGACCAAACGTGCTTTTGGCAAAGTTGTGTTTTAATGACACAAGAATGACCTAGTTTGCATTTTTTTTAATTAATGCATAGACGTCAGCACACAATCTAGGCGCAAAATCTATGAAGAAACATATATTCATAATTCAAACACATTATTTTTAACCTAATAATTTAATGAAGGTTGGTGGTAATTTATGTTTCATAGGTATGCATATAGTATCAGTATCGGCACTAGATCCGGATATAAAGTACAGAATAGTGGAATTTTGGAAACATTGAAGTACGGCTATAAGATAAATGTATTTTTTAAAATGTTTTAACTCCAAGTTTTTATCAAAACACCTATATAAAGTTATATCAAGCAAGCAATTAATTGTAAAGTTATGTACCTAAAAAAATTAAGCAAAGAATGTCTCAAGAGAGACACAAGATTTGAAAGATAAAGGAATCGTTTGTTTCTTTTAAAAGCTAGCTAGCTAATTTAATTGTAAACTTGGATATTTTGTAAGGATTAATTTGTAATTGACATTAAGTTATTGTAATATTTAATAAACAAATACATAAATATTCAATACTATCGATATAAATGCATAATCTCATATAAATAAGCAATAACCTTACCATTACGTTAAGACTCATCGTAACGCTACCGATATGAATATGGCAGTCATTTAAAAGTACCCGTGATTCATATGTGCTAATAGAGTAAAACCCCATTACATCTGTTAGCCAACATTACAATAATAATTTGTACCTAACATTGCATAGCTGTCATGTGATAATAAGAACCCCTCAAATTGTTATGATCCTCATGAATAAGGCTTCCCTTTTGTGCAAGACACAAAACTAGTACAAAAATGGGACCACAAACTAGATGCTCTGTGAAGGTTCATCCTCCACGCTGCACTTGTTAAACTTTTAAAGGACTTGTGGCACTTCTTCATTAAGGACATAGAATTTTCAAAAAACAAAACATAGCACTGATTTTTTCCTCTACTCTTTACTCAGGACATAACAAGTCAGCATATACAGGAATTTTAAGCCAATAGAATGAAAAGACTAAATGGGACAACCTGCTAAATCATTGTTATTGCCAATTACTATGTGATCCCACTGCTTTCAATGCAATTTAAGTTTTGTCCTATTCCTAAAATAAAACTATTAAGTTTCTCAATATCCCTTACCCCTACCCCTACCCCTCAACCCTCTTTTCCCTTCTTTCTCTCTCTCTCTCTCTCTCTCTCTCTTTCTCATCCTAATGTAAATCAACATCCATGCTATAATGTGGAAAATGAAGTGGTTTGCTTATTGTAAGTCCACAGCATTTAATTGGCCTTCAGATTAGGCTAAGCATATGGTCCAGTGATGGCAGAGAGGAATTGGCAATTTCTTAAAAATAATGATGGGGAACATATTGTAGAACCAGCCTATGAGATACAAATGTCAGTTTCAGCAGTAATAAAGAATCTGCTAGTGTTAACCTTGTACTATAGTTGCAGTATGGCCAAAAAATAAAGAGGTGTTGCTCAAAATAGAAGAGGTATTTATATGGGAATTAAATTTTCATTTATGTAATCCACCCAAAAAAATAAAATCATTTATGTAGCTGGCTCCTCTATTTTGAGACCTGGGATGAAAAAAATTATGCAATGTGTGCTTTGACTATCAGGTGATGTTGCTATTATATATTCAGTATATTCTGAAACATGAGGCAAAGTTTCCACTGATATAATTTTGGAAGAAAACAGTAACGAAAAACAAAAGTACCTAAAATCAATAATTCAAATCTTAATCTAGAGTTGGAGAGATTAGCATCCAACCAAAAAAAGTAGGAGAATTTGAAAACTACAACTTTACTGGATGATAATTAGCTTAACCAACTAGTTTTGGAACTGACTTCCAAATAACTCTTTAAATTAAAACTTTCCATTTCAAATAACATTGGACTATTACTATTAAAGCAAATCAGCAGATTTTAGTAACTTTTTTAGGAGTTTCCTCCTTGCACTCAATAATTTGAATTATAGTTTCTGTGCTATTTTAAGATACAATATTTAATCAGTACACAAGCACTAATTCTGCTGAATGAATAATGGCATTGCAAAAAATAGAACCATCATCGATCATACTATGGTCAGTATGTAATGCTTCCACATATATCTACATATATGATACATGGTAAGAAAATAGAAAAATTTAAAAATGTCAATAATACGGTCTAACATGAGAATATTTTTTCATAATTGATTAATAGGGAAGGGAAGATGAAGGAACTGAAAAGAATAGATTGGAATGAAACACAATACTAAGAGCAAAAAAAAGATAAATATTAAAGAAATCAGGCATACATCAAGTTAGTCCTTTTTGCATCATGTTTTTACCTCAGCTCCAAGAACTGTGCCTTGTTCAAATTATGCATCTGATGCAAAAATTTCAAAGATTAAAATAATAACTGAATATCAGTGGCCTGTTAATGTGTATATATTGTGTGTGATGATACCTATACAAAGCATAAGGCAGCTACTTCCTTGAATGATGCCACAGGAGCAGCTCCAATATCCGAGAGGCGAGTCCAGTGTCCACAGCTTTAAATGGCCATTATCACATTTTCTGAACCTCTTCATAGATAGAATGGAAGAGAGGAGTGGAAATATACCTCTCACCAAAACTAGGAAAGATAACCTTCAATTATGCCAAATAAGAGGGGAAAGAGGAATCAACATCCGGAAGCATTAACAAAAGAATAATTTCTCATGAATGTAACAAAATAGAGCATCTGAATTCATGCATTCTTTGTACACTCATGTTTTTCAATTTTCATCAATGATAATTCTGAGGCAGCATCAATGTGAAGTTTGCATAGGCCCTTATTTGCAATATTTCAAAAATCTGACCAGTCATTAAACTGGCTAAGGATCTAGTTTACATTTTACTGGTCCAACCCTAGTAAAATGTGGTCAAACCCGTAACAATTAAATATATATAGCCTTCAATTACATATAATGCATTTAAGAATAGAATATCATCTTAATTAAATAGCATGCATTCTTAACAAAGCTGAAAATTTGCAAACAATAATTAATAAACATTAGCCTAATATCTACACTCTACAACCAATAAAATCTCAAAGCCCAACATCAGTGACAAGAATAGCTCCATGTCTAGTCATCAATGTCATGTAGGCTCATTAGGGTAGCAACTAGAAGCAGCTCCAATTTAATTTGGGGCAGAAGCAGCCCCAAAGGAGATGGAAATAGGAACAGAAGCTCAAAGTTTGTTATTTTATGGTTGACACCATAAAACAACATCACTTTGCTTTTCTAAAAGGGAACTAAAAACTCAAAACAATGTCATATAAAGGAATTTCAAGATTTTTAAAAATCCGGTTCAACTTGGTGAACCACTGGCTTTAGTGCAGTACGATGGTCTTTGGAGCTCCAATTTTCTGGGCTGACTGGTCAGACACTTGACTAGTTCTCCAGTTTTCCTGTACAACCAGCCAATCTGATCCCCCTTTCCCACTTATGCTTATTTCTCACCACCTTTTACCTTGCCAACAAGAACAAGGCCTCTAGTAGAAAGGGAAGCACACAAACCCAACTTCATATAAACCCAAAGCAAATTCAATTAGAAGCATCATGACTCTAGAGGAAATTTAACCATGAGAGGCTAATTTTGCAAGGATTCATCATGATCTAATTACTTAGGAGATAAGAATACCAAAACTAAGCATGTTTAATCAACAAGAGAATAACATAACATGTGGGCCCTGTAGAGAGTAAAATGAACTGTAAAGTGAATTCTACAACTCAAGCTTGAAATAAGCATAAAAATAAAGAAGAAAATGCTACACAGTAACTATCAGTCGAGACTTGTGATGATAAGGATTCACAAAGCTTCCTTTTATACAATCACAAAATATTTTAGAACTTAAAAGTGATAAAGTGCCAATTCATATATACAAAATGAGTAGGGTATTGCCAATAAAAACTACATAAAAGAAAGCCAAAAAATTTTGAAAAGAAAAAACTCACCACAATAAGTTTTCCAGAATTTTCAGGCCGTCTTGCATAACTTATGGCAGCAACAGCTGCAGCTCCTGAAGAAATTCCAACCTAGATAGACATTTGAAAAAAAATTATGAAACGCGTTCTACAAAGTGAAAATCAAACTACTTGGTAACTAACAATCAAGTAACATACAAAATATAGATAAAGACAGTCAAACCAGTAACTAAAATGAATTTTGAATTTAGATTCTATAATATATATACTAAAAATCCATAAAGGAAACAAAATGCATAGAAGAGAACCTAATTCAGTTTATATCTAGAACAGAATAATAATTGCTAGAACCCGTTTGACGGAAATTTGAAAGGACGAAATACATAATGCCAAAGTTTTGAAAACTTTGCAGAAAATCAACATTAAAATTTGAAACATTACACTAAACAAATTATAAGATATTTTAAATTATAACTTACCAGCAAACCTTCTTCCAATGCTAATCTTCGAGCCATTTCAACAGCTTCAACATTTGTAACCTGTGTCCTTGTATGCAAAGTTAATTTACAGCAAAATATGAAGATAAAAGACTGCATACTGTAAAAGAGAAAGCCAGTAAATCAAAATCAAGAAAGTGTTGAGTGGATGCACTGCAGGAAAAACAATTAAATCAAGTAGATGGCTGCAAAAAATGAACTATCTATCCCTTAAAATTAAGATATGCATAGAGATTGTTCTTCAATATGGAAATACCAAAGCCAAAAAAGAATAACCAAGGTTACTGTAACCAAAAGCAAAAATGCAAGTATATAAAAGAAGAACAGTTTCTTGTTTACCTTGATAACCTCATCAAGCAGTTTGATATCCAAAATGCTTGGCATGAAACCTGCAACAAACTCTAATACAATCAACAACTGACAAAAGAATCTATTTGAAGTGGATATGGAGCTTGAAACTAGCAGCATAAAGAAAAGAACAACAACAACTAAACATTGTCCCACTAATTGAGATTATCTACATGGATCAAGCGAAACCATAATGCTCTATCACCTATAGTTTTTCTAGGTCTTCCTGTAACGGTTTAACCACTTCAAACGAGATTCTACCATCTTCTCTATGATAGGTGCTACCCCAATGCTTACACTCTCTCTAATGCGCTCATTCTTAATTCTATCTTGTCCAGTGTGTCCACTCATCAATTGCTACATCCTCATCTCAATCGCACGATAAAAAATAGAAAAGAAGAAAGAAGAAAAGAGAGTACCACTGTAGTTTATAAACTTTGAAGAAGATTCATACCTGGATTATCTCCTGAGATTATACTTCTGTCAGCAGGTTCCACACCAACCACCTAAGCAAGAGATAATAGGACACAATGTAAACGTAATGCCAGGTGAAAGACAGTACAACAGATAAAGTATCACTTGCACTGTTAAATATAAGCAGCTGATGAACCATAAAACAATAATTTTCTATAAATAAACCCAATGCAGATATGTATCAATGTATGTCACTCAATTTGAGTGTCATTGGAAAATTGACCCAAAGTTATGCTTTAATGGAACATTTGCAAAAACATTTCTTTTTATTTCCTATATTTTCTCTCTCTATCTCTCTCTTAGGATCCAAATGCAATGTATGGGACTTAAGTCCCACATCAGAAGTATAAGATTCCAGTGTGGGGTTTATTAGGCCTTCGGCTCCCCAACCAAAATGGCTAATTTGTGTGGTGTGGATATCCCCAAATTCTTGTCACTCTCCCTCGAGCCTAGGAACATGAAAACATAGAGCATAGTCCCTAGTCCCCAAGGAATTAGAACATAAGAATGATAATGCACCAGTTTTCAGTGATCATTGTATCAATTCAATGACAATTGCATACAACTTCATTCAATACAAAGAGAATGCAGGTTATAGTTGGAATTCAGGACCTCATGATGCTTTGAAGAGGAAGTCAATGCCATAATAAGTGTCTCATTCAATTTGAATTAACAACTAAATACATATCAAAGCAATAATAGAACCTCTATGTTTTTGTTCATCAGTTTCAGGTAACGCCCAGTGCCAGTAATAGTTCCACCAGTTCCAATCCCAGCAACCAATACATCAACATTACCTAGGGTATCCTCCCATATCTCTGGTCCTGTAGTTTCGAAGTGGATCTGTAATTTGTGCATATAAATCATAATTACATGTATCTTAATTAATGTTGTACATGCACCATATAATTCAAAACAGTAGCTAATCAGGTGAAGGTTTCATATCAGAAGGATTAGGCTTAACCTTTGTATTAGTCATGTTATCAAACTGTCTAAACATGTAAGCATTGGGTGTGCGGTGAACAATTTCTTCAGCTTTGTCAACTGCCCCTTTCAGTCCCTTCCCAGCATCAGTCAAAACAATCTCCGCACCAAATGCACGCAAAAGGATTCTCCTCTCAAGATTTACGGAAGCAGGCATTGTGGTTATAAGTTTGTACCCCTTCATTGCTGCAACAAAAGCAATGCCTAGTCCTGTATTTCCAGTTGTCGGTTCAACTAAAATAGTCTGCACAATTACAGAATCACAAAGTTAAAGCATACCCAAGATCAAAATCTCAGCTTTGAACAAATCAACAACATCATACTATATCATAGTTCAAGGAGTTTAAAGATAGGTGGAGTAGCAAAGATTCACATTGATCTATTTGCCAATAATCATAAAAAAATTACCTTCCCTGGAGAAATGTCTCCAACCTCTTCAGCTTCAGATAACATACTGTACCCAATTCTGACATTTTGAATAACAACACATGTTAATTCATTAAGTATCTCCAATCCGAGGGTCAGAAAAAAAGCATATTACAAAGTGCCATTTCTGACAATTTGATGAAAATGAATAAATGGATGATTTATGATGAGACAAATCATACATGTGAGTATGCTTATCTACCATATCAAATTACAATCAACCAATCCTTTTTGAAGAACTAAAAGCATATCATAACAAACAATGAAAAAAAAGTATTCTTCTATCATTGTCTATAATCGTACATCCTGATGAATATAACAATTACCTGTCCTTGACACTTCTGCAAAGTTCCATAGACTCGAGTTTCGCAGCAACGGTTGCCATACACCCTTCTGTAACTTTATTGAGGTATACCATCGGTGTATTTCCAATCAGCTACATTAGTTTGCATAAAAAGTAACTCAAATCAATACATCCATTCATTAGAACAAGATACCAAAAATTACAGAAAACAACAATTCAATCTGTTTGTTTGCCTAGTAGTCTACTTCTGCTGCAACCAGCTATCTGACTCGTATTTTTTAAAGCACGACAAACTCGATGCAGTTAAACGAGTAAATACTCAGTTTTAGTCCCTGAAGTTTCATACATCCATCTCTACTATAATCCAAAAGATTAAGAACTTAATGATTCAGTACCTGAAGTTACAAAACATGATTCAAGTTAGTTTTCAAAGTAAATGGACATCACTGCAGGACTAATGCGAATCACATTTCATAACTTTACATAGACAAAATCCTTAGTTTCTTAATTTCAACTACTAAAATCAAGGACAGCAAAATGAATATTCACTTCAAATTGAACAGGATTCGCCCTATTTAAGTTCAATTTTTTGTAGCATTAAGAATTGACATGAATAAAATATAACAAAAATGAAAAAATAAATAAAAAGAGAAAATGATGGAGAAGGGGAAGGTTACCTGGGTGACGTCATCAGCAATGTTAACGGTTTCAAGGCCGTGTCGAGCGGTGGCGGAGAAGAGTGGCGGCGCAATCGTAGAAGCAGCTTTAAGTCTAGGCGGAGAATTACCACCACCGCCAGTGCCACCGCTACTACCACCGCGTTTGAGCTTGACGCTAATAACAATAGGGTGAGGACGGATTCCAGAAATGAAAGGACGATAACGACAAGGAAGCAGAGAAGAAGAAGAAGAAGGAGAAGAGAAGCATGAAGACGAAGAAGATGATAGCGCCATTGTCATTGTTCTCAAGTTCAAAGGGATATTGGACTCACCTCATGTTTTGGGATTTAACATGGGTTTTACAAATTTTATATTTATATTTATATATTAAAATATTATCAAACTAAATAAATTTCATCATTTTTTTCTTTTTTGAAAATATTTTGGCGTAACAAAATCATAGTTAATATTTGTGCATGACATATGTAATAAAAAAATATATCTTGTATATTATATGTGGTACTCGTTATATATTATATATTATGTACAATATATATCACATGTTGTAGTATTATTTTTTTTATAACATGTAATATATAACATGTATAACATGTAATATTTATTGTACAATTTATATTATATACGTATTCACAAATTTTTTTTGATGGGGATATGTTGTCACAATTTATTAGCTATTTTAGTTAATTTTTTATTGTAAGTATCGATGCTCTCTTTTTTTTCACTTGAGAAGACTTTGGGCTACAAGGTTGGGTGCTTATCAACTTATAAGTTGCTCATGCTTTAACCAAAACAAGTCCTTGTTCAAACAAAAACAAAAAGTTCTTTTGGTTTTTTTTTGTAGGAAAACAAAAGTTCATATTTAATTATGATATGTCTATGATTGAAAAATAATTATTGTCATATTTTATTAGTTCAATATAAATTTTGGGTAAAATATATTGACTAGAACTCGGGAAGCGTGGTTGTGGTTGAGCGATAGGGGTTCATCCTCCCTTAATCAAGTGTCGAGAGTTCGATCTTCGTCTTGGAAATGGAAAAAATTTTAAAACTCCGGGTGCCTACAAGCCAACAAGGGATTAATCACCGTGATCAATGGTGGATACACCGATCGTGAACCGAAAAAAAAAAATCCGATGTTGTATTTTGTGTTGGAAAACTATGTACAACAGATAAAACTTTTTTATAAGTATAATAAAAATTTAATTTCAATATAAAATAATTTTACACATTCAATCCGGTATTACCCCGTAATAAGTAAAAATAGTTAATTTTGAGACACTAGAATTTAAAAGTTAATAATAAAACTTATGTTACAGTACATAATTGGATGTAAGTGTAAAACTATCTATAGAGATTAAACTCTTATAATAAATAATATAACTCCAGTGAATATGAAATTAATATTCTCTGATGCTTTGATTTTCAACCATGATCTAAGAAATATCAAATGTCACATCGTTGAAAATGCAGTTTAAACTAGAAAAAATCATTACCTAAATCCTCTTTCATATATCATCATGTGCCTTTTATGGTATATGAACATTACACTGTCAGTAGTATAAGAATTCAGTATCAAAATCAAAAAAATAAGAATTCTTACATTTCAAAAGGCAAATCCTAAAGTCATTTTTACCACATCAAAACTCTCTAGCTACATAGTTTCAAACCAAACCATAGCAAAACTTTCCTTTCTCATCACCAAAAGTTTCTTGGTGTAGTTATTGGTTTGATCTCCTTATCTTTACCACTAAGGGACCTAAGGAACCTCTTGGACCTGTTTGTTTTAAGTCTCATGAAAGGAACTTTTCGAGAAATGGCTTGCCAAATCATTTGGACAGCATCATTTTCCTTAGAAGGGTACTGAAACTCAAAGAACTTCTCAACTTCTTTCAACTTGTTCCACATTCTAGTCCACTCTTCCTTACCAATGCTCCTAATGAAGTTTATTAAGTACTTTTTCTTTAGTGCATCGCTTGTTTTAATGAAAATGCAGAATTCTGAGTAGTCTATGGAATCCTCATATGGAAGCTCAATTTGGTCACTGATTATGACAGGGACACAATGGCTTACTATGGCGTCGAATAACCGGTTCGATGAAGGCGTGTCGCCGGCTATGTTGAGGCAGAACTTTGAAGCTCGCATTCCTTCTGTTGATTTTCTTACACCACCTTTCTGGACACTTCCGAATTGAAAGTGAACATCTTTTTCATCTTTTAAGAGGTAGAATAGCTCATGCCTCACATGACCTCCCTGCAGCATCAGAAGAGAAACTTAACTTAAGCATAATTGAAATGTTCTAAGCTAAGAAACTATATATGCTACATATATAGGTAGGTGAAATTTGCAAATGTTCATTAGGAAACTCTACTATATCCGTTCTTTTTTTTACTATTTGCTTCACAAAATTCTGGAAATAGAAGGCGGCTCAATGCACGAGGCTCTCATCAAGTGGGGTCTGCGGAGGGTAGATGTACGCAGTATTACCCTCGCTTTGCGACGAGGCTATTTCCAGGATTTGAAGTCACAAGGCAGCAACCTTACCGTTATGCCGAGGCTCACCATTGAAAAATCAACCATATATAGCCTTAAAATTTTAGCAGAGATATTTGTGCATAAAGGTTGTGAATTCCTTTTAAGGGAACATTATCTCTGTATATTCTCAGGATTTTTACAAGTTCTGTAGACAGACCATGGCATAAGATAGAGCTATATATATCAAATTTAACAATATTAGCATATAGAATCAATACATGGTTTATTTGTGCAGAAGTGTTATGCTTAGGAAAATGACTCTTATTGTAAACATTGATCATTGATCAATGAATAAAAGGGATTGATTCCTTCTGGAGCTTTAGAATCAGGCTCCAACATAGTTCTATCATTATAGGTCTAAAGTGATTGAAAGAGCTACAATCACAAAGTGAAAGAAGCTTAGGAATTAGGATAACATAATGGCAATTGAATTTTTCATGTGACAAAAAGTAAATACATGAAAACTCTGATATAGTCCAAAATGGTAAGTTTTATAGGAGAAACAAGATATTTATAGGAGAAACTCTGATATATGCATTGCAGATGGTAAGTTTTACATCAGTAAATATGAAAACTACCCTGTTCTAAAATATGAGCATGCTCAATTACTCAGACCTTATATAGACTATAACTTGAGATATCCTTTTTTATTTTTTCAAGTGGTAACATAAATAAATTCAATGACTATGGTACCTGTAATACCCAGAAGGAAAAAGAAAATGAACAAAAATCTCAACAACTCAGGACATTTTTACCAACCTAACACAAGTGCACTGAACATAGTTGTGACAAAAATATGATGGTACAGGAAATCATGAATTCTTGACCACTGCCCTTAATTAGTGTCTAAACGAGCATGGTTATATGTACAACAAAAAATCAGCCAAAACAATCAATATATTATACACAATATATATAATATAATGTGCACAACATGTTGGCTTTTTGACTGATTTTTTAGTATTTACCGTGTCTAAACACCTAGGGTAGAATTCATGGGGGGCTTTGAATCTCATCAATTCAGAAACAATGAACTAGAAGAAATTAAACACCTACTTGAAAGGACCTAAATTCATATATCCCTAGTCCCTATATCAATAGTTCAGTGCCTTGTCTTAAAAAGCAAAATTGAAAAAAACCAAGACCAAGATGGTAAAAAGAGAGAGGAAGAATACATGTACATACATCTTTTCTATATATTGCTCCTTGGAAGTACAACAAAGTTGGACGGCTATCAAAAGAGGAGGAATCATTGAGATAGTTTGCAATGACATGTTTGTAAGGTGCAATGACATCTTTCTCAACATTTGCTATGTTTGGAGGATACCTTCCAAAATCCGAAAGTATGAAAGTAGCAGGCCACAACTTCATCCTTGCATCCAACATACTATTAGGATGGTGAGCTAAGATCACATGATCCATTCCCCCTGACCTCTTCCACTCCTCTTGACCTCTCAGATACTTAACCAACTTGTCCTGCAGCACCTTGTTCCGGCTCCTCTTCTCGTGGGGATCGGTCCTCGAGTACCGGTTATAGCTCACAGAGGAAAAGAATGGCACAAATATGAAATCAGCTTCAGTTGAGTTGTGAACTCTGATTACAGTCCTAGAATTGGAGGGTTCATCAATCTGTTCTGAAGCAAGAAGGTCCAAAGTAAGCCAATACTCTATGCTATGTTGCTGGTTCAAACCACCAGGGTAATGAGGTAGTTTTGTTCTGATATCAGGCCAAATTCTATTACTACTACTACTACCTTCTTCAGCTTTCCAATCCAATAGTCCAAAATGGAACTCAGGAGGCAAATCATACATGAAAACTTTCATAACCTCAACTTTCCTAATTGTTCTGCAATTTCCACCAATACCAACACTTACTATTGTATCATCATGCACTTGTTCCTCCTCTTGGGGTGCTTGTGTATTAGTCTTGCCACCAAGATTTGATCCTAAATCTTCAGTGTCACCAAGGATTGCTCGGTTGCCGAATGGCGAATCGAGTGAGGATAAATGCTCAGAATCTGATAGCAGATTTTGGGGGTTAGTAGAAGTAGTAGCCTCAGAATGTGTGGAATGAAGAATGAACAACCATGACATCATAAATACCACAGTTATAATGGTAAAGAAGAAGAGCAAGGAGCTCCTTGAAATAACCTTGAAAAATGACAGATTCCTCTCAGCCATTGTTGCTGTTGCAGTAATAGCACTAAAACCATAACCATGCAACGATTAGACTATGATATGACATTTTACAAATACCCTTTTGATCTAAGAATATAATAAGACTCTCCTTTGTATTGTTTGAGGTTTGTGAATTGTGATGTGAAGATACAAGAAGTTGGAAATGGAAGAAGAAGAAGGAAGCGAGGGAATAGGGTCTAACTGTTGAAGCGTTCTTATTCTAAGCTAAGAGGTCTCCATTATTATAGTACTATAATACTAATATTTCATTATTTTGGGTTCCAATACAAACTCTGCCTCCTTGGTTTCCAACTTTCAAGTTTCCTAGATATTTGAATAGGTGCTAACTGCTAACACATCATTCAATGAAAATTGTTTTATTTAATTAATGAAAAACTAAAACTGATAATCAGATTCTGAATAGGTTGGTTAGGTTAGGATGTTGAGATATTATCTCATAATAAAGGATAAAAATATTTTGATATTGATATATATATCTAAACAACAATGCTATATGTACACTATTTTTCAGTCACTTTCAGCCACCAACACACTTTTTAAGGTGGGGCCCACAAAAATATTAGTGAAAAACTATATGCATTTATTATGAGTGATTGATGGTGACAGCATTTTGATATACAAGAATCATTGTTGATATCTAAAAAAGTGAAAATAACAGTGAGGGAATGATTGAAAAGAAAATGATAAAGTGATAAAATTAGTGAGACTTATACCTTATTATGAATATGATGTATGAATGTTTGATAAATGTGGATGTATAAATAGTATTGTTATAATTTAAAACTCTATCCTTATAATCGCTCAAAAGTCCAAAAATAATTAGAATGTAACCTTAAAAAGTTTTATGTAAATTACATAATAAATTTAAGTTAATTTTTTTTTAGAAGAGTTTAATTTCAATACACTATCAATATAAATTAATTTTATATAGATATTCAATTATATATTAATACATAGACAAAACAAAAATTTTATTCAATCATTCACTAACTAAAAAGTCTCACAAATCTATATATTTGATCGGTCGATAATATAATTTTTTTACATTGTTAGCCTAATATAATTAAACTCTTCAAGAAATGGTTATTTATGAGTGAGTTTAAATGTAAACTCTATTTTATTCCCTCTTCGACATTGGTTTTAGCAGTTCAGCTAGATCGTGCTATGTGAGGACAGCACTATCAGGGGAAGGTAAAGTTCAACAATTATTTTAAATTAAATAGAATTCTACCGTATTTGTTATCTTCATAATCCTTTCTGAAAAGTTAATTGGTTTTATATATGCTGACGAGATACTAATTTTCTAAACATATTAATCTAATTTTTAATATTATACATAAATCCAACATTTTTAAAATAAAATTGAATAATTATTGATGACTGATTTTATAATTTACATGTAACATTACTCGTATTATATATTATATATATAACAAACTACTACAATCAAGATAATAAATATTTTGACCCCTTAATAAAAAAATCTTGAAAAAATGAAAAAAAATTCTATTTAAAGAGCCCTTTAATCAAATTTATAGTAAATGAACTAAATATGATGTCATAGAAGAAAAAAAAAGTCTAACCCAATTCTTCAAGTGGATGTTATTTTTCATTACTTACTAGACTTTGTTTGAAAAGTTGGAGGCAAGGCAAGCATAATATTTTAGACGGGAAGGAATTAGAGAAAAGCAAAAGATTTAAATGAGGCAATCTCTCATTATTTAGATTATGAAAAACCCTCCTCATTTGCAGAATTTAAAAATGATAAGTTTGAAAGATTTTATATTTCAAAGAACCTCTGTCCTTCAACACCGACATAACTTCCAAAACTACAACCATATCCCTCAAAGTCTTTTCCAACGCTCCAAAACTCAACTCTCAAGCAAAACCTTTGAAAATTCAACTAGATACCAACTATTATGATACACCTCACCTCATGCTTTCAAATGAGCTCTTTTGTGCTTTTATAAAATGGTTTTACTACTACTAAATAAAAAGTAGTATTTCCTAGTCAAAATGCAAGAAAATAAACATGGCGAGAAGTTTCAACCATTGACTCAAACAATATTCTGAAAAGCACCCTCCATTGACTGTCATTAGTTTCACACAGACACATCAAATTCTTCATCATAAAAATTAAAAGACTAATTTTTCAGTCAATACATGTGAGTGAATGAATGTATCAATCTCCTATGATTCATATCATATGAGAAGCAATTATTTCAGATTCCAACTCTAATGCTATGAAAACAAATGCACTGTTTGATCCAATACTCTTAAGGGCTCATAGTCAAGGGGGAAAATTTGCTGCATGTTATTCCACAGCCAAACAAGGCCATCAAATGCAATGAAGACAATCAGAACTGGAACTGCATCTCAGGAGCATATCCAAGGGCCTCAAGGTGACCAGCCATGGCCTTGTTCATCGGTGGCGGTCCGCATCTCAAAATCTGAAAATATCAATTCATATATGTGATGAGCAAAACATAACATGATGACATAAAAAAGCACAAAGGACATAATTTGGAGGAATAGGTAAAATAATTGCCTTAATATCATTTGCTGGTGGAGGGCAATGGGTTTGAATCATCTCCTTCGACACGAATCCAACACCACCATCCCATACTTCAGGAGGCTAGAGAGATTACAATAACATCAAAACGAATGATCATTAATCATCACATACAACACTGAACAATCTGAGAGGTAAAATGTAACCAGACAGCATCGTAATGTTAAAGTTAGAATGCAGATATCTTGGATGATTGCGGATACACGGCCAGCTGTAATAACTAATAAGATATTACAGATTTGGCTCTGTTGCAATTCTCCAATTCGACCGTGAAAGTTTTCAAAATTAAAGATACCATGATCTTATGACCCATTTCATCAAGGCTAACATCAATTAAGAATGATGAATTCATCAGTTAGAAAATTTGTGAACATATTGAATTGTTCGCAAATTATTATTTTATGTTGTCAAGGTAACTTATTTGTTGGACAAGAAGAGAAATTAACAGTTACAAAGCAGAAGCTGCAGACAAGAAGAGAATGATTGATATGCATAATAGCAACTAACCTGATTTAAGACATAGTATATCTTGAACCGATCTGCATAGTTAGTAGCAAGATTATCAAGTTCTTCCTGCACATACATAAAGGTGAGTCTTAATTAGGGACAATTTTCAAAATGCAAGCATTGGCCAGTAAGGGTAACCACATGATCACAGAATTAATAGCTAGCACCTTGCATGAAGCAATGAATAAATCTGAAAAGGGTGTCAATTTCGGAAATTCTTAGTGAAGAATATTGTATACCAAGTAAAATTACAAATGTTAGTTACCTTCAATAGAATGTCCTCGTATGTAACGTTGGCGTAAATAAGATGCACCTTGGTCCTGTCAGTAGGGTTTTCTAATATAGCTCTAGCTACCTTAAGCAGAAAAAAGCAAACAAATTAGTAACACTTTTAGATCGTTATAAATGAGGAATCCTCTCAATGATGAACCAAAGAGCATAGTATGTCTTGATGATATACTTGGAACATTGGAGTGATTCCAGATCCTCCAGCAAGCATCCCAAATGCTCTAACTTCACCAGGTTGGTACTTGAAGCGTCCCTGAAAGCAATAATGTCTTCTTAAAGCTCAACAATCTAAATAACAACCTTTTTAATTTGGTATAAAATACTATGAATTTCGAAATGCATATAACTGCTTCGCATGCACAAACAAAAGGCAGGAAAGGGAAACACTACTTTTTACAAGGGAAGAACGATTTAAAATGTTCATTGCTAAATCAAAGACAAAAAGTTGGGCCAACTAGAAATAGCAACCAAAGTTAAGGGAACAATGACTCCAAAAATTGGTCAAATTAGCAAAAGAATCGATTTTTGCTTCGTGAATGGATAATCTTGAATGTTATTTAATTTACTAATAGGCAAACAAAAATATTGTTAAAAAAATAAAATAAGCTTGTCAAATAAATCTGTTCCCTGGGCTTAGACATTTAACATGATGATTTTGACTTGTTTCAGTAAGATCTTTGCCATCCCGTCAAAAAATAAAATCAATTATACTGAGGCGAGGAAATACTAAGGGCGATAATGCATTGAAGTTACAATGAAAAGAAAATGAGAAATCCAAACAACTTTTAACACAAGTGTGCACAACAATATTTACCTTTGGTCCTTTCACAGCAAGATAGTCACCAACACGCATCTCACGGAAATGGTGCGACATCCTTCCTTGTGGGTACATCTAACCAAGGCATATTTCAGACAGACAGTCAGTCAAATATTTGAGGAACATGAAAGATACCGTTCATAAGTTAGAAAGAGCACAAGGATCTAGTCAATCAATTATGAAAATACCTTAATAACTAGTTCAAAATGTCCAACATCAGAATCCAAAGTAGTAGGGGTATATGGTTTGATAACCTCCTCACCAGTGGCATCCTTACCCCTGTTCATAATATGAAAAGAAAACAAAGATAAAGAAATGAAAAGGAATAAAATTCAATAATACAAACATTATTATAATATAGCATTTGCAACAGCTGCTCTCAGCCAATATTGAGAACATTCTGAGCTGATAGTAAATTGTACACAAACAGAAGCTACACTAATTCCGGACACAAGGGAAATAGACACTAGAAACAAGATCAGAAAACAGAACCTGCAACTTATGTGCTGCCCAATTGGAAGGCCCAAAACAGAAGTAGGTGTTGGGAGCTCAAATGTGAACTTTGCAACATTATGGCTCAGCTGTTGACGCTTGACAAGCTTAAAATCCTTGAACTTCTCCGGGTCCAAGCAAACTAGAAGCACATGGAAAACAAGACATGAGCATTGTCACGAGATACAATAACAACCAAAATGAATATGAAACAAGAAAAATATGACCAAGAAATTAAGTCATGGAACACTAACACATTTAACATTACCTCAGGCAGTCATTAATCTTAACTTTGTTGTTAGTTTCATAATCAAATGTCTAACTAAGCTTTCACTTTCACACATGTAAACAATATTTTATGTAGTTAGTAAATCTAGATAGTCAAGAATCAGTGCACTATGCGAAGAGAAAAATTCAATCAAATATGTACATTTTAGTAGTACCACTTAAAGTAGTTAATAAAATAAACCAAAAAATATCACAGCCAGTAACACATAACATGGTTGGTGATGCTTGAAGAAAACATGAAACCTGACCAAAATGCAACTTTATGTTTGAAACAGAAATCTATAATCAAGAGCAACCACTTGGGAAAACGTTACAGTTATGTTTGGTATGGGGTGAAAATGGAGGCGAAACATGAGACCAATCCATGAGGTTTTCACCCCCATTTTACCCCATACCAAACACACCAGAATAAAATTAAGACCAAATGGTCGCAAAACATAACCTTTTGTTTTCAGTTGACATAAAATTTCAGGGTAAATGCCACAAACCAATATTTTTGGATGCAAAGTCCCACCCCAATTATTATATGGATGAGCGACCAATTAAACATGCACACAAACAACAAAAATATAAAGTAAAAGAGAAATTCAAACCGAGGGAAACTTCACCTCATAATCAATTCAAATAGAAAATCAAATAGCACATGTTACACAAGATCATTCACCACGTAGCAATACACACAGAGTGTAGTAAGGTCGACTACTATTCATAACATCATAAAAAACCGATTAACAAAACAAATCTGAGGACCAGAACATCATTGAAAAAATGGGGGGTAAAAGTCAAAAAAACAGAACACCTTTGTTCATACCAGATTCACATGATAATGAATAAACAGAACAAAAACAGAGAATACCCAGGATTCAAAATTCGCATAAAAAACGAAAAAGACTAAAAAACGGAATGATAGAGTTAGAATCTCAAAGTGGGTATGGGAGAAAATGGAAAAAGGTGAAACCTTTGGGCTTCTTAGATGTATAGAGGTAGAAAGCACCAATCCCAATGGCCACAACAGCAACGGCCACACCCACAAGAATCTGGTCCTCTGGTGAGAAAACCATGGTTTGCAAAAGAACAAGGTGCAAAATAGTGTGTGAGGATCCTTATAAGAAGCCAAAGTACAAAACTTGAAGGGGAAAAAATGAAATCAGCTATGGTAAGTGAGAAAATTGAAGAGGGGGTGGGTGTGAGTCAGAGTGTTGTGGTAGGTGGAATTAAGAAGGAGAATGGGATTTTAGAGGAAGAAGTGTTGTGACAAAAATGAAGGGATCTGGTGCAACTACCAACCCCTACGCTATGGACACTTGAAAGAAAGAGAGAGCGGAGAAATTTGGTATCAGATCAATTCCATTTATCAAACAAAAGTTCAAGGTAACATCGCTACTACTCATTCTTTCTATATCCACATTATAAAAGAATAAAAATGTTTTTATTGTCAGATAAATACGTTCAACTAGTATTTAATATGTGTTGTATATAAGATATAAATATCGTCTTCCAAATTATTTTTCTTTTAATTTTGAAGCATTTAATATCACATAAAGAGAATGTATTGAAAAATATATAATAAAATCAAATTAAATAAGAAAAAAATGATAGATTACCTTAAAAAACTTGTGAATTAAAATGAGAGACAATAATTTTAAATTTTGTACTTAAATGACAATTACACGTATCAAACAAACAAAAAATATATATATGATATATCAAATATATCATATTGCACACGGTAAACATACATAAATGCATCATCAAACATACCTAATGACACACACAAAACATAAAAAAAATGCATACCTCAAACATATACAAATACACTCTAAACATACACAAATTCACACATTAAACACGTACAATTGCACATACTGAAAAATAATCATACTGAATGCATAAAATTATATCAAATACATGCATATAAAAAATAACATAATATCTACACCAAGATTAACATAACATAACATGTACACCAATCAATACTAAGTGTACCGAAATTGAGTTGTTAGATAATTGACTAGTTTCTTTTGTAACAAAGAAGTATTGAATTTACTAAGATATGAGTTTAATTTTAATTTACTTGTAGTATAATTATTTTTTACACAATCATCGAGTGATATTATCATATATTATCAGACTGGTTTAAGCATAAAAAAGTATTAACATTCAGCATTAAAAGATTGAGTCTCACTCTAGTACTTCAAAATGACAAAAAGTGATTAAGTTATAGTCTATTCAAATCCTATACTACTATTTCTCTGTTTACAAGTAGATATAAAATAAAGGCGTCTCATATTTAATTTATGAGTATTTTATGATGCATTCCTAATATAAAAAATTTTATTCTATCAATCAATTATATCTATTAAGTTGTGAATTATCGAAAAAAAAGATCTATTAAGTTGTGAGATTTTTTAATTAATAAATTATTAAGTTAAAATTTTTTATTATATATCTATGATTAAATATTTATATAAAATTATTTTATACTTATAGTGAATTAAAATTAAAAATTTAATTTTTATGTACTGACAGTGTACCATTTTTACACAGTCATCCAATTATGTGTTATCACGTCAGCCATTATTGTATTTTCTCTTTTTCACTACCTAAAATGTCATATAAACGGAGCATTTTGATTAAACGACAATGTAAAATTTGTTTACATTCCCAGTACATCAAAATTAAAGTCTAAAATTAATCTCTGAATTCATCAGTCATAGTTTTCAATTTATATGGTATATTTGCTATTTTCTACTCCCTCCATTCCAAAATATTAGTCTTTTAAGGTTTTTACACGTAGATTAAGAAATTCAATAAATATTATTAATTTTATAAAATGATATATTAAAATAACTAAACTACCTAAAGCATTAATGAGAAAGAAAGATGATTAGTGGTCTCTTGAAGTAATATTCAAGAAAGAAAGAGAAATAATACTAAGGGTATAATAGGTATGAAAAAATTAAATTGACATTGGAAGTTGAAAATGACAATCATTGTGAAATTTTTTTTTCTCCCTAAAACGAGTAATATTTGGAATGGAGGGAGTATGATTTAACGTCAAAATGAAACGATGTTGTATGATATTTTGTAGTGTTGAGATAAACCGCATTTCAATTTAGAAAAAGAGAGTGTGATAAGCTTGTGTGTGGACATTGTCAAACAAATACCCTTATCAATTAATGTAAAGGATATTTTTTTTTTCGGACATGAGATGAATTTCTAGGCACTTATAATATAAAATAAAATTTCAGAATATTAATAAATTATAATAAATAGCTATTATGATGAACGATAAGTAGTTATATGATTTGACAATATTTTAAGGGCTATTTTTCCACAAAATATTTTGTCCGAATAATTTATTGAAAGATAATGTAAAATTTTAAAAATTTAGAGAATTAATTTTTTTTACCTAAAGTAAGAAATTGAAGAAATTTCAAACAATATATTTAAAATATCCTATATTTTAATTTTGAGTAAATATCTTATTTGAAATGTGAGATATAAAATGATAATGTGTTATTTAAGATTTGACATAATGAATAAATTAGGTCTATTAAAATATGAAAATGACAACATATATAGACTTTCATAATTGAAAGCTCAGAACAATATAATCTCTAAAAGTTAAAAATTTTGAACAAATTGAGAAATCATGTTATTCTAAATTTTTAATATTAAAAACTGATATAATTACTCGTATATCTTAAAGAATTATTTTATCTATCATATTATTAAGTACCACCTTATAATTTTTTATATTTTAACATATTATTTTATTTTTTATATTACTATTCCAACCATTTCCAAACAATAGTATTTTATAATTTATGTACAAATATTAAGAAAATATATAAATAATTTTAATTTGTATAAAAAATATATTAAAATGACTATATTATTCTTCACACTTCCAACAACATATTTTTTTACAAACAAATTACATTAAAAATAAAATTGATATATTATCATTAAATATATATTAAAAAAGCTAAAAGTGACCATCAAATTGAAATAAACGTTTAAATTTTAAACTACTACTGTATGACTTTAAAATGGAGATAATAATATTTAAGAGTCTTAATTAAATATTTACTCTTTTGGAATTCTCACAATACTTGGTCAATAGTCAAAACACAACCCTAATCTTCAGAGCATAAATCAGTAACAAATGAGTAATGAGTATTTATTCCGCACCTAGTTTTCTTATACAAGAGGCGCAGATGGTTTGGTACTTCACTTTTTTATTTTTTTTCTTATTTCAATAATACTCAATAAATAATTAAAAAATATCTAAACTAATGAATTTATTTGATAACTTTTATTGTTTAAAAAATTCCTTTCAATAAATTATCTTTTAATGAGTTGATTAATTATGGTCCAAAATTTTTATATTAATTGATTTTAGTTGATTTTTCATTGTCCAATTAGTATCAATTTTTTCATTTATACATTTAGGTGATGGAGTGAACCCCACTATGGCATTATGTAAACCAAACCATACGCCATCTGAAAATTTACTATTACCTGGTTTTTAGGCAACTTCTAGGATTTTGGAGGAGTCAAAATTTAATTTAGAGAATTTTAATATTATTTTATTATTAGATTTCAAAATGAATCTTAACTAGAGAAAATTATTTGTTAAATTAATTATGTTTTCTTGAATTATTGTAATGAGTTATCTTAGTTATGCTTGCTTCTCTATAGCTGCTAGAGAAACAATTTTCACTCCAAATTAAAATTGGAGAGAAACATATTTTATTTAATTACTCCTTTTTTTGGGTTCTTTTTTTTTCATTGTTTGATCAAATATGATTCTACAATTCATATCTCATATCTCATCTAAGTAGATGAAATATTTTTCGATATAAATATTTAAAAAGTCATATAAATAGCATAATTCAATTAAAAAGAATAAGAAAAAAAATTAAATCCCCAAAATCTCTAAATATTCCATCATCTATAACCAATTAAAAAGTATAAATCTCTCTTGTTCTATTTGATTTCTGGTTCAACATAAAACATGAATTATGAATAATCTCATTTTCTTCCATTCCAACACAACTAACTTCCCTATGTTCATGTATCACAAATTATCCAAAAGAATATCTCAAAATCTTCAATATTGAAATGATTGACATAATGAATTTATTGCTTCTATGAACAACAAGACTCCCATATGTGCTCTAAACTAGATGCGAATTCCTTCTCCCTGCCAAAAATCACAGTACCATGATTTGCATTTGGAATAATGTTAATTTGAGCATTTGGAGCCTTCAACTTCAAGTTAATGCAAGACTCCATTGGTACAACAGGATCCTTATCACCTTGTATTACATTTATTCTAACTCCAGCTATGGCCAAAGTTTTCAGGTAACTATCCATAAATTTGGCTCCACCACATATCACATTATGCATGGAACTCCAAGCTGAGTGATGTGTGTGCCTAGGCATGTCTATGGTCAAGAAATGAAGATCCCTGTGAAATAGGCAAACAGAGATGTGTTTAGTATTGACCAACAGATAGATATAAGTATGATTGTTCAGTATGACATGGGTAGGATGCTGAGATATGTTGTTAATTAAACTAGAAACATGCAAAATATAACTAAAACTATCATATCGGTGCAACAATAAGGTTGTTATTTTGTAATTTGGAGGTCACAAGTTCAAATCTTGGAAACAGTCTTATAGCACACAATATAAATAAAGAAGTGACAAATATTATGTATTTTAGTAATGACACACAAGTATAAGTATGATGTATTTTTTTGTGTTATTTCTTGTTTTTGCTCAAACAGTTTCACATACATTACATATGACACACATTATGTATAACACACGTTAGATAATTGTTCGACGATATTCATATATACTATACTAATCAATATGGGTGATACTAAATAGTACCTTTAGAATATTGATTAAAGAATCAAGTTAATATAACTTTAAAGTTCCCACTTCATGCATTGGAAATGTTGAAGTCTTGCATTTTAATAGAGGACTTTTCATTCTCAAAACTTTCAACAATATAAGCAAGAAACTAGAAATATGTGGCATCTTCTATACATTGCACTGTTTCAATTCAAGAAATGAAATGTTTTATTACCTTTTTCGGGTAATGAATTTGAGAATCCTCTCCCATATCCTATGATTTCTGCAATAGAGAAAGCAAACACATCGACCCAAGTGTTCATACCATGACATAAATGAGGAACCAAATGCTAATGGGGGCCACAATTTCTTCCCTGCCATCTTTGATAGTGCTTTTAAAGAAGCATCATTTCCCTCAGAAGAAGAGTATGGCTGCCACCACAAACATGAGGAGAATAGAAAAATTCAGAAGATTTTACTGACCAAAGATTCAAAACAAATGCATAATATCTAATTCTGATAGCACAATGCAAAATAACAAAGTTAGTTTCAATTTTCCAATAAATGTGTAACTAAGCATTCTTCTGCCAAGTAAAGTATGTTAATTAGTGTTTTATAGCAAAAACATACACAAATGCAGAGAGAATAAAAAGAGTAAAGACAAATATACTGAGACAATAAGGACAAAGACACAAATATAAAGAAAAAAGATAATATTGAAAGAAATTTATATCTCATTCTCCTGTTATTTCCACTTTTTAGAAGTACAGACAATACAACAAAATTGTGTTCTCCAGCAATTTTCTTGTCTTCAAACATTATGATTGACCTAACTACCAAACAATATCCATCATAAGTCATGTGCATATTTAATTGTCAGAACAGTTCAATTCTTGAAAGCAATACATATATAAAGGGCGGTCCGTGCATGAGACTCCTCCAATATATATATAGAACATTGATATTTGGACATCCATTTTTGGATGTCTATGCATCATCCATCAAAATTAAAGGTCAGAGATAGTAGATAAATAAATGAGTGTGGGGTTATCATCAATCCAAGGTAGAAAGTGTAGATGAGACATTCATAATAAATGTCAAAATAACATTATATATATATATATATGTATGTATAGGTTGTGTGTAAGGCACTTACTGGTGCAACAAGTGTGATTGATTTGACAGAATTTGGGTATTTTGCAGCTAAGGCCAAAGCAACTATGCATCCCATAGAGTGTGCAACCAAATGAAAAGTACCAAACTGCATTGGTTTAATCACAGATTTCTCAATCATTTCAACATGATCCTTCAATGTGTACAAACAATCCCTTGGCTTTGGACTCTTTCCAAATCCTAACAAGTCTATGCCAATTAACCTGAAATCTTGATTCACTTTCTCAGAGAAACAAGGGAACACTGTCTCTGTCCAAAATGATGAAGAACACATAAATCCATGCAAGAATATCACATTCTCACAACATGAGTTTCCTCTGCACTTCTCATTTTCTGCCAAAACATCCATAAATTGTCAACAACATCATCATCATCATAAACACATAACAGAAAACATAGAAGAATTATACCAAATAATAAGAATCGTTGAATCAAACAAGCATGATTATTAGTAATTACCCTTCACAACAAAATGAAGTTTTTCATCATCATTCTTCATCCATGAAATACAAGACTCACAACCACAATCAGACCAACGGTTTTTCATTGACCTTCCACCATTTTTATCACATTTTCCATCGAAATCTTCCCTTTTTCTTTTGAATTGGACAAACCCCATTTCTCTGAAAATGTTCTTCCTTCCATACAAGCTATCTGAGACACCATCATCTTCTTCATCCTTCATGCTATGGCTTCCCCTGTTTTTGCCACAGAAACAGGGGAATGCATCCCCTTCAATATACTCATCAATGAATCTATAGAGAATGCAGAAAACAGCATCAAGAAGATCCAAGATGAGGAACACAATGAAACATATGATTGAATTCAGAATCCGAATAACATTGCTGAGCCATTTTGATGAGGAAGCTGCTAGAGACATGATAGAGTGATGATACAGAGCTAAGATAATAATATATGTTGGGACAAAAACCATATCCTTATTTTTTTGACACTTCTAACATAGAAATTAAATCTACCTAGTTACATTTACTTTAATATTTGTAACAAAAATCAAGGGTGGGTTTAGAACTTTAGACAAACTTTTTTTGATTAATTTTTTTAAATAAGATATTTTAAAGAAATAAAAGTGATTTTATTTCAATACAAAATTAATTTATATTTATATATAATATTAAAATATTTTTATTCAATTGAAAAAATCTTTTAATATTTTAAAGAATATTTCTTTTATAGAAATTACAACTTTTGAAAAATATTTATGTTTATCCTTTTAATTAATTCCGCTTTTACTATAAATTTTAACCTAAACATATAAAAAATTTCAATAAAAAATTTTTTAATAAAAGAATTATATTAAAACTAACTTAGCTTTGTTATTGAGTTTGGGGAGAATATAATAACACAAATGTTAGGGAACAATAAAAAATTAGCCAAAACAGCCAATAAACCCCATTTAATATTTTGTGGCCCAAATAACATTTTAATCATGAGTATATTTTTAATGGACTTGGTGATTATGGCCCAAATTCCTATTTATTGGTTATGTTGGCTGGTTTTTTTTTGAACCCCTAGCAATGCTTATATAATAATATATGAAATAGTGATAGAGGTTGTGCCACGTATTAGGGTATTAAGCCACATTCATGTTCACCATGGAAATAGTTAACATGTGGTTTCTGTTTTCTGTATTTATGTTATTATTAATGAATAATTCTACATTATATTAAAAAGTGATATTAAATTAGTTGTTACTATAAAAATTTAGATGAAATAAGTATAATTATTGAATTATATTAATATAAAAATTATCAAAATTAAATTAAATAATTATAAATATTAAATTATATCATAATTAAATTGAGTAACTGGTTTAGTTACAATTTAACTAATTTCACCTTATTATTGGTTGGTGCATCTGTTTTGTTTCTTCACAGATATATGTTGACAATTGTCGTATATTTAGTAAATTGAAAGAAAAAAAAATGGAATAGCAAGAAATTGATAGGTTTAATTTTGGTTAGTTTTCTACTTGATTCCTTTAATTTATTTTTAGTATATGTATAAAATGATTTCTTTATTCCTTTTTTATTTATGGTTTAATTAACAAGTATATTAGTGTATTTACTTTTCAAAGTCCATAAGAAGCTTCCACAAAGAACTGATATATTCTTTCATTTTATATTAAGCGAAAGGAATATTTTATTCTAATAAGAATAAAATAATCAAATGTTGACAACTACTACATCTTATATATTTGAACATTATTTAAAACTACACTAATATTTTAGAATGATTATTGTTATTTTTCCTTGTATATTTTAAATTGTTTTTATTCATATTTTCGCAAAATCTCTTTAACTGAAAAAAAACTCCTACTCACAATCTATTGTTTCTCTCATTCTATCAATTATACTACATTTAGATGTAATATGTAAAACAGAAATACAGATACGACAATAGAGAGAAATAGATAAATATAAAAAATAATATCATCTTCGTATCGTGTTTGAAAATAGAGAAAGACAGAAAAATAAAAAGATAACTTTTATTCTCATTGAATCTCCACTATCATCCTTCACACCACTATCAATTATCATCGGACCACAAGATCTTTGCAGGACGCTATCGAGCCATATATGAAACGTGGAAATATAGATATAAATATAAAATACATATATAAATATTATTATAAAAAGATTTTGTCGCTCATTTCATCTCTTTTTTCCAACTATTCAAAAATACAAAAAAATTAGATAATTTTCAATCTTTGTGTCTACTTATCTTCAATCAATAGAGAGATAAACTTAATTGTCTCTATATTTGTTTGTGTTCTCCATATCCACTCACATCCTAATGTTGTGAAAGATTTTATCTAACCATTTAAAAGAAAGTTTTTTACCGAGATTTTATTCTGGTTACATATTCATCTTTGCGATTATACTAACCTAAAACTATGGTAACAAATTGAAAAAGAACTATTAGGGTAGCGATTGTTCTCATTGACGGTTAGTGTCCTAGGAGTCAGTGACACAGTGATTTCAAATTTGACTTCAAACTTACCCTCACATATTCGTGTCTCTCTTTCAACACACATTGACTTCAAAATTGGAATAAACAAAAAGTTAACAATTTTATTCACTAAGTCACTATGACTTTGTTTCCATCTCCACTGTGACCCTGTGTCAAACACTTCACAGAGTCAATTTTTTCTCAAACAAGACCGATAAAAACAAATACTACCTAGATGTTCTCCCACCTTCACAAGTCATAAACCCTAATTTGTCACTCATCAACATAGATCCCAAAACCTTTAGTAGGATGAGTTTGGTTGAAGGTAAAAATGAGAATAAAAGTTACATGAATGAATTTTCATGTATAAATTTACACATAGAATTCATTCGATTCACATGAATTTTACCCCTACTTCTGTCCTTGAACCAAACATGAAATAAAGCAAGGTACCCATAGCAGAGATAGATATAACAAGTCAAAATTCACTTACAGGTGACAATAGGAAGTACTTGACTTCCATTTTTTCTCTATTTCCACACTCATGAATAAATGGGATCCAATATTTGCCGGTAAAGTTCCAATATCAAATTAAGAAATGGATAAATATTACTTCTCTTCAGCTACCTTCATTTTCTTTTTTAACAGGATCAGAGCTCACAATTGGAAGATTTCTTCGGTATTGTTGAGATGTTAATCTCCTTTCCAATGGTGTTTTCCTCTTGCTCACAACAAATCTATTCACCCCTTTGCGCATAGGCATTATTGAGGGAAAATCTTCATCAGGAATCTGGCTGAGCTCAGAGATGTCCTTGATCTGTGCAACACGACGGAACCACCTCTCCGCCTTTGCCTCCTCTGACATGTCCAAAGGATCCGGCTCCTTCACGGCTGACCCCTCCAAACTCTTTCCTGTCCATTGTGCTCTGCCGCTCTGGTTCTCCGATGCTGGGGATGAACTCCCAGTCAAATTTGGCACTTGATCTTTATTCTGGTTACCGGAATACTTTTCCACGGAATCCATTTTATTGAAACTCTGACTTGAATTACATCTGGTTGTTGCCCCATAAATAGAACCAACATCATTATTAATTGGGTTCTGTTCAGAAGGTTTTGGACTTGAAATTTCTCTTCTTTCCACCCCAAGCCTAGCATCATCTGAAATCTCTGGAGGACTACCTGGAACCCCAGACAATGTTTCAGCATTGGTCATACTTTGGGCATAGTTTGCGTCTGGGGAGTCTGTTATAGCTTTAGCATCATCTGACATCTCCGGAGGCTTCTCTGCCACCTCGGATATTGAAGATGATTCAACATTGGACCTATCTGTCAAATCTCTTCCATCTGTCTGTGGCTTGTCCTTTTTGGCAAAGTAATCCGGAGGGAAGGGAACAAAGGGGACAAAATTGCTATTGCTAGATTGCTCCATGGCCATACGTCTCTTATATGCAGGTGACGTCAAAGACCGATCCTTTTTCTTGCTTACAACAAACCGATTTTCTCCTTTGCGCATGGGCATTATTTCAGGGAAGTCCTCATCAGATGCTGCAGTCCGTAAATCAGAAATGTTATGCAGCTCAGTAACCTTTCTAAACCATCTCTCAGATTTTTCAGCTTGCTCTTTCTCATTATCTGCGATGTCATTTTGGCTTGTAAAGTTATTAGAAAGTTGTGAATTCTCACCTGAACCAGAACTAGCAATTGAAGCTGGGCCATCTCTATTTCTATTGTATTCAGCAACTATGTTGTCAGATTGAGAAACACCAGCTGAAGGACCTAGATTGTCACCCTGAGTATCATGGGAATTTGTTGACTCCTCAGCTTTGAAATCATCAACGCCAGGAGTGCCATTATAGTCCAAGTTTCTCCTGTATTGAGCATTGGCCAACCTCCTCTCCAATGGAGTTTTCCTAGTGCTCACAACAAATCTATTTACTCCTTTCCTTAATGGCATTATTTCAGGAAAATCTTCATCTGCTATTAGACTATTAATATCAGCGCTACTGTCTAGTTGAGAAACCTTACTAAACCAACGCTGTGCCTTCTCTTCATTAGCAGCTAATCTACTATCAACATCTGAAGTGCTAGTATTGCCCCCATTTCCATACCCCATATTTGACGTGGTGTTCATGGGATCCAAAGATATTTGTCCAGGACGTTTGCAATCACACCTTAAGCAAGCCATATTCCTCCCATAATTATAGAAATCACACCTTGAAAATGAAAAATCCCATCAATCGGATGTCTACATCATTAAAGGTTAGAAGAGAAAAAAAAGTAAAAAATCAAAGGGAATAATATACATACTGAGGACATTCCCATTCTCCTCCTGCCAGTTGTCTTTTCGGCCTTGCCTCGTCACATTCACGGCATTTAACATTTCTTGCAAAATTCATGAAACTACACCTGCTCAATATTAGAAAGGGAGTAGGCTGATTGATTAGAAATACTTTAGGAATTTGCTTCACCACACAGTTATTGGGACTCCAGTTAAAAATTAATAAAAATAAAAAGAACAAAAAGATTACCTTGGGCAAACCCAATCACCCCTCTTCATTTCAATATTTTGTCCAGGACTCATCGTCTGTCCAAATCCACCAGACACTTGATTTTGCACCGAATCAGAAGAGTTAGGTCTACGTGCATTGTAACTGAGCTTGAAAAGTTCACTAAATAAATTTCTGACAGATGATTCAACAAGATCTCTGTTATAGAGATTGTTGCTTTCTGATGAGATCAATGGGCTACTTGCATAACTCAGCATAAATTTCATCAGATCAACCATAGTTGCTCCGTTAGTCTCAAACAACTACGAAGAACATAACATGTGAAAATAGATCAACAAAAGCATATATCCACTTATCAAAATATGAATTAAGTGTTAAAGGCATAAGAGAAGATATGCTCCCTTTAATATGCACATATCTTCTCCAGTAGTCCCTAGGCAGAACCACAAGTTCAGGATTTCAGGAAATCTCTACTTTTTCAATTTCTTTTACCCACATTATTTAGATGTCAAAATTTCTGATCATCGCACACATTTTCCAATTGCTTTCTTATGCGAAAAAATCACGGCAAGTATACCGTGTCATTCAAGTATAGCCGAAATAAGCAATTAATAACTAAATCCACAAGCTGTTCATAATGCAGGATTTCACCTTAACAAGAACAAATTAACACAGTTAACAGCAAAAGCATTAAATCAAACACAAACTACAGTACACTAACTTTAGGTGGCGAATCCTCCATTCAATAACCTTTAGCTTGTTAGAAAAAGAAAAATAAACAAAAGGTAAGATAACGAGTGAGCACTCACAATGGCATCATTGTTGGACACAAAAGCTTTCATCTTTGAGACAGAATCATCGGCATCTCGGAACAGAAAGGGAACACCATGTTCCACCACAACCGCAATGTCTCTCCTCGAAAGCAACCTACAACAATTCAAATTCAATTCAATTCAATTTCGATTCAATGCCAAAATTCAACTGTTCAGTAAAACCGAAGCAGAGGATTGGATTGACGAACAGCAAAAGGTTGCGTCTGTGGCGGGCGAATGCCAAGCAAGCAGCGGCATCGCTTACGAACTGCTGCGGCAACTCGGGTGGCGGCGCGAAGGCTCCGAATTCGGTGGGGAGCGGCAGCGGAGGGTGGAAGTATCCGGCGGAGGAGATGTGGGAGAGGAAGTGGGACCACTCAGGCCACGGGTGGTTTACGGAAGAAGAGAATGCTGTGTCGGAATTGGAAGAAGAAGAAGAAGTAGCGGTTTGAAAGCGTTTATGGAGTTGGTAGGGTTTGAGTTTGAGAGGGGAAGAGAGGAGGGGAGGGAGCGGGGAAGAGGAAGATGAAAGACGGTGGAAGTAGGAGGAGAGGAGGAGGAGGTTGTGGCGGTGACGGTGGCGATGGTGGCGGAGGAGAGGGAAGGGAGTGGTGAGGAGTGATAGGAACCTTGGGGCGGCGGCGCCAACCATTTTTGCCTCACTATCACTACCACAGTTCCTTCTGCTTCAACTCGATTGAAGCGAGCATTGTAATATTGATGAGAAACACAAATGATTTTTTTAATTAATTTTTATTATTTTTAGAAAAATTTTTGGTTCACAATAAAAAAAAGTCAAAACAGTGAATAAATTATGCACAACATATAATATATAACATTATGCACAACATATATTACTTATGATAATATCATATTTCTTTACAACATGTGATATATGTTATGCACAATATGTAATATATGTTATGTCATTATAATATATGTTTTGTATATTATATTGGTTGTTTTTTCATTTTACTCTAACTTTTAGTATGGATGAACATTTTAGACGGCGTTTGGTATGTGAAAATATTTTCTGTTTTCATTTTCTACTTGTATATAGATATAGAGGTTTTTTACTTGTGTTAGTGGGTAATAATCATGATATTTTCATTCAACTAATTTTGTATTTTCACACATTTTTATGGTAAATAAAAAACACAAATAAAAATGTTTAATTTTATTTTATTGAAAAATAAAAAATAAATAATAAAAACTGAAAATAAACCATTGATAGAGTATATATCATATTTCAATGAGATAGATAGTTATTTAATAAAATGTTATTAAGTAAAACAATATTATACAAAACAGTGTCTTGTCAACCTTTAGTTAATTTAATAATTATATAAATTAAAATTAAATAGATAATTAGTGAGATTCTGATAGTAAAAAATGTTTATTATTTATTGTATTATTTTAATTTTTTATATTTATTTTTAAAAATATAATTATCTTAACAAGTATAGACATCAAAATGTAGTTAGTTTGAAAAATTCTCTTTATATAATACAATAGTATAGATGATAAAATTCTTATAAAATAGAGTCAATTTTTACGTAAAGTAATTTTTCATATTTATTCAATAGATATAATTTTACATTATTCACTCTCAGTTGAAAATCATTCAAATGGACAATGGGCAAATTTGATTAGATGCTTGCATCAAATTCGAACTCTATAAGCAATCTACTCTATTTAGAGAAGGGTTTTGAATTGCATAAAATTTTGAGACAAAACGTCCAAATTCTTGCAAAATTTATCATCGATCAAAATAGCCCTTCTAGAAATGAAAATACAAAATACATCCCTCTAAAATTAAAATGTTAAATAAATTGGTCCTAAAAAAAACAGTCAAACAAATTAGTCCCTTGAGATTCAATGAAATGGTCAAATTAATCCCCACTAATTAATAAAGTTAGAAAAAGAAAAGTTATTTTTTATAATCAAATCTTTATATTGAATAAAAAACTATAATTTGATCCCTCCAGTGATTGAAATTTATAATCAAATCGCTAGTCCGAACTACCATTAAATTGTACACTACTTCAAATTGTGATTATAATGACTATATTTTGTATATCTTCTCCAATCTCTCTGTATTTTTATTATGTTTTCTAATGTACACTTCACCATGCACAGCTTAAAACTCTACCTTGATGAATTTTGAAGATTTTTTTTGAAGATATTAAGCTCAATGGCTAATTTAATCGTAACCCTCCAAATATAAAAAGGGCGGCCCAGTGCGCGAGGCTCCCACCAAGTGAGGTCTGGGAAGGGTAAATGTACACTGCCTTACCCCTCCAAATAAACAAACTAAATGCCAACATATTTGCACTTGAATTCTACAGAGCTGATTATTTAGAAGTTACAATAGTTTCATATTTGTCTCTGTATACACTCATCTAAGAAGAAAACGGTGGTAAAAAGATGGGAATATAACATGATGCTACAAATACATCATCAATGATTATTGTCTTCTAAATCAAGAATCAAGGGTAGGTAACAAAAGAAACACCTTTTCAATCAGCTTAGGATAAAACAATAGGTTTGCCACACAGTTGCTCCAACTCAGCTTCCAAAATTTTGTACAAGTTTGCTTTGGTCCTTCTATAAATCCAAGCTTTAGTATCCTGATCCCAATCAAACCTTGAGGGACCACTGCACAAGATATGAAGCCATTTAGAAAGGTCTTAAGACACAGTATACTATTATTGTGTACCTATTTTGGATAATGTTTGATATGAAATGTTATCTAGTTTAAGTAAATCAGATCAAGAAGACATGCAGAAGAAATAGCAAAATACTCATATACAGAGGATCAAAATCCATTCCCTTCAATAAATAGATCAGAATCATACAAAAGCCTTCAAAATGACAAGACAATTGGCATAGCTACAATTACTCATCATGTCACTAGGTTGCGTTTGGTGAGATGATGTACAAAACAAAACAAGACAGAAATACAAAGATAGTAACACAAAAATATGAAGTCTTTGATCATGTTTGGATTAGTATACAAGTACTACAAGACAGTGGTTTTTGTCTCATCTGGATCATTTTCTATCCCCTTTGTCCCGGATTTTCATGAGTACAAAAAGTACACATCTATTTCAGAAGAGAGTGAATATATTCTTCGATAGATAAGATAATAGCATATCTAGATGCAAAGGACTGAATCTATTTCTTAAAAGAATTGTAAACCATAAATAGTTTCCCCTGCCTTATCTCAGATTACAGAGAGTGGTGAGTACTTTGGAAGAGAGAAAAACAAGTATAAAATGAACCTTGGCATGAAATATCAAATATATCCCAGGACTATCAACGAACAATTTGAAGAAGGCAATAAAACATAAAGGCTGAGTTTCATTAATTTCCCCACTCCTTCTCCTCCCCTAGTAAGGTAACACATGTCAACACACTAAAAGGTTTCAATTATGCAGAGTAGCCTTAATAATTGTTCCACTATTAACAATTGAGATTCCATAATATTGGTTCGTTATCACTATTCACTAATTATACACTTCTCTCCCCTATTTCTCATGCATACGGGTATCCAAAGAAATTAATGAATCTGACTATGACAAAATCATAAAAATAAAACTAACACTCAGTATGTAGTTAGTATATCAAGTATGCAGACTTTTTGTTAAAGCTTTATTTGAAGCATTTGTACACAATCTAACATACAAAGACTAATGTGCATATATATTCTCAGTGAAAAAAAGTAGATAACGCATAGAATCATGCATAGAACATTCTAAGGGGAAGGTAACCTAAATCCAATACCTTAAAGGAGAAGAAAGCCAAAGTTGTCTATTTGGTGTTTGTTTGTTCAATACATAGGTACCCAGATCACCAAGTTTTACGGTCAAAACATCATTCTGAAATGAGAAGCCATGTTAAAACAGTTACTACAATAACTGTACAAGGAATCCACTTCTTACAACTAATAGATAGAAATTAATTCGATGTATAAGAGAACATATTTACTTCAAAGACCAAAGTAAAATTTGATTATCAAGCTTCATGCCTTCATCCTAGAAAAGGTGGTTAAAAAGTTGCAAACGATTAAATGAATTAATTGGCAGCAAACATAGTTACAAGAAGATAACTTCACTTTAGTCTTCTAAAACACATCAAAGTTCTAGACTCTAGTATAATTGTTTCTGATAAGAAGTATCAATCATTTATACATATTCTAACATAATAGAAAATCATTCTCACCCCATAGTCTATATCAAATCCATCAACTTCAACATCGTCTCCATAGTCCTGCCAAGAAGCAAGCAAGCAATCAAAATGATAACCACCTCAGTGCAACTCATATAAAACTATGTACTGAGATATCCTGTTTCCAAGATGCTAAGACTATTTTCCATTGAAACCCATTTGACTCTAGGCATAGTTTTACCATAATAGCTATACAATGCTGAAGTTAAGCCAAACACATAACACAAAGCAAATGGAAGAGATACCTCAAGTTTCTCTTGTATGCTATGTATTGTGGAATCAGCCAGCCTGTGGAATTCTCCCTCCTGCAGTAGAGAACTGCATTCACATTAATCATTAGCAAATTCATTTCCATCTATTTCGAAAGTTAACTAAAAGGAAATCCAAAACCATTTCTCTCAAAAATTGAAATTTTACAACCTTTGAGGACATTAAGCATTCTCAGAAACATCTCTCCAAACACTAACAGACAACAACTCCAGAAACGCTTCGCAATTTCAAAACAATAATAATAAATAAAAAGATAGAACAATAACTAAAATCTGGAAGAGCTCTATTTCATTTTTTTTTTTTTACCAAACCAATAGCAACAATTAAAAAAGTAAACTTTTTTTATGGGTTCAACTTTGAAGGAATAAAAGAGGAACAAATTAACAAAACACACAAAAGGGTATGTGATACCGGTAATCGATGGCGGTGGGGGCCTGAGATTGATCCAGAAGATTCGAACCGCGAGAACAGAAGGTTCTATAAGAAGCTGATAGTGGAGGAAGATGATGAGCGTTGTGGCTTAAGTAACCCAAGATTTCTGATGCTTTAACAGATAGAAACCGGTAAGAAGAGGAAGGAGAAGATGGTGGCGAGAGTTGGAAGAGCCTGAAGAAGAGCCTTCTCTGCAAAAGCACCTTGGAGGCCATAGCAAGTGCAACTCAAACGGTGAATGTGGCTAGTGTTTAGTTACTGCTATGTTTCTGCATCAAGAAAAAAATAAAATAAAATATGGGCTTCTATAACTCAAAATAGGACCCAAATCTAAAAGAAAACAAAATAAAATGTTTTTGGGCTCATATCATTCAAATACCACACACTATAGCACTATACAGTTCATAATTTTAATTTGGTAAGGTTCTTAATATGATGTAACAAAAAAATGGTTCTTGATATGAGGATTTTTTCCTCATATAAAATAACAAAAATAATATCAATGAGATGTAGCTCAATTAGTATTTTCCTTGGTTTAAATGACTAAGGGATTTGAATGTAGGGTTAGAGATAATATAAAGTGAGAGAGACATTAATTCACAGGATGTTTTATTTTTTATTTTATTAGGGTAATTCATAGCATTGCTACGAATTGTGAAATAGATCATTTAATGTGTTAGAAGTCGTAGCAATCCTATGCTAAGAAGTCGTAGCAAATGCTAATTAATTAAATAGTTATTTACATATTAATACTTCTAAAATTTGATATTATTATTTAATTCATTTAATAGTTTTGAATTAATTCACGTGTTATAAATTTCAATTAATAGAAGCATTATGTTTGCTCTAGTCATATTATCCCTATATTTTAAGAATTCTAAAATAATATCCTCCACAATCTTAACAAACTATCCAATACTATTGGCTTATCTTATCTTATGTAATTAACTATGTTTGAATTTAAAATTTAAATAAGTGATCATTGTATTATAAATAGACTTTAACTTTTTTTATCAAGTTGTAGAAAAAACTTCACAAGGTGACAATGAAGCAAGATAGGGAAATCAATTTATGTAGTTCACATAACTGTCTAATTCCCATTTTTGTTGCCTATTCTCAAAACTCATGTTTCCGTTAATCGCTTAAATCCTAGGGAAGCAAGATTGGGGAAAATGACAGGAGTTGGAAATAAAGTCGACTAGGCAGAGGAGCAGCAAACAAAGTTGGAGGAGAATCAGATTTTCACAGGTTTATTGGTGGATCCCAAACTCATTTATAAATAAATTAACTAATATTTTACTCTCTTGTGACGTATGATTTAGAAAATGTGTACAACATTTTGAATAAATTAAAATATAATTTAAATATATTATCTATAATTTTCAAAAATTGATGTCAACAATATTATATCATTAACTAATGTAAACACACCTTTAAAAAAATTTATGAAAGTTCAAACATAAAAATCATAGTCCTGTGCGTAGCATTATCTTAAAAACTTTTGCAGATCTTTACAAGGTGTTCCCTACTTAAATTTTGCAGATCAGCCAAACATGTAAAAATATATAAATACTTGCAAAGCACTGATCTTGATAATTATTTGACTCTACATAAAAACTGTTTTGAAATTCATATTTTCAATCTGCGAAAAATGCTATTGAAAGGTTATAATAGCAAATGTGATATTACCTAAGCGTTTTAATCTACTTTGCAAAATGTTCTGTGGAATGTATAGATATCATCATCCTTTTCACGTGTTGTAAATTTCAATTAATAGAAGCATTATGTTGTTTGCTCTAGTCATATTATCCTAAATTTTAAGAATTTTAAAATAATATATATTGTCTCTTTCATAATCCTCCACATACAATCTTAACAAACTATCAAATACTAATGACTTTATCTTATCTTGTGTAACAAACTATGGAACATGTTTGAATTTAAAATTTAAATAAGTGATCATTCTTTGTATTATAAATAGACTTTAACTTTTTCAATTAAGTTGTAGAGAAAACTTTACCATAGGCGTCAATGAATCTAGAATCAACTCAAACATGTAAGTATTATTTAACTTTACGTATTTGTATCAACTTATTTCTGTTTAAAACTTATACATCTATTTGTTCACAATGAGATATCGAATAGAACTTGGAGTTATTCTGAAAAAAAAAAAAATGTATGTAACAAATAAGACAATGCTGAAATGGTTTACGTATCGTTCATGCTAAATTATTTATTTGTAAAGTTATGTGTTATACGATTATTCAAATTTCAAAGAGATGAAGAAAAATTTGTCTTACAACATTACACATTTTGGCAATCAACATTTTTTATTAATGAATGCCAAAATGTATAATGTTGCAAGATAAATTTCTTCTTTATTCCTTGAAATCTGAATAATAATCAAACCTTGATGATAGGTAGAACATTTCAATATTATCTTTTCTGTTACGTACATTTCTTTTTGCAGAATAACTCCTAATTCTATTCGATATCTCACTATGTAAAAAGTAGATGTATCAGTTTTAAATAGAAATAAGTTGATGTAAATACATAAAATTACATTACATGAGGCTTACCGATTTGAGTTGATTCTAGCCAGATTCATTATCACTAATTGTGAAGTTTTTTCTACAACTTGATTAAAGAAGTTAAAGTCTATTTATAATGCAAGAAGTGATCACTTATTTGAATTTTAAATTTAAACATGTCCCATAGTTGGTTAAACAAGATAAGATAAGTCACTAGTATTGGATAGTTTGTTAAGATTGTGGAGGATTATGAGAAAGATAATATCTATTATTTTAGAATTTATAAAATTTAGGAATAATATGACTAGAGCAAATACAATGCTTCTATTCATTGAAGTTTACAACACGGTGAATTAATTCAAGACTATTAAATAAATTAAATAATTAATAATGTCAAATTTTAGAAGTGTTATTATGTAAATGCCTATTTATAAAATTAATATCATATTCCTTTCTCTTAACCTACCTTATCAGTACATTATTTAACCTCTTAATAATGATTAATTTAAATTAATGAGAAAATTCCATAAAGTATAAGATTTAATATATATATATATATATTCATTTGTAATTGTAACGCATGTGTTGATTTTGAACTAAATTGAATTCTCTTGATATTAATAATGCAAGAATTTTCTTCTGAACTCAGTATATTTACTTTCAGAAGCAATAACTAATCTTTTGATGATATAGATGGGGTCTAATCTTTTAACATCATATTCTTTATATATACATTTGATCGAATCATCATTAAAAATTGAATCGTGTTTTGATAAATGTACACAAAAATTTATTAACCTGCTTTTTGGTGGTTAAAAGGGTGATTAAAAGAAACAATAATGCTAAGTGGACAATGAAAAATCAGTCTATATAATCAATGAGCCTATTTTGGCTTTAGTTTTGGCCCAAATAATCATTGAGAATGTAATGGACTGACTAATTATGACCCAAAATCTCATTTATTGGCTGGTTGGGCTGGTTTTGTATTGTTCATTTAGCATCATCCTAAAAGAAAAGGAATATTACATGTACACCATAAAATTAATTATTATTAGTCACTATATTTAATAATTTAATATTTTAAAATTATTAATTTAATTTTTAAAACTGTTAAATTAATGTATAATATTAATAGTTGGATTAATAATTCTAAAAATTAAATTATTACATGTAATGACTAATGATAGCTGATTTTCTAGTGTACTTAAATCACATCTCCTTCCATTATATCCCATCATTTTTTAAATAAATTCAAATAATGAGATATTAAAAAATTTCATCCCATCACATCTCATTTCATCTCCTACCATCAATCCAAACAAAACCTTAAAATTTTTTGTAGCTACCAAAGAAATTCCTTGTAAAAATTATTCTTTGTGTTGTTATTTGGAAGAATGGCCAATAGCGGCATGTTACTGGTAACCAGTAAGGGGCGGAGGAACAAAGGAAGAGCCACATAACTCATAAGAGGTTGCTTCTCTATTCTCTATTCTATTTTACCCTCTTTTTCTCTTTCTCCAACCAAATTTTCTCTCTTCAAATCATTTCCTTCCTTATTTTAGCTTGATTTTTTCAGGTAACAATTGCCTAATCACTATCTCTATTTCATCATTTCTAATTTTTATTTTCTAATTTCCAATTTTCTTTGTGCCTGTCTTCATCCTGCAATACCTAAACTCAATGTTTGATACAAACATGAAACTTTATTCAATCACATTGGAATTCTTTCTAGCTAATGCGTGTTCATGTGATAATCTAATGTTGTGTATGTGTAATTGTTGTTTCAACAAAATGGGCATGGCTAATATTGTTCCTAATCCATGTTTTGGAAGTTTTAAGCTTGATCTATGCCATTGTCAAGAAAAAATAATAACTTTTGTTTGAATTTCTCAAATGATTTGATGGATATGTTCTCTGTAGTTTTTGCTTGAAATAATCTCTGAACCCTTCCAATTTGACGAATGATTATTTTACAATCTTACATTCTTAAGACACTATTCTTTTGCTGTGCGTGGAGCCAAAATTGTTCTTGAATTAGAAAAGGACAGAAGAAGAAACGGTGCTGCTTCATTTCTGTTTGGGTGAGTTTGTTGTTATTATTGAGTCGGTAAAGAAGCTCAACCCTTGAACTATTATTTTGGGAAGCAATAATGTTTGTCGTACAACAGAATTACGTTCAATTAGTATCCAACATGTGCTATACATACTATGGAATGTGTGCTATACTTACATGTCTATAAATATAACACACATTATGTATTATGTATAGCACACATTGGATTGGAAGTTTCTAAAATTCGTATCCCGAATGCAGAAACTCAAAAATCTGTTTTATATCATTTCATAGGCCTCTTGAAGTAGGCAATCGTTATGATAAGTAACGTGTTGATGGCTCGATGCTAAAGGGTAATGTAGTCTAAATGCATATCAGGTAACCCCTGATCTTTTATTTTTCAGGCTTTCATCCTGTATTCATATTTGTCTCTCGGTTTACTAGTTGGAGGAATAGAATTTCTTCCACTCTGGCCGGTTTAGCAAAGTCAAACTATTCTCGCACCTCTACTAGGAGGGTGTGGGATGATGGCGGGGGATTGATTTTGCTTTTCGTTTTATGGAAATCGAGATCGTCAAATATATGGAGATTGTGTCGTGCCTCGGTGGGCTTGTGGCTTGATTACGGTTAAGGATGTCTTTTGGTGCAGTATACATTGTCATTGACATTGTATTTATATTCCAAAGGAAGTTCGGTGCATCAATGTAGTTCTCTACCATTGTTGCGATGGTTAAGTTTTCCTGCTTCCATCTTTGTATCCATGGCAAAAAGCCAAAGGTAAGTGGAACTTGCACTTCAATTTTGGCTTAGTGCAACTCTATTCATATCACTATACGTTTGGCTTAATTCAATTTTTGTGTTTGTTTCTTTTTTTTTAATCAGAGAACGGTTCAACCTTCCATTGAAGCAATGGCAAAGACATTGGAAGATGGTGCACACCGTCGAGACTCTACAAATTCTTCTAGACCTTCAAGCTCAAAAGCATTACTCTTGAAAGCACCATATGTAAAGAAAATCAATAATGTTAGTAATCATTGTAACAATTTGTCCACATACCCAGTTGAGCACGGTCCTCTGTCAAACGATCCGAAGAACCTGATTGTGGTTGAATGCAATGAAGAGGTTTGTGATAGTATCGATCTTGAGAAAAGTCAGTCTCTAGAAGCTGGACTTCGGAGAGAGAGGGGGCTTTACACTGACAAGTCAAATGAGAGTGGTATAGATTCAGTATTTTCTTATAATGATTATAACAGTGACAATGAGTTACGGGTCTCAGGTTGCATAAAGGATCAGAAAGCAAACCCCACGAATCACTATAAAATTAATTCAAGCTTGGAGTTTCAAGTCTTTTCGGGTTTTGATGATGATAATGATGATGATGACCTATTGTTTTCAATTGGGGAAGATGATGACTCAACGTTTTCAATTCGAGATCCAACAGCTTCAATTAACGATGTAGATGAAATTTATAGTACTCCACTATCTGCTGAATTAGCTGGTGATTCTGCTGACCGCACTCTTACTAAAGAGCCCAATTTTATTGGTGAAATTATATTCTTTACCCTATATCACCACTTCAGCACTTTCTTCAAGAAAATGTTCTCAAAATCGAATTCTTTCTAATGGTCTTCATGTTTTAGGAAGAAAGCAGAAAGAAATATGCATTGATGAGTCTGAGGATCAATTATGGGGAGAACATGAAGAAGAGAATGATATGAATAATTCATTTCATGATGATTGTGATTCGTACGAATTGTACCCATTTTCTAGTGTACCGAAAGACTGGATAATGCCAGTTGCAGGTAGTATGACTTCTGTCAAGATCCTTCAAGAAGAATCCCACTTGGATAAACTACCTAAGAAGTATTCTCAGATTCAACGTACCGAGGATTGGGTAAACAGTCTGCGAAACTATGGACCTTTAGAGAGAACAAGTACATCATCTGCGTCTACTGATCCCTTTGATGGAGATGTAAACACCGTGAATTGTATGAGTTCTGCTAGGATGCTTAGTAAAGTGGCTCCTAGAATGGCATCTGCTATGAGATATATATCTTCGATGAGTGACAGCGCCACTACAGCTCAACTGGCTGATCATGGATTGGTTGTGATCCCATTTCTTTGTGCTTTTGTGAGTCTGAAGATGGTCAATTTATCTGGAAATGCTATTGGTTAGTAACTTCACTTCCATTTCTTACTTTTGACAACCTTCATATTCAAATCCTCATCATAAACTTGTTTTGCTAACTAACCTTTCTGTGTAGTGAGGATAACCAAGGGTTCTCTCCCTCGAGGACTTCACATTTTGAATTTGTCAAATAACAATATATCCAAAATAGAGGGATTACGGGAACTCACCCGGCTTTGTGTCCTGGACCTCAGCTACAACCGTATACTCAAAATCGGGCAAGGTATAGCAAATCCAGGATCTCATATAATTATATCAATATTACATTACTTTCAATATAAGTGTCAATGACATTTAATTTTTGTTGCTGATATTCTCTCCTTATGGTTTTATCATGTCTTAATCCCTCCCATAATTTTGAAGGTCTTGCATCATGTTTATCTCTAAAGGAGCTATACCTGGCTGGAAATGAGATTAGTGAACTAGAAGGTCTACACCGATTACTAAAACTTACTGTCCTTGATCTTCGGTTCAACAAAATTTCGTCAGTCAAATGTTTGGATAAGCTTGCAGCTAACTATAACTCATTGAAAGCTATCAGCTTAGAAGGAAACCCAGCCCAGAAATACGTCGGGGATGAACATCTAAGAAAGCATCTGTTGGGCTTTCTTCCCTCTCTTGCCTACTACAATAAGCAGGTTATCAAAAGCAGCACTATGAAGGCCGCCGCAGGTCGATCATCTTGTAGATCATCGATTCCCATCAGTTTGGATTGGCGCCTTAGATCAGATCGTGAGATCACAATGAAAGTCTGTCGTGGTGTTGCTTCTTTGAAGGCATCTACATCTTGCTCTCAAGCTTACAGAAGTCAAAGAATCTACTCTCCCCTCAAAAGGTTCAAGAGCCGGCATGCGCACCTACCACCGGTTCGTAACAGGGTCAAGCTGAAGTCACCACCATTTTGACATGGACAGCAAAGTTCAAACCAAATCTATTTGCAAGGAGTTGCAATGAGAGAGCTTACAACTTGTAAGACATTTTCTATAGCAGCATGCATTGCTAAATTATATATTATTGGTGTTTTTTCAGTTAAGTCATTTTTGTGTATTCTATTCTTAGCCAATTTTTGTCTTTCTCCTTAAAGAATTTCTGCAGGAATTTTCGGAGAACATTATTTTACTGATTGATTGCTCAGTGAGGAGATTTTCTTAGCACTGCATTGGGAAACAAGAAAAGTCTTTTATTGCTTATTGCACTAATGCAACATATCAAACAGCCTCTTATTTAGCTTGTGCATCATCAAAGATTGCTTGTAATTTTCCACTGTCTGCAATATTGAAATTTCTCAGCCTTGTCCCATTTTCAAACTATGCTTGAATGTGTCAACAACTCTCATGGTTAGAAACTAGAAAGTATTCAGCAATTGAATTTATTCTGGTCCAAGATATATGGTTTATGCTTTCTCTAGAGCATATGAGGGCTGCATTGAGAATTTGATGTCATTTTGTACTTGTTTGACTAGTTTTGAGCCAAAGTTGCTAACTGTGTTGAAGATCTCTCACACCCTATTCATTTAGTAGATAAAATCATTTTTTGGCCAGAGGAACTAATTTCCTCCTCTCACCGAAAGGCTGTGTTTGGTAATGTATACAAGACAGAAAAATAGAAACAAAAATACAAAAATATGATGTTTGTGATGGAGACAAGGCAAAAAAAATTATATGTTTTCTGGACTCTTGAAAAGTAGAGATATAAAAGACAAAAATTGAGAAGAATGAGACAATAATCACTTTTTAATACTAATTTAAATGTGATATGAAGACTAAATTATTGTGTTTCTATTTCTACTATCAATATATATTTACCTTGGCCTGCACAACACCAAACAGAGTCTAAGTGTCTTCAAGCAAATAAATAGAATATGTATTTGATGAGATGTCCAATACATAACAAAATGAAAAGAAAGGATAAAGGGAACAAGAATATATAAAAAAGAAAAGGATAAAAGGAACAAAGGCAAAAGAAATATATAAAAAAGAAAGGTTTGATTAGTGTAGATGAACTAATGTTTATTTCATCCTATTTAATTTATATTTTATATATCTCAATTTTTTGTTTTCTTATTACTAAATTATATTTTTATATTTATATTTATGTCTTGTCATTGAACGCAACGATTCTTTTAACATATGGATGAGGTGTTAGCTTTATTTTTCAGGAAGCCTGATTTCAATTCAACTTTGGTTCTGGAAGTACCTGATTCTAATGGAAACGGTGGGTGATAGTGAACACATGATGGAATATGTTGGTAGATAGATTATATAACTTTATTTTCTTCTTGTATCTTAGAGTTCTACTGTGTCAAGTAAAATATTACATGTACATTAAAAAATTATAAAATATTTGTACAATAATAAGATTTTATTCATCACGTTAAATCTTGAGTAATCATATTTTGCCATTTTCTTATCTTAAGGACTACTATATTTCTTATATTAATCTTGAGAGACTAAAAAAAATATTTATTCTAATATTTATGTTGATAGATTAAATAATTAGATATATGGAAATAATGGAAGAAATTAGATAAAACTTTAACATAGAGATGAATTTTGACACATCATACGTGTAAAAAAAATTATATAGATTCCTAATCGTATATCATCATATATGAAAATATTGAGGTAGCGTTGTCAAAATTGAATAGTCTTGTACATTGTAATTTTTTTTTAATTTATTTAATTATGTATTGTCTAGCAGTTAAGATAGTTAAATTAATTATTTACTATTTAAAAAGTTATATAGATTAATATTCTGATTAAATAAATGTGTAAAATATTTTCACAATTTCAATATATTATAATTAAATTTTATTTTTATTAATGTAATAATCTTTTTTAAAATTTATGTAGAAACTTTTTTTTTTAGATACTATGTAGAAATTTATGTAGAAATTTTTTTCATACTTGAAGTATATTAAAATTAAGAGATTAATTTTTATGCACCGAAAGTCAATGAAATTTGAGAAAGTTGCTCAAGATATTTACCACCTACAACAATGACTAATACTTTTGAAGTGAAAGCATTTAAAAGGATAAGCTTTGATCATAAGATCTCTCCACACACTACCATTAATCAAACTCATGATTAAATATTTAAGGAGTCCAACTAGTTACCAACCAACTATAAGGGGTGGCAAATCAGACCCATTTCGTTGTGAACCCAAATATAAAGTGCGGGGTGAAAGGATTCATCCCATTTTTCATTCAACCCGTGACAGGACGGAATGAGAATATGGGATATCTCGACAGGACGAGAAATTTTTTTTTTCTTTTTTTTGTTTCCCAAGGTATCTATCGGAGCGATTCCGATAACTAATCCCCGCCGGTTTGTGCGTGCACTTCAAGGGTGGGACGAGAAAATTTTTTAAATAATTATTTTATGCAATTCAGCCCAACATCCCAAGCCCAACTATGCAAGACCTAATCACACAAAACACTGGGCCCTCTTCCTCTGCTCACAGCCCTTCTTCTTCTTCGTCGCCCTCAGCCGCGGCCTATCGTCCTCGAAGCCAACAGTGCCGCCCAGTTGCCGTCGCCGACTTTCTTCCTCGAGGCGCACAACGCCGCCGAGTGGGCACCACCACCTTCTTCTTCTTCCTCTATTGTGAGTTTGTGACTTTTAGTTTTAGTTAATTTTGATTGTTTATGTCATGTTATATGAAATACATACGCATATAAAATAATAATATTATCTATTTTTGTAGGTCCCTACCTACAATTTCGATTTTAGCTATCTTGTCTATAACACCCTTTCCGCCTCCCAAAACGGTACCGTTTCGACACTTCCAGGAACAACCCCTTTTTCACCACCTCACTCTACTACACTACTCTATCACACTACCTTAACATTTATCAATTTCCATGGAAGCTCAGCGAATTCTTTCTGGGTTTTGTCCAGAACCATCATCTCTCTCTTCAAGAAAGTTCCAAACTTTACTTTCTGTTCGACCCCAGAACCTTCAGTTTCATAGTGGGGCTTTGAAACCCTTTAGCATTCAGCAGAGACTGTGTTGTAGCTATAGGGAGAATAGAGTATGGTGCGTGAAGAACAGCACTGCAGAACCAAAAGAGGAGCGTGAGGCGAGAGACAAGGCCACACTGAGAAGGAAAAAGCTCGCGGTTTTTGTGTCTGGTGGAGGGTCCAACTTCAGATCAATTCATGAAGCATCATTGAAGGGATCGCTCCATAGTGATGTTCTTGTATTGGTCACGAATAAAAGTGGTATGCTTCAAACCCCTTTACTTTTTTTGTTCTGATTCTGAGTAAAAAAGTTAATTTTGATGGACTCATAATAAAATAATTGTAACTTTGATGGTTTACTTGTTATGTTATTTAGCTACATTGTTGCCATGTTGTAGGTTTTCTGGAAGCATGTTTTTTCTTCAATGTTAATTGATGATAGTCAATTGGGTTAAGATACCATGCCTGCAATTATTATATATGTTGTTGGAAGGACTCAATTTCGTTGTGTATATACTATAGTCAGAAATCTTTTTCTATTGTGTTCAATTCCCTGTTCATGCCAAGAGATTGGATTCTTTGATGATAGCTTAATGCAATGTATCTGTTATTTAAGTCTACACGCAGAGCGACTGAGTTGTAGCTCAAGTGGCACCCTTAACCTTGTGCCAATGGGTTGCTGTCAAGGATTCAATCCCCACATGTCCATTCTTTCCCCTATACCTCTAGCTGTAGTCGAAGTTCATTAGAACCAAATAAAATAAAAGGTATACGAGTGTCGCATATGCAAGAATAGCTGCAAGTTAGTGTCACTAGATTTTTATCTGATTGAGTTTTTCTTTCCTACCACGAAGCACAAGCAGCTACAGGTATTTAAGATTAGCTTATGCTACTAATATTAAAGATGAATGAACTGGTTTTGATTTATGGTAAATGATGGTATCCTAAACTACGTTTGCAAATCATTAGTTTAGACAACAACAAATGATGAATCAACTGAATTAAATTTGTATTACGTGCTGCAACTCCAGAGTTCCTTCATGAAGTAGAGGATTGACAAGGAACTTATGTAAGCTTGTTGTGAACATTTTGTCATCATCTTGAGGGTAAAACTTAGAAGCAACTTGATAGGGGGCTAGGAACAAAATCATCACCATATTTCCCTATATGTAAAGTGAAAGAGGGACAATTTTGCCGAAAACAACAGTTGCTCCCCCAACATGCATTTTGACTTACTTGGAAGTATGTTTTGATTTACACTTCTGAATCTTGCTGTACTGAAGTTTTCTGTCTTTCACTTTATTTTAATACCAGAGTCTGGAGGTGCTGAGTATGCAAGGGATAATGGTATCCCAGTTGTCATGTTCCCTAAAGGAAAGGATGGACCTGATGGGCTTTCTCCGAGTGACCTTGTTGATACACTAAGGTAAGATGCTTCTTTTCTTTTTGCTGCAACTGCTTTTTAAGTTTACTCTGTCTCCAAGTGAACTTTGTTGATACATTGATAGGCTATTATTTGAGTGTTGTTTAGATCTTTGTCATCACTTGGCATCTTTCGTGGATGTCACTTGTCTTATGGAGAAACTTGAGTTGTGATTTATGGGAAACTTCTACATGATCCGTGTTCACATATATTAAACAAGTTCTTCATTTATCATTTGTTTATGATTGAAGTTTGTGTTGGCTTCTATGTACAACACAAAAATGTAATAGATTTGTTGTCATGAGGCACAAGGGAGTTTGTCAAACGATGTTCAATGCACCAAATTTTTTACGTTTCTTGTACTGTAAGTTACATGTGGATGTTTTAGTTTAAAATTGAAAGGCAAATCAATTACCAATGTAGAATAAATGTGAAAAAATTCTGTAACTCCAAAGGAAGAAATCACTGTTGGTTTGCTACACAAACATGTTTCCATTATTAATATATATTATATAATATATTTTCTTTATCAGGAGTTTCGAGGTTGATTTTATTCTTTTAGCTGGATACCTCAAACTTATACCAGTTGAATTGATCCGAGCTTATGAAAAGTCCATTCTGAACATTCACCCATCCCTTCTTCCAGCTTTTGGAGGAAAGGGCTACTATGGTATGAAGGTTCACAAAGCTGTAATTGCTTCTGGAGCAAGGTATGCTTCTCACAATATTTTCAAGTACATTTGTTTCAGTTAAATGCTGTTATACTTGGTCTTGAATACTTTTTTTGTGCCTCATTTTTCTATGTTCATTAGATTTTCAGGTCCGACTATTCATTTTGTCGACGAGCACTATGACACAGGGCGTATCCTTGCCCAACGTGTTGTGCCCGTGCTAGCCAATGACACTGCAGAGGATTTGGCTGCAAGGGTTCTCAAGGAGGTAACTTCTTATCAATAACTACCACCTTAAGATGGCGACATTTTTAATCATTAAACTGCTTCAATGCTGAATGAAATTCAATGAATTTATCCTTAAAAAGATGCATTCGGGAACATTGATAATGATGCAGAAAAAAGGCTACCAATTTAGAAGATTCACGAGTTGAGCACCAATTGACCATTGTTTTTATGCTTTTATTTCGAAATTTAGGAGCACCGGTTATATGTAGAGGTAGTAGAGGCTTTATGCGAAGAGCGTATATTTTGGAGGGAAGATGGTGTTCCTCTCATCCGAAGCAAAGAAAACCCCAATGAGTTCAGCTGATCCCTATATGGTCTGAATTCACTTCTAACATTCCTTTCAGTGTTACTTTCATATCATAATATACTTGTATATTTTTGGATTTTGATCTCGAAAATTAAAGATCTCACTTTAGAAGTTAAAGTAATGAGTTTTTTTACCTTTGGATTAATAAAGTGAAAATTGGTCCAACTTCTGACTTCATTGATCTGAGAGTAAAATCCTCTTACTTTATCCTCTAAAGTGAGGTCCTCATTTTGACTAAATTACACTAACTTTTCCTGAAGTTTGGTAGAATTCACTCTACGTCCCTCTATTTTGCTTAGAAGGTCCTCGAGTTTATAAAACTATTATATTGACCTCTAAAAATTACACTGACCTCCCTTCTGTCTCACGGGAACAATGTAAATTAAAGGATGTCAATGTCACCTAAACAAATAGAGGGAAATTGACTTGAATTTCGTCTAACATCAAGGGAGGGTAGCGTAATTTATCGTATTTTCTTTACTACAATCCTTTGAACCTCATGGGACTTTGTTTCTGTTTGCAGGGGATTTTTGCTGCATATTTTGTTGTCCATTGTACTCTCACATTTAAAGGACATTAAATCATTAATAATAAGTAAGAAAGCTACACAAATTTTCTTCTGACATGTTGTGATATAATTTTTTTTGTTAATCTATTCTCTACAGATGATAAAATATCGGTTAGCTGATTTTTTTTTCAACCCTTTACTCCCAAATACAAACAAGAAAATTGACATGTCATGTGGGGGCATATAATACCTGATTTGATGACTAGTGAGCTCTGTGTCATCCAAATTTAATTATATATTTAGATGATTATAGAACAATGCTATAGATATACTTAAAGCTTATGTTTTCATTTTACAATTTTTTTCATCATTTGATAATAGTTAGGTCGATCTCTTTTTTTTTTTTGGCATGATCTGTTGGGATGAATTTTCCTATTTTCTGATGTGATTAGTGGTTGGAGATTCGAATATAAGGGAATCTTGTATGACATGATGCATAAGATTATATAAAATTATAAAGATGCTTTCAAGTTTAATGTTTTTGTTTTACTGGGGGCTCTGATATTTATTTAATCAGCACTCACTTTGCTTGTTTTCTCATTAAAAGTGGAGTTAATGTTTTCTTTTTCACTAATATTTACTTATTTATTTGGGCTGAGTTGTGCCATGAAAAACCTTTAGGTGTTTGATTTGAGGGGGGAAAATGTGAGAAATTTTTATGAATGAGTCATGAGTTTGTATAAAATTACACATGGAATTGTCTAAGAAATCTTACCTCCCAATATTATCACTAATCTATCATAACAATAAAAAATATATCATACAATTATTATGGCATTGTTTGTTTTCATTAGCTTTTAGGATAGAGTCAAGAGAGTTATGAAGTTAGTGTCATACGAGTAAAAGATAAAATGACTCTAAAATTGTTTTCAGATACACTTACATGAATATGTATCTCTCTTCTAATATACGGTGATTTCAAAATTTAAATAAATAAAAATTGACAATTTTATTTGGTTATTCTGACTATGTTTTCATCTTTATTGTGACTTCCACACAATTATTTAGTAGAATTATTTTTTTACTGACTCATTGATTCTACTAGACTACCACTAGGGTCAATGAAAATGAACAATGTCTATTTAGTTTAATGTTTCACAATTTAACTCAAGTCAGAATATTAGAAAACAAGAAAGAATTTGATCAATTTGATTTGCTTAAAATGATTTAGAAACTTTAGTTAGGCTAGGTTGTATTTGAACACCCATATACTGAACACAATAACAGCAGCATACTCAAACGGCTGGATTTAATACAATTGATAGCTATTTGAATTCTTTAAGCATTTAACAGGGATTTAATTCTTAAATTTTTTATTTTTAATAGAATGTATGGTGGCTTTTTTATTGTCGATTATGGATATTTTGAGTAATAAAATAATAACAGCATATTGAATGTGTAATAGTGGTTTCATGCTGATTTTTAATTGCAACTGTTTATATTGATTTGTCAACCAATATAAAGGGGGATGGAGAGAGCTGTGTATCATGAGGAAGGAGTCTAGTTGCTAGTTGCTACCCAAATAGAATTTAATGGACTAGAGTAGAGCCCAACAATATTAGTTGGCTCGCATATTTCATTTATTTTTATGTATTATAATTTAGGTAAATATCTGGTGCACAACAAAAAAAAAATTTTAGTCAAAATAATTAATATGTTGTATACATTATATATAATATAAATTGCACAACGTATATCATATATGGTGCATAAGATATATCACATGTTATGCACAATATTTATCATATGTTATTACATTATCTTTCTTTGCAACATGTGATACATATTGTGCACATCATGTGATATATGATGTGCACGATATGTAATATTCGTTATGCAATTTATATTATATATGTTGTGCATAACATGTTAGCTATTTTGGCTGTTTTTTGTTGTACATATAGCAATGCTCTACAATTTAGATTGGATTCATAGATTTATTATTATTATTAGTTATTGATTTATTTGTACTAAGATTTTGTTTTGTAAGGTATACATGATAGATATATAAAAAGTGTATTTAGTGATGAAAAATGATAGAAAATTTTTATATTTTTGTATTTTTAATTTTTGAAGGAGCGTAGTTTTATTGAGATAAAGCTGATTAATATGAGATAGAAATTTTGTCTTACTTATTTATCTGAATGTGATATATGTACAACATAAATATATGCAACTAATATCCAATGTATGCTATATGTTATATGTGTGTCACACATAACAAACATTATATATCATATATAACATACATTGAATACTAGTTGAATGTATAATTGTTGTACATATATTATTATCAATTATTTATCATGTGTACCTCATTTAACACAACTTAAATATTTAATAAATTAAATCTAGAGGCATATTCTAACCTAAAATATAACAACTTTTTTGTCCATTAAAAATATTAATCAAACTAGAAACTCATACAATGTATACATTGTTAAATTGAGTGCAAGTGAGAGGTGGAGGATAAAGGGGAAATAGTGAATGAAGAAGAAGGAGCAAGAAATGAATTAAAGGGGCATTTAAGAAGGGGAAAGTGGGAAGGTACCCAAAAGTATGGGGACATAAGTGCAAGTGATGCTCAAACACATGAACCAAATGGGACAAATGACTATGTCACTTCCCTCATATAGCTCTGCCGCCCATGACCGACCACTTCATTTCTCTCTCTCACTTTTTTCCTCTAACATCAATTATTTTATTTTATATATCTGATTCTTGACTTGTTTCCCCTTCATTCATCTCTTTTAATTCAACCATGTAATCAATTATTGAACATAATATTTGGGGTAATTTAACATGTATATGGGGTAGTAGAAATATAAATAAAATATATATAAGGTTTTGCTAATAAAGTTTATATATGTGTCATGTGTGTGTGTGAGCGAGATTGTTAAAATGATTTTAAATTTAGAAGTTTAATTTATATGTACTGTTTATACGATTGTCACCTTAGCATAAATGATCAGATCTTATCTATAATAAATTGATAGAATATATATAGATGTAAAATTATTTTATTGATAGTAGATGATAATTAAATTCTAAAGTAATTCATTAATTAATATTATACAATGATCAATAATTGAAGTTAATTTGGTGACAATGTTACACTTTCAAAATTATCTGAATACAAATATATCAATGATTAGAAAGAGAAAAGTGGTGTTACTTACAAAAGTTGAACACATGTTTATACAATCATGGTGCTTTTCCAATGCCTACATACATGATCTATGCAATGTTATATAGTAAACCTATATGATGATTAAGTCAAAGAATCTCTCAAGATTATACACAGAACTACTACTAAAATTGAATTAATTAGTGCGATCATATCAATCAATAAAATGTCAAAATCAGACTAATTGTTGGCCTTAAATTCATATATAGTCAGCACCCATGGCCTTTGGAAACAGAGCTTATCCATTCTTGGCTATCCCTTACCCTCAAGTTCCTCTCTTTTTAAGGAGTTGCAAATAGCCAAATACTATTCCTTTTTACCTATAAATGATAGGATTGTACTAAATTTTGATTGTTTTAGCATCACATTTTTTTTTCATTATGTCATGTTAATTGTTATAACTGATGATAGACAAACATTTTGGTACAAAGTAGATAACTATAACTATAACTATATATATATATATATATATATAAAATGAGTGAAATGTTATCTTGATCTTTCATGTTAAGTCATTTTAGTATCTTACTTTTTAAAATGGGTAAATTAGTCATTCACATTTTAAATTGTGAACAACTTTGATCTCTCACTTTTTAAAATTATCAAATTGATTTTTCACTTTATAGATTATCATCTAGTTCTTCACTTTTTAAAGTTAATATCTCTTTTTGTCAAATTAGGTCTCGTGAGGCGGACTAACTTGACTCAATTTATAAAGTGGAGAATCAATTTGGTCTTTAAAAAATAATGAACAAGAACAATTTACAATTTGTAAAATGATATATTAATTTACTTATTTTAAAAGGTAAAAGATCAAATGACTCATGCATAAAAAATAAAAGACCAAAATAACATTTCACTCTTAAAATAAGCATTTACTCTTAATTTATCACTATATCAATCCCGTGTGGATGCAAGAAAATAGAGAGATACCATGATGAGATAAAAAAGAAAAAGGAAGCACTTTAATTTCAAAAATATATTAGGTCCACTCAAAATAAGAAAAAGTTTTATTTTATATTAATAAAAAAGATTATATATGTGTGTGTTTAATGAAGTGTAGAATTTAGAAAAATTTGGGTGTTGAAACATGTAAACCAGAATGTGGTTATCTAGAAATTGAGGTGAGGAGTTAGCCAAATAAAATTTATAAGAATTTGTTTCAAAAATGATCCTTTCCTTCTTTATGTGACACCTAAGAACACCCGTGATTTCTAGCCGATTCCATGTGGCAAAGAACCTAGGTGTTGGATTTAATTGCATAATACATCCAAAACTAATTTATATATGTAAGTTCAAATAACAATTAATTAGATCAGCCATGTAGAAATAATTAACACCGATTGAAAATGCAACAAGTTTAATACTTGCATGTCTTAATAATTTTTCAGTTCAAGTTTTATTATAGAAAGATTATGAGTAAATCCCTAATATCATTTCTTATAACAGTCGGTGGGAATTAAATCGGGATTTTATCAAAAAAAATTATACCAGAAATGCATTCAAACTATTATATGATATATACTATATATATACATAATACATAACGTGTCTCATATATATATATATAGTATACATATGAATAGCACATATTTTGTATTGAAAAATGATTTGTGTACACCACAAAATCAGTTATTATTAGCCTGTGTAATAATCTAATATTTTGAAATTAGTAATTCAATTTTTAAAAATATTGGATTAATATATATCAATAAAAGTTGGATTACAAATTTTAAAATGTTGAATTATTGCATATAGTGGCTGATTTTATAGTGTGTATGTAACATTATTCTTCTATATAATATATAACGCACATTAGATATTAATTAGATGTATTTTTGTTGTGCGATAAATATTAATGTATAGAAAAAAACGAATAAAATTAATTGAGATTTACTAGGATGCAAATATTATTGGTAGTTCTAACAAATATCAATGATGTGGGGAAGAAAGAAGCAATGAGCCAAAAGGACATGCAATAAGTGTAATAAACAAGGCCACACAATTTTTTAGATGTGTTGTGGCAGTTATAAATCGTAGATTTGTATTATTTTTGAATCCAAAATAGAAGAGTATAAACATCAAATCTGTAATATTTGCACATTCAATTTTTTTATATATTCATTAGATATTTATATAATTTAAAAATGGAGGAGACGAACTTATGAGATAAGTAGGAATTATTTATCAAATTCAACAGGAGAAAGTATGAATGATGATATGGATATTTATAAGAGTAATGTTACTTAAAGTTTATCAATCTCAAATATTTAAATATTCTATTCATAAAATATATAATTTTTATTATTTCAATACGTATTTCTTCATTTAGCACATCCTTTCTCTACTATTTTCTTCATTTAGGATAAATGTCTATATTCTTTCTTTTGGCATATAAATATTATTTTTCTGTTTAAATAATTATTTTAAGTAATGAAATGTGAAAAAAATTATAGACATAGTTATTTTAGAACAAATTCTTGGTGAAAAAAACCACTAATGAAAATAGTCAATTAATAGTGTATAATATATACTATATAATATATTAATATGTACATTATATATTATATATTATGTAAAATATATATAATATAATATATATTACATGTAATAATATGATTTTTTTATAACATATTATACATAATGTGTCTATATATAATATATATTATGTATAATATGTATATAATGTATATATTATACTGATTGTTTTGTTATTTTTTATTATTTATGTAGCAATCCTCTTATTTTAAATAATAAATTTGTAAAAAGTTGAAGTTGACTTGGAGCAATAGTACACTGAGGCTGTCCTGTAATATTCAAATATAATAACTATTTCTGCCCTTCTCTGAGATTTCTATATAAGCATCATATCACCACATGGGGTGCTCCTAAAATTCACCTTCTTAATTCATTCATCACTCTATTCTTAGTATCACTTTTTCAGATCTCTCTCTTTCTCTTTTTCTTTTTCTCATTTTTCCTTCAAAAATGATTCACAAGGCTCCACTACTTCAAGTGTTCATAATCCTTCTGCTTTTTTCATTTGTTCTTTCATCTGCTGATGCTGTCCCAACAACTAGTAAGGATCTTTATATAACATTCAACCATTCTATCTCTTATCTCCTTTTTTCCATTTTCCTTTAATTTTCAATTTTTCAATTTTTTTTAATGCTATATTCACTAAATTGAATTTTTCAATATCTTCAGGAAGCCTTTTTCCAAAAGGGGAAAAATCCTCAATCCAAACTTCACTAGTGAAGGTATAATAGTCCTTCAATATATATATATGCAAGATGGTCTAAATTTTTTGCTCTTAATTATTATGTCCTATGCATGTAATTAATAATAAAATATAATTAAGGGTCTAAGATTACTAAGTGAATTTAATTAATTTTTGCTCTGTTCATAATTGCAGGGTACTCATCAAGAATTCAGAAACAGAGGAGTGGAAGAAGAGTTCATGGTGGAAAGAAGAATGGATTTGGAATTTAGTAATGATTATCCTGGAACTGGAGCAAACAATCGTCATGATCCTAAGACACCAGGAAGAGCTTAATTAAGGATAATTAAGCAAAATAATAAAAAATGTACAGAGAGATTAAAATAATTAATGCTACAAAAACTTGGTATGGAGAATATTCCTTTATTCAAATATTTTGCAATGGATAGATAGATTGTGTTTTTCTGTAGCAAAAGTTTCTGAGTTATTTTGATGTATAGAGGGTGAAGATCAGATCTTAATTTTTCTTGGTTAAAATCTGTAAACATAAAAGTGATCAAGTGATGATTAGATGCAGAAATTCCAATTCTTGAAAGCAAGCTAGAAAGTAGATATAAACATAGGTTCATTTAGGGGAAATTTGTTTTGATGATTAAAATTTTGTATGTTCTAAAATAATATTGAATAAGTTTTATGCTAGCTCAATAAACACACTAGATTAATGTAATTAATTAAGGTGTTTGATTTGAGGAGCTAGTAGATAAGGGCCTTTTAGCTTTTTTTGCAGATTTGGTATTAATTTGGTGACTTGCATGCAGAATAATAAGATGATGAGGAACTTAGTTAACTCATCTTTTCCCTTGGAAACTAATTAGTTGTGAGAAATTGAAAATTAATTAAATAATTAATTAATGACACCACCCTTGAAATTATTATAAATAGCATAATGTGAATCGGTAATGTTTGACGTATGATAAAAATAAGTTCAACCAATATCTAATGTGTACTATACATAATACATAAATGTTATATATATAATACACATTACGTATTATGTATGACACATGTTGGGTACTAGGTGAATATATATTTATTGTACAATAAATATTATTATATTGTGAATGGTAGCGGTGGAAAAATTAATAATAATAACTATAAGGTGAGTCTTGGTAGTTGCTCATGACCTCATGTCGTCCCTAAGTTACGTTGAAAATGAAATATTAATAGTTTATATTTTGAGAGTTTTTATTGTGAGAGAATAAGTTAATTATATAAGCACAAGATCTAATATTAGCTGGTTCAGTTCCTTAAATATTTAATTAATTAGGAGTATTAGGAGTTTGATTCATGGCAACATGTATGGAAATGACAATATCGTGATCATAGATTTAGTCTCTTATGAGAGCTCTCATGTCAAGAAAATTAGTTATTGTTGTTAATGGTGGATAAAATGATATAATTTGGTAGGAGATATCCTATATTTAAAATAAAAAGAAAAATTATGATTTGAATATAGAGATTAGAGAGGAGTATAGTATGAAACAATGTGGTCAATGGTTTGATAAATGGGATAATTATATGAGACAAGAACTAGGAAGTGATTAAAAGTACTAATTGAATAAAACAATGATGAATAGTAATCCAGCCGAAATTGTTGTGTGTAAATGGTAAAGGACAAAAGTGAGGGAAAAGACTGTTTCTGGGCCTGTTGTTTTGATCGAATGAGTCATCAACATTTAAATATATGTATGTATCCTATTTGAATCAACCATGTGAATTATTGTGATATGAATCATTTCCCACAGTTCCAAAGTCTCTGTTATAATAATTATGCTCTAAACCCAATCTAATAAACAATCAAACAAAATCCACTAGTCTCAATTTTTCAAGCATTTGAACAAAACAAAGCTCAGCAATCGGTATAATAAAAATAAATAATATTTGTGTCAAATTAGTATTTAATGTGTGCTATACATAATGTATACTATATATATGTATAGTATACGTATATATAGCACACATTTAATACTAGTTAGATGTATTTCTGTTGTATAACAAATATTACTAAATAAAAATAAGGTTTTTGTATGTCCTAAGGGAAAGAATATTCTTAATATGAAAATATGAGATAAAATTTAAATTATTATAATGGGTCATTTTTTTAAAAAATATAAAAATGTATATTTTTAAAATAAATATTTTTTAACTATTTTAATAAGTATCTTTAGTAAATTCTTTCAAAAAATAATAAATTTAAATTTAGTAAGTTTACTATATTAGGATTTTGAATCAAGATATAGGGTAAGATTCAGTCTTTTTGTTACAAATAAAAGGAAAAATCTTAGAACATAATAAAAAATTAGCTAAAATATAGTTAATAGACTGTGCATAACATATAATATATAATATGCATAATGTATTTTTATATATACACACCATATATGACATGTTGTGCATAATATGTGATATATTATGCACAATATGCAATATATGTTGTGCACATTATATAATACTTGTTGTGCATTATTTGTTTTAACTATTTTTCATTATATTGTAATGCTCCAAATAAAATAAAGATTATTATCTCAAATTTACTTATTTTAAAAATTTTCAATTTAAGGTTGTTGAATAGTTGAATTATTTTAGGAAAAATACAGAAGAAAACTTGATTTTATAATAACATTAAGATCAATTTTAAGAACTTCAATAATATGATTGGTTTATTTAATTAAACGTAACATGACTGGTTTGTTTAAAATATAGTAAGAATTTCAAAGTTTATTGGAGAAGTCATCATTAGAGAAGTTCCTACTTGACAAAATTTTATTTAACCAATAATTCTTAAATATTATTTCATATGTTTAATAAATAATAATGAGCATTATTAGACCTGTACAAGTCTCTATTTCCTTTTTCGAAATAAATTATTACATGAATTTCATCAAGTTTAGATTAATTTGACTAAATCAAGTCAACCTAGCTACAACAAAAAATTAATAATTTTGAAGATTGTTGGATTCATTATTTTCACCTGGTCTTCTCTTTATATACTCTGCTTTTAGGTCTCACAACCTGTCCTTAACGTGTTTCTACATGTGACATGTGGTTATGTTTACCTGTGGACAGTGCACACCTATTTGAATTTCTTTTTTATAAATTAATAAAAAAGTAGAATACCTTTTTCACAATTTTTTTTTAATTTATGTACTTTTCAGATGAATAGTGTATGCCAATTTATTTTTGAATCATCCTTATCAGAAAAGATATCATGTAGGCGTTTTATTTAAATTAATCTCTAATTGGAACTATGTTTATCAATAGAGTGGAAGAGAATTAATACAAATGGGATAAAAAATGAGAAAAGGATGTTGGTTTTAGAAGTGTTTTATTTATACGATGAAAAACAGTCAATATAGAGATTTTAGATTATAATCGCTTTTAATAAAAATTAATATTTTAAAGAGATTTTTTATCAAAAAATTATTAAATGAAAAACTCGTGAGGAACAACAATTATGTTGCAAAATAACCAAACAAATCCAATTTAGACCCAATAATATTTTAATAGACTTAGTGCAATATGATAGATTTGACCCTTATTTTTATTTTGACTGGAAAATTGTTGTGTCCCTTATTGATTCACTGTTTTTCTATTGTTCAATGTATTATTATTGAAATAATAGTAAAATATCTTGAAATAAGTAAATAACTAACACATCTTCCTATTGAACTTTGCAATGGTGGAAGATGCAAATTTTCAAAATCAAACGCCACAGTCAATGGGGTCAAAGATTATGCTATACTATTATTTTTCTTTTTTGGGTTCATAATATAATTATTGCTATAATCTACAGTACTTCCCAAATCTGGGCTCAGCCTTTTTATTTTGGCCAACAGACTGGGCTTCAATAAGAAATACTTTTTTGTAGTTATTTTCTTTTACCAAAAACTTTTCAAAAACAAAAAGATAATAAAAAAGACCATGTATCAAAAACTATTGAAAAAACACACACACACTCAAAAACCTCAATTTCATGAAAAATGTTATTTGTCGTTTGACTTTGTTGATAGCTTGTAGATGCATTGATTTATTTTTATATGTAAAAAAAATCAAGCAACAAATAATATTAAACAAAATAAATATTTTTGAAACAAATAATATTACTACACATTATTTGTGAGATCTTTTGTTCATTTCTCATCTTTCCTCTGAAACTCTCTCTCAACTCTTCTTCTTTTAATTAGGTCTAAAAACTCATATATAATGTTTCCATTAAACAAATGATAAAATTAAAAAATTAAGAAAAAAACTCACTTAAGTAGAATCTCGTCAGGGCTATTAATTTGGGTCCTTCACGCAATGATAGTCTTCACGCAATCAAGTAGTTAGTTCACTTGTTCATTTAAGTAAGGGTCGGGGGGTTCGATCCCCGTCTTATATATGTAACAATCCGTGGACCAGCAGTTAAACCCTTAAATGGAGCTCCACACTGCAACGGATTAATCCTTGATCTATATCGAGCTGGGGAATACCGTTGGTCCAGTACAAAGAAAAAAAATCTAACACTATATATATGTTTACTTACATTGCAATTTACCATCATGCATGATCTAAGGGGGAAAAAAAAAAAAAAAAACTCCTACTTTACGAGAATTTCACGGTAATCAGAGACTATATGTGTTTTGTTAATTATTGTTAATGAAATAGATATGTTGTGAAAGTCATCGTAATGATTCCAATGCTGACCCTTTTTCATTCATCTCAGTCGATCGTGGGAAAAATTTTAAGATTTACTAGTTATACTAATTCACTGTGCAAGTTCAGTTTGTAATTAATTACTGTTTATATTAGCTTAACATGATTATATTTCATAATACAGTTTTACCTATTTACAAAATACTATTTTTTGTGTCACTATAGTTTAGAAGTTTCTGCTTTTTTATTTGCTGTTGATTTAGTGCGTATTTTGATTTTTGTGTATCAGGTTGAATGGAAAGTATTGATGTTCTGTACATTCATATTTTTAATATTATTATACGACTCATGGTGAGTTTAGGAATCACGCCATATGTTATTAGTTATTTGAGCCAATAGTAAATGTTATGCAACTTTGTTTGCGAGTTCATATTATTAGGTTATTAGGAATCCATATGTTTGAGCCAATATTGTCTGTGGGGTTTAGATTCCTCTCAAGATTTTAAAACGCGTCATATTGGGAGGTATCTACACTCTTGTAATAATGCATATTTCGTTGTTCCCCTAACTTATGTTTGTAAGTCTCACATTAGTTGGGGAGTAGGAGAACGAAGCATATCATATATATGAGTGTGGATACCTCCCTTACGTGACTCATTTTTAAAACCATGCATAAGAATCTAAGTTTCAAAATGGACAATATCACATGTTAATAAGTTGGACGGCTCACTTCCATCCAAATCTTAACTCACAAACACACTCTAAAAGTGTATGGATATATTACATATACGCTATAGCATACATTATGTATAATATATGTTGGATAGTAATTTGATGTTATTTCTATTATACATATCTTATTACCGATTTTTTAACTTGGATTTATTGTAAAGGACAAAATTGGTGACAAAATGTAGCCGTTCTTAATCTGATACGTGTCTCCCCTGCACTCACTTCACTTGTGTTGATTTAATCATATCAGCATGCATGCAGCGAAAATTAAGCTAAATTCACAATTAATCATGGTAAAATGTTCTACTTTATTATGGATATGATGAATAGCCATTTATTACTCCAACATTGCTTTATGACATAAAAAACTTTTAATTAACTTCATATGCCAAGCTAAGTACTGAATTAAATACTTTAATTTTCCTTAGATAAGGACATGTATAAATATAGCATAACAAACAAATAATGTTTGTCGTACAACAGAAATACGTCCAACTAGTATACAATATGTGCTATACATAATATAGAATGTATGTTATACGTACGTGTGTTATACATATAACACACATTACGTATTATGTATAGCACATGTTGAATACTAGTTTGACGTATTTTTGTTATATAACAAATATTATTACTAACAAACTATTGAAATGGTTTCCGGTATGAATCTTTGTGAAATTAAAGTTAAGCATGTCACATAAACACTCTTCTTTGTTGCTTGTGATCAAGATTTGTTAAGCAAAACAAATCAAATCAAAGTGTTCCTCTTTGCAATTGCAATTTACCCTCCCCTGTTTTTTTTTTTTTTTTGTGCTGTCCTTTTTAAATTTATTTCATTATTTTGGGGTATGGAGGGGGAAAATTATTAGGGTAAAAATGGCAAAGTGATAATATGATTGAAATTAAAAAGTACTCCAAGATTAAGGTCTAAATGCAATGTCAGGAACACTAAGTCTAAACTTAACCTTCCTTATTGTTTTGTTTTGTTGTGCTGAGTTCATTCTCTTTTTGTTACATAAATTAGTCTTCAAAACTTCATAAAGTCAACAATGGCAACCGATTATCATGCATGCATAAGTAAAAAGAGAAGAAAGAAAAAATTATAAATAGAAACAATAATGTTTGACGTACTACATAAATACGTCCAACGAGCATCCAACGTGTGCTATACATAAGACATTTTGTATGTTATATGTATAGCACACGTACGTATAGCACACATTACATCTTATGTATAGTACACGTTGGATGCTCGTTGGACGTATTTCTGTTGTACGACAAATATTATTGTATATAGAAAGGCTAAAAGAAACAAACAAAACAAAGACAAATTAATGAACCTACCATAGAAATTCAAACTGATATGTTATGAGACAGCTTCAAGAAAAATATTGATTTTTCTATTTCTATTTTTTGTTTTTTCCTTGTAAAGTTCAGTGACAATTAATTATTGGTATATTTATACACATGTTTTGACAATTACTTGAACAAGTTAGTTATATGTTTCACTATTATGATGTTTTCCAATTAAAGTGAAAGAAAAAGAGAGAAAATGAGAGGTAGTCAATGATATTTGAATTTTGCAATGTTAATTGGAAAAAAAGACAGAAAAGACTGTTTTAGGTGAATCAAGTCAAGGCCCTTTCAGAAGGACAAATTAATATATGTGACACATTAAGGAGTAAAGTTAGGCTTTTGGAAATGTATTTAGTTATTTGAATTATATAATTAAAAGTGATGATAGCATTCCTTACCTTTAGTAGTTAACTATGCTATATATATGTAATTAGGTTAGTACATTTAGCAATATAATGTATGTATCAAAATATATATGTACCAATGATTAGTGTGCTCTTATTAGTTACAATCACGTTACTATAAAAAGGACAAATAAGCTCACTCAGCATAATGGAAACATCTGCGAAAGGGTGTTAATGAAGCACCAAATAAAAAGAAAAATACACAAAAACAGAATGTTCTGTTTCTAGCTTATACCAGAATATTGGGTAGCCAAACATTTTGATTAGAAATTAATGGAAGCAAATAGAGCACAATTAATATGTGCTCAGTTAAAAGTTATGTGTAGATCACAAATATTATCCATATATCCACCTATTGTATAAAAGAAAAAAAAAAACTTATGAATTAGAATGTAAGATAATAATTTAAATTTGTTTACTTAAATTAATCAATTATATATATCAAACATACATAAAATGTACACATCAAAAATACTATATTACACACAGCAAATGTAAAGAAATGTACACATCAAACATACTGAGTGGCACATGCATAATATATAGAAATGCACATACTAAATGTACATAAATGCACACATCAAACATACACCATTGCACACACAAAAAATACAAAAATGCACACATCAAATATGCGAAAATAATTTTCATGTGAATAGTACGCATGCATTGATCTTTGTGTCACGTGCGTTAGTCTTTTATACGATAGATTTACAGATGATTAGTATCAGTGATGTTCATGTAGTCAAACTGCATGTATATTCTCATATTTTAAGTTATAATACTTAAAAAATTAAATAAATATTTTAAAATATATATGCAGTACGTATGTAATATATGCTAAATAAATATGTATTTATTGTTACATCTACTTTAAAATATTTTGAGATGTTTAATATATTGAATTAATTGAAAACTTCAACACCTCATTTTTCTATGAAAAATTTTTATTTTTCAATTATTTAAAAAATGTCTTTAGAACACTAATTAGTAACTAAAATCCTAATTTTTTTAGAAGGGTAACCAAAAGTTGTTACTAAATGCTATTATTTTGAGGTTAATTAATATTTGTACATATAGTGATGATTTAATTTTGAATGATTCTAAGGATAGGAATTGAATTGTTGTTTTGAAGAAAATGGAGAGACAAAGAAACAAAGAAATCAATGTCAATATAGAAGAGAGGATCGGAGAGGTAGGGTACTAGTTGAAGTAGGCTTGGTGTAGGGAATGACAATGATTTATACCAATAATATTTCACGTGCAGAACAATGAATGTGGGTCCCAAAGATTAGGGACATATCATTTTGTTATAAACTAATTATTATGCCCTATTCCTTTGTTGTTTGGGAAAATTTTGTCATTGGCAAGTACCCTTAATACCTACTCTCTCGCTCTTCTATATATATATATACACACACACACGCAGACATTATTTATGAAATCAAAAATGAGCTAAAATTAGTTAATACTATAAAAGATTTTAAATTATAATCATTTAATCCACTAAATATAATTATAATAGGGATACATTAGCTTATCTATATATGTTTGTGTCGTATATTTTCTCTATTTAAAAATAATAGTTATTTAAGGTTTTTATATATATATATTAATTAAGAAATTTAATAAATTTTCTAAACAAATATATTAAAATGATTAAACTATGTTCAGTAAATCATTTTTCACTTACACACTATGAAAAAAAAAATGGTATAATAGGTAAAAATACATTAAACTTGCATTGAAATTAAAAAACAATAATTATTATGAAATTTTTTTCTCCCTAAAAGAACCATTATTTTAAAATGGAAGGAGTAGTAGTGTTTTTTCAATTATATATATTGACAAGCAAATTAAGTTTATTCATTTGGGTAAATTAGATAACAATAATACTTACATACACTATTTTGGTCAGCCACTCATCATTCGTAAAAAATCTCAACCAAATAAATAAAAAAAATTCAATAAAATAAATAAAAAAAATTCATACGTACAAACAATAAAAAACACAAACTAATGACAATTAAAAATTCACGAAATAATCAAATAAATTCACTACAAGTATGGTGAGAATAGAAAAATAACACAAAATATATTATTTTTCCTCTAAAAGTAGCATTTTTATTACTAAATTGTCACTACAACACACATTAACATTAAAAATGGATAAAATGCATTATTTAATCTATTTTTAGTTGTCATTAAATTAAATTTTTTATTATTTGGTTGAGTTTTTTTATTTATTTTAATTTAGTTTTTTATTTGTTCTAATTATGAGATTTTTTACTTATGAAGATGGTGGCTGATCATACATAGCATTATTAATTACATAACTAATATTTCATGAGATTTGATGAAACTTACCTTAACTCATATCAATCTATTTGTTTAGACAATATTGATCTCCTTTAAATGTAGTCTCTCTACGTCCACTTTTATTTGTCTTTCTAGCAGATTGCACACATATTAAGATAGTCAATAAAATACTCATCTTTTTTATTAAAAAGAATGTGATGACAAATATACCCCTATAAAATATTAAATTTTGTTTCTCGTAAACAGTAGAGAGAGTTGAATATGGTTTCTCTTTCATATATAAATAGAGTTAATATAAGGATAAAATTGGAAAGAAATAATAAATGCATTTTTGAAAGCAACAAGTGACAAGTATTATTGGACAAATCCTAATTACTAGAAAGACAATTAAAAGTGGACGGAGGAAGTATATAATTACAATAAAGGGTATCTAGGTCAATATAATTATAGAAAGATGTGGAATTAATTGTATCAAATTATAATAATTATAGAAATGAATATAATTTATCATATTCCTTTTATTTTAATCTTAACATTTGAAATACATAGGTTGAAGAGGCTAAAAATGGGATTTTACTTGTTGTTTCATGAAAATGAATGGCGATAGAATCAAAGCAAGTTTAGTTGTCAAAAAAGGCTGCGCCTCATGTTCCTTTTTGTGAGTACAGGAGAACAAACTTTAACTAATCTCAAAAGGTGTCACTAACACTCACAAAGACCATTGTCTTGTAAGTTGTGAACTTACCCTTTGGCATCTTATTGATCATCCATCCCATCTTTTCTTTTCTTTTTATAGAACAATGTGTCTTTTATTTGTTTGAATTTGACAATAAAGCTAGAAGTAGTACTAGTTAGGTATATGGCAAGATCTTAAAGACCTTATGGAGGATGGTTAATTTTGCCAAAACTCAATTATCAAAACGGGTATAGATTAATTGGTAGATATATATATATAGAAGCTATATGATCATGTGTAAGTGAATTGATGAAGCCCGAAATCACATATATATAGACCGAGGATAAAATTAGAGCTTAGGTGTAGAACTAATACTAAGACAAAACAGTATGCATATTACTATATATTATTATATATTGTGCATATCATATATCACATGTTATAAAAAATATGATGTTGAAATATGTAATATATATTATGTACAACTTATGATATATGATGTGCACAATATATTAACTTTTTTAACTAATTTTTTGGTCGTATACCAAATATTATTTACCGTAAAATTATATATAGTAGTATTGTAATAGTTAAAACTCGTTGTCATTTCAATCAACAAATATATCTTCTGATATCTTTTCATTTTCACTGTTTATATACGTTTGGAAAAATGATTAATTTATGTTAAAATAAGAGAATTCTTAATAAAAATATTATAATTTTTATGGTCATATCTTATCATTCATTTTTTTTATTTAAATGTCTTAATATTTAATAGGAAATGTAGTGAAAAAATTAATAATACCTAGAAACTATAAATAAACAAATACAAACAAAAACTCCAAGTCCTGAAGTATTGAATATTGATAGAAGAATATCACATTTTAACCCAAGATGGACAAGGGCGCGCGGATTTAAGGGGCGAGCAGGGGCCACGTTTTTTATATTTATATAAATTTAAATTTATTTTATCTATTGATTTATTTTTAAATCATGAAATATAATTATTGTTATAGTTATTTAACTATTTTTTATTATATTTTGATAATAATAAGGAGAAGAAGATAAAAGGAACTTTTTATGAATAAAAAGTGAGAGAAAATGATACAAATTTAGCTGTGAGAAATTTTTTTGAATTATATTAAAATATATTATTTAATTTCTATTTTTAAAATATTTATCCAATTACTCAAATCATTATATTTGATCCTGTTCGATCATTTTCTGGATTCGTCACTTAAGATTGATGCATCTTTATATACTCGAGAGTCATATTACAATAGTAGCATGCCTGTTTATTTGTTGAAAAATAATTGATTTTATTTTGGTAGATAGATTAAAAGAAGTCAAAATAATTAAAGAAATTAAACATATAGCATCATTCGGTAAAATATATTCAATTTAATTTGTGAATATTTTCTTTAAGGTGATGTTATTTATTCAGCGTATTTTTTACATTATTCTTATACTATTTTTTAAAATATTAAACAAAAATATATTTTTCTAATATTTTCTCCATATTTTTTCAAGGAAGTTTGTGCAAACAATAATATATATAGGAAATAAAATATACAAGAGTTGGGATATAAAAGTGACATAATATTAAAATTTAATAGTATAAATAAATATTATGTAAATATTTTATAATTTTTATTATACATGTAACATTTTTTTATAATTTTGTAATACATGTTGCTTTCATAGGCTCCACTACAAAATTACAACTACTAACTTACTATGATTTCATGTTGATTTTTTATATATATAAAAAAAATTTAGATTAGGAAAAGCACGTTTATATGCAGGACAAAATATAAATCTCAACAAATTAAAAGTTTATAGTTGAATTAACAAATCATTTAAAATTACGATAATAATAGATGCACGAAAAACCAGATAATAGACAATGGGTCAATTTTGACTTTGATTTGGCCTCAAATAATAATTATTGAAATTGTAATAGGCTGAGTAATTGTGACCTATAATCTCATTTATTGACTGGTTTAACTAATTTTTTATTGTGCATTTAACATCACTCTAAAATTATCGAAACTTTTTAAGATTAATTCGAACTCAAGTCGCAGCTAACCCTTATCACGGATTTCATGCTGAATCTGCCGATAGGTTTTTCAACCAAAATACAAATAAAATAATACAAATGCTTGCGACACAATAAAAAATTAGTCAAAACAGTCAACAAAACTCATTTAACAGTTTATGACCCCAAATAACACTTTTAATCATGAGTATATTTTTAATGGGCTGAGTGATTGTGGTCCAAATTCCTATTTGTTGACTGTTTTGACTGGATTTTTGTTATGTCTCTAGCAATGCTCATAAAATAATAATAATAAATATAGCTTACAACGCAAATGAGTTTATTAAGATTTTCTCGTGACTCAACCTCGAATAATTTCCATACAGATTAACTATAAATCTATAACTAACACGATAGTGACCTGACAATCTAGCCACTTAAATAAATAAATAACGACTAAATATGATTATTCTACGTTTTAGGGAAAAAAATCAAGAGCCTGATTAATTATTTATTAATGGAATATAATATTCAGCCGACATTATTGAGGACGGAGTGCATATAGCTAGCCTCATAAGCAATCGAAATTAATTTACGAATTTGACTAATAAGTGTTCTATTGAAAATAATAAAATTTAGGGAAAAAAACATTTTACCTCCTTAGATGTTTGGGTCGTTGCAATTTAGCCCATGAACTTTCACAACAGGCAATATGATTCCCTGTATGTTTTAAAACGTGCATTCTGCCTCATCCTCACAACTCCATCCATTTTTCCGTTAAATAAGCACATGCAATGCACATGTCATTTATTAAATGACTAAAATACCATTTTTTTTACGGGGAAAAAAGTACTTTACCCCCTAAAAGCACTTTACCCCCTAAAATACCATTTTCTTTTATAGAGAAAATAACATATTGTGTGCTTTTTTCCTTGTAAAAAAAGGTATTTTAGTCATTTAATAAATGACATGTGTCATGCATGTGCTTATTTAACAGAAAAAATGGATGGAGTTGTGACGGATGGGACAGAATGCACGTTTTAAAACATACAGGGAATTGTATTGCCCGTTTTGAAAGTTCAGGGGCTAAATTGCAACGACCCAAACATCCAGGGAGGTAAAATGTTTTTTTCCCTAAAATTTAAAATAAAAATATAAAAATACATATTCTTAATATCAATATGTTAATTTTTATTTAAAGTAGTATTTGTTAATAAAATCCTTAATTTAATAAAAGAGTAAAAAAATTCATAAATGGAGACCATGACTAGCAGGTGGCCGGTAATACTAATACAATAATTAAGAAAATATATGAATGATCTTGATTTGATAAAAAAATCATAGTAAAACTCATTTTAAGTATCCTTAACAAGTGCCCTTAAGGCACTTGTTAGCAAAACCCATTAAAGGATAATCAATATAAAATAAAATTTTAAACCTTAAACTAATATTATTTTGAAATTAGTAGTGTACTAAATTACAATGAATGAGATTATATGAAGTACAAATACCAAAGTTGTGTTGTGCTTAGAGTTTGTCGTTCCGGTTATAGGAATGTATGTTTGTTTTTTCTCGGAATGATCTCCGATGAAGATTTAGTAATTTGAACTTTACTTGAATTTTGAGACTAATGATGCTTTGAACTTAGCTTGTTCCGTAATCCAAAATTGGTTAGGTTTCTATGATGCACGAGACTTTTTGAAACCAAACAAGAATAAAGAAATATAGTATTTGACAATAAAATATTATAGAACATTGTTATATATATAATAAAAAATGAATCAAATTAATCAATAAGTTATGCATAATATATATATAATATAAATAACACACTGAATATTACATGTTGTGCATATCATATATCATATGATGTATACAATATATATCATATGTTGCAAAGAAAATTGATGATGCAACATGTGATATATGTTAAATATACAATAAGTGATATGTATTGTACATCACATGTGATATACATTATACATCACATGTGATATACATTGTACATTTTATATTATATATGTTATTCACAATATATTAACTATTTTGACTGATTATTTATTGTGAACAGAATATTTCTCAATATTATATTGGTCGTTACCATAACCCTAACTAGCTAGAAATACGGATCTAAGGTATCCTCTCTCAAATTCTAATACCGACATTAACAAAAATAAAATAATGAGAAACCTCATACTTCAATCCCTTCTCCATTTTTTTTTTTGTTCTCTCTCTCTACGTATTGTTTTCTCCAACATTACTATTTTTTCTAATTCTTTTAATTAAGAAATTATTTACTTTCGAGAAATCATATCATCCAAAAATTAAAAGATACGATTTGATAAACACTTCATCGTTAGTTATGTTATATTTTAAAGCGTTGCTGGTGTACAACACATATTTGTGCAACACTTATATATTAATTGAGTTTAAGTTTGATACACTTGACAGTATAAAATACTTTTATATCATTAATATCCAATTATAATACTCCGTTTGTATGACATCTTAGGTAGTGGGAAAGAGAAAATACAATCATCACTGACGTGATAACGCATGATTGAATAATTGTGTAAAAAAGTTATACACTGCCAGTAGATGAAAATTAAATCAATACTAATTTGTTTTCAATATTTTATTGGGTTTTGCTAATAAGTATCATAAGGAAACTTGTTAAAAATATTTAAAATAGTAACTTTAGAAAAAATTTAAAATATAATGATGAACTCCTTACATAAAAAACATAAAAGATCATATTTTTAAGATAAATAGTTTCATTTTTAATTTCTTAACAAGTGTCATTAGAACACTTGTTAAACTAAACCCTATTAAAAGTAATATTGAGTGTTTGCGAGTAGTTCATATATGATATATGTGTTTGGAAAATATTTATTTAAGTGTTAATTTCACTCGTCCTAAAAAATCTTGATTAGTTGTGGAATGTATTTGTACCGTTTATACAACATTGATATGAGCTAGTGTTCAATATTTATCAAGAAGATTGTTCAATTTTAATAAAATTGAGTATGTGTTTTTTATAAAACATTTATTCGAGTGTTCAATTTTTCATAAAAAAGAGTGTGTCGAATTTTATTTTGTGGACTTACACAAATTAATAAATAGTACAGATTAATTTTATTGCCAAAATATTTTATGAATTGATCTGAATTGATATTAATCTTGTGTTCTAATTTATGCGGTCTAAGTGGGAGATTGTTGGATAATTATTTGGTGGACTAGCATAAATTAGTATTTATCCAGATCAATTCATTTATTAAATATTATGTAGCAATTATTATATTTATTAATATTATTGTTATTGGGCTACATAATATACTATTGTGAAAATTATTGTGAAAATGTGAAAGAAATTATGTTTGGACCAGCTGATGATAGGTGGACTGGACCCATCATTATCTAACCTTGGAGAGTCCCTACTGTTGACTAGTTGACAGTATTTATTCCGTCCTATTAGGAATAAATTAATATAAATAGGCTGCTTAGCCTAGCCTAACGTATCCTGTCTTTTGACTCTCCAGTACACACTCTTCACTTTCTCTCTTCTATGTGTTCTTTTCTCAGTGACTCATAACATTGATGTGAGAAGTAACAATGAACGAGAAACAAGCCAATGACTTCTAGTTACTCCAATCCAGGTTCTATTTCTTATTACCCTTTTATTTATCACATGCTATATAATTAAAACTAAATATTGTGTTATTATTTTCCTTCATCTTCATGTATAAACATCGTACAAATTCGCGATGTACACATATAATATTTTCATAAAGAAAAAATAATGTGGATCAAGTTCTTTAGATCCATTACATTCAATTATCAAATTAAATAATGACATAGGTATATTTTTTCAGAAAAATGTATTTTAAATACTAATTTCAATAAAATTATATATCTACATATATTATTATTGATTTAATAATTAGTTAAAAAAGATATAAGGAACTTGACACTAATTATATCGATTCATATATTTTAAATGAGCAATGCTAGGGGAACAATAAAAAACCAGCCAAAACTGTCAACAAATAGGAATTTGGGCCACAATCACTAAGTCCATTAAAAATATACTCATGATTAAAATGTTATTTGGGCCATAAAATGTTAAATGGGCTTTGTTGGCTGTTTTGGCTGATTTTTTATTGTTCCCCAAGCATTTGTGATTTTAAATATATTCATGCTTATTTATAAGGGTTTTTCTTCTCATCAACTAATTAAATAAAATTTTTAAAAATATTTTAATGTATTAAAAAATTGAAATACTTATTTTTATTTCAAATTTTTCACTTTTTGCTCTTTTAGATTGCATTTAGTAAGAGAAACATTGAGCACAAGGGCACAAAAGACAATAACACTGTATGACTGTAACACCCACAATAACTAAGTACATTTCACAACATAATTTCATAATAATTAATTGTACATGTACATATAATGCTAATTTATTTATTTATTACTGTGAACTAATAATTTTAAATTAAAAAATAATTAATTATGAAATTAATTTCATAGAATGAGATACACGCTTATATTAAAGTTAAAAAATTACATCTTTTACTTCTTTTTTCCCCACAACTTAAATAATTTAATTTTTTATTTTTAAAAGATTTAGGGGATACTTTTATGTGTTTTGTGGGTCAGTTACGTTGAAGGGTCAAAATTCATAAAGTGATTGATCAAAGGAAAGAAAAAAGATTAAAAAAGTGATTCATGCATACGTGCAACAGAATAGGGGCGAGTTATAATAAAAGGACGAAAAGATGAGAAAGGAAATTTTGGACCAAAGAAAGAATATTTATTGGGTGGGACACCAAAGCCTTTGTTAACGGCATTATGGCTTTAGCTTTTGATTAACTTTACTATGATCTTAGGCGCATTATTCAACAAACAATAATATTTATATACAATAAAAATACATTCAACTAATATTTAACGTGTAATATATATCATATATAATGTGTACTATACAAAATATGTTATATATATAGTACACATTACATATGATATATAGCACATATTAAATATTAATTGAATGTATTTATGTTGTACAACAACTATGATTCAACAAATCCACTACAAAGTGTAAACTATATATGTATACTTTTTTTATGTTACTTTCATTCTTCTCTCTTTAACTTTTTCTTCCACTTCATGCTTTTATATTGTTTTCTTATATGGATATTCTTACATAGACACATTCGTGTGCAATTAATATAATGGGAGATAAATCAGGCACCAAAAGTTGTAAATATGTAGAAGAAAAGCTTGTTTAATTTTTTATATTTTTACTAGCTAAAAGCTACTCATATTAAATATTACTCAAAAGTTGTGTTAAAATTAATGAGGGTGAAAATTTCATAAGTACGTTAGTTTGGTAAAATTATATATGAAATTCATCCTTGTATTTTCATTATTGCTCTGATCTCTCATCAAACACATATTATTGCATGAATATAATCTAAGGTCTTGTTAGTATTTGACGATAAAATTTGTTTTTCATTATTGTTTTTAGTTTATTAATTCTTATTTTTTAGATTTATGAAAGAAATAATAAAAAATATTTTTTATTTTTATTTTAAGTATTTCCTTTACACAAATCTTTAAACTTGGAAATGTGCTGAAAATAGGCATAAAAATAGAAATCAAAGTATCAAACTAATGTTTTAGTAAAAAATGAGAGATATATATGATGAGTAACTTTTATTTGTTAAAAAGGGCAAATGCATGTCAAAGTTATTACCAAATATTATTGCTACAATAATTTAATTTATCTCATATAAAAATTATTTTTTGTTAAATATTAAAAATAAAAAAAACCTTTTTAGTAAAAATAATAAGCTGATGATTTGGATATGAAAAACTCCTGCCTAATTTAATCACACACATATTATTCAGGTCAGTTTGGATTGTATTGTTTATTATTTTTTAAAACTTGAAGTCAAAAATTATAATTTTTCTATTTAACAATATAATTTATTATTTTTTAATAAGATATTTTAGTATTTTTGAGATGTCAGATAGATATTTTAATTTCTTAATAAATATTCTTTAAAATATTAAAAAAATATTATTTTATATTAAAATATATAATAGTTTATTCATAAATTACTTTTTAAAAGTTACTTCTATATAAAAAAATTATTATCCAAACATCCCTTAATACTCTTTAACTTTCTTCTTTTGGATTCCAATCAACATATAAGGCTAGCCACTTTAGTATTTAGCCAATAAAAATAGAACTTTATATATTACCTAACCAAGTACAGTGCTTTCACTTTTATCGGTTAAAATAATTTTACCTTCCCCCATCACCTCTCCAAATGGGTAGGTATACCATAATAATTAGCTGATATATATAAATTAATGACTGTTTTGCATATTTTGTCTACTGTGTAGTTTTGCTGGTAGGACTATTTATGAAATTGAAACCTAATTATCATGGGTATGTACTTTGAATCTTAATTTTATCTGATGCAAATAATGGAAGTCCCAGAGTTAGGTTACGATAAATAATAATTATATGCATCTTTTTTCATAGTATTTGGAAATTATTGATATTATATAAGTATATATATATATATATATATTATTCATTGGTCATTTAATTAAGTAATGAAAAAGAACTTTAGATGTGTATGCATGTCCCTTTCTGAGACTACTTCTAGAAAATGGAAATGACACTCCATCTACATATATATGAAAATACTATCAAATAAGGTATTAATTATTGGAATATATACATATTATTGTTGAATTTATTTATTTTGTCTGATATTTGACATCTGTTAAGTATTCTAAAATTTAATAAAATTCACTCTCTTTTTTATTTATATATTTAAATAATACTGTCATCTTCTAAATACAATTAAAAATCATGAAAAATTATTGATGGGGATATATTTTTAAGAAATTTTAGTACGTATAATTATTTTTTAAACTTAGAGACATTAATTCTAGACAGATTTATAAATAGAATAGAAGTAGAAAGAATTTTACCCAACCTTAAAATGTCACTAAAATATTTCTAAATTTCTTATTATAAAATTATAAAAAAATTTCTTTTAATAAATTTATATAGAAAAGTAAAAGGGGGGCCCACTGGACACGAGGCCCATTAGAATGGTTATACAAACCTGACAGCGTTAGTTTCTGAGTCATGGGTTACAACACAACAACGTACAGTCTCGAAAAACAAAAACGAACAACCACATACGAAAAGAACACGAACTAAACACCTGGTGTCGTCCACGTGTGCGGCCACGATCTAACCGCACGTGCAACGGATGCTTCCGTCATCCTCCTGCCAAAATCCAAAAGCTCATGCCTCAAAGTGAAAACCGTTCCCAAACACATGTACATGCAATTTTTCTTTTAAATAAAGAGTTTAATTTTAATGGACTCTCAATGTAAAAATATTTTCTTAAAAATATTTTATATTGTTATCAAATTAAAATACTCAACTTATATAATTTTTTAAATAATATGAGAAAGAAAATATAATTATAATTGATGTGACAATATATATAAATTTATTAATATAAAAAGAACTTTAACTAAGTACTTATTAATTTAAGAAAAATGTTGTGTACCTTTCGCTCAGGTAAGAACTCTTGCCGGTCTCAGACTCCTCACACAGCTCCTCTCTAAGATTCAAGGGGTGTTTCCTTGAAAATGACTCCGAAGTTTAAGTCAGTAAAGTGCTCAAGGCTTGGGCCGAACTCAACTGAGAGCGTACCTGGTTCATGAGAGTGGCACCCTATTTATAGAGTAGGAAGCGAGCCACAATCTGTGTGAACCCTCCGGACGACTCGGGATAACACCTTTATCCCGCTTTTCGCGACGCGTAGGGTCAATCCTCGTCGAGTCTGTTGTGGTTCCGGAATTATCGGCGTTGTCATCCACTTCAGATGTTGATGAGCTCCCGCACTAAGCGGGGGTCGAGCTCATCTCATCTTCGGGTCGGGTAGGTGGAACCGTATCAGAGTCTGTTTCGTAACCCATTCGTATTGGGCTACCCGTTCCTTGTTGGGCTTTGGTCTCTGGACTCATCGAGGGGGGTGTTCGAGGTCCGACCTTAGGTCCTAGGCGGGTCCCTATTTTGTCAGATTAGGGTCATCCTTTCTTGGGCCGTAACTGGGATTCCGAATTGGGCCATCAAATTGGGCAACAGTCTGAGGTGTGAACAAAAAGTAATGACCAACTTGTACTCGTAAGTTTGGTTTTGTTTTTAGGTTAATTTTAGGGCATTTTTGAGAGGATAAAAACAAATTTTAAGTAAACTAGTGGGCATGTGTATTTATCAATAATTCTCATTTTTTATTTAATAATATTTATTTATACTAGGTTAAATTAAAAATTAAAAGAGAGGTAAACATGGGTTAGTGGCTTGTGGTAGTTATTAGGTAGTCTTTTAAGTGAAGCAGTGATGATTATTAATGACAAATAAATTTTTATAATTTTATCGACGTTTTTCTAATTAAACTTAAACAAATATTTCAATGTATGAAATGTATGGCTAATTTGTACATAACATGCAATTTGTGTTATATGTATAGCACTATACTTGTAGCATATATTGCATGTTATGTATAGCACATGTTGTACTAGTTGGACGTATTTATGTTATACGATAAATATTATTGAATTTTAATCCTTATGTATCCTTGTCCTATAAATCAAATATGACTAATCATTTTCAGTCTCTATCTTTTAAGTATTGTATAAGTTACCAAACATAAGATAATAGTTCCTAGATTAGACATGAGGTACGGAACAATTATATTCTATAGATTAATATATTTTTAAATAAAATTCTTTAAAAATTATCAACAGTGACATGAAAAGTAATAATTGATGAAAGGATTGGTAGGGAATTATCATTTTGTTTTGGTAGGTACAAAAAAAGTTTTAAATTAATTTCCGGAAGAAATACAGTCTTGTACTCTTTCTCCCGTGTGTTCCGTTACTCATTACTCATTTCATATACAATAATGTTTGACGGATAAAAGAAATACGCTTCAACTTGTATCCAACATATGCTATCTATATTATAGGATGTGTGCTATATGTATAACACATATACGTATAACATATCCTTTAACATGAATAGTACACGTTAAATATAAATTGGACGTATTTTTGTTGTACACGTAATATTTTTGATTTCATATATATACTCTTTCTCTTTCTTTTCTATCTGAATCTGATCCATCACACGCGTGTGCTCTCTGCGAAACAAACCAAACCCAACCCCTCCTTCTCCTTGCGTTTCCTCATTTGTCCATTTCTGCTTTTTCCTTTTTTTATTTATATATTTCCATTTTTCTCAAAAAATGGTAACAGTAAAAACTTTTTTGTTTATTTTTTTAATTTTGATGGTGGACTCTGAACTGGAGCTGATGGATTCCCTCACACTCTTCTTTTCTTTCTCTCTCTCTCTTCTGTTTCTGAGATTCGGGCCAATGAAAACGAGATCTTGATTTCACTCTATCCATCTTTTTTTTTTTATTAAAGTGACGTTATACGTAAAATTATAAACTGTCTACGGGTAATATACGAGATTTTAGATCACAATTATTCAATCTATTACGATCTCAGTAATTATTTTAGAAAATATAAAACTAAAATCAATCTATTAACAATAGTGCTATATGTACATTATATATTAGTCACTTCATGTCATCAACACATTTTTTATCTTGAACCTTACAATACTATTAAAAAAAGACAATATATTATTATAATATTAAATCTAATTTTTAAATACAATTATTATGAGGAGCTGATAAAAATTTAGTGTAAAAAAAACATTATTGATCTATTAATTATATTAATTGATATATCATTATACATTAGTAATTATTATTGTTTCGCTCTGTAATGACCTTCCCAACTTTCTTTTTCACTCTGTTTCTTTGCAGTGAATGTAATCATCATCAAAATGCACTTAGCAAACAAGCTAAGTCACTTCCATCAATTACTATCATCTTATTTATTAACTGACCTGAGTGAGCCTCTTTAATTTATTACTAGCCTTTATCGCAATCACCCTTTTTGGCATAGGAAAAATCAATTCTTCCATGATGCATTATTGCTATCTATATACTACTCCTCACTCTATAACTCTACTCCTTTATTTTGCACACTTCTCTAAATATGTAGTTAGTTTATACATGTTTTACATTATTTTATACTTTAAAAAGTCTAATACATTAATGATAATACAAAAATTAAATTCAACATGAATTTATCATCAATAATATTTGACGTACAACAGAAATACGTTCAACTTATATTCAACATGTGCTATTCATAATTACAGGATGTGTGTTATAAGTATTTGTACTATACATATAGCACACATCCTGTAACATGGATAACACACGTTGAATATAAGTTGGACGTATTTCTGTTGTACGTGAAGCATTATTAATTGATCTATCGTTGTACAAATTTTATTTGTTAATATATAGACAAATATATAGTAGTTAATTAGTTGATTATATTTATTTTAAGTATGCTATATTATTATTGAGATTAATTCAATGCACGGACAATACATTGTCAGTCAATATAAATTAAAGATTGATCGTAATGGTTGATTATTATATGATGATTTTTAATGTTATGTTTTTTGGATTTTTATTAATTAACAGTGTAAAATAATTTTATAATATAAATATATGAAAAATTGAAAATTAAATTCACTGTTATTAATTATTTTTCTACACATAAATAATTTAATGTGATATATAGATTTAAATTTAATGTAAAAGAGCAGTTTTTTTTTACTTGATTTCAATTTTTATAATTGAAAACTGTTAAACTCTCACCGGCTAGAATAGCATGAGTACATGAAATAGATCTTTTTTTATGGTTAGTACTTCAAATATATCGATATAAATAATGAACATTTATATATATATATATTTAATCAGTTGATTATCTTATATAATTAATTAGCCAAAGTTCATCGATAATATATATATCTGGTCGTATAATAAAAATACGTATAACTTGTATTTAACATGTACTACACATAATATATAATGAGTGTTATATATACGTTTGTTATACATATAACATATATTTTATATTATATATAACATACATCATATATTAGTTAAATATATTAATATTGTACTTCAAACATATTTATATATGTACTAATGAATGAATAGCAAGAGACTCAAATTGTTGGCACCTAGTGGAAGAGATTGAGCGGTACAATAATACAACTACAAATAAAGCAAACGACAAGTCAAAACTGAATCCTACATTGGCAGACGGAACATGTACGTATTATGTTCACACCCTAACCAAAACGACCTACATCATTAACGTTAGTAATTAACGTCCTGCACATTTGGCATACATTTTCAATATTAATTAGATGTAATAATATATTGAAAGTAGTATAAAAATATTTTCAGTGATGTAACCAAAAAATTATCATTTAATAATATATTGTTGTCATATGTGAAAATTTATTCAAGTCAATATATATTAGGATAAATTACACATATTTCTCTTTATTTGAGATTTGGTGAAAGAGAAATATTATTTTATATCATAAAATCATGCATCATAATAATTTAACTTTTTAAAATTATTAATTCAATTTTTAATATTATATATTAATTTAACATTATAAAAGTTTAATTTACATATAAGAAATGCTTTGTGTACACTATATTCAATAATTCATAAACTTTTAATCTTATACATTAATTTAACATTTTTATAAGTTTAAGTAGTAATTTTAAAAAGTTTGATTATTACAAATAGTGGTTGAAGGTGACCAATGATTTTGTAGTATATACGCAGCATTACTCATTCGATACGATAACTGATGGTAATTGATTTTATTATATACATGTAGCATTATTCGATAGAGTGAATTAGAGAGAATTTGAAAAAGTAGTTGACGTGTAATGTGTATATGTAGGATGCATTATACATACGTATATACGGTGGTGAGGTTGATGAAGGTAGGTAGCTACTAGCTAGGTAGGAAGATAGGGTCGTGGGAAATGAAAGAAAGTAAGAGAAGAGAAGAGTGAGATATCACGTGTGATAACGTTGCTAGGAAATGGAAGGAATCTTGAGGTTGGAAACATGGCTCACCCAAACAGAACGCACAAACAAGAAATGCGTGTGCGAGTGGTGAGGCTATCAAAAGTGAAAAATGCCAATTTCAAATAACGTACCTTTGAATTATGAGGAATATGGTTTTTGCTGTTGCTGTTTCCCACACCACCAATATTATGCAATCATCCCTCCATTCTTCCCATCCACACCACACTCCAACTAACTCACTATAACTTATAACACATCATTCTCTCCCTGATGTTTCTCATAATACAACATAAATACGTCTAACTAGTATCCAACATGTGCTAAATACTAGCTATACATATAATACACATTTCATACTATGTATAGCACATACTAGATACTAGCTAGTTGGATGTATTTATATTGTACGACAAACATTATTACTATTTCTATTATTATTACTATTACAGGAAATGTTTGTTGTGCTATATATGTCATATGTAATGTATGTTATACATATGGTATATAGTATACATTGGATACTAGTTGAAATATTTCTATTATACAACATTCATTATGTAATAACCAATTATTCAATGCTAAAATTGTTATCAACCTGAGTGGGGTTATTATTTTATTTTTTATTTTAATAATATGACTGGGATATGTGTCTTTTTTGAGCCTCGCTAGCTCATGCATTTGGTGCCTGATCGATCTTCCTATGCTCTCTCTCTCTCTCTCTCAAATCAAATGTAACTGATCCACGAATGATGACTGATCTATTCTGGGGTTCTTTATTGAATCTGTAAAGTTTCCTGTTCTGTTTTTATTTAACCCAAAATGGAATACAATATAATGGTCCCCAAACTAGCTAAGTTTTAGTTTATACTAAATGCTATTATATTATCTAGTACCTACCTAGCTAGCTAGGGAAATCACACAATAATAAAGTACACTAACAATTTTATTTCTGTTCCTTTACTGATAAATTTTATCTTAAATCATAATATAATGATAGTTATATATTCTATCATCACTTTTCATGATAAATGAAATTGAAAAGTTAACTATTTATACTTCAATTTTCAGTGTCTAATATAATTCATAGGTTTAGAAAATATTTACTACGTACCTAGATCACATGCGAAACTTAAATTAAATAAAGGCGAAAAAAGAACACAAAAGAAAAATAGAAAAGGAAAGAAGGAAGGAGTAGTTGGTCAAATTTGTCAAAATAAAGAATAAAGACGGTTTCAATTTACATAATAAAAACACAGTTAAAATAAATCAATATAGATATTTTGGATTACAGTCATTTAACTCATTAAAAATTAACGTCTTAAATATAATTTTTTTAAATAAAATAATTATCAAATATGTCCTCTAGCTAATTTAATTATTTTTCTACTGTTCATTGAATATTTTTCAAATAAACAAATGCATTCATTATTGAACCAACTTTTTTTTTTCATTTTTTGACTCATCAAAAGAAAAGTTTGGAATGAGAAAAAGGTAAACAATAAATAAATCGGAAAAGCCAGCCGTACTCCACATATACGGTACTCCCGTATTTACTCCGTATCTTAATTTTATTATCCACGCGCCCAGCCCATTCATTCAGGCCCAGAGAAAGCCGAAACCAAAAACGCCCAAACCCAATAACCTTCACCTTCTTCGCCTAGACAAACACGAGCTGCAACTATCATCTTCTTCAATCCCCATGTAACCGTTTTTTGAGCTTCGATTTCCTCAACTCTTAGAGAAACACGAGCTGCCATTTCTTCGCCCAGAGAAACACGAATCCTCAACGCTCAAACCAATAACCTTCACTTTCTGCAACTATCATCTTCTTCAACCCCGCGTAATCATTTTTTCGAGTTTCGATTTCTTCGATTCTCCACATCACACAAGCTTCATTTCTCATTTTTCATTTACGATTTCTTTCTCTTTTCGAGTTCTCATTTTTATTCAGTTCCTATTTCAATTCCTTCTTTTTTTTCATAAACGCCATTTTTTGCTGTGATGGATGAACATTCAAATGGGGAAATTTCAATAGAGGAAAATGTTGATTTACTTGATCAGATGTTAGCGAAAAGATGCTTGAGGTACTCGATTTATTAATTTTGTGTTGTAGACTGATTATTCTCAGACTCAAAACAGGGATACGTTTGCTCACCGTAACTGAATTGTTTGCTCACAGAAACTGGATTTTTTGCTCACACTTTTCTACTTTCTACTCATATTAACACTGAGTTTGCTCACACAATATTTTAGACACAGGTCCATAATAGCGTTCAATTGAGAAGGGAGAGTATCCACAGACGGGGAATGCGATTCATTTCAGAGCACGATGCAAATTTGTTTTATTCAAACTATGCAAAGAAAATTGGATTTTCTTCTAGAACACGTTCCTCCAAGAAAGATGCTGATGTAACCGTCAAACAAAAAAATATAATGTGGCAGAGAAGGTACAAGGGGGTCTGCGGCTGCCAGTTTGGAGAAGAACATAAATGGAGTTCGTGCGATGAAAATGGTGGATGAAGAGAAAGCGAAGAAAAAGAAGAGCGTGAGCAAAATGAGGGATGAACTTTAGAAGGTGGAATTTCGGCGATGAAAATGAGTGAGCAAAATGGATTTTGCATGCGATGAAAATGGTGGATGAAGAGAAAGTGAAGAAAGAGAAGAGAGTGAACAAAAAGAGTAAAGAACTTACCGGCGATGAAGAAGGTGGAATTTCGGAGATGAAAATGGCTGAGAAAATGGAGCTTCGTGCGATTGAAAATGGCGGATGAAATGGAGTTGTGTGTGTGGGTAAGTAACTGTTGGAAGAGAAATGCAGTTTTGTGTGTGGGTGAAGCAACTGGTGTGATGAAAGTGGTAACCGCCTAGAGATTTGAGTCGGAAGGTGAAGACACGCGCGATGTGATGTTCTTATGGATTGGGCCGCGCATTTTTATTTCTTGTATTTTCGTATTGGGCTTATACGGTAATGGGGCTGGACTTTATTGTCTATTATTGAGGGAGTAAGTCTGTACTCCGTATCCACGGAGTACATGGAGCAAAACTGTAAATAATTGATTAATTATATAACAGCTTATAATAAAACTGATATAATCTCTTAGAAAAGAGAATGGGTCGACGTATATAATGGGGTTTAATTTGGTTAATTAAATCTATAGTCTAAAGTGATGATTTCATCATATTCTTGTTTCATGTTTGTTATTAGCTTAATCTGCATGATTAAGCGGCTAAGTAAGCATGTATCAATTGTTCTAAATGCTTACATATCCCACGGCTTGGATTTAATACAAGAAGAATATATATGTAACGTGCATGATATTAATTTTCTTAATATACTATATAGTGACCCAACTTAGGAAGAAAGGAATTTTTAATTATATTGTACTTTACAAACACGTACATTTTAAAATTAAGTCTCAATTGACTGTATTAAAATACAAAATTTAAGACGATTGAAAAAATCCACAAGCGCATGATCTTTATTATTAAAAAAAGAAATATTTGGTTAACAAACTAAAAGTTAGTCGTCTATGTTTAACTAATGTTTATTATATTTTTAGATTTTAATATGAATCTCAATCTTATATCTAAACTCTTAAAATTTAATAATAAAAATAATATTAATTAATTTTTAATTATACATCAAATAATTTTCCTCCTCTTAGTCGTACATTCTTTTTAATAGGCATAGAGACACGTGACATGTTGTACGTAGAAAGAAAAAATTGAATTATATATATGTTAGTGAAAATGAGTGTATTCATGTAATTCATTGAAAAATGTATAAACAAAAAATAGTTTTTCTTTCAGGGTGTAGACTACTGTGTGAGAATTCTCAATTTTGTTATATTTAAAAATTTGATCCTATTTTTGCAGATAACTTAATCCTGGTGGCTTTATTATATGCACTCATAGCTAAAATATGTTTTAGCTTTTGCTTTCGTTTTAAATTGAGCATGACTGTACGTATAATAAAAAAACAATCAAAACAATCAATATGTTATGCACAATAAGTATTATGTAATGTGCACAATATATATTATATATTGCACACAACATATATCACATATTATATGCACAACAATATTATATATTATATAAAAAAATGATGTTGTAATATGTGATATATGTTGTGTACAACATTTCATATATGTTGTGCATAATATATAATATACGTTGTATTAAAGTATAAAGTTTAAATTAAAAATTAAAAATTATATATAATATAGTTATTCTATTCATTATCAATTAATTTTTCTCACATTTTTTATAACATCTCTCATAAATAATCTTAGTAAAATAATTAATGAAAATATTTGTACATATAAAAAAGCTAAATTAATTCTGAAACTGCGATGGAATGGTAGAGTGTCATTCCCTTATTAATCTAATATGGAACGCATTAGGTATGAAAAATTTAAAAGTTTATAATTAACTATCTTATCAATCAAAGTTTTTATAAGATAATAAGATATTGGTTATTATGTTCATTGATATATGAATATCTTGTGAATCAAAAAACTAAATAAAACTCTATATACAAATTAAATATTGAAATTAAAATACCACTTAGTTAATTACAAAAAAATAAAAGGTAGTATATTTTAACTAGTGAATCTAACACAGTAATAATTAAACAATTAATGATATCAAAGAAAACAAAAAAAAAAAACAACTATTTATCATGTTTATTATCTCCTTTTGTTTAGGTTTTATCATTGTAAGGAAAAAGAAAAAATTAAACTCAAAGAAAATGGAGGAAAAGGAAAGCTAAGGAAAGGAAAGAGGTGGGGGAAGAGATGTAAAAAGGATTTGTTGAAAGACGTGCAGGACATACATTACACAGGTGGGTGAGATTGATCATTTTAACTCTTTGAATAATTCATATAATTTTCGTTTCCTTTGAAAAAGCAAAAGGGGGTTCACAAACAGACAAACGGATTCTGGTTTTAATTTTCAGATAAATAGTACATAATATATAATATATGTCGTGAGACATCGCTACGGATATAACATAAAATAAGTGAAATCAGTTAATAAGTTATATATTGCATAACAAATATTATATATATTATATATTAAATGATATCCACAATATATATCACATGTTGTAAAGAAAAATAATGTTATAACATATGATATATGTTGTACATAATAAGTGATATATATTATGTATTTTATATTATATATTATGCACAATATATTGACTATTTTAGCTAAATTTTTATTGTGTCCCTAATATTTTTCTATAATATATTTAATATACATAATATATATTATATGTTGTACATAATATATATATATATATATATATATATATATATATTTTATAACATTCTATATATTGTTTATAATGTTTATAATATGATATATGTTATGCATAACATATATACAACATATAATATATATTGTGCATATTTTATTAATTATTTTATCTTTTCTTTTTCCATATTCTCAATCCTCTCTTATTTTATACCCAAAACCCGAGAGGAGTGTATGTTTTTATGTGTGCATAATAACAATAATAAGTGGACCATGAAAAACCAGCCCATATAGTCAATGAGCCTATTTTGATTTTAATTTTGGTCTAAATAATCATTGAGATTATAATGGGCTGAGTAATTATAGTCCAAAATTTTATTTATTGACTGATTAAGCTGATTTTATATTGTTTATTTAACATATCCTAATAATAAAATAAAACATTTGATGTGTGAGAGGAAGAAAAAAGACGAGACACACCACAAAACACATAGTCACGAAAGCAAGGACGCATTTGTTTAATGAGAAGGCACACGAGCGGTTCTCGAACTGCATGCACTGCACACATTATGGACTTTTCTAGACACACAAAACTGATCCCCTCACCCTCATACATACATTACCCTCCCTCTCCCTCTCACTGTGTCATCAAATCAATTATCTTATTATATTATAATATAATGCTCCCTCCATATGCTTTAGATTAAAGTATATAGTACTCATATGATGCATTTCACAGAAATAATTAATATAATCATAAATTTAATCTTGTATGGAAGAATTTAATTTTTATATATATAAGTATAAAAGTATTTTAGACATATTCATTCATTGAAATATCCTTTTTATATAACAACAAGTCTTATCATACTATGTACAGATCCAAGTAAGAAACCTTCTTTTTATATTTAGATTTATTTTCTTAAGAGATTTAACTTATGTATAAATTTGATTTATTATATTGACAATATAAACATTATTCTTTTTTAACTTTTTAAACAAAGATGAATTTCAATATATTAATAGTATAAAATTATTTAATACTTTTAGTCAATAAAAATTGAGAATTGATATTAAATCATGGCGAGTGATTATTACAGTGAATGATTTTTAGTGATGATTTATCATTTTCTTTGAGATTTATTGGATGATAATATAAAATAATTTTATTATGTTAATGTATAAAAATTAAATCCTAAAGTTTAATCATATTTATTTTGTGATATATTATTATATAAAATAATAATTATTTAAAATATTTTACATACCATTGTTATATGGATTTAATTTTCATTCATGACGGTGTAAAGTTATTTTATACTGTCAAGTAATAGAAATTCAACAAAATGATAACTTACCACTAAAAATTACCCCACTATAATAATTATCATCAATAATTTGACATCATTTTCAAATTCTATTGACTGAGAGTGTTAATTAGTGCATAGAAATTATTCTCTTGTTATATTCAAATTAATTCCAATACTTATTATTCAAACAAATTTTCCAAGTTACTTTATTTAATTATAAAACTCCTTATTTATTCCAAGAGTATCAATATTCTACTGGATTGAAGGGGCATAAATATAATTATGAGCTAAGTAAACATGACGATTTTAAGTTAATAAAATGCATATTTTATTCATAAGTTAAGTTAAAAATGGGAAATTTATGGTCAAAAGTAAAAAAACGGTAAATTCAGTCAATGAGTCAATTTGACTACTTTTTTTATTGAAAAAAATTATTTTAAGAAATTAATTTTTAATTAAATAAATAATTATTGACTAATTTTAACTAATCTTAACTATTTTTTATTATAAAAATAACATTCACTCTTAAAAAATATCAATACTCTTAAATTTTATATAATACCCAAAAATTTCTCATATCATTTTCCATGTTAGAAGGAGAGAGAATGCAAGACCAGTCTCAAAATAAGGACCCCCCTTTGATCCTATCTCCTTTCTTTCTCATAAAAAATAAATAAATTAGTCTCTTTATTCACCAAAAAATTCTTATTATTGCTCTAAAATTGCCACTCCTCTCTCTCTCTCTCTTTCTCTCTTTTCCATGCTTATAACAAAAATCCCATTTCTATTTGCTATTCATCTTCTTTAAAACGTTAGTGTTTCTTCTCATTCTTGTAAGTAACTCTCAATCCAACCCCACCTCTCTTTAAAGCCTCTCTGTGCTCTCTGTACTTTCTTCATTTCTCTGTTCTCTCTCTCTCTCTCTCTTCTGTGTGATTCAGTCTCACTCAACGGGTAAAACAGAGAGAGGGAATTTACACAAAAACACAATGCTCTTAACTCATCTAAATCCTCCACTCTTTTGATTTTTTCTTTTCATATCTAGCTCAATCTATTTGTATCCTTTTCTCTTGTTTTTTTCTGGCATTGTGTTGTGTTGAAACTCGAAACCCATTTGATTTTTTCAAAGTTAGAACCTTTAGAAACTCTAAAGTTCGGTTTATTCTTGTTTTTTTGCCTCTGGGTTTTTCTGGGTATTTTTTTTTTCACTTTCTTATTCATTCCCTAATGAGTTCTCATCACTTGAAAAACAATGGTGATGTTTTCATCAATGGAGGAGATAACAACATGATGATGATGATGAGGTTTCTCACTTCATCTTCATCATCCCCTGTTCCTTCTCCTTCTTCTCTTCCTCTGGGGTTTCAGATTCTGAACCCCACCTCAGTAGAATGGAGGGGAACAAAGAGGACCAATGATGAGTGTGTTGGTGTTGAGAACAAGAGATTGGCTTTGAAACTTGGTGAGGAAGAGGAAGTAGAAGAAGAAGATGAAGAAGAATCATCTAAGAACCCTGTTACTGCAGGAGGGAAAATTGGACATGTTAAGCTTTGTGCTAGAGGTCATTGGAGACCTGCAGAAGATGAAGAGCTTAAGGCACTTGTTGCACAATATGGCCCTCAAAATTGGAACTTGATTGCAGAACATCTCAAAGGAAGATCAGGTAATTGGCAAAATTTGAATATTTGGGATAAATTTGATCTAAAGTTTGAATTTTTAATGTCCATATACATTGATGAAAACATGGTTATTCTCTTGATGAGAGATTCAAATATATGTATTGAGTATTTTGAGTATGTAATAAGACTAGAGATGATAGATACTTTACCAATGCCTGTGTTTGGGGAGGAATCTAACCACCCCAAATGGATTTTGTGTTGTAATTGCAGGAAAAAGTTGCAGATTGAGGTGGTTTAATCAGCTAGATCCTAGGATTAACAGAAGGGCTTTTTCTGAGGAGGAAGAGGAGAGGCTTTTGGCTGCACACAAAATGTATGGTAACAAATGGGCCATGATTGCTAGGCTCTTCCCTGGAAGAACAGATAATGCAGTGAAGAATCATTGGCATGTGATCATGGCTAGGAAGCATAGGGAACAGTCAAGCATGTATAGAAGGAGAAAACCATCTTGTTCTTCTTCTGTTTCTGCTGAAAAATGCTTTCCAAAGGATTTGAATCTGACCCTATCAAACCACAATGCAGCAAGTGATCAGCTAACATTATCAGATGAATCTGCCTCAACTTGCACTAACCTCTCCCTCACTCCTTCCTCAACAAAACTCACTTCTCATCCTAGGCCTTTTCATAATCTGAGTCCAGGATCACTAATAGGTACCCCCTTTTGGCCTAATCAAATTATTATGTGCCTAACATTTTCTTTATCTAAAAAATGAATTTACTGATAAAAAAAAGTCATTTTGTTAATGGGTTATTATTATTGAAGAGGTTGGTTTTGTGTTGTGGGAAATTTTCAGGTGTTTGTGAAGAGAAGAGTGTGGTGGGTTTTGACAAGTTTTGTGGTGGTGCTTGGAATAATGGGACATGTGAGGTTTCTGCAACCGTGGGGGGAAATAAGCTTATGAGTGTGGACCAATCCAATCTCTCAGATTCTAACTCTGAAGTTTCAGTGTCTGAGTCAGTTGCCACCAATAGGTCCAACCTCTCATCATCAGGTTATGGGGAAAGTGAAAACAACAATAACAGCAACAAGATTAACAGCAACATGCCACCACCATTCATTGATTTTCTTGGGGTAGGAGCTACATAATAAAGGCAGCAAAAAAAGGAACAAGAAAATTGTTTTGATACCAAAATCTTTCACTGAAAGAGGAGTTAGGAAAGTGAGGTGTAGTCAGGGGTGTTGGGTTTATGATGCAGAGGAGGAGAAAGAAAAATGGGGTATGCTGTAGAGAGGGTATAGTAGGGTCCTATTTTGCATTTCCCCAATTGTGTACAGTTAGTTCCATAAAAGGCTAAAGGTAACTAAAGTAAAAAAAGTGCAATGAATAGAGTCAAGAAATGGGAAAAAAACCAAAAAAAAGAAGAAAAAGGAAAATGGGGTGTGTGTGTGTCTCTCTCTTATGATCTTATGACTCATGAGTAGTAGTTATGGGATTCAAAAGTCTATAAAATAACTTATATTTTGATTGGTTTTTCAAACTCTTGGTTTTGGACTGATCCTGCAACAAGAGCAGAAGATGCAGCAGGAGGAGGAGGTGCAAGGGGGGGGGAATTGTTATATCATCATGTGTTAACTTTTTTTGGCATTTTGTTTGTTTAATCAGAAAGCCAATGTTTTTCTTTTCTTTCTTGACTTTGGGACTGTTCTTTCTATGAAATCACCACCACCCACTCCCCTGAACCTGTTCTGTTCTGTTCTGTTTTTTTTGAATGACTTTTCTCCAATTCTGCATAGTAGTGCCATTGGGTTTAGTGCTTTTCACATTTTGGTGTTAGTTCTTTGACCATATAATTTGTGACATGCACCTCCTATTATTCTATCTCTATATGGTTCATTTGATTCATTAATGCATCTACATGATATGAAATTATTTATGAAACAATCTAAGAAGTTAAGTTCATTCATTCTTAAGATCCTTTGCCACTCATAGAATGTTAGAGCCGGTGTTTAAAAAATTGAACGGTTGAACCAGAACCGGACCTGGTCCGGTCCGGGTGGGAGAAAAAATAGTTATTAAGAAACTAGTAAAAAATCGGTGAACAGGTAAAATAAAATTGATTGAATTGGAAAAAAAATTGATAGAACCGTCAACTGATTTAAAAAATAAAAAAATTTTATTTTTAAAATGTTTTAATAACTATTTTATAGTATAATATAATTTAATTATTAAAATTAAGAATTATTAAATCTCTAAACTTATTAAATATTTTATATTTTAATTAATATTTTTAGTACACTTTAATTTTTCTATAATATGAATATATAGTTAGATAAATATATATTTATTATATAAGGTTGAATTCCGATCAAATCAATTAAACCTCTAAACCATTCCTTCATCCAATTCAAGGTCCGGTCCAATTTTTTAAATCTTAATTATAACTTTTCCTTAACGACAACTAGAATTACTTCAGTCAGTCACTATAACCTCTATTGTTTCTCAATCTAGTAGCTTAAATTCTTAAATATTTTTAATAGTTTCAACCTAACCGCTTGAGTTTTTAGATTGAGATTCATGAATAATTTTGTATCCAATTGGTAACTATTAAATTGTAATAATTATTTTGGGTAATATAATTAGTACTGTTCAATCTTGGATTGTTTGTAGCTAGTACTAATAATTAAGTTGTTGAATCGACATATTGGAGATGATGATTCTTAATTATCTAACCGGTAAAACGTGTGCATCATTGATGTGATACATATAGCTAAATAAAATAGTAGAAATTATCATGCAAATTGTGATGTTATATATTCTTAAATAAACTCCAATTCAAATTTTAATGAATTTAGACCAAACCATATTATTAACCAAACTGGGATTAGGCATCCTTTGCACCAAAAATCTGGTGGGGAATATGAAGCCAACCTCATGATAATGTAGTTTTCAATTCTGAAAAACGTGGTATATATAAGAGCTCCTTGTGATTGTTATGTGTCAATTTACATGTCGGCATGTAAAGACTTTTGAGGTAATTTAATTAATATTTTTATGTACCTTTCATTCTATATATATATATAAGAATAGGATAAAGATGAGGATTAAAAGTTACCCCCGTTTTATAATTAGAATGAAAAGATTAAGCTTAGAGAAAGACTTAGATTTATTCAAAGTTAAGGCATTCCTTGTATATTCATTGAATAATCATGAGGAAATTTATGGAAAATTCACTAGTAAAAGGAATTTATGATCGAACCTAATTATTTCAATCATGCATGGGAGGTTTGGGATTTACTTTATGGCCTAGTAGTTCTTTTAATTAATTAAGACACAGTTTAGATTTCTAAATTAACAAGGGCTTATATATGCTTTTATCTTCATAATATGAGCATTGCTAGAGACACAACAAAAAACCAGCCAAAACAGCCAACAAATAGGAATTTGGGCCACAATCACTCAGCCCATTAAAAATACACTCATAATTAAAAGTATTATTTGGGCCATAAAGTGTTAAATAGACTTTATTGGCTGATTTTTTATTGTGCCCCAACATATGTGTCATAATATAGATTGTTTTGGTTTTAGTACTCTTTTTTTTTTTTTTAAATGCATATTGTTGCTGATAGCCTAAGGAGCCGAGAAAGGTTTTTTAAGATATTGTGAGGATAAAAACAAAATTTCAATACATGTTAGAATTAAAAGCATATTTTAAATTATTTATCAAGAATAAATTGATTTGAGGAACCAAAAACATAAATATTGACAAAAATTGACTGACAACCAAAATTTCTTTTTTTAGTAAAACTAAAACTAAAACGATATATATAATAATAAAAATCAATTTTTTTTATATGGGATAAAAATCATCCATCAATAAACCAATAAATCCAAATTTGGACCACTTTCAAGATTCTCAAAAGTCCAGTTGATCCTTTCATTGAGTAGTTATGTGGGCCATTATTGGGCTTGTCTCTGTTATAATCTCTAAAGACCAGAAACACTTGTTTTTGTTCTTCTAAGTGCATGACTGATTATATTAAAAAAACTAATTTAAGACTCACATTTGACACATGAATTTAAAAAAAAAAAATATGTAACCAAAAAAAAATTAAAAAAAAATGATTTACAAGATTTTTTTTTTCCAAATGTCCTAAGCCTTATAAGCCTTGAAGGGATAGAGCGAAAAGAAAAATAAAACTTAACGATAAATATATTCTTAAAGCACTAACAGCATATATTAAATTTTGGAAAAGAAAAAATATTTTTAAATATTTTCATCTCTTAAATGAGTGAAAATTAAAATTAATTAAGTTAATTAAGAAAGTACTAGTTTTGTTTTTATCATTGGATATCATCGTTTGAAAAATACAATTTATTTTCCCTGTATTCTCATATTTTAAGGTGTTTGGTGGAGATATAAAAAAGTGAAAGTAAATATATAATATAAGAGATTAAATAATAAGTTTCACTTAACTGTGTCCATTAATTTAGAAATCTCACAAATAGATGTACATGATTAGTTGATAGTATAAAATTTTTTATATTATTTATGTATTAAAATTAAACTTTTGTATTATATTTTTCTGGAAATATATAATTGATTGATCACATAGTATTTTTTTTACATAAAAGAACATGATATATGCTACATGTACACATAAAATTAGCCACTATATACAATAATTTAACTTTTTAAAATTGTTAATCCAATTTTAAAAAATATTGGATTAATGTATAATATTAAAAGTTGGATTAATAGGTTTAATAAATTAAATTATTATATATAGTAACTGATTGTGACTGATTTTATGATATACAATGAGTATTTCTCAAAGAACATATATTGCATTTCTTTAACAACAAAAATTAGAAAAAAAGCAATTCTTTGAACGAAAACGGATTGTCTATTGAAATTTGAACTCATAGATTAAATTATATTAAATAAGAATAAAATTGAAAAGAAAAACACAAGACACAGCATAAAACAATGAACTTTTTAACCAAATCTCAGTAAATCATGAATTCACATTGGTTCAGAAAATTTTGGGAATTTAAAAAAACTAAAAAAGAGAGCGTTCTGGCATCAAATCCACAAGCTTCAAAGTTTCACATAGAAACAAAGAAATCCCAGCTGGAAGTTCAGAGAAAAATTAAAATTAATTAATTAATACCATAATAATATATATATTCACAACTTAGGCCCTTTCAAATTAATCATGAGCTCAATTAAAAAATCCCATATATAAATACATGCATATTGGAATCCCCAACATGGATGACTAACCTGTTTCCTGGTCAACAAAATCTAGAATCCTAATAAACATACCCCCTTAAAATATATAATAACCTCAAATAAATACATACATTGTCATATATATATATATATGGGAAAATCTTGGTGTAACAAATATCAGCCAAAATAGTCGATAAATTTTACACAACATATATATTATGTATAACATATATCACATGTTTTAGCATCATATTTCTTTACAATATGTGATACTGTTGTGCATAATATGTGATATATATTATGTATATAACATATAATATATATTGTGTATATTACATCATACTTGTGTATAATATATTGAACCACTGAATGAGACATAGGGATGCAAGTGCATAATTTAATATCATAAGACATATATGATGCCAACCAATAGAACTTACATAATCTCACATGGTTTTTCTAAGTTGGTGTGCCCCCACTAATATATATAATGTTCTTATAAGATCATTATTAAAATGTTGTAAAGAATCCAAGACACAGTTTATCACAAAACATTATTCGTCCAAATTGCATTGGTTATTTTGGTCGGTGTGAGTACCAAGTTGCATATATATATGTGAATGCTAGCTATTATTATTCAGTGGAAAATCCACGTACTAGTCATGCATTTTCATCAAAATCTTAAACTTAATTTTAAGTGTTTCATTTATAGGAAACCGTTCTTCTAATCACTGATCATGAGCATGCCAATATATAAATATATATACATACAGTAATACTGATCGTACAACAGAAATATGTCCAACTAGTATCCCATATGTGTTATATATAATATGAAATGTGTGTTATATATATAGTACATATTCTATACACACACGTTGAATACTTGTTAGATGTATTTCTGTTGTACGACAAACATTATTATTATTATATATATATATATATATATATATATATATATATATATATATATATATATATATATATATATATATATATATATTTGTCAAGCTAGCTAAGTTGTCTTAGAAGGCTGCTGAGGTGCACTTTTAATTTCCTTAATTGTCAAAATCTAAGTACAGTGTGGCTTAATTCTTAGTTGTATGTATATTTAATATGAGTTTTTGTTAACAAGTGTGATTCAGACAATGAAAAAGAATAATTTTTGTATTGAAGATATTTATTTTTATATTTTTTATATATTGAACTCATCACATTATTTTAAATTATTTTGAAACTTTGTATTCTTAACAAGTGCTTGAAAGACACTTATTAGAAATTTAGAATAATTGTTAACAAAATTCATATAATATATATAAAAAAGGTGTTTGAGTTAGCTCCACTGGGAGCTTCTAAGAAGAAAAAAAAAAAAAAGATGTTTGAGAATAATCGTTGATGTTATACAAATGATTTTGTGATATGGCGCTCTGCTGATCTGTTTAAGTTATTGGGAGAAATGATTTTATATTATAATTTCAGGTTCTTCGTAATTAAATTGTTTAGGTTCATATATATATTCCCTATTTTATTGGGTTTCAAAGTGTGAGATAAAGCTTGACAATACTGAAAAGGTTAAATTAGATGAAGAGTATGATGTGTATATGTATAAATTTAAAGGGCTTGGAGTCATCATCATTACCTTAGATCTTCCTGACCCAACACAATTTAAGTTCAAATGAGATTTTTGTGTGAGGATAGAAAACTATTCATGTATATTACCCTTCATTTTTGTTTTTAGAGAATGGATCTCATTTGGATGAAGAAAGTAGGGAACAAAAGGATTTTGGATAGGGTGTTACGTTGGTTTTGGATATCACCTCATCTATTATTGTTGGTGGAGCTTGACGGATCTTAGAATATTTGGTGCATAATAAAAAATCGGTCATTAATATGTTATGCACAATATATATAATATAAAATACACAAAGTATATCATATATCATGCACAACAATATCATCTCTGTTGTGCATAACATATATCACATGTTACAATATCATCTTTTCTTGCAATATGTGATATATGTTGTGCATTATGTGATATATAATATGCACAATATGTAATATTTATTATATATTTTATATAATATATGTTGTGTATAATTTATTAACTATTTTAAATGATTTTTTATTATACATATAACATGATATTATTTTGGTGATTTGCTTGGTCATGGTGATGCAGCAGTGTTATACAATAGAAAACTAAAAAATTGTAGCAAACTTGTTTGTATATTATCTCAAGTGCTAAATTCGCAACTTGTTATCGGAATGATTATGTCATAGAAGGTACTTCTTGATTGTGTTGATGATACAGGGAGTCCAAAAATATTATATATATACTAGCTGTGAAGTAATCTTTTTTATTTTTTCGATTAGGAAAAATATTGGTGCACAATGAAAAATCAGGCAAAACAGTAACTAATAAATTGTGCACAACATATAATATGTAATATGCACAACGTAGATTATATATTATACACAACAAATATTATGTAATGTGCACAACATATATCACATGTTACAATATCATTTTTCTTTACAACATGTGATATTGTTGTGCATAATATATAATATTTGTTGTGTATTATATATAGTATATGTTGTGCGCATTATATATATAATACTTATTGTGATATTGTGAATAACATATTGACTGTTTTGATTTTTTTTTATTTTCATATAACAATGTTCATTATATTGTAGATATATATTGGAGCGGTGAAAATTATAAATATTGTTAGAGAATATGCAGGCTCGTGCGTGCACACATATTATATTTAAAGGGGATTTAATAGTCATATTTTTTTGAAGTAGTTATTTTTTAAAAATAAATATTGAATTTTTAAAATTAAAAAATATAAAAATATAAGATAAATAATAAATAAAAACTACTTTTCTATTATTTCAATCCAACTATCTATTTAATTTTAATTTATATCTTAATATATATAATCAAACTAAATTAAAATTAAATAAAAATAATAAAAATATGGTTTGCCATCACGAAGTAATCAACACGGTGCGCTAGTATATATAATAGTATAGATATGTATGCAATAATAATTGTCATACATCATAAATACGTCCAACTAGTATCCAACGTGTGTTGTATATAATATAAAATATGTACTATATGTATAGTACACATACATATAACACACATTACATCTTATGTACAACACACGATGGATATATACTAATTTTACATATTCAACAAACATAAGATAGGTAAGTAGTCTTATAAGTGAAACAACTACTTATAACACAAGTGGAAATCCGTTACCATGTTTAGAATTGATTTTGGGAGGTGGAAATTCAATTTTACGAAATTTCAAAATATGTTTAGCTTCTTCTAATCAAAATCAATTCTATAAACAATCTTGGCTATATTCAAAATTGTCATTTTATATTTAAAAAATGTTCACCAATATATTAAAAGTGTTGCCACAATATCTACCAAAAATAATGTTGTCTTTAATTATTAAGGCAACAACTTTTACATAAATGTTTGGGGAACAAAAAAAAAATCAGTCAAAACAGTCAACAAAACTTATTTAATATTTTATGGCCCAAATAGCATTTTAATTATTTTTAATGGACTGGGTGATTGTGACTCAATTTCCTATTTGTTGGCCGTTTTAGATGATTTTTTTGTTGTATACCCCTAGCAATGCTTCAACTTTTATCATAAAAATAGGTATTGCCATGATCCAATACAACATTTTTTATGAATAAGACAATTTTTTTAATATCATTGACAATATATTTTTAAAATAAATGTTAAAGAACTCATTTAATTTGAAGGCTGAAAAATATACTGAATCAAATTTTAAGATCCAAATTCGACACAAATAACTTCAGGTCGGACCAAATTAAAAGAGGAATATAATGTTATATTACATCAAAAGGTTAATTATACGACACTTATTTCTATCGTTGGATTGTAACATAAGTATATTCATTCATTCAAATTGTATAACAATCCAAAAAATGAGGATGAGTATTACATAAATATTATATAATTTTTTTTATTGCACTAAAATCATTTTGCAAATTAGAATGGTTGGAACCGTGAACACTCATGGCCCTCACCATGATGAATATGGCATAAAATTCTTATCATGTAAATTATTTAGAAGTTGGAACAGATATATATAGTCAATATTCCGTGCATGGACTCATCATCATAAGCATCACTTTCCACTATATATATGATGAGTAGACTGATTTGACTCGACAGGGTGGTGATTGATCATTAAACAAATAAAAAGAAATAAAAAAAAGATTGGAAAAATGAATGAATAATAATGATGAATGAACATAGTACTCTTCAGTCTTCTCAAAAGAGAGCCAAGCAGCTGTATGTCTCTTGCATGATATGATATGATCTTTAAAACAAAACAAAACAATTGTGATCGATCGATAGTCTTCCCTTATTTTGCTCTTTGAGAGAGGAATAGATGGCAAAAAGATAGACAACACAAGTCAAAGAGAGTTAGATATGTTTCCAACCATACCAAAGTGTTCCCATTCCTCAATTATATATTCTTTGTCACTTTTGTTTCTTAATTATATACATTCCCCAACCCTAGTGCTTTTGTCCCTCTTTCTATATTATGATCATCTCTTTCAACATGGAAAGTAATTAGGACTTATTTATTTGTAGGGGTGTTTATGACAAGGTCCAATTATCAATCACATCACAAAAAATCTGCATATTATCGACAAATATCATCCATCAAAATCTAGTAGCGTTTGGCTTGATCCAATTTTGTCCATTTTAAGTTTTGAAATTGATCTAACGTTATGTTTTTTCGTCATCGTATTTTGATTGAGTTTACTCTGATCAGTTTGAAATTAAAAAAATTTTAGAAATTCATTTTTAAGATAGTAGTCAGTGAAAAGTTATAGGATATTATAATTTGATTATTAATATATTTAATTTTCTCAAATATGTCTTAAATTTTAATTAAAACATATTATTTAATAATTTTACCATGTACAATAATATAATGATCAAATTTTTATATGTGCTGGAAAAGTCGGGTCAACCTGATCTGGCAAGTCGGTTATTACTTATGGAGATATTTTCCATTTGAGTTCGGATTCATCCAACAAAAGATTATGTCATGATCTATAAAATGGTCTGGTTTGGATCATATTTGATATAAACAGACTTAATTTCATCATGTACACCTAATCTATTCAACTTTTAATTTTACTTTTTTATTTTATTTTATATTTCCAATCTATTTTCTATATTTTAAGATCACATAAGAAATTGAAACAAAAAGTCTTATTTAGATCTTTATATATATCACATGAACCAAACAAACCCTTTTTCTAATTCTGATATATGTAGAACATATTATTTTGTTGAAGATCATAGTAAAAATAAGAGTAGTAATATCTGAGATGAATTTTATGCATTATATCTTTCATATTATATTAAATCATGTAAGTTTTATCTTTGCAATTAATTAAACATATATTTTATTTTTAATAATTTTTTATATAAGAGATACATTATAAATGTTGATCACATATAAATGTTACTTTTAATATTACATTACTCAGTCTATTAAAAAAATACATATGATTAAGAATGTTATTTGAATAAAAAATGTTAAAACAAATTGTTTTTTACTATTTTGGCTGAAAAAGTATCGTTACCCAAAACTTTGTAAATATATTTAGGTGCACATCAAATTAAAGAACTGAAAAAAATAAATAGATGGAAGATAATATACATAACATTACACAACTTGCTTTCATCACATATAGAATTCCACAGAACATGTACTAATTATTAAGACCAACATAGACAAGAAAGTACAGTATATATATAATTGCTAAGCTTAAGGTAGATATAGATATCGACTTCTATTATCGCCCAATACATCTCTATCATATATATATATATATATGAAATTACGATATTGGAAAAAAGTTAAGATTAAAGAGAAGAGGATGATGGAGTAGACAAAGGGAATCAAAGCAACATTTAAAGGAAGCTTCCATTTAATTTGCTGCTACCATTATCATCGGTTCATCCTTGTGTTGGCTTTGGAACCTGTAATTAACCAAAAATTCATGAATATCATAATATAATTCACTTTATTATCTAGCATTCTATAATTATTGAAAAATAAATAAATAATCATAATTCACAAGCATAACTATATATATGGTTTTTCTTTAATGATAGAGACAATTTTTCATATACAAATCACCTGTACCTAAGTCATCTCACCTTTGACCTTATTAATCCTTAATTGTGAAATGAAAGATAATAACCACTTAAACTTTGAGAATATTCTTTAGAAAACAGACACACATAAGGTTTATACGAAACTGGAAGGAATAAATCAAGATCATTGAAAAATCAAAACATATAATTATGTGACTTTTTAGGTGATTATATGATATTTTAAAATTTTTTAATCTTGATCACCAATATATGATTATACAGTTCAAAATTCAAATTTATATTTTTCGTTCTCATATAAATTTAGTGTTCTCACTTTATACATTCCTTAATTATATAAGGAAAAAGATACATTGTCACTAGTATTTGTATCAATAAATGATATATATTGATGGAACAAGGAAAGAGATACGACTTGATATTAGTTGATAACATATGATTTCCATGCGAATTCATTCCTCATGTTAATTAATTGTCATAAGGTGTGACTTTTTAATTTAAGAGAGCATGCTGCTTAATTAATTATTTATGAGTGGTAATTAATAATTAATTCATTAATTACCAGAAAGTAGCTTTCACCATGGTGCAAGGTGTGCATCAAGAATCCATAGTCAGTGGTGGGAACAGGAACTCCAGAGGAATGAACTAAAATTACATCTTCACCAAACAATGTTTTTATGTCTATTGGCCCCCTTGGAACTTCTGTAGCAATCCCATTTATGAACACTGTGATGATTCCTGAAATGTTATTATTATTATTATTATTGCCCCCAAATCCTACCCCAAAATTAACAAAACGAAAAACTAATTAGAACATAATCAATTCTGTATGTTCATACAAAAATAATAATTAAGATACTTATGGTTAATTATACTAATCATCAAAATGTTAAGCCAAGCAAGCAGGTGAATCCATTTAATCAAATGCTTATGACCCAAATTACTGAAAAAAATGTACAAGAAAAAAACAATAACTTTAAAATAACAATTAATTAGTGACAGTTTTTTTATGACCATGTAAGAAGTGAATAGTACATATATAATTATGAACATTACATATTTATTATGTAAAATTGTTTGGAATTTAATGAAATTCACTCTGCTTTCGATCTAATTATAAAAAATATCTAAAAAGATAACTGAATTTATAAAACTATTACATTATATTTCTACATAGAGTGTATTTAAATGAGAAATACTTTCTGTATACCATAAAATCAATCATTATGTGTAATAATCTAATATTTTGAAACTAGTAATCAAACTTTTAAAATATATTGGATTAATGTATAATAATAAAAGTTGAATTACTAGTTTCAAAATATTGGATTATTATACATGATGACGGATGATAACTGATTTTACGATGTACATGTAGCATTACTCATTTAAAATCGGGTGTATTTAATAATATCGTATGAAATAAATAGAGAAAAGTGGAGTTTTGAATTTGAGCAAATAAATTTTGGGAGATCAAAGGTAATTAACTTATGATAAATTCCTTTAAACTAGAAATTAATGTGGTATTAGAGGGGTATGCAGTTGAAAGAGAGGAAGGGGTAATGAAAAAGACCAAAAGGGGGAAAGAAACAAAGAAAAGGAGAAAAAGAAATAATCTAGGGTTTGGAAATCTTTGTGCAGAAGCTAAGTTATTTTTGAAGAAACCCCAAAAAGGGAGTGAGAGAGAGATAAGAATAGAAGAAAAGGAAGGAACAGAAACTGCAACCGGAAAGTAGCCTCATGTTTTTCCGGAAAGTACAACATTCATGCAATTCAAAGCCAGAACTGTCAAATCATATATCAAGAGATATAATAAAAATAAAAATAAAAAAGATTGATTGCTACTTTATTCTTCTGTAGCCCACCTGAAAACCTAATCAGCCGAAAAGGAGTGAACTTTTGCACACAAAAATCTGTTCAAACTATTAACATCACTCTACTCATTTTCAGCCTCAACACCAACACTAGTCACAAATTTTTTAAAAAGAAAAAAAATTTAGAGTATAATCATGACTTAAAAAAAACATATTTTAAAAAGGTATAATTTTTTTCTTCTTCAAGCGAAACACTTGGAAGTTGGAACAAAAGATCATCTTATGAAAATTATTGTTTTTTTTTTCAAAATAAAATTATTGAAAACTTTTTTATTTTGTTGCCCAAAATATTTTTTATTATCAACTATGATGATTAATCTTTTAATTATAAAAGCATTTCATGAGAAAGTAATTGATTTGTCTTTTTTATTATGAGCTATTTTCAACTTGAAATAAACTAGAAACAAAAAAATTTGTAAGTAATTGGAGCATGCAATTAATTACCGGGGTGGAAGTTCAAATTTGGAGCAACATGAGGGTACAAAACCGATGATCCAGGCGAAGTGTGATCAATTTCAGAGAACCCCATTTGAGGAGTAGCCGAGAAGAACCCATCAACACCACTTCCACCGCCGCCGCCACCAGAAGAAGAAGGAGAAGAAGAAGAACCACAAGAAATTAGATAACTAGAAAGAGAAGAAGAATCACCAAAACCGCCAACGGTTGTTACTGCAGGTGCAGGGAGAGTAACATGAGCCTGATCACACTGAATTGCACCCCCTCCACCATAACAACCAAACTGAAACGGTTGTGGTTGTTGTTGCTGTTGTTGTTGCTGCTGTTGTTGCTGCATCTGCCGTTGGCGACGCCGAGATCTGGACCGCCGGTTCTGGAACCAGTAGAACACGTTGGCGTCGCCGACGGCACCGAACTTCTCTAGAAGCTTCCGAATCCTAACGGTCTCGTCCTTGGGAGGGTTGACCATGCCGCTGTTGAAGATGGACTCAAGGATAAGGATTTGTTCAGGCTTTGGAGTCCATCTTGACCTGACCGGTTCGGTGGTACTCTTCTCGCTTTGGTTTGGACTTGTTCGGGTTTGGTTCCCCTCTTGTTGTTGTTGTTGTTCCATTCCAATGCACTCTATCTATCTCACAAAAGAAATAGGAAAAGAAAAATGATTTTGGATGAAGCTGAAACCTAGGTAAAATAATATATATGTATATATAAGGATATGTATGTATGTATGTGTATGTCTATATCTCTCTCTATCTATATATATAAATAATAATGGATGGATGGATGTGTGGTGTATAGTAAATTGTATTGGGAGGGTTAATATAATATATAGTAATAATTTTCCTAATATAATAAGGAATGCTACTCGGTCTCCGGGTGTTTAATTTTGTCCTAATAACCTGCCAGAAATAGTTGACACTACTATCATAACTTTTGAGGAATGATAAAATGAAAATTGTATTGTACAACAATCATATTTATTGTTTGATTGTATTATTAGTTTATAAATTTATATTATAATACAACAATAAATATGATTGATGTACAAGTATTATATAATTTTTATTGTATACATAACATTAGTGTAACTGTTAAGTGTAGTTGGACTTAGATTTAGATTATGAGAGCTGCTATTTGTATAATAAAAAATCAATTAAAGTTAATCAATATAGTGAGTTTAGGTCACAATCATTCAGTTCACTAAATACATACTAACCTTTTAAGAAAAAAAAATTTTGGGCAAAAAAATTATCAAAATAATCTATTGGCTGATTTGACTATTTTTTCTATTGTACTTCAAGAATTATTGTTAGATTAATTAGTTATTCAATAAAGTTTGATATACAATAAAATTTCAGGGAAAACAATGAACAAATATATAAAGTATTGCGTTAAATTGTGCACAACAAACAATATTTAATATGCATATTAATATATAAAGAAAATACATATCATTAATTAAAAAATACATATCAGAAATCAATGTATATAAGTTTCTAGTTAAAAATACATATTATTTACTGTGAGATGCATATCAATATAAAAAAATAATATACATCATAAATTATATTATGTACATATCAATATATGAAAGATGTCTATATTAACAACTAATTTAACTATTATTGGTTGTTTTGTTTGCTAGTGTGATCTACACCTAGCAGCTAGCATTGTAGTAATTTATCTCACTTTAATTTTCTCTTTAAGAAGCGATCGTGTAGGAATAGGTATTTGATTAGATTATGAGAATGTGTATAAAATTAAACTCTATGATATGTCAAAACTAAATTAACTAATTAAAAAAAGTAATATGCTTATCGACTTTTTTACACAATATTTTTGTCAACTTTATAATCTCATCTATCTAAAATATAAATGTAAGAGTTTTAGGTGTATGTGATTTCAAAATTGGTAAAAAAGTTCGTTAACAAAGTTGGTTAATAAAGTTGAGTCTAAATCATTTCTTAAAAGAATATATATATCATGCATTTTACATTTTTATATGTAAGTTACTAATCTCTGGTTATTCATATAAAATTATTTATGTGCCTAATCTTATAGTTTAATTTTTTTTGTAGAGATAATTTATTAACATGATGTTATCATAACATCTATAACTTAAAAATATATATAGAATTTGATCTTAATTGTTCTTAATTTTCTAAATAAAACAATTAAGTTTTAATAGAAGGAGTCTATATATGTTTAAATTTTTAACAGTGATGAACATTTTGGATGGAAAAAATATATATATTTTTAATGTAATTAGGTGGAAAATATAATATAATATAAGAATGCTAATTAAGCTTTGAGATTAGTTAATAACTGGGGTGCTCTTATTCCCCTTATATACTCACAACTTCCTATGCCAAACTTTGGGTATATACAAACTTCCTACTTCAAGTATGTAAATATAATTAAATATTCTTGCAAAAAAATAAATAAATAAATAAATATTTAACATGTGAGATAACATGCATTACATGTCAAAAACATTAATTTACATTATATTTTCTATCTAAAGTAGTAACTTCGTAGTTCCTACCAAGATCTCTCCTCGTATTGAGGCTAGAAATAATGTATATGGACCGTAAAAAGTTTATTCCGTTTTTAGATTTGGTATATTTAATGTAGAAATTAAAAGGTTACGTGATGAAGGTATATAAGCTTTGCCAAAATTTACATTGTAACATGATATGATATATAGTCTAACTAATATGTGTATCCTAATAATTAATAATCATCTAATTAAGAATCTGTATGACACTATCGTCTTCGAGAGTTTAGCAATATTTGATTATATTAAAAAAAGAGTGATTTTAGATATACAATCAAAATCCAACCAATCAATTCAATCATTTAAATTTGACATAATATACATTGCAATTTATACTCAGTGTGCATACTAACATTGAGTTATTGACTGAGTTAGCTAGTTTTTTTTTTACACCAAGAATTATATGGTAAAAAAAAAGTGCAATAAATATCTGCTTTCATAGATTTATATATACTTCACACGAAATTACTGACATTTTGGACGGAGAAGAGAAATATTTGTTGTCTTCTTACATGTACTTTAACACTTATTCTACACAAATGTTTGAGGCACAACAAAAAAAATCAGCCAAAACAATCAACAAAACACATTTAACATTTTATGGTCCAAATAACACTTTTAATCATGAGTATATTTTTAATGGACTTGGTGATTATGACCCAAATTCCTATTTGTTGGCTGTTTTGGCTGATTTTTTGTTGTGCCTCTAGCAATGCTCCTTATTCTATTACTTTTAAATTTTGATATACCCTTATTTTAAAATTCAAATTTTTATGATTCATTCTTGAATTGTACAACACTCTATTTTTTTAGATTGATATGAATTTACTTTTCTATTTAAATTGTTAAATTCAAAAATAAAAATAAGTTACTTTTTGTTGTAAACTAATCATTTTATATTTTTGTTATTTAAAGTTTTATTGAACTTTAAAGTATTTATCTTTGATGGGACTCTTGAAAGATTTAAGCCATTATTTACATCCTTCCCCCCTCCCCCCTTCTAATCTTGCCTACAAAGCCTATTGATTAAAGTAAAACAAAGATTACTATGAATCATCATTCATCCCACATAACATTACAAGACAACTTTGTACTGTGTCCAAAATATTTAGAAGTTATTATTTATTATTTATGGGTTTTGTTAATTAACGAATGTATATATCTTAAGAGCTAGCATCCATTATATTTATTATTTATGACTGAAAATCATGCTTCCTTAATTAATGTTGTTAATTATTGGCTAGCTCTACCACTGCTAAATATTTCCCCTTAATTATCACATAAGGAGTTTTATAAATAATATCGTCAATTTATTCTCTTAAATATTATCCAAATAATAGTAATATATAATATCAATTTTCACAGATGATAACGGAGTTGCGTATTCCAGAAAACCCGTATTCAAAGCGAGATTCCGTAACCTTAATAAAGACAGTGTTCATATCAATATATAGGTCATAGGTTCATTATTTGACAGGGTCGAAACTGTCTCCTTTTTCACTTTCTTTTTTAGTAACTTTTTATAATATAATGGTCAAGATTAATTGTATCTAGGATTTGATCGAGTTGTTTCATACTTCATCACTGATGACAATCACATACACCATATATATATATATATATATATATATAAGTTGTATTCATTACAAGAATAATAAAAATTATATTAATTATAATTGATGGTTTAAAATAGTTATAAACTATTTAATAATCATAATAATTGAAAAACATATTTCTTGTATTTTAAAATAATGAACATTTTAGAGAAAAATTATATGATAATTATCATTTTCAAAATTTAATATATAAATTTAATGTCTTTTTACCTATTATACTCCTTATTATTTGGATAGTGTGCTAGTAATAAAAAGTGATTTAATAAGAAAAAATTAGATTAATAATGAGGATAATTAATCATATTTTAATATAATTTTTTTTAGAAAATTAAGAATATTTATTAAGTTTTTTAATATTCATACAAAAATGTTAAACTTGCATTATTTTAGAATGTATAAAATATAAGCTATTTAATTATTTTAAATAGTCACTAATTATCAATATTATTTTTATTAGTACATTTAATATTTAATAGTTGAAAATAATTGTTATGATTAATCATGCGAATTAAGTATATAATTAATTTGTTTTACTTTTAATTTCCACAACTACGCATACATAATATTCTCCGTGTCTCTTATTAATGGTTCATCTTTTTGGTGAAGCATTGCATGTATAATAAATAAATAAATTTTCGTAATGAATATATCTTAGCTTTATCCCTTATCTAAAGCTCCCTTTGACACGTACTCTTCTATCCGAATAGAATATACGAAATGTATTGGTACGGTACGGTGCATGTAGTACTACTTTATAAATCCTATATAATATAAGCGGTTCATAATTTCACTATGACATAGCTTGCATTTTAAAAATTATTTAATTTCTAGAAAAAAAAGAAACAAAGTTAAGTTAATTGATTTTCCATTATATAATTCCAAATATATTATTATCCACCACATTATGCTAACCCCATGAAAAAAATTGGTCACCTCAATACTTTACTATAATAATAATAATGTTTACCACCAAATGTACACATAGATGATTAGGTTGAGACTCATTTATAATTCTACATCCTAACACATTTCTTCACGCAAAAATTTTTTTTAGGTTTGAAGTGTGGACAATGTATTGAATCATATAAAAGAACCATATTTGGGGTTATCAAGTGGATCATATTCCCTTACAATTAGAGTTATCTAATTATTAACATTTTGGGGTTTTTACTTTGGTATCTATAGGTAGCTATATCTATTAGTATTGCACAATCAATAATTGTGATTCAATAATAATTGACTTGATGAATTATAAAGAGGAACACATAATTTTTTTTTAATCACACAATAATTACCGAATATTGGTACACATAAATTTTATTGAGTACCAACAAAGTCCTCAATTTTGGTCATATGTACGTACGGTAGTATATATGATCATGATTTCTCCTATAGATTCTCCTGAACCAGTGTTGAATTTATGTCATCACTTTCGTTAATTCACATGCATTACTCAATCATGAACCTGCTTTAGGCGAGATATGCTGGATGTACTAGTTATTAATTAACTTTAAAAACCTCATTAATAATTTAGAGCGCTTATTTTCAGGGGAACACTATAATTATCCATGGATGGATTTATATAAGTAACAAGAGAATAGAAGTTCACAAGCTAGCTAGGCCCCAAAAGTACCAAAAAATTTGCCTTTGACCATGTAACATGTTTTCTGTTGAGGCATACATAAATATGATCATGTGCAAGTGTGGCCAAAGCTAAGGATCCGAGAATGAAACAATGGTCAGAGTTGGTAACTCTTCCTATTCTTCTCTCTCTCTTTAATTTCCCCAACCTCACTACCCTTTTTGTGTCTTTAGGTAAAATGGGGGTTCCCCATCACTTTCCAACCCTTTATATGTAATGTTTTGATTTCAATTTAACTAAGAGAAGTGATGTATTTGTGTCACTTTTTCTGAGACATCTTTGAATGAATATTTTGATGTACTGATTAGCAATAATTAATATTTGATCAACAATGAAAAAATATTAAATAAGTCAATGAATTATCAATTTGATAATTTTTTTGACAAAAGAAAAATACTTCCTTTAAAAAGTTGATTTTTTGTGGGTTGAGAGATTCTACTCCAAAATTCCTAAATTGATTGATTTCTCATTGTGTAAATAATAGCACTCAGAGGCAAAGTTAGGTTGGCCCGAAGAGGGGCGACATCCCTCTAAAATTTCTAGTTTTGTTTGTGAAAAAAATATGCATTTAGTCCCCCATAAATTTTTTGTGTCTTGTGCTTTAATGATTTTTATTTAATATACGGTCTAACTATCACAAACTCACATTATATTTTAAAGAAAATTGGAGAGAGGATAAAAAATTTCTATAAAATAATCAAATTTAACAAATTATTGAAATAAAAAATCAATAAATAAAAATAAAAGTATATAAAAAAATATTCTATCATTATGTTGCACTTATCACACTCCTTCATTCATACTTATTTAATATTAGTACCATAAAAATACCAAATTCTCTGTATATTGCCCCTAAATAACATTTTTCACTTTGCCCGACCCCCTGACAACACTCATTACTTGATGTTTAAAATATTATATGTTCAAATAATTCTAATTTGAAATATAGAAATAATTTCATGACATACATATAATAAGATTGATATAATTAATTAATATTAAATAAGATTGGTCCTTTTAATTTTCTCATCAAAATGATAACTTTATATATTGTGCCTACCACATACACATGCATGTAGTGCTAGGTAGATACAAAATAAAATTAAAATGAGTGAGGTCATTGTGATGTTTGGTAAGTGGGAACATTATTAGCTAGAAAAGGTCGAAAAAAGAATGAATGGGTCAAAAATAGTAAAGGAGAGGTGACCCCAAAAGAAGGGGGGTGGTAAAAAGATGATGAGAAGGCACACATGGATGACATGAAAAAAGGGGTGGAAGCTAGCTAGGGTTTGAAGCAAAGGCAAAGGCAAGTGCATGTGATGATAAATAATATATATATATATGCATGGAAAGCTGGGTCGCAGTAAAGGATATGAAGGCCAAAAATGATGTTAGTGACTTAATAAAATAGGGGCAACAATCCAAAGCCTTGGTCAAGAAACCGTGCAATTATTTATTAGCGGTGACGCTAACCAAACACTCCCTCCCTCTCTCCCAAATACATACACACTACAAATTTATTCTACTCCCTCCGTCCATTTTTATTTGTCTTCCTAGCATATTGCACGGATATTAAAATAGTCAATAAAATACTTATCTTTTCTATTAAAAAGAATGTGATGACAAATATATCTCTATAAAATATTAAATTTTGTTTTTCGTAAACCGTATAGAGAGTTGAACATATGGTTTCTCTTTCATAAATTAATAGAGTTAATACAAGGATAAAATTAGAAAGAAATAATAAATGCAATTTTGAAAACAACAAGTAACAAGTATTATTGGACAAATCCTAATTACTAGAAAGACAATTAAAAATGGACGGAGGGAGTATTTAGTATTTACTCCCTCCATTTTCCTTGTAATAGCTATTTAAAATATAAATTTATTGATTATCACTTTTACCATTCAAATATAGATTTAATAATAGTGTACAGATTTTATTTTTAATATAATTTATTTGAAAATTTAGTAATAGAAGTGCAAAAAGTAATATAGAGCATGCCAGTTTTGATAACTAATTTAATTATTTAAGTTTTTATAGAGAAGTATTTTCTGAAAAGTAATTTATAAATAATTATTTTATATTTAAATATTCTAAAAATTACTTATTGATTAAGAAATAATAATTTATATTTTTAAATAAAATAATTATGACTTTTAATTTTTCTATAATTAGAAAATAAGTCATAAATCTGCAATATGAACTGATAACTTAGTCCTTTTAATATATTTTTCTAATAAATTAAGATCTTTCTTAGTACTTGCATATGTAAAACTTAAACACTATTAAATTCAAATTAAAAAATATATAATTAAAAATATTAATGTGATTTAAAGAAATAAAGTATGGTTCTGGTTGTTGGGTGTGATATCTGCAACCCCTTTATATATTAAACGAGAGGAGGGTAATGCTTGTCTCAGGTTGGCTTAAACCTCGAACACTTTTTCTGAGTCCATTACTGTAGTTGTCCGTGCATCCTTTCTGTACAATTGCAATATTATTAATTGGTTTTTGTTTTTATTTATTTATTTATTTATGTTGCTTGCTGTTGTAATGTGTGAAACCGAGCACCATTTCTTGTACGAAAATGATAGACATACATCAATATTTCATTCATCAAAGATTATTATCATTAAAAAGTGATAGATATGTGCGAATTTAAATTTTTGCTTTAAATGGTGGACCCACAAATCACATAATATATATCTTAATGGATAATTGATGGATAATTAATGGATGTGTGGTTAATATGTATGTATTACTGTTGATTTCTTATGTATGTGTTGCTCAGCTTCTTACACACGGGTCTCTTGCTAGTATTCTATGTGGCTTCTAGCATTTAATGTCTCTTTAGGATTTTTGTGTATGTTGAGTCCAAAATGAGGTCCGCTATTTATTTGTTGCATTATTTATCAATAATGTTTATCGTACAACATTATGTATTCAATATGTGTTATACATGATATAGAATATGTATTATTCGTAAAGTACACTTACATATAACTCGCATCCCATATCATATATAGCACACATTGGATACTTGTTGAACGTATTTTTGTTGTACGACAAACATTATTGATTATTTACATAGTACGTTAGAGTGTAAATATATTTTATACTGTCATTCAATTAAAATATTCTATTGTATGATTTCACAGATTGTGAAAGAGAGAAAATACAATTATGATTAATATGATAACACAATTATATATATATATATATATAATGCCCTTGACCGGTGGTCATTTTATTTTAACTTTACTATTTAAGGTCAATTTTTAATAATTCCGTCATATTTTTCTTATGTACACATGCCACCAAAAAAATGTAGTCATAAGTATTTGAATTAAACTATACATATGAAGAATAATATATTATCATATGACTAGCTATATATAGGAAAGGTTTAGTAATTTAGTTTCTCCAATGTGTCTAATTAGGTCAACGTTTTTAGACTGATGCATGTCATTTGTATGTCTTGCTAGAATTTTCTATCTATGAAGTGCTATTGGTTGACAAACATTTTATTTTATTAAAATATGTTAAATGGATAGTATTTGGAGATCCATGCATTTTTTTTTGGTTTGTACCACGGTATTTTCCAGCTCCAGCTCGATAATTAATAGGATTTGTTCTCAACTTCAAGTCTAATCAAAATATATATATTTTTTTATGTTCTAAATTCCTAGTATTATCCTGAATTCAAAATTTCTTACATGTTTTATATATAATTTCAGACTCGTGGATGGTGATCAATGTTTTAGCATTTGACATTAGACTTTGTCAGGTATAATCGGTTCAACATATTTGGAAAATATGATTCATGACATATGTGAGCATATATAGCTTCTTATCATATGGTTAGAATTTCTATAACATTTGTTGAAATTATTTACACTTCAAACTTAATAAAGATATATTAATTAACATGCATGGACAATATATTAAGAATTTACAATTTTTTTACACAGTCATCTAATAATGTATTGTCATTCTATTTATGAGTGTGTTTTCTCTCTCTCATTAACTAACTGAAAAGTTATATATATATAAATAATATGTTTTAATATAATTGAATAATAATATAAAATATTTTTAATTTATGCATTCAAATTAAACTCATATATTAAATATAAAACTATTGATTTGTCTATGTTTAAACTTAAACATTTAGAATATAGATTATAGATTATAGATGATCCATGACATGAATGGAACAACAAAATTCTGACACAACCTTTTACTGTCGAATTTTCGTACATGTGACAGTGATATTATTACTGTTTTTTTTTTCTTTCATGGAAAAAGAAATAGCTAGTGGCATTATTGTCATTATGTTCTTATATAGATGTTAATTATTACTTTACTTATAAAATGGCTAGAATATAATAATTAGTTTTTGGCTTTTACTGGTATAACCTTCAAACCATTTGTTCCAGGGTGCATAAACACTTCAATGTGATTTAAGGTGTGCTATAAAAATATTTTGGAATATTCAAGATAGGGAGGTAGACATGAGGAAGAATTATAAGATATAAAGTAATTTAAGTGCATTGGATGCCATATAATTAACCCAAATTTATAAGGTCTTATCATATGCTTAATACTATTACGCTTATACTATTATACGTGCCAAATAAACTCTCATATTTGATAAGATATACAAGATATAAATATATACAAAAACAAAATTATAAAAATAAAACATTTGATTATGGAGATAAGATAGAAAATTTGTGTCTTATGATAGAAAATATATTATGTATTTTTTGTACTCCTAAAAAGTAAGAAAAGATCTAAGATGATATACAAAGTTAAAGTAGAATGAGATATAAACTACAAACTACGGCATTGCTCCCTGTACATCCACTATACGTACTCCGGGCTTACTCCCATATAAAACATATGGTCCAGCCCATTTACCCAATTGAATTTGTCCATAACCACTCTCCCATTAAAAAAATCATGCAGCCTAACCCATATTTGCATCATCCCGCGCGTGACTTTCACGATTCTCTTCCAAAATAACTCTTAGTTCCCAAAATTTGTAAACAACACTTATCAACCCACTTTGAAGACACATTTTGAAATTTCTAACTAGGCAAAAATAAAAAATTGCTCCACATCTTCATCATAACTATTATATTTTCCGTGTAAGTTTATATTTCATTTTGCTCATTCTCTTCACTTTCTCTAAACTACATTTTATATAAGAGGGTTTTGATTTCTGTGAATGATTTTATGATTTTAAAGTGTTAGGTTTTAATTTTTTGGCACAAATGGCACCAAAGAAATCATCATCTCTTCTACTACTCTTCCAAATGCTCGGAAGAAAGTCACAAAAGTGAGAGCAAAAAAAAATGTAGTTCTATTTCAATGAAGTTGATGCGTGAATTTTGGTTGTATTTGTGAAAGTACTCAACACATGTGAGCATAATCGCATTATACAATAAGTAGAAACTTTAAATTGTGTGATTGTGTGAATAATATTTCATTATTTTGAATGATTCATGAGAAAATAAGTAGGGTTTAATGAGAAATAAAATTTTACAATGTGAAGTGTTTGCACTTTTCTATATATTACTATTGTTATAGTATTTCTTTTTAATTTTTTATAATAAGAACAAAATATGTTGGTTTTCTTTGTATGTTTTGAGAAGATAATGTTGGATTGTTCAAAACTTGTGATGAAACAAAAGTTAAACTTGTGAGCAATATTTTGAAAAAGATGAGCAACAATCATAAAATTATTGGAATTTTATTACTTGTATTTATGATTATTAAAAAGTATTTTGCTCCTTTGTCACTGTTTTTGTACGTGAGAGAACATGAGGGATGTGTGATTGATTTATGTGTCAATTACTTCTTGCAGCAAGTAACAAAGTCATAAAAAAAACATCCTCTTCAGTTATTGTTGTTCCAAATAATAAAAAGATACCACAAAAGAGACCGCAAAGGTGAGACAAAAATGGAAGCTTGTTATATTCAATGAAAGTGATTGTGTATTTTTTTGTTGTATTTATGAAAGTAGTGTGTGATGTTGCAATCTCTCTTGTTAGGATTGTGAAAACATGTTAAATCGTGAGGAAAATTCATAAAATATTTAAGCCACAAAAATCTGTGAGCACAAAAGTTCTAAAGTGTGAGCATTGTTGTGCAAATGTGTGAGTTGGCATGTATAAAACAGTGAGCAAATAAGTTTTAAACCGTGAGCATTTTTGTACAGATGTGTGAGTTGGTGTACATAAAACTGTGAGCATAAAATTTTAAACCGTGAGCAATTTTGTACAAATGTGTGAGTTAAAGTGCATAAAACTGTGAGCAAAGTTGTATTAAATTTGTCTTATATAGCAATTTTGTACAAATGTATGAGTTAGAGTGCATCATATGAAATGAATCGATTGTCCTTCTTTGAATACTTTCCTTTCTGCATTGAACAGAGATTATGAACATGTGTCAGAAAACACTTTGTGAGCAAATATAAGTGATAATGTTAGTAGAAAGAACAAATTATGTGAGAAAAAAAACAGTTATTATGAGCAAGCGTAACAATTTGAGAGTATGAGAAATCAGTCTACAACACGAAACTGACAAAAAAAAAAATGAGTATCTTAAGTATTTTTCGCTAAGAATCTGATCAAAGAAATCAATATATTCTCCATTGAAGTTTCCTCCATTACAACAATGGCGTTTCGAGAAAAAAAAAAGATGAACGTTTGTGAATAAAAAGAAAATAATAGAAATAGAAATAGATTAAAATGAAAACTAAAAAAAATTGAAAATCAAACAAGATGAGATGAGAGATGAAAGCTGAAGATGCACAAGAGATTGTGTGTGAAAAAAACTGTTTCGTAAAGAAGAAGATGTGAGATGTGGATTCCCGAGGCAAAAAGCTTCTTTAGGCTGGGCGCGTGAAATCATATTGGAAAAGTCTAATTGAGCTCCCTGTACACTTGGAGTACATACGGAGTATGTATTTAGGGAGTACTGTGCGCTTTTTTTTGTATAAACTATATATTATCTTTACATTAATAATTGTCTAGATCGATGTGATATAAAAATTATATATTTTTATATTTTTATTTCAGTATTATTTCTTTCTTGCATGCAATATGCATGTCTTATCTCTTAAAGGAGAGTCTAAACTATTTTGTACTAAGATCATTTCTTATTACCAGGTTAATTAATATGTAACAACAAAATTTATTAATACATAAAAAAAAATCAAAATTAATTAAGGCATGTTAAGATTTTGTTATTTTTCTTTTTTGTTTTTAATATTTTTAAAAAAAATTTCAACTGAAACCAAATAGACCTTTAAGAGAAAATAGATGATGCACAATGTATATTACATATTATTCACATCATATATCATATGTTGCAGTATTATCTTTCTTTATAATATATGATACATATTGTGCATAATATATGATATATGTTATGTACAACATGTGATATATTGTGTATATTACATATTACTTATTATATTCTTTATAACATATCAAATATTGTTTTGAATAATTTTTATTGTATATATAACAAGAACATTGCTAGAGACACAACAAAAAATCAGCCAAAACAGTCAACAAATAGGAATTTGGGCCACAATCACTGAGCCCATTAAAAATATATTTATGATTAAAAATGCTATTTGAGCCATAAAGTCTTAAATGGATTTTATTGACTGTTTTGACTGATTTTTTTTTGTTGTGCTCCAAACATTTGTGATATAACAATTATCAACCTTTAATATCCTACATATTGTGCGGCACATTGTTACCAATATGGTAGGCCAATTAAAACTTATTCTGATTTCTCCAACAAGTAAATTTGTCTAAACTGATGAAAATAAATCCTCCTTGTTTTTATTTATTTTATTTATTATTATTATCCTCCTTAATTATATTTCTGAATAATCTCTATTATTATTATTTCTTCGTTCCCCTCTCTTTCTTTCTTGCTCTATTTTGCGCTATAGGGAATAAATAAGTGACTGATGATGGAGCATTTGAAAACGGAATACGTTGAATTCATGTGCCCCAAAAGAAAAACAAAGATGCTACATGGTGTCTGCTTTAATAATACAAAATTAAAATAAAGTATAAACAAGAAATTAAAATGAAATTATACTTTTTTTTTTATTATTTTATTTTTAGTATAATGTTTACTGTACAATAGAAATACGTCCAACTAGTACGTGTGCTATACATAATACATAACTTGTGCTATATGTATAGTACACATACGTATAACACACATTACGTGTTATGTATAGCACATGTTGGATACTGATTAGACGTATTTCTGTTGTACGATAAATATTAATGTTTTATTTTATATTTATTAAAAACAAGCGAGTTTGGTGGGTTGCCATTGAACAAGGTATTCCTAGTGCTTTGTTTGTTGCTTTGCTAAAAATGGAAAATTGCATGCTGTTACCGACTCGTGTGTCTAGTCATTGTTCGCTATGACTATGTATGAATGATGCAATACACAACACACGATAACCTTAGGAATCTCCTTTTTTTGTTGTCTTGTGAACTGCGATTTCTCAGGCTCTCGTGCTTACCTTCTCATATACATACTCTATTTTTAAATGCTGAATTTTTTATAAAAATTTTAACGTGTGGATATCTTGATTATCTTAATCTAATTGGAAGGTTCATCATTTGTCAAGATGGAACGTAATTTGATCGAATCGTACAATGACATTAGTGTGATAGCTACATGTATAATAACTAATCTGTCAATGAACGGTCAACTACTAATTAGCTATTACTTTCAAACAATCTTATATAATTTGTGATATTTAGTATGTAATAATTTTTATTATGTGTAATTTGTAATGCTTAATATATCTAATAATATATAAACATGTTAGTTGATTGATTGTTTGTTGATTTTCATCGTATATGTATTTCTGAAATTTGATAAGATTACACCCAACGTATATATATTTTCAAAACCTAAAACATAAATCTTTTAATTTATAAAAATTGTACATCGGACTCTCCCAAATATGTTTGACTCATTGACTGATAATCAAATTAACGTTTCTCACTCTACTCTCACTCTGAAGGATCTCTACCAACCCCAGAACAATAGTCTCTCTGATCTATATGTTTTTTTTTTTTTAATTTCCCCGGGTATCCACCGGAGCGATTTCGATAACTAATTAATTTCCCGCCAGTTTGTGCGTGCACCTCAAGAATGGGACAGCTGACCAAGGTCCTCTATACATACACATCGCATTGGGATCGAACCCGGAACTAGATGCTTAAGCAACCAAGCCACTACCACTTGTACTGTGCTTGTTTAATAAGCTTCTGCGTTCATCAGTCTCTCTCAGATCTATATGTTACTCTGCGTTCATACCAATTTAGTTTTCACAGACCAGTCCAGATTTGAATTGAAAATTCTGAGGCCTAATTCATGGCCCAATAATAGGATAAGCATAGTTTGTTTTTGGTGTGTGGACATTGACCTACTGAAATACAATAATAAAAAAAAAATAGATAGAGTTGGGTTGAACTGTTGAAGTCTCTCACAAGTGGCATCATCAAACCAAAAATAATAAAGCAAATTCTCTAATTTACTATGCTTGGCACATAATCAACGAAACAAAATAAAAAAAACAAACAAAAAACTTGACATCCAGAATTTTAAAAGTGAGATGCAAGTAATGACTTGTAGATTAAAGGGAAGTATAAAATATAGTGTTTCAAGATTGGTCTAGACATTGAACTCAAACCAGAGGTTACACAATTGAACCTCATAATAAAGTTATGCAATCTAATCCCACAAAAGAATTATTTATTAGATTATGCCAATTTTTATAATTATAATTTTTTATTACATAAAAACTTGAAGTTGGTGTTGGAAATATATACCTCTGATCTCATGCTCACTTCATCTTATGATCTCAGCTTCCATTATAATATTATCTAGTGCTAGAGTTCACATAGTGGAAGCATAGAATAAAATTAGCTAGGGACCAAATTAAAACTATAACATCGAGAATTTATGCAAAGTAATCCAAATACTACAAAATTCGGCGTGTGAAAACAATCATGGAGGAATTAGAATATTAATTAGATGCTTTAATTAACCTAGCTAGCTTGCGGAAGAATAACGCTAATTCTTTGCGCAATAATATTAGTCGTACATCATAAATATGTCTAACTAGTATCCAACATGTGTTATACATGACATAGAATGTGTGCTATACGTACGTGTGCTATACATATAACACATATTCCATATTATGTATAACACACGTTGGATACTAACTCGACGTATTTCTGTTTTATGATCAATATTATTTTTCTTTGCAATACTCTGCATATAAAATGTAATACGCATGTCTAAAAATTTGCAATAGAAATAGGGGTATTAGTAGTCCCAAACTCAATCCCAATATATATATACATGGGAAACACTGCATCTACACCCACAAGTCTTGGTCTTAGCAATAGCAATCATTCTTACGAATTACAAATCCCCAGAACATCAGCTTCCATTTATTACAGAGGAAAACAATCATCATTTTTAGAAACCACATGGGAAGTGTCATACATGGTAGATAACAAGCCAACTTGTACCATCGCTCTAATCACGCCGAAACTACTCTTTACTGATTCTTGGGTTTTATACCGATAATGTTTGACGTACAACAGAAATACGTCCAACGTGTGCTATCCATGTTACAGGATGTGTGCTATACGTATATCACACAGGATATGTGCTATACGTATATGTGATATACGTATAGCACACATCCTGTAACATGGATAGCACATATTGGATACAAGTTGGACGTATTTCTGTTATATGACCAGTATTATTGTTTTTATACTATCTAAACATCTACTCTTCTTAGATATTTAAACAACCCACTCAACATAACATCTTATTTAAAGGTCACAATGTTAACTTTTTCTTCTAACTTATTTTCTCTTCGTATCCACACATTGATAAATGTATACCTTCAAGTGAATGGACAAAAAGTTTTTCTATCTACTAGAAAATAACACAATTTATGTGTATCTATCTATAGAGGAGTGATTCGAACTCAACCTTTTCCGCCAACCTTTTTATCATCCAAATATTTTGGATGGATGAGATCATGAAGTTGATCAAAGGTGGGCTAAAGAAGTTGGCAAGAATTGAAATCATTTCTTCGGTCTATATTCACATATCGGGAGTAGAAAAAGCAACACCGTGCAATTAAGAGGAGCAGTACAAATTGTTGAAAAAAATTGAATTACTAATGACAATAGGTGTTAAAAACTGTGACATTTGACCTATAGTCACAATTTTTGGATTCAAGTCACGGTTTACAAACCGTGAACAATACCCCAGTGGCTATAGGTCTATGATCAAAGCTATTTAAACAATAGTCACAGTTGATTGATTTGAAGTTAAAAACTGTGACCATAGAGCTATGGTCACGTTTTTCCCCTACAGTTATAGGTCACAATTTTAAACCTTAACAATAGAGAGTTATAGTCACGGTTTTTAAACATGACAATAGAGAGCTTTAATCACGGTTTCCAAATGTTACAATAGAGAACTATAGTCACGGTTTCTAAGTGTGACAATAGAGTGCTATATAGTCATGATTTCGAAACGTGACAATAGAGAGTTATAATCACAGTTTTTAAACGTGACAATATATAGCTATGGTCACAGTTTTAAAAAGTGAATAGCTACACCTATTGTCACTATTTTTAAATGTGACAAAATATAACAATAGTCACCTTTTTATACCTTAAAAATGCATATATAATACACTACTAGAAACTAGTGTATTATCGACGGATATTATCGGCGGATAACCCTATAATTCGTCGATAAAACAGCTTATCGATGGATGTATCGACAGATAGTCGCCCACGATATCTTGATGGCCGAAAAACTCTTATCGACGGATGACCTTGAATAATCCGTCGATACTCTATCGAGGGATATATCCGTCGATATAGTTAGATATTATCGAGGGAAGTATCAGCGGATATATCTCACGATAAAATATTTTTTAAAAATTAAAAAAGTTAATAAATAATTATCGGTGGATGCTTATCCGATGATAAATTATTTGCAGAATTCAAAAATATTTACATAACTATATTTTATCAGCGTATACTATCCATCGATATTTATTTTTGAAATTTATTAAATTGTTAAATATTTATTATATCGACGGAATCCGTCGATAATAAGAAAAAAAATTATTTTTTTAAAAAAATCCCTAATTTCTTTTTAAATTATAAAAAATATTAATCCGTAATGAAATCAAATTAATAATAATAAAACTTTAAATAAATATTTATAACAAATTACTAATAATATTAATAAACAAAACCATAATGAAATATCATATATCTGTACAACAATATTTACAAACTAGATAAAATCCAAACACTATATAAAAGTAAAAAAAAATAATGTCTGAACATCCAAAACAAAACATATAAAAAAATCAGAGAAAGTCCATCCTATCATCACCATCACCATCACCAACATCTCTGGATGCATTCAGCTGAGTAAGAGGAGTCTGAGCAGGAGGAGGTCGAGGAGACAGTGTCTGGGCAAGGGCGACAGCAGGAGGCTGAGGAGGCGGTGTAGAATAAGAGGGATGAGGATAACCTGGATGATATGGAGGTGGAGGAGGCCAGTATGAGGGGGTAAGACAGATGCTGATGATACAGTGTGGGAGTGGGAGTATAGGGTGCTAGCTGAGAAGGTGGTGGTGGTGCAGGGACGCCACCGACAGATGATGACCCTCAGCAGCAAACATCCCGTAGTACTGGGACATCTGCTCCCTAATCTGCCTACTCACCTCCTCAGCAATCTGATGCTGCCGGCTGGTTCGCTCCTCAGCAATCTGCGCCTGCAGCTCATGGACCTGGATCTGTAGCTCCAAATTCATTTGGTAGACCCGGTCACAGACCTCAGCGTCACTGCTGGATCCTGATACTCCTCCAGCTGCAGCAGCAAATGCATCGGACGAACGGGAATTGACCTTTGTGACCGATTCACGCCCGTATATGTGGCCCTTGTAAGGGCCGCCTACAACCTCGATCCACACCGCCTCCTCATCGACAGGTGGGACGGAATCACCGAGCTGAGAGGCTGCTCTCTGCTGGCTGCGGACCTCCTTCAAGCGGTGCGTATAATTAGCCTACAATGAGAAGATGACAAACATTAATCACAAGCATTAGTTGAATACATTTATAGAACTATGATGAAATCACTTACATGAGTACGCTGTGACCACTCGTCTACCCACACTGTCTTGTCTCCCTTCCTGGTGTGAGTCTCTCTGAACAACTCCTCCTGTGTAGGTGGTCTCTTTAGCCTTTGCTCCTGTAAGTTAAAAACAATTGAACAAAGCATTAATTAATCAATTCATATATAAGGAACATAACGTAACTACATAAAAATAAATTAATTGCAAACATTACGTACCGGTTGTCTCTTAGTGGAGTTCACAATACTGGATCCACCACAATGAAGGGAGTCACCCTTCAATGATGCCCTGCTAGCCTTGGCCTTCTCCGACTTGGCCTTAAACCTCGGAGAAGCCCAATACTCACGCAGCACACGGTGGTGGGCGTCTAAGAGCCACTTGTGCTCGTGATCCTTGCTATTCCGGACCCACAAGTACATGTCACCGAGTCTCTTAGCTGCCCGATGGAAGAAGGCATGGTACAGTATTGGATCATCGGCATGACTGACGATGAAGTGAGACTACAATATATAGAAAATTTTAGTTTATTAGTAACCAAAACATAAATAAATTACTAATTACTACAAAATGGAACAATATGCAATGATTATTTCATATTACCTTCCACTACTGATATCACTGCCGCTTCTCCTCCTCAGTCAGCTTTGAGAAGTACTCGATCGGCCTATGATACATCTTCTGTATCGTGGCCGTGATCCGCTGTGTGCCTTTGTTTGAATGCACAAAACTACATTGATATAAAGAATTATGTGACATTTTATAATATAATAATGACAATTTACATATTTAAATTATAAAGGATTTACATTTATAACAATATAAATCACATACCAAAGACTAGTGGGATCCGATCTGACGGAGGGGAGAGGACGTGTACCTGAACCAACCGAAGCAATGTCGACAGGCCCATTATTATTGCCCCCTATATCATGTGGGGAGGCAGTGGTGGGTGATGATGGTGCACCACCAGATGGTGATGGTGATGACTCCACTCCCGGCTCAAAGTCGGGGTCCTCCCGCGTCTCTGGCCTCGGGTCACGTCGAGGGATGTCATACAAGTCAACACCCCTCGATTGATAACCACGAGGCTGGGCGGCTGTCTTCCTACGCCCTCGATCTCCTCTGCCTGTGTCATCCGCCATATCTAATCACAATAATACAAGTTAATTTTCATTCATAAAAGTGTTTGACAAAATATCTTAAATGAATTACTGTTAATTGAAAACAAAGTGAATTGTTAAAAACCATTTATTCAGAAAGTTGTGGAATGTCATCACTCTCGTCTTCTGTATCCTCACTGTCAACTTCACCTTCTTCCTCACTACCTCCAGTGGAGTGATCACCTCTCCCTATGTTTTGGTGAGAGATGTTAATAATGTCATCTTCACCAGTATCATCATGTAAAGTAGGAAGGACTCCTGTATCTACAGCCACCCTTGGAGCACTAATTGTTCACATCAATGATGCTCTAAGCATGAAATTTTCTTTGGTGGAAACAACATAAGTCAAGACCCCATTGTGCCACAATTGCTTCAATTCATCTATGAGTGGTTGGAGGAAAACATCAATTTGAGCTTTTGGATTATCTGGGCCAGGAATTACACATGTTAAAAACATGTACAAATATTTCATGAACTTCTCAGGAGGGAGGTTGTAACGCGTAACAACAACATGGCAACAAGAGTAGGGCTTGTTAAATAAGTTATTTGATATGAACCCATCTGAACAAAGCCCTAATCTAACATTCCGCGTATCATTTGCAAATTGAGGGTGACACCTATCAAAATGCTTCCAAGCTTCACCATGAGAGAGATGCGTCATTATCCCGTCACTTCTCCTATTCTCATAATGCCAACTTATGTGAGGTGCAGAGCTCATAAAGGCATACAACCGTTTTAACCTGGGAATAAAGGGGAAATAGTGTACCCTTTTGTTGGGAATATGCTTATACCTCCCATTTCCCGCTCTTCTAGGTTTGAACCTGGGGGTCTGGTAGAATATACATTCAACTAATTCAATATTTTCCTTATAGTACAACATGCAACCGTTCATGCAACAATCAATTTTCTCTGATTTCAACCCAAGTTTTGAAACTAATTTCTTTGCCCTATAATAGTCCCTGAGAATTGACTCAGGTCGTGAACTAGCATCACTCATTAAAGTTGTCCATTGATCAAACAAACTTTGACTCTGGTTTTCCTTAGACTTGATAGACAACATCCCTAACTGCCACTGACAATTCAGAAAGGCCTGAACCCTCCCAAATGGGTATCTTCGCAGATTCTAAACAAAGAAAAAAAACTCTGCGCCTTAGGATTTGGTTCCTCCACTATGGGTTCATTATAATCTTGATGATGTTGCCCCCAAAGGCATCATAGATCATTTCTTTATAACACCCAAGATTATCACCCCAATTAAAATTACCCTCCCCATATTGTTCAGCATCAAACCCACTTGAACTACCTCCAACAAACTGATCCTCTACTGACTCCACTTCCCCATGGACTGTCCATACATAATAATTATCCATAAATCCTACAGATGAACCTTAATCGTGTAAAAATCATAGAAAAACCTACAAACACACTTGGCACATGGACACTTGAGTTTTCCCTCAGACCTAAATTGTTCAAACATAAAAGCAAAACCCACAAACTCTTCAACTCCAGCATAGAATTCCGGCTTAATTCCCCCTATTCGGGTGTAACCTATCATACATCCATAATCTATTTGTTGATTACATTGCCCTTGAATTATTGGAGAAACCCAAAATGAGAAGTTTAATTACTGTTATTATTAACGTTGTTTTAGTTAATCTCACCATTTATACAACACTAATGATTTTTACAATTAAATGATAACCCAAACAAAATTTCGACAGAGTTTCCCTTGATGTTGGATAACTTAACAACAATGATTTAATTTCTCATAATTTTAACAAACAAAATTTTGAAAGAGTCTCCCCTTAATTTTAAACAAAGTTTCCCATTTAATTTACAATTTAATCAACTAGTATTGCTGGAGTTCAAGGAACGATCTCAGACTAAGTCATCTACCCTAAGGTTTTGCAATAGTAACAACAAAATCGTATCATTTAAAGTAACAAATAAACATACCAAATATAACCGTAAGCTCAAATCGCCGGAATAAATAAACGACTGTTCTCATATCATTTAAATAATATATTTGTTTTTGGAAAATTACTTACTTTAAATAACATATAAGTTTGCTACATCCAACTTATTTTTTAAGTTTACAAACTAAATTATTTTAAAACTGTTATAAAACTTATCATTTTAAAAACACATTTTTTTAAAACTTTTTTTAAAATACAGAATTTTAAAACTTTTTTTTAAAAATATTTTTTTTAAACCTTTTAATAAATTTTTTTAAAAACATTTTTTTAATTTTTTATAAATTGTTTTTTTAATATTTCAGAATAATAAAAAAATATAAAAAGAAAAATAAATTTATTAATAAAAAATTAATTTTAGAATAATAAAAAAATATAAACAGAAAAATAAATTAATATTTATAAATAGAAAAAATAAAAAATAATAAACAATATATATAAAAGTACGAAAAATAATTAAAAAATTAAGAAAAAACACATAATTGAAGACCAATGCTTGGGAGTAGGGGTGTTCAAAACCGAACCAATCCAATTTAACAACCGAAAACCGACCAAAAAAACCAAAAACCGAACAAGAACTGAAAAAATGGGTTTTTTTTGTTTGTTTACTTTCATTGAAAACCAATCGGTTCGGTTCGGCTGTCGGTTCTCATAGACAAAAACCGACTGAACCGAACCGAATCGATAATAACATAATTTGGCCTTTTTTGTTTTACAATTCTCGGCCAGTTTTTATTATTAATGTAGGGTGAAGTCCAATGGACTTTACGCTAGAAAAGGCCCTAAGCCTAATTGGTCCTTTAAAGCATTAATTAAATTTCTTCAAAATGTTCAACCCTAATTTCTCTAAGTGCAGCCGCCCCTCACCCCAACTTTGCATCTGATTCTCTTTTCTTTACTCCAACAGACCCTTCTCCTCCTCTCATCTCTCAGCCATCACAATTCTTCGCCTCTTCTTATTTCATCATCAACCGTCTGCACCCTCAACCTCACGCTATCTTTCTTTGCGTTCCTCAGACCCTTGCTACATCGCACATATCTGCATCTCAACTTCACGCGGTGCCACACCTCTTCATCACACCCTCGCTGTTGCTGCCTTTGCTCAGTTGCTGTTCAGCCGGCGGTGTGATTGGCTGCTCATTGTTGCTGAATTCTTAATTTGTTACTTTGATGTTATGTTATTCTGACAGTTTTCTATCTTCTTTATATGTTTGTTTAGTTTTAATTTTATTTTCTGGAAAATGTAAATAACAACAAGAAAATCTTTTTTATTTAATTTTTGTTCTTCTCTTGTTTGTTTCCTTGAAAATGTAAAAAATAGCAAAAATATGTAACAAACCGAAAAACCGCCTGAACCGAACTGCACTATTTTCGGTTCGGTTCGGTTGACAGCACGTAAAGAGAATCGATTGGATGATTTTGATTGCCAACCGATTTGGTCGGTTTGGTCAGATTTTGGTCCAAAACCGAACCGAACCGCCCAATGAACATCCCTACTTGGGAGACCTCGTCATGGCGGCCGGCGGGATGAAACCTCAAACAAAAATTCTAAACCTATTAAAATGTAGAGGAGAAAGAAACTAACCGGCCTGTTGGTACTTCCCCGTGGTCGAATGTGCGGCGGACGACGGCGAAAATGGCATTTTTCGCGGCGGAGAGAGAGAGAGAGCGGAGAAGAGAGAGAGCAGAGTCGCGTAATGAGGAAAGAGGAGACGCTGTCTGCTCATATTCGCGGGTTATCGACAGATGTGTTTACTCCATCTGTCGATAAAATTCGCCGATAACAAGTGCCCGATTTAATGAAACGGTGCGTTTCGGTTATCGGCGGATGAAATTATAATAATCAGTCGATGTTTCACTTCCCATATCAGGGTTTAGGTTAATATCGGCGGATTATATCCGCCGATAATTATTATGCAGGTTTAGGGCTTAGGGTTTTATCGACGGATCGTTTCATCTTCATCCGTCGATAAAACCAATTTGACCAAATATTTTTTTTTGTTTTGGGCGGGAAACTATTATCGAGGGATAATTTAGAACACATCCGTCGATAGTAATTTTTTTATAAAAAAAAATCTAAACCATGCATTATCCGTCGATACATCCGCCGATAATGGTCTTCAAAATGTTCATCGATAATCCGTCGATAATATCTGTCGATAATTCGCAGGTTTTTAGTAGTGATAAAAGTAACTCTCATTACATCATAGAAATAAAATTTAACTAATAATCAATTAAGTGAAAATGAAATATATAATAAACGTAACTCTCATTACATCATATTGAATCACAAAATAATATCATATTGTTTTCAAATGTATTGCAACTAATATCACATCCATTAAAGCCATATATACACACCATGTTTTCCACTGAAGATAAAACGAATAATAACAAGCTAAGATAGCAAATATACTATAGACTTATTCCAATTTTAAATCAGGTCCTAACTTGGAAAAATATAAGAAAAACAAACATAAACACTTGCTGATATAACATAATATGTTACTAGAATATAATCCACCACTTCAACACAGAAACACATAGACACATAAACACTTGCTAGCATGTAACTTTCACGATTATTCTTCTATAAGTTTAGTCTGCAGTAATCCCCTGCAAACATATTCAAGAAACGAAAATAATTTTAGAAATTGTGCAGGAAGAGTAATAGAGGTTGAAGAAATTTGTAAGGTTTCAGAACACTATTGTGTATTAGCACAAGGTCATAAATTACTCAATTAATCAATTCATTTTATCATAAAATAATAAACTAGAAAAGAAAAGATGATAAACTGAAACTCATATATGGTCCATGAAAAACATGTTATAGAGAAGATAGAGCAAGAAGGGTTTATATTCTCTTAATTACATTAATGTATTGTAGATATTAATTTAACTTATGCCTTAAAGGAAAGCAATTGCATAAATGCTCATTCAATACATGAGAGGATCTCGCACATTATATTTTCTTTCTAGATTTTGTAGGATATGTGTAATTGGAATTTCTATCAAGAGTATCTCGCACATTATATTTTTCATTTTTATTTTTAAAGATATTTATTTTTATAGGATGTGTAATTTACATTGCATTAATTATGGGTGTTATCTCTTTTCTTTTATTAACTAGTAATAATATTAATTACACTTATAATATACATATTATTTAATTGATAACTGATATTTAATGTTAATATAATATATATATATATATATATATATATATATAATTGATTGTTTTTATTTACCATAAAATCAGCCACCATCAGCCACCATATGTAATAATCTAACATTTTGAAAGTAGTAATTCAACTTTTAAAAATGTTGAATTAAATAGCAAAAATTGAATTATTAGTTTCAAAATGTTACATTATTACACATATATAGTGACTGATTTTGTAGTGTCCATGTACATGTAGCATTACTCTTTACTTTTAATGGAATTCATCCATTTCTATTTGACTTTTATTAAATTTCGGCCGTAACTAAGCATGAAATACTATAACTTTTCCAATATAGCTTTATGTTATTAAGTCAAATTTTAATTATAATACTTTTGTAATGAAAATCCCTTGTTCATCCGGTGCATTGAACTGGCACTGTTCTAGTTCATTAATATTAACTAAATCATAGAAACTTGGCATTCACATTGATACTGATTAATCAACGTAATATATATGTATTCATTCAGTAGTTTGTTGCTAGGTGAATAATTATGATTCAGTACTTTTATTTGATGTATGTGTGTTGTGGTATATATATTGCAAAATGAGAAGGCATGTAACTTAACGGTTAGGGATGGCAATGGGGTGGGTCGGGGCGGGTTTTCCCTCAACCCGATCCTGTCCCGCAAATTCTAAATTTTGTCTATATCTGTCCCGCTCCTATTCGCGGTTTTAAAACATTAAAATTCACACCTGCTCCACGGGTACCCGTCCCACTACCCCTCAATTTTAGAAAAATAACATTTTAATTATTATTAAATCTAATAACATTTAAAAATATATTAATAATAATAATAATCAAATTTCGTTATCCAATGCATTCGTTGATAAAAAAACACACTATAATAACACTCCAGTTAATATACACAATAAGTTTCTTTATATCATCTTATATTGTCACCTAGCGCAATTCCTTCTATTTTTTAACAAAAAAAAAAGTTCCTTTTCATTTTATAAAAAGACCATCATTTTTTTTTAATATTAGTAATATATAAAGTTCTATAAACTAAATAGGATACATCGGTTATATATAAAGTTCCATAAATTAAAAGACCTCTGGTCCATGATTTAGTCCCAAATACAAATTGAAAAATGTTCCACATTATGATATGATGATATTCTTTTATACTTGTGGTAAGGAGTGGAAGTGGAACGCAGTAATTTAAAAAATTAAGGATAAAATATTATTTTTTTATAATAGAGAGATTATATATTATATATGATAAAACATTATATATTATATAAATTAGAATTATAGAATATGAGGTGTGGGTAGGGTAGGGTAGGATTCACCCTAATTCCAAACCCGCTCCGCTCTAACCCGCTCCATTGCAAAATGAATTTTTAACACGATACTAGGGTGCTTGCAGATAGGATTTTTACTGCCATCCCTATTAACTGTATAACGCGTGTCTCTCCCTCAGTTTTGTCAGATTCTACTGCACTTACTCACACAGTCCACACTAAGCACAAAAGTCATTTAAACATGTGGTCTACATACTACAATGCTTCCTTTGCCACACTTTACCACTTTGAATAATAACTTCCTTTACCATACATAAAAACTTGAAGTTGGTGTTGGAAATATATACCTCTGATCTCATGCTCACTTCATCTTATGATCTCAGGTTCAATTATAATATTCTTGTGCTAGAGTTCACATAATGGAAGCATAGAATAAAATTAGCTAGGGACCAAATTAAAACTATAACATCGAGAATTTATGCAAAGTAATCCAAATACTACAAAATTATTCGGCGTGTGAAAACAATCATGGAGGAATTAAAATATTAATTAGATGCTTTAATTTAATTAACCTAGCTTGCGGAAGAATAACGCTAATAATTCTTTGCGATGCTATACATATAAAATGTAATAAGCATGTCTAAAAATTTGCAATAGAAATAGGGGTAGTAGTCCCAAATTCAATCCCAATACATATGATATATATATCTAAATAATAAATATATGTAGGTAACATACATATATACATGGGAAACACTCCACCGACACCCACAAGTCTTCGTCATAGCAATAATGATCATTCTTACGAATTACAAATCCCCGGAACATCAGCTTCCATTAATTACAGAGGAAAACAATCATCACTTTTCGAAGCCGAAGCCAAATGGAAAGTGTCATACATGGTAGATAACAAGCCAACTTGTACCATCACTCTAATCATGCCGAAACAACTACTCTTTACTAGTTCTGTATTGATCATTATCAAGGAGGATGATATAGATGGAGCCAATTTTTGGGTTTCTGTAGCTAAAAGTGGTCATGAAGAAGGTCTTCTAATTACCCGTGATTTGAGAGTGGTCAATGGTTTGTTTGAAGACCCTTTCATTTCTAGTACAATTAATGCATTGGGTGAGCTTATAACCACAAAGTTTTATTTTCATGGACATGGAAAAAGGTTGTCCCTTTTAGTGTCCCAGTGGAAAAGAAAGAGTAGCGATAAGCATCCTTGTACAGGCACTATAGTGCATTATTACATTAATACAGAGAATGGACAAGATATTGGTCTTTCTGTGGCATTGAAAAGGATCAGAGTGATTTCGGGCGTAGTTGATTATGCTGTGGATGGACCTGAACAACATCCTGTTCCGGCGTTGCTTTACATGTTTGATCAAGTCAAAAGAACTAAAAGTTGGAAGCCTAGTTGTTGCCCTCATTGTGCTAATAACATTATTAAGATGCAACGTGCTGGAATTTGGCAATCCGAGAATGAGGACAACGACATAGACAATTATGTTCATACTGCATTGGTTCGTGGTCGCGAGCGGCAACAAGATGCCAAATCAGGAGAAGTAGGAGGACTTGTTACAAATGATGGAACATTTACCGGCCATCATAATGGTAATATCAAAATTAAAAATCTTTTTCTTGGAGGAAAATGAATAGAGAAATGTATGTATGTATGTATGTATATACTACTCCTATAGTCTAATGCTGTAGTTTTTTTCGCCCTTTTTTTGGTCTTAAATCTTTGGAAGCATATGATTTAATTAGGAGATCCAACAACTTGTATGCTTTAAACCCTACTACATAGTGTGTGTTCTATACTATCTAGATATCTACTCTCTTCTTAATTAGATATTAAAACAACTTACTCATCGTAACACGGATATAGGTCGCACCATTAACTTTTTCTTCTAAGTCATCATTTTCTGATCTTCGTATACACACAAGGATGAATTATACATTCAAGTGAATATACAAAACGTTTTTATCTTTACTAGAAAATAACAAAATTTATGTGTACTCTCTGTCTATAGAGAGGAGTGATTCGAATTAAACTTTTTTCGTCAATCTTTTTATCATCTAAATATTTTGGATGGATAAGATCATAAAGTTGATCAAATGTGGGCTAAAGAAGTTCACAAGAATTGAAATCATTTCTCCAATCTATATTCACGTATCGAGAGTAGAAAAAGCAGCACCATGCAATTCAGAGGAGCACCATCACAAATTGTTGAAAAAAATTGGCCTAACTATTTTATGTCAACATTTTAATAATAAAGATGAAAATAGAGAAAACACACTACTATTAAACCAAAACTCCTGAATTGCCACAAACTATAAACATAATCACATTATTACTTACATGTAAAGGAAATGTTATTACTATACTTGTAAGGAAATCAATAATGTTTATTGTACAATATAAATACGTCCAACAAGTATCCAATGTGTGCTATACATGATATGAGATGTGTGTTACATACGTACGTATGCTATAAAAATACTCAAATAACACACATTCTATATCATGTATCACACACGTTGAATTCTTGTTGGACGTATTTCTGTTGTAGAACAAACATTTTTTTTTTGTGAGAAAAAGTTTAGATTAGGGGAGGCACACCCCATTGCAAGGCCATAGCATATCACCAACCTTAACGAGGATTTATGATGGAATTTACAGATCGCCTACCAAAGAGGGCTCCCCAAGATTCAAACCCAAGCCACGCCTAGCGTGGGCGGAAGGCTGAACCAGGTATGCCAACCCTCATCGGCATACCACAAACATTATTGTTATGCAATATCTAGCATATGATGCTTAGCTTAGAGTATCAATTCCACAAACAAGTTAGCGTATACATGTAATAAAGAAGAAACCCATTAACGAGCACCACCAGATGAACATGGGATAAGGAAAAAGAATCCAACTTTGGCATCTTTAAAGAATAAAGTTTGAACCTTGAAGTGGCAGACAAATAAGGGAAAGAAGAGCAAATAAAGATTGAAATACCAAACATGGCAGAATAAAAATAAGAGATTGAAAGGTATAACAATAGTGTAATATGGCTAAGGAGGCTTTCATTCCAAATTATTTCATATTTTTCAATCAAAATGTGTTATTCACATTGATACGACTGATCAAAGAATTGAAGGAGTTGTCATGCATTTTGTTCAATCTTTTTTTTTTTTTAGTATGTTTACTTAACTATAGTTATTAATGGGAATGACTATTGTCACATCCTTTCTAATAAATTTTTATTTAGTTTTTTAAAATGCCTTCATTTCTTCTCTTTTATTAATAATAATATTGTTAAGTAAATCTTCTTATAATATATTATAATTAACCTTTCTAAATATTTTGCTTTGAAAAAAGAAAAAAAATCATGATAATAATCTTACATGAAGTTTTGTAAAATAATGATGATAAGTACTTTAACTTAAAAATTGTAATATTGGTTATATTTTTTATTTTTATATGATAATTAATATATTATAAATATTTCTAATTAATTTATTACATATAAATATTTAAAAAATATTAAGTTAGCTTTCAACTTTTTATAAACATAGAATGAATTCTAGTGTGAAACTAATAATGATGTTGTCGGATCCCCACAGTAGAGGGAATATTGGATTCCTATATATATATATATATATATTATTATATTGTTAGTTGTTTAATTAATGTTATTGCTGTGATTATTCTTGAAGTAAGGCTGACATGGTACAAGAAATGTCATGTGCCAGTCACGACTTAATAGGGTCGTGACAATCATTTAGTCTAGGTCCTTTCTAAATATTTGCTCGATTGAGCACTTCATCGATATCATATTATGCATGTGTTAGAAGTTTGAACAATACAAAAGGAAGGATAAAAACAGAAGGGTGATGCTAAATGAACAATACAAAACTAGCCCAACCAGCCAATAAATGAGATTTTGGGCCATAATTACTTAGCTCATTATAATCTCAATGATTATTTGGGCCAAAACCAAAACTAAAATAGACCCATTGACTGTATGAGCTGGTTTTTCATGATCCACTTAACATCATTGAAACAGAAAATATACTTAATTTCAACCTTCCTCTCGAGAGATGTAGAACCCCTTATTTAAAAAATGGTAAACTCTCTCCTCTTTAATGATGCAAAATACCGGTTTCTAATTGTTACAATGATATTACAAGAGATATTTGATATGTACCGACTAAGAGTAATGGCCAACCTTGTTGGACGTAATCCACCACAATTTAATTTGCAACCAAGACACCAATGTTGATATATATAGACTCATGTCTAGTCATTGTTTGCTATGATGATTATGTTATATATATTCATAAACATAAAGTTTTGGATAAAAATATTTTTATAGCCATAATAATAAAAAATGTCAATTTTAATATTTTTGTGTCAAATGTCATTTTAATTATGTATTTTTTTTTAATAGAGTGAATGATTTAAACCAAAACTTATATTTTTAACTGTTTTATTTGATACAATCTTGTACCCCATGCTCATTTATAAATGATGCAATACACACAACACACGATAACCTTAGGAATCTCCTTTGTTGTCCTGTGAGCTGCGACTTCACAGGCTCTCTTGCTTCTCATAAAATACACTGTTTTCAATCCTATAGTTTTCCAATTTTTTATTAATTCTTATAAAAGTTTTAACGTGTGGATGTCTTGATTATCTTAATCTCATTGGAGGGTTCATTTGTCAAAGATGGAAAATTTAATTTGATCAAACTAGCGATAGCCAATGAGGGTTGGCATACCTGGTTCAGCCTTTCGCCCACGCTAGACGTGGCTTGGGTTCGAATCTGTAAATTCTACCATAAAACCTCGTTGAGGTTGGTAGTATGTCTTGGCCCTGCATAGGGGTGTGTCTCCCCTAATCTAAACTTTTGATTATAAAAAAAAAAGAATGACATTAGCGACTACTCTTTACAGCCTCTCTCATCTATTTTTAAAACATACAGCACCACCAAGGGCGGAACTTCATATATGTATAAAGGGCAATGACCCCTCTAAAAAAAATATTTTCTTTAATAAAACTATTTATTTTATTAATTTGGCTCCTCTAAAATTTTTATTTGAATTACTTATATCAACTTTATAATTAATTAGATATTAAAAATTATAATAGATACTATAATATATCATATGTAAGTATATATGTGTATATTTTCTTTAATTTTGATGGTAAAATATTATTTTTTTCTTATGCAACAACTTTTACTAAGTTTTTTTTAAAGAATAAACAAAAATATTAATACTTTATTCAGTACTTAATAAAATTTATGAGTATCGATAATCATTAGTTATCATGTGAATATAAAGAATCATGCGTTCCATTTTAAAATCCATCAATAAATATGCTTTTTTTAATGAGTTAGTAAATATTGGCCCCTCCTAATTTTAGGTCTAGGTCCGCCCCTGTACAGAACAAATCATTCCATTTATAAAAATTATTTATCAATTAGTTAAATTAATGATTTTCATAGTACGTGACATTTACTTGTATATTTGTAGATATTAAACACTACTTTGAAGTTATAATGACTAAATGATTTATTTGAGGTATTTAATTAAATTTATTTATATTATTTTTTCTCATAATTGCTTTTATCAATGTTATATGGCCATTGGGACCATTTGATCATTTTTAACTTAATGATGAGACTAGTATATGTCTATTATTGTCATTAAAAGTTATGTGTACATCTAATATGAATCGTCAAACATTTTTAGGGATGTCAATGTATGATTCTGTTTAGTTGAAGGACTTGTGTAGTACTAAGTTTTGAAAATATATAAGAGCGAGTCGTTGAGTACAATGAGTAAAAATGGCTAACTTTTATAATTATTATAATTAATTAGTTAAATTATGCCAATTTTTATAATTATAATTATTCTTTAAATAACATGTTGAAGGTGGTCTTGGAAATTAAATATCTCTCATGCTAACTTCATCTTATGATCTCAGCCTCCATTATTCCTTTGCTAAATTTCATAAAGAGAATTGTTATAGGTAGAACTATAAGAGCAGTCAAAACAGCTAATAAATTATGCACAACGAATATTATATGTTGTGCATGTCATATATCACATGATGTGCACAACATATATCACATGTTTCAAAGAAAAATGACACTTCAACATGTGATATATGGCGTGCACAATAGGTAATATATGTTGTGCACCGCATGTGATATACAGTGTGCATTTTATATTATATATGTTGTGCATAAATATTGACTGTTTTGACTGAATATTTATTATACCCCAATATTTTCCTCTCATCAAATGAAAGCATAGAATAAAATTATGGACCAAAACAATGACATTGAGAATATATGGTAAGTAATCCAAATTAAATACCACAAAATTGGGCATGTGAAGACAATCATGGAGGAATAAGAATATTAGATGCTGTAATCAACCCTTGCGGAAGAATAATGCTTCCATTTCGGTCTGTCCTCTACATATAGCAATAATAAGTGAGTCTGAAAATTTGCAATACAAATAGGTGTAGTGGTAGTCCCAAATTGAAGTGTTGAATAAGTATATACAACATGGGAAACACTCCACCAACACCCACAAGTCTTCGTCTTAGCAATAGCGATTATTCTTACCAATTACAAATTCCAGGAACATCAGCTTCCATTTATTTTAGAGGAAGACACTCATCAGTAGGGTTGACCTCATGGGAAGTCTCATACATGGTAGATAGCAAGCCATCTTGTACAATCACTCTAATCACGGACTCGATGGCACTCCCTGGTGCTTGGGGTTTATCTATCTATATCAAGGAGGATAATAATACATACGGACACAATGGTTTCTCGTTTAGGATACCTAAAAATGATGATCAAGGTCTTCTACTTAACCCTACTCTAAATGTTGAAATTCCTTTCATGTCTAGTACAACTAATAATGCATTGCGTGAGGTTGTAACCACAAAGCTTTATTTTTATGGGCATGGAAAAAGGTTGTCCCTTTTAGTGTCGCAATGGAAAAGAAAGACAAGTGATGAGGATCCTTATACGGGGACTATAGTGCATTATTACACTAATACAGAGAAAGGACAAGATATTGGTCTTTCTGTGGCACTAAAAGGGATTAGAGCGATTTCGGACGACATAGTTGATTATGCTGTGGATGGACCTGAACAACACCCTGTTGGTGCGTTGCTTTACATGTTTGATTATGTCAAAAGAACTAAAACTTGGAAGCCTAATTGTTGTCCTCATTGTGCTAAGAACATTATTAAGAAGCAACGTGCTGGAATTTGGCAATCCGAGACTGAGGATAGCGACATAGACAATAATGTTTATACTGCACTGGTTCGTGGCCGCGAGCGGCAACACGACGCCAGATCAAGAGGAGGACTTGTTGATAATGGTGGTGGAATATTTAACGGCGGCCATGATAATGGTAGTGTCAAAATAAAAAATCTTATTCTTGCACTTATGGGAAATATATAAAGAATAATTCTATTTGTATGTATATGTATGTTGAATAAGCAATAGTACTAAATGTACATCAATATATAGATCTATCAACCATCTATTAATCATATTATGTTATTTTTGGCCCACCATTTTAAATAAAAACAAAAAAACTTACACATATCTCTTAACCACCAACTGAAATAATATCTTATGGATACTACTTAAGTCTAATAATGCTCTATTTTTTTTCTTTTTTGTCTTATGATGTAATTAGGAGATCCAACAACCAGTGTATCCTTGAAACGCTACTGGATAGTGCGTGTTCTTTTTTAGTATAAGAAGTATTGGAAACAACTAATGCTGAACTAACTCTTTTTCGTCAACTTTTTTTAATCAAAATGCAAGAGTTTTAAATAGATAAAGATCATGAAATTGATAAAATGTTAGCTAAAACTTTTAAATAGATAAGATCATGGAATTGATAAAATGTTAGCTAAAAGAGTTGGATTAAAATCATTTATCATATCTATATGCACATATCAAGAGCAGAAAAAAATAGCATCAAGCAATTAAGCGGATCACCATCACAAATTGTTAATTAAGTCAAATTTTTGGAAATAAAAAAATTTGAATTAAATATTTTATGTGAACATTTTATAAAATGCATAAACACTCTATTAAGCCAAAAACTCCTGGATTGCAACAAACTATAACCTTAATCACATTACTTACATATAAAGGAAATGTTACTATACCAATATGCAACATATGATGCTTGGAGTATCAATTCCACAAACAAGTAAGCATATTTATAGGTAAAAGAAGAAACCCATTAACGAGCACCACTAGATGAACATGCATGGGACAGGCAAAAGAATCCAACTTTGGCTTCTTTAATGAGTAAAGTTTGAACCTTGAAGTGACAGGTATATAAATATACAATCATGCTTTACGTACAATAAAAATACGTTCAACTTGTATCCAACGTGTGCTATCTATGTTACAGGATGTGTGTTATACGTATATGTGATATACGTACAGCACACATCATGTAACATGGATAGCACACGTTAGATACAAGTTTGACGTATTTCTGTTGTACATCAAACATTACTGTATAAATATATAAGGGAAGGAAGAGCAAATAAAAATTGAAATACCAAACAAGTTAGTCATATATTTCGTATGATACATAATATACATTAAATATTAATTAGATGTATTTTTGTTGTAGAAAAAATATTATTATTTACATAAATGAGTCTCAAATCCAAAAAGTTACGTGTATATCATATAATACTATATCCCCGTATATTCATTGTATAAAAAACTGATTTGCACATAAATCAATAATGCACTTACTTTTAGTTAACAAGGAAATACTATTCATTAAGCAATTTTGCATTTTTTGTGTGTGCAATTTTATATGTTTTGGTGTGTGCATTTCTATATGTTTTGGTGTGTGAAAATTGTGTATATTTAATGTGTTCATTTCTTTATGTTTGGTGTGTGCAAAATTATAGTTTTTAATCAAAGAAATAACTAATTGTTAACCTTCCAAATTAAATCATTGTTTTATTTTAATTTTGAAGTATTCAATATTACAAAGAGAGAATATATTGAAAAATATATAATAAAATCAAATTAAATAGAAAAAAATGATGGATTACATTAAAAAAACTTGTGAATTAGAACTAAAGACAATAATTTAAAATTTTGTACTTGAATGACATAATTACACACATCAAACATATCGAAAATGCACACATACATCAAATATATCATATTGCACAAAACAAACTTACAAAAATGCACACATCAAACATACCTAGTGACACATACAAAACCTACGAAAATGCACACATCAAATATACACAAATGTACACACCAAACACACATAATTGCACACACCAAAAATATAAAAATACACACACCAAACACACACAATTGCACACATCAAATATACAAAAATACACGTACCAAACATGAAAAATTTTTTCGCAATAAACAGTACACGTGCATCGAATTTCGTACAACGTCAGTATTTTATACTATAAATATACGGAGAGTCACTATTTACACGTAGCCAAACTGGTCTCAAATCTTATATATACACTACTGTACATCATACTTAAAAGGAACTCTCTCTTAATAGATTTTCTATCCATCTCACATTAGATATATATCCAGGAGTATTCACTTTTTATATCTAAATAGTAATACTATTTAAAAGAACCTTAGAAGATTAACTGGGTGGTGTATAATATTATTGGTTGACAGGGAATAATTATAATATTGCAAGATGAACTGGGTGGTGTTCTAATAATATTGGTTGACAGGGAATCTAAACTTTTCTCTCACCCAAATATTTGAAGATAAGAGTTGTAAGGAAAACTCTTAACGTTGTAGTTTATAAGAAATAGAAAATACGTAAATGAATATTTAATTATACAAAAAGTACAAAATATGTAAGAAAATTTATATATTTTCTATATTTTTAAAAAATAGAGACAAAAAAAGACACAATTAAGTAGAACGAGATAACATAAAGACTTTATATTTTTGTGACTTTATTTTCATTATCTCTATATTTCAGTCTTCTCCTGTCTAGTATATCATAACTTACACGGTCTAATAGTCATGAGCTATATATTAATATGTTGACTATTTAAAATGAGACTTAATCCTTTAATCTAAGGATAATGATAATGAGTGATTTAAATACCAATTTTTGAGTTAGAGTAATTTTATTGAAAGAAATAAGAGAATCGAATAGCAAAAAGCAGCTTTATATAGCTACAACATCGAGAACTAATGCTAATTAAGACAGGACAAAATATTATTCAGTGGGTAGAAAAAAGAGAAAAAAAAAATCTTAATGGAATTAGATGGCATATATGGCACCATAATCTGGGAAAGAACTTTGTGATGCAAGAACTTTGTGATGCAAGCAGTGACAGATCTAGAAAATTTTTACATTGAAGACAATAATATTAGATCACTAAAATATATATATAAATAATATAAGATGATATTTTCTGAATTTTTTATAATATGAGAGCAAATTTAATAATATAATTGGAACAAAATATATACATTTATATATATTTTAACTAAAAAGTTAAAAATCTAGTGGGGCATAAGCCTCCATAGCTTCATATATAGATCCGCCCCTGAACACAAGAGTGTATCTATAATTAATTTGTTATACAAATTCGACGATGTATATACATATGATCATATCAATGTAGTCTCAACTATACGTATGTACCAATATCAAAATACAATAATGATTGTCGTACAATAAATTAAAAATATATTCAACTAATATCCAATTAGTACAATTATATTGTACGACAAACATTATGGTATCAAAATATATGTTAATTTCGATAAAGGCAATTAATTAAGTAATTTACAAAGGAAACACTACTCCTCTTACCCCTACCGGTCTTCGTATAGGCAATTGAGATTTTTCTTACCAGTAATGTGTTCTTTTGTTCTTTAGCAGAATTCAGAGAGATAATGTATTTGGGAGCATCACGATTTAGGATGGTCCATGTTTTAATGTTGTTGAGGATAAGGAATTATACGGCAACTAAGAGTGTTTCTGTCATTCTTTTACTGATAATTACAAATATTTTATCAAAGACAAAGTTATTTTAAGTTAATACAACATTAGCATGTCAGAAACACATTAATTTTGTATATATATATATATATGTATGTATGTATTATATTATTACCGAGAAAAATCTTTCAACTAAAATTGTCCTTAGCATAAAAATGGTCGAAGAAAACCCATTGTCAAATACAATGCTAATATTGACTAACATCTCCAAATATATTTAAAATAGGTTCAGAGTAAGGACGAAGGCTTCCACAAAAAAGAGCCACGTCCAATACACAAAACTTAATAATAATGACAAAACTTTACAACTTGGACAAGGACATAAAAGGGGACATGCTCAATGAACAGCTGGTTTCTTTTTAGCTATCCATTTCCTTTTAGTGGCTTCCAATGCCTCAAACTTCATTCTAGAAAGTTCTTGAAACCAATGTTGATACTGCGATTCGATTATCTCGAGTTCATGCTTTAGCTCATGGTCAATCTCTTTGTTGGCTAAAGACAGAGAAGAACAGTTGCTTGTCAAGCTCAAAACTTTAGGTGTTCCCCAAAAAGATGGGATTGTAGAGTGTGAGTCTTTTGAGAGTACAGTGCTTTCTCCAACATTGCACTCTGTAGTCTGCAATTTACAACCTTCCCAAAATGCATCTCCAAGTTCCAGCTCAGAGGTGAACCAACTTAATCCTTTGCAACTCCCATCAATGTCATAATCAAGACAGGTGGCATTTTTCATGCAAGTATCTTCAACAATCATATCGAAAGCTGCAGATTCTTGTGAATATTGGTCTTCCGAGCTAGCCAAGCTTGGAGTAGAATCATACCCAACATCAAAAGTATCATTTTGAGCATTGTTAAACAAGCAGCTCCCCTGAGCTGTCTGAAAACCTTCACTTGGGGTAGAATTCAACCCAAATAAGTTTTCTCCGTCGAAAGCCGATTTGAAGGTATCATTGGTTTGGTCATGACCCCATAGGTTTGGCATTAAGGTTTGGCCATCTCCGAGTGTTGGAGACCCACCACACTGACTAAATCCTTCACTTGAGGAATGGTCAGATGAGGGCTTCCACCAAGGTATAAATTTCATCATCAAGTAGTCAATAAGCTCAGCTATGAAGGCTACATCGTGATCTGCCAGCTCTAGATTTTCAACCATCTCTGATGCCACAGAGACTGCAGTATCTGTGTCAATGTAAAAGAGAAAATGAATGTTCCTTACATTACCTGCACGTAACAGAAGCTCAGAGTTATTAATGTAGGAGATTAAATATTATGAATCAATTCAATACCTGCTGCAACATGGAAGCATGTCAAAATATATTTAGATATTGTTCACTACTTCCAAACTCTATCCTCACACTATTCCCACATGAAAAAAAAAGGGAAAAGACAAGAGAAAGATGAATGAGGTAGAAAATAGCATATAATCACCACATGAATCAGCAATACGCAAGATTAATGATACTGAGTTATCATCATTTTTTGTTCCTTTCAATCTAAACTCGTTGTTTTTATGTGTCCTCTGAACTTCAAGAACTCGACATCGTGGACTTCCCTGACTGCTTTCAGCACAGGTACTCATAGAAAGGTATTTGTAGTCAGCATCGAGGTTCATAGATAAAGGACCAGATTTGGGCTGATCTATAGCTTTTGGAGATTTATTAGGTGAGTGTAGGGGATCAAGGATTGGATCCTTAGGACTCTCGAGTTGCAGAAATGGGTCTTTAAGAAGCTCCTCTGCAGACAATCTCTCGGATGCAAGAACGAGACATTTCTCGATAAACTCTTTAATTTGAGGATCACTCACCCTTTCAAGGGAAGCAGGTTTGATGCCCTGCAATGAAATGAATGAATGAATTAGAGCATAGAAGAACTATGATCGCAGTTGCTCATATTATGAGCATGCAATCATAAGGATATATATACCAATAGTTGCTAAACTTACAGAGGTAACTTTCTTATAAATTTGGGCTGTATTCTTGCACTCACTGTATGGGTACTCAAAAGTAACCATCTCCAAAATGCACATCCCAAAAGAATAGACGTCGACAAGTTCATTGTATTCCTCTTCATATAGTTCTGGAGCCATAAACTCAGGGGTCCCTTTTACATTAGAGAAATGACAAACAAAAACACAGTTCAGTGCTTAGTATGATGATAAAAATAGAAAACATCAAATTCAAGGAAAGCAATGCTACCAATAACACTTCGAGCAGTTGGTTGTTGCATTACAGTTGCCAAACCAAGGTCTCCTATCTTAACTTCTCCATGGTTCCCATTTACAAAGATGTTGTCACATTTCAAGTCTCTGTGAATAATAGGTGGCTTGTGACTGTGAAGATATACTAAGCCTTGAAGAATCTGTCTAGCCCAACCTTTTATGGCTTTCATGTCAACAAATTTGTGCTTCTTGCGGTATCTGTCAGCCAAAAGTTTACAAAAATTTCATATGTACATAATAAAGCCAAACAACATATCAGAAAGAGGGAAATAGCCTAGAGAACATACATCCTTAAATTTCCAGATGTGAAGAGCTCAGTAATAATGTTAACAGTTTTCTTCTTATCATCAATCCAGGAATTATAGAACTTAATGATGTTTTCATGTCTTAGAGACTTCAATAGATTAACTTCAGAATACAATTTTGAAATAGCATCTGCTGACTGCAAGACTTCATCAATTCTGACTTGATTCCAAGCAACTTCTATTCCATCAACTTCATCAAAGCCCCTATAGCTGCAAAAGAAAGAGAAATATGTTAAATAACTTTCTGAATACAAGTAGAAGACTATCAAGTATGAACAAAATATAATGAAATATAGATTATAAAGGGAAATAAGAAAAAATAAAAATGAAAAGCAAGTATCAGGATCATACACAGTCTTGAAAGCACCCTTGCCCAAGATTTCATTGTACTGTGAAAAGAAAGAGATAGAGAAAACAATTAAAAATTAGAAAGAATAGGTGAGCCATAGGATAAAAGAAAAGAAATCTGCAAGGTCAATGAGAGTAGATTGTTACTATTTGTAGCTATCTATAACTATGCTTTACCAAAAGGGAATTTCTTAACAACAAGGACAATATAAATCAACATTATTAAATCATGGTCATGAGACAACAGTTTTTTATTCTCAGTAAGAATGACAATCAATAACATGTTTTTTATAAAGTAAAAGTTGAACATGGTGATCCTAGCTCTTTGGTTGTATCAAGGTAATTCATGGAAGCAGAATAACACGGATACCAAAAGGCAGGCTGTCAAGTAAACTTTGTTCTCAAAATAACAATAATCTCAAGCTCTAAACAAGCTTATCTAACTCAAAATGAAGGACATAACACATTTTGGTCTATTATATACAGTTTCATAATGGATAGGGAGCCACCACATAGCACTGATGTAATGCAGAAAACATCTCAAAATGTGATTCAAACCAAACCAAACACAACATGACATATAAAACATCAAAAGACCACCACCAATCCATTGAGTTGAATAAAAAATAGATAATGAGGAATGCACAAAAGTATATATCATACCCTGACATATCGGCCGGTTGGATCTTTCTCCACGAAGTCTTCCTCAAAATCAGGAAGATCCCTTGTTTTGAATCCATTGTTCACAGGCAACGCAGCACCAGTATCCATTCTGGAGCTGAAATTTTCACAAACACCTAGGATGCGTTCTATTATTTCTTTTTTGTTTTTGAGTGTTTGATTTTTTTCTTTTGTTACTCAAATAACGTGGGGTCAAAGGTTTCGCTGGTCAGCACCAAGAATGATGAATGAACATGAAGAACTACTCTCAGAGAAAGCTTTGGAATCAATGTTGCTGAACAAGTCGAATGCCGACCGCAGCATGCATCGGCATTCCATCACAATAGTTTGAGGCAATGAACCTAAATCCAAAACCCCACCTTCCATATCATAGCAAAAATTCATCTTTTAAACAAACCCCATAACAAATTTCCTCACAAAATCCATTCTTTTCATCGGCGCCCAAGTACCAACAACACAAAATAGTATTAAAAGAATTTGGAACAAATGGGTATCCCCTTAGACCATTTGCTAAGAACAATGGGAAAAAAAGCTAATACTTTAGGAAAAAAAAAACAAAAAATGTTAAGGAGGAAAATTTAGCTAGAGGGTGTGGTGGGTGATAAAGAAGAGAGAGAAAGTGGGAAGTGATTCTAATTTGTGAAGCTGAAGAGAAGGTGGGAACAGACACTTGTTTGGTAATCACAAAAACAGCGTCTTTGTAGAGAGCTTAGATTACTGAATAGAACGAGAAAAAAGATGACACATTACTTTGATTCTATTCTATTGGTTAGAATTGGAATAAGGAGGCTCGTTATTAATGGAATGAGAGTTTAATATGGAATGAGAGTTTAATGGGAGAGTCAAAACGGTTCCCTATTATTTGTTAGATTAAAGCCCATAATATCGCACCATATCATATACCAAGTCATCTTGAATCCTATTTGGATTATTCTTTAATTTACAATAATGCTGGACAATAAAAAATCAGTATATACAGTCAAATGATCTATTTTGATTTTGGTTTTGACCCAAATAATCATTGAAATTGTAATGGATTGAGTAATTATGGCCCAAAATCTCATTTATTGACTGGTTGGACTGGTTTTGTATTGTTCATTTAACATCACCCTTAATTTAATATTTTAGCACGTGATAAGAAGATTGTTAACGTCCTATTCCAATCAGAATTTTAACCATTACATTTGATAAAAATATGAGGATGACTTAGATTGTTTAACTTCAAGGATAAAATATGAAAAGTTTTTCAAAGAGAACTTTTATATATATTGTAAAATTAAAACTTTATAATATGATTGAATTTATTGGTATTTTTTCATTAGTAACTTTAGAATATGCAATTAACACTCTCAATATTACAAAGAGAAGACTAACAAAACTAAATATTGGTTCTCTATGTTGCCCTATGTTTACTTTCAGGTTGATTCTCAAATGAATTGCATGAGCTGATATATATTAATGGAGATGTATATGTATGGAGAACCATAATGCTTTAGATGAGCATGATTTTTTTTTTTTGCTGGAGGCAATGTACTAACAAGCCACTTATATGGATTTATATTATAAGGATGATATTATCTATACTAAAGAGAATATTTAAAATGTTTGTTACTTTTTGATCTCTCAAAATAGATTAAATAAAAATTAAGAAAAATTAAAAAAATTTAAAATTAACTACCATTTGTAACTTCTATTATTCAAATTTTCCCTCTCTTTTCTATTTATGTTTTATACTAATATTTTAATAAATTAAAATGAAATTTGAGAGAACTTTAATTAATTTAAATAGTATTATTAATTTTATAAAAAAATTATCAATAAAATTAAATTAAATAATATTATTTTATAAAACTTTCATCATTGAAAAATAAAAAAACGACTTGACAGGCACGAAAGTGTCTGTCGAGTCACTAGTATGGTACTAAATAAGTACTCACTCGTATAATGTGTAAGCTAGTTAAAACTAATTTTAATTCAAATGAAAATGTAAGTCATTTAATCACTAATATCCATTTTAATTTTATTTTGATTAAGTTTATAAAGTCATTTTTTTACAATAATTTTTGTCGTACAACAAAAATACGTCCAATTAGCATCCAATGTGTGTTATTACATAATACGTAATGTGTGCTATATGTAGCACACATTCTGTATCATGTATAGCATACGTTGAATGCTAGTTGGACGTATTTTTGTTGTACTACAAACATTGTTTATAATTGAGATGAAAGGTTCGATATAATGCAATTGATATGAATCTTAGTAGTGACCACTTTGTATTTTTTGCTTTTTAATATTGTCTGTTCAATTTGGTACTCTAAGTTGCCACACTGTTTATATTAGCTTGCCCTTAGTACTTACTTATTTCTTGTTGTGTTTTATAATATATATATTTTTTCATTTAGGTTTAGAAGTTTTTTAACAAGATTAAAATATTTCAAATATAATTTTTCAGGGTTCTTGCTATATATTTCTAAGTTTGTTGTGATTTCAGAGACTACATGTTTATTTATATAAAAATTAAAAATAAATTGAGTGATTAATTATCTAGCGGGTATGTGTATGTGTGTAAAACTGTTATGCGTTAATCATCATGGTGCTGTAGAAGATTTCTTTCATTTTGGTCTTTATTATAAGTAAAACGCCGTGTGAGACGAGCAAGGTGGTGTCGTGGTGTAGTTGGTTATCACGTCAGTCTAACACACTGAAGGTCTCCGGTTCGAGTCCGGGCGACGCCATTTCTCTTGAACTTTTTCGCCAATCTGATTACTAAGATAACAAAACTTTCTCATCAGGTGCCAATTATAAGTGATTTTTGCTTACCAATCAATCAACTAATGAGTAATGTTCGTGCCTCACTACAACCTGAACGCAAACAGCATCTTATACGCATTGATTGGGCGTTCTCATGTTCAAATCGTGGATAATAAGAAAACAAAGGCTTTGATGCCTTTTACTTTGCCGACTCTGATGGTGAATAATAAAGCTGTAGTAATGAATAAGAAACCAAAGGCTAACGCTTTGATGCCTTTTGTTTCTTCAGTGTAAAATTGATGATGTAAATATGCAATGAGCACCCTTTTTATCCTGAGTAGTCCTGAACCTTTTGCGGCAATTGCATAAATAAATGAATAAAAAGGGGAAGTTTCAATGCGCTAATGTTGATTTCTGTCTACAATCTTGGTGATTCATCTTTGTTGTGTTTCTCTAGTGACAGACATTTGCAAACAGAGTCCGAAGAGTAGTAAACATTAAAATACAACATAATAGTGAAACATTAAAATGGCTTAGTATTCCGAAAGCAACAAGCCTGACAGTAAATACTGGTAAATTGTGCTTTTGCAAGAAAACTGTACAAAAGCCAGACATTCCATGACCCTTCTTTCTCCCTCTTTACCAAGTTCGTTCAGTGCAGGAAGTTCTTCATTGGATCGTACTTTCTTCATCCTGTATGCCTCCATATCCTCCGGAGTAACCTCAGTTCCCCATGTAGCAACCCTTTTCTCCTCCACTGCTGTCGGATCCTCTGTACAGATTCATGAGAACAATTCAATATTGATACACAGGATGCTTAAATTGACCACACAAGAAATTGTGAAATAATAAATAAAGGAAAAGGACTCAAGTATAGGTGTGACTGAATTAAGGAATTTTTTACCCATTTAAAATATTAAAATTCAATTTCATCCGATAAATCCTTATTGTATCAATATATATACAGATGTCTTGTTTTTGAGTTTATGTCTGACTTTCGTCCAGGGGCGGCGAAAATGACGAAAATGAGTGAAAATGCGTGAAATAACTGATTTTCGCCCCCTGAGCGAAAATCGTTTCAGTGTCTATAAAATACACATCCAAGCATTTCAGAACTCATACACACACTCTTACACAATCCTATAGCAGATTATCGCATAAAATAGTTACTATCATCATTGAAAATTAATAATTTAAGAAATCTTCTAAGTTCAACTAATATTTTTTAAAACAATAATTACTACAACTACAAAATCTAGTTTCCAAAATTAAATTCAACAAATAGTCTATTAAAAAAAAATAATTACCTACAACTGTAAAATCTAATTACCGAAACTAAATTCAACTAAAATTCTATTAAAACAAATAATTACCTACTGTAAAATCTAATTACCAAAACTAAATTCAATAAATATTCTATTAAAAAAATAATTACCTACAACTATAAAATCTAATTTAAAAAAAAATTCAACTAATATTCTATTAAAAAAATAATTACCTACAACTGTAAAATCTAATTACCAAAACTAAATTCAACAAATATTTTATTAACAAAAATAATTACCTACAACTGTAAAATCTAATTACAAAAACTAAGTTCTATGAATATTCTATTAAAAAAATAATTACCTACAATGATAAAATCTAATTACCAAAACTAAATTCAACAAATATTCTATTAATAAAAATAATTACCTACAACTGTAAAATCTAATTACCAAAACTAAGTTCAACTAATATTCTATTAAAAAAATTACCTACAATTATAAAAAAAAATTCAAAAATTAAATTCAACTCATATTCTAAAAAAAAAATTACACACAACTATAATTAATTACCACTATAATTACATACATGAATATTTTTAGATATATAAATTTAAATATTCATGTTTATATGGCTAGGATATAGTCTTGCATATATGGTTAGGACATAGACTTGAAAATTAGAATTTAGAGTGATAAGTAATTATAGTTGTATGTAATTATTTTTTTTTATAGAATATGAGTTGAATTTAGTTTTGGTAATTAGATTTTATCGTTGTAGGTAATTAATTTTTTAATAGAATATTAGTTGAACTTAGAAGATTTCTTAAATTATTGATTTTCAATGATGATAGTAGTTATTTTCTGTCATAATGTGCTATAGGATTGTGTAAGAGTGTGTGTGTGAGTTCTGAAATGCTCGGATTGTATTTTATAGACACTGAAACAATTTTCGCTCAGTATTTTCGCTCAGGAGGGGCGAAAACCATTTATTTCGCGCATTTTCACTCATTTTTGCCCCCCGGACGAAAATCAGATAGAAACCAAAAAACAGGATATCTGTGTAGATATTAATACAATAAGGATTTATTGGATAATATTGAATTTTAATATTTTAAATGAGTAAAAAATTCGAATTGCAGTGTACAGACAGCTGTAGCCTTGCGGAAGCTTTTAAAGTATATATAGTCTTCAATTTTTACTATGTGTAAAAAATTCATGTGATTCAATATTTTAAAGGTTATAGTCTTTATTTTATAGTTTATTTAAAATATATATATAGTGAATCTCACATTTTAAAGTATATAACCTTCAATTTGCACTATATGTGAAAAATTTATGTGATTTAATATTTTATAGGTTATAGTCTTTATTTTATAATACAACCAAAAAATTGTGAAATCTCATATTTTAAAGTGTAACATCCTAAATCTATATACCGAAAATACTGGATTTTTTTTTTTGAATGTGCTTGCCAAATAAAATTGCGGAATTAAAATACGCGCATTCATTGAAAGGGATAATAAAACTGAAATAACATTAGAAATAATCCTGAGATCTCAACAACTCAAAATGGACCTCAGCAGAGTATCGAACGGGATTACATTGGAAATAACATCAATAGGCATAAAGACTTCAAAAAGGTACAACCGAAATGTCTGAAAGGAAACAACATGGAAATAACTAAAAGAAATCTCCTAACTACTAATCGTCGATCACAGGCTACTATCTTCCTCCTCTGGGTCCCAATCCGTATCCTCCTCCGGGTCCTCCTCCTCCTCCATGTCATCAATAGACTGGTATGTCACGACTGACTCTGGGATGCTCTCATCGTCAGATCCAGCCTCGCCGGGCACGAAATCGGGAACTCGCCGTCGTCGGGGTCAATCCATAGGAATGGGTTTCCCATGATATCATCCTCAGGAAACTCCAGCTCATCCGGGGCAAGCTCAGGCTCTGGGACGAGGATTGGCGGAGGTGGAGCGTGAAATCCGTGATGCAATGCTGGGTGAAATCCACCAGGTGGCAGTGGGTGGTGTGGCATATGATGAGGTATATGATGGTGCATAGGGTGAGGTGGTGGCGGCACGTCCCACTGGAGATCTGGTAGATAGAATCCGGAGGTAGCAAGAATGGTAGCTGTGACAGTGACGAACCGGTAGCCGGAGCGAAATTGACCTTGATAAGGTCATGGTCGGGGGGGGGGGGGGGGGGGGGGGGAAGGGGGGGGGGTGGCGGCTGCTCCATCACCTAGAATTGGGGCATAAGAAAGAAGAAAAGATGAGAAAATGATTCTCAGTGAATCATCGTACGATACTCGGGCTTTGTACCACTTATGCTAATTCTAGCTATTCAAACCAACGTTCTCTTTTCTGAAAATAATCTTTGTTTATAAAAAGCGAGACACGTTGCTTTGAATAGACAACAACCTAATTGCCCGAACTAAGGGAACCTACGAGTTCTTCTAAGTTATCGCATAACTAGCAACCTACGTCAGTTCTATCAAGCGTCGCATCCTCAGAGTCCTCCTTAGGCCGTACTAACGAAGTTCTCGGAGACACTTCGCAAGCTTAGAACTCTTCGTCTTCATGGAACTAGGGATTAGCCGTTTTCCACTTTCATGAGCGTACGCAAATCAAATCGTCGTCGGGAACACCCCGGAACAAATCATAATCAACATAATAATAAATACTCCCCTTCATAAGTAGGACTATATGACTATATGTCCCATGCATGAAAACCACATCTCACCTCATGGGCCACCCCATCTCGTGAGTATGCGTAATGCACCACCGTTGGGCCTGCCGAACGGCTGGATCTAGGCTAATCAAAAGTTCCACTCGACGGTTATATTCAAACAAAACACTTCTATATCCCCTATTCCTCCCTTATAACTTCCCACACAACTCCAACGTATCACAGCAGTAATGCAACACATGAGGACATCATATCACTGTCAAATCTTACAATCATCACATCATTTACATAATCATCAATCAATCATCATTCTAGATCATTCTCATCATCATCTCAAACATCATTCATGTGTCAATAATAGCATTCACCATTCATAATGCATATACACACTTAGAACGTTGTTAAACACTTCCTTCTCAAGCTCTACGTGTATTATGTAATAGTCTATCTTTTATCAGTTTCTTTAAAGTCTTATGAAGAGATAACATTTCTAATATTTTCTTATGATTACTAATTATTTATAAATATTATTTATGTCATAATTAATTAGGTATTAAATTATTATTTAATTGTTTATCCTTCTCTGCGTATATACTCTAATTAAACTAATTACTAAGTAATTATGATTAATAAATCTTTATTTAAGTTAAATATAATTATTTAAAATATTTTCATCTCATTTTTATTTCAGAATTATTTTTAACTTATTATTATATTTATCTCCGATTTTCTTTATTTTCTAAAAGCTTACTCAGTGTTACCCGAATACGTAAAAACTAAGTTATTTTGTACATAGTTCTAACTTTTAATCACTTTATTATTACTAATAAATATTTTTACATTACTGATATTGTTCTAGACCATTCGGCCAAGTCTTATTAATTTTAGGAAATTTACTCAAAATTTCTATAGTAGTTACTGTTTATTTTAGACTAGTTTTATTATTAGAAAATAGATTCTAAATTATTTTTAAGTCACTTTTTAATTCTGGACAGAACCTAAATAAATATTAAATAGTTCTTTTTAACCATATAAAATATTCTAATTATTTAAAATCACATTTTATTATATTAAAATACATTACTAGTGCCTATTTTCACAAAACTATGTACTTTTAAAGCTTTTTCTTGCCAAATAAATAATAATTATATTTAAATCAGAACCTAAACTTTTTATCTTATTAAAAACTTATTTATTTCAGTAAGCCTTATTTTATTATATATTTTCCTCAGAAAAACCATTTTTATTTTGAACAAAGGTGACTTTTGCTACTATACTTTCTAGATATAATTTCTTTGAGTAAAATAGATATTTCAGCAACACTTTTCATTACAACCTCATATTTTTATTCTGAATATTATGAAATAAAATGCATGTTTGTTCATTACTTCATTAGGACTTATTATCATATCATCTTCCTTCAAGTTTTGAATCTTTAAACCACAATAGTCATTTTTTTAACACATGAAACAACAACACCACATTTTTCCCCTCATTTGGCCGGGAGCAATATGCCCTCAAGGGTGACAAAAATAAACAACACAATAGTCTCAATACTCTCAAGCAACATATATTCAAAATACACTTCAATATGCAAGCTTTTTCATCATACAAACACATAACCAATGCAAATATGCTTTTTAATCGGTAAATATTTTAGAGAAATCAAATGCGCATCAAAATATTATTTTGAGTAAAACAAAATATTTTTCACCGATTGTTTTTGCTCAAAAACACTTTTATTCAAGAAATAGAGATTTTTAAAGAAGATGACTCACTTAAAATAGACTCAAGGATGTTGATATTTGAAGTTGAAGTGGTGAGAGCTTGCTTTCCTCCCTCTTGGCCAAATGCTTCACAAGAAATGGGGTGATGTTTTCTTGTTTGAGAGTTGATGGTGTTTGTGAAGTTTATTGGTGTTTGAGGTAGAAAATGAGAACAATAAAATAAAATGGTGGAGGTTGAAGGTGGTGGTATGGTGGCCGAATATGAGAGGGAAAATGAGAGATTTCTATGAGAAAATTTGCTAGAGTTTTGACACAACCTTGAGGTAGCTTGAAGTGTCAAATTATGAACCAACAAGCTCACATTTAAAGGAAATGGAGGGAGCATGGCCGTGACATCCAAGGGGAAGGGAGGGAAATGTTTGTGGCCATTGGATGAGGATCAATGGTGATTAAAATTGGCCAATTAGATTAGGAGGCTTAATAATGAGTTTTGAGTTAATTTAGGAACCTTATTAATGTCTTTGTCCCCTAAGAGTTTTGTCATGTGTTTAATGTGGTGGCTAAGACCACCCCTTGGTCTCCAAGCCTTGTAATCGGCCATGAGGCTATTTAGGTTAGGAAAAGTTCAAATTTTGATACTAGGTTGTGTAGTTTAAGTCTAGGTTTGAGTTGGGGTATTTTGGTAATTTCACGTACAAAATTTTCTTGGCTCTAAATTAAGTATTTGGTCCCGAAAATTAAAATATGGTGAGTCAAAATATTTCATTCTTGAATAAAAATATTTTTGATTCTATGTTATTAAAGATTGCATAGTTGTTGTATGATTTTTGCATGGTTTGCATGGAAGTATTAGAATTTGCATGGTTTGCATGAAAGTTGCATATGATGATGTCATATGATATTTATGCATGCATGAAATATTATAATTTTGCATGGGGTTGAATTCATCATACTGAACATGCATGTACACACACACACACACACACACACACACATATATATATATATATATATATATATATATATAGGGGTAATTTTGTCATTATTAAATTATTGGAGCACTAATTCGTCAAACAGAATAATAAATTAAATTTTGAATTATTCTAATGTACGTTATATTTAAATTAGGATTTTCAGGGGTGTTACATAAAGTATATAGCCTTCAATTTTTACTATATGTAAAAAATTCATGTGATTGAATATTTTAAAAGTTATTGTCTTTATTTTGTAGTCTATTTAAAAAAATAGTCAAATCTCACATATTAAAGTATATAACCTTCAATTTCTCCTATATATGAAAAATTCATGTGATTCAATATTTAAATGTTATAGTCTTTATTTTATAATACAACAAAAAAAACTTATAAAGTATCACATTTTAAAGTATATAGGCTTCAATTTCTACTATATGTAAAAACTCAAATTATTTAATTAATATTTTAATTAAAATTTATAGTCTTTATTTTATGATACAATAAAAAAATGTGAAATCACACATTTTAAAGTATATAACCATCAATTTCTACTATACGTGAAAAATTCATGTTATTCAATATTTTATACGTTATAGACTTTATTTTATAATACAATAAAAAAATTATGAAATCTTACTTTTTAAAGTATATAGCTTTTAATTTCTAGTATTTGTGAAAAATTTATCCAATTTAATATTTTATTATAGGCTATAGTATTTATTTTATAATACAACAAAAAAAATTGTGAAATCTAATATTTTAAAGTATATAGTCTTCAATTTCTATCATATGTGAAAAATCCATGTGATTCATTATTTTATAGGTTTTTTTTTATTCATGTTATTCAATATTTTATACGTTATAGACTTTATATTACAATACAATTAAAAAAATTGAAATCACGCATTTTAAAGTATATAATCTTCAATTTCTACTATATGTAAAAATTCAAGTGATTCAATATTTTAGAGGTTATTATAGTCTTCATTTTATAGTCTATTTAAAAAAATAGTGAAATCTTACATTTTAAAGTATATAACCTTCAATTTCTGCTATATGTAAAAAATCCATGTGATTTAATATTTTAGAGGTTATAATCTTTATTTTATAGTCTATTTAAAAAGAAGTGAAATCTCACTTTTTAAAGTTTATAGCCTTCAATTTGTATTATACGTGAAAAATTCATGAGATTTAATATTTTATAGGCTATAGTCTTTATTTTATAATACAATAAAAAAATATTGTGAAATCACACATTTTAAAGTATATAGCCTTCAATTTCTACTACATGTAAAAAATTCATGTGATTCAATATTTTAGAGGTCATAATCTTTATTTTATAGTCTATTTAAAAAATAGTGAAATCTCATATTTTAAAGTATATATATAGCCTTCAATTTCTACTGTATGAGAAAAATTCACGTGATTCAATATTTTAAAAGTTATAGTCTTTATTTTATTATACAAACAAATTGTGAAATTTCATATTTTAAAGTATATAACCTTCAATTTCTACTATATGTAAAAAATTCATGTGATTCAATATTTGATTAGAAATCTCACATTTTAAAGCATATAACCTTCAATTTTCACTATATGTAACAAATTAAGGTTATCCAATATTTTAAAGGCTAAAGTCTTTATTTTACAATACAACCAAAAAATTTGTGAAATTTCACGTTTTAAAGTATATAGCTTTCAATTTCTACTAAATGCGAAAAATTCATGTGATTCAATATTTTATATTTTATATACTATAGTCTTTGTTTTATAATACAACAAAAAATATTGTGAAATCACACATTTTAAAGTATATAACCTTTAATTTCTGATATATGTTAAAAACTCATGTGATTCAATATTTTATAGGCTAAGTCTTTATTTTAGAATAAAACAAAAAAATTGTGAAATTTAACATTTTAAAGTATTTAGTCTTCAATTTCTAATATATGTTAAAAATTCATGAGATTCAATATTTTAAAGGTTATAGTCTTTATTTTATAATACAACAAAAAATATTGTGAAATCTCACAATTTAAAGTATATAGCCTTCAATTTATACTATATGTGAAAAATTCATATGATTCAATATATAGGGTATAGTCTTTATTTTATAATACAACAAAAATAATTGTGAAATCACACATTTCAAAGTTTTAAGCCTTCAATATCTACTAGATGTAAAAAATTAATGTGATTCAATATTTTAGAGGTTATAATCTTTACTTTATAGTCTATTTAAAAAAATAGTGAAATATCATATTTTAAAGTATATAGCTTCAATTTCTACTATATGTGAAAAATTTATGTGATTCAATATTTTATAGGCTATAGACTTTATTTTATAATACAATCAAAAAAAATTGTAAAACCTTACATTTTAAAGTATATAGCTTTTAATTTCTATTATATATGAAAAATTAATGCAATTCAATATTTTATTATAGGCTATATAGTCTTTATTTTATAATATAACAAAAAAAATTGTGAAATCTAATATTTTAAAGTATATAACCTTCAATTTCTATTTTCTACTATATATGAACAATTCCTATCATTCATTATTTTATAAGTTATAGACTTTATTTTACAATACAATCAAAAATATTTTCATATTTTAAAGTATATAACCTTCAATTTCTACTGTATGTAAAAAATTCATGTGATTCAATATTTTAGAAGTTATAGTCTTCATTTTATATTCTATTTTAAAAAATAGTAAAATATTATATTTTAAAGTATATTGACTTCAATTTCTACTATATATAAAAATTTTATGTGATTCAATATTTTATAAGTTATAGTTTTTATTTTATATATAATACAAAAAAAAAAATTATGAAATTCAATATTTTATAAGTTATAATTTTTATTTTATATATAATACAACAAAAAAAAATTATGAAATCTCTTTATCTTATCATATCATATGTATAGGGTGAAAGGGAAGTGTTATTCCTCCACAGGATCATGTCATGGTAGCATATGTTATCTAATTCCTCTGTGATTTATTGTTTCTATATGCACCGAACTTACTTTTTCTTTATTGATATTTGTCAACAAAATTAAAGGCGTAATTAACTATATATGAATTGAATGTTTTTTTTTTTCTTTATCTTCTTTTATTGAGGAATGTTATTCCTCTTTCTATGAAAATAAAAAGTCAATATTCATATAAAATAATTTTTTAATTTTAAAAAAAAAAACTTAACATTCCTGAATATATTTTACTTCACGAATCACTCGTGTTTCAATTCTTTCAATTTATATTGTCTTAACCAATAGTAGAATCTGGAAAGTTGTAACCACGAGGATGCATGTCAATAAACACCACACACACAAAATTGAAGAGAATTGATAGAGATATAAAAAAAATCAGTTAAAACTGTCAATAAATAGGAATTTGAGTCACAATCATTCAGCCCATTAAAAATATACTAAATGTTATTTGGGTCATAAAATCTTAAATGAGTTTTGTTAGCTGTTTTGACTGAAAAAGTGTTGTTCCCGAAGCATTTGTGAAAATTGAATGTATGCATATCAAAAACACAAATGTTTGGGGAACAATAAAAAACCAGTCAAAACAGTCAACAAAAGCCCATTTAACATTTTATGGCCCAAATAGCATTTTAATCATGAGTATATTTTTAATGGACTCGGTGATTGTGACCCAAATTCCTATTGGTTGATTGTTTTGGCTGATTTTTTTATTGTACTCCTAGCAATGCTCTTACACAAAAATAACTGCACACTAAAGTATGCGCCAAAATAAAGATGAGTGGAGACCTATCCTTTTGGTGAAGATGCAGATACCTAGCTAATTTAGCTATTAATTTTTAGGTGTTAAAATAATTCCATTGAGATAAATAAAAGAATCGAATAGCAAAAAGCAGCGATATAGATACAACATGGAGAACAAATTCTAATTCAGAAAGGACAAAAAATTCACTTTGTAGAAAAAGGAGGAAATAATCTTAATGGAATTAGATACCATACGGCACCATAACCTCAGGGGAAGAAATACACTACCCTTCATCCTAAATCGTCTACATATAACAACAACCTTGTTTATAATTTTGTGACACAAACCCAAAATGCATATATACAATATACATGACCTTCATATCCATGTAGTCTCAACTATACCCATATCAACACATATTGATTTCGATAAAGCCAATTAATTCCTTGTTTTTCTTTAACAAGTTCAAGCAAGGGACCCCATTACTTGCGGCACATGGCTCTAATGTTCTGAACCAGTCAGGTCGGAAGCCAGTAAGGGTCACATCTAGTGCTCTCCTTAGCTATATTTGGCCGATTCAAGGCCACCTCGAGGACTTGATCATTTGGACGTCTCGAGAGCGGTAGAAGATCTCCCTACAAATGGTTGCTACCAGCGGAGAATTTTATAATTAAGGTAATTGAATCCACGATTCGAGAAAAACCCATGATGCATGTTGTGTTTTAGACATTTGATCTCAATTGTTGCCCTAACCATCCAAGCAATTAATTAATTTACATGGGAAACACTCCTCCTACCCCTACCTGTCTCCGTATAGGCAATGGAGATTTTCCTTACCAAATACAACTAGGCAAATCTACTACCCTTTACTTCAAAGGAAGAAAGGTAGACCAGTTGGTCCGTTTTGGATTGATTATCGATTCATGGGAAGTTTTATACAAGGTGGACAATTCAACATGTATAATAGAGTTAACAAGGCGAAAAATCACCAAGAGTAGAAGTTCTGGCAATGAGAGGTTAACCATCATAGTCCATGATATAGCTATTGGAGTACCAACTGATGTATTAGAAGTTAATGTATGGGCGAAAGATGTTACACATATTACTATAACTGCAGATATCATTTATCCTGAACAAATCACTCCAACTTTTAATACTACGACTAATACAAGGGGTGTTGTTACAGACACAAAATCTTATTTTTATGGGAGTGGAACAAGGGTTGGTCTTCTAATATGGGAGACGAAAAAACAGAGTAAAGATGACAAGCCTTATACAGGGACCGTGGCACATTATTATGTGAACACAGATAATGGACATGATGTTGGCATTTCTTTTATAATGAAGGGGATTAGAGCGTCATCATCACATCATGGACATTTAGATTTTGATCTTGATGGTCCTGAACAACACCCTGGTGGTGCATTGTTGTACATGTTTAATGAAGTTCGTAGAACTTCGAGTTGGAAGCCAACATATTGCCCTCATTGTGCTAATAAATACGTCCCTGAGACTGAGAATGATGATGGCAACATAGGCAGGAATAATGCTTTTACACAGCGGCTTCATGTTTGTAGCCAAAATTCAAGATGCATTGTTGACAATCGTGGGATTGTTATTGGTGATGATAACGGTAATGTGAAAGTCTATATTGATAAATTATTTTACGAGGTTAATTATTATTATAAACTCATCCAATCAGGTGGTGGTATCGTCAAAGAAATAGAATGAATGTGTTGATCAAAATGTTCATTTATAGATGATGTAGTTTTGACTAGTGTGTGCTTGAAATCTATTGGTGTGTGAACTTTTTACAAGTTTTATATCACAGCATCACTTTTTAGAAAACTACATAGACCAATCAAAATTCAATGAAAATAAGTTATAATTAAAACTTTATGGAATAATCATACATTCAATTATATAAATTACCCCATGTAATGTAAGGAGTAAAATCAACTCATAAGTCCAATTAGGAAATTATAAGTAATTATTATAAGTGAAATATTTGATGTACACTGAGCCAATCACTCAATTCAATTATGATGCAATCCAATATTTATCGATACTCAATCTAACTTATATATTTACTCAATCTATCATTATATTCAAACTTTTATGTTGAGACAATGGCAATTTTTATACTGACACAATCCAACATTTATACTTACTCAATCAAATTTTTTATACTAGTGACTAATTTAGTATCACTGTACACGGCCTATTACTCTTGTTATAAATAGATATAAGAGGCAATTGTAATAATCAACCATTACGTGAATTGAGATGTTATGTTTCGTTCCTAAATTGTGATTCTCTCTTCTCTCACTTGATTTTAGGTCATTCATATGTTGTGGTTAAAACACAATCCCCTGTTTATAAGAACTAGGAGGAACAACACAAATCAATAATGGTTTTGTTTCTAATGATCTCTTTCCATGATGTTGTTTTCTTAGTTCTACTCGTTTGTTCCTTTTTGATGCCATTATTTGAAATCTTTTGCAGCCACACAATGACAAAAAAGGAGGTGCATGAATGGTAGTAGCTAGCTGTTATGAAACTGACATCCATAGGAATTTTTTAGTTTCCACGGGATTGTAGGTCAAAATTATTCCAGACGCGAACAACGCGAACAAGTGAGCAAACCACTTTACAAAGTTGGTTACTTTTTGTTCGAATTTAGGTTATTAGGTTAATACTTATTATCCGTGCAAACAAAAAAAAGGTTAATACTTATTATTTTATTGGAAAAAATCTTGGTGCACGATAAAAAATGAGTTTAATTTTGATGCACTGCTTTACATGTCATCCAATCATCCAAACTTTTCGTTTGTATGACTTCAAGGCTGTGTTTGTTTTTTCTGACTCCAGAGTCAGAGTCAGGGAATCATTAGAGTCACTAACTCTGGAGGCAGAGTCAATAGAGTCATTGTAGTCAGTATTATGTTTGGCAAAATACCCGGAGTTAGAGTCATAAAATTGAAAACACTGTAAAAATTACCTCAAACATCCCTCAAATCTCACCACACCATCTCACCACCAGATCTGTAGCTTTCATAGTCTTTCATGGGTGCAAAGCTCTCTTTCACTCACTCTCTCTTTCTCTCTCTGTATCTCCTCTCTCTCTCTATTCGAGTCCGCGCCACCGCCGCCACCAGATCTGTGAGGAACGAGATGGCTCCGCCCTCAACAGCGTCGACGATTCACTCATCCTCCATGGGTACATCTCCGAGCTTTCTATCTCTCTCTGTATCTTCGAGCTCTCTCCAGTCCGCCATGGGAGGGAGCTCGCAGCTCTCTCTCACCATCGCAGGCTTCCTTCCTCACTGTTTCTTTCCTCGCAGCAGGAAACATGAGGCCAGAAGTGGAAGCGGAAGCAGAAGCAGAAGGCGGTTGGCGGCGAATGGCGACGACGATGGAGGCCGGAAGGGAAGGCAGAAGCAGGAAATCGCAGGAAGGGAGAGGTCGAGTGAGTTAATGGAGTTTTGATTGGGATATTTTTGGAATATTAGAAAAATAGCAAGGACAAAATTGGAAAGAAAATTTATGAAGTATATCTGAAGTTCCGTGACTCCACTCTCCCAGCCAGTGACTCCAAATTTTGGGAGTCACAAAAGTAGCAATTTTGACTCCAGAGTCACTTTGATTCCGTACCATTCTCTTAGTGACTCCAAAAACAAACATGAAACGTAGTCATAAATTTAGTGACCCCTGACTCTGAGTCCAGAGTTAGAAAAATCAAACGCAGCCTAAAGGTAATGAAAAAGAGAAATCACTATCATGACTGACGTGGCAGCACATGATTGGATGATAAAAAATTTGTACACTGTCGTGTATGAAAATTAAATCCATAAAGAATTAGCCAAAATAGTTAATAGAACTGTGCACAACACATAATATATAATATGCACAACATATATTACATATTATGCACACTATATATGACATATTGTGCACAATATATATCACATATTATAATATCAATTTTCTTTACAACATGTGATCCATATTATGCATAATATATGATATATGTTGTGTATACCATGTAATATATGTTATGCACGTTATATAATATTTATTATACATGACATATTAATTGTTTTAACTACTTTTTATTTATACATATAGCCATGCTCTTATTTTAATTATATAAATTGATCAAGTCTATCTTATTTTAAAATTTTGATTATTTTATTTAAATTGTTGGGTTTGATTCTATAATCCAGTAGTAGACGCAAGACTTCACATTGTTACGGCTGATCAGAAGGAGTTGTCATTTTATTTAAACTCTTTTTATTTGTCTGTTTACTTTACTGTAGTTAATTTTTTTTTCTTTTATAATTTTTCATCACTTAATTGAAAGAAGCATTGTTAGTCCCACAAGATTGACATAAAAGAAAATGATTGGACATGACTCATTTGCTCTCAGTGTCAACAAGAATTTCTCCAAAATTAATAATTAATAATTTCCTGGACATAATTGAACAAAATTTAAGATTTTGCCTTCACTCACTAGTACTTTGTGCAAAAGTAAGAAAGGTCAAAGGATAAGACAAATTAAACCCATAAGCATGTTAATTCCCTCAAATTGGAGATATTTTCATGGGTTTAATTTATACTTTATATATCTCAGCTAAATTCCATTTTTATATGCTTCAAATTAAATTCGAAAATCACAATCCACTTATATTATTAATGAGTAATGTTGACATAAAAATGGAATATTTGTGAAACATTTATCATGATATCAATTATTAAAAAGTTGAAACATTGTAGTACAAGTCATATCAAAATCTATCAATAATATGTTTTTCATACAACATAAATATATATATGTCCAACTAGTATTCAACGTGTGTTATACATAACATGGAATGTGTTATATATATATATATATCAATCAAGAAGTAGGAAAAGTATACGCTAAAATAGTTTTTATTATTTCATTGCATGCACCCACTTAATGCACAAGAAACAAAACTTACATAACAAAAATAATCAATCCAAATAAACTTACACTAATTTCCAAATGAAACTAACCCAATTAATTAAATCCATCATCACTACTACCTCCTATTGAAAGCCCTGCAATTAGTTCTAATCTCACCATCATTTCCAAGCAAGACACCAATGCTTCCCATCTTAACAATAGCATTCACAAAACTCTGCTGAAAACTAGCACCATTCCCAGCAAAGCCAGAAACAATGCCTTTAGAAGATGAATCCAAACCCAATTGCTGGTCAATAAAAAGCACCCCTTTCTTGTTAACAACCTGGTTATAGAACTCATTGTCAAACACAAAAGAAGTGTTTTGGTCCAAAAAAGTCTTTGGGTCACTCTTTGTGGGCTTAGAAGGGGTCCCACAAAGACTCACAAGCTTAGCATTCAAAGCAGGGTCCATGTTTGGGTCTCCACCACCAAGCCTACTACGGAAGAAGCTACAATGTGCAAAACCAACGGTGTGGGCTCCTAAGAGTGTAACCATTTCATTAAGTGTCATTCCTTTTGAAGTGAATGATTGGAGTGCTTGGGGCACCGTTGAACCTGGGCCTGGCAGGTTAACGTCGTTAGGGTTCGAGATTAGGCCGTCACGACGTCCCGTTGGGACGTCGTATTTTGGTCCTCCTGCCATTGAGACTGAGTCTCTTGTTGCTAGTGTTATGATGTCTGCGCATGAGACCGTTGTTGGACATGCTTTTTCTAAGGCCTTTTTTGCCTCGTCGATGATCTCGAATCCTCTCACGGTTCCGTTTGCTCCGGCATTTTTCTCCGATGAGTTGGTCTTTGTGGCATCTATTAGAATGGAGGCATCACAACCCTGTGATAGATGGAATAATGAACAATGTTGAGGAATTTGTGTTTAGTTATTATTTGCGTTAAGCACAAGTTTGAATAACCAACAAATACTAAACTATGTTGGGAGTGGTTTTGGTGGGTTACTTAGCTAGACACAGTGGGTGAAGCTTCTATTTTTTATACATGCGGGTGTGTAAATATTATGCATGTTTGACATTCATTACGTATGACATGTAACACATATTAAATATTAGTTAGATGAATAATTGTTGTACATATACTATTACCAATACATGATACATTTCATTACTAATATATATAATTTTTTTATTTGTAATGTATGTTATATGCGGATTCCAATTGAACTTATTATTGTGGTATACAATAAACATCACCTATAATCGTAAATATGAATGTGTGTTTAATTAGTGTGTTACCCTGACAAAGCAATCATGAAAGTGCAATCGGAGCAAGCCTGCGGTGATGGATCTATCTCTGTTGAATTGCCTCTGAACAACTTGACGAACAATCTCTTCAGCTCTTGGGCAGCTTGAGCTATAGAAACCAACCTTCAAATCAGCCAATGCCAAAGGTAGGATGAAGAACAACAACCCCACAATTGTGAAGTACTTCATTTTTTAATTTGTACCTTAATATATAAATGAGTATATATGTAGTGTGCTTGTGTTTGTGTTTGTGTGAATATATTTTGAGGATGAGAATTGGAAGCATGAGTATATATAGAGGGGATAGAGTAAGAGTGTGGGCAATTGAGAGAGACACCTTAGTCAAAGTTGAGCTACTACTATAATAATAATAATAACAATTTCATTTCTCGCAATTAAATATATTATTTTTCCACCGAACTTCTTAAAGATTGATATTTACGATTGAGTGTTTTTTTGTTGGTGTGCGCATATAAGGGCTATCAATTACGTAAGAAAAACACGTTTTTATTTCTATGTAGGACAAGAAAGTTAATTGAATGCTGTCACATTTGCCAACTAGATAGCTTTTCATGTGAATTATTAGATAAAGGCATCATAACATATTTATTAATTAATCAATTGACACGGTTTTGTGGGTATTGCACTTTTTAGTGGGTATTATATCATTCGTGCATGAAGTTACATAATGTCCACAGAATTATAATTAAGTTTAGTTCAATTTTGATATATTGATAATATAAATATAATTAAAACTAACGTGTCAGCACATGATCAGATGATTTATAAAAAAGTTGTACCAGTGAATGAAAATTAAATTTTAAAACTATTTTTCTCAAAATCATCTAATATTTACCATATTAAAATATGATTGATGTATATACAATTTATATATTTTATGTAAAATTTTAATTATTTTATTAAAAATTAGAGGTTTGAAAAATTAAATTTAGACCCTTAAATAGTAGAGTCTCTATCACATTAATTTTATTTTTTAAAAAAAAGTTGAAATTATTGAATTCAAGCAAATATATACTTTCTTTTTATCTAAGATACTATAGCAATTGCAATTTGCTTAGAAATGCTAGCCAACCGCTATACAACTTTTGAGAATTATTGACGTCTGGGGTTATGTTTCCAACCAAATTATTATTATTTTTGGTAATAACTAAATTATTATATTAAAAAAAAAAAACTTATGTGAAGGATACTACTGTTGAGATATATAGATGGTTAGGAGACCTCAAAAGTCAAATTAGTTAAGAATATAGTGTGTCTGACTGAAGAATCTAATATCACATTTCGATCTAAAGTCTTTTTTCTTTTTTTTTTTTTTTTTGCAAGATTTCGATTTAAAGTCTTGAAACCATGTATCTAGGTTTTTTTTAAAAAATAAACTCTTTACTTAATACGTTTTTAATGAATTGAACATTTCATTTTGATTTATCTTAAATTAATACTATATATATGTACCTATAAATTTTCATATTTAATTTATATTTTTAATTTCTCACTTAATTTATTTAATTTGTTCTTAGTCAATATGAGCTTTAATTTATATGTGACTTATAATAATAGTTTAAGGAAATGTTATAAAAAAATTAATATTCTAAATATCCTATATATTTGATAATATTTATAAAAGTGCTATATCAGACAACTTGATATTAAACTATTGATTAACTATAGAACCAACATTTAAACAGAATCTTAAACATTTTATCAAATCTTTTTAAACTAACAAAAAGTCTCCAAAAGATATAATAATTAAGAAAAGGTGGATTCGCTCACGGATGTTACATATTAAACAATTTGAGATAAAATTGTGGATGAGTCTGATGAATGTCAGATAATATTCGACATACATACATAGTATCCAGCTGCATATGAGTCATATATCAATGAGAAAGGTCTATATCTGCGACATAAAATTAATTATCATTAATTATTATATGAAATAATTTAATTTTTTTAAATTATTAATATAATTTTTAATATTATTATTATTTAATATTTTAAAAATTAAATTAATAATTTTAAAAATTAAATTATTATATATAATAATTAATTTTATGATATATATGTAATATTATTCTATATTAATTAATGATTGAAAGGAAAAATACATACGAAAACATAAAAGCACCCAATTGGGTCTTGTTGGCTTACATTGCATCATGTGATTGGTATATATGGTCAACTAAGCCGACACATTTTCTTTGCATATAAGCAAGTAATTAAACCGTAATTTTAATTTTTACCTTTCCTCACCATTTGCTATATAAAACTTGTGTGTATTAGATTATACTTCATTCATGTTCTCCTACCAAACAATTTAATTACTGTGTGTTTGGATAGGAAAATTTAATAAACTAATATTTTTTTGAGAAATTTTAAAATTTATTATTTAAATATTTTATTATAAGATATTATAAAATTTAAAAGTTCATTCTCAAATATTTTGGATAAAAATTATAATACTCCAATTTATATACATAAAATTCATTTTCAAAATTCCTTGAATTATATCTTCTAACAAGATATTTAAATAAAATATTTTGTGATACAAAATTGTAAAGTCTGTTAAAAATTATATTGTCACTCCTCAAGTTGTCATATTCAGACAATTATGAAAATTTCTATTCTCTCTCTTCTATTTATTATTCGATTATATCTTAAATTAAAATTGTCATTATAATTATCTTACTCATCAAAACTAATTATGAAATTTGAAAATTTTTTGTCTAAATAAAAATTTAGCATTAAATGGAATTCAAATAATAATATATTTAAAATTTGTTATATTTTAAATTTCTTGAAATTCTGAAAATATTCTGCTTAAACACAAACCTTATTAAGAAGGCAATGTAATTTTTGAGAAATTTTAAAATTTTTAATCATCAAATAATTTATTTGGATATTTAATTGGAAGAAATTATAAAATTCAAGAAATTTTGAGAAAGATTTTTATTTGCTTAAATAGGGCCAATTTCCACCTAAAATGAGAAATTTTAAAAATTCTTCCGCTCTCTCATCACCTCTATTTATTATCTTTCTGTTAATTAAATTATTATTGTAATTACCTTGTTCAAAAAATATATATTTTATAAATGAGAATAATGTAATTTCTTTATCCAAATAAAAACATTTAAAATTAAAGAAAATTCAAATAATATATTTAAAATCTCTTATATTTTAAAATTTTCAGAATTCTAAAAATACTTGATTCATACACAACCTAAGTTATTTTCATTACCAAAAATATATATGAGTAAAAGGTTAATTATATGACATCTATAGCACATACTTCCTACCTCATTTTTAATGTTTTCTGTATCCAACGTCACAAGCTGCATGTATAAGAATAAAATTACAGTAGTTTTGGAAATAATAATGTTTGCCGTACAATATAAATACGTCCAACGAGCATTTAACGTGTGCTATACATAAGACGTAATATATGTTATATGTATAGCACACGTTGGATACTCGGTGAACGTATTTCTATTGTACGACAAACATTGTTTTTGGATATATAGAATTCAATATTGAATTTTAATTATTACCATCGATCTGTAATTTCATGCGAGAAGAGAAGAAGGAAGGTACGTATGTAGAATGAACTTGTTTGTGTAAAGAGATTGAAGATATGTTAATATGGTATGTGGGGACATAACGCGTTTTGACCATTATGGATGAATATATGGTCCTAGCTAGCTTCATTCTAAATGGATGGCTGCTTGATAAGTATCCAATGAATTTAGGGAAATATTTGGACACAATAAAAATCTAGTCAAAATAATTAATATATTATACACATATATAATATAAAATACATAATATATACTATATGCAGTGCATAACATATATTATCTATTGTGCATAACATATATCACATGTTGTAGTATTATTTTTTTTGCAACTTGTGATATATGTTGTGCACATCATATAATATACATCGTGCACAAAATAATATTTGTTGTACAATTTGTTACAATTTGTTATATGATGGAAACATGGCCTTCAGAACATTTTTTGTATTCATTCTATATTATTAAAAAAGTAAAAAGGAGATGGAGGGCAATGTTTGAATGATCGTGAAATCCGTGATTAACATTGTTTGTTTGTTAGTAAGATGATTGTGACATATTTGGTATAGGCCACATGCCTTCACGTTTTCAATTTTTGTACTTTTCTTCCCTTTCCTCTTAATGGTGTAGTAATGGGGAACGAGGCTGAATGCAACTTGGATATGATGAAGAAGAATAGTGATTCTAGTATAATATAAATATGTCTAACGAACATCCAACATGTATTATATATAAGACGTAATATGTGTTATATGTATAACACACATGTATATAACACACATCACGTATTATAAATAGCACACATTGAATATTTGATAAACATATTTATGTTGTAAGATAAATATCCGTGGACGTAGAATTATTGATGGGTTCTGTATGTGCAGTACTCTCAAGTCCCATCAATAATGCAAAATGCAATTTGATTTGTTAGAAGACTAAGTCTTTTAAAATTTCAACCAACTTTGAAAATATATCCACTAATAATTGGACGATGAAAGTCAGAAAACTACCTAGTTATGTATGTATGATCGACATATATATCCTCTAACAATTAGATTTGAAAAGCTGGCATACAGTAAAGTCAGCGGATGTGATAACAATAGAATGTCCACAATTTGATGTATATTGTACTGTGTAGACATCAAATCTCTCACTCTTAATTTATGATGTGATCATTATTTCAACTTTTAACTTATTTATATTTGACGTTGATTAATGTCTCATAAACATTTGACTACATATCACTAGCGACTTGATATATAGACACTAATAGTCACATTTTTTATTTTTTTAAAAATTATTAAATTTAATAATATTATTTATTTTAATTGTATTAGTAAAATTAATAATATTTAATACTTAAATTAATTCTAATATTCAATATTTGAAAAAAGAAGAAATAAATGGAATGGTAGAGATAATTATTTTAAAGAAATTAAAAAATAGAAGTTACAATTTTTTATTTTATTTAATATTTTTTTAGAGATAAAAAATTAACTAATTTTTTGACAATTTTTTGGAGTTTGCTAACATATATATATATATATATATATTTGATTGAAATTATTCGTAATTCACTCTCTTTATTTAATTACTACTATCATTTTAAATAATAGTCACTTTAATGTTTTGGAGACTATTATTTGGAAATGGAAGTAACAGTAAAAAAAATTATAACAGTGTTGATGATAAAATAAAAAGTTAATAATGTTGGGAAAGTTTTATTCTTACGGATCGGAGAATGAACCTAATTGGAGTTTTTTTTTTGTTTTTTGGTAAGTTACCTGATTGGAGTTTAATTAATTGGTATAGCAGTTGTCTTGTCTGGGTATCAATTATATCAAACAAGTTGATTTCCATGTTGGATTGATATCCATGTTGGATGGATACATTTAAAATAGAGAAGAAAATTATGGAGAAAGAATAATAAGTTGAAAGAAAAAGTGAGACTCATATATATATATATATATATAATATATATATATATATATATATATATATATATGTTGTGAGTTATTTAGATGTTTGAATGTTTAGAATTTTAGATGTACAAATAGCATTATTCATATGATAATAAGATAAATGTTGATTAAGTTTTGATTATATGTTCTATATGTTGCATTAAACTAAATGAAATGTTAATCTAAACCTCAAATTTTCATCCAATATTCCAGAATATCTACTCTGTTTAAATTTGGCGGACCATATTGAAAAAGAAAAATACTATTTTGAAAAAAAAAATCTTACATATGATGTGATTTTCATTTATTATATTATTTGATTACTCACTTTTTAAAAAATGTTGTCATGAATAGCAAGTGTTAATTGAAAATAGGGATGTAAAATGAGTTTAATATGCTAAGCTCGTTGAAATTAATTAGTAGGTTGGATTGAAATTTAGGGATGAGACTCAAAGTCCATTTAGCCCATCTTGCATAACCCTTGAGCTAAATAGGGCAGAGATTAATTAGCTAGCCAACTTAGCCCTTTTTTTCCTAATTATATTTAGGGGCATTTGGTACGAGGTAATCTGGATAGATTATCAGTAATCTTGCAATTAAATTACCTGATAATCCAGATTGATTTGTTTGATTTGACAAAGACCAAAGTGGTAATGTGGATTACCCCATATCAGGTGGCAATCTGGATTACCACCCCCAGGTAATCTTCTAAATTATTTTATTACACGATTACCTCTCTAACAAATTACACTATTATTCCTAATTTTATAATTTCCTAACACACTACTGTATCACAAATCCTAATCTATCAACCACCCGTCGTGCCTTCCCCTTTAACCATCGCGCCCTGTTGCTGCGCGTCGCCCTGCTGCTGCTGTGCGCGACCTCCTGCTGCTGCGCGCGACCGCGCCTACGCCAAGCCTTCTCGGAGCACCACGCCCGCGCCAAGCCTTCTCGGAGCACCGCGCCCGCGCCCAGCTTTCCCGGAGCACCGCGCCCAGCCTTCCCGGAGCCACCACGCCCAGCCTTCCCAGAGCATCGCCCTGCTGCTTCTGCAAGAATATTTATTGTTTTTTTAACTTATTGCATTATATTTACTTTTTTTATGTTGTACTCTTTGCAAGAATATTATAATTATTTTAATAGATTTTAATTTTTATTAAATAATTATATTAATGTCAAAACTGAAAATATTGATATTAAATTCAAAATATAATTATATTTGATTAATTTATTTTATGTGTATTTTAAAAGGAATTTTAATAATATATATAATATAATTATATTTGATTAGTTGATTTTATAATTATTTAGATGGTATTATAGTAATATACCTACATTACCTTGCAATCTTTTTAATATACCAAACAAGGTAATGTTGATTACCAGTAATGTTATTTGTATATATTAAACGGGGTAATGTGGATTATCGGTAATTTAATTAGAGGTAATCTATCTACAAGTTAATCTAGATTACCGGTAATCTTTCACAGAAATGTGTCAAACGCGTGAATTGTTATGAACTATGTCGAACTTTATTTAAATCTACTTCATGTTAATTTATTAATTATTAACTTGTTGTAAACTAATGCACTTATGTATGGTGTACTTTAAGTTTGAATTTTATTGTGATTGTTATTATTAAATAAAGAATGATATCATGAAAATAATTCATATATATTTGCTTGAAATTGATAGAAATTGAAAATTGAATAAAAAGAACTTTTTATTAAATTACATAGTATATTTATTAAATAAAATAAAATTAGATAAAAAAATATTAACTAACAAGTCTGTCATAAAATGAATTGGGCTCATATACTTCCAGTCCAAAATATTTTGTGGACAAGCCTATTCCACCTTATTTTTGGTAAACTTTTAAGGGGATGGACTTAAAGGAAAGTGTTGATCCCTTTCTCTACATTCCCTGTTCACAACAGTGTATAAAAAAATGGATTGCCTGTATCTCTATGTCCTACTAATTTAGACCAAAATTAAAGAGGGAAAATTGTTCTGCCAAGATTATTGAACTTTGTACTTATGTTTCTATTTAGATTAGCTTAGAAGTTTTTTTTTTTTAATGAGGTTAAGTTCTGTGTAGTTTTAGTGTACAAGTATTCTCTTCCCCTCCTTGTGTTCCTTATTTTTGGAACTAGAGCTTCAACTATAAAAAAAATAAAAAATAAAAGAGTCCTAGTCAGGCGTAGTAATATATGAAGAGAAATTGTTTTTAGCCAATTATTTTAATTAATTTTATCATCAATTGATCAAACCCTTTAATTATAACACATGTAATTAATATTAAAGTAATTGTATTATATAAACATAAATTCTTGGGTAGCAACAATTTTCCAGCCAAAACAGCAAACAAAGCTCATTTCAACACTTTTGGTCCAAATAACATTCTTAATTATGTGTATTTTTCTTAATGGACTTAGTGATTTAAGCCCAAAATCCTATTTTTGGTTGTTTTGACTGGTACATTGTTGTACCCCTAGCAAAACTCTTATATAAAATACATAAATATCGTATCGTATTTTTTTAATCAATACCGAGAACACCTCGTATATGTACACAATCAGCTGATTGAAACATTTTCTTTCTGAAAGGGGGCGTGTGGTTTGTGAAATGGAATTTCATTCTCGGGAATAATATTTTCTATTCATTTTTTAAAGTTTCAGGAATATTTTTAAAAATTTATGGCATAATGATGACATAACTCATAGATCCATTGGTAGGTATATGAGTTCAACATTCATTTCCCATGGAAATCTAACATTCTTATGTGGAAGGTGTGAATGAAACCATGAGATTAGTGAGTTCAACATTTCTTTCCTATGGGATTAAAAATTCAACATTCATGTAAATAATTTCTTAATTCTTTATCATCTTTTTGTGCAACATGTGATATATGACGTGCACAACATGTAATATTCGTTGTGCAATTTATATTATATATTTTATGCACAATTTATTAGCTATTTTGACTGATTTTTTGTTGTACATATAACAATGCTCTTTGACATAATATAAAATTATTAATAGATTTCTACCTATCAATTTAAGTTTTTACGCACTAAAACAATAATAATAATTATTTGCAACATATAAATGTCAACAAATATTGATAAAAGTAATGTATAAAAAAAGATATGACATTTGTTGACCGTTGAAAATAGTCATACGCTATTTTTTGATAATTAATGACCATTAAAAATACACATAAATTAGTTGTAAGTATTTTCGACGGCTAGAAATTATTAATATTATTTTTATTAACATATTTAATGTTAAAAATGTTCACTTAATTTTCTAGTACTAAAGTGAGATGAATTTTTTATATGGTATTAGAGTCTTCTGATCAAGTAGTCAGAGGTTCAAATATCAATTCTGATAAAAATAAAAATAATTAAATTAGTAAACACAATACTAGATAGGTTGTGATATATTGTCCATATTTCAAGTCAAAAAAGACATTCATACGAGGGGCGTTATAGGATATAAAACTATTAATAGGTCTCGACCTAAAAACTTAAGATTTTAAGTAATGATATTTATACACTATAAAATTAGTCACTATATTTAATAATTTATTTTTTTAAAATTATTAATCCAATTTTTAAAATGTTCAATTAATATATAATATTAAAAATTTGATTAATAATTTTTCAAAAGTTAAATTATTATAAGATTGATGATTTTATAGTATACAAAATATATTTTTTTAGCTTTTAGGTGAGATGATTGTTTAATATATTTCAACGGTATAATTTTCAATTTCAACTTTACTTGTTAACTGAATTCAGTGTTTTAGATACTTACTTCTTACTCAAGTTACAAAGTATAAATAACAAGGGGGAAAGGGGAAAAGAATTTGTGGTGGATTCAGAGCTATTATATATTTAAATTTAATAATGTTTCTCGTAAATCAGAAATACGTCCAACTAATATTCAATGTGTGCTATATATAAGACATAATGCATGTTATATGTATAATACACATATATACGTATATAGCACATATTTTGTATAGCACACGTTGGATACTAGTTGGACGTATTTCTGTTGTACGATAAACATTAATGTATTTCAATTAATAAGGAGTGAAAAGCATGCCTTTTTATCAAATGGACAACTATTTGAAAACCAGTCTTTTGACATGAGTCATAAAAGCAGATATTCCACACGTAATCTACTTGTTTAATAAAAAGTGATCTTTTTCATCGTGAAAAGAAGGGCCTCAAAACATGGCTTTTTAGACAGATCCGAACTTTAGTCAAGTAAAATAGATTTAATGGCACCAAAAGAGATAGGAAAAAGAAAAGTGATAAAGGTAAAGTAAAAGCACTTGCATTCAAAAGACTACCAGTCTTTGCCTGGTTAGAACTGCACTTCAAAGCATTTCCAATTATGACTTTTGTGGCCAGTTCAAAGAAAATATTATAAATAAATAAATAAGGAAAGGTAGGGTAGTGTTCCCCCCAAAAAGTAAAAGGATAAAAGACCTGACCATAGTGAAAAAGAGAGGTCTTACATGATCAAATGTGACAGACCATGATTTCATGAATTTTTCCCCTTAACTTTCCTAGGAAATAGTAAAAAAGTTGCTTATAAATTATTCAATAGTGCTATTTCCTCAAATTGGAAAAGGAAGCAAAAGTCAAGAAGCAACTCCTAGGTGCCTTATTATAAAACTAAGCATAGCTTCAAAAATATCATGAATTCATGCATCTCAATCCAAATAGGTGGGGGCTACATCCATCCACAAAACCACATCCTATGCTTTTCCTTTTATTTTAACACTTGCTTATACAGTAATTTTTGTTTCAAACTAAAATACGTTCCAATATGTATATACATAATACATTATATATATATATATATATATATATATATATATATATATATATATCATATATATAATAAGCATATGTATGACACATTACATATATAGTATACATTGAATACTAGTTTAATATATTTTTATTATACAACAAATATTACTACTTGCTTAACTAGTGAGTAATGCAATAAAGTATGAATAATACTGATCGTACAACAGAAATATATTCAATTAGTATCCAATGCATACTATATATAACATGGAATGTGTACTATAATACACATACATATAGCATATATTTCATGTATAACACACGTTAAATACTAGTTGAACATATTTCTATTATACGACTAACATTATTGTAAAGTAATCACTCCCCATTATTGTATGAAAGGTAAAAAAAGTCATCCCCATTATTGATTAGTGTATCAAAGGTAAAAAAAAATCACTTCTTCAGTAACTTAGCTATATATACAGCATAAATGCACAAGAAAAATGTTTAATGATAGAAAATTTATGTCATCTTCTGAAAAACTATAATAGAAATGATATGATTTATCATGAGACAGAAACCATTGTATTATATATCAATTCAAACATGATAAAAGATTTTATATTTTCAATCTGTCTCCACTATTTTTATATTTCTATTTTGTCATATTGGCAAATGCATCAAAAGTGCATAGCTGAATATGTATATATATTCTAGTACACAATTAAAAAGAAAATTACACAATCAAATCCACAAAGTAATTCTATTTCTACCTGCAAAACATATATTTTCTGCATGATGAGAAACAAAACCAGCAATATACATATATATAACATTTATTTGACAAATAGAGGAAAATTGAAAGCTATAAAATCATTGTGTACTCTCTTGAAATGCATGAACACGAGAAATAGCTGCTGGATTGGCTTCCATGATTTGTGACACATCCAATACACTCTGATCTTTGGCTTCTTCAGATTCTGTTTTTGTCAAAATATCAGCACCATTTGACACACAATGCTTCTTCTTATCATGATGCATAATAGCAAATGAAGTCCAAATATTAGGACTTTTTGAGGCCTCATAAACAAACTTTTCTGACTTGTCTTCACCAATATAAAATGATGCATCTCTAGTGTGTTTTCCAAGTAGAGTTGGAGATCCATCTGTGCAACAACTATTGCTAGTAGTGGTGGATGAACAAGGTGAAAGGCATGGATTTGATGATCCTATTGACACTTTTGAAGAACCCCAAATTGGTGTTCCATTCCAATATGGTGCTGGAACAAATTGCAGAGGAACCATTGATGTTGGACACCATTGAATTGGATTATTTGGAGCATTTGTGCCATATGGATTCATATTCCATGGCAACATCAAATGAGGAACAGGATAACATTTCAACCAATTTGTTCTGTTTTTATGTTGCTCTGATGATTCATTGGTAACTGATGATATTGATTCCTCTGCATAATTGACAGAACCTTCAGTATCAATGCATCTTTTCTGGTCTCTAAGATTAAGCATTGATTCCATTGATTCACAGAGAGGAGTGTCTGGACCAAATTTCAGCACAGTTCCATTATTATTTTCTGTTGATGAGGAATTGATGAATGGAGCTGAGATATGTTGTGGGTGGTGACAGGATGATGAATCTGTGGCTTCTAGTCTTGAGGATACTATAATGTGCCGGAATTGTGAGGCTAGGTGCTTATGCTTCCGCCTCCCGGCGCCAACCGGGACGTTTCTCATCGTTCCGCCGGCGGTCCAATACCTCTGGCAGTTCTTGCAGAAATGCCGGGGCTGGTTGACATTATAGTTGTTGAAATAGCAGAACTTTGTGTCAAAACTGTTGCATCTTGGACACTGAATAATCTTGTCTGGTTTCTTCAGGATTTTGTCTTGATCATCAGTGCTGCTACTAGTCTCAGTGTTAGTATCTTCCACAGGCTTGGAATTTGCTTTTGCATCATTATTTTCATTCACATTATTATTATTATTGTGTTTGGAGTACTCTTGTTGACCCTCCCTTGAATCAGAACAATTCTTCTCTTGTTGCTTAGAGTTTTCTGCACATGGTGTTTCTGCTGCTTCTGTTTTCTTTAAGTTATTACCACAAGAATCCTGAAGTTTGAATCACAATCAGTGAAAGAACAAGAAACGTAAAGACTAATAGAATCCCTAAGAATAGAAAAAGAACACAAGTATTATGTTATATATATTCAATTTCCATTCAAAATTATAAAATACCAAAAAAGGTAATCACTAGTCAGTATAACTTCTTTTTTGCTCGGTTCACGACGGTAGTATTCACTGTCAACCGTGGTGACTAATCCCTTGCTGGTTTATAGGTACCTCGAAAGATGAGACAGTTGTCCGAGAATTTTAGAGTTTTTTTATGTCTAAAGTGAGGATCAAACCATCGACACTTGATTAAGAGAGGATGAACTCCCACATTAATACGTATAACAACTTTAATCATCACCTTTGATACCACTAATCCACAACTATTATGTTATATTCATTTTCCATATATTTTGTAAGTCCTGCCTGATCTTTACTTGTTTTGGAAAACCATGTCCCTGAATTTTATATAACCTCAGTGGCTCTGTCTCAATTTCACTATGTAACAAAAGAATAAGCTCAATTTCAAGTACTAGTAATATTCAGTAGTTAACCACTATCTTTGAAACACATTAAGCCAATGGACATAGAACTGATAGAAGAAATTATTACAAGATCAAATCTTATGAAAAAAGTCTCAGTCATGAAAAGTTTTTGTCTTCAATTCAAAATGAAACAAATTCAAAGTTATATTCCATCCACACCACTTGCTTCCACAAAATAGTGCCTTAATTTACATGGATATGAAAGTTTGAACATGACAGACACACAATCATTCTTAAATTAATTTAATCCTCATACATTCAACAAAAATTCCATTGAAAAACAATACCCTTTATAAACATCAGAAAAAATTTAAATGAATTTTTGTAAAAAGTCATAAGAACCACATGAACATTTACATAAAGTGAGCATCCAGAATTTATGCAAAACCATTTATATATTTCAAAAAATGGAAGAAAAAAAAAGATATATACATGATGAATAATATAGGTTAATAATTAATATTATTGGCTATATATTCTAGAATTATATAATAATATATGAGATATATGTACCTTGGCTGTAGAATTGGCTGGAATCTGACATTCAGGCAATGGAATCTTTCTGCCAAATAGTATGATACCAGGATCCTTCTTAGTCTCAGACATGTTGATGTTGATGTTGGTGATGATGATGTTGTTGTTATTTTTGTTGTTGTTGTTGTTACACACTATGAAGCTCAGAACCTCCAACACCACCTATATTACATAGAACACAAGTACACAACAGAGAAAGAATAAGATATGTGGGTGGAAAAAATGATAAAAGAAAGAAAGAAAGAAAGAACAAAAGAAGAAAAGTTGAGGCTTTTTTACTTTTCTTCTTCTTTTGTTTTCCATACAAGACAACTTTTCATGGGGAGAGAGACTTCAGAATTCCACTAAAAACCCTCTGAAGAAAAAGGTAACCCTGCAAAAAGCACAAAGAACGTGAGGCATCAAGACTATCTATCGATTATTATTATTATTTAATAGAAAAGAAAAAAATAAAAGGCTTTCTTTTTCCTTTCTTTTCTCACATACTTTTTGTTCACTTTTTTCTTTTTCTCCTTTTGATTTTAAAAGGTGTTAGACAATCTTATTTTAAGAAGACCAGTTAATAGGAAAAATTACATAATGTTACATTTATATCATAAAATTAGTTATTATAATTATAATAATTAAACTTTTTAAAATTATTAATTTAATTTTTAAAATATTAAATTAATATATAATATTAAAATCTAAATTAATAATTTTAAAATATTAAATTATTATATATAATAACTAATTTTATAGTGTATTATTTTTCCTTCTTATAAGTATGTAATTTCAACTATTCAGACCTTAATAATAAAGTAGATTTCCTCAATTTTATTTAAAATACAGTCATTTATATGTGAAATATAGGAATTCTATTTGAGTACGTAGACTTATATATCTGTCTGAGAATTATTATCTTTTAATCAAGATTTTAGTATTTATTACAATTGTGCTCATCACCATTAGAATTTTATGATGAAATTATCTCTGTCAACAATCATATAAATATTTTTCAAGACTTGAATTCTAAATAAATTTGTATTTATAATTTATTTTAATCCTAAATCATTAATAAACAAGACTCTAATATCATATCATCAAACTATATTTTCCAAAAATATCGCTCAACAGATAAATATATAATTAATTTTCATATTCTAATATGCACATAAAATAGAAAATTAAAATCTCTCGCCTTAATAATGTGTTGCCTTAATCAATGTCTTGTCTTTTGATAGGATTAACTATTACCGCCCGATCAATAATCTTTCAATTATACATACATTATCATATGATTAGAGTTTAATTATTAAATATTTTTTATATTAGTGAGTGATCTGTAAGTATTTGATGAATTTAAAGATATATTTAGACTGAAATGAACCTTTTTTATAATATCTAAATTTTATGTTTATTAAAACTTAAAAAAGTTTAGTTACTATAAGATGTTATTTAAAATAACTTTACATTGACATATTTAATTAAATTAGGTGTTGTTAATAAATTTTTTTTTAGATTGTAATATCTAAAAGCCAATAAAAAACTTAAAATTTATACGAGAATATCTAATGGGATATTAGTGTGCCATAGAAATTAAAATATTATAAAAAAATTATAAATACTTGGTGTACAACAAAAAATCAGCCAACACAGTCAACAAAGCTCATTTAACACTTTATGGCCCAAATAACACTTTTAATCATGAGTATATTTTTAATGGGCTTGATGATTGTGGCCCAAATTTCTATTTATTGACTGTTTTGGCTGGTTTTTTATTGTGCCCTAGCAATACTCTAAAAAGTGAGAGAGAGTAATAGAAAAAGGAGAGAAAGCTGGGGTGATGACAGGTGGCCGATGAGTCAGCAAAAAGGAAGGGGGGTTGAATGAAGGCCAAGAGATGTTGTGGCTATGGATCCATGTCGATGACGTCAGAGAGAGAAAAGAAGAAAGAAAAAGATGCAAAACAAAAAAGTGATCAAAATTGCTGACTCCGACTCAGAGCTATGCTTCCAAGCAAGCTACGCCAACGGTGCTCGCTCTTCACGCCGCCTTCAATGCTTTTCCTATCTTTATCCACCGATTTATATTACACATCAAAATTCTCAAATAATGTCATCCTTTCTCTAAACTCATGAATGCTTAAAATTATATATGAAGTGAAATTTAATTGGATATCATTATATATGATTAATATTGATGGACTAACGCCACGTTATGTATATTAGTATAAGTGATAGATGTTTGAAATGTCTAAACATGTTCCTAATTTAATCTTTGAATTAATATATATACAAAAAATTTTGTGATTAGCTCTTTTTCTTTACAAAAAACGGACATGCTCATACGAGCACAAATATGCATCCAGTCTAATACATCTAAAATGGATTAGTTTCATTAAAAAAAATTCTAACTTAAAGATCGAATCTATTAAAAAAAAGAGTGTTAATCTAAAATACGTCAATGTGAAAGTAAGCCAAAAATAATATATAGGCATAACATAAAACTAAAAACAAGACCAAGTGCAATATAACAAAAATCAAACATATTTTGTGTTAAGCTCCTTTTGTCTACCGAAAATTTGTTTCCATCCAATCTAGGATTATAGTATAAACAAGTTTTATATTATTATTATTATTATTATTATTATTATTATCTAATTACGTGATCCTAGGTTTATATTTGTAAGATTTTTAAGGAATATGCGGTAGTTAAGTAAATATAAATGATAAATACAGTGAATATATTTGAAGTATTATCCAATAAAACAGTTAACTTCTATGTACGGATGAAAATGTGCAAATTTTATAATATCTTTTTTTTTTGTATTGTTTACAATATCTATTTCATCTAACTATGTTTGGTTTGCATTTTGTAAACTTGTTTTTGCTTTATTGAACTGCATTTAATGTCTAGAAGTTGCTATTTGACAAAGGCGTTTTTGTTAGAATAGTTTTGAACTTGAATGCCCAAGTCGAACTAAAATAATAAGCTTATTTGTAAATACACAAGAAGCCCATCAAATTATTGGGTTTTACCTCTTCTTTGTATTTGGTGCTGTTCTTTATTTTTTAATGAACCTTATCAGCTTTGACCAAACAAAAAAGCTAACCCAATATTGTGACACTTCAGTGGGCTGGGTGATATGATTTGTTAAACGAACTGTGGCATATTATGTGGATGATTTAAACAAAATCAGAAGAAAACCTTTAAAACCTAATCGGAAATTATATTTGTACAATATCAAATACTCACGTCGTATATATCATCATATTTTGTACATCACTTACCTTTTATGTAACTACGCGCTCATCTTTTAGTTTTGTTCTGATTCTTCTCTTCATCTTTTTCTATGATTTTTTTGTTCTTCTACGTACTCTTTATTCATTCTTTATGTTTTTTTTTCTTTTTTTCTTTCAATCAACACACCATTGTACACCAAATATTATTGTCCTATGATATATATATTTGATGTGTTTTTAGAAACATTTATAAACATCTCATCATTCTAAGTTTTTAACACAAATTCTAAATATCATACAAATCAAAATGAAAGGTGGTATAAATATTCTTAAAGTTTAGAGGTCACAAAATGTATATAAAGTGATCAATGTTACATATATTATATACACTATAAAATTAGTCTTCATTAGTCACCATATATATTGTATAGTTAATTGAACTTCTTAAGTATCTAGTCAAAAAATTTTAATTTATTTTTAATGATGTGTATAAAGAGAATTATCTCATGTCCAAAAATTTACTCTCTTCTTACAAAAAGAAGACTCATGTCTAGTCACTTTTATCATAGGTGAATAACCCTGAGTAATATATATTTAAAACGTGGTTATCACTATGTAAAGTCTAAACATTACAAGATTGAAAAATTAGGTAGTAGTGTTTGTTTTCAGTGACTCTGGAGTCAGGGTCAAGGGAGTCATGAAGTCAATGTCACAAGAGTCAGAGTCATAGTGACTCTAAAATTGACTCTGAACACATCCTCACATATTTGTGCCTCCCTTCCAGCACATAGTAGTGACTCCCTTCTAACAGGCAGTGACTCCAAAATTGGAGTGAACAAAAATTTGATAATTTTGTTCATTGGGTCACTGTGACTCTGTTCACTGAATCACTATGACACTCGCACCAAATACTTGACAGAATCAATTTTTCACTAACTTTCTGACTCTCTGACTCCGGAGTCAGGAAAAAAAAAAAAAAAAAAGGCAGCCTTGTATTTGTGCATACTCTTGATGATTATATAATAGCATTTAATTAGGGAGTAAGGGATGACTTTACAAGTGACACTAAAAGAAACACAATAGCCAATAAAAAAACTACCAATTACTAATCTAAAACTTTAAGTGGGTTAATTCAATATATTTTACTTAGAATATTATAACTTTCGGCCAATAAGAAGGCAAATGAACTTAATAATACTCATGTTAACTCAAAAAGTGTTAAAGCCTAGTTAAGGGGTCAGTTTGTCTATTCCAAGAGATTAAAAATATAATACCCCAATAATCGGTCCCTATAATCCATAAAAAGTATCCTTTTTTATTTAATTCCATGATAAATTAGTTTTTAATGTTTAAGAAATTTATGTCTTGTTTATATTTTTTTCAACAATTAATTTGCGGCCAATCTTTTTTATATAAATTATATAAATTGGTTGTATTTGTTCTATTTTAATTAAAAGAGGTAAAATTCTTTTAATGAATTAACTTATCCAACACTAATTTTATGTTAAGCGCCTAATTATATAAGGAAAGTGTAAACCACACCTTAAAAGCTAGAGTGATAATAACCACTTTCGTTAAATACAACATCAAGCATCCCATATATACTACATGATGTGGGACTTTGGACATCTCATATATTCAAGTAGTCCCTGACAATTAATTGTTACGAGCATATAAGACTTTAGGAGAACCAACCCCAAAATCTAGCTATTAGAGTTAGAGAGCCCAAGATTTTATAAGACTTTGATGTGAGACTCGTAACATAGCATTCCCTTCAAAAGCCGACCTTCTGATGGCTTCACGACGACATTTCATTCGGTGATGCTTCACTCGTTAACGTTCAGGCCCTCCATCAGTCAGAACATTCTGTCGGTATCCCTTTTCGGTTGGCTGACTCTCAATGAAAGCATCAATTGTTATGAGCATAAAATCTTGAGAGAATTAATACCATAAAAAATAGCTATTATATGATGCATGAAAGAGTCAAGATTTTATAAGACTTTTGCTTTATTTTAGTCTTCCATGATGGAGCTCATAACATTTTATAATAGACCAAATTAGAGGTTGATGTAAAAAAAAAAAAATAGGGATTTACGTCAAAAAGAAATCTTTAGTCGAAAGGCCGTTGTTTCCCTACATACATAACCTAGATCAAACCCTATAAAAAGAAAATATAAAGTTGAAAAAAAAGTAAGAAGATGATTGCCATTTCCCAATTTATTCCTTGTGTTAGTGTACTATATATGGGCTGCGCAAATTGCTATTATATAATATCATCAAGGGTATGCATACAACTATTTTTCACTCTTGATAATATAACCCCTCGCCCCACTTAACATCTCTGCCTCACAACTTATGACCACAAAAATACCATTTTCAAACATTCTTGTAAGGATAAATTTTTATAATATCCTGAATTACATTTAATATGTGCTTTTAAAAAATAAATATATTAGTAGTTATTTATTTTAAATTTTTTATATATTAAAAATTTAAATACTCTTAAATATTTGTGTATATATATTTCTATGTTATACTATTACTAGAAAAGTGACAACTTTCAACAATTTAAATATTAAATATATCAATTCTCAATAAAAGTAATATTGAAATTAGTGATCATCGAAAATATTTAAAAATATTTTATATATAAATATTTTTCAACCATCATTAATTGTCAAAGAATATTTTATATTTTCAACGGCGATCAATAAGTGTCAATGTAACTTTTTTGACAATATTTTTATCAACATTTTTTAAAATTAAATGTTGAAAATGATTATAATTGTTGGAATGTACATTAAATATGCGGTAATATTTGTTGTAAATCGAAAATACATCCAATGAGTATCCAACGTGTGCTATATGTCATACGTAATGTGTGCTATACATAATGTGTTATACTTATAGCACACGTTACATATGACATATAGCACACGTTGGATATTCGATAGATGTATTTTTTATGTACAACAAACATTAATATTAAATATGTTTCAAATTTTGAACTCATTCATAACTCTGATCTCAACTGACATAAATATTCCCTACTAGTGATAATAAAGGTAGGTTTGTATCTTGAAACCAAGACATAATCATGCCTGGTTACTCTACAAATGGCCCTACTGCGTGAATAAGGAGCATTACCTGCTCTCATTAACTATGTTCTAATCATATCCAAGCAGTTTGTTTTGGTCCCATTTCACTATTGATAGGGTTTAATTTATTTAATCTCATATAATGCTGTGTTAAAATACAGCTATAAAGGGATGATTAGGATATGTTAATTTAAATGAGAGTGAAAGATATAAATATTGAACATACATAAGTTAAAAGAACATCATTGTCATTAGCAATTGTCAAAGGCTTAGTTCTAATTAACAAAAGCCAAAGTTTATGATCACTAATTGATTAGGTTAATTGTTAATTTGCATTATTCACACACATACATTAATTAATTAATTAATTACTAAGTTAGTAGTGCACTTGTTGCAAGAAATCGCTTACAAATGTGGACCAGTGACCTTATGGCTATGTGTAAAGTGATCTCAAATTATGGCTATGTATAAAGCTAAGTAATCTGAAATGTAATCCAAAATTGCTCATTAGCTTTGGCTCAAGAGCCATATACAGATATACTGGTTTAGCAACTAGAATGCATTCTCTCGCTTTACTTTATAAGGAAATATTGCAAACAATAGTAATAAATTAAATTCAGATACATGTTTTTTTCGATAAAAAAATCATGAGAGTCCAAAGACGAACTCATAAAAAGAATAGAAATTCTGCTAGTGTCGTCACTACCAAATAAAAAAAATTTTATTAAAAAATTTTCTAGCCTATTGATACTAACTTAATAAAAAAATAGAGTACTCCGATCAAAGGGGATACAAAAAATGAACATCTCAAAAACAACACTAGAGTAGCCGGTATCACAGCAGCAAAATTACACTACAACACAATGCTCAAAACTCAACCACACTACAAGAAAATTAATTATTAGTGACCGAAAAATCGGTCGCTGAGAAATCAGTCTAAAAAATACTTTAGTGACCTATTTTGTGACCAAAGGTGGTGGTAACTAAAACTTTGGTAGCTAAAATATTAGTGACTAATTTTTTTAATCACTAATTTTTTGTGACTGAATTTGCTCTATATATGATAAGAAATTTAGTGACCTATATTTCAGTCATTAATTTAATGACAAATATTTCAGTCACAAATGGAATAATTTAAAAACCGATTTTGTGGTTACTAATTAGCAATGTTGATCACTAATTTAATTTAAAAATAGTGACTAAATTGGTGGTCACAAATAGTGATCATCTACAAAATAGAAATTGAATCTCAAAATTGATCACTATCAGTTTAATCAATCACAAAATCACAAAATTAAGCAGTAATATTTTTTTATTAACTACGGGGCTTAAAGCCCATAAAATTAAGCAGTAATATCACTTGCAATTAAAAATCAATGTAATAAAAACTAAATCATGATTTGAGTTTTTCCATAAAGTAAATCAAGCACTTCATGTGCTTGACTCCACCAACTCCAAATATTTTTACCTGAATGTTTAAGACTTCAATGTAAATAAAATGAAAAAATCTTCTATAACTTCTACAACATACTAACACAAATATAAAATCCTAAGTAACAAAGGGATACTTATGCTTCGGATGATGGTAGTATTCTTTGCTGATCCAGAATTTTTATTTTACTATGATTGTAATCTGGTACTTGTGTTTGGGAGTCCTATGACTATTTTGTCCTTGGATATTACTCCTTATTTTAACTTTACTGGGTTTGATGTTTGGTGCACCCAGATTTTGAATTACCAAGTCTTTTGTTGAATTTTATTTCGGTCTCGGTATTCATATTGGATAGCCTTATTTTGACTTTATATTTGCTTCTGTCGTATGGTAGTTGCACGTCTTATAACGTTAACCTTTCTTTGCGACGAGCGCTGTGGAGACGACGATTGATAGTTCAAAGTGGCCCAATGGAAGGTCGAAGACTTCTCGTACTAGGCACCACTATCGTTGTTTGATCCCAGGTCGGGATATATCATAGTTGGAGCTTTTGAGCCAACTTCAGAGCGTTTTTTTGACCGATGATGTCATACCGGCGAGACGACTCCTATATCATCTTCTTTGAGGAGCGATTTTTGATTGATTGTTATTCGGCGAGCCGACTCATTTTATGATTTTTCATCATTTAGATTGTATTTCATTTTTTTAGATGTATTTCTTTGATTTTAAATTGTATTACATTCTCATCTTAAGTCGGACATGCAAGAATTTGCATGTTCCGACTTGCGGGGGGTGTTAGAGGGAATTTTTATATTTTCACATTGCCTTTCTTGTTTATATAAAGGCAAACTATATGTCATATTTTGTATCATTTGGTTCTCTTTGATCATTTTTACTCAATGCACCATTTTTCTATCTCTTTTATGCTTCTTGTTCATCATATTTTCTCTCTTCCATTTTGTTGGTAAATTCTCGAATCACAATAATTTCAACACTTCTCCCATGCAATTTCTTCTACAAATACAACAAGGATATAAATTAAAAATGTTTTCTTATGTGATATGAAAGTAATATTTCAAAATATATAGGAAAACCTTACCAAATTAGCGAGCGAGTGAGTGAATGAATGAGTAATTTGTAGTGTTACGTATTATGATTTCTATTATGATTTTATACTAAATTATATTGGTCGCTAAATTGGTTGCAATTTTGTGATTAGTGACCGATTTATTCCACCAAACAATACTCAATGAAACGTGATATCAGTCACTAATTTGGTCACAAATTTAATTATTTAGTGATGACCGATTTTATGACTAATATTTTACTAAACTATATTGGTTGTTAAATCGGTAACAATTTTGTCATTAGTGACCGATTTATTTCACTCAACAATGCTCTATGAAATGTGATATAAGTCACTAATTTGGTCACAAATTTAATTATTTAGTGACTAATATTTTACTAAACTATATTTGATTGTTAAATCGGTCATAATTTTGTCCTTAGTGACCGATTTTGTGACTGATTTATTCTACCCAACAATGCGCTATGAAATGTGATATCATTCACTAATTTAGTCACAAATTTAATTTATTTAGTGACCGATTTTTTTACCGATAAAATTGGTCGTGTTTCTTGTAGTGAAAGAATTTCTATTTCCTAAAAAATATGATTCGTTTAGTCATCTGAATAATATTATTGACTTAGATATCACTCAAAAGCTTAGGAGAAGAATTGAGTTTGAATGGACTATCTAGATACTGAATGAATTTGTAAGATTGCTTCGTTCTTAGCATTTGAGGGACACAATTTGATCATGATGGAGGACCGCGCGAAAACTCATGAAGATGGAGAAATCAATGCATATGGGTCTTTACAGAAATGTTTTGTATATAATACTTTAGGGTGGTTGAATTGTAAACATAGAAAAATCATTCTGTGAAAGATTAGATCTATATGTAGTTATGTACTTTATAATTAGATTTTATGACATTGTATTTCCTTTTAATTGGAGTGTAATACTACTTTGAAATTGGTACTCCTTTTTTCTCATTTAGATTTCAATTTTTTTAATGAGACAATTTCTAAATATAGTACCATAAAGATTGACCTTTCTCATGAGTTTCCTTTATTTTAGACTCATATATATATATATATATCCCACAAATTAAAGACAATAATATAGGACGGAATACATATATAAAAAATGAACATACATACACGAAGTTAGTTGTAGGTAGGAGGTTGCCTCCTTAAGTAGCTTAATTAAATCCTATTGTATCACTACAACAATATAATGATAATTTGTCGATCAAAGTATTATCAAAAAAAGATATATTGACATTTATTGGTCGTTGAATATTGTAATAAACTATTCTTTGACAATTAATTACGGTTGAAAATATTCATAAACTAGTTTTAAGTATTTTTCGACGATCACTAATTGTTAATATTACTTTTATTGATACATTTGATGTTGAAAATACTAATTTTTTTGTACCAGTGTGTTTTTAATTAATTAAGCATAAGGCTTTGGTTGATCAATAAATTAAGTGTTCCTAACTACCTCTCTAGCCCTAATTATCTGCTTGTATGTATTGTTTGGTGTTCATTTGAGTATTAATGAGATTAACAGTGTTATTAATTATATATTATGGTATTCATCATGCATGCCGTAATTTATACAATAATGTTTGACGTACAATAGAAATACGTCCAACTTATATCCAACATGTGCTATCCATGTTATAGGATGTGTGTTATACATATAACACATACGTATAGCACACATCCTGTAACATAGATAGCACACGTTGAATACAAGTTGAACATATTTCTATTGTACGTCAAACATTAGTGTAATTTATATTGTGAATATATAATAAAGACGAGCCACATACATATATTTCACTAGAGAATTAAACAACACCAGAAAGATATTTAGCTAAATAAATTACATTAATTTAGAAATTAATCAACATTTAATGCAATCCTTATATGTCATCATGAGTACATACATAAATACAACTTTTGAACATAACAGCTAGCCCCAAACTAATTACTTAAGCCCTCATCACATAACTCATATATGTATATATGTGTGGAATTAATACAAACACCAAAGAAATTAAATGAAGCCAATCAAGTTGACACCACCACAGACCTTTAATAATTTAAAGAAAAAGCTTAACACATACACTTAATTTTATCTTAGCAAATTAAACCATACCAGGATCAAACCGCATATATTAGCTAGAGACTTGTTATTAAACACTTTTAGTCTAATAAGATTAATTCACAAGATCATCATTATTGTAGAACTTAACTAGCTTAATTATAGAGTAATTAAGGAAGCTAGTTAATTAATTAATTAAGGTTTTCCTGGAGATTTAGGATCATGGGCTGGATTTGCTCTTGTTCCAGGGTAATCTTCAATCTCCATCATCATTCTGCCCTCTAATGATTCATCACCTCCTTCCATATTAATGTAAAATAGTTCCTCCTATAAAATTAGAGAACATCACACAAACTAATTAACAACACTGGAGTGCATGTATGTGTACATATATAGTGCAACAAATTGAAGTTCTGACAAATTCAAAAATATACTAATTAATTAATCCATAGAGAGATCTACAGAGGAAGATCATAAATTAGGGTTAGATCTTATTAAGGAAATTAATTAAGACTTGTAATCTTACTAAGAATTTTTTTTTTAATTTTAATTTTAAGATATTTGAAGATCTTTTAGTCCTTTAAATTCCAATTTTCAAATACTAGTAGTCAGTGAATTAAGAAACTCATAATTATTTCTGTCAAGTAGCTAGGGCACAACACATAACCATGTTCCCTTCAAGACTATTTTTTGCCTTTTTTTTTTTTGGTTTACAATTTTTTAGGACATGTGGTAATAATATATATGTCTGTACTTGAGAGAATAAAAGAGAGAGAAGAGAAAGAGAGATACCTTAACTAGTTGATCTTGCACTACTGGTGAATCCATTTTACTCATCTTGGAGCTTCCTATATTAATTAATATATTCACATACATGAAAAATTAAATCATATTTATTACAAATTAAATTAAAGGTTCAGAAACAAAACCCTAAATAATAAATCAAAGCCCTTGAAATTAAACTTACTAGTAGCAGGAACAGCAACAGCATATACAACCCAAGAAAGACCCAAAAGCAGGATAACCAGAAGCCTGAGGAGGGTTTTCTTCTCCATGATATAGATTTAATTAATTTGAGAGAGAGAGTGAGAGATTATATATAGGTGATTGAAAGATAACTAATTAAGAAATATAATTAAGAGGAGAGAAGAAGAATCAGCTAGCTTGGTGGTGAGATGATTTAGGGGAAGGGCCAAGATGCTCCTTATATAGAAGAGCAACAATACAATTATTGAATTAAATATGTTCAAATATGAATTACATTACATAAAAGTAATGTGTACGGAAACCATTTAGATTTTGTCTCTCATAATACAGATTCTTTTTCCAATAACTATCCAAATGTGTGTGATGCATGATGAGTGACATATATAATATGTATTATACATGTATAAAATTGGTCGAGTAAAAATAGGAAATAACACAAAAAAATACAACATACATGTGTATTGTACTATTACTAAAATACGTAATGTGTATCACTTCTTTATTTGTAACGTGTGTTATATGCTAGATACTAGTTCAATGTATTACTGTTATACAACAAACATTTTCCAAAAAAAATTATCATTTCTGTACACCAAATATATATATATATATATAAGGGACATATCAAATGAGAGGAATAAACTTATTAGGTCATTGAATTTTATTTGAACGGTCAAGATTTAAAAAGTCACGTGATTATATATTTTAACCTTATCATTCAAATAAGATCCAATGATCTAAGTTTATTCCTCTCACTCTCATCCCTATCACTTGATATATCCCTTATATATATATATATATTGGTATATTCCACAAATATATGGTTGGGTAGATATTATGATGAAATAATTTTTCGTAAAAGTTTAAGTCGATTATAAATATGAAATATCTCTTTTTGTTCCTCTCACTCTCGTCCTTCTCACTTAATCAGAACTTTTCTCTTGTACAATATGAATTTGAATGTCTCTTTTTTAGTTATATTAATTGATTGTGAAGACTCTGCTACTATATAATGATATCCATTTTCCCAAAAATTTAATCTGGCAGATAAATGAATAATTTTATCTGAAAATAAGTTTTCAACTAAGTAATCATCTCAAATCATGGGAGCTCGTGCTGGTTTAAATAAATTTCAATCCATTTATGATTATTATTTTCTTTATAAAAATGAGACAAGAGCCTTCTTCTGTTAGCTAAACTTTCATTATCATTGATACCAAAAAAAAAATTTCATTATCATTTGTTATGCATAATTAATTTAAATTAATTGGTATCATTAAGCAAGCAAACTTGTCGAATCGTACATAAGCCATCGATGTTCACTCAATGCATGTAGGTGACCATCAATTATACAAACAACACATACATTATCATTAACATAAAATCTCACTCTACAATTAAAAATCAGTTAAAATAGTTTATAAATATATTATGTATAATATATAATATATGCACCGTATATTATATATTATGCATACTATAGATATGCATATTACATATTATAACATAATATTTAATTTATTTATAAGATAATAATATATAGCATGTATAATATATGATATATATTATATATAATATATGATATACATATTATATAATATATATTATATATATCATATGAACTATTTTTATTATTTTTTATTGTATACGTAACAATTTTTTATTATTAATATGAGAGAAATAATGAATGATGCATATATATAGTATAAGTAATGTTCTGTAAACCGGACCGGACATCGAACCAGATGAGGGAGGGGTTCAGAGGTTTAGAGGTTTAACCGGTTCGACCGGAGGTTCAACCGGATATAATAAAATATGTATAAAATAGATATTTATCAATAAATATATACAATATGATGAATTATATGCTATAGAAAAATTAAAGTGCATAAAAAATATTAATAAAATTGGAAATTTATAGCATTTGATAAATTTAGAGGTTTAATAGTCCTTAATTTTAATAATTAAAGTGTATTATATATTAAATTTTATTATAAAATAGTTATTAAATTTAAAAAAATTAAAATTATTATTTTTATATAAGTTGACCGGTTCAACCGGTTTTTACCGGTTTTTGACCGGTTTTCAGAATCCCGATTTTTAGGACCTACTCGGACCGGACAGGGGTCCGGTTTCCGGTTCAACCAGTCGGACCGGCCGGTCCGAACCGGTTTTCAGAACAATGAGTATAACACTCACCAACGTAAGAGTAGCGTTATATATACAATAATGCTGGTTGTACAACAGGAATACGTCCAACTTGTATCCAACGTGTACTATCCATGTTACAGGATGTGTGCTATTTCTGTTGTACGTCAAACATTATTGGTTATATATATGCTTTTTTTTTCTGATGGATGGATTTATATATATTTGATTCTGACTATAATTAAGCAGTACCACCAAATGGGGTTTTACAATGATTTAATGCGCTCATGTTCGTTGACAAAGCTACAATGTAACAGAATATGTACATTTTTGTTTCCATTGCTTTCAATAATTCATGTCATATTATTAATTGAAAAGGTGTACAACCAACAAAAAGCTAACTCCTTAAATTATAAATAACAGAAATAATTTTTAAAAATTCAAAATAAATATTATAAATAATTTATATATTTTATTACATTAAATAGATTTAATTAGTTATTTATTAGCTCAACATGTCATCTGTTATGAGCATAAGACCTTGAGAGAACTAACACCTAAAAAACTAGCTATTAGAGTGGGAGAGCCCAACACCTTATAATAAGATCTTTGCTTTACTCTAACTTCCCGATGTGAGACTCGTAACATATCCTCTTCGAAAGTCAGTGTCTCGACAGCGTCACTCGGCGACGCTTCATTCGTAACGGTCAGCCCTTCCAGACCACCGGTCTGGACCCTCTGTCACTTGACTACATTTCACTCGGCGACGAGTCACTCGTCACGATCAACCCCTCTGCTGGTTAGAACCCTCCATCGGTAGCCCTTTTCGGTTGTCCGGCTCTCAATGAAAGCACCATTGTTAGGAGTATAAGACCTTGAGAGAACTGTTAAAATTCATGGTACCAAGAGAAGAGAAATTATATTGATCAGGGAAATTATGATTGGTTTTCAATGATGATGAAAAACACCTCTTAATATAGAGGCAAATTCTAGAGATAAGATCAAATCAAATCAAATTAAATCTTAACTAATCTAATCCTAACAAATTCAATCCTATCAAGTCCTATATTCTCTAACAGCCCCCTCAAGCTGAAATGAAGTGGAAATTAACCATATGATAAACTAAATTGAAATTGAAATCAATATGAAGGGAGTCAATCCCGTCGGAATAATATCGGTCGAAAGTCGCTCCAAATGAATTTTAACAAGAACCAACACCCCAAAAGTAGCTAGCTATTAAGGCAGAAGAACTAAAAGCCTTATAAAACCTTTGCTTTACTCTAGTCTCCCCGATGTGGGACTCGTAACATTATGTGTGTATCAGTTACTATCTAATTAAAGTGATATTAGTATATATATATATATATAGGGGAAATGTTTATTGTACAACTAAAATTGATCCAACCAATCTAACTTATTAAATACAATTATAGTGTTTGTTTGTTAATGGATCCCATCAGCATATAATTATAAGTTGAATGATTTTTATGTTCCACCTATACTATTATTACCGTATATATATATATATATATATATATATATTACGTATGTGAATGGAGTTGGGGCAATGAAGCAAAGCGAAGCAATAGAGTCAGGAATAATATGCGCGTGGGATACGTATGTATGCTTTTCAGCACGCATGTTTCTCAATTTAATGACATGCTTATCTGGTTTTTCAGGTGCATGGTCACACTACTAAGGGTACCTTTGCAAAATATATTTATTTTTATTTAAATCTTCATCTAGCAATAATTTTTAAAAAATAACTTATAAATTAATTATTTTATATTTAAATATATAATAAATATATTTGTTTTAAATATTTCAAAAAATATTTTTTGAGAAGTTATGAATACTTCTATCTAAATAGACCCCAACTTCATCCTCAAATTAAATAGCAAGATAGTGTTTTTTCTTTGTATTTATTGACTATTTTAAAATTGCAAAGAATAATAATTATATTATATTATATTATATTTTTTCATCCTACTCGAGGGAGAATATATAAGTTACATTAACATAGACAGTTTTATAAAATATACTAAAATTACTCTAGTATCTAAGCTTATTTTACATAGTTCTTAATTCAGTGTACATACTTGATTGAAATATACATATGTATTCATACTTTTAGTTTCTAAATTGTATTCGTTTTCTCGATTGTGTACATATAAACACACACACACAAATAAATAAATATATATATTCATTTATACTTCTTTCTTTATGTGAGAATCAAACAATTTCAATTATAAAAGAAATATTAAAATAAACACTTATGAAACGTTAAATAGGATTATGGTCTAAAAACTTTTTAAAGTGGTATTTCAGCTTCATATGTTTATATTGTAGCATGACATTATATTATATTAACATATATATATATACTAACTATATCTAAAGCTGTGCGCTCTATCAAGTTTTAATATTATATGGATATTTTTTTCAACCTAGCTAGCTGCATATTTAAGAAATTAAGTTATATAATATATACAAATGCATGTCATCATAACTTGATTTGGTAATAGGACACAAATTACAAAATATACTAAGAAATTGGACCCAAGTTTTGTTCAAAAGAAAGCAACCAATTAGTACTAATGCTTCCATGTCGGTATACTATTAAGCCACCTACTACTACTAATTAACATATGAACTGCTTGGAACAACGTAACACTACTTGGCAGTATATTTAAAATTCAAAAAAAATTAAAAAAGCTAAGGAAAGAACGAAAGAAAGAAAGAAAAAAAAAGGATTAACATGTGATACACATGAACGATTAGTGTAATGCTTTAGTGCATTGCCGTCCATTTAATTTGGTAGAGCCCTTCAATAACTTGCAACAGTGAAGCTTCCCCAACAAATTAAATTTGGCCGAAAAATTGATGAAAATATATAATATAGAGATTTTAGGTCATAATCATCATTCAACTCATTAAAAATAAATTTCTTAAATGAAATTTTTTTGATCAAAAGATTACCAAATAAACTCATTGTCTAATTTGACTGTTTTTTCATTGTTCATAATGTATTTTCCTTTTTCCTTTTAATATTCTCATCCTAAATATATAATAAAAAAACGCTTTCATATGTAATAAAACCATCTCTGTAAAGAATTTCAGCATTAGATTTATATTTTAACGCATTCTCTCACACAAATATTTATTTTTCATATGTAAAGTGTTAAGGTACAATTTATTATTATAATTGAAAATAACAATCATATGATCAAACTATATATTGATGTTTTAATATGCATAAGGTGCTAGATTCAAATCTCATTACTTTGTAATTTAATTTCTAAATAATCAAAATTAAAAAAAAAACAATTGATCTTTTAGTCATATCATATCATAAAATTATCTTTCCTTAAACTTAGAATAATTAGTCGAAAACACATACATGAATAATTTTATTATCTAGAATTATGCTTACATAGAATAAAATAAAACCAAATTGTGACATAGAAAAAAACAAATCAATTTGGAAATATTTCTAAGTCCTCGTGAATGTTCCCCGGAAATCTACATAGAGATTCTTTAATTATACCTTGTAGGGTGTTGGCTTTGGTACACCGTGTGGGGGTTCAATTACTATAAGCTTCAATACTTGACACTTGTTAGAATGACATAAATTATATATACACATATTGTAATATAATAAACAAAGTTAAGTATCCCTAATTAAGAAGGCCATGATTTCTCCAAATAATAGAGGTACATATATATATATATAAGAAGTACAATCTAATATATTATAAATCCAGGTGTAAGGTGTTCCTTTTTCTATGAAGGGGTGAGTGGGTGCGTTGGTAGGTAGGTTTTCAGCACCCTTCTGGGTGTCATGTACATTTTCTTTATATATTTTTTCTCGGATATTCGTAGGTTGAAAACTGACAACTAATTTCTAATTTCAATGAAGATTATCTTTCAATAGGTAAGGAGTTGACCATAAAATTTTCTGCATACATAATATTAACCTAATGATTAAACTCGAAACATGATATTTAAGCAGCTTAAATATCTACCGCTTGTTTTAATTTATATAATTTTTCATCACATAATATGTTGAGTTGTTGCACATCAAGGTATCAGTGTTGAATGAGAATCTCTAAATTGAATATGAGGCTCAGTCTCTAGAATCTAATTATGTCATGGCTTTAATGGGCCTTTGTATGGGCTTTCCACCTGCCCAAATCTCCTTTATATATTGTTCTATATATAGTAAGGGCCCAAGTTCTATGGTGTAAAGTTAACATGAGTTATTATGTTAGAATAGCTTAACATTGAAGCTTTATTTGCACCATTTAACACTCTTTAAAAAAATGAATTTTAAATATATTTATATTTATATCAATATATATATATATATATATATAAAAATCTTTTATCGTTTAATTATATAGAGTACTCATGATTTACTTTAACCAATTTGGTCCAACAAATAGTTCAACTCACTATTTAGAAATGAAATATATATAAGAGATGAAAATTGAGAAATATATATGTATGTCTATGAATATAATAATATCCTAGCATATAAAAACAGGGTACGATACAAGATTCACCTTGATGAGGGACCGAAAACAATTAATCATAATTATATGATGAAATAAGATTATAAGTTTTAATTTTAATGTATCTAATATATTAAAAATTTTATTTTTTTAAAATATACTTTACCTTTAGCTAGCTTCCTAAAGAATGCTTTTAGGAACTCATTGAGAAAATCCTAACATATATATATGGTGGGGGTAGGTATATAGCTAGGGCGCTGGCGCGCACGTATGTATATATAGTATCGGTACGGTCCTAATTAATTAAGGTATCCTTAAAACAAATAAAGGAATGTAGTAGCCATAATATATATTACTAGTTAATTATAATTAAGGTTTTCCCTGTGAATGCAGACTCATTCATTCAGCTTTTGCTTGAAAAAGGCATAAAACCAGCAAACATTGATTTTTCCTAATGCTCCCCAACATTGAGTGGGTTTGGTGGGTGGGAGTCATGCCACCTACCTTTATTTTACCCTTGCACACGACCGTAATATTTTCCCCAATTTAATATTAATGCCACGTTTCTTTTTTCATATTGAGATTCTATGGGCTACCAGGGTATGTAGTTGCAAAATAAATAAGAAAACAAATATGTTATTTCCACAAAATTGGTCACAATCAATTAATATAGATATTTTGAATTAAAATAATTTCTAAAAACTAACTTTTCAAAATGAGTTTCTTTTACTAAAAATTGTAAAATGAATCTATCAATTGATTTAACTGTTTTTCTATTGTTTATCTAATAATATTGTAAAAAAATAACATATGTTATGTGATACAACTTTTTTCAGATAAATACCTGATGTAAAAAAAAAAATCAGATAAAATAACTAACATATGTGTTTTATATTGATGTGCATTTTACGTAAAATGTGATATGCATAATATACATTAATAGTTACATATTCGTGCTAACTGAAACATTGGCTTAATTTTTATTATTAATCAATATTTTTATTATGATACAATGTTATCAAATGTTTTTATTTACCTAAATAACTTTAGACTGCGTTTGGTTATGGAGACGGAGACAGGGGACGGAGTACAAATTTATTTGTATCGTGTTTGGTTTGCGGAGACTCTGTCTCCATCGTATTTTCTTTATCTCCATATATAGCGCATCTGAGACATAGAGATGGAGAAGGGAGACGTAAACATTTTTACAATAATACCCTTGTTTGATGGTGATTCAATGATGGTCCGGTGGCAGCAGGCGGTGGTCAGGCGGCGGTCTGATGGTGGCCCGACGACGGTTGGTGGTGGTCGGTAGTGGTCAGCAGTGGTCCGGTGGTGGTCATCGGTGGTCCGGTGGCGACTGGTGGTGGTCCGACGGTGGTCCAGTGGCGACCGACGGTGGTTCGATGGTGGCTGGCGGTGGTCATTGGTGGTTTGGTGAGGGTCAACAATGTCATTTTAATTGTATGTATATTGTCTCCATCCATACAAATAAACACGATACTGAGACGATTATTTTTTCTATATTGTCACTTTCTCTTTGTGTCTATCTCTTCGTCTACATTCACTCTTGAATTCAAACACACCATTAGAGATTTGAATTTATATCCCAAACCACTCCTAGTAAATTGTAAAAATTGGGTAGGAAAGGCCAAACCTCTCCAACCTTGCTTATAAAGCTCGCGGATGTATAACACAACTTTTCATATCTTAGAGGATCATACTATTTCATTTTTATAGTATATTAATTTTGTTTATTTCTTCCTCAAAGTAAAACTTAACTTCACAGGTGAAAAATTAATTTCCTGGATACAATAGGACATAATAATATCATCACATCCAAAACTCCATGTTTAAGAGGGATACGGAATCTTCCTCACTCGGACCAAGACCTTATCATCAGTATTAGGACCATTTTTATGCTAGTAGAAAAATGTTGTGAAATATAAGCTAATGATTTGTATTATTTTTTCTTTTCAAAGAACATATATAATCATCTAAAATAAAGATATAAATTAAAACAATTCATTTTAAAAAAAGAATGAAAAACACATACATAATTAATGATCCAGTAGAAGAAAAATCAGCCTTATGCCATAACATACACCTCCTAAAGCTGTCCTCTTTAATTTAATTTTCCACTAATTAATGTGCTATAATTAGTAGCAAGTTAGGTTCTGTATCTGTCGTACAATTCATCAAGATGATGTCTCCTGCTAGTTGGCACTGAGACATAATCATATCATGTTAACCTAGCTAGCTACCTTGCCAAGAATTCTGAATATATAACCCAGCCAGTATTATAAAAATACAAAGATAAAGGATAAAAAGGGAAAAAAGTTTCTATCATTTGTAATAAATAAATCTCCAATCTAATAGAGCTCTTTAAACAAACCAAGGGAGCTCCTTCTACCCAATAAAAATGTTCAAAGGAGGCCAAAATGAAAAAAAATAAAAAAAGATGAATTAAGGTTATTTAAAAAAAGTAAAAAGAATTAGGGGTCACTGCCCGTCTGCTCCTACTTTTAAGGAGGCGGAACTAATCCTCGAGGACTCATTTGAATGTCCCGAGAGTGATAAAAATCTCTTTACAAAGAATTATCAGTTGATCACCAACGAAGAATTTTGTAATAGGGAGAGTCGAACCCACAACTCGAGAAAAACCTATGATGTGAATTGTATTTTACACTCCTAAACCTAATCGTTGTGTCAATCATCTCTTGACATTGTTTTTTTTGGTGTGGTCCTCTTGACAATTTTTGTTTGTTTTTGGTAATGGAAGAAACAACCTTCAATTGCGAAAGTTTCATACAGGAGTGTCCATTGGGCTGATATACAAGGTTCTCTAATGATAAATTATAAAAAAAAAGAGAATAGGTATGTTTTCTTTTGTTTGGATCTAGGTCTGAGGATAGGGGATTGTTTGTAAGAGCATAGCACAGTCGAAACCCATTTTAATTACACACGAGCCCAAATTTTTCTTGTATAAGACTGACAATTAGGCCAAAAAAACATTGTGGAAAATACATATGACATGAACCCGATCATATCTGTTTCACTCTCTGGGTCTGTTTGAGATGTACGTACAAGTTCGAGGAATTAATCATTATAATCGACGGTAAATACTCTGATTGATAACTGAGTTTTTTTTTTTTCTTTATCTTTTAGTCATTCCCTTTTTATTTTGTAAATACAATTTCAGGTATGGTCAAAATAGTAACTACATAAAATGCCCTTCTTGACACCTGATTTGGACGGCCATTTGAATCGCTCCTATAAAATCACTTTTTAAACAAAAAATTATTCGTATAACGAGTATGTATACCTTACAGGTATTCAATTAAAGTAGTTACACTTCTATATTAATGTGTGTTAGTGGACCCGTCGAGCAGATACTAAAAGTTGGATGCTAGTTTACATACATACTGAAACTAAATTCCAAAAAATATTCTATACTCTGAACCGTCGTGAAACCACTCAAAGAAATTAAACACAAGATACACCTTTTTATTCTTCACAAAAGTACTTGTGTGGAGTTCACACCATGAATGCTTCAAGTTAGGCCAATGGGCACAGAATAGAAAAATCAGTGATTAGCAAGTTGACTTTTTTCAGCTTGTGCACTTACATTTATCTAATTTATTTATTTAAGCTTCTTTTTTGTGCCACCTAATTATTTTTTCTTTTTTCTTTTTTGGCATATTATGTAGCACCTATTTATAAGCACCAAAATGGGTTAGTGTTCAGTGCTCTCATCCTTGTCATCCAATAACTTCCAAGATGCAAAGAAACATCCTCAGTCTTGTACTTCTTCTTCTCTTTCTGGGTTTCTCTTCCTATCTTGTTCTCTCTGCCTCTGCTATCCCTGCAAGTAGTAAGCAACCCCTTCAAATTAATTAATTAATTAATTAGGACTTTATATATAATGGACAATTATATTCATTATTGTCTATTGATTTTAATTAAGCTAAGTTTGCTTCTTCTTCTTCTTCATTTTTGTGCAAGATATATATATGGTATGATGAATTGAATTTGATTATTAATACAGGGTCCCAGAATTTGAAAGGTGAAGATACATCAACTCTACCTTCTTTACCTAAGGTAAGTTCCTAATCTCTCTCTCTCTTTTTTCTCTTTCTCTGATTGCTCCTTCTGCTTCCATGTTTTTGGTCCCATTAATTAATTAGTTATTAATTACATGTTCTGTTTTATCAGTTTTATTGACATGTCTTTTTTGCATCTCACTTTCCTTTTCAAATGATAAATACAAGAAAAATATATTAATATATATGTGAAAATGTTCTCAGAGCATCATTTCCCATTTCAGAGTCTTGTTTTCAATTCATGAGTTTTTTGCTTGGCAACCAAGATAAGTAAAACAACTTGCCGAGTCATACCAACCCTTTAATTATTGTTGGGATAATAATAATAATTTATACTATTATATAATGAGAATTTCATAAAGTGCGTAATTATATTTTGAGTGTTCACACTTATTTAAATAGTTAATTTTTAAATTTTAAAAATGAAATTAAATAAATAAAATAAATAAATAGTAAAAATAACAATCTCTAAAAACATTTAATTTAACAATAAATATTATTAATTTTACAAATATAATTTAAATAATTAGTATTACTAACTATATTAATTACTCAAAAAATAAAAAAATGTGACTTGATAGACACATCACCGATAATAATAATAATAATCTTATAATATCAATCACTCAATTGTCTAATGAAATTAACTCCGATTATTTTTTTATTGCATTAATTTAGACAATATACATTGAAAAAATAACACATATTGTTGTGTGAAGGCAATAAAAGATATAAAAAATAAAGTTGAAAATTTATTTTTTACTAAATGAAATGAAATTTGGGTTTCTATTTGCCCCTATTTAATTTACAATTTGTGTCTTTAATTATATATATTAATTTGGTTTTACAGTTGGAGCATGTGCATAATTTGGGAAATGTTGAAGAGGTGCTAGTTGATGTGGATGAAGGGTTCATAGAGAGGAGAATGAATTTGGAAACTCAAGATTATGGAGGCACAGGAGCAAATACAGATCATGACCCAAAACCCCCTGGAAGTGGTTAATATAATTAATCCCAAAATAATTAATGTATTATTGTATGTTATTGTTAAATTAATTAGTTGTTGCACCCCATCGAAGCTGTAAAATAGGATCTAGATATACATAAGTGCTTTGTCTTGTCCTACACCATATAAAATATAAATATAATAATAATATGCACGGTTCTGTGTCCTTTTTTAATTAATTAATTATAATAAGTCTCTGTGTGCTCAAATTGTTCGCCGCTTTGTCTGGTGTTCAATTCAATTGAGTTGTTAATTATAGTATTATTTACTTCAAATGAATAAAGTTGTTGCACAATAAAAAATTAAGTTTGATACTTTGATATATTTAATGATACTTAGCTTGATGAGTAATGAGGATTTGTTCCATTATTCTTATTGAATATAAGAGGTGCTAGTTGGTGCCTTGGTGGAATATATGATGCTAAAATTAGGTGTTTAAAAACATTAATTTAAATTCAAGAGCAAAAATTGGATTCATAAGTGCTTAAATATGTCCCATTAAGAGTAATAAATTAAATTTCTATGTGGAATATTAAGCAGTAATGTTAACATATCTTAGTGCACGCATGCATACTCAATCTTTTGAAGATAATTTTCAAAAGGGAAATTTTGTATGCACAATAAAAAAAAACAGTCTAACCAATTATGCATAATATATAATATACATACATATATTATATATTATACATAACATATATAATATATTATGTTACATAATATATATCATATATTAATATTATTTTTTTATAATATATAATATGTATAATATATAATATTATATATATATAATATATATTTTGTATAATATATTAGCTGTTTTATTTTTTTTATTGTGCATATAATAACGTTATATAAATTTTAAACTTTTGAATTTAATCGATTAATTGCCATCCAACTTTGCTCACGTGCAGCTACAATTTCCAGATGGCAAAGACTTAAAAAGAAAAGCGTGCATTTCACTTGTCAATGAGATATAAAATAAAACGTGATAATACAAGACATAATAATACTTTTTCTATTTTTGTAATAATTTAATTTTAAAATTTTTAATTTTTTACATATAATTATATATTTTACAATTGTAGACAATATTTATGAATTTTTTTAATTATGCTTTTGTTAGTGAAAAATAGAGAATAAAACATAATAAATATACTAAAATAATTAAGATAAGAGATAATTAATATTAATGATAATATTATAAAACACATTTAAATTCCTCTAAAATTAAAGTTTTATTAATTATTTTCTTAATTCCTATACACATTTAAAATTGGACAGTAAAAAAATAAAGAGAGTATTGTTGTATTACTATATTCATTATCTAGTACGATATTAGATAAATTGTATGATATCCTATTGTCTTCTTATTAAAATAATATTATACTCTTAAAAATAAATACAAATAAATTATAATAAAATATAATTTTATTTTATAAATTTGAAAATAAATATATATCATTTAACTACTTTTATTCGTATTATATTTAGAGTTTAAGAATAATACATTGACGATGTTAATAAGTTTTATACTTTTATACCGTCATCAAATCATATAATAATGCTACACTAATAAATGTGGTGACTTTTTTCTTCATTATTTGAAAAATCATGCAAAAGTAGAGATATGATTAAATGACAATGTAAAACATTTTGCTATGTCAGTGCATTAATTATAATTAAACCCTTATAGTTATTCATTATAAAATTTATTACTTTTTATTATTTAAGTTCTAATTCACATCAAATAGAATTTACTTTAATTAAAATTTTGATAATTATTGTATTTTCTCTTGAGTATTTTATACAAGTCGATTTTTATTTTATATATTTAGTATTTTCTCTTGAGTATTTTCATTAAATACCATAAAAAATGTCACAGTAAAACAATTACTTTTACTAGTTTCTCAAGTATATTTTTAAAATGAAATATTTTGATAAAAACATGGATTTATTAATTCTAATAATGATTTCATTTCCTTATATGTGGAATAACGATTTCATTTGTTATGTATGAAATCATTCATATTATATTTATTTAACATTTATTTATTTATTAAAATAAATCTATTAATTGTATAATTTTATTTTTTAATTTTAATAAAATAAAAAAATCAAAGCAACTAACATTATATATATATGGTTAGAAGTTGATTTCAGCTAATTCGACCTTTAATTTTCATAACTACAATATAAGTCATACAAGATTTTAATTTTTAAATAAATAAAAGGCTCATAATGGATGATCTTATATATAATATATTATTGTAATATCAAACAATGAATAAAAACATAATGTTCAGATTCTTATTACATATAGAATGCTTTCAACATGATGTCAATATATTAGAGTAAAACCCCCCAAATTAATATTCATGCCAAGGTTCTTATTATATGTTTGTCATCAATAATTCTGATTGACTGAAACCGAGTTTTATAGGTTTGCTTTATTTCATTAATAAATATTCAAAACCTGTGAATTTGACAAAATGTTCAATCATTGACTTGTAGCCTTCTAAATTTAAAAAAATTATTTTCTAATTTGGCAAGACCACCTCGTGAAACTGTCGTCGAAGAATATTCACCTCGTGAAGTTGATGGCACGCATTTTTAGCTTCAATTCGTTTTTAGTATGACAGTAGTGATATATATTTGTATAAGAGATGTTATATTAAAATTTAAAAATAATAAAATACGTGAAAAATATATATAAAAGAAAAAATATATATAAATATTATTATTATTTTGTTAATCACGAGTTTTATATTGATAGTTTCTTATTTGTATCTTTAGCACTTTTTTAATCTAAATACCAAAATCTTAAAAGATTGCTAATATTTATGATTAGATTGAATATATATATAAAGAGAAATGCTAAATGTATAATAAAATATTTTACAATATTTATCAAACATTCATCCATATGATTAGATTTTAACACAAACTCCTTGATACATTCAAACTCTTAAAGATCTACTAATAAAGATGAATGTTAGGTTATACAAGTATATATTGTACAACTTGTTATACATACATGATACATCTAACATTTCTCATATATAAATTAAAATCGAGCTCACTGTTTAATTACCGGTAGACTTTTTCATGTTTTTATGGGAGGCTCTTAAATTTTTAAAAAAATACATTAATACATGTAAATGACTTTTCTAGGTATATGAGAACAATCCCATCAAGGCTCTAAAAGGGAATAATTTTATTCCCTCTTTTATCAAAAGCTAATAATGTTATCTACAACATGGTGGGATTAGTCTTTCCGACATGTTTATCTTGTTCCCCTTGTCCAAAATATATAGAGAGATAATGGAACCTTGTAAACAATTCTCTTATCCTTGCTAGCTAATAATTGAGATAGACACTAGCATGAATCAAGCTGTTTTCTAATTTTCTTTTACATTGTGCACTTAACTGTCTTATTATACTAATCCAGGGTTTTTCACCCTTTTATTTTTTTAAAAAAATCAATATGTGCAAGTGCAACTATATTATAATGATAACAATATCTACATATATATCTATTTTTTTTTTGAAACTGCATGATAATCGTCCTAGAGGGGTGAATATTAATGCATTAATATCACACAGAAATGCACTAATTTTTATAGTTCGGGCCCCACACATACACTCCATATACTTTTATATATTTTGTATTATTTTACTTTTATGGATCTAACAATGGCAGAAAACAATTTTAGAAGTACAGTGAGTTCCATATTACGAGAAAACAAGACCTGGTAGTAAGTTTAACATTTTTAAAAATTCTTATTATTATTTATAAATTAGAGTTATATTTATAATATGAGTTAAATTTAGTTTTAGATATTGATTATGTTTAATTTCTTGGATTATTATATATAATGGATGATAACTGATTTTATAGTGTACATATAGGACTAATCCTTTTATTTTACATAAAAAATTTTAGTATGATAAATGTTGAAAACTAAGGCAAACATATTTCTGAGTCAAGTCGGCTATAATTAATCCGAGAAATTTGTGTATAGCTTTAGAGCACAATTAATTTAGTATGTGAAAATTCATAATCACATATATTAATTTTTTTAGAAATGATTTGTGTACATAAAAAAATCAGCTATTATTTTATTGTGTACATGTAGCATTATTTTATTTTTTTTATATCCTATTTTAATATCATAAACTAAAATGAGTGTTTATAAATATTTTTAAAATCAAACAAGATATTTTCCATCATCAATATGTCAAGGGGAGTTCTCACATGGAGTATAAACTCCATGGAGTATCATTTAGCCACACTTTCAAAATGTGGTTAAATATAAGTGTGGCTAAATGTAATTATTTTTAAAAAAATCTATTTCTTCCTTTGTTATAATAAAATTTAATTTTTTTATTTAAAGTTAAATAACTCACATTAAATATTATAAAAAAAATAAATTTGTATCAGTTTGAAATAAATAATTATAAATCATGTAAAATAAAAATCAAAATAAGAAGAACATTGAGAATAGAAATATAGAAGATAAGGATAATAAAATGAGAAAATAAATTTTTTTAAAAAGATAATTGTATTTAACAACATTTTAAAAGTATGACTAAATAATACTCCATAGAATTTATGGTCCATGTGAGAACTTCCCATATGTCAAAGGCTGAAAACTTCCAAGTCCATGCGGGTTGTCTTAGTTCGTTGTTCACGTTCAGTATTGCTTGCAATTTGTTAGAGATAGATTTAATTTTGCGATCTCTGGTCAACTTTTGCATAATTCGTTCCACAATGGGATTGTTTTAATTTCCTAATGGAATCCCACATCACATTCATTACCCGCAAGTGGCAAATTAATAAATTTTTGTGTTCATATAGAAAAAGAGATCGCATTATCCATAGGATCTGACTTATAGTTATAACAACCACGCACGTATCCAATACCCATAGGCTTTATATTTGCAACAATGTTATTTTAATGTCGATAATTTCTAAATATCTAAACATTTTATAAAATATGTGAGTCTCACTACTTTTATCACTTACTTTTTCTTTCAACTTATTATCTTCCTGTCACTTATTTTGTCTTTTTGAATGTCCATGTCCATGTCCAACTTGAACTTCAACAAATTATTTCCCTTGTATTATATTTGTGTTGATTGGCAAGCACTAACAAATATAAGATACTAGTATATAGTACATCATCATACAATTAATGTTCCTAATTTAGCCGCAAGATCATTTATGGTAATATGTAATATATATAGTAATCAATTGCAACCTAGCTAGTACTACATCTCAAGCAATTAAAGGAATAGACCGGCTTTAGGCAACTCTGTGTGTTAGCTAGTACCTTCCGTTCACTTAATATATTAATTGACACTGTTATGATGATATGAGGAATCAATTAGTTATACGAATTCTATTTAGACGGGTAATAAACTATGAGGAATCTATGTGTATAATAAAAATTGTATAATATTTGTATAATAATTATATTTACTATTGAATTATATTAATTTGTAAATCAATATTACAATTCAACAGTACATATGATTGTTATATAAATATTGTACAATTTATTTTATTCATGTAGCATTAGTGTGTGATTGGTCAAAATGATAGGTACATCATTTGAATCAGTCATTCTCAGTCATCGCTTCTAAAAGTAAGAAAATCTAACAAAAATAATAAAAAGCTCAATCAAATAAATTAAAAAATAACAATTAAATAAGAAAAAAATAATTTAATGATAACTAAAAATTGATTAAATAATACATTTTGTCCATTTTTAGTGTTAATATGTGTTGTTTTAATGATAATTTAGTGATAAATGTACTTTCTTTAGGAAAAAATAATATATTTTGTGTTATTTTTTTATTCTCAACATACTTATAGTATATTTATTTGATTATTTAGTGGATTTTTAATTGTTATTAAGTTATTTTTTTATTATTTGTTTGAGTTTTTTTATTTATTTGATTGAGTTTTTTTTATTTATTTTATTGGGTTTTTTTATCTGTAAGGATGGTGGCTGATGATGGCTGATTTAGTGTTCAAAACACCGGACCAAACCGGGCGGTCCGACCGGTTGAACTGGGAACCGGACCCTTGACCGGTTCGATTTTGAGATAAAAACCGATTTTAAAAAAATCGGTCAAAACCGGTGAAAAAATCAGTTGAACCGGTGAACTGATTTAAAAATAAATTTAATTTTTTAAACTTAATAATTATTTTATAATAAAATATAATATTAAATATGATATAATTAAAATTAAGGACTATTAAACCTCTAAATTTATTAAATGCTCTATATTTTAACTTTCAATCAATATTTTTAATATATTTTAATTTTTTATAGCATATAATTCATCATATGTATATATATTGTTAGATAATAAATATATATATTTTATATATATTTAATTATATACGGTTGAACCTCAGTTGAACCTCTGAACCTGTGAATCACTCCCTCATCTGGTTTAATGTCTGGTCCGATTTTTAAAATATTGGGCTGATTATTGTGATGTACGAATAATATTATATTAAGTAACCTTATATAGGCATATATATGATGAGTGTAACTAATTATCCACTAATATCTAATTAATCTAACTATTTCTAATTACATTTATATCCTCCGACCCCATCACCACACAAGTTGGAACATGTGAAGATTCAAACATATATCCAACTTGAAAGGAATTGCAATACACCTTAACACAAAAAAGTACACTGAAATATGAAAATATAATAAAATGAAAAGAAATACAATGAAATAAAGATGCAATCAATTAGAAAATGAACTGAGAATGGATGGAGTCAACTCACCGGAATGACATCGTTGATCGGAAAAAGAGAGCAAATTATAAGAAGAGTAAAATTTACTAATAATAAAAGGTCAAACCAATATAAGTGAGTGATGCGGTAAACTATAACAATGTAAAATTCTAAATATATTCTCAACATCTTACTTGAGATGAGAGTGTTATACAATAATCCCAATTATTGAAAAATCAAAAGAGATACAATCAAAGTGAAAATACAGTTAAGTAATGAAATACCTAAAATACCCTCTAACAAGGATAATATAAAAGAAAAACAATTTAATAACTAAAAAATTATGATTTTTCAATAAAAAAGAGAGATATTATATAAGAAAAGGCAAAAAAAAAAATTAAAAAAGAAAGAGAGAGAAGAAAATGGAGTCGTAGAAGTTATAAATTGTGGCTTTTTTTTTTGTTTTTTTTTTCTATTTTTACTAACTCTATTGTTAGAGTGGTAATAAGAAAAAAAAAAACTACATTCATAGAGTCTAAAAGTAACCAACATTTTTTTAAATTTTCTTTATAAATGTATAAATATAAAAATTTTACATTTTTTTATGTCTTTATCACTATTTTGTTTTGTGCATCTTATCAAATGGGAACTAGAGTTTGTCGTGCACACCATGAAATTTTTGTTGTTGGTCTTCCTCTTAGTGTGAAATTCAATTTACCAAAAGATCATATATGCTTCTCCGTCTGTTTTTTATTTATTCACTTTGAGTTTTTACACATTTTTAGATAATGATTTAAATAATCCCAAAATTAATAAATACTAGTATGTTTAATTATATTAATCTTTATTTAGTAGAAGAGAATGAATTAATTAAGAGTAAAACAAGAAAAAAAAACATCTTTTAGAATTTTTAAATAGAAATAGAAAAGGACAAACTAAAAATTTAAAGTGGATAAATAAAAAAAATGAAAGAAGAAAAGTAGTTTCACACGTTTATGACATTTTAAAGTCCAAAGCAAATTAACAAGTAGAAGAAAATATGACATGCGAAGTCAAATTTGTTTCCCACTTTTTTACTTCTATTCTTTGGAATTGTACCAACCCACCCTCTCCAAATACTATGGCTGTCTATTTATATAGAAGTGCCTTCAAGAATATTTATGACGATCAGCTTTTAGATTCCATTCGTTAGAATTTTTTAGCACAGATATACTATACGTGTTTGACTTTGACCAAATAAAAGAATGGTAGATTTACAGTCCCTTATTTTCTCATTATTTTACCTAAAAAAATGCGACAATGTGGGAAGGTGTAATATTTGTTAGTTATTGTGATAGTGAAGTGAACTACAGTATGAATTGGGAATTTGTTTACAACTATGTGAATTGTTAGGGAACCCTCCACCAAAAATTTGCAATATTCTAGCACTTTTTTTTTTCGGTTTCTCACTATATCCCGGACCCAGAAGGTCAAAGACTAATTCGTCATGAATTTGAGCTTCATTTGAAGGTTTGTCTTTGACCAATAGGTTGTTACATATACAAGCCGAGGGATCAAACTCCCGATCCTTACTTAAGCGGACAAGTTAGCTAACCACTTTATCAATTCAAGTTGATTTCAATATTTCAACACTTAACCACGAATTTAAGCACCTAAATGAGAAATGGATCTTCACCGAAAAAGCAAAATATATTTTTAAAAATTAAAAAAATTAGCTTCAGTGCTAGGGAATTGAAGAAAGGTAGCTGTATTAATAGGCCATAAAAAACAAAGACAGCTTCATTTGTTGGGCTCAATAAATAACACAATGCACACAATATTGGGCCATAAAACAGAAGTGAAGTAATGGGCCATATTTTGATGCATCTTAGCCCATGGATAGCAAATTATAGATAGCTTTTCAATGTAGCAAGAAAATTAGGCTTCGTTTGATAAGAAATATAGAAAAGAAATACAAAGAGAGAAATGTATAAATAATACCGCGTTTATTTATTGTATACAAGACAAAAAAATACAATTCGAAATAAAAAATGATATACTTATTTATTTAGTACAAACACATGTAAGATATATTATATCTGTACACATTTTTTCACATATAGTAGAAATTGAATGCTATATACTTTAAATTGTGAAATCTCACAATTTTTTGGTTGTATTATAAAATAAAGACTGTAGGCTTTAAAATATTGAATAACATACCGTAAAAATTGAAGATTGTACACTTCAAAATGTGAGATTTCAAAATTTTTTATTGTCTTATAAAATAAAAACTATCGACTTTTTAATATTGAATCACATGGAAATTTTCTATATAGTAGAAGATGAATGCTATATACTTTAAATGTGAGATTTCATAATTTTATTGGTTGTCTTATAAAATAAAGACAATAGCCTTTAAAATATTGAATCACATGAATTTTTACATATTGTAAAAATTGAAGGCTATACACTTCAAAATGTGAGATTTCACATTCTTTTGGTTGCATTATAAAATAAATACTATATTAGACTTTAAAATATTGAATCACATGAATTTTTCATATATAACAGAAATTGAAGGCTATATACTTTACTATGTGAGATTTCAATATTTTTTTAATTTACTTATAAATTAAAGACTATAGACTTTAAAATATTGAATCACATGAATTTTTCACATATAGTAGAAATAAAAGGCTATATACTTCAAAATATGATATTTCACAATTTTCTTGATTTTCTTATAAAATAAAGACTATAGACTTTAAAATATGAATCACGTGAATTTTTCACATATAGTAGAAATTGAAGGCTATATACTTTAAATTGTGAGATTTCACAATTTTTTGGTTGTATTATAAAATAAAGATTATAGGTTTTAAAATATTGAATCACATATAATAGAAATAGAAGACTATATACTTCAAAATGTGAGATTTCATTTCACAATTATTTTGGTTGTCTTATTTATAAAATGAAGACAATAGCCTATAAAATATTGAATCACATGAATTTTTCACATATTGTTGAAATTGAAGGCTATATATTTCAAAATGTGAGATTTCACAATTTTTATGTTGTATTATAAAATAAAGACTATATGCTTTTAAATATTGAATCAAATGAAAATTTTCTATATAGTAGAAATTGAAGGCTATATACTTTAAATGTGAGATTTCACATTTTTTTCGGTTGTCTTATAAAATAAAGACTATAGACTTTAAAATATTGAATCACATGAATTTTTAATATTTAGTAGAAATTGAAGGTTTTATACTTTAAATTTTGAGATTTCACAATTTTTTGGTTGCATTATAAAATAAAGACTATAGACTTTAAAATATTGTAATAGATGAAAATTTTCTATATAATAGAAAATAAATGCTATACACTTCAAAATATGAGATTTCACAATCTTTTGTTTGTATTATAAAATAAAGACTATATGATTTAAAATATTGAATCACATGATTTTTTCATTTATAACAGAAATTGAAGGCTATATTCTTTAATATGTGAGATTTCAATATTTTTTTATTTTCTTATAAAATAAAGACTACAGACATTAAAATAATGGACCACAAGAATTTTTCACATACAATAGAAATTGAAGGATATATACTTTAAATTGTGAAATTTTACAATTTTTTGGTTTCATTATAAAATAAAGAATATAGGCTTTAAAATATTGAATCACATATTGTAGAAATTGAAGACTATATACTTCAAAATATGAGATTTTATAATTTTTTATTGCTTTAAAAAATAAAGACTATATGCTTTAATATATTGCATCACATGAAATTTTTCTACATAGTAGAAATTGAAGGCTATATATACTTTAAATATGAGATTTCACAATTTTTTTTGTCTTATAAAATAAAGATAATAGCCTTTAAAATATTGAATCACATGAATTTTTCACATATTGTAGAAATTGAAGGCTATATACTTCAAAATCTGAGATTTCACAATCTTTTGGTTGCATTATAAAATAAAGAGTATATGTTTTAAAATATTGAATAACATGAATTTTCACATATAGAAGAAATTGAAGGCTATATATTTTAATATGTGAGATTTCAATATTTTTTTTATTTTCTTATAAAATAAAGCCTATAGACTTTAAAATATTGAATCACATGAATTTTTCACATATAGTTGAAATAGAAGCCTATATACTTCAAAATGTGAGATTTCACAATTTTCTCAGTTTTTTATAAAATAAAGACTATAGACTTTAAAATATTTAATCACATGATTTTTTCACATATAGTAGAAATTGAAGGCTATATACTTTAAATTGTAAGATTTTACAATTTTTTGGTTGCATTATAAAATAAAGATTATATGCTTTAAAATATTGAATCACATATAGTAGAAATTGAAGGTTATATACTTCAAAATGTGAGATTTCACAATTTTTTAATTGCTTTAAAAAATAAAGACTATGCTTTAAAATATTGAATCACATGAAAATTTTCACATATTATAGAAATTGAAGGCTATATATACTTCAAAATGTGAGATTTCAAATTGCATTTTATAAAATAAAGACTATTGACTTTAAAATATTGAATCACATGAAATTTTTCTATATAATAGAAATTAAATGCTATATACTTTAAATGTGAGATTTCACATTTTTTTGTTGTCTTATAAAATAAAGACAATAGCTTTTAAAATATTGAATTATATGAGTTTTTAACATATAGTAGAAATTGAAGGCTATATACTTCAAAATGTGAGATTTCACAATCTTTTGGTTGCATTATAAAATAAAAACTATAGGTTTTAAAATATTGAATCACAAGAATTCTTCACATGTAGTAGAAATTGAAGACTATATATTTTAAAATATAAGTTTTCATAACTTTTTTAGTTGTATAATAAAATAAAGACTATATATTTTAAAGTGTTACGTTGAGATAAAGTGTTACAAAGGAAAATAGTGTTATGGAAAGAGCTTATATTTATTACTTTTCCCTTTGTAACACTCTATACTTTCGTAACACTCTATCCCTACGTAGCACTCTACCCGTTGTAATTAACAATCTTTCTCTACCTAGCACTATTCCTTCGTTAAATGAATAGAAAAACGACTTGACAGGCACGGTAGTGCCTGTTGAGTTGCTAGTGTGATATAAAGACTTTATATTTTAGTGTCTCTATCTTCATTTCTTTTGTATTATTGTCTTGATGTATTCATCATAACAAGTACAACCTTAGAGTATAAAATTACTTCAATAATATTTGGTGAACAATGAAAAAATATAGCCAAATTCAAATTATAGACTCATTTAACAATTTTTTTGTCAAAAAAAAAATTCTTTAAAATTGGCTCAATAATTATGAACTAAAATTTCTATATTGACTAATTTTAACTGATTTCTCATTATGCAAACAGCGACACTCAAATTAGTTACGTGCGAATTTAAACTTATGACATAATATTAGAAGTTAGAAATGTCATGACCAGAAAATTCTTCAATTCACACCTCCACTATGATAAAAATAGTTCATGCTTCACTTTGAAATGTAATTTTGGAAACAAATATCTCCTACAAGTCAAATAAGTTCATCTAACCAAAAGAAACTGAGATGAAAAAAACAAAAAAACATAATCAATTATATGATTACCACATTTCAAATAGGGTCTTTACAAGTATAAACTCAATGGAAAGAAAAAATCATATATGGTTAATTATAACTACTTGCACTGTTGTTTATGAAAAATTCTATCAGAGGTAAGTTTTGTTAGCAAATTTTTCAACTTTCTAGAGCCAGGTCCAGGGCTTAACACACCATAATTCTCAGGTCTGAAAACAGAACATGCTCTGTTTTTCCCACTCTGTTTTTGTGAGCACCACCCTCCAAAAGAAAATTGGCCACGATGCCTCTTCAGAAGCTCCTTATCAATTTTATCAAGCACCGGATCATTCTTCCTGAACTTCCTTGCAAATGGACGGTTGCTTAGGACCATTTTCCTGTAATCTCTTAGTCCTAGAGACCTTGGATGCTGTTTTGGAGGGTTGTCCCAAGAAATGTAGTGAAGATCATGGTTGGCTGTGGTGTTCTTGTAGTCCTTAGAGTTGCATATAACTGTTTGGAAGTAACCTTCTGGTGATGACACAAAATTTGTGTAGTATAGGAGAAGGGTCCTTGGCAAATTTTCCCACCCCATAATCATGTATTCAGAAAATGATCTTGATAGTATTGTCCATGCTGAACCTGAGAATTATTTAGTGAATTCAGAAGAACACCATTACAACAAGTTATTTAGCTACTTCAAAATGTTACAAAATCAAAGTGTGCTAGAAATTTGTTTACCATATAATTTGGGGCATTTTTTCGGAACCCAATACTTTTGTTAGATACCCGTAACCAATTGTGTGTTTAGCCTATTAGTACATACTAAAGTAAATATAATTCGGTACTAACAGAATACGGTATTTACAGCCGCAACCTTCTTGGATGTGCCTCATTCCTGATCGCACCTCCTCTTCCTCTCTCTCTCACAGTGCGCTCTCTCTAGCGGCACATTATGTATTGAGTTTTTTTTTTTCATAAATTGATAAAATTAGAGTTATCAATATAAATTTAATTAATTTTTTAATATTATTTGCTTTACATGTTACTAGTTATATAAATTTAAAAATTTTAAATTAATTTTATCTATAAATCAATAACTATTTGATATATATATATATATATATATGTTAGGTATTTGTACCCTATATTTTACTAGATAACGAATCAAAATCCTATATTGTGATATTAAAGTTGCATGTTTTGCATACTAGTTATCTATCATTGCTAAGGTTGTGTTTGGTGAATTGTATTAATGAAAAAATTAGGATAGAAGATACACAAAATTGATTAGTACGAGACAAAAATAATTGTTTTATCTAAATCATATATAATATGCCTAAGGAAGAATCCTAAGTTAGGATATACAACCAAAAGTTTAAATTAGGTCATTAAATGCTTGACGTACAACAGAAATACGTCTAACTTGTATCCAACGTGTGTTATCCATGTTACAGGATGTGTGCTACACATATAACACATATACGTATAGCACACATCCTGTAACATGGATAGCACACATTAGATACAAGTTGGACATATTTTTGTTGTACGTCAAGTATTATTGCTTCACTAAGTGTCATATAAGAACAACAAATAGTTCAAAGAATATTTTTGGACTGTATCACTTAAAAGGATTTCAACCCTCTAACGAAAGGAATAAAATTTCAGAGACTACACATTCTTTCACAAACCAAGAAATCATTTATTGGTTTTAAGGCATTTTTCAATTTCCATTAAAAAATTTATTGCTAACACTTTTTTTTGGTGGTTTAAATTTCACTAATACTAGGTAACTAAATAAGAGGTTATTAATTAATGAGCATGGCTAGAGGCACAACAAAAAATCAGCCAAAACAGTCAATAAATAGGGATTTGGGCCACAATCACCTAGCTTATTAAAAATAAATTCATGACTAAAAGTGCTATTTGAAATTAAATGAGCTTTGTTACCCTGTTTTAGCTGATTTTTTTGTTGTATCCCAAGTATTTGTATTAATTAATTAATTTGTGTTAATTAATCAATGAAGATAAAATATGCACCGTGTGGTCCTGTACATATCGTATCTATGGAAGGAAGAAGGCACGTGCATTATGTTAGAATCAACAACAGCTCTAAAAGTTAGGCATGATGCATGTGCATCAACAAGTGGACATTGCACAGCACCACCGCAATGCTAAAATGGATTGTCCTGTGCTCTCTCTTTAGACTTTGTTTGGGAGTTTGAAGGAAAGAGAAAGGGAAGTTCTTGGAGGGAAAGATAGGAAGAGGGAAGAGAGGATCTTGGAGGAGATATCCTCTTCTTGTTTGTGAGTTTTAAAATTTTCACATTGGGGGAACTTGAAAATGAGAAGTTTGGAGGGTTTTGGATGGTTTTAAAAATCCCTCAAACACCTCTCCTTCCCATCAATGCAACTCACAAACACAACCAAATCCTTCAAAGTCTTTCCCTCCCCTCCCCTTCCCTCTAAAACCCAACTCAAACACACCCTTAAGGAACTGACACGGGTATCTTATAGCTGCGTTTGTAGTCAGAATCAAGGAGTCAGTGAGAAAATAATTCTGTCAAGTGTTTAGTATGAATGTCACAGTGCAGATGAGAACAGAGTTACAATAACTAATTGAACAAAATTGTCATCTTTTTGTTCACTTTAATTTGGAGTCACTGTGTGTTGAAAGAAAGACATAAATATGTGAGAGTATATTTAGAGTCAATTTTGAAGTCTGTGACTCTGACTCTTGTAACTTCATGACTCCCTTAACTTTAACTTTAAAATAATTGGAAACAAACATCACCTAAAAGACTAATGTTATATAGACATTCAAAAAATTGAATATGAATGAGATAATAGGCGTTCACCTAAAAGAATCTTGAGGTAATGAGTAACATAGGGTAAAAAAAGTAAATATTAACACAAGATAAAAAAAATATATGTTAAAATAATATTTTTATATTCAGAAGAATAATAATGCAGTTTTAAGCTAGAGTTATCATATATATATATATATATATATATATATATATATATATATATATATATATATATATATATATATATATACGCTATAAATACAATATGTACATGTATATTTTTTTCAAAAAAAATAAAAATGTTTAAATAATAGAATAGGGTTGTACACATATTAGAAATAATAAAATAAACCTCACAAAATTCGTCGAAAAAAAAAATCTCTTTAAGCAAAGCTGATTCACTACTATTTACTAAAAGCATTTCTTTTCTTTTCTTTCATCCGAAAGTTTACACATTTCCTCTTGCCCCTCTTATGTTCACCAAACGTAAGAGTTATGCAAGAATTTAATTAAAAAAAAAATGAGGTATGAGAGAATTATTAATGATAATAATCTATACTATTATATAAAGAGATTTTCTAAAGTAACAATATTTTAGTGTCCATACTCATTTAGGTAGTTATATTTTTAAAAATAAATATAGAAAATAAATAGTAAATAATAATTATCTTTTACTATCTCATCCACTAACTATCTATTAAATTTTAATTTATATAATCATTAAATTTAATTTAAATCAAATAATAATGTATTTTAGTTATAATTTGTATGATTATCAAATTAATAATTATTAAATTAAAATAAAAATAATTAAAATGCGGTTTGACAAACATGAAATGCCCGAAAAGACGCTAACAAATCAATAATGTTTGTCGTACAACAGAAATAAGTTCAACTAGTATTTAATGTGTGTTATACATAATATAAAATGTGTGCTATATATAGCATACATATGTTTAACATATATTTTATATTATATATAATATATATTGGATACTAGTTAGATGTATTTACGTTATATATATGAAAACTATTATTGTTAATAAATTGGCTAGAATTCTGGATAAGATCCGAGGAGGTTGTGGGTTGCACATTCACTCAACCGACAAAGGTTGGGTAAAGTTCTTGAAACCACATGATGCACATCAACCAACAGCTAGCACCACCCATTTTTAATTTACCTTCCATACCCACAAAACTTGAGAACGACACTTTAGTACCATCCACAACATTCATAATAATTTAATCCTAAATTTGCAAATTGACCCATAACCTACAACTTCATCATAGGTTCAGGTGTTTGGTTTCTATTTGTATTACTATTCATAGATAATAATAACTTAATCCATGATTTGTAAATGAAACCACAACCTATGACTTCATCATAGGTTCAGGTGTTTGGTTTGTACTTGTATTTGTGTTCCATTGTTCGGCATAATTAAGTTTGATCTTAATCACATAGAAAATATTTTATTTTCTTTTCTGTTCTATTCCGAAATTCTCTAAGCTGAGTGACATTAATGTGAAACTAATATGCACCAAGGAGTAAAGACAAATGGGGAAAAACAAAAAGTATTGATCTACAACAATAATTAACCAAAATTGTAACATACTACTTTCGATCTCTTTTAAATTTTTTTATAGTTAGGGATGTTAATTAAGATAATCATAAATTTTATTAAAAATTTAAATATTAAAATTAAAATTACAATAATATTTCACTTTCATCAATTAATGTAATATATAATTACACAATGTGATATATAAAATGCATAATATTTTTACTGTTCTGATTGAAATTTTATTATATGACTATTAATACTGAAAAAAAAAATATAAAATAGAGATCATAAAACATTTAAGTATTAATAATGGCCTTAACCCCATAATAATAAATTATGTGTCAGATTTCAGAGGTTCACATGGTTCTGATATAATTCATTTAAATATTTATGGATAATGATAAAATAGAAATATATATAGTGAAGGGAATAAGAGGATGCACTTATAAACACAAACAAACACACAATAGCACAGTAAATTATAAGCAAAGAGTTATAGAAATGGAATGAATTTAAAAATGAAAACCTGTGTAGAGTTTAAAAGATGTTGGCAAATTCCTCTGCTTAATGACCCACCAAATCTCTGATTTATTAAGGCTATAAAGTCCCGGGTCTATAATTATTGGCTTCCCTCTCTTATTCCTTAAAATAAAAAGGTAATTATTAAAAATAATTAGAACTTTATGCTAAGTACATATATAAGACATAATAAAACAGAAAACTCTAATAAAGCAAGAGTGCCACTTACAGTTTCCAACCCAAGTGACTGCTATGCTGTATGAAATTTATATCCCTTGGCAACTCAGAGAATGCTTGGATCAGATCTGAGAAAAAATTCAAAGACAGTTTCATTCATATAGTTCATACCAATATTAGTCCATCATCAATATTACTCTTTCCATCTACTAAGATATGTTATTATGATGAAATTGGTTTATTGGAGAAAAAAAATTAATTTTCATGATAGAAAAAAATATTTTATACTCAATAAAAATTCAATAAAATAATAAATTCTTACTAATAACCATTTACTGCAGTAATTTTCAACCATAATTTGATATCCTTTTTATTTTCTATTTGATTGATGGTGTAAAATAATTTTATCATCTCACTGCATAGAAAATTAATTTAAAAAAACAGTGTCTAAACCAAATTTATCAGACAGTTATTAATGGATAGAGAAATAAACTAATAATGTTTATAGTATTACATAAATATGTCCAACAAATATCTAACGTGTACTATATATGATATGGGATGTGTGATATCATTTATAACACAAGTCACATTCATGTTAGACATATTTTTATTGTATCACAAACATTATTGAAAATAAACCTATACTTAAATTTCTGAAGGAAAAAAGAGAGAGTGAGAAAAAAAGGGGTTATTATCAAATTAATAGAGTAATAATTAAAAGGCACTCACCATACCATCTTGTGTTACCAAGGGATAATCAGAAGCACTAAGATTAATAAACCAATCCCAATTACAGATCCTGAGAAGCATTGCCATGGCATGTAGTGTAGTAGCAAGCATTGTTGGTCCTCTATATGTCACCAAATTGGGTTTTCCCACAACCCAAACATTCCCAACTTTACCAAAAACAGGGTCATTACCCACATACTCTGCCACTTCCCTATGTTCCACTTTTGGTGCACCATAATCCAAATGGATCAAATAGTAGTTTCCTGGATGATACAGAGCCTTCATTAGCCTCTTGAGTTTTCCAACATCTCCTTTTGATGCTGAGATCAAGTATGCAAAAGTAACTGGATATGATTTGTTGTTGTTGTTGTTGAGATTGATGTAGTGGTTAATAGAAGATGGTCTTATGGTGGAGATGGGAATTGTTAATCTAATTGGGATGAAGAAGAGAAGGAACAATATTGAGGTTACTATGAAGGAAACCATGAAGATTTTGATACCCATTTGGGTGAGAGATGAAGTGGAGATGGAAGATGGGAGAGAGAGTTTGAGTAATTAAGATGAAGAGGTAGTTCAATGATTAAACTAATATTGGGACCTTGCTTCTTGGAGGGTGAATATATATTTAGTTTCCTACTATTTTTTATAGTGATTTAATTATGTGCTGACACGTTAATTATGATTGTGTTTTCTCTCTCTTATTATCTGAAAAGTCATACAAAAAGAGTGTTCTAACTAGATGACAGTGTAAATATGACAATGTAAAATACATTTACACTATCGGTGCATCAAGATTAAACTCATATACATTTATTATTATAAAATAATATATATTATAAATTAAATAGGAATAGTGTAGTTTACATGTTTTATTTGGTGTTCTTTACTTTGAAATCAAGTCCTACATTTGTCAGTCATTTGTCGGTTGAGACTTGAAGTGGTAGATTCCATTCAAGACCTTTTCTTTAATCACTTTAAGCTAACTATGCTATTAATTCCTTGCTAGTTGCTATGTCAAAAAAGAGGTAGAAGTTCATATTCTATTGTACTTCATGCTAAGTTGAGAAGTGTTTCTTGTTTAATTTGAGATTAACATTTGAACCTTTTTGTTTGTGAACAATGTTAAATATTTTTAAATATCTAAATATTTTACTTATCATAAAATAAATAAGTTTCACTATTTTTATCATTTATTTTATTTTTCTAATTCATTCTTTCTTCATTTCTCATCTCTCATAATTCAAATATTTACATTTAAATAGATGTTAAAATATCATTTTTTTCTTTACCACAACTACAATAATGTCATTCTTTTATAATATTATTGATCACTAGTATTGTCAAGAAACTATCTCACCTAAAAGCTTAAGTTGTTAGGTTGAGGCCCATTAATGATTTTATATTCTATCACGCCCCCTCACGCAAATGCCTCTCTTGGACTTGAAGCGTGAATAATGCACGACTCATCTAGTCTTGTGCTTAATTTTTTAATTATTTTAATTTTTATGAGGATTGGGGTTTGAACCCCTGACCTCTTGGTCAGAAGGCTTTGATACCATGTCAAGAATCATCTCACCTAAAAGCTTAAGCTGTTAGGTTGAGGTTCATTAATGATTTTATATTCTATCAAGTATCAATGAATATTTTTTCCATTATAAAAATTTTCTTAAAGAAATAAGCTTCTCATCGCATCAATATCTTCATACGTAGTATTATAAATTAAATAATTAATTAAATATTTAAAAAACTCAACTAGTTACCAATTATATTATATCTCATCTTTAACTGACTTTTGGTAATTCTTTTTATTGAGGTGGTCTTACTCTCAAAATGCTAAATATTGAAACTCATATTTTGCTTTTGGTGAATCAAAAGTTTGGATAATATTTGTTCCTGGTCTTTGATAGTGGTGGTCTTTGATAGTGGGGAGTGTTTTTGGGAGTTATCAAAAGTAATTTTTTAAGTCATTTTTGGCTATCTGAAAAATAAAAATTACACAGATGATCCTCGTTTACACAGTCTCTTTTAATATTATATTTATTATGATCATTTTATATCTTGAGAGTTATTTTTACGATATTTTACCAAATATTATAATAATGACTTTTACTTATATTGAGAATAATTTTTGTACTATTTTATCAACAATAATATTTGTTGTACAACGGAAATACGTTCGACTAGTATACAACTGTGCTATTTATGATATGAAATGTGTGATATACGTACGTGTGTTATACATATAGTACACATTTCATATCATGAATAACACATATTGAATAGTAGTTTGACGTATTTCTGTTGAACGATAACTATTATTGTTTTATCAATCATTACTATTATAACTCTACAAGAGAAACTTTTGAGAGTCTAATTAGTTTAACAGTTTTTTAAAACCTATAGCTTTATGAAACTCAGTCTATCCCTTAATTTTGATCCGCCCTTGCTCTTTTGTGGAATGTAATTAATGATGTGCCTGTGTATATGGCAATTGGCAAAAAAGTTGAAGATGTCTAATGTGGTATGTGCCTCCAAATGCTTTAAGGTAGATTTTAATTTTGGGTAAATTTAGTGGAAATACAATGGTGAATTTAATATGTATTTAATAAAAATTATTAATTTCTCAGTATTTTACTAAGAAATTATACTTAAGTTAGGTGCATTAAGTTTATACAATTTGTTTTTCTTTTTTGGGTTATGATATCCTACTCAGTAAAAGCAACGTAAGAACTAATTAAGAGCAAAAGTGAAAACTTTTTTTTTCCCTTAATCGATACACTTTTCATGTAAATAGACAACATAATACAAACCAAACATTTTTCTTTTTGCGAAAACTTTTTCAAACCAATACACTTTTCAAGACAATGGACAACATAATACAACCAACCAAACATTTATTTTTGTGTGCAAATGTACACAATTGCGCATCCTTTTCCATGAGGTAATGCTTATTGTGCAAAATACATAACTAAAAAATTAAAATTAAGGGACTTTTAACCATATCAATTTGGAAGATTTAAAATTTGTGGTATGTAAATGTATGCGAATATCTATATTATCCTTTTCATTAGGTATACGAATTATGGAAATTATTAGGAGACAAGTCAAGAGTCTATACCTGATAGCTCAATATACATTGCATAATCCACATTGTGAAACTTCTGTCTTACTTAAGTTGCATATATAAAAAAAACACAAATAAAGTACCATATATTTTTGTTGTTTTTTTAATTTTAAGAGTAAACCCCAAGTTGGTACCTAGCAATTTTTGTGGTGGATAAAGTAGTCATTGACATTGAGAAATTGACAAGTAAATCTTTGACAATTTCAATTTTTGGACATCCGTTAGTCCCTAAACGGCTTCCGTTATTTCCAGGGACCAAAATGTTTTATTTATTAATTGTAAGGGACTAATAAAAGAAATTTAATAAGAATGAATCCTATAAATTATGATATGAACATTGACTCATATTTAGTCTAATTATGCATTAATTCCAAACTACATATAACTACCCTGTAAATATTAATCATCTATTTGAATGTAATATTGTAGCATGCAAGGAAGTGGAAGATGAGTGTTATGATTATCATGCAATTATTGAAAAATGATAAAGAATAGATTATGAGAAGGAGATTAGAATTAGGGATTTCTCGTTTAGATATGATAAAGAATAGATGTTATAACATAATTTATTTAGGTATAACATAATCCATTATACAGGAAGGAAACCAATCAGTAGATGCTTTCGTCACTGCCAGTTTCAATTGAAGAACACATCTTATGGAAGCCCGGACTATGAACAAAATGCACACATCCCAATCACTGCATTTGTTTGATTAAAGAGGCACATATCGGCAAAACACCACTGCGGCAAGGCAAGGTTGTGCCATAGCACGTGCGAACTCGTGCGAGGACGCCGATTGAAATCTTCCGCACACTTCGGCGACGAAGCATAGATATTGGCAGAGGTTAATCAAAAGAGGGCTTTATAGTATCACACATTGAAGGAGGCGAGGCGGCTGAGAAGAAAAATACATTCCTTTTGCGGATATTTTCTCTCCATTCGCCACAAGATGCATGCACTTGTAATGCATATAATTCGAGTATAAAAAATACTTATATTATGTGTCAATTTTTTATTTATAATTTGTGTCATTAGTGAAAATGTAATGTATTTTCTATCTGTGAGTTGTGTAATGTGTGCTATTCCTATATAAATACAATGTGTATTGTTTCTCTATTTTTATATGTGTGTCATTTATAAAAAAAATAAAGTTTGTCATTTTCACTTTTCAGCCCAAAATAATGTGTGTGATTTGTGAATATGATACTTACTTGTTTCATAGTCTTACTGATTATATCATCCATATCACCGTTTTCATTCCTCATCGTATTCTAGAGTGATGATCCAAATTATGCATAAAATAAAGGCACTGGAAATGGCAGAAGGAATAACAGTTTGTGCACAATATGGAGGTGGTCGAGATAATATCACAATGGTTGAATAAAATAATTAATTTTAAAAAAAATTGAATGTTTCATATTTTAAGAATGAAAAGAACACGGATAAGGAGATTTTGTATATTCAAACAATATTTTATAAATGCTTGTATCTTCAAACAATATTTTATAAATGCTTAAATCTTGATTTGTTACAAAATGGAACCAACATTGATATTTTCCTAAAATATTGTAATCAGTTAAGCATAATATTAGGGATTTGTCATACGCATGTTTCATTTTTCTTTATATTTATTTTTAAAAATTGGACCACATTGGCGTACAAAATATGTTGGATACAAAATTGAATGTATTTGTGCTATACCAGAATCATTTCATCCTATTTTCGATTTACAATGAGATTTTTTAAATTTAAAATTGGTAATGATTTGCCATGAAGCTGAATCAGTGCTCAAATAAGGATTTCTTGGCAACAACTTTTCTCATCAAGAGAGGATCGATGAAGATAAAAAGCCATTAAGAAAATAATAATGAATTAGTGAGTCTTATTTATTTTATGAGTAGGTATACGACTGTATGAAAACTTGAATTGCATGCGTAATATTTCTCAAAATAAAATAATGATTTGCTTGTGTTGCAAGTGTTATTAAACAAGACTTGAGTCATTACCTTAAGGTTTCTTGGACTTGGAAATTGAGAGTTTTCATTTGGGTTTGATCAAGAAATAAAATCCAAGAAATTTGTAGTGCATTATTTCAAGTAGTATATACTAATAAGCCTTCCACATCCACAGGCCAAGCATACAAGTTCAAAAACACAGGCTCCCATTATAAGAACCCCATCAATTAAGGTCTTGAAGCACTCTATCTATTTGTTCCTTTAATCAATTCCTCATTTATAACCTTCTTTTTTTTTTTTTTCCCCTGTAACCCCTTTGGCTTCATTTTCTTCTTTTACTCTTCTTTTCATCATAACAAGCTTCTTTAGTGTTTGTTCAATGAGTTTGACTACATATACATCAATGATATCTATTCTCTATATATTCATAGTATAAAAGGCTGACGTGACATGAAATCCGATGCGCGCATAATGTTCGTGCAGAAATCATTTTCACATATTTGTATTTTTTGTGTGTGCATTTATGTATGTTAGGTGTGTGCATTTTTGTATGTGCCACTGAGTATGTTTGATTGTGCATTTCGTTACGTTTAGTGTGTGCAATATGATATGTTAGATGTGTGAAATTAGGTCTTTCAAGTAAAAAAATTAAATTATTGTGTTTCATTCTAAGTCATAAATTTTTTAACATAACCCACCATTTTTTTCTTTTTTCATATTTAATTTGATTTTATTATATATTTTTCAATATATTTTCTCTTTATGATATTAAATACTTCAAAATAAAAAAAAAGGATTTGAAATGTTAGCAATTAGTTATCTCTTTGATTAAAAAAAACTATAGTTTTGCACACACCAAATATAATGAAATGAACACACCAAAACATACAGAATGTGCACACCAAAACATACATAATGCACACACCAAATATTCATAATTGCAAATACTAAAACATATAGAAATGCACACAAAAAATACAAAAGTGCATAGTGAAAAATGTTTCTACATTAAAAGTACATGCATTGATTTCTATGTCACGTCGGTATTTTTTTCTATATCTATATTTATGTATCGATTTGTACTCAGCTTGAAACAAACACTATTTTACAACAATTGTTAGTAAAATCCATAAAAAATTTGCACGGACTAAATAATATTAGTTCCCCCACACAACCTACATGGTCATAATTATTGAATTAAATAGCAATAAAGATGCTTAACATCATACAATTATACAATTGCATATTAATAATCATACAAGAAAGTGTATCCTTTTTTTATTATTCACTTCATTTTAAAATAATAGTTATTTAAGGTTTAAAAATATAGTTTATATTGATTGTCACTTGTATATTTTCAATATATATTTAATAATGGTATACTAATTTTATTCGTAATATAATTTGTTTGAAAAATGTGTCAGTGGAATTGTAAAGAATAATATAGTCATTTTAATGTATCTTTTAGAGTCCGTTTGGATTACAGTGCTTCTGACTTTTTTTTAACTTCTGACTTATCAGAAGTTACTCTATCATGTTTGGCGATATAACTTATGACTTCTCTAGAAGTTATTTCAGTGCTTTTGAAGAAGTCAGAATATTTGACTTCTCTATAAGTACTTTTCAAAATAATTGAAATAATTTTTTTTGTTATTTTATATCCACATACAAAATAATTTATTCATAAGTTACTTCTTAGAAGTTACTTTTATATAAGGACTTAAACAAGTTGTTTACTCAAACTGGCCCTTAGACAAATCAAAATTATTCATATATTTTTTTAATATTCGTACATAAATTTTAAAAACATTATTATTTATAATGGAGGAAATAATATACAAAAATTTAGAATGTCACGCCATGTTTATCACCCCATATATAGGCACATATGGTGTTACAAGCCTATTATGATTATTTTATGCCAACTCTGGATATATTAAAAAGTTCTAAACCTTTTCAAAAATATTTTTCACTTACTTATGTATAAACTTTTTAATCGATAAAAGTAAATTTGAACATTAAAAGAGACACACACATATATATATAATTAAACAATAATGCTAAGTGGACCATGAAAAACCAGCCCATACAGCAATGAACCTATTTTAATTTTGGTTTTGGCCCAAATAATCATTGAGATTGTAATGAGCTGAGTAATTATGGCCTAAAATCTCATTTATTGGCTGGTTGGACTAATTTTGTATTGTTCATTTAGTATCACCCATAATTAAAATGTCTTTTATTGTGTAAAACAGGTGCTTAAATATTTAACTGTTAGATGAAAATTAGTTAGTACAGTTGAACTGAACAAACAAGCTCCACCATTAAGAAAAGCCGTTTCCTTTACACTTCACTTTATTTTTTGTAGGGACAATTTTAGGGCACAATAAAAAAAAAATCAAAATAGCTAATAGACTATGCATAACATATAATACGTAATAATCACAACGTATATTACATATTATGCACATCATATATGATATGTTGTGCATAACATATATCACATGTTGCAACATCGTCTTTCTTTACAACATATGATAATGTTGTGCATAATATGTGATATATGTTATATGCAAGATGTAATATATGTTGTGCACATTATATAATACTTATTATATATAATATATTGATTGTTTTGACTATTTTTTCATTGTACATATAGCAATGATTTTTTTAAAAATTTTATTTTCTAAAGCACCAACATTTTTTTTCCCGTGAAATCACGTGAAATTGCCACGTCAACATAACAGTAACTATTACAACTACTACTCCACTCTTATCTAACTCAGACTATAGTTGGAAAAATTATTCAATTGAGAGAAGAACAATGTATTGCAAGTGTGAAATGTGTTCATTGATTCAAATTTCAAGGGAAATTAAACAAATACTTGAGTCATTATTGTTAAGGTAATAAGGTTTCTGAGACAGAAATTGAAAGGTTTTTTTGTTCAATTGGGTTTTTTGGTCAACCGTGGGGACCAAGAAAGTGAAAGAAAATCAAAGAAATTCTTTGTCGATTGGAATTCTGAATTGGACAAAGCCAAGTGGCCATGCATGCTAATCAGTTAAACTACTTGTGATACCACAAAGATCAATACAAGTTCGACAACACAGGTTCTTTTCCATTCAAAGACCCTCATCAAGGTTTTCTATCTCTTTGTTCCTTTAATCCTTTCTTCCCTTCTCAAGTATATTTCCTTTTTGTTTTTATTTTTGTTCTTCTCTATAACCCCTTTTGATTCATGTCTTCACCAACAAGCTCAGGTTCAACAACACAGGCTTTTCCATTCATAAACCACCATCAAGGTATTTTATTTTAAAAATCTCTATCTCTTTGTTCTTTTAATTCATTCTTAATTCTCTTACATGCTTTTGTGTTTTCTGTATAACCCCTTTTGCTTCATTTCTTCTTCTTTTAATTAATGTTCCTTCACCAACAAGCTATCTTCTCTGCTTTGTTGCCGACACATCCATTTCTTTTATTACTCTTCCCAATTGCTTAATATAAAACCTTTCTCATAGTTAAACTAAATCCACTGCAATTTGTTATTTGTATATAGCTTCTTCTTGAGGGGGGAAAGGAAAAAAGTCAACTTGATCTTTTCTGGTGCAGGCACAAGATTCAAGCTTTCCAGAGAAGAACAAAAGTGGCGGCACAAATTGTAACAAGGATCTTCGGGATCCTATTCTACCTGCACTTGATCCTAGTTTCCGGCTTTGTTGTTTTACTAACCATCTATGGCCTTATCTCCAACACTCACACCCACTATTTCCACCCTCTGAAGTGGTATACTCCACTTCTAGCTTCAACGGGATGCGGCGGAATCCTTGGTTTTGCGTGGCAATGGATCACTGCCGGCAACCCCAGAACCGCTATAAAGGCTGCATTTTGGTTGAGTCCCCTTCTAACAATTGCAATGGGGATCATGTTTGTGTATATTGGCACCATGGGAAGTCTTGTAATTGGAGTAGCTTCTTTGGTTTTTGCATTGATTCAATCCCTCTATGGTTGTTGGATCAGTCCCAGATTCGATTATGCTGCTAGAGTCTTGTCAGATTCAGTAGCTAATCCTCCTCCTAAGACCAAAGTGTTGGCACTGACATCGATCATTACCAGTATCTTCTTTTGTTGTTTTCTGGTATCTGGGATTGGAGGAGCTAGGGCTCTTGAGAACAAAATCAACCTAGCTCCAATTTTCATCTTGGTGATCCTGCTGAGCATGGCATGGACCATGTACTTCCTCAAGAATGCAATGATAGTCGCGATTTCGAGGGTCCAATACATGCATTTCGCAGGAGGGGATCACATGAAAACAGGCAAGGCATTCGGCGACACGATCAAGTACTTGACTGGGAGCGTTTCCCTAGGCTCCATACTCACCCCCATCATCGGGCTCTTCTGTAGTTTAGTGCGCTTAACAAATCAAGTCGGAGACTCAGGCGAGTTCATGTGTTCATGTGTTGATTGCTACATGGGGATTGCAAGCATTCTTGTGAACTATGGGAACAGATGGGGTTTTGTGCATGTTGGGGTTCATAACAAGGGGTTTGTGAGGGCATCTTATGATACTTGGGAGATGTTCAATAGAGTTGGAATGAAGGAGCTTATAGATTTGGATCTTACTGGTGCATTCTGTTTCCTCAGTGGTGTCGGAGTAGGTGCAATCTCTAGTCTAGTGAGTGGAATTTGGTGCCTTGTAATTCATAAGAGCTATGCCATTGAAGAGTCTGTTTATGGTTTCTTGATTGGCTATTTCATGGTAAGAACATAAAACTTGCTCTCATCAATATTTTTCAGTATTACTGATATACTAACTTACGGTAACAAAGTTTTGTGTTTTGTATTTGGTGCAGTGTCGTTTGGCTTTGGCATGGCCACAAGCATGTGTTTCAGCCTACTATGTTGCCTATGCAGAGAATCCACAAAGCACTCAGTTTCCATCAACCATTCCAATGCGCTTAGAGCAGATTCATAGATCTCAAGCTGTGCAATTGTTCTGAGCTCATAATTTTTTCAGCTGAAGGAAAGTAAAATCCAATATAGAATGATGTTGATGACTTAGTTGTGTAAAATTTTTTGTTTGTGTTGTACATAATGATTCATTTTGATGTATTCATTAATTTTGACAGAAGTTGCAAATGATGGTTCCTTTATTCCATATACATGAATATAGATAACTACATACAATGATACAATTGATATTGGTTTGGTGATCATAGATGATGGAATACAATTGAGGGAAGAATACCTCATATCATGTTATAAAATAATCAGTGCACTACAGATTGAAGCAATAATTGGTACTGTTTTTAGTTAATAACTTTGATAAAGTATCATCCTAACTTATTCTACAAATTCAAGGGTCACTAGTTCATAGGAAAATTTTCCTAAACGAAACAAATCAGCCACATATTATAACTCTCATGTAAATATGATGTAATATCTTGCAACCAATGAGAATACTTCGGTAGAAGCCTAAATTCCAGTCATAGGTGACTCATTGATTTACAAAAAGAATAATTATGACTTATTAGCAATACCAAGCAAATTCATATATGGTGGTATAATGAAAATAATACAAAAAAGTCTACCTTAGTTCATTTGGGTCCCAGATGACCTCGTCCCCCACATTCTGTACACAAGATATTACCAGTTCCCCCGCAACCTACATGGTCAATTATCAAATTGGAAAAAGAAAAAAGTCAGCAATAAAGATGCTCAACATCATAAAATTAGACATTAATCAATAGTCATCATTCAAGTGCTATAAAACAAACTTATTTTGATTATGTTATACCAACAGGTTTATATATTAAAAAGTTCTAAACCTTTTCAAAATTGTTTAACAAAAAGTCAATGCAAATGGCCAAGCCCCTATTGTTCATCTAGCACCAATAAAATCAAAGCCTTAACATTAAACCGAAATAGGCCGCCCACAAAATCGAGAAGTTGCATCATGAAACTGCTTTTAGACATAAATGACAACTCAGTACCAAATACAAGATGCTGCAAATACAGTTTAAAGTTTAAACACAAGCAGGGTATGAGGATTCCACAGCAAACACATCCATGTATACGTATGTTTTCACAAGAAAGGGAACATACCTAAGCAACGAACTTTAACAATTATGCCCTGACTTTCCAATATGGAATCGACGTATAGGCCAGAACCAGCACAAGTAGCGCAAAGCACAGCTCCTTTAGCTTGGCAATCACTGCATCGAGGATTGTTACCAATAGCTTTCTCAGACAAAGATAGGCCAATGGGCTTCTCAATTATTTCTTCTGTTATAGCCTTATCATAGCAAAATAGAGATTCAAGATTACTTTTGCGTCTGTTCTCTTCTGCTCTTAAACTTGACACTGACTGAAACATAAGGAAATAGTTAGATGTGAAATCCAATAAGCACAGACCAAAGTACCATAATTCTGTAAAAGTAAGTAGTTTGAAAAAAAAAAAAACTCCCCAAAATTGATCAAAATACATCAAAAGAAACACAGCTCCTGTAATACCTCATCAGAAAACATACCTAGACTGTAAGATTTGTGGATGTATGATTATCAATTTTTTACTCTAAGTTAGTATTAGAATGCTCCTTGCTAAATATTTTCTCCTAAATTGTAACTTCCTATTTAATTCCTAACTTGATTATTTAACTAGGTCTTGATAATCTTGATGAAAATAAAACACCAACCGAAGACTTTTTTAAAAAAGATGATCCTCCTCTTCCCCTAAAACAACTTGAGCAAATGGTAGGGTAGGTAATTAAATTAACTTCAACTGAAATTGAAAGATTTTCAAAAAAATTAGAACACCACAGACATCCTCAAGGAAATCTGGAAATGTAGATCATTATAATATTCTTTATAAATTCTAAGCAGTCACAATCAAAACTAACCAAGGTATCAAATGATGAGTAGTATGCAACATGCTGAATACTTAAGGTTCGATCCAAAACACCCCAAGTTATCACTCTTGGCTTTCTTATTGTGCAATAATTAGCATGGCAGTACAGAAATAATTTCATCTAATTTGTGATTACCTCAATATCAATGTACAATATTAATATATCCTTCCATTTACCTTTCTCATCATTTATGGAAAACAAACTCTGATTCAACAGCACATAAACATATGTCTGTCATGTGTGTGTGTGTGTTTGTGTGAATTTGTTTTGTTAGAACTTTTGCATCCAATTATCAGTCAAATGCACTTTAGCGAAACCAAAATAAATGTTAGAAATGGAACAATTCATGTGCCTTCACCTAACAGCTTAAGCTTTTTGAGAGTGATGGTTCTTTAAAATGATGATCTAGTAGAAGAAAGCTGAAAAACTAACTTCAGCTCACGCAATTTCTACCACTTAAACCCCTCCTTTATACTTCCACTAAGTTAAGGAGCACTTTTCAGGGATAAATTAGTATCCAATAGGGCTTAGAAAAATGAGCTTTGCTAACAAATATCTATTTGCTATCTTGGATTTCTCTGGTTTTAAAGACAGCTTCAAGATGAAATGAAAACTATATTTTGATTTCAGACACAGAAAAACCAATTAACTTTCATTGATTTTTGTGTATCTGAAACTATATTTAGTGTTATACTATAACTATTCTATTTCATATATTGTACTTTTATTCCTCTGTATTAATGTTAGCAAAAGATAGTGCTGATGAACAATAGTTGAGTCAGTAGCAGTTAATTAGTTGTACCTACTACCTATTCGTGATTTCTGTTAGTTAGTTAGTTACCAGATGATGTGACAATCTTAGCACCCATACATCATCTATACAGATTATCATTCCTCAAACTCTCTTTCTCAACTTTCTTTCTCTTTCTATCATTTTCCTTTCATTTTCTAGTCAATAACAGAATTCTAGTATTCATGAATTCTGCAAGTCTGGTTGATTGAATGACTTCTTAAATCTCAAAATACAATATAAACAGAAAAGAATCTTTCTCAAAGTAGAAACATGTCAAGATCATAATACAACTTGCAATCAACATGATAAACACTTAAACATAAAGCTTACAATATGGCAAATTCATAAAATAAATCTGGAAAGTAAAAGGAAATTTAAAAAACTAAAAAAGAATATTATCAACTGCACCAAACAAAACAAGAAGAAGGAGCTTCCCATTATTAAAAAAATCTACTGCCTCATGAAATGCAGCAAGGGTTAATTCAACAAACTTTGTTCTATCCTAATTCCTAAAGACATCCTTAAAATAAAATAAAATATAATATAAATAAACAAAAATATGACAGTAATCATGAAAATCATTTTTTGACCATTCCAATAGCTCATAGGTTACTGTCATATTTTTGTTTATTTATATTTTTAGGTTACATGAATCACAAAATTTCACACTACATTAAAATAGTTACCTTTTTTCCCCGTAAAAATTGTAACAAAAAACAAAAATGCATCCAAAATAAACACAATAAAAATTAAAAAATGACTAACCCCATTTGAGGAGCAGCTAGAAACAGAGGCATTGTGGGAAACGGAATGGATTTTTCTGGCCGCGAAGCTTCCTCTGAAATTGGACCCAAATTTGCTAAGATCATTCTTATTGGGACTCGAAACCTTCACCGCCGAAGCGTTGGCGAAAAGTACCATTGTTGAAGACGCCATTTGCAGCGTTGTTGCTGAACCCATCGATGCACAGTGATTGATTATATGAACATGCACAGCTCCAAATTCCTCACGCAACTACTTTACTTCCTCGGACACATCGATTGTTTCTCAAAACAACTGTGTTGTATTGTGGTTTGGTCCTCGTTGTGCACGACGAAGATCGATTGGTCGTGGATCTGCATTCTCCACCCAAATTATTAGTCAGAGTTCTTGAACAGAGCCCATTATGAAAGTGGGCTGTTGAACCCACTTGACGATAAATCATATCGGGTTCATGGTGTAACCAAACGAATGACCAAACCAACTTGGGTTGGAGGTACATTCCCGCCTTGTGTAGGCAAGGGTCGGAGGTTCGATCCCCGCCCTGTGTATGAAAGCAATTTATTGGCCAGCGACAACCCTTAAATGGAGCTCAGATCCGCGACGAATTAGTCTTTAACCTTCCGGGTGGGGAATACTGTGAAAAAAAAAAACAAAAAATGACCAAGGGGGTTTGGTTCGAGTGATATACCACCCGGAACAAAAAAAAATCAATAATATTTTAATAATGCTAAGTGGACAATGAAAAATCAGCTCGTATAGCCAATGGACCTATTTTGGCTTTGGTTTTGGCCCAAATAATCATTGAGATTGTAATGAGCTGAGTAATTATGGCCCAAAATTTCATTTATGGACTAGTTTGGCTGATTTTGTATTGTTCATTTAGCATCACCCAAATACTTTGTGTACACCACTTTGATGAGTCATCACTTTTAAAAGTAAAAAAAAAAAAAGACAAAACATCCAAATTAGTCCCTGCAAAACTTCTTAGCGGACAAAGTAGTCCCTCCAGAATAAAAAATTCAAAATACATCCCTCCAAAATTAAAACGCCGGACAAATTGGTCCCTCAAGAAAAAATTAGACAAATTAGTCCCTCAAGATTCATGGAAATGGTCAAATTAGTCCCTACTAATTAAAGATTTTGGACAAATTAATCCTCCTATTATAGGGACCAATTTGATCATTTTCATAAATCTTGAGGGACTAATTTGTCTAATTTTTTCTTGAGGGACCAATTTGTCCGACATTTTAATTTTGGAGGGATGCATTTTGAATTTTTGATTCTAGAGAGACTACTTTGTCCGATATGAAATTTTGCAGGGACTAATTTGGGTGTTTTGTCAAAAAAAAAAACAATCAAAACAAATAAAAAAATCACTCAAATAAACAAAAAAATCAATCAAATAATAAAAAAAGTAATTTTAATAACAACTACAAATCAACTAAATAATGTATTTTATTTATTTTGTGTTAATGTGTATTATTTAGTGATAATTTAATGATAAATGTGCTACCTTTAAGAGAAAAATAATATATTTTATGCTATTTTTCTATTTTTGTAATATTTATAGTGAATTTATTTGATTATTTAGTGAATTTTTAACTGTCATAGTTAAGGTTATCCTTTTATAGTTTGTTTGAATTTTTTATTTATTTGAGTGAGTTTTTTTACTTATTTGGTTGTGTTGTTTTTACTTATGAAAGTGGTGGTTGAGGATGATTGATAAATGTAGTGTACAAATAATATTATTGAAAAAAATTAGTTGAAAGTCGGGACGAAACTCTAGATATCATGTACAACAAAACAAATATAAAATATAAAAATAAAAGCCTATCGCTTCATATCATAGTTGCTTGTTGATAAAGGTCGTTCACAATGATTTGATTACATTGTCATTTAATTATTTTTATTTTTTTATATAATTTAATTTATATACATTCTCATTGAGAAAATAATTTTATGGGCAATGTTAAGTGTACACCATTATTTCAGCCATTGCAAGGTCCAAAATATCAATACCCAATATATTAATCTTAATACCCATTGAAAGCAGCAAATCATATTGAGAGAGTTCAGATTTGGATTTTTAAATTAGGGTTTAAAACAAGGGGATAACAAGGAGATTATGGGGAAGATGAACAAAATGATGTCGTTGAGTGTGTTTTAGTAGAGACTGATTTGTCCCTTCTTAAGTTTTTTTTGATGACGTGGAAGATAACGGAAATATGACACATTTAACTATCCACGTAGGATCTCACCGTTAGTCATTAACGTGAGAGTTCACGGAGGGACGGATATGTCTAACGGAATACGAGTTCAGGAACTGCGGGACTAATAAAATTTTTTCAGGGACCGATGTGGATCCTTTAAAAAAATCCAGGGACAGACTTGGGTATTTACTCTAAAATTAATAACTACAAATTGTAACATTTCAGCTACAAAAGTTTATAGCTACACGTTTAATGATCGATTGCTATGGATTAGCTAGGACAAAATTTGTAGCTAATTTATTATTAAACGTTAGCGAGGAATTACCTACAAAATACGTTCTTAGCTAACATCATGAGTGAAAAAGTGTGGCTAATTGGACGTTAGGTCCTAGCTAAGTAGTGCCAAATTCTCATGTCATGCTTTATTTGACTATACGTTTTTAAGATCGTCGCTATTTCGTAGTTAATTCATAGGTGATCAGCGAGAAATTAGCGACGAGAAAATTTCCTCAATATTTAGCTATTTCGGCAAATTCTTGTATAATCCAACTAGAATAAATTACTCAATGCAGTAATTTTTTATGAGTTAATTCAATTATGCTACTATTAATCTATTATAATCTAACTAAAAAATATATTTTAATCCAACTATCACAAATAACTAAATGTAATAATTTTTTAATGAGTTAATCCAACTATACTAATATTATAATTTAATTAGAAAATATATTTTAATCCAACTAAAATAAATAACTAAAAAATATACTTTTGTTTAATCATTTTTTCTCTTTGTTTTTAAAATATCAGTTGAATTAATTCAAAACACATTAACCGGATTAATTCAACTCATGAGTTGGATTAGTTCTATTTTAATTTTTTTTAAAAGCTAAAAGAAGTAGCTTGAGAAGGGAAAAAAATATGTATATTGAAAAGTAGATGGAGAAACAAAAGAAAAAGAGGAGTTATAATTAGAAAAAGAAGTAACAAGATATTGTGAGGCAGAGAAAAAGAAGAAGCAACAATGAACCCCTAGGAGCATGTGAACAAAGAGAAGAAGAAAGAAAGAAATGAAAAAAAAATAACGAATCTATGCTGAAATAGAGAGAAAATGTAAGTAAAGAAAAGAAGAAGAATCATGTATTTTAAAAGAGAGAAAGAAAATAAAGCACGTAAAATAAAATAATCTTATAACTGAATTTTTAAGTATTGATATACTAATATACAATAATATTAGACGTACAACAAAAATACGTCCAACTTGTATCCAACGTGTGTTATTCATGTTACAGGATGTGTGCATATAGCACACATCCTGTAATATAAATAGCACACGTTGGATACAAGTTGAATTATTTCTGTTGCACGTCAAACATTATTGTACTAATATATATTGTATTTTGCTATTAAAGTACGGAGGGACCGATAGGGGCGGAACTTCTTATATCTTGAGGGGGCCAAAAAATTATTTTCTTTTAAATTATTTATTTTATTAATTTGGCCCTCTAAAATTTTTATTTAAATTATTTATATCAACATTATAATTAATTAGATATTAAAAATTATGATAGATATTATAATATATCATATGTAAGTATATATGTGTATATTTTCTTTAATTTTGATGGTAAAGTATTATTTTTTTCATATGCAATAATGTTTACTAAGTTTTTTTTTAAGAATAAACAAAAATATTGATATTTTATTAAGTACTTAATAAAATTTATGGGTACCGATAATCATAGTTATCATGTGAATATAAAAAATCTTATGTTCCATTTTAAAATTCATTAATTAAGAAAAAATAAAAATATTAAATATGTATTATTATTTTTTTTAGAAAATGAGTTACTAAATTTTAGCCCCTCCTGAAATTAGGGTCTAGGTCCACCCTTGGAGACTACTGATTAAACAATGTAAAAAAATATTTCTCATAATTTATATATACATTCAACCTTATACTATCGAATTAATAAAAATTTGAAGTGTTTGCTTACTTTAAAACTCTTATAAATAAATTATTGAATGAAAATATAATTTTTTATATTATTCTTTTATTGCATGCACCAAAGACTACTAACATCCAATTGCAGAATTTATCCTATGGTTTTGTTTAGCTCCCTAGCTTTATGCGTTTTCCCTCTTGCTTTTTTGTTGTTGTCTTCTGAACCACTCAATTTTCATTTATTGAAATAAATATCTATTTCTGTTGGAAAAAAATCCTTATCATAAACTTCGCTTTTGATTCCTTACTTCAATTCAACACAAGAAAATGAAAGAGAAACGAAAAAAGGGTTCAAACTTCAAACTTCATTACACGATAGCGAACGCGGAATGGTAAAGCAGGAAGGGAATTTAGTACTACGCGGAATGGTGGCTCAAGATTATAGATTATAATTAAAAAAAATATATATTATTTTAACATTCATTTTTCATATTGACATCCATTTTTATTATTATTTTCTATTTTTATTATTATTGGATTTTAATATGGTTTTACTATAATATTCAATCTTCTTTTTTTATTATTGATTCTAATGAAGATTTTATAAACATCCAAATTTTATATACCTATATAGCACCACTCATAATTAAAATAGCCCTATTATCTTCCAAAAGTAAAATTTTTGAATAATTTAATACTTTAAAAATTGAAAATTTAGGATAAATTAAAAAATTATATTATCCTAAATATTTCATTTTAAAAGATCATATTTTTAATTTTGTATCTTGAAATGCTATTTTGTAATCATTTTTATCGCTTAAAAATTGTATTAACCAATCTTAATTAATCTTGAGAGAACAAATCATGAGATAACTTACCAAAAAAAAAAATCATGAGAGTATTTACTATTAATTAATCAATCTAATCGTACATTAGATCAGTGCCGACTTGGTGAACACTAGACTTTTGTCTATCGCTTTTTAATTTAATTTAATTTTTTATCTTTAAATTTGGAGGGATATATTCACTTTTAGATATTGAGATGGTATTCATCTGTTCCCTTCTACCTTATGTGATTGTGACGGGTGAACATAAGTTAAAGTAGTTTTTTATTTTATTTTCTATTTAGGGTTAGTTCAATTTGGAGTGCATGACCAGCATTGCGCATTTGCGCGTTGTTCCTATAATTATTACTAAAAACACATCGACTCACGTTACCTTATACGTAGGCAGTACATCTCATTTTATCTTCTTCTAACTTTAGTTTTTCTTATAGGTAAGGGAATATAAGCATTATAATGTAAATTCGAGTTGAATTTATGATGAATTCTACATTTGAAAATATATTAAGGATCTAATTTTCATCCACTAACATTTTTACACAGTCATTCAATTATATACTATCACGTTAGTCATGATTGTATTTTTTCTTTCCTACTACCTAAAAAATAATCATACAAATGAAGTATTTTTATTGAACGATAGTATAAAATATATTTACTTAGTGCATCAAAATTAAACTCATATTATTATTATTATAATTTTTAATTAAATCATAAATAATTAATATATTATCATTTATAAAATTTATTATAAACCTCTCAATGTTAGACAAAGGGGATATTGTTTCACCTTTATGAGGATAAAAGTCAAAGATTCAATTTCCTTTTAAATAAATGATGTTGGCACATTTTATATAATAATATATTCGATGCATCAATACTTTGTAAAGCAATAATATATAGTATTATGTCATGGTATTTTAATTTTGAGGATATTGATTAAGAAAGTTAAATAAGGTAAGTTCTAAAATGTTTTGTAATAGTGAGTGAAAAATAATTCGGATTGTTTCAACCAAAATTGCAACCTACCTTTTTATATTTTCAACTAACATGAAGGTAACTCAAAAGTAAAAAATAGTTGTTTTGAGGCAAACTGAGTTTTAAATAAAAAATCAAGTCACGTTCATTCTGCTTAACACATCCAAATCATTTTCACGGCTTTCAAAAAACTTCAAACGGAAGTTTAGAAAATCAAACGTGAAAACAAACATGCTCTAAATGAATGAATGAATCTTGAATGACAATGAGGAATGATGCAAACATCGAGTTTCCAGAAAATGAAAAAGATTGGAAAAAAGAGGTGAAAGCGACAAAAAGGATAATAATATAAAAAAAAAAAAAAAGAGATATTACCAAAGTTGTCCATGGAGGTTGTCATGAATGAATGAGTGACACAAACCTGACAAGAAAGGTTGGTTTGAGATGGACCTTCCCATCAATCTTGTTCATGCTCTGTCTATTTATTCATTCATTTTTTCACACATTATTGATGTATTTCACAATTCAATCAATATCTTCAATAAATTTAATTTTAATACATATACAATATCAAAAGTATTATACTTCACAAGTAGTTTTTTTATTTTTAATTTAATTTAATAATAATATAAATTAAAATTAAATAGATAAATAGTAGAAAAATAATAATAATTTTTTTATTTTTTATTTTTATATTTTTTTTATATGGATATAAAAAATAATTATCTTTTAGAATCTCTTTTATATAATAATATAGATATATTATTAATATAAAATAATTTTATAATAATATTTAATTAGATGTTATTAGATAAATTTTATTATTGATTTTCTCATTTCACTATTAAAAAAGAAATCCACGATAATAAATTTCAAATCGGATTAATCAATCCCTAATAACAGGGATTGAATACTGATTATTTAAAAAGAAAAGAGGGAATAATATATTACTATAACAGTGAGAAAATGAGATATTAAATTAAGAATTTATTTTTTATTCAATCATGTATAACTTTTTACACATTTATCAATCATGTATTGTTACGTTAGTTATAATTATATTTTCTTTTTTATTATCTAAAAAATTATATAAATAAAATGTTTTGATTGAATAACAATGTATTAAAATTAAACTCTTAAATTAATCTCAATTAAATAAAATTAGTAGTATAATCTAATGTTAGTATAAACGTGAAATACAAAAGTTGAATAAGATTGAAAAGCTTTCTCCTATCGGTGTTTAATTCCTCAGCACCATGATGAATTTCAAGTCCTGTTTCCATTGACACGTGTTGATGATCCCTTTTTGCTTTTCCACTTCACACACTATGACTAATGACTAATGACTATATACCCTTCAAATCTGAAATGAAAACTGCCATGATTCCAAAGAGTCCACACCACACCACACACAAGTCGTGTGTGGCGAATACTCATGCTGTTTGGTTTCATGTCTCTCTCAAAAATGCTACCTTTAATCTTCAAAACATCTCATACAAATATTAAATCCTAATTGCTTATGCTTTTGCCAAATCCTATCTACCCTATACCTCTCTGTTTCAATCTCTTCTCTGTTTGCAGCACAAACCAACTCATCCAAATCCGAGTTCAAAAGATAAGAAAGAAAGAAAGAAATATCAAATATTCATTAGGCAGCCAAATTTGGAGTTTGAGGTTGGTTCTATTTATTCCATATCATTCCTTGTTATCTTTGTAATTTATTATTATTATTTTTTTACTTTCTTCCCATGAGATTCTGAAATCTTGTGATTCTTACCACATAAGGGGTTTTATAACTTTTCTTAATCACCAAGTTTCCATCTTTATGTGATTATGCAAATTGGGTGGGTCTAGTTTCTTCTGTTAACCTCTTAAAAATCTCAAAAAAAGAAAAAAAATGGCTAACACTGCAATTTCTGTGTCAAGACCAATGGGTTTCACTTTCACCTTGTTCCTCAACACCTCTTTCCTCATAGTGTTCTGTGCTTTCCTTTCTATTCATTTCCACTCCTCAGAACATGTTTCTCTGACCAAACACTTTTCATATGGTGGAGCTAGTATTGAGAAAGATTGCAAGGATTTCCATAGCTTAAGTGATTACAGAGAAAAGTGCTTGTACCTTAAATCCAATGACCCTTGTGTCACACAGGGCTATATTGATTACCTTTACCTTTTCTACTGCAAATTTGGGGAATCCCCTTTATTGGGTCATACCCTTTTGTTCCTTTGGTTATTGGTGTTGTTCTATTTGCTGGCAAATACAGCTTCTGAGTACTTTTGCCCTTCCCTTGAAAACCTTTCCAAATTGCTGAGGCTGTCACCTACAATTGCAGGGGTTACCCTTCTTTCACTTGGCAATGGTGCCAGTGATGTTTTTGCAACCCTTGTGTCCTTCAATGGAAGTGCCACCCGTGACATTGGCTTCAACACTGTCCTTGGTGGTGCTTCCTTTGTGTCCTGTGTTGTGGTTGGAATAGTTAGCATCTCGATTCGCCATAGGCGAATTCAGGTTAAGAAGTCTGCACTCATAAGGGATGTTTGTTTCCTTCTATTTGTTCTTGTGTGCTTGTTTGCCATTCTGATCGCCGGCGAGATCAATGTTCTTGGGGCAATTAGTTTCTGTATGATGTATGTGGTGTATGTGACAATTGTTTATATTTCGCCGGCACGGTGGAAGGGTGTCTGTGGAGATGCTGATGCTGATGGCGATGGCGAATCGAGTAATGGCAGTAGTGATTTGGATGTGCCTCTTCTCAATGGAATGGAGAAAGGACTAATTCCTTGTGCTGAAAATGGTACTCAAGAATGTGGCTATAGCATTGAGAAGAATTGTTGCTGTCAGAAATCTACAATTTGTGGTATGTCACCATGTTTTGTCTTGGAATTGCCCCTTTACTTGCCAAGGAGATTGACAATTCCTGTTGTTTGTGAAGAGAAATGGTCAAAACCATATGCTGTTTCTTCAGCCATGTTAGCTCCATTACTATTGTCTTCATTATGGATCCCCGGCGACGAAGAAAGTTCCTCCAATTCAAGCCTCATAGTTTATGGAATTGGACTTGTGCTTGGAATCATACTAGGCATAACTGCATTTCTCACGACCGAGGCCTCGAATCCGCCGAGGAAGTACTTGTTCCCATGGCTAGTAGGAGGGTTTGTGATGAGTGTGACATGGAGCTACATTTCAGCTCAGGAATTGGTGGGTTTGTTGGTTTCACTTGGCTACATAAGTGGAGTTAGTCCTTCAATTCTAGGGCTAACAGTCCTAGCATGGGGTAATTCACTTAGTGACTTAGTCACAAATTTGACAATGGCCTTACATGATGGAACAGAAGGTGCACAAATTGCAATTTCAGGGTGCTATGCTGGCCCTATATTCAACACAGTGGTTGGATTAGGGTTATCACTTGCATGCTCAACTTGGTCTGAATACCCTTCCTCTGTTGTGATCCCTAGAGATCCATATCTTTGGGAGACATTGGCACTTTTGGTTGTTGGGTTGATTTGGGCACTTGTGGTCTTGTTAAGAAGAGATATGAGGCTTGATGCAACCTTAGGAGGAGGCCTTTTGGTTATTTACTTCATTTCTCTTTTTCTCAGGCTTATTCAGACATTAGGGTCTCATCAATTTCAGAATATGGTAGGGTTGGTGTTCAGAAGATGATGGGAAATATCAGAAATTTTTCATCAAGATTTGCATAGCTACTAGCTATTAGTAACTGACATTGTTTCCTATAAAGGAATTATAGTATGCAAAAGTTTTAGGTAGGTGTAAATTTGTTAGGTGTGTAAATTCCACTTCTGTTTGTACCTTGATTTTCATGGCTAATGCCAATTTCAATACATCCAAATAACTGGATTACATTTTGGATAAAAAGTTTAAGTGTATCTTATCTCCTAAGTTTACTATTTTGTAGACCATTTTGAATATAGTACTAAACTACTCTAATCTTATCCTAAGTCCTAACTGCATAAAAAAAATAATTTTTTTATTCACAAATATGGTATTATCTGATTAAATCTCTTAATTCAAATAATTGTTCAAGTGGTGAGGAGGAGAATTAATCATACTTATCATTATGTTATTATATAATTGAATAACTAGCCGTGAATAAATATAAAGAATTTAATTTTTATATCCACAGAATTTAATTTTTATATCCACGGACAGTGTACTATTTTTTTACACAGTCATCCAATCATGTGTTGTCATGTCAGCCATGATTATGTTTTTTCTCTCCTATCACCTGAAAAGTCATATAATCGGAGCGTTTTGATTGGACGAAAGTGTAAAATATATCTATACACTGTCAATGCATTAAAATTAAACTCAAATATAAATCTCAATAAAAAATAATAATATTGTCAATTTCAAGTAATTGCATTAAAATTGATGTTTTACATGTGGATGGATGCATTAGTCAACTACTCCTCCACTCCACATATTGAAAGTTTTGAGTTGTGGATGAATTAATGACAAAGTGGTAGCTATCTATGAGACATGGTGAAAGAAATGCCAAAAGGGTAACCATCAAGATTATTGATGTGGGCATCGATCATTTTACACCCCGTTTTTCTTAACGGCGATGCAATTAGGCGTCACATTATGTGATAACCACAATTCCCCCTTCTATTTTGGAAGATTATGGATTTTGTAGATACCATGTGTCCAAAACAATTGAGCTTGTTCTTGACAAATTGAAGACTCTTGTCCCTTTGTTAGAAATATATATTCACATTCTTAATAGGGATGACAATAGGTATTTATGGGTTTGGGATATACCTTCCTCTCTTTATTCCTATTTAGAATTTTATTTGTTATCCTTATTCTTCGTAGAAATTCAAGTTCACGTAGATATCCATGAGTTCATGTTACAAATATTCAGGAAGTATGCAAAAGAAAAAGAAAAATGGTTTTTGTATATTACAAAATTCAGTCATCATTAGCTATTTTATGCAATAATTAAAATTTTTAAAATTATTAAACTTTTAATAGTATATATTAGTTCAACATTTTAAAAGTTTAATTACTAGTTTTAAAAAGTTTAACCAGTGCATATGGTGACTAATTACGTGGTGTACAGTAACATTACTCAAAGAAGAAATATCTAAAATTTACTATCAAACATACAAATAAAACAATAATTCGTTGACTATTATAACATTAATTAAGTCAAAAATAAAATATATTATGTAAATGAATAAAAAAAATACAAGAATTTAGATATTTTGGTATATAAATATGAATTTAATTTTAATGTACTGACAATGTAAATGTATTTATATTGATGTCCAATCAAAATACTCTATTTGTATAACTTTTCAGGTAGTGGGAGAGAGAAAACACAATCATGACTGACGTGACAACACATGATTGAATGACTGTATAAAAAAAGTTTGTACATTATCCGTGAAAATTAAATCCTACAAATATATACATTTAGAATGATATTAAAAGTTTGTGCCAACGGGGGTTGGCACACCTGGTTCAACCTTTCGCCCACGCTAGGCGTGACTTGGGTTTGAATCTTGGGGAGCCCTCTTTGGTAGGCGATCTGTAAATTCCACTATAAATCCTCGTTGAGGTTGGTGGTATGCCATGGCCTTGCATGGGGTGTGCCTCCCCTACTCTAAACTTTATCTAAGCTGAGAATGATATTTAAGTAAATTTATGTTCATGAAAGTTAGACGGATCTCCCTAGAATAAGGACTTCAACCTTAGTTCCTATCTCATTTATTAAACATAGATTTTATCCCTATTTCCATGAGGACTAAATTTGCCCTCATACCCAAACTCATCACGTAATCGCCACAGATATTCGTTTTCACAGTTTTTTTCTATATTTTTTTCATCTCTAATTTTCAATCTTATTCGTTTGTCATTTTACGGACATTAATATTATATTATTTATTTCAGTAAATCAAGTGATTCACAATTTTTAATATGGTCCTTTTCGTTCTTCATTGCTTACGTGATAGGGATGGGTTTAGGCACTAATGGACAAGGGACAGTGCCAAAAAAATTGAAGGAAGAAAAGCAAAATGGCTATGGATTGGATAATAAGTAGCGGTAGAAGAGTAGAAATACGCCCAAACAACCGTTAGTTAAAGTTACGTTTGGATAGAATCTTAGCCTAATTTTGGTCCAATAGTAACCAGAATTTAGTTATTTTTTGTCAAAATTTTGTGTATCATATGTGTCAGGATTTTTCTTTCTTGATGGAATCAACAATATCTTGACCATATTATTAGGTTTCTGATTAACTTGGTTTAACTTAATGAAGATTCATAAACAGAGTATAAAGGTAATCAGGATTTGAATTCAAGAGTTTTGATTAAAGAATTAAAACACAAAATACTTTAATTTTTAAAATTTATGTGGTCGTCGTCAGCATCTTGTATAAGATAAATATATATATATATATATATATATGGGATATATCTAGTGAGAATGCTAAAATTATATGAGAGTGAGAGGAGTGAATCTTGACCATAAAATCATCCATGGATGGTCAAGATTAAAAAATTTTAAAATATCACATGATCACTTAAAAAAGTCACATGATTCTATGATCTAATCTTGACCATCCAAATAAGATCCAATGATTTATATTTATTTCTCTCACTCTCAACCCTCTCACTTGATATGTCCCTTATATATATATATATATAATATTTATAAAGTTTCTATATTAAATTTACTGTCACATGTCATTTTTTAAAATTCTTTTTTCTACAATAGACTATCAATTAATTCCTTTAATCGATCAGAGTTATTTAGTCATTAATTGTGTAATCAATCAAAATTATTTAGTCAATTAATTCCTATAACAATTTTGTAAGTGATTAAATTTAAGATCAAAATAAGTTAATCACCAATCAATTATAATCAATTTGAAAACATATTTATAATATAAAAATGAGTGAAATATATATGTGAATGAGATTTGGGAAAAAAAATCGGATATGTATTTTGAATCTAAAATAGAAAATCAAGTAAAAATGATCAATACCTTTAATTTAACAATTAATCATGTAATTTAATTTTGGTAATGATTGAATAGTAGTTAGATTGAATTAAAATTAATGATTAGAAGAATTTTGCATTGGTCATATACAAAAATGAATAGTTTGATTGATTTATTTTTTTATACTAATTGTTCAAATGGATGACAATTTATATCATCAAAGTTGTTGAAAGATATTCATCCTTGCAACTTTAAAGCTTGATTATATTTCTGTGTTTCAATCTCACTAATCTATTTAATTTTAATTTATATATTTATTAAATTAAATTAAAATTATAAAATTGCAATTTAATGGGTACAAAATGTCCAAGACATTATTGTTTATAATTAAAATATAGTTCTAAACATTTTCATATACAGATTAATTAACTCAAGAATCTTAATAACTCAAGCTAATTAAGTAATATGGAACCTTTTAACAAACTACTACTTAATTTTTTTTTTCTCCACGGTATCATAAGCTTCGTCCAAATTAATTAGTCATTCCGGGTCATATATATATATATATATATATGAGAATGACAGTTGAGACCCACATCGAGGATTTTTTCATCCATAGGCTCGAATCCAAACCTACTTAAGGGATAACAAGTCGCTTACAATCTCAACCCCTATCATTAACTACTCATTGATTTTTATACAAAATTTAATATACTTTACTTATTCTCACACTAGCTAATTAATTTCTTCACAAGATAGACTGAGAGATTGAAAGAAAACACATATTGTCAACACTACAAAATAAGTTGAACAGGAGGAATCATATTTGTACAGAATTTGGTTTGTTTGCCATGAACACAAAACCACGTATTGTTTCTTTGTATAACGAACAGTGTAACTAAAATGATTGAAAGCGAGAAAGATCATATTTTCACGTTCAACTTGATTGTCCTTCTCTTAATTCTAGTTCAATTATTGACACTGATAGTTATACCTCAATTATTGGAACTGGCGATCGAGTGAGGGTCCAAATAAACTGACTATTTTAAAATTAAATTAATTTATATATATATATTCTAAATTTTACCAAATTATTAATTAAGTAAAGTTTTTAAAAAATTATAATATGGTACTTATCGCATGTATGAAAATTTTGAATAGTTGCACATTATGAATTTAGCCACATTTTAAAAGTGTAACTAAATCTATTTAACGTGAAACAAATTATTTTACTTGCAGTTTACAGTATTTGGCCACGAGTTGTAAGTGTGGTTAAAGTCATGGTTTGTGGGGATTATGCTTCATCAAGAGTGTTGAAGACAGAACATTTGCTGCATACCATATTATTTTTTTCCCCATAAATAATCATGAGAATTCAAAGATATACTCATGAAAAAAATTGAGTCGGTGACAAGTACGGTCCAAATAAAATGACTTTCATTAAAAAAACATCATAGTCTAAGATAAAACTAACTATACGAGAAAAAAGAGTGTGCCATCCAAAGATAAATATCATCGTCTATATGTATTTATATGGCTAAATTATTTTTTTCCTTATCTTTCTTTACTAAAGTTTTCAATTTGATAATGTTTTATTTTTTTGAATTTGTTCATGTTGTGGTAATTTGGTTTTGATGAAACATTATTAATCAGGGAGGAATTAAAACGCTGTCTTCTAATAACTTTCAACTAATTATTTTTATGATGACTAAGCATATATTATCCGAGAGAAAAATAATCAAGATGATATGAAAATGGACCACAAATGATTTGGACATGGAAGAAAATAATGGTGGACCAATTGATATATATGAATCATACTCCATTGCTCCTCCCATCCACTTGGTATAATAGGGCCTTCTTTATTCGATACTGGACTTGGTTCAGGCATCTTGTCCATTTTCCCAATTATTGCTACAACGTGGGCAACTTCAACAAGCACGACCTGTAATTTATTTGCTATCTAAAATTATTTGTTTTTAGAGCATGGTGAGAGACACAATAAAAAATCAGTCAAAATAATCAATAAATAGAAATTTTGGTCACATTCTCCCAGTCCATTAAAAATATACTCATGATTAAAATGTTATTTGGGCCATAAAATGTTAAATGGATTTTGTTAGCTGTTTTGACTGGTTTTTTTGTTGTTCCCAAAGCATTTGTGTTGTTGTTATATATCTTCCTCCAAATTTTAGGTATACTTCATATTAAAAAAAATTAAATATAGATAAGAGGATGTTCTCCATATAAATCTTGTAAATTTACCCATATATATAGAGAAAGAGAGAGATCGAATTTCTTAGATATTTTTTAACAAGATATTATATGGCCACAAAAAAAGACATATTGTAGGATAAAATTCTTACATATTTTATTTTTAGAAATGATTAGTTAATGACAAAAATTAATCAACATAGATGTGTGAGCATTAATTAATATGTATAATGTACATCATATTATATGTACAATGCACCTCAACACAAAATATATGCAAAATTAATATAAAAAAAAGTATCGTATAGCAAATATAAATGCATATAACTATTAAAATGTATAATGCATATATATTACTATGTATAATACATATAAATTACACGTATAATACGGATCCTATTACACACCTCCCATCACATTATCATTTTTAATTAGTAGTATTTGTCGTCGTACAACAGAAATACGTTCAACTAGTATACAACGTATGTTATACATAATACATATGTATATCATGTGTATAACATACGTACGTATGATACACATAACATATTATATATAATACATGTTGAATATTAGTTGAAGGTATTTCTGTTGTACAACAACATAACTGATCCTTAATAAAATGGAAATTGCTGGATCTTATTCTTGCTTCACTATGTTCTTTTTTGGTCAATCCAGTTCAATTTCGTTGCGTTGTTTGAGTCAACTTTCACTAGCAATAAAAAGTAACCTGTCCATTTACACGAAAATATTGGGTCAACTTATAGAAAGTTGACTATAATTATAAACAAATAAAAGTTGCTAGAATTGATTTTAAAATTTAGTTAGGTTGAGTTGAGAACGGATTTTGTCAGCTTAATATTGATTTTGTAGTGCTTACTTTTGATTTCGCCTCATCATAACCAATTTTTTCACTACTTAACTGTTTCTTAAATCAGTTCATTTCAGAATAATTATTTGAATAATAAACTATATTTGCAACCGATATTCAAAGTCCCAGATACACTGCAATTGCAATATAATATAATATTCATTTTGTTTAATTATGCAGGTAACTTGCATGAAATGGTGTAACAATAGGAAAACTATAGTATTATTTCATTATTATAAGTATGGACACTGATATGGACACAGATACAAAAATATATTAAATTAAAAAATTACAGGACACAAAGATGATATAATTAATTAATTAAGTACTATGGATCCATGGTGTCCAACACGTGCTAGATAATGTTCAACGCATATCCAACCTAAAGATTTATTTTTAAGTATATACTAATGTGTATCGGACATTTATCTCTCACTTATTGAACTAATGGACATGTCTTAATATAAGTGTTTGTGATAGGTAGCGAGTAATGTAATGGCAGCTATGCTGAATAGGAAGAATGATTTTCACTTATAATTTATTTATAATCCATGTGAACAATAAAGTTCCAAATAAGACAAGAATATGAGCTAGTCTTGCTTAGCCAAAGAAAGCAAAAATTAGAGCCCTTTAATTTCATCTTGAACTAGTTTAAGCCAAAATAAATGGTAATGATTTTGACAGCATATCGTTCTTCCAATCCCATAAAATAGAAACCTTCAAGATTCGCATCCACATCCAATAAGAAATGATTGTTTGTTAGGCTATTATTATTGGCTTGTACTCAAAAAGCACACATGCATGATTGAAACAATTCTGTAATTAGGCCTCATTGTGTTAAAACTTTGTTAAAAATGAATGAAATTTTCAGTTTCCAAGGTTGTTTTTTAGAATTTTCATGTACTTAATAATTAGTACCGGGAGTTTTATAAAAAAATGATTTTTATATACATTTATCTCATACTTTTGTGTAAATAAATATTTCATCTATAGTTAAATAAAGTGTAAATTTTACTTAAATAAACAATTCATTTAACCGAAGATGAAATGTTTTATGACACAAAATCGAGAAATTTCATATGCTTGGCAATTAATAGTAGTTCAGTGTGAATATAGTACTGAATGATTGATTTGATTCATCCATTTTTCACTAGGCACAGTTTTGCTTTAATGAGTTGTATTTATTCTTCTTAGTAAGTTAAAAGGAAATGGATGTGACAAGACAGATAAGTACTGTATGGATCAGATTCAGAGGTTTCTGATATCTTCTCCCACTTGCTGCTACCAACTAGTCAATGAACTATCCCATAAATGAGGCTAACATTTTCACCCATATAAAGTTCATCATAAGATAATAAATTTGATTTCCATCAAGTTATAATATATATATATTTTCATATCGAAAAGTCAAGTTTTGAGAATAAAAAAAAAAGTTATCTGGAATTAAGATAATTAAATCTCCATCTAATAGTTTTTTTAATAATAATACTTGTCATACAACAAAAATATGTCCAACGAGCATCTAATGTGTGCTATATATGATATAGAATGTGTGTTATATATATAGCACACATTCTATATCATATACAGCACACGTTGGATGCTCGTTTGACGTATTTCTGTTATACGATTAGCATTATTATTTTTTTAATGATTGAGTTTTTTTCTCATTGGAAAAATAAAATATCTCCTTAGTAGTATTAGTAAGGATTTAATTCATCTATCGACGACAGTATACAACTTTTTTATATAGTCATTCAATTATGTTCTGTCACGTCAACCATGATTATGCTTTCTCTCTCTCACTATCTGAAAAGTCATACGAACGAAGTGTTTTGGTTGGATGACAGTGTAAAATACCTTTACACTGTCAGTGCATCAAAATTAAACTCTTACTGATAATTAGGCAAAAATACCGTGTATTTTACAAGGTGGGGCCTAATGATGGTGAAATCTATAATGATTAACACAAGAGTGAGTCCTATTTAAAAGGACCACAGCATTAAGAGAACTAGAATTTCAAAACACCAAGAGCCATAGCTATCCTTATAAAGAGGAAGCATAGGTATATAGTCAAAAGCCCTGCCCCCAAGGATTTATCAAGCTTCATATTCTTCTTAGGCAAAATGACAAGTGCCCAAAGAACCCCTCCCATCAAGAACAAAATAGTGTGATAAAGTGAAGTGTCCTTAGGAACAACATAAGGGTCAGGGTACTCAGAAAGTGCTGACAAAACAAGTGGCAAGCCCAGGCCCATCAAGGTATTAAACATAGGCCCAGCATAGCATCCTGATATAGCCATTTGGGCCCCATCAGCACCACCATTCATAGCCATTGCACCATTTGCTATCAAGTCCCCAAGTGAGTTACCCCAAGCTAGGACTGTTAGCCCTAAAACTGAAGGGCTAACCCCAATAATGTTCCCAATTGAGACCAAGAGTGAAACAAGCTCCTCTGCAATTATATAAGTCCATGTCACACTCATTGCAAATCCTCCTGCTAGCCATGGAAATAAGCATTTTCTTGGAGGGCTACAACTTTTTGTTGTGACACATGCCATGTTTCCTAAGACTATTCCAATTAATGCAGCTGTTAAATATGTACCTAGGCTTGTTTTTGAGCTCACATTTTCTTTTTGAGTGTTGTAAAGTGTGGCTAACAAAACCGGCGCCAATGTGACAGATATAACTGCATATGGTTTGGACCACTTTTCTTCGCTCACCACCGGTATTGTTAACCTCCTCGGTAGCGAAAGAGGCAATTCTAGAATCTGCAGAAACTTTGATAAGTAATTATTGTTGTTACAATCAAATGAATAATCCTTATTATCAGCAAAATTAGTTCTTCTTGACCCTGCTTCATAATTATTATCATTATTGGCTTCATCAACAACAACTACAACTTTTTTGTGCATAATTTGATTTGGTGGTTTCTCATCATCAACATAGCCAAGCAATGGTATGCCGGACTCAAGTGGTGAAGAATTATGCGATGAGGCCGACGACGACACGGCGAATTCCATGTCTTTGTTGTCTCCTCCATAGATGAAATGTGTGGCAGAAACAGCACATACATAGAGGAAGTAGATTGAGACATAGCAGATTGAGCCTAAAAGTGTGAGTTTTCCAATTGAAATTATGATGAGTAGGATGACAAGTGAGAATAGGAAGAATATGACATCTCTGATGAAACTAGCCTTATCCACAGAAACTTCATTTTTGCTAACAAGAATGCTTATGATTCCCATAACAGCACTTGACACAAAGAAAGCACCACCAAGGATGCTATTGAGTCCAACAGCACCATAATTGCTTGAACTTGTGAAGGAAACAACACTTGCAAAGAAATCAGGAGCACCATTTCCTAGTGAGAGCAGAGTTACCCCTGCAATTGTAGGAGATAGCCTCAAGGTGTTTGATAGGCCTTCCAAATTGCTGCAGAAGTAGTTTGAAGCTGTGTCACCTAGCAGATAGAACAGAACAACAAGCCACAAGAAAAGAAGTGAATGGCCTGAAATTGGTGAGTTTCCAAGGCTGCAATAGAAGATTTGGAGGTAGTTTATGTAGCCCTTTGATCTGCAATCAGAGTGAGTTTTCACATAATTGCATTTTGAATCATAGTCTGAGAATTTGTGTAGTTCTGTGCACCCTTCAACACTTATGTCACTTAGTAATCTTGCATGGTTGAAGATTTTTGTGATACTAGTGCTATTTGGTTTTGAATAATGGCCATTATAGAAATTTGTGGTTGAGGGGTTGAGATAGGACTTTAGGAAGAGGCAGAGAAGCAAAATGAAGATTGTGTTGGTTAGAAGAGTGAATTTTGTGGGCTGAGATTTGAAATTTGAGACTAAGGGTGCCATATAGAAGATAGGGGAAGAACAAAATTGTTAAGGATTTGGTAATAGTGTGAACATAGCTAGCTAGGGATATTTGTTAGTTAAGTGTATGGTAATAGTGATGAAGAGGATTTAGGAGAAGTGGTTATTCCATAAGAATGGATTTTTTATGTTATGATGAATTGAAGATTATTGCTTATGGAGAGGGAAGGGAGGGTATGGGAATTGGGAAGTACTAAAAAGGAAAGGGGTTTGAAGAAAAAGACAGAAAAAGGAAATTTAATGAGTTTGTAAGAGTTGATTGAAGAAACAACAATTGTTGTTGTATAGGAAAAGCAACAGTGTGTGATGCAATTAAATTATTTTAATATTTATTATCTCGTAAATTGTGTATATATTAAATCTATCACTTTTAATTTTTATGGAATCCTTATTTACACATTATTTATTTTACTTTTCATCCTTAGAGACAGGATTACTTGTTGTTATTTATAAACATTGGATGTCTTTGCCATGTCTGTCCCATATTCCCATGTGTGGGACACATGTCTGTCCCATATTCCCATGTGTGGGACATTGGAGTTAGGTGGGTATCTATGTATGTTCACTTGTGTGGATGTTAAGGTGGCGTACAAAGAGGAATGGATGAAGTTACTTCACCAAGTTAAGTGAACATTTTTTTAGGGTTTAGTGATTATTAAGGGAATAGATTGTGGATTACAAGATATAAAATCATGAGAAAAACTATTTTCACATATATATATTTTTTTGTATAAACTCCTAATTCATTTGTTTTAATCTTTATGCTCATTTATACTTTTTATTTAATTCTAATCCTTATTGGAGTAAATATAATGTTTATTGATATTCACTTTTTAAATGTTAAAATAGAATGTACGTAATATTTTATAAGCATTTACTGCTTTATGCTGTTCTCATGCATATAAGTTTAAACTTTGGGAAAGAGTTAGTTAATGATTATCAAAGCTAAGGTTCTATAGTTAAAAACATAACCCTTCTCAATAATGTTTGACGTACATCAGAAATACGTCCAATTAGTATTCAATGTGTGTTATCTATGTTACAGAATGTGTGCTATATGTACAACACACATCCTATAACATGGATAGCACACATTGGATACAAGTTGGACGTATTTCTGTTGTACGTCAAACATTATTGTAACCCTTATTATTCTTTATTATGATAAATTGTCCATGCTTTAGGAGAAACAACTAAGTTAAGTGAAAGTTTTTGAGGTTTTAGTGTGGGGATTAAGTTAATAAATTGTGGATTAAGTGAATAGATTGTGGATAATGATTTATGAGATATATCCACGACTATAGTATCATATATATTAGATATGAAATCAAAGTTAACAATTTTGTTTTTGACAAAGTTATCATATATATTGTGGATAAGATTTTAAGAGAAATAATTTATGATATAGTATCAAAGTTATGACTTATGAGTAATCAAGAGTTAGACATAAACATCATTCATTTTGTTTTTATTTATCAACTTAAATTATTAGAATGGATGATTCAAAAGTAGAATATCATCAAGTGATTAGCAATTAATTGGATCATTGTTATTTCTTGTGATGGTAAAAATATCCATGCTTTAAGTCCTAGAGGTATTCATGTGATAATGTATTAGATATGAAATCATTCATATCAATTTAAGTTTTTGGAGGAAATAATTAATCATTAATTATTATTAGAGGTTATAAATATAATTATCTAAGGCAAACTATTCATTCAATATATTTGAGGTAATGATGATGAGGCGAGCATAAAATCATCAGAATAATGTCATTTTAACTAAATGACAAATATATATCACGCATCCAAATATTTATACAATAAAATAATATTGTGATTCAAACGTGTTATAATCGTTTGCTAAATAATTTTTTTATGCACTCAACTTAATAATTAATTAATTAATCTGCTGAAACTTTAAGTAAGTGCAAATCATTCGTTTCCTCAATCCCTATCAGTCAGAGAATTGAAAGGAACTATACTTGAGAGGGCACTTTTAAATCATCCCACAAATTCTTTATCACCGGATAATCTTTTGCTATTATATTTATTTATTTATTTGATAAATTCAATATTCACATGTTGAAATTTTAGAGGTTCAATATAATACACCTTCATTTAAAAATAAAGTTTAATTATAATGTATTGAGAGTGTAAAACACTCTCAAATAATCATTTAATTGATTTATATGATTTTTTAGTTAAAATGTGATAAAATTAAAGACTTTTGCTGATATATCAATCAATAATTGAATATCCATATAAAATTATTCTATACTAACAGTGGATTAAAATTAAACTCTTAAAAATAATTGTCCAATCTTAAGTATACATATAAATAAAAAATACAATTAAGGATATCTTAATATTAATGAAATTTGTATTTTACAATATTATTCCAAATATTAATTATCTATTTTTTTAATTATTTTTCTTATTATTCACTTTTTTCAGTACTTTATCTCTCTCTTTCTCTGAGGATGTATAGGTAGACACAAATAATAAATATGGTCTAAAATTAATAAAAAATTATTTATAAAATTTTTTTAAAGAATTTTATTAACAAATGTCCTAAGGATATTAAGGATACTTATTAAAAATACTTAAAATAAAAGATTTTAGTAAGATTTAAAATATTTTAAATTCATTGTATTCAAAACTTAAAAAGTTCATCTTTCTAATATGAATATTTTGTTTGATCACTTTAACATGTGTCCTAAGGACACTTATTAGTAAAATCTAAATTTTAAGAGTGAAGAATTATTTTAATAGGGTGAAGTACCAAAAAAACACGAAAAATTTATTGTTGACAAATCCAACTATCAAATATATTTTTGACAAAATAACTCATAAAATATTGTTTAAGAGTGACAAAATGCATTAGCGATGAGATCTAGTCAACGAATATTTTGTCACATGACTGAAACATTTTGTCACACTTAATTAAACAATCTTTCATATATTATTTTGTCAAAAGAATTTTTCATTATTAAATTTATTAACGACAAAATCTTTCGTGTTTATTTTTTTTCACCTTACCATCACCATTTTGAACAAGTGGGAGAAATACCTTTTGATCTTATTGAAAATTTCAATCTCATAATTCAGAAATTATGTTTGTAAAATGCTATATACTAACATCGTACATTACAACGTATATTTTACTGACTTAGCTTATACGGAAAGTTATAAAATTTCACTCACGCGCTCTTATAAACATACATATACATTAACTGAACACATATTATACAAAGTAAAGTAAACACATGCTAATACTGTAACTGAACACATAATACATAATATAAAATGAAGACATATATATACTCTAATTAAACACATAATACAATGTAAAATAATAAAATTAATGAGTTTGAGATATTTTTATAAATAAATGTGTTCATTTTTTCATACTTAAATGTATTCACATTATAATGAATAAATGTGTTCATTTGCTATTGAAATATATGTTTATTTTATGTGTTGAAATGTGTTCAATTATATGCGTACGTAAAAATAATATATAAAATACGTATTTTTCAATCTTATTGCTTGATTTGTTGCTTGATTTTCACATTATAGGTTAGATGCTACTATCTAACTATTTCGTGTTATACATCTAGTACTACTGCTCATAATTACGTGGCTATCATCAATGATATATCCAATATTTGTCCGGTTATGAGTGTACGTTTTTGTAATAATTAAGATCCACGGACTTTCCTTGCTTCAATCAAAAGCATTCACATTACATTATATATATATTTTACTAAAAGTGAAAATACTCAATCACGACGTAGTAACGAAGCTTCCAATACTTAATCTTGTTGGTTCATGCTCTTTTTTCCATTGTCTTCTATTGAAGAGGCATGATATTAATTATGGGTCGCTAAATGAATCATACAAAATCAGTCAAATCAGTTAATAAATGAGATTTTAGGTCATAATTACTCAGTCTATTGCAATCTCAATGATTATTTGGGTCAAAACCAAAGTCAAAATATGCTCATTGACTGTATTGGCTGATTTTTTATTGTTCACTTAGCATTATTGATTCTATTTATATATTTTTATTCATTGGTTTTATTCCAAAGCGCCATGCAACGCATACAATAGACAAGGAGGTCGAATTGCTACAGCATTAATGTTATTTTCACTAAAGAAATCAGATACAATTAATTGAGGTCCAAAATTCCCTACCACTTTTCATTCAGCAATGTATAATATTGGTTGTACAACTGAAATACGTCTAACTAATATTTAATGTGTGTTATATGCATAATATGAAATGTGTACTATATGCGTTCTTGTGTTATACATATAGCACACATTATTTCATATTATGTATAACACACATTGGATACTAGTTAGACGTATTTTTATTATACGACAAAGATTATTGCTTTTCATTAGTGAATTATACGTAAAAATTCATATACAACTAAAATATATTCAACAAACCACCAACTCCATAACGATATTTTAAGTGTATCAATCTAACAAACAAAGATGTTCATGAAATACACACATATAATTTCCTATAAAATACATTTCTTATTTATTAAAGAGCACACAAATATTTACAATTAACAAACAACATTATGCACAAAAAACACATGTAAAATTATAAAAATTATACACAAACCTTATGAATATATAATGAATGACTTGATAGGTGTATTTCGATTCTATAGCGCCGCATAAAAATATTCGATGATCAGTTAAAGTGTATAGGAGAGATATTTTATACTATATTATTAGAATTTTCATGATCAAACGGTTAAGAGTTTGATCCTTAATTATTATCTTTGTTCTCATAAATTGTTCACATTTCAATAATTCCGATTAAAGAGACATTCATGATTTATATGAGGAATATGTTAGATTATATATATACCTCTCCATAACAAGTTGAGTTTTTGGGAGAATTCAATGTTTTATTTTATTTTATTTTGCAGAATATCAGCATATATAAGACCCTATCGTTCACAAATTTTAGAGCAAATCATTAAAAAATAATTGCTTAGAATGAATGTCACCCTACTTTCAAGTAACCTGAAGAGGTATAAGTTCACGTATCATCACGATTGTACAATTTTGTTGGACATATTATATAACTGAGAGCAAGAGAAGAATTAGATAAAAGAAAATAGAGCCAGCCCCACTAATCCACTATCACTTTGGAGCAACCTCTAATAAGTTTAGTTAAGGAAACTTCCCACAAACAACAATAATAATAACAGCATAGATTTTGTTTCTTCCATTTTTTTATTTTTTTGTTTGTACTCATTAACCTATATCAAGTGAGAGGGATGAGAGTGAAAAGAATAAATTTAGATCATTGGATCTTATTTGAAAACGACCGTCGAAAAAATGATCGTTATAAATATTTTCGACAGTTTGTTACTTAATTTTCCGTCGAAAAAATGAATTGGTTTCCGTCGGTTTTTCAAATTAATTAAATCGTGGTTCCGTCTAATTTTCGTCGAATTTGTTCTTTTTTATTTAAAAAAAAATCGGCAGATTTCCAGCAGATCATTCACTTAGAACCTAAATGTCTCGCTATTGTATAAATTATATATTAAACAAATTATGTATCACATATTGTTTAATTAAACTAATCACCTTTCAGTGAGGCCCAACTCTGTTTATTCCTAGTCTGTTGTGCCTTGAATGCCTCGCTACCTAATATTCCCTTAGAACCTGGAGGTGAGCTTCAGGGATCCACTTAAAGCGGGAAGTTCCATCACGAACCTCCATCAGCATTTCCCGAAAGACGCTTCCCAATGCGGTAATTCTAAGTCTTTCTGATTGCTTGCTCCTCCTCAAGAAATATGAGAAACTCCTTCTGCACAAAAAATTGAAAAGATTGTTGTAAAATTAAATAATCATATTACAAGTATAATAGATTATACACTAATTAAAATATTATCTTCCATTCTCTGTACCACATATCTTTCATGGCCGCAAGGACTAGCTTGAGTGAATTTTTTATATGGAGCATTAAACCTACTCTGTATGATCTCTGTAATTTTATGTGCACCATCCTTAAACGGGTACCATATTTAAAAGCAAAATAAACAACATAAAGTATTTAATGTCCAAACATATATAATACAATAATGTTTGACGTACAACATAAATACGTCAAACTTGTAACCAACGTGTGTTATCCATGTTATAGGATGTGTGTTATATGTACATGTGCTATACGTATAAAACACATCCTGTAACATGGATATAGCACACGTTAGATACAAGTTGGACGTATTTCTGTTGTACGTCAAACATTATTGTATATAATATGACTAGAAAATTGAATTGATATTAATCCAAACAACTTACCCATTTTTTCCATCCCATCTTATGCGATTCGGCTCCTCTCCCACTGCATAACGACCAAATATAGTGGTCGTAGTGGGCTCCGCAGTAATGGACTGGCTCCCACCACTAGTGGGCTAACTCCCACCAATAACAGTGGTGGTGGCCACAACCTGACATGTAGTAGGCAATGAGGTGCCTGACTGTGGCCCAGGAACTGATGGAGGTGGGGTATCAGTCATACGAGGAGTATGTGTAGGTGGTGTAACAGTGGACGAGGTGCCTCGACCACTACCGCCTCCTTCCTGGAACGACTTCTTCCTCTTCCTCTACTTTCAAGAAAGTAACCGTCACAAATCATCTCCTCATAATGAAGTAAATTGTCTTCCCAAGTCACACCACTTGTATACTCGTCATCCATGGGCACCCTATTGTGACTACTTTCACCAATTTCTGGTTCACCTTGAAACTCTTCTGTAATTTCCTCCCTGTGTTCGGTCCACACATAATAATCAAGTTTAAATCCATGTTGCATAAGGTGAACCTTTACACTATCAATGTCTAAGATTTTTCTACATCTACACTTGGCACATGGACACCTTATCTTCCTTTTCCTAAGGTATTGTTCAGTTCTGCATGCCACTTCGACAAAACCATTAATCCCTGTTATAAACGATGGTTTAATCACGCCTCTGTTTTGGTGAAGTCTATTGTACATCCACGCCAGATCCGATTGCTGGAGATAAGGACCGATCTCAGACAAAATCATCTATCCTAAAGTTTATAGCAGTAGACAATCATAATATAATTACATAACTTAATCATAAATATAAACAACAAACATCGTAAATTAGCAAACTTATAATTAAATAAACAAAAGAATTCAAAAAAAAAGTTTAAGTTAAATATTACAAAAAAAATTAATAATAAAAAAAAATTAAATAAAATTAACCAAATATATTTTTAAATTATTTTAGAAAATATAAATAATAGAATTGAATTAAAAAATCATAGAAAAATATAAAATTAAATTCATAAAAAAAACTTTAATTTCAACAACTAATTTAATATATTTTATTTTTAAAAAATATATAGAAATTACATTTTTTAAATATTAATATTACAAATTAAAAAAATGAACACATACCTTTCTAGCAGGCGGCGGCGGTACAGGAGACAGGCGGCGGCGGCGGTCTGACAATTCGGCGGCGGTGCAACGACTGTGATAGGTGAGAAATGTTTTAAAAATGAACAAAATAAATATTTTTAATAAAATATAAATAAAATAGATAGAAAATTACCTTTTGCCAGCGGCAGGACAGCGGCGCGATAAATAAAATAGATACAAAATGATAGGCTGATATTTTTATTTGGCTTCAAAAGTTACATAATCATAATACGGTCAAATTGTTAACATATGTCTAAACAAAAAAAGTATACTTATACGTTGAATTCATTTTACATTCCTTAATTATTTTTATCTTCAAGTAATTCAATTGACAACAATAGAATGTCAGCATGTCCAACATGAAAAATCAACAAAATTTTTTGGACATATTAATATATATATATATATATACTCAAATATTAATCTAATTTCCATTTTGCTATTTCAGGAACTAAAATTAATTTTTAAAATATTGCAATTTAAAAATAAAGAATTAATGAACTAAATCCTAACATAATTCATGATAAAGCACAACATCATTTAGAACCCATTTGGATAAACAACTTATTTAAGTCCTTGTATAAAAGTAATTTCTAAGAAATAACTTATGAATAAGTTATTTTGTATGTGAACATAAAATAATAAAAAATTTTATTTCAATTGTTTTAAAAAGTGCTTTTAGAGAAATTAAATATTCTGACTTCTCCAAAAGCACTGGAATAACTTCTGAAAAAATCATAAGTTATATAACCAAACATAACAGTCATAAGTTATATAACCAAACATAACAGATATAACTTATGATAAGTCAGAAGTTAAAAAAAGTCAAAAACATTATAATTCAAACGGACTCTTAATCCATGTAATTACCCCTTACTACAATTTCAAGAACTAAAATTAATTTTTAAACTCCAGAGACCAAAATAACTAATGTATACAACTTCAGAACACTAAATTGAAGATTTGTTCGCTAATTTCTTAATTAGTGGCATCACACATTCATATCCATATACACAACAAATGCTTCAAACAAACCACATCAGAAGAACAATAACACCATATGATTTAAAATATGATGAATTTTCTGATTGTGAAGCATTAACAACTAACTAGAAAGAAATGTGTTGGGGCAAGAGGGGCACAACATTAAGGAAGATCCAAACTAACAAGTAAGAAAACGATCCAATCAGATCGAACACCACATCTTGACTCAAAACCTTAACACAATGAGTCTTTAGATCTTCCCATTTTATATGATATTTACTTGGTACATTTTCCACCAATATGTAATTTAATCTCATACTTGATACCTAACAACAATATGAACTCACAAGAACAATGACCATATAATTTAAATATGATGCATTGTCTGATAGTGAACCATTAACAACTAACTAGAAACAAATATAAACTCATTCCTCATTACTGAATAATGCAAAGAGATTGGATGCTTCATTCTTTACAATTAAGCACTAAACTAACCAGTTAGTACTTAGTATGACTCTGTACATGAGGCAAAAGAAGACACAGTAAAGTGTTCATCTCATATTTGTCAGCTACCTACTACCTTAAATTAAAGCTCTACCTCTTAAACCTGCAAAATGAACTGTTCCAGCAACCAAAATATAAGCATTCATATCTTTGTCCAAGTTCTATAGCCTCTATATAATCATTGCAAAAAAGTTCCATATCTATGTCATTTGAGTTGCCATCACCCTGATGGCATAAATCTGAATGAATCCCCAAGTCCATCCATCCTACCAAATGGTCCACAGTAAGTACCATGCATCATCATAGCTTGTCCGGCAGAAGCATCCCTCGGGACTTCGTACGGTCGCGTCTGATTGGACGAACCATCTGGATAAAATGAATATTTACACATATACATATTCATATAAACAAGTTAAGAGGAAATCCAAGAATATGAAGAAATTATATTTACCCCTATCCAACACATTAGCCACTTTATCAAGGGCTTCAAGTATAGCTCTTTCTTGCTCCTAGTAGAAATTATGTATTAAAATAATACACTATTTGTCAGAATTGTCTGAAAGTATTTAAGGTAACTGAATGCATTTCAGAAGGCAGGAATTACCCTAAGAGTCAATTTAGCTCTCTCGATGTCAACTGGGTCCAGTTTCTCTTTGCTGAACAGCATCTTCTCAACCTGCAAAAATATAAGGAGTTAACAAATGGTTCATGAATCAAATATATGGAATGGTTAAAAGGAAACCAACCATTAAAAAAAAAGTTACTGAATGAAATGTTATTTAACATGGAAGTTTCCATTATATATTAATCTTCATCATGCAAAACAAGCTTTCTTAAACCAAATGCTACGTCAGACTCACATGCCAAATAAAATAAATGAAACTTTCCTGCAATATAATACATCTCATTTCTAACCATCCATTTCAGGGATAATCTTTAGTTAAACAAGTAAAATAGTGCACAAAATGGGTAAGATTCAAGGAAAATCTATTGCTATGAATTATACCTTCTAATAACATACTAAAGTTGAGCAACTTAGTTTCTTCACTTGCAAGAAAACATGGACAGAGTACAATAAAACAATGTATAATTCATGCTCAAGTTGCTAAAAGGACTTGGAGATAGCCAAAAATAAATCAACAATTGAGACCCAAGAAGACAAAGAAGAGGAATGCACCTGAGGTACCAGAAAAAAAATGGTTTTAGGTGTACCGCAGAATAGATCGCATGAATAAAAGATCGGCAGAGATAAGACTCCTACCCTGGATTGTGTCACTCATTGAACATTACAGACTAAAAAGCTTTAAAATTCTCATGTCATTTTGAAAGATGAGTTCCAAAATAAGTACTCTACAAAGTAGTAGTAATCTTAAATACGGACCTACAAACAATTCAATACCAGATGACACCAGCCACCACACCAGGAACAAAAAGTGGGAAAAAGAGCAGTGACTGCCTTGAAGTAAGCATGGTTACTGTTTTTCCTAATCTAAGATATATAAACTTTTTATAAGTAATCACACTACTAAAGGAATGAGAGTTATCATAATAGTAATCTAAGAGGTAAACTTTTTTAATGATAACAGATGATTATGGTTAATCATATATACAAGAAACAAAATATCAAATCCATGGAAATCAACTACTACTTATGGGCTTCAATTTCAATCCAATTTGTGCAAAATACCAATACCCAGATGCTTTACCAAACCATTTTTATGACTATTGCTTTGTCAAGTCAATAGTGGAATACCATTTTTACTATTGACCTCAGAATTCCAAACATGGCAACAGCCAATTTAGCAATTTTTCTTTGTTTATAAATTGTCTCTCTTCTATTTTTAGATGAAAGAAGGTAGAAAAGCTAAGAGCAGAGAATATGGTATCTTCACAAGAAATGCTTATCATCAGCACTTAAACATGGCTTTATCTATTATATAGTGTATTTTCTGGTATCATTTAATTTCAGAGTAACTAAATGCAACATAAAACCAAGCAAAATATATGGTTAGAGGATTTTTCTTACATCATGGATAATCCTGTCTGTTGCAGGGATTGCAATAAAATCAGATCCGCTATTTATCTTGACAATCTCAGGTTTGTGAAAGTCCTTCTTCAATTGATGTTTTCCTTTCGGTGGTCTCCCTCCGCCAATGCGCGGTAACTGAACATTATAATTCATCATTTTCATAGTTTGCTCCTTATTCCTATGGGATAACTCAGCAGTCAATCGATCCTCATTAAATTTTGGCTGGCACGAACAAAGTCAAAATTAATAAATCAAATATTATTATAAATTATAATCGATGATGTGATCAGTCCATAAACTGTGCCTATAGCTCACGCTGTAATTAAAGGTGTGAGAATTACAATCCAACCAAATACATTAACAATGGAAAAGATAGCACAATGCCACAAAGTAGCTTCCTTCCTTTACTCAAAACCAGCAAACATGTCAACAAGAACTTATCTAAAGTTGCAGAGCACATCCAACATCAACCAAATAATATCCTTGAATACAATAATGCTTCTTGTACACCAAAATGTTGTCACCATCAGCCACCCATAATAAATGCATATGGTTTGTCACTAATATTTTTGTGGGTCCCACCTTAAAAAGTGTGTTGGTGGCTGAAAGTGGCTGAAAAATAGTGTACATGTAGCATTGTTGCCTTGAATATTATTAGACAAAACTGTGTTTCAAGTGTCAAATTACCAAAAGGGCATTTACTAAAATAATTATACATACATGATAAGGAAATTTATGTAAATATGTTGTATTAGGAAACGTGACAATTGATTATGCAAATTACAAATTACAGTTTTGCAGTTCTACTTCCAGAACCCCAGCATCAATTTTCAAATTCCACAGCTAAACATGTTCGCATTTTATTGACAGCACTAACTAATATATCAAATATGATTCCAAAGTGTCAAGAAAAATAGCATATGCTCAGCTTGAAACTTTTTTTTTTCTTTGCATTACTAAGTTTGATTTTACTCACAGGCATCGGAGAATGAATACGAATAGAAGTCAGGGAAACTTGGCTGCGTGATACATTCTTATGAGGGTAATGTGCAGCAGAGGATGGAGCTTTCAATGTGATTGTTGAATTTCCCATTGAAGCAGAAGGACCTCCAGGAGTACTGATTTTAACACGATCCTTAGCATGAGACGACAGTTTCCTTTGTTCTCTGCATAATTAAATGTTGGAAACAGTAAAGATTCTGTATTTTGCAATACCATAAGGATCAAACCAATAGAAATTTATGCAGCATAACATGTACAGAAAAACAATTGACCTTATCCTTTTAATCAACTCATCCGAATTGATTCTCATCAGGATTTCTCCATGTTCTACATCCGTAACATTGAGTTCCTTTCGCAGCTCAGTCATAAGCTCTTCTTTACCCTGCAGGCACAAACAAAATTTCAATGAATACCATATATATGGAAAAGATATAATATGCAGAAACTTAGTCAATAAGTAAACAAACTTGATCATAGAGAATGGGTTCAGAATAAGTATATACCCAAGTAAGAAGATCGGATTGAGCAATGAAAGCCTTCAGAATGGAACTGTAAGCTTCGGTTTCCATACAGTGAACTTGATGTTCAAAATTTATTACATCCCTTCTTCCATAAGGTTCTGTAGTCAATGACATTGTCTCAGTTTTATAACCATGACCACATAAAGGACTCTTAATATTTTGGATTACAACATTGTTGCAAAGAGACCAGTTATCATTTATCAACCTGCAGCTTACATTATAGCCTATGGATCTATGTGCCACAACTTTACACAGAGCATTAAGCTTTATTTGTATTCAGAAAATAAAAAGAAGCAACAGAATAATTTACTCACTAAACATGAAATGTACTTGATTTTTCAAACTTAGAAAAATTACATGTGAGTTCCTGTTTTCTCTTTCTTTCTTTTTGTTTTTCCCTGCTGATCAACTAAACACTAGCAGAGCTAAATGACATAACCTATTTAAATTTCATCACAATGTTATGTCATATTAAGCCAAATAGGCACTTGAGGGTATCAAATGCCTAGTGCCTACACACACATTCACACAATGTTATGCAATACAATTATTTTGAAGTCACTATCCAAGGTTTATGAGAAAGAAATATTTGTATATACAAGGAAACAATTATTTTGGATTCCATTTTCGTTTCCTATTTTTCATTTTATGTGTTCATTATCTTCACTATTTTGTGAAGAAACAAGTAATATCAGTGAAAATAATAAAATCATCTTCTCTCTTTTCCTTCATAAAATACTGAAAACAGAAAATACAACACAAAATGAATATGGGAACCAAAGAGAACACTTCAACATTTAAATCTACTTTTATCAAACCCCTTTCCATGGCTTCAAATTGAAGAAAAAAGAGTAAACCAAATGAGCATTAGAACATGCACATTCGAAACTAAAAAAAAAATTAAAAAAAAATGTGTGCATGAACACTGTTAACCATGACCCACATGCTTCTGATTCCATCTCCAAAAATAAAGTTAACAAACAAGTTGCTGAAAAGGGTACACTGGGGCATAGCATAGCATAATAGGAAGGAAAAAAAAGGCATTTTACCTTTCCATTTTTCTTTTTTCCTCTTTCAAAAAACTATGGAAAGCCAAAAGTTGCCGTAAAATATTACTCCATGGAAGAACAAAATTACTCCTTTTCACACCCAAATGCAAAAACCAGATAAATAATCATTAAAAATATAAATTATAAAAAAAATAATAATAAATCAAAGGGCTGACCGGAAGAAGGGTCAAATACATGTCACCGAGAGTGGAGGCAGCACACAAACATTGTTGGTCACCGTGAATCTCGTACCCACACATGATTTTGTAAACAAAACTATAATTTTTTTTTATTTACTTAATTTATTTATTTATTCACTTTTGACATAGCAGAAACCTCAAACAAGGTGGTAATGCTACAGCAGCACAAGTACCCATTTTTGGGTTCTGACCTTTCAATTTTTTTATTAATTTCTTTTCTTTTCTTTGGTTTTGCTGGGACCCCAGACAGGGGAATGGGAGAAAATGATAGAAAAAAAAGTGGATAAAATTTAGAAACACAAAAAAAAAAGAGCATGGAAGAAGAAATAGAAAATGGAGAAAGTGGTAGGTGTTACCGATAGAGAGAGTACGGTGGTTGTTGGCGTCGTGGGTGGTGGTGTAGTCCATGGCTGGCTACACTGCACAATGCTGAATGCTCAGTGCTGATCGCTGAAGAGTGTCCTCTTCTATGTGCTGAGCTGGGACACACTGCTACTTAAATGCTAAGTTACAAGAAACTGAAATCTTCATTCTTCGACCCTTTTTTTTTTTTTTTCTTCTTCTTTTTTTCCGGGGTTGCTTGTACTAATTTGACTAAATTTAATTTTCACTGTATATAAAAATTGAGAAATATTGTGTGTACAACTTTTAAAAATGTTGGATCAGTGATAATAATGAAAGATGAATTACTAGTTTCAAAATGTTATTATTACATTATGGCTGATTTTATGGTGTAATATAGCATTACTCATAAAAATTAAAGCAAATTATTCATGCATTGTTATTGTTATGTAATGTAATATATAAGGAGCATTGTGATATATACAACAAAAAGAAATTAGTCAAAACAGTCAACAAGCTATGTATGATATATATAGTATAAATTGCACAATAAATATTACATGTTGTGTACGTCATACATCACATTATATGCAAAACATATATCACATATTGTAAAAGAAGATGATGTTGCAACATGTGATATATGTTTGCACTTTGCACAATAAGTGATATATATTTGCACCACATATGATATATATTGTGCACCATATATGATATATGTTGTGCATTTCATATGATATATATTGTATATATGAGTTGTTTTTACTAATTTTTTATTATGAAACAAGTCTTTTCCATATATAAATAATGTTATCTGCACAGAAAATATCTTCATCTTCATATTAATAATTTTATATCAACACATACATAGAATCTTATTTAAGTGAAATCAGACAGTCTAATGACTGATATAAAATTATCGGACCGAAATTCTTTCAAATACATAATGTTACTAAAAAAATACAAGTATTTGATTCAAGTATTCAAGAGTAATGTGATTGGATTTCTATAGTTGAAAATTATTTTATGCTAAAAATGTACCAAAATTAATATGAAATTCATCATATAAAAATAATTAAGACTTAAATGTCGTCATTTTAATTTCTAAAAAATAATGGAGTTTTAGTTCATAATTTTCTTTATATCCAAATAATTTTAGAATTAATTGATATTAATTCCTATAATTAGTTTATTCCTTTTAAGTGCTAAATTGACTAATTAAAAATGACGTTATTAGATAATATACAATAGTTAGTAGTTATACATGATATATCATAATTATATGTGGCAATGTGCCAATAATTCATTAAAACTAACGTCTTAATTCACTTGGATCCAATCAAATATAATTGTTTCAGTCCTTAATTTTTTTGGTATTGGACCAACGGTATCCCCCAACCTGATAGGTTAAGAACTAATCTGTCAAAGTGTAGAGTTCTATTTAAGGGTTTGGCCACACACAAGGCGGAGATCGAACCCCCGACCCTTACTTAAACGGCCAAGTGAGCTAACCACTTGACCAAGCCAAGTTGGTTTTGTTTCGGTCCTTAATTACACTTTATATTTAAATCCTCAATGTAGTTTGCTACATACATTTAATCCTTACAAATATGACAATTACGTTTTTCTGTCTTTATAAATATCTTCAAAACCTTATTTTGATCCTTGAAAGTATCATCACTCAATAGTACAAAACTAATGACAGGAACCATAAATTGATAAACATAATATTAGAGAAGTGAGGGATTCTTTGACTAAATTACTCAAATATTAGGAGAGAGGGAGTTTATCTCCCATATACACCGAATGGAAATTTTTTTCGGAATTCCGCTTATACAAAATCGGTAGGCACACCGCCGATTTGCATGATAGCAAAATCGGCAGGCACCCCACCGATTTCCTTACCCAAAATCGGCACGCAGTGTGCCGATTTCCTTTGACGGTATACTGTCTGCCGTTTCGTTAACCGCGCGCCTTTAAATAAGATGCAGCAGTGCAATTCCAAGCACAATTTTATTTTGAAATTTGAGTTTTTTTTGTCCAAAAACAAACAAAACTTGCAGAGATGAGTGAAAAATTTATAATAATGGTTTATCATTCGTGTGAAGTAATACGCGAACCAGATGTGCGATTTTGCTGTGATAAGCCAATTGCATTACCTGTAAGGTCCAACATTTCCTTGGCGGAGTTACATGCAAAAATTCTAAGCAGATTAGACGGGCAAGGTAAATTCATCACTGAGATGCTGTATCGCATGCCCATGTGTGTGGATGGTGCCGGCTTAGTAATGTTCTTAAATAATAAAAATTTAATAATTAAAACTAACTTATACTAGAAATAATAGGGTATTTGATTACTTACGTGATACTCTAGATGCCCTGCAATGTGTTTCACATCATCTAGTCGTGTTATATTGCCAAAGTTATCAATTTGACACTCAGGAGTTTTCTCTGAAAGCAAATAGTTTTAGGAAAGGTGAAAATTTGAGAAATGGTGAAAGATGAAAAAATGAGAATTGCACTTATTGATTTATAGGGGCGGATTTTGGAAACATGCAAATCGGCCCCAGCCTGCCGATTTTGCTTTGTTTTATGCAAATCGGCTCCCAAGCTGCCGATTTCCCTTCAATTACCTAAGCGGCAGTGTGCCTGCCGATTTCCTATAAACAGGAATCCGAAAAAAAATTTCACTCGGTGCATATGGGAGATAAACTCTCTCTCTCCTAATATTTGAGTACTTTAGCCGAATTCTTTAGAAGAACTAATAAAAATATATTTTAGTAGATTCACTCATTTGATTATTCTTCTATTTTTATTTCGTTATAGTTTAAGTTTAGTTTTTAATTCATTTCTTTCATTATGTTTAGATGATGAGTAACGGTGAAAATGGAGGAAAATAAGACAGAAGTAGTTATTTATTCTCTTATCTAGGGATTTAATAATAGATAAATGATTTAAGTTGTATGTACTATATATGTACTGGTAATGAAAAAGACTATACAATCACTCACCTAGTAAAAACAATTTGTTATTTGTTTTAGTTGTGCAATGGGCGAAGATCTTGGATTAAAAGATTTTTAAGAAAGCACATCTTGTTCTAAAATAAATAGACTATTTTTTTTCTTCATAAATACTTCACTAACACTATTTTTTTCGGCCAAAATAATATATTTTAACACTTTTAATCAAAATAGCATTTTTAATTATGCATTTTTTTAGTAATTTAGACACAAATTTCTATTTTGATTATTTTGGCTAGTACAATTTTATATCTCTAATAAAACTATTTTTATTTTAATAATACATAATTATTTGACTAATACCACTTTTGATCTCTCAATATTAATATACGAGACAAAATAATCTCTCAAGATATAAAAATGACAATATAATTCCTCAAGATTTGACATGGTGAACAAAATAGTCCATTAAGATATGAAATTGACAATATGATCCTTCAAGATTGAAATTTTAGGATAACTTGACCCCTCACCTTATCCTAAATTCTTAATTTTAAGAGATCATATTATCATTAATTTTCAATGTTAAAGGATCATATTATCACTTTCATATTTTAAGAGACTATTTTATTTATCACATCAAATTTTAAGGAATTATGTTGTCATTTTCATATCTTTAAGGATCAAATCAGATATTTACTATAACTAATTTTTTTATGATTCATACTAAGTTGAGTGTTCCTAGTACATGATACTTTTAAAGAAATTTGTCTCTTAGAGCAACTCTAACTTGGAGTGCTCCTCGTCCATGTTGCAAGCATTTCTAAAAAGAAGGTTGACACAAGTGGTAAGCGGCTTAGTTTGTTGTCCCTTAAGTCAAGGTTTCGGGTTCGAGTATTTTAGATGGGAAAAATCTTTGTTTGGAGCCTCACCTACTATTCCCATGTATGCGATCCAGGACGACGAATTAGTCGGGACGAATCTCTGAACACCGTGGATAACAAAAAAAAAGAGACGTTTTATGCATTGGAGGAGGGATGAATATGCAGGCTGAGCTACATCAACAAATAACATTTTAACGTATATTTATATTTAGATTTTTAAAAAATAAAAAATGCACATATCAATATAATTATGCATCATGAATATTCATTAGTTGGAATATAACCGTTGGTAATTTATGTATATAAATACACATTATTATCACTCTCATCACAATTCATTATACTTATTTCATAATTTTTCTCGTATAAATTCTACTCATCTATTTGTTTTTCAACAAATGAATCATAATCAATTAAATCCATTTTTTCAATTACATGCCATCCTCAAATTTTTCGCCAAATTCAAATGTTCATTTTTCTCAAAATTTAACATCTCAAAATGCAAATCAAAATTTCCAAATTCTAAATTTCTTCCAAAATTCACTTCCCCAAATCTTCATAATTTAAATTTTCAAGTTTCTTCCGATAGTCATTTTCATATATTTTCACAAACTCGAAATTCACAAATTACTCAACATTCATTCTCTGTCATGTTTAACTCATCATTTACAAATAAGGGCACATCGTCTTTATCATTCCAATTACCCAAATTGGGGTTCCGATACTAAGTTCAGCTGATGTTGGTGGCTCAAATGACCAATTTAGTTAAGTGCTGGTAAATTAGAGTTCAAGTTCACGACATTTAGAATTTTCAAACAATGACGATTTAGATACTATTGATCTCAACAATGATGCAGCTGAATACCGCAACCAAGAGAGCATTCACAAGAGATGGGAAGAGGATCAATTGCTTATAAGTGCATAGTTGACTGTATCAATATAATGGACTCTTTAGTATGTACCGACCAAAAATGTGATACATTTTGGAAGCGAACTCATGCTTATTATGTTATGTATTTTTTAATTTATTAATTTTAAACTTTGGAGTGGTTACTTAATTAATTATAAGTTAATTTTTAATTGTAAATATTGAAAAATTTATCTAATTATAATAATAAATAATAACTACATCAATTTATTTTTATTTGAATTAATTAGATATGTGGGACCATAATAAGATCCAAGTTAGTCTCTATTACTAAAGAGGGAGAGTGCCTCATTGATCCCTATTTTATGACGTAATGTACATGTGACGGTACTTTTATGATAACTGTGGCTCAAAGCTCTTAGATATATTGATTAATTAAAAACTTTTGATAATGTTTTTGTTATTGTCTTTTCTTTTTCTTACTCTTCTTTTCTTCATATTTACAAAAGTCTTCTGTATATAAAGAAGGAGAAAAAAACAATGTTGGAAAGAATGCAACATTAAAAACTCTAGCTTATGTTTTGAGTGAATCATCTATCATTCACCTAACATGAAAAATATTTCATTACAACCTAAGTGAAATGCATTTCATGTGACTCTCCTACTTTTGATTGAGTTCATTCATTCACTCTAGTCCTACATAAGACCAAAGTTTAAGGGCAAAGACTAAACTAAAACTGTGTCTCAAAGAAATTGAGAAAAGAAAAGAAAAGAGATGCCTGAATTCTGTGTGACAGGTGGTACTGGATTCATAGCAGCATATCTGATCAAAGCCTTACTAGAAAAGGGTCACACAGTGAGGACCACTGTGAGAAACCCAAGTATATAATTTGTCAGATGTTTTTCTTCAATCTCTCTTTATTTGTATATTTTTGTGGTAATCTTTGATACCCTTTTGATTTTGTTGCAAATATATTTTATCAGATGATGTTGAGAAGGTTGGTTTTCTCAAGGAACTAAATGGAGGCAAAGAGAGATTGAAGATATTGAAAGCTGATTTATTGTTGGAAGGGAGTTTTGATGAGGCAGTGTTAGGGGTTGATGGTGTCTTTCATACAGCATCTCCAGTTCTTGTTCCTTATGATCACAGCATTCAGGTAGCTATCATACTTTTAATTTCACCTTTTTAACAGTCTTGTGTTGTGTTGTTGTCTCAATTTTATTTGATGGTTTTCCTCTGTTTTAAGCATTGACTTATCTCTTAAATGCATATTCTTGTTATGGTTGGAGAGAATCCAATAAATTGTAATCTAAAACAGTGCAAATTTGAAATTAATGTTGTGGCAAATAGATGCAATCCTAACTAAATATAGGAATGAGTCACATGTTTTGTCCAAGATCTGTCATCTGTCTAACTTATTAAAAATTGAGAGAATCCAATAAATTGTAATATAAAACAGTGCAAATTTGATATTAATTTTGTGGCTATGGATGCAATCCTATTTAAATATAGGAATCAGTCGCATGTTTTATCCAATCATCTAATTCGGTCTAACTTGTTGGAATTTAAAAAGTATGACTTTCTTAATAGGTCAGATCTAAATTTGCTGCAAAGTCTATTAAATTTATTAGATCGACTCAAGTCTGTTAACCTGTAATTATAAAAGAACAAAAGGGACGGCCCAGTGACTAGACTCCCATCAAGTAGAGTATGGGGATGGTAGATACACGCAGACTTAACCCTACTTTGCAAATAAGCTATTTCCAGGATCCAAACACGTGACTTCCCGGTCACAAGACTATTAACTTGTATTTATATTTATTTTAATTAAAAAAAATACAAGTGAAGCTATTTATCATCTTATTATCAACTGGTTTATGTTTGGTTTGTTGGTATAGACTTGTGGTTTGTTTTACCTTTTTTTCAATCACAAACTTTTTCAAAGTGTCACTCAAGTTTATTATGAGAAATGTTAATTAAGTGTACAATAAAACGTTATATAATATTTATCTTCATCGTTGGATTATAATATGAGTTCACTCTTCTCTTCGAACTATGACGATCCAACGATATAGAATATCATTGTACAATTTTTATTATACACCTTAGGATTTTAATTTGCGCCTATCATTTATCTCATATTTGACATGTTTTCCTCCCTACAAGTACTATTAGAGGTTGTTACAAATGTAAATTTGAAGATTTGAAATAATGTTGCAGGAAACTTTAATTGATCCATGTATAAAAGGCACTGAGAATGTGCTTAAATCGTGCATAAAAGCAAATGTGAAACGTGTGGTGCTAACCTCATCTTGCTCCTCCATAAGGTATCGTTATGATTTGCAACAAGTGTCTCCTCTTAATGAGTCTCATTGGACTGATCCAGACTACTGCAAACACCACAATGTAATAATAACAACACTCTTGCTAATTAGTAATATATTATTATATAGTCGTAGTTTTTGGAAATAATTATACTTGCTCTCTTTTTTAATAACGGTTAACTTTTCACTTTTTATCTTCTATTAATATTTGTTGAGTTTTGCTAAGTGCACTTGTTAAGGATCCTACAAATAGTACGTTTTGAAATAATTTAAAATATTAAAGTGAGTCCATTGCATAGAAAGAATAAAAATGAGTATTTTCAATACAAAACTTTTCTATTTTACTTCCTTGGGCACTTGTTAGCAAAACCCATATTTGTTTGTTTAAAAATTCTAAACAATATTAATTCTCTTTTTTCTTTGATACTGATTAGAGAGGAAAAAAATAAGATATAAAATTTAATATTAGAGATGATATTGTTAAGGAAAATGGTGTAATTCTAATGTTATTCAATTATTATCTTAATAAATACTCCATTGGTTTTATGTACACTTTCTATTTATAACGCTTTTTAAGAAAATGATTGATTTATATTGATTTGAGAGAATTTTCAATTAAAATTACTATAATATCCATATATTAATGTCTCTCCTACACTAATATCAATAAGGGCACAATGAGAAACAAATATTTAATGCTACATAGAAACTTGAAATTGACAGTTATTAGTAAAAATATAAAATGTATAAAATGAACGGTTAATAGAAAACAGATGAAGTATGTGTGAAGAATGAAAGACGGAGACGTAATAATAATATAGCACTGTAAAGTTTATATTATAGCATTTTTTTTTGTGTGAAAATGCAGTTGTGGTATGCATATGCAAAAACTGCAGGGGAGAAAGAAGCTTGGAAGATTGCAAAGGAAAGTGGAATGGATCTTGTTGTAGTTAATCCCTCCTTTGTTGTTGGTCCTTTGCTTGCACCACAACCAAGTAGCACATTGCTCATGATACTAGGCATTGTTAAAGGTGACATAGGTTGGATTCAAAATTATGTCATCAAATTGCAAGTGATATATCTTTTTAGGGAAAATTAAACTGAAAATTTTATGAAATTCACCTTAATTTTTCTTTATTTGTAAATTTTACTTAGAAGATTCTTTAATTTATAAAATCATTATACTTATGTCTCTCTAGTTAAACAATAACATTTTCCTTGTCTCTATCACATATAAACAGTGCTCCAAGAGGAGGTTAGTGTCACTTGTACAATTAGAATGGTCAATAATTTTCTAAAAGTGAATTATGTTAAATTTAAGAGAAAATTGAATAAACTTTGACATCTAAAAGTGAACACTAATACTATGTGTAAAATGAAAGTTGTATAATACTTATACAATAATCATATCGACTGTTGGATTGTAATATAAATTTACAAACTAAATGATCCAATAGTAAATATTTACAAATATTGTACAATTTTCATTTTACGTATATAATATGGTGCTACTTGATATCAACTTTATTTTGAATCATTGGATGTGATGATAATTTCAATCATTTTTTATTGTATCATCACATCCAATAGTCCAAAAATAAAACCAGGACAAAACCCATTTTTAAATGTTAGATTAGCAATTCTGGAGTTTTTCTCATATAATTGCCCTATCTTGTATCTTATAATTATTATTATTAATAATAATAATAGGGTTGATAGGAGAATATCCAAATACAACAGTGGGCTTTGTACACATAGATGATGTGGTAGCTGCTCATTTGTTGGCTATGGAGGAGCCCAAAGCATATGGGAGGCTAATTTGTTCAAGCACAGTAACTCATTGGTCTCAAGTTATTGAAATGCTTAGGGCCAAATATCCTTCCTATCCATTTACAAGCAAGTATGTTGACTCATGCTATTAACTTTATCATTAACCTTAGTTTGGTAATGCTTAATTCCACCCAATAATATCTATAGTTTTTTTTTTTTCTTTATGTATTTTAATACTATGCAGTAGCGACCCAATATTTTGAGAGGTCTAAACCCAATTCTTAATTGAGGTTTTTTAAATCAAATATTAAAATTGTATTAAATTTATCATATTTGTATTTATAGTTTATATTTTGTGCTTTTTAGGATACAAAATCATCTATTAAATTATATTATGATTGATTTTATTTAACAATTCTTTTTAAATCGATAATATAGCTAACACACTTGATATTTATTGAGATATTATGAATTTTAGATAAGATTTTAGACATTGTTATAAAATATTTTTTAAAAAAATTTTGAGAGCAAAAGCTCTAGCTTCATTTTTGGACCGGCTCTGATACTATAATGTTCAAAGCTTCAACTACATTTAAAAATGACTATTAATGTTGGAGAGTTATAGTATAAAAACACTACAAAAAATTTATATATCTTAGACTATTAACTATACATATTTTGGGAACACGTGAAAAATGTTGTTTAAGGACACACAAGGCAACATTTTGACAACATTGTTTTTAAATCTATAGTCATTGATTGATATAAAAAAAAGATGTCTATAAAAACTTAAAAAGTGTTATGTTAGGAAATGACAACATATAGTTACCTCATAAATATGTTTTAGTTAGATAACAATGTAAAATACATTTATATTATTATATTATTAGTACATTAAAATTAAATTCTTAAATAAATAAATATGCTCTACCTTTCATGGTGTTATAGGTGCAGCAGTAAGGAAGGAGATAACAATCCACATAGCATGGACACCACAAAAATTACTCAATTGGGATTGCCTCCATTCAAAAACCTAGAACAAATGTTTGATGACTGCATTCAAAGCTTTCAAGACAAGGGCTTCCTATGACATCCAATATAGTCTTTGTTACCTTTCATATTCTTATTATGAGGTCTCTACTAAATAATTCAAAATAAAGTCTACATAACTTCTTTTATCTATTCATGTTTTTCAATTATTTAAGATTGATAAATGATATTTGAACCTTATGTATCTCATAATCTGAATAGATATTCAATCACTAAATTTTAAATTTTACAGTACTCTTGTTTAAATAATCTTCAACTTATTTCTCTATCCTCAAATTAAGTTAATGTCTATGGATCCATGGATGTCCATATATATATATATATAATATTATTTAATTTTATTGATAATTTTTTTTATAAAATAATATTATTTAATATAATTATAGTCTCACTCAAATCTCATTTTAATTTATTAAAATATTAGTATTATAGATAAATAGAAAGAAAGAGGAAGAGCTAATTTAATTAGTAGAAGTTATAAACGATAGTTACTTTTAAATTTTTATTTACTTTTTTTAAAGACAAAAAATAATTAACTTTTTGGAAATTCTCTTTATAAGTAGTAATAGAATAAACTCAAATAAAAATATTATATTACGACTAAAAAGACCAAAACTACGATTTCAAAATAAAAAAAAGAAAGGAATTAGTTTATGAGAAAATCTTGATGCACAATAAAAATAATCAGTCAAAATAATTAATAGATTGTACACAATATATAATATGTAATATGCACAATATATATAACAAATTATGCACATCATATATGATGTTGTGCACAACATACATCACATATTGTAAGATTCTCTTTCTTTATAATATATAATATACGATGCACATAATATATAATATGTGATATATATTATGCAGAATATATATTATATAATATTTATAATACATATTGACGATTTTCACCCTTTTTTTTAGTTGCAATTATAAAAATACTATTGATTTATTGCAAAACAAATAAGAGAAAAAGTTTAATTTTGATGTACATACAATGTCGTCCAATCAAAATGCTCTATTTATATAACTTTTCAAGTAGTTAGAGAAAAAAACATATTCATAACTATTGTGGTAAGATATAATTGGATGACTGTATTGAAAAGTTATACGTACGAGTCAAAATTAAATTGTAAGAGAAAATGGTCGGACAAAGCAAATAAAAAACCCAATCCAAAGCGCGCGTCCGAAGCAGAAGCGGATAATGGATGCTACTTCTTCTCACTCCCTCTTCTTCCTTCCTACACTCACCACTCACTATCACTCACACTGAAACAACAACAACAACAACTACTACTACACGCTCTCAACCTTTATTCCAGAAGCTACGAATAAGGAGAAGAAGAAGAAGAAGTAGAAGAAGAATGTTAGCTTGCCCTAGCAGCACCTTCCATGGCGGTGCTACCACACTCCACCACCACCGCCATCCTCAACCCCCTCGCCTCCTCCTCTCCGCCACCGCTCGTCCCCTCTTACGCCTCGCTGCTTCCGGAAAATGCAGGTCTCGCTCTCTTTCCCTCCTCTTTTCCGCCAACAATCGTAACAGATTAACTGTCAAAGCTTCTACTGAACCGTCGGAGATTCTGGAGGAAGGAGGTGGCGCGCACATTGCGATGCAGCCGTATTCCGTGAAGATTCCCGTTGGCGATAGACATGTGAGTTTCGTTCTTTCTTTTTTCCCCTCGTATCTGCTTGAAGAGTAGAAGTGTTTTGTTGGAGTCTAGAGCACTGTGATTTTGTTGTTGATTGGGTCGTTCTAAGTGTGGATTCGAAATTTGAATGCATTTGAATTTTTTAACTGAGCTTTTGCGTCTTTTGAAGTCATGTGGAAGTGTCATTGCTATGGTTGATGCGCAGGATATGATTGTATGATTATTCAAAGAATTTCACACGGTTAATGCACAAAAATTAAATCCTTATGATATGGTTTTAATTTTGATGCACTTACAATGAGATCCTGTCAAAATATTTCATTTGCATGACTTGTAATGAACTATATAGTCAACTATCATGATAGATGTGACAATACATGACTGGATAATAGTGAATATATAACTTTTTAAACTTGTAACCTTGTTTAGGATTGATTAAGAATATCACGAACCATTTATATTGGTTGATTAAGAAAGCTCATGCTGGTAGTGTGTAGATAGCACTCCTTCGTTTGTAGGTGTACTGGTGCAGTACTAGAACCCATGCGAGTCGGTTAGGATTCAGTTGCAAGTTTTACAACTGTCATAACTGAAAATAGATTCCCTAGACATTCTAATACCGTAATACATTCTCTTGTTTCCCTTTTATTCTTTTTGTGACCTTGAGAAGGAGAAGTTGCCTCGGGTTTAGATATGGTGTTGCTGTAGTAAATACATGGTCTTTTTGGTAAAATGTTTGTCATACTTTTTCCTTCGGAGCCTTGATCACTATGGCTAAGAGTTATCAAACTAAATGTTATCTCGTGAGATTGAGTAGGATGCCATGACAATGGTTAATGGCACTCATGTAAGGTGCAAGCCTTTTTAAGTTTGTCTCTTGAGATGTTTACACTTTTTGAGTTGAAAATTGACTCCTAAATTTGGTTTTGAGAGGCTGTGTATGCGCAGTCTTATTCCTCAAATCGTCATCAACACTTTTGTTTGCTCTCTATTTCTGATGATTCTCATCCTGATCAGATTCTCACCTTGAATCCTTCAATGACCAAGAGAATATTGATTTGGTTTCCTTGCCTTGCATTCTTGATTCTTCCAGTCTTTGTGCTTCTTGTGATGCTTTGATGAGGACTTTGAACTTGTTAGGTTCCTTCATGTCAAGTATTTGGACCTCTCTATTGAGGCAAAATCTTTTCCATTTCTTCCCCCAAATGATAAATCTTCATATTTTTTTTTTTAATTTTATTTTATACTACTGTCGTACCATTTGTTGCTAATTTACTGTTACAATAGGTGCATTACTAGTTTCATTCACATGTTGTGTTCTGTGGCATTCTGCAGATTTTGGTTGAGACTGGTCATATAGGAAGACAAGCAAGTGGTTCCGTTACAGTTACAGATGGAGAGACAGTAAGTTCCCATACTTCATCCATTAATTAGTTTATCCATGATTGGGCGCATTGTCATAAGGATAAAAATAGTGTGTGGAAAAATAAATATAAAAAAGAAGCATTAATTGCAGAAAGACCGGCGTGCTCTAACTTATTACATAACCGTATCTCAGGTACTAGTTCTAGCTTTTGACTTATCCTCTTTCCAACCAACAGAAAGAATTTTAGAGTAGAAGTTGTGATAGTAATTAGTATATACTTTTTTTTCCCTCTTCTTCCTTAATCATATTTCTTTCTCTATATTCTTAAAGAAAAACATTGAATGCTCTCTATCAACCGTGCACTTTTGAAGTATTTCTTTTGTAGAACAGAGAATCATTTATTGGAAATGCATTGTTTTGATGATTAATTAATATCTAACTTTGTAAAAGAATATTTCTGCATGTTGATTATGTGCTTGCTCAAGTAAATAATGTACTATTCTTTTTGGCAAAAAATAGATAATTTACTATCATTTGACAATTTGAAATATTTAGCCAGGATTGGAAAATTGAATAAATTTAGATCTTGTTCTTCATAGTGAGATTGAGAGTGTACAGTAATTGGAAAGGAATTTTTAGGATAGTACCATCAGTACCTACAAAAATTCATAATTGATATATGACTGCCTAATGCCTCTCATATGCAGTGGCTTTTGCTCCCTTTAGTGGCTCTTGTTAACATATTATATATGGGCGGGGCTGAAAACATTAATCTTTACAATGCTTTAGAATTGAAAAGATGCAAACAGTTAATAATGCATGAAAGCTGGTCATTCATTCTTTTGGAATTTCTTTTTGGTTTCTGCAGATTGTGTATACAACTGTTTGTTTGGATGATGTTCCTTGTGAGCCATCTGATTTTTTCCCTCTTTCTGTGCATTATCAAGAGCGTTTTTCAGCTGCTGGTCGCACTAGGTTTGTCATACATTCAATTCTATTCTTTATTTTTTTCCTGATTCCTTGTTGCTTGTTGGAGTAGAACATAAGAGTTTGATGGTGTTTAATGACCATTATTTCAGTGGAGGGTTTTTCAAACGAGAAGGAAAGACAAAGGATCACGAGGTACTACTTTACTAATCATTGATATGGTTGGACATATTTTTCAGCTGTTTGCCCAATGTCTGGTTCATTTTCCTTATTTGACCTTGTATTCTGGGTAGCTCTTTTTCAGTCAATGCTCTATATATATTTATATATACTCCAGGAGTAAGATTTGTTATACTTACTTCGCTCAATAGCTTTTTATGGGCATGAAATATTATCAGTCTAACTGTTGAGTTTAACGTTCTTACTAAATAGATCAAGTATACTAAATTTCATACAATTTTAATGATTTCATACTTCATCTTGTCACCTCATTTTGACGGATAATACATTTTTTGAAATAAAAGTAAATATTAATCATTGGAGTGCACACCTATTATTGTCTGATTTGTCTAAAATTTGCTATGCTTGATCATCAATATAATAATATAGAATTTAACAGTTGGATCAATTAAATTTAATTCCTATGAAGAGTTACTAAGCGTAGTAAGTGTACATGACTTACTCGTGGAGTAATTGGATCCCCACTCATATATATATATATGCAAGTCCTGGGAAAAGCCTCCTTGTTGGGGGTAATGTTGCGACATTCACCATCTCCAGACCCCTATTGCTAGCTTGAACATATGAGTCTGCAAAGTCAATTCCAGAAGTTACAAACTATGATTTGGTGGTTGTCAAGTGTCCTAGAATATTTCATCATTTCAATTTTCGTATTTATTGGCTTCTTGTTTTTGCAAATTTCATGAACTTTGCAGTAGCTCATTTTTTAGGACAAAACAAGAAACCTTGTTCTAATAAATGTTCACTGTCTGCATAAGGATTGAATTTAGTTTCTGTTTCTAAATTCTTTTACTTATTTTTAGATTGTCATCTTTTACTGCAGGTTCTTACTTGTAGATTAATTGATAGGCCTCTGCGTCCTACTATGCCTAAGGGCTTCTACCATGAAACTCAAATATTGTCTTGGGTATGGTCCTCGTAATTTCTGTTTTAATGTGTCTACTACTCTGCCTCTTTTGGTCCTGGTCCTAAGAATTTACGTTCATTGGTTGCTGGTTCAGCTTCATTGAACTTGTCATTGGTTGATGGTTCAGCTTCATTGAACTGGGAATGAACAGATTGTAAAAGATATGGGCAATATATATATATATATATATATATATATATATATATATAACACTCTAAAAAAAGTAATAACTAACAATATGATAAGTAAATGGACATTCGAGTAAATAATTGGGCCTCGATTAGTTATTATCATTCAAACTGACTTCAGTTTTTGAACTTGAAATAACAAATAAGTAATATAGTTTTAAATAGTATCATAAGCATCAATCTGCAATTAGAAACTTATATGCTTTATATTATATGAGAAAAACAACATAATAATAAGCTTATAATTAGTTTAACCAGAATACTTTTGAAAGTTATTAAAACATGCCTATTGTTTGTTAAATTAAATTTTTATGAACCATTCTTTATAAATGTTAAAGATAGATAATTGTGGGATGTGCAATATTTTATGGGATGGAATTTTAGGTGACAAAAGCACCAACGTTCAATGTTGCATAAATGAGAATGTTATATTGGATGAGATTAGGAATGGTTGTATAAGTATTGAGAGTTGGGGGTAGCAATTATTGTGGATTAAATGTTATAATTTTTTCTTTGGTGGTTTGTCATATGAGGATAAGATCCATAGAAGCTCTAATAAGGAGAGTAGGTCAGGTAAAGGTTAGCCCAATGGTTAGAGGTGTAGGGACTATGGAGACTAAGAATAACTATAGAAGAAGTCATTAAGAAGGATTTAGTTTTGACTTTTAAATGGTTTTCATATATACATGTTTATCATATGGCACATGACTTTGATATATGTAGCCGACTCTACCTAGGAAAATGCTTAGTGTAATTTATCACTTATTGGCCCTCGTTGTAGATGCTACTGAACACTGAGATAACTGAATATCATAATAGTAATACTAATAATGTTTTACTACTGATGAATTGGCTGGCATTATGAATATGTTAGTTTATGCTGAATATGCCATGTGGCTGTAAGCCTATTAGGCAGTGTGAGAGATAATTCTGACCAGTACCCTCTGCTTTGTTTTTTGTCAGTAAACAACAATTTAACAATATGTGCTATACTAATTCAAGCGATCAATATACTGTGCTTTGGTTTTTGTGGATTAAAATGACTGTACATCCCTTCCTTCACATGCTATTGTCTGCTGTAAATTTATGCTTTTAGGTTTTAAGTTATGATGGATTGCACTCCCCTGATTCTTTGGCGGTCACTGCAGCTGGCATAGCAGTGTAAGTTGGTCATTTTATTTTGCTTCCATAGCTGAACTAGAGCTATCTAGACCCGATGCAGGATTCTATCCTTTTCTTTCTAAATGTTATAGGTGAATGCTCTCAATTTAAACTTTTATTAACCTAAAAATAAAAATGGTAGTTCATTAAAAAGAGGAAACAAGTTCAAGTAGAAAGGATGATCAGAAGATAAGGTATTTGATAGAGGACTTAAAATAAAGTTCAACTTTTATGCATGGTGCTCTGAAACACAAACTCACTTGCTGAAACATATATAAGTTTGGTCTGAGTTATTTTTGCAACATGCATGGTGCTTTCCAACACATGCCCTTAGGCACACATCATTAATTGTAATAGTTTAATTTCTACAGTGCACTTTCAGAACTGCCAGTGTCCAAAGCAGTTGCTGGAGTTCGAATTGGTCTTGTTGGTGATAAGTATATAGTAAATCCTACAACTGAGGAGATGGAAAAGTCTGAGTTGGACCTTGTGCTGGCTGGCACAGACAGTGCAATATTGATGATTGAGGTAAGGCATTATTTTTGCATATAAACAACAACATACTAGGAATATGCCAATTGAGCAGAAGCTGGGAAAATAATTATTTGTAACTTTTTCACTCAAAAGAAGATTGTGCAAGTATAGGTGCTAAAAAATTATTGGCTAATAGAGGCTTGAGCCTAGAATATTTTGAAGAAGCAAATTCCTGTATATGCACTTGCTTTAGTGTTTTTTTTTTTCTGAGTTACTTTGAAAGTCTGTATCACCAGTCATTGCTAACTCAGGAAGAGCCAAGTGGAAAATAAATACAGGAAACTGGTTTGGCATTTTTTTACACCCGAATACACATACATAAATGTCAATTATCTTCATTCTTGCTGCTGCAGCCAGGTTGTCAATTTGTTATATAATTATTTATTCTTTGACTGGAATTTTGAAGTAATTTATAGTTGTCATTGTCCCCTCTGAACTTGACGCAAAACAAAAGTTGGCTATCCTTCAGAGTGAAAGCTTTTTCAACGTGTAGAGGGTAACCATTGGTTCATATTTAGGGTGCCGAGATGCAATAGAGAACAAGAATAGTCTTTTAGGGGGTGACACTATCAATGCTTGTTACCAAATGAGCTTTTGGCCTTGTCGAACTATTAAAAATTTGAGGGGGCATTAGATGAGGAAGTAATTTCTATCATGTATTCTTTGGCATAGGATTAATTTTCATCTGTAAACTTCATTTGGGATGAGATTACCTTTTTGGTTTTGCCTTTGGTGTTTTGCTTATGGTTTATTTTATGAAGTGTTGTCTGACATACATTCAAAGGGATTGGCACACATTGTTGCATGACATATCCTCTTAGGGATTTAACATTTTAACTTCATTATTTATGGGCTTTTTTTTTTTTTTTTTAAAATACTGGGCCCTCTTTTGAAGCTTTGAAGGATAATTTAATATTTTATAGATTTATTTTCATATTATTATTATTTATTTGAACAGATACATTACTTGTATTTGCCCTTAGTATCAAACAATAATGTCCAGTTATTTGGTAATAATTGTCAAATGTCTATCGAGATAAAAAAATTGTTAAAAAATATATCTTTTTCTAATAATATTCTCTTTTTATCTAATAATATTTCCTTTTGTACAACACAATGTCAAATGTCTATAGATTATACATTTCCAATCAGTTAAAAATAATATTGAGTTATTTTCATATTCCCTTTCAGTTTAGAATACCTATTCCATGTTGTGAATTCCACTTATCTAAGTTCTATTTTGGTTTTGATCAAGATACATTTGGAGTAGGACCATAGCTTTGAAGCACATTAATTCCTGCATACAAATATAAAATGAAGTTCTACCATGCAAATCACATATTGTGTTTGTAATCCTTTTCGACATCAAGTTCATGTAATCCCATCAGTTAAATCTTTTTATTGAACCATCACATGTTAGCAGGGAGAAAAGAGTCCTATATTTTCTTGCACTTGTAGTTTTCAGTATTTTTTTTAAGAACTGGCAGTATATAATCTCAGCAATATTGAAGAAAAGTTGGTGAATCTGCATTAGCGTTAGTATAAATAATGTTGATGGAATCATATTATTTCAGAATGTAATATCTGTTAATCTTGAAACCCTTACCGTTCTATTTCCATATTGGCTGAACTACTATAACTTTTTGTTGCAGGGCTATTGCAATTTTCTTCCTGAAGAGAAGTTACTCAAAGCTGTAGAAGTTGGTCAGGTTGTTAATTTCTATTAGCACATAGACATGCTTCCTGGTCATTTGAACATTTGATATATTTTCTTTCCTCTATTATAGACATATGCATGTGATATTTAAAATATTGGCTCTGCTTCGTGGAAAATGAGTTTTCTTTGCATAAGTTTTTGATCTGTAGAAATATCCTTGTCTTCCTTAATGTAACAATGTTAGTTAAATTGTTTTGAGGCATTTCTCGAAAGTCAAAACCACCTTTATTCTACATTCATCTATTTAAATTATGATAACATTTAATTCACATTGTCTTTGATAATTGCATTAGTTTGCATTTGAAATGTTCACTAAAAAGGGTGATTCATCACAGGAGTGAGTTACTTATCCCACTAAGGGATTTAGTTTTAGTTATAGAGGGATTAGCGTGCTTTATTTTTCTTGATGTCTTCGTTCATTACGTGTCATTTGCGTTCTTTGAGGAGCATGCTTGGAAAGGGACACCTGTACCTCAAATGATTTTTCATTACTTGTGAATTTGTTGTGGGATAGAGTGCTCTTCACAGTATCTTTTTGGTGCTCATCACATGATCTATTTAAGGGCATAAGGATTTCAGATATGCAAAGGGATTGCAGTGCTCTTCATTGATGACTAGCCTTATTGGAGTTTCCTTACTTTGTTTTTGTTTTTCTAAATTTTTTTGTTGGTGCTTTTTTATCTTCCAATCTTTTATACACCTTTCTTCTTCTTTATCTAATAACTTGGTTCTTTTATTAGAAAAATAGAAATATCTATTTTAAATTATCAATGCATAATATTTTGCTTTTGCCTAATATCAGGATGCAGTGCGTACAATCTGTAATGAAGTAGAAGCTTTGGTTAAGAAGTGTGGGAAACCAAAGATGTTTGATGCAATCAAGTTACCACCTCCTGAGCTTTATAAATATGTTGAAGTATGCCCTTTACAATATTATATCAATTTCTTTTGTTTCTTTAATGTCAAATTTTTGAATTAGCCCTGATCTGTTTGTGTCAGTGTGTGAGACGTTGTTCTCTCTCAGCTGTTCCTACATTACTTTAAATTCCTTTCTTTTGTTTGGACAGGGATATTAACTGGATTAATATTTAAAATCCTATTGATTTTGTGTCGGACGTTGGCTTGACTAAGATAACCCGGGTAAACAACCAAAGTCAAGCCAACAGAACCATAACTTGGTATTCCATGTTGAAATAGTAATCAAATAGGCCACACACAGGTGAAAAACAGCAACCAAAAAGTAGAAACAAACATACAACGACATACAAGAAAACACATAAAGCTAGATCTAAGCTAAATGGAGAACTGATGAGCTCCTAGAACTAGAAGGAACCTTTGAAACTTTAGGCTTTGTTTGGGAGTTTGGAGGGAAGGGGAGGGGAAGGTCTTGGTGGGAAAGATAGGGGGAGGGAAGGGAGGAGCTTGGAGGAGATAACATCTCCTTGTTTGTGAGTTTTGAAATCCTCCACATTGGGAGAACTTGAAAATGAGGAGTTTGGAGGGTTTTGGAGAGTTTTAAAAATCCCTCAAACACCTCTCCTTCCCATCAATGCAACTCACAAACACAACTAAATCCCTCAAAGTTTTTCCCTCCCCTCCCCTCCCCTTTAAAACCTAACTCACAAACGCACCCTTAGGGTTTTTGTAGGGAAGGATGAATGGAAAGGTAGCTCTCTATAATTATATGACTAATATTGATTTTGATATGTACAGCTAATAGCCTAATACTTAACCAAAGTAGTAATCATGTCAAGGATTAATGTACTTATCAAATTAATACCAATTTTATGAGGGAGACTGTGAGCTGTCAGCATGTTTATACTGAAATCTTGTCTCGGGCTTGTTTCTTATCTGTGTTTTTCTTTATTCTTGCTAGGTTAATATGTATATGTTATTATCTTAGTTTTGTTTTGTGGTTTCTTTTAGGAGGATAGCTTGTATTCTGCTCTTGTATTCCATTCCTTTTACTCTCCAAGTAGATTTTTTTAAAGGACCTTAAGACATGCATGTTTCTTTTTGTGTGAAGGTAATGTGAAGAGAGAACCCATACCATTTCCTTTTTGTAGCCATTTGGTTCATCTGTTGCTGTTGATGGGTTGTTGCAATGTATGAGGAATATTCGAATATGTGCATTAAGTTGATGAAATATTTTGTTGAATGTAATGATTAGAGACTATTAAATAATTTTGTTGAATATGGTGATCAGGATAGAAACATATGTTGGTGTTACTGTGCAGGAAATTGCTGGTGATGAGTTGGTAAAAGTTCTTCAAATTAGAAACAAAATACCAAGAAGGAAAGCACTTTCTACATTAGAAGAAAAGGTTCTGAAGATACTTTCAGAAAATGGGGTTGTCGATAATGATGAAACATCAAGGAGTAATGCTGAAACCATTGCAGAGATTCTTGATGAGGAGGATGAGGATGAGGAAGTTATTGTTGATGGTGAAGTTGATGAAGGTGATGTTCATATAAAGCCAACTCCACGCAAACCAACTCGTTTAGTAAGTACAATTCCTATATTTCTAATATTTTAGCTTCTTGGATTACAAAGTGATACATAATTACATATATTGGGATCTTAGGCTTAGTGTTGCTTCCCCCAATGGCTATTTCTTATGCGCATTTCTAGTTTAGACTTAACAAATGAACTTGGTTGCTCAAATGAAATGGCTATTGTCTTTGTTGTTCTCTCCGCTTTGTCTCTAGTCCCTCTCTCCAATTTTATTTGCAGTAGGCTTACTCATGGAAACTTTGCAGACATGGGAACATGTTACAGTGGCTGTCCAGGGGAGATTGTTTTGTTTTTTTGATAAAATTAGAATATTATTAAGATAAGAAGTGAGAATGTTACAAGATGGTGGGAGGGTCAGTGATCCTCCTCCATTAAAATATAAAACTCAATAAAAAATAGTCTTCCAATCTCTCAACATGTCTGTGGACTATGAGCTTTACACTATATAGAAGCTAAAAGCCTAATTCTATCCCATAAAACTTGATTATCTGAAAATATATCATTAAAGATTCTTGAATTACGCTCCATCCATATTGTCCAAATGGTGGCTTGAATTGCGCACTGCCATAGTGAAATGGCATGATCTTTACTTCCAAAACCGGCAAAATTACTGTCCAGGGAAGATTGTTAATCAGTGCAAGATAAAAATTTGATGTAGGATTACTTCATGATCCAGAAGAGTGTAGTTTGATTTGTTGGATTTGCCATTGAAGAATTGTTATTTACATTTTTTGAGAACCACTCAACTTGTCATGCAATGTTTGTAGCCACTAAAAAGAGGGTGCACCAGGATACCCTTTTTCCAGCATCAGCGGTCCTTGTTTGAGGCATGTCCTAGAATCTACCCAATTCATTTTCCACAGTTGCCAGATGCATTGTGTAATGCTGAGGTTGCAAACATGCCATACTCAAATCCTCACTTGTTATTATTGTGTGCAATATCTAGATATCCTCTTTTGGTGCTCCACCCATGGTTTTAAGAGAATAGCTGTTGCCAATGGAGAGATATTGATTTGGTTGCTAGATTTTTTTAGTCTCTCTGGCTTTGTTTTTATATACTTCTCTGTTTAGGAGCATATCTTACCTTCTTCCTGGTAATATGTTCTCGCTCCTCTTGCTAATAAAATGTCTTGTATCCCATACAATTATCCAAGAACCAAGTTGAACGAAGGATGTACTTTTAACTTTTAAGTGAGTTGTTCATGCTTCCTCTTCCCATTGTTTTGTCCATGAAGTATCCATTGTGGATCAATATTTTGCTGGTAGTGGCCATTATGATCTTTCTCATTTATTTTCTTTTGTCTGAATTGTTTATAACATTACTTTCACTCGGATCTTGGTATTTCTTGATTGATGTACAGATGAAGTCCTGTCCTCTAGTGTTGCTATTTTCTGGATTAACTTTTTCTATTTAACATATGACTATTGTTTTCTCGTACAGTTTGCTGAGGTTGATGTGAAGTTGGTTTTTAAAGAAGTTTCATCCAAGTTTTTGAGGAGACGCATTGTAGAGGTATGAACAATTCTAATAAAATAATTATGGTTACTATATACCCAAAAAAGAAAAGTATAACTAAATCATTGTTAAATAAGTATGATTTAATTTTCTCTTGGTTGGACTTCGGTCAAATGTTCTGTGAGAATTTATGTTTTCCCAATTATGGAGAAACTTTTTCACTGGAAAGTAAAGGAGTTTAGTTTCAAACCAAAGAGAATATGGGGATAATAGAGTAAAACACATCTACTTAAGTTAACTATTGTGGAAGCAGAAAAGGAACAAATTCTCCAGCAAAGGAGCCATCAGGAAGCTACTGTTCTCTACAGCTGGCAAACTTCGAATTCATTGCAATTTTTCTGTTCTCCGAAACATAAAATGCTTAAGCATTTCAACTAACCAATGAGATAGGAAATGATTTTTTCTTTCTTTTTTTTTTCCAGATTTTTTCCTCTTTTTATCTTCACATCCAAACATAGACATTATGTTTAATTTAATAGTAGAAAAACTAGATAAGTTTCTGCTTTTAATATGAAGTTTCAAATATAACGCATTATGAAAATAGTTGTTTCTAGTATAAATAACATATGATGAAGATTACAATCAACTCTATATATGTTTATAAAACTTGTGAGATTGTACGAAGAACAGCATTTTTAAGAAAGCAGTTCTTTTGTAAATTGATTAATGTGTTCTTTTTAATAGCTTAATCTTTTGGGTTGGGTGGGCCCTTGACAAAATAGATGTGATCTCACTTATAAATTTTATGTCCAGAATTTCGGGTAAATTTGCTAGTGTTGACTGTTGATAATATTGCACTCATTTAAAGCTTGCTTTCATGGTGGGTTACCGAATCCATGTTTGCTGATTTGTTTTCTGTGCATGTAACAGGGGGGAAGAAGAAGTGATGGGCGAGCACCAACTGGAATACGTCCAATCAACTCAAGATGTGGCCTACTACCTAGAGCACATGGAAGTGCTCTTTTTACGAGAGGCGAGACACAGGTTTGAGTCAACATAGTTTTATCTACAAATTTATGCTCTGATATTGTTATAATAAGTAGTGATGCCTTTATTTGCTTGTGCAGTCAAACATTACCTGTTCTTTCTTTTTTTATTTATTTTTATTTTTTTTATTTTTTTTATATTTTTTATATTTTTTTTTAGTCTTATTTGTTGTTCTTGACTAAGTCTCCCCCTAAAGTCATATATTTGTTGAGATGCAGAAGCTCAGGCCTCTCTGCCTCCTACTATGTGTGTTTTGTGCAATGTTCTACTGCAATTTTTTTGGGAACAAATTTTTAAGCCTTTTGAAGAAAATTGAGCCTGCCCTTTGGGCCTACATTTAGTTTTGGATAAAAGATGGATTATATTGAGAAAAGATAGGAAAATGCAGGAAGATAAGAGGACAACAGATCCTCAATACATGAATCAATTAACTCTAAACTGTTTGGACCTACTTTAGTTTATCTCTAAAGGAATCTTAGTTTCTGAGTGAACTTTATCTTTTTGACAATATTTTTTTTGTGTTGACAACACATGATCAGACCAGTTTATTGCTCAAGCCTCAAGTGACTCAATTTTGTTGGGCCTATATGTTTTCTTTTGCTTTCTTCCCCTATGTGGGTTCCTTATCCACTTTCTTTCTCATTAATAAGTTTCCTTCTCTTAGAAGAATGGTCTTATTTTTATTGAAAGGGAGAAAGGATGATTACAACTAAAAAGGACGAGGATAAGGGATCCTCCTTACCCAGTTAACATTCAAGATAAAAAAATAGGTAACTAATAATACATAAATTCTATGGAACTTTAACACTCTTTCCCTCACTTGGAGCTACTAGGATATAATCTAGAAGTTGGCAACTAGAGCTGTATCTGGTATTTCTCAGTTTGTGCCAAACCTTAAGAGGGATGAATAATTTTCACAGGCTTGCCAATAATACAATAGTAGATTGTTCGTCTCACATTATGTGTATGTTTATATGGGAGGGCAGTACTTGATCCGAAATAAATTATGTTTGTATGGCATTACTCATCCAAATGAAAATAGCTACCTTTGGAAGTTCTTTACTTATTCCAAATTTTCTTACTTTTTCAAATTGTTCAAGAGTGCTAGATATACACTTATGTGACTTTGTTACCATAGGGAGCTTTTGTTAGCAGAAATATGTCTTTTCTGTCTGATTTCTCCATTTCTTTTCGGGGATAAGAGGAGAATTTTATTGAAATGAAGATAAGAAACTTACAATAACAAAGAAGGACTAGAGATCTTCTTTACAATAATAAAAACAAACAAAAGATAATACTATCAATGAAGTATAACTTTTCTGTTTGATGTACACTGAACCATGTGAATATACACAATCTTGGGTCTGGTCACAAGTCTTGCGTGTTGCCCCTTTTTGGCAAATTGGCTCACTTAAATGATATATGCATATTTTATTTTTTTTAAAAATACACTTCTTTTATCAATATATCACTTGAGTGATATATGATTGCCACTATCCGTTATTTCTAACTTGTTATGCTTTGTCTGTTGGACAGGCACTGGCTGTTGTTACACTTGGAGATAAGCAAATGGCACAAAGAATAGACAATCTTATAGATGTTGATGAATTCAAGAGGTTCTATCTTCAGGTGTCTCCAGAACTTGACTATTATTTGTTGGATAAAAACTTGACTACTTTTATCTTCTCTTTATAATTGTGTGGTTGTCATCTATATTGAGCAATCTTGAAGAACTTTACTTCACTGGCTAGCTGAACCAGTGAATTAGAACTAAAGATGCCAGGAATCAAGATTGAAACCCATAACCTAGGATAATAACGGCCAGTGCTTAGTTGTTGCTAACTTGTTATGTTTATTGTATGTTTGCCGTATATGTTATGAAACTAGTTTTATATTCTTCATTTTAGTATGTTTTTGTATTTTTCATTATGATTTATTTACAAAAAAACAAAGTCATAAATTTCCTCAAAATCTAGTTTAGATGATAATCCATGTTTTTGTTTTCTTCTAGCATTTTATACGACTTCATTAGCCATCAAAGCTAAATCACCAACAAAAGCATGTCTTTGTGCTTTTATATTAATGCTTAAGTTGAATGATCATGGTGAATTTTGTTTTTAATACATATTCTTCTTGCAGCATCTACCATTTTCCTCCTACTTGTATACATGTGCATGTTTGTTTGTCTGCTAAGAAAATTTTTTAGGATCTATAAGCACATGTTTTGCTTCTTAAAATTTTCAAAATGCAACTTGGTGTGACAAAATTAAATTTGCAGTATTCATTCCCTCCTTCTTCTGTTGGGGAAGCTGGCCGAATTGGTGCACCAAATAGAAGAGAAATTGGCCATGGGATGCTTGCTGAGAGATCCCTTGAACCAATTTTGCCTTCAGATGATGATTTCCCTTACACTATACGTGTTGAGAGTACCATAACAGAAAGCAATGGCTCATCAAGGTGAGTTTTCTTGTTAAGACCAATTGATTGGGTTGAGAAGCGTGATTTGAAGCCAATAGGATCGAGTTGGAAGGGATTTTTGGGTGTAGATACTATGTTACTGTTAGGTATCTAATTCAAGTGAGAATATGTTAGAAAACGAAGGAAAGTAACACAAAGGTTGAGCGAAACAGATGGAATGGAACAGTAAAGTGAAACTGAGTTTCATATTGTGATTATACCTTTTAAAGAACTGCTTATATGTACAATCAATCAATTAAAACTGTTGTAAACAATTTCGACTATTTTTCTAACAGAATCTAATTTCTAACTGATTGGGTTAAGCATAGTGACTACTCACTTGGACTGAGCTACAACTTGCTCTTTTACTCTTAACACATTAGCTAAGCTTCATTCTTTTGGCTGATCCAATTTTCAATTGCTGAAGTAATTGCTATAATCATTTATGATTGTGTGTTGCTATCTCCATATCCTGATATTCAGCCTCTGACTCTACCATGCAACTACTTTTTCCCCTTCCTATTACATGAAATTAAGTAACGTACAGGTTCCAGCAAATACACAACAGTGTCGGGTTGAGTTTTGTGCATGGACCATGGAGAATGCTTGGTTATTGTATAAAGCTCTTGGTTTTTTTTACAGTTGATGTTCTGTTTATGCTGTTTCAGGAGGTTTACATATCCTCCCATCTTTGGTTCTCCCTGTAGTTTTGCACGAGACTATTGTAGTTCTCTTTTCTATATTAATTACAATTTCAGACTTGCTAAATAGAGTTTTCTTGGTTTTACAACATTTAATATCAAAATTTTATTTTTGTTATAGCATGGCTTCTGTTTGTGGAGGTTGCTTGGCATTGCAAGATGCTGGGGTTCCTATTAAGTGCTCTATTGCTGGAATTGCCATGGGTCTGGTACTGGACACTAAGGAATTCGGTGGTGATGGAACTCCACTTATTCTTTCTGACATAACTGGAGCTGAAGATGCATCTGGAGATATGGATTTCAAGGTTTCAATTTACGGGATCGAATTTGTGATAGATAATTTGTTCTCAATGTTTATTACTTTATTTGAATGAATAGGTGCTTCTTAGAGTTCTGTTGTGTTTCTTTTGTATTGTCCTTTGCTACATCTATATTTCTAGCCCTCCATCTCAATAGTTTTTCCCCTATAAGAAGAACTTTAATCGATATGGTTTTGATATCATAAACTGAATGATGTCTTGACAACTATATAATGCAGGTTGCTGGGAATGAAGATGGCGTAACTGCATTTCAGATGGACATTAAGGTGAATTAGTGTGAAATTTGTAATTCTAACATCTTGATATGATTACATCATTTTTTACTCATTTCTTTGGCATCTGAAGAACTTGTTTTCTTTGAACTGGGAGTTTTTCTTATACTGCTCACTAATAACTACTAATTCATCAATGCTACAGGTCGGAGGAATTACTTTGCCCATCATGAGAGAGGCACTCCTACAAGCAAGAGAAGGCAGGAAGGTTATCCTTGGTAAGGTTGAAACAAAACCAAGACTTGCTTTATTGGGATGTAACTTTGTTTGTGATAAGGGTTTGTTAAAAAGACTTCACTGCTGTCTATCATCGAATATAAAGTTGCTATTGTTGAGCGGTTATTAACATTTTTTAAAGCTAGATCAACTGTGTCGTGAGAGAAGTAGAACTCAAATTTATTTCTATAAGCTAGAGGTAAAAAAAAAAGGGTTTTAAGAACTTTTGTTGCTCTATGGTACCAAGTACCGACCAAATATTAAGTGTGAAATAATGCATGCATCAATAATCCAAGTGCAGCTAAAATAATGGAGAGTGATTGCTACCACCAAATCGGAGAGACATAGAGCATTTGGTTTAAAAGTTTTGTGTTGTTTGCTACTATGCAACACTTCATTCATATTAATGATGATGGGGATATCAGGTTAGAGGGTGCCTGGGACTTTAAAATGCATTTAGGAAGAAGAATTTTGTATATTTGTGGAGAATGAATGATGAATTAAAATTAGGAATTAAATCATTAATTGTTTATACCTTGGTTCCTGTCTTGCTTTTTGCTTGTTGAGATTGTGGATTTTAGATAGGAGCGAAAAAAAAGAGAGAATAAAGGCTATGAATAATATATTTTGATGTGATATGGTATGATACAAAATACAAATTACAAAGCACCAATCCCTTTTGATAATAATACTAGAGTGGTACTTGTAATTTAACAAAAGAAACAAGTCATGAGAAATTTAAGGAAAAATAGAAATCAATCCTAAGATATGATGTGAGTATTATATGACACTCTAAGATATGTGAATATTATTATATTCTTTCTTTATTTCTGACATTGCTTATGCCATGAATAGGAGATTTCAGTTTCTAATGTCATTGAAAAAGGCTTGGCTGCTGTTATTAGTAGTTACTTCTGAGAAAAGTAAAAATTACTTTTCATTTTGGAAGTCTTATGTTTCTGTCTTTTTCTTTCCCATTTGTCTGCTACCTATTCTAGGTGAAATGATGAAATGCTCACCCCCTCCAACAAAAAGGCTTTCCAAGTATGCACCTTTGATTCACATAATGAAGGTCTTTTTTCTCTTTCTCCTCTCATTTGGCCTCTCTCATTGTCTCATACTGTGGTTTCATCCTCAAATTATGATCTGCAGCATATTATGTTCCTTTCTGACATCCTATATTTTTTATAGGTCAAACCTGACAGAATAAATCTTATAATTGGTTCTGGTGGGAAAAAAGTGAAGAGCATTATTGAGGAGTCTGGAATAGAGGGTATCGATACAGAAGATGATGGCACTGTATGAGAATGACCAGCATATATGCACACATCGATGTGATTATATAGTTACTTTTTTCTTTTGGTATACAATGGATAACATTTCTGTGGCTTTTGCAGGTGAAAATAACTGCTAAAGATTTGTCTAGTTTAGAGAGGTCTAAAGCTATTATTAGTAATTTGACTATGGTTCCAAATATTGGTGATATATATAGGTAAGTGTAGGCATCCCTTTGTTTTTCTGCTTATGTTGGCCTGCTTCTTGCATTGACTGAACCAAGATTTTCAATGATAGAAGTTAAAAATTATTTTTAATAAACAAATCTTAAGAGAAAAAGTAGAAATTGGAAAGTAATCTTAGACTCAAACAACTGCAAAGGAACTTGTATGGTTCAACTTCTGTAAATTGAAAATGTTATGCATTCACCAATCACCACTCCCAGGATCGGTTGGAATCTGATACCAATGTTAGACACTGGTACCTCTTAGGAAAATAGGAAGCTGTAAGGGTCTCCAATAGAAGAGAACAAAATAGCACAATATAGCAGTAAAGTAGCAGGTAGAATTAGCAAAGAATAGATAATAGAGAATAGAGAAAGAATATAGAGTATAGAATCAGAAAAATTAGAGAAGAATAGATGATGTAGAAGAAGGATTATCAGAGTGCTAAATCCCTTACTGAACTGTGAAAGTTTTATGTATGAAAAGTATGAAATCAGTAAACAAAGGGTTATTTGGCTTTCAAGAGGCCAAATTCTCTCCACCTAGTTCCACTCTATCTTTTCCCTACCCCTACTTGTCCCCACCTTTTATTTATACTCTATTTTCCCCTCTAACAGAAATACAACTTTTCTCCAAATATCCTCTAACTGAATTACAATTTACTTTCCCTAATTACCCTTTAGCTTTATTGATTATGGGGAATTCACTAAGAGCCCTAGAAAGATTACACAAGTACTAACACCCTCAAGAACATTCAGAGAATCTCTTTCATTGATACAAGAATAATGAGAATTGACAAATGATGCTGATAGAGAGCAGCAGAGCAAGGAGTTGAAAGTCTATGTGAGGAGAAAGGGAAAGGGTAGAATAGGAAATAGTTCCTCAAGCCATATGGGCTAGAGCGTAACTAACTTGGGAGGTTGAGGCCATGTGGGGCCCTTTTTGTAAGGGGAATTCTGTTATGGGAAAGAATATAGGTGGCAGGAGTGAGGTCAGAGAGGGAGGCTTGGATTATTTTCCAATTTGGAGTGCAGGAGCGAATGGGTGCTCTGTATTGCTTCCTCGAGTATTCTGGCTTTTTCTGATTATTTCATCATCAATAATACACACTTACATCATACTGATTATATCTCTATTCTATTGCTCTTCTATCTACTTCTCTATACTCTGTACGTATCAGATGCTAACGACACTTTCCCTACAGCTATTTGTACTAACCTGCATGTGAGCTAACTCAACTAATTCTGTTGTTGACTTGGCACTTACTTATTGTCACTTACCAGCTCATCTGCTGGTTTCTCTGCCTCAGCCCTCCCTCTTCTTCCGTGAACCAGTCCAAATCGGCCTCTCCTAACACTTGGATTGGCACTTTAAGTATCCAAGAGCTTATTATTGTTTTGGTGGTGGGGAAGGGGTAGTTCCTCTCACGTCCTTTTCAAAACTTTTAAAGAATATAGTTGGATTCGTTGGGAGGAAACTGATGTATTTATTATTATTATTATTTTCTAATTATTTTCACATGAATGGAATACTTTTTGTTTGTTTTTTTTCTTTTTTTTCTTTCTTAATACATTTTATCCTGAAATTATCTCTCTCATAAATAATTATTCCCGCTTCATTGCTTCAGGAACTGTGAAATCAAGACAATAGCTCCATATGGAGTTTTTGTAGAGATAGCACCTGGGCGTGAGGTACACACTTCCACCTAGTTGCCAGAAACATAACTATTGCAAACATATTGTTAGATTGCTTCAGAACATAAAAGTTTGGTTTATCTGATGAACAATATATTTGTGTAATTTATTTTACTTTATTTCTCATAAGTTTATAGGTTTTGATGCTCTATATTTTAGTTTGTATAGTTTACTCAAGGTGATTAGAAAAATATCTATTGCCTTTTAATAATTTTATTTCACCTAACAATCTATTATAAAGTAATGAAAGAAAAAGGGTAAAACTACAATAGAATGGTGGAAATTCCAATCTTTATAACAATATTTGGACCTCTCTCTTCATTTTATTCAGGGACTCTGCCATATCAGCGAACTTAGTTCAGGTTGGCTACCCAAGCCAGAAGATGTAAGCATTTTACTTTCATTCATTCTTCTAAAATAATTATTATAATAATATGCCAAAATAATGGCGAGATGATGCCTGACTTATTTTTCTTCAGGCTTTCAAAGTGGGAGACCGCATTGATGTAAAGCTTATAGAGGTGTGTCATGTTACAATTTGTTAGCTCTAATGTTCAAAATTGTCAATGGTTTAGTACCCAGATTTGTATTTACTTATGCTTTTCTCGATGTTGATCCAACTTGATCCAGCTATTCCTTCCTTTTTTTTTCTCTGCCCTCTCTGCTGGGTCAGTTATTGAGTCATATATGCTCTGTTTCTAGTTTACTTAATAATTTGGCACTCTTGTGTTTTGATAGCTAAGTGTTAAGGAATATAAAGTAAGGGTATTACTATCATCATGCAATTTTACTCTTGTGCTGGCTTGTTCTTTTTGTTTCCCTTGCTCTCTAAACTTTTCAAACTAGTTTACAAGCAGAGTTATCAATAGCTTTGATAACTTTTTGCACATTGTAGAATATCAGAGTATCTTAAATGGTCTTTTCATTCATTTCATGATTTATGTCGTTATTTATTTACGATCACAAGTCTAGTATTAAAAATTGGGATCATTGCATCAAATTACTCCTTCTCCATTTTCTCTTTGCCTCCTGCCTTGCCTGAAACCCATAATCTTAACGTAGTACAAGGTTATTTGCTCTTATACCTAGTGTATCTTACAACTTGCAAGATTACTTGCATAAGATATTCAAAGAGATTGACATGTGTTGTTACATTAGTTAATTCCTTTAGGTCTTAGCCTAATCTTTTGTATCTATGTGAGGATGTCTCATCCTTTTTTGTACATTATCTCACTGTTCTGAAAACCGGGAACCGGACCCCTGTCCGGTCCGATTAGGCCTTAAAAACCGGGCTTCTGAAAACCGGTCAAAAACCGGAAAAACTGGTCAAAAACCGATAAAAACTGGGAAAACCGGTAAAAACCGGTCGAACCGGTCAACTTATATAAAAATAAAAAATTTAATTTTTTAAAATTTAATAACTATTTTATAATAAAATTTAATATATAATACACTTTAATTATTAAAATTAAGAATTATTAAACTTCTAAACTTATCAAATGCTATAAATTTCCACTTTTATTAATATTTTTCATGCACTTTAATTTTTCTATAGCATATAATTCATCATATATGTATATATTTATAGATAAATATATAATTTATACATATTTTATTATATCCGGTTGAACCTCCGGTCGAACCGGTTAAACCTCTAAACCTTTGAACCCCTCCCTCGTCCGGTTCAATGTCCGGTCCGGTTTTCAGAACCTTGCATTATCTTCTAATGAAATTTCTTATTCTATCAAAATAAAAATATTAGAAGCTGCCACAATCCAAAGTTGGAGATATGCATCATTTGCATATAGAAATAGAACTACTATGTAATGGAAAACATATTTTGGTTGTACTGTAGAGGACTTTATCTCCTTTTTGCCCCTCTTCCGTGAGTGTTACGTTTAGATAATAATGACGTTTTTATTGGAAGGTTGATTTGTTTCAACTTCCACTTTATTGTTTGCACTTTACACTCTACTGATTTTACATGTGCCCTGCAGATAAATGATAAGGGACAGCTACGCCTTAGTCACCGAGCGATGCTTCCTGATACAGATCCAGACAAATCTAATGCTGATCAGCCTACTGGCGAACTCACTGAAGATGGTGCAACTTCCGAGAAATCCACTGGCAAGAGTTCATCAAAAAAAGGTGCCCGCGTGCCAAAAGATGGTTCAGCTGAAGCAAAGGGTGATAAAACTAGCACTTCCAAAGTCACGGTCTCATCTAAAAGGAGATCAGATGATGATTCTGTCATTCCATCAAGAAAGTTTATCAGGAAATTGGTTAACCCTTCCGAGGATAAGCCTTTCACTGACAAAGACAAGATAAAGAATAGTAGCAACGAAGAAGTTGGTACTGCCCCCGGTAAAGATGAAAGCAGTTTAGTTAGTGGAGAGGCATAAAATTAATGGCCAAAATATTTGCAAGGAAAACAGAGAATTGTGATGCTTATTAGAAAAGAAATGTTGGTTTCACATGCACATGCACATGCAGGCTGAGGCTGAGGTTGGAAGCTCTTACAAACAAATAGATGAATGGTATGTGCAACCTATATCATTCTCTGATAATTCATTGTATTGATATACCTATGCAAATATCCAACTCTTGAATCTCGCCTTATGAAACTTGAAATTTGATAACCCTTTATAAATAGGAAATAAGAAAAGAAAGCCATGGCAATGTTGTAGCCATAGGAACCAAGGTTTTTACTATGACAATTTCTATACATGGGTTGCAGTCGAACTATCTGTTTATCATTTGTAATCACTAACTGGTTTGATTTTAATTATCTGATGCAAAACTGTTATCTGAACATGATTTTATTGATTTGTTAATTGTTTGCACCTTTCCTAATACACTATTTTGTCCTCTGATGATACAGATCTCATTAACACCAAGACCTTTTTGCTCATACTGCAAACTTATGAACCTATGTGAGACTCTGACTTTCTTTATGGTCAATATCTATACTTAAGCTGGTAAGGTGAAAACGTTTTCTCTCCGATGCGTCGGTGGTACTTGCCTGTATCACTGGAATGCTTCAGATGTTTGTATGTGATGTTGTACGCTTGACATGGTAATTTTTTTCCTCCTAGTGAAGCCTTCTTTCTGTTCATAATTTAAAGTTTCTTCATCACTATCATTTGCCTTGATTCTTCCCCTTCTATGATAGCCCCGATTTTGGAAGAGTATCAAATGTATATCATAGCATAAAAATACAACTGAACAAGGGATTTTTGAGTAGTCATATTTTACACCGCTTTGTATTCTTCATGTGCTGCTTTGAATGATTTATATATATATATATACACACACACCTTAATAGCAAATTCTTCCATGAGTTATAACTGAACTTGTCATTACATGTACTACTGTTATATCTTGGTATTGTGGACTTAACTAAGATTTAAATATAGTCATAGTTTTCTACAACCTATTCTGATAGAAATTTGTGCCTTTCATAATGATATATAGGCTTTGTCTGGAACATAATCTAGTCATTTGGTAATTGGTATATGTTGGATTTAATACCACCTATGATTTTAGTTTACCAAATTTAGCTTCACAACTATCAAATATTCAGAATTGAAATCAAGTAAAAGTACAAATTTAATTTTCAAAAGAGTACAATCAAATCAAGGATTGAAACCCGTGCAATGCATGGGATCGCACGATAACCCGTGCGATGGACTAGTTCTTAACCACGCTTCTAAGACATTATTTAAACTTTATTTGTATTCATCAATATAAGAGTAATTTTATTATATATTTTTATTGTTATAATTATGAAATAAATTTTATGAATAACATATTTTAATTTAATTTTTTTTTATAAAAATATTTATTTATTAATTATTTAAAAGTAAAATTCGGTATAATTCATTACAATGCATGTGCATAAGACCAGTAAAGTGTGAAAAAAAGGTAACTTTTTGCGAGTACAACTTTTCGTATTAGAAATAGTAGGATCTCTACAATTTCAGGAATAAAATATTATTTAGGTTGTACATAAAGTTGTTCTTTCAGAAATATCCTACGAATTCTCTTAACATATATTTAAATTAGAATATTCGTGAAATTAATGTCTCTCTCACTGCATACTTGGAATTAATGTATTAAACCTATTTATTGGCAGAAAAATCCGATAAATACTAAATGATAAAACTTATACTAAAGTTTAAACGAAAAATATATTTGTACAACATTAAATATTACAACGTATCTATCATCGTGTACATATGTCATCCATATTACCCATTAACTGTTCTCTTCGTTTTCTTTTCTTCGTTCTTTTTTACTCTCAATCAACATACAAAATACTTCTTTTTTAATCAAGTTTTTCTTCTTCTTCTTCATATTATTATTTCTTTTTTTTCTTCTCTCAATCAAAATATCCACTTTTTTTTTTTATGATTCTTATTTTTGTTTCATTTTACTTTTAGAAAATTTATCTTTTTTTTATAACTCTTTTATGCAACTTGCTTGTGTAACCATGACAAAAGTAAGAATGAAGAACAATTGGATTTTCTATACTCATAAACTAATTCATTTTTAATAATGATTCTTGTGATATCTAAAGAAATTTTTAATTTCTTTTCATCATACAACTCAATCTTTATTTATATCAGATTGTTTTAGTTACAAATAAGGACATTATTTTTCTTTTCAGATTAGAACTAATTTTGCATAATGAACACATTGTATAAGATTAAATGAACACATATGACAACCTAAAATGAACACATTAGGTAATACATCGAACATAAAATTATTTATTAGCAAATGAATACATATGTATTAAAGTTAAGTCACAATGAACACATAATATATGAAATAATGAACATACATATATACATATATACTGCAATTGAACAAATAATGTAATGTAATGTGAACACATACTTATATTGTAACTAAAAACATACATAAATATACTGCAATTGAACACATAGTACAATGCAAAATGAACACTTATTTATACTGTAACTGAACACATAATATAACGTAAAATGAACACTTACATATTCCTTTAACTAATTAAACACATAATATAATGCAAAGAGATGAAATTAATGAACATGAGATGTTTTTTTTAAGTAAATATGTTCATTTTTTTCATATTTAAGTGTGTTCGTTATAACAAATAAATATGTTTATTTCTTATAATCAAATGTGTTCATTTGCTATTGAAATATGTGTTAGAATGTGTTAGCTTATGCACGTACTGTTCACGCGTGCACCATAAGAGTTGATACACAAAATGCGGGTTTTTCACTTTTGTTGCATATTTTCCATATTGTACGTACGTTGTTAGTATTTCATGTCGTACACGTAGCATAAGGTTTAAATATAAACCCGATTCAATTGATGATTGGACTAATAATCTAATATAGTATAGTTTAAATTTAAACTTAGAATTTAATTTTCATCTAGTAAGAGTATACAATTTTTTTAAATAGTCATCCAATTATATACTGTCATATTAATTATGATTGTGTTATCTCTCTTCTATTACCCGAAAAATTATACTAATGAAATATTTTGATTAGAAAACAATGTAATACATCAAAATTAAACTCTTACACTTATTCTAATTTAAGTTACCGAATATTCCTACCAAAAAAAAAAAAAGTTACCGAATATTACCTATTCTCTCTCCACTAAACCCTATTCTCCCTATCTCTCTCACAAACTCAGCCGCCACCCTCACCTTTCCGCCATCCCCTCTGCCTCGTTGCGGTTGCTGCTACCTAGAAGAAAGTGCAATCGCCGCCCTCCTCCTCTGCCTTGTCGCGGTTGCTGTTCCGCGGCCTTCCCCCTCTTCTCCTCTCCTCTACAACCGCCCTGTCCCGCCATCCGCGCCCACCACTCTCGCTCTCTTCTCCCCGCCGCTGCTCTCAGGTTGAAGGAGGCGAGGTCGTCACTCTTCCCTAGTCGCACAGCCACAGAGGCGTCTCTTTCCCCTCCGATTCTCCTCCCGTCGTGAGCACCCGCTACGCACAACGCCGAATACCTAGCTGCTGAGGTATTATAAAACTACTTCCTAGATCTCTTTCTGTTATTACTGTTATCTCTGCTTCCATTTTTTATTTTTTTACTAAAATTGATACTTTCTTGAATTTGTTTCTGTTATCTATGTAAAAAATAGTGAAGTTGTCATTGCCCTGATTTTTTTTTTTTTGTGTTGTATTGTTGTGAGTGAATCTGAATTCTGCCTCTGATATGTCTTTTTTTTTTTCAAATTTGTCATTGCAGTACTTTACTAGTTCATATTCGCTTGAAATTGTGTTGGTTGGGATTTTTATTATGTGTACGATGTGGTTGGATGATTTGTGTTTGCTTTCTTACATTTTTGCAAGTGGGGAACTTGCTCCTCAGCTTCTGCATAAGTGCCGCAAACAGCCCCTATGTTGAGAGCCATTATAGTCTCTCTCTGCTATATATATTAATTAATACCTCACTGTTATATATTTGCTTGGAGTGAGAGATAGAGTTGAAACTCGAAAGGGAAGATAGATGTGAGAAATGATTAGGATGAGTGGTGTTGATTATGGGGATGAGTGGTGTTGATTATGGCTTTTTTTTTGCCATTTTTATCCCATTTTTTAATCTGTGAAATTATTTTTGTTGAAGCCTGAATCTATGAAATTGATAAAATTGAATCTGAATTTTTTTAGTGTAGTGTATGATGTATTTGAATCCGCCTTTTTTTAGTTATTAAAAAAAGGCAGGCTAGCCCGTCAGCCCCGCATAAAATGGGCTGAGCTCGAATATTTAGACTGCCTCATTTTGGCAGGCTAGCCCGCCCCACCCCACTTTTGGCGGGATGGGAGCGGGTGGCCCGCTTTGAAATCCCTATTTAAGCCATTTGAGCTAAACCCTCTGCGCAAGTGTTGCGCCTTTTTCATTCAACAATCTAACTTCGTGCACAGACCAAGGTATTCCATAACTACCTCCTCCTCCTCTTTCCTCATGTCACATTTCTGAATCACTCTTTGTAAAACCGCACATATCGAAGGCTTGCAGAGGCTCTTTCGAAGCCTGTAAGCTCAAAACTTGTGCCAAATCGTTTCTCATCATCCCCATTTATAATCACAATCCTCTTTTGCTTTGCTTATATGCCTGAGGATATTTTCATTGAGGTTGATGACACATTTTCTTAACACAATTTAATGTTTTGAATTTTGTTTTCTTGTTAAGCTTTTTGTAAGATCCATTTGACTGAAACCTGACTTGATCAGGAGAAAAATGAATGAGATTTTCCCCCCTCTGTTTCCTTATTTGTATTTGAGTTGTCTTCCATTTGGTTTTGATAACCACCTTAGGCAGCCCATCTCCTGAATTGGTGCTATTCTTATATGCATTTATTTCTAGTGTTCTGTTTTCTTATGTCCTTTGCATACAGAATATGAAGGAAGAAGAAGTGAACCAATGCCAGATTCAGGAATGGTACCCAAAGTTCAAATCAGTGTCCATCAAAACCTTACTTCATCAACTTCCAGAATCTTTTGTTGAATACCTTCTTGATGACTCTGGGCCCTTCCTATTGCCCGATTCAGTAACAAATGAAGATGCCTTACCCAATAGAGTTCATAATCCCCTTGATGAAGAAGATTTTCAAGTGTCAGAAGGCTCCGATGATGAAACGGAAGAGCCTTCACAGCCCCCTTCCTTTCCTGAACTTGAATTGAAAATTAAGGAATCCATTGAGTCCCTTGGGGGTTCAGTCTTCCCCAAGTTGAATTGGAGTTCACCAAAGGACTCTGCTTGGATGAGTACAACTGGTACCCTTAGGTGCACCACTTTCAGCGAGATCGCACTCCTCCTCAAGGCATCTGACTCATTGGTCCATGACTTGTGTCATGCCTATGATTCATGCAATGATAAATCCTCCACTAGGCCTAAGAGTTTCTTCCTTGCCCTCCGGAAATGGTATCCATCCCTTCGACCAGAGATGGAATTTCGTTGTTTTGTTAGGGGTTACAGATTAGCCGGAATTTCTCAGCGAGAGGTGACTACTTTCTATCCTGCTCTTCTGGAAAAGAAGGATAATATACTATTACTCATACAGGAATTTTTCAACAATCATGTGAGAGGAAAATTTGAATCAGAAAATTACACATTTGATGTTTACATTACAAAGGATGAGAGAGTTAAGATTGTGGATTTCAACCCCTGGGGTGCTTTTACATTGCCACTGTTGTTTACATGGGATGAGTTAGAGCAGATGACTCCTAGTGAAGGAGGTTGTGTAGAGTTCAGAATTGTGGAACATCAATCTGCTGTCAGGCCAGGTCTCAAAACAGCAGTTCCATATGATTACTTGGATACCAGCCCAGGAAGCGGTTGGGATCAATTTCTAAGGAATGCAGATGATGAGTTACAACGCCAGACTAGGTCTCCAGAAGCTGGTGCTTGAGAATTACATGTTTCTTATTATTCTGAGATAGCAAATAGAAATAGCAAATAGAAAAGTTTGTACTACTTTTGTTCTGTGCTGTTTTTTTTTAGTTGTTTATTATTGATCCTGATCCTTTTTGAGCAATGGTTAATGGATTTGTGTGTGTATATTTTTGAAAAATCAGGGAATATGTCCTTGAAGGACTTCCACCATGTTCCGAGAAATTTTTGTGTGATTATGAATTACATTTGATATATGTTTCAGGAATCATCATAGCCACTCATATTAAGTTTTTTATGTAAATATTAAGTATTATAAATTAAAATGAGTGACTATAGATGCTCCTATAACACACATTAATTGTGGTTCAGGATGGCACAAAAATCTCTTATGTTCTCCCAGTGTCTTCTTGGTTTTGAATTCAAATAGTAACGATGGAAGGTTTTTTTTTTTTTGGTCAAGGACCAATAAAAGCTTAAGGAATTATGTACATAAGAATAGATTTTACGGCATTTATTGGAATTAGGTCTAAATATTGGATTGTGACGTTATGCATTTGGATAACTCAGCTGAATATAATTAGTTTTACACACTTTATATACTTTTATAACATAAAACTAGTGGGTTAAAAGGGGAAAAGAAAAAATAAATAAATAAAGAGGAGGAAGAACGAATGTGCACACAACAGAACAGACACACATGCTTACAACATATATCTGCATGCACCAGGGGAACAATGTAGGAGCTTGGTCCCTAAATCTGAATCCTCCATATGGAAAGAGAAATAGTCTTTCTTCTTTTTGGGACACCCATTTGAAGTTAGAGGATGAGGTACACTTCAAACTTGTATATTTCTATTCCAATAATAATCCATTTGTGTAATTCTATTCTATTCATGTGTTCATATGATCCTTGCATTTGGGTTTGTGATGGTTCCTATTGTCATTCAACTCTTGTTAAGTTGTTGAAAGCCAAATCATCTGTTTTCATTGCAATACTCATTATTTACCTAAAATCCCAGAAAAGAGGGGTATTGCATCATAAAAGTATTAGAATTTGTTCACAATTCTGTTTTCAAAGAAAAGAATGTGGGCATATTTGATTTTGTAGGATTGATTGCGATGATATTGCTTTGCTTTGATTAATTTCTTGATATGAATTTTGCCCTTTTCTTTTGTGGTACTAGGCAATTGCCTTTTAGAAAGCTTATTACTTTGGATAAAGTTTCTTAAAGCCAGTTTATATTTGCCATATGCAGAAGATTTTCCTCAAGCAAAGTGTGGATTCTGACAACTGCAGGTACAAAGGGAATTGGCATGTGCTAGTTGTGCTAGTTATGCTATCCATTGCCATTATTTTATGATGTTTCGCTCCTTATTTGGTATTGCAAGAAATAATGATTTTCTTCATGGTTGTCATCATCGAAAAGGATACATTTACCAGCAGAAGTTTGGTCTGGTAAACATAAAGTTGAAATGGGTGAAAGATAGGACATTAGATGCTGTTGTTGCTGGTCAGAGGGATCTTAAGGCAGTTACATTTCTTGTTTCCATCATTTCCACTTCTTCTGAATGTTGCCTTCCGATATATCATCTTACTCGTCACCGCGGACATCTCGGTCTTCTCCATGACCTCAAGCTCTCCACTTTTATCAGAAGATACCCCAATGTTTTCATTGAATCCTATTTTCTTGATAGTGGAGGCACTCGTGTCCCGTGTTTTGGCTTGAGCCCTGAAGCCTTGAAGCTCCGGCAGGAGGAAATCAACGTTCTTGAGCAAAATCAGTTGGAGCTGAGGGACAGGCTATGCAGATTGCTTATGTTAACAAGAGATAGGATCCTTCCACTACAAACTATTGACCAATTAAAATGGGACTTGGGTTTACCATATGATTACCAGCATTCTTTTGTTCCGAATCACCCTGAAAGGTTTTCTTTCGTTCACCTCCCTGATGATCGTGTTGGCTTGAAGTTGTTATTTTGGGATGACAAGCTTGCAGTCTCAGAGTTACAGAAGAATTCTTCTCTACAACAGAAGGAAGAAGATATAAAAACTGGATCCTTAGCCTTTCCAGTTAGTTTCACTAGGGGTTTCGGTTTGAAAAGAAAATGCATGGAGTGGTTGAAAGAGTGGCAGAGACTCCCCTACACTTCCCCTTACACAGATGCCTCTCACCTGGATCCCCGTACCGATGAATCCGAGAAAAGGGTAGTTGGTGTCTTTCATGAGCTCCTTCAACTTACGCTTCATAGGCAAACCGAACGCAAGAATGTTAGCAACTTGCGCAAACCGCTGGCACTGCCTCAGAAGTTCACTAAAGCATTTGAGCGCCATCCCGGTATTTTTTATCTTTCTAATAAGAGTGATACTCAAACAGTTGTTCTTAGGGAGGCCTACAATGGTAAGGAACTCCTACAGAAGCATCCCCTTGTAAAAATCAGAGAGGAATTTGCTCTCTTACTAAAGAAAGGACTACTTGATAGGAGTAGGGGTATTTATAAAAGTAGAGATGCTAATTTAGTGGTCTGAATGAGAAACGAAATTTGCATAACCAAAAATTATAGCCAGATTAGTTCTGAAGATGAGTCAGATACCATGACTTCTCAATACGATTCAGATGGCCCCATACATAATGCGTGCTAGTGTTGACATTTTTTTTTTCTAATCTTTTCCATTATGTTAATGGTATTTGGCTTGATGAGATTCTTGAAATATGGCCTTGATATCATGCTGGGATTTTTGGTTCATCAATTTTGGTTGTTTTTGTGTTTGAAGAACCATTAACAACCAAATATAACAGTACTGTTATGGTCTTTGTAGAGGAGAGCATTTCATGTTGAGAATAGATATAATATTCTGGATTAAGGGGTGTGAACTTTAAAACACTACTTTCTTTTCTTCCTTTTTCTTGTTTGGAATACCAGTCTAACTGAAAAGAGAACCATGCCGGAAACTATTGACAAATTGTCCGAGGTGATACTCGCCAACCACTTCAAGACGACCCCGCTCTTCATCGATGGCACCTTCACTATTTTTCCGTCCGGTGAAGAGATTGAAATTATTTTCTGCACCAAGATATGTGTTATTGTCAAGGATTATGATTGCTGACATCCAATTTGCATTGTCATGGGATGTTTTACTAAGATTTCTTTGATTTTATTGACATTTATTATTAATTTTATAATAATAACTTATTTTTACTTAATTCATTTTTTATAAAATTATTTCAATTTTCATTATTTTTGTAATATTTTAAAACGTCTAATTTTGTTCGATTCCGTGCATCGCACGGATTATCACATTAGTCACATTAGTTCCAACTATAAAAGATGGAGTATTAGTGCCTGTGGCATTAGATGACCAGGATGAGGAATATTGTATTAGATAGCTAGATGCAGGTGAAATCATACACAAAAATTAAATAAATAAGAGTTAAAAAGAAGGGAAAATAACTGATGAGAATCCATACCTAAAGCTAGCAAATTCATATATATAGACTAGGGCTAGTTTGGATCGCTTAACTTATTACTTTTTTTTAACTGAAGTTAAAATTTATAATTTTCTTGTTCGGTAATAGAACTTATTACTTTTCAGAAGTTATAATATCTGACTTTTTAATAAGCAATTTTCAAAATATTAAACAAAATATTTTTATTATTTTATATTTAAATATAAAATAATTTACTTTTTAAAAATTACTTCTGTATAAGGACTTATTGTCCAAATTGACCCTAAAGTTTTTCTCTTGAAATCAACATTGTTGACCCAGTGATAAATAATTTTTAGTGAGTGCATTTATTGAGAGGAAAAGGGAAAAGTAATTATGAAATGCTTCATTTTTAAAATTGAAAGAGTAATATCTTTGAGGAAATAAAAAACAAATCGCCTCTCAGAGATAAGATGATGATATCTGAAAAAATAAAAATTTAGGATAGCATGATCTCTCATCTTGTTTATTAATTATTATATCTTATTTATTAATTGATCAATTAATTTTATATGTTATTACTCCCTTCAATTTTTTTTATCTGTTCAGTTTTAATTACAAATACAGATTAAGTATTCATTTTATAATGTCTAAAATTTAGAAAAATTTAAGCATATTTTGCAATATTATGCTTACCACTCATTATCTCTATTCTTAATTACTCACTAAATCTATTCTCTTTCTTATATTAATTACGAGTATAATTGAAAAAAATAATAACAATCACATAAAATTTCTAAATAGACAAATAAAAAAAGAAACGCATGTTCCTAAATTGGACAAATAAAAAAGAACAAAGTAAATAATTGATATATTAATTTTATATATTATTATTATTTTTTATTTTATGCATTTTTAATATAATTACTAATATGTTGATTAATAAATAAAAGGTAATAATAAACACCTTATTTTGCTCATAGAGCACCTACCTAAGAATCTCTCTTTTCATTTCCTACTTATTTTCTTGCCCTTAAACTCCATTCCTTGATTTATGCCCCTTTAGCTGCCAAGTACACCATTCCTTTCAAAGATGCCCTCCTCCATCTCTCTTTAAACTATAGACTATCACATATTATTATATTTATATAGTATCAATGTATTTATTGAGTGCAAATATATAGACATAAGAGTTAAATACCATACATGTTCTTACTATTTTATCCCTCATCAAACAAACCCCTAATCCCACCAACAACTTTCCACCAGCAAATACTAATATCTCAACTAATTAATACACTAGTCACCCAAAAATGATCCTTATTCTTCTCTTAATAATACTAATAGTAACTTGTTCAATCATTCCAAGAGTGATATGTGAGTCCCTTGAATCATCATCAATTGGGTATGGATTAGAAGGAGAATGGCAAGTATTGCAATCAAGCATTGGGATATCAGCTATGCACATGCAGCTTCTGAATAATGACAAAGTCATAATGTTTGATAGAACTGATTTTGGGGCTTCAAATCTGCCTCTTCCCAATGGGCGTTGCAGGATGGATGGCAATGATAGGGTGCTTAAACTCGATTGCACTGCTCACTCTGTTTTGTATGACATTGCCACTAACACCTTCCGCCCATTAATGGTACAAAACTACAACTGCTTTCAAATTGGTTATAGTTAATTTTCAAATGAAAATTAGTATATTTATATATATATGTTTTTTCAAATCACTATAAATTTTGACTTTTTTTTTATTCGAAAAATTTAGGTAAAAGAAAAAGAATATTTATCCGTGTGAATTACTTTTTTTCTAATAAATATATTATTAAAGTAGTAATGTGGGATTAGTAAATGAGATAAACTAGTACGTTTAACCCGTGCGATCCACGGGACGTAATTTATTTTTTAATATACAAATGACAATACAATTTTATTAATGGAGAAAAAACCTTAGATGCCAAATTGAAATTATATATATATATATATATATATATATATATATTATAGTTGTATAGCATATAAATTGTGCTATAAAATTATAGTAAGAATAATATTTTATGTACACTCTTTTCAACCACTAATTAGCCACATGAATGTTTTGAACGAAATACATATATATTGACATAAAATACAAAAAATGAATTATTTTATCTTACTCCATCACTTTCTTTCTCTCACATCCAAGTACATTCTTCTTTTTCGAGGTACATTTTTTCTCTTCATTCTACTCCCTCATCTCCCTCCTTCTTTACGCTTTTTTTTCCTCCCGTAGTAAGAGTATATAGAAATAAAAAAAAGTAATATTACGTGTGATATATATATAACACGCATTACGTCTTATGTATAGCACATGTTCGATACTAGTTGGACATATTTTTATTGTACGACAAATTTTTTTTTTGCATACATTCAATTTATTACCATTAAATTTTGAAGTGAATTTCAATGTAATTAACTTCCAAAGTGCTACTTTTACTCACTATTGATCTCCATAAATTTCTCAACAATAAAAATACTTAGGACACAGTAAAAGTTCAGTTAAAAGTTAAAACAATCACCTATATCATGCTCAATATATATTATATAAAAAACACAATGTATATCATGATGCACAACATATATTAATTATTATGCATAACATATGTCACATGTTACAACATTATCTTTCTTTGCCACCTATATGGTGTGATATATAATACGCAAAGTATATATTATGCATCATGCAATTTATATCACAATTTGTTGGTTTTGACTTATTTTTTGTTATAACTATTGAGATGCAATCCACATTCAATTTAATGTCAACTTAACATTACTCTTGCTGTATATATACACAGGTACAAACAGACACATGGTGTTCATCGGGCTCCGTCCTCCCCAACGGCACCCTAGTCCAAACCGGTGGCTTCAACGACGGTGATCGTGTTCTCCGAACATTCACCCCATGCTCCTCCACCGACAATTATTGCGACTGGACCGAATCCCCAAATTACCTTTCCCAAAGAAGATGGTACGCAACAAATCAAATCCTCCCAGACGGTAGAATCATCGTAATCGGAGGCAGAAGACAATTCAACTACGAATTCTACCCTAAAATCCCCAATCTCATCACACAATCACAAGCACAAAAATTCCCATTCCTCCAAGAAACCACAGATCCAAACGAGAACAACCTGTACCCATTCGTTCACCTCTTACCAGACGGGAACTTGTTCGTCTTCGCCAACACTCGTTCCGTTCTGTTGGATTACAATCGGAACCGAGTTGTGAAGGAGTTTCCTCCGATTCCCGGCGGTGACCCGAGGAACTATCCGAGTTCGGGTTCGTCGGTGCTTTTGCCGTTGGATGAGAATGATTTGACGGTTGAGATTGTGGTGTGTGGTGGAGCGCCACGTGGGTCTTCGGAGGGGGCTATGAGTGGGAATGAATTCGTTGAGGGTCTTAACAGTTGTGGGAGGATCAAGGTTAGCGATCAGAATCCTGGATGGGTAATGGAGACTATGCCCTTGGCTAGAGTGATGGGTGACATGATATTACTTCCTACTGGTGAGTTGCTACAAATGATCATTAGTACGTAAAAAATACTATTTTGATATCAATTTTTTTTTTTACATATTGCTAATATTCACTTTGTCACCGTCAGATTTTGATATGACCTCGTTATTATAATATTCTAATTTTTTTTCACCATTGATCATGATCGATGTATTATAAACATCTAAATTTTTTATATCTATATAGCATCTCTACTCCTAATACATTCATTACTCCTAATACCTTCATTCTAATTCATGTTTTTCATGCATGTTTCTATGAATTTTTGGGCAAATTAAGTTTACTTTCTCACTAAAATTGATTTTATTTTGAGTTTAGTTAGCATGTCCACATAAAATAATTTTATGCTAACATATGCATTGTTCATCTTTTAACTTTTGCACCCACTATCTTGAAAAGAAATTATTTTTACTTGTGTAGTATTCAATTACAAGCTAATTAAACTTATTAACTTTTTTCTCTATTTTTTTTTCGATAATTCAAGTACTGTAACATTACATTATCTAAAAAGTACAGTATTACATAACTCACATAACTCTTCAAGTACTGCAGCATTACATAACTCTTCAACCAAATAATACCAAGAGCTCAACACTACCTAACTCTTCAACCAAATAACACCAAGAGCTCAACACCAACAATACCTAATTGTAATGCTTTATCACCCTTTATCAACACACGTCATGGGCTCAACACCATTTGCACCAAATCACTATATAATTTGGACACACAAGTTTTAGAACCCCCTAGCCTCATTAAAAAACCTCCTAGCCTATATAAAAAACTATCCTAATGAGGAAAAAGAGTACGAGGGTGTAATAAAACAATGAGATTCAAGCTTACATAGTGAACTATAATAAATAGTAGACAAGCCCCAAAATCATACAATAAAAGAGCATCATCATCAACCACCCATGATAAAATTACAGACTCATCACAGTCTCATGTCGTGTTGCCCACCAATTCTACACCCTCAATCCTGTCCAGCATTGTGATATACAAATGACACATTTTTCCCATTTAAAACTCATGTCACCAATCATACATTTAGGGACTTCCTCAACTCACCTTCCCGAACACACCATCCACACTCATCAACACTCACTTTTAAAAAACAGATTGTCCCGACTTTAGCATGGTCACACGTTAAGTATGGTTACAAGCTTAACATTTCACACAACATCTTGAAGCTCCAAGTCGCTAGCCCACCCCCACTTCAAAATACCTTACGCCACCACACACTTCCACACAGTCCTGCAGCAATGGTACAGACTCCATCCTCAGCTCTTTCAACTTCGCAATCCACTGCACAATTTATCTCCATTTCTAATAGTGCAGTAAGTTTACGAAGGGTACCACCATATAACTTTCCTTTGAGAATATGTGTTCACCATGTGTCTCCACCAACCCCACCATCTATTATGCAGCTTTGAATCAAAATAGATTTGAAAATTTCCAAATCTACTCACCACTCTTTTAAATATATTCATAGTGAACCTGAGGTCCCAGCCAACTTCATAATCTTTTTTATTCATGTCAGCCAACAATTTCTCATTTGTGATCAACATTAGCTTATTTGCATCATACCCCACTTCTTCCACTCCAAATTGAATTGCTAGCTCCATGCCTAAGACCATGGCAGTAGATAAGGAAGTAGCTACAATGCGGTCAAAAATACATACCTGTTCTTTGGCAAAATTATTAGAAAAGAGCCCCCAATAGCATAATAATTCCTAGCAGGAACAAATTCCACAAAGAACCACAGACCCTTCTCAAGCAGTTGGGAATACAACACTTGGTTGTCCTTGCCAAGAGAGGAGCCTGAAACTGTCTTGCAAATGGCTTCCAACATAACCCTTCTTGTGTTAACCTTAGGGTCGTAAAATACCTCAGGATCAGCAACCACCTGGTTCCATCTATTTTTGGCCCACATCCTCCACTTGTATTTTATTAGGAAAATTGCATCTTCACTTCTCACCTCCTTTTTCTGGAATATTACCTGATTTCTTGAGTTCCATATTACCCAAGCAATAATAATAAATAGCCTCATCCAGAGTTTAGCTTTAATGCCTCTATAATCCTCACAGACCCAGTTAAGCCAATGATTCTTGAACTCACCATGACACACCCACGACACCCCTCTCCATCCCATACAAGAGCTCCAGATAGTCCATGCAAAAGGACAAGTTAGCATGATATGATCAACAGATTCAGAGAGGACACGTAGACTGGGCTGCAGTGATAATATTTCTTCTACAAAGAGCATCCTTAGTTTTTAGTTTGCCAATTAGAGCAAACCAGACTACATATTCCTCTCTAGGGTGGGCCCAACCTTTCCACACATCTTCAAAAATATTATTAACAGTAGTATCCACATTACTCTCCATTACCAGCTCCTTTACAAATGTTTTAACAGAGAAAAACTCATTTTTTGCGTAATCCCACACATCTTTAATTTCTTTGTTTAAGGCTACCTGAGATAGCAACAATTGTAGATCCATGAAAACTTGAATTCCCATTCTCGGAGAGCTCGACGCCAAGTTAACGCCCAAGACCATTCATTTCCATTCCAAATTCCACATTCAGCCACCACACACTCCTTTTGGGTCGAAATCATGAACAACCTTGGATACAGGTTTTTCAAAAGCATCATTTCCCACCCATTTATCATGCCAAAACCTTGCTTTTGTTCCCCCACCTACCATCAACCACCATCCGCTATCCACAATACGTCCAACCCCTCCATTACTCTTTCTAACATTACAGATTCCACTTCATACATTACACCCTTTGACAGCACTGAATTGTTGGGTTTCATTATTCACCTGCAATCCATTACACGAGCATATAATCCTCTTCCAAAGTGGCGCTTCTTCTTGAGTAAAACGCCACCACCACTTGTAAAGTAGAGCTGCATTCGTTTTGAGTATATCCCCATTCCAAGACCACCTTGATTCTTTGGAGGCTGAATTGTTTTCCAAGGTACCATCGGTATTCCACGCCTATTCATATCTCCACTCCAGAAGAATCTAGACTGGATAGATATTATCTTCTTGGCTACTGCTTTGGGCATTTGAAACAATCCCAAATAGTACATTGGTAAGCTATTCAGGACACTCTTTTTCAAGACAGTCCTTCCTGCTTGTGAAATCAGTTTGGCCTTCCAACCTTTCAATTTATTCTCAATTTTCTCTATTACTGGCTTCCACGTTTCTATCCTCTTCGGATTCGCTCCAAGAGGTATTCCAAGATACTTGATTGGCAATTGTACCTCTACACACCCAAACAAGCTTGCTGCAGCCACTCGCCTAGATTCGTCATGGCTGAAAACAATGATCACTGATTTCTCCATATTGATTCTTAATCCGGACATCACCCCAAAGACTTGCAATATCCTCTTGTAGTTTACAATGACATCATCTTCTAGAGGAGCGAATAAAATTGCATCATCAGCAAATTGTAAATGGGAAAGACCCACAAGGTCCATCCCAACTTCCAAGTTTTTCACATGACCCAATTGTTTAGCCTTTTCTATCATCCCATTTAGCACTTCAGCCACTAGAATGAAAAGAAAAGGAGACAAGGGGTCACCTTGTCTCAATCCTCGCTCAAGATCGAACAGTTTTGTTGGGCTCCCATTCACCAAAATAGACATAGACGACGTAGAAAGACATGATTCGACCCACAATCTCCATCTATTACCAAAACCCATCTTGCTGAGGACTTGATCAACAAAACACCATCTGACCGAGTCATAGGCCTTTCTGAAGTCTAATTTGAGGATAACACCTTCTTTCTTGTTTTTGCGCAACCAGTGTACAACTTCATTTGCTATGAGAGCTCCATCAAGAATTTGCCTTCCATTTACAAAGGTGGTTTGCGTTTCACCCACCAATTTTGGCATCACATACCTCATCCTTTCTGCCATAATCTTTGAAATGACTTTATAAAAAGAACCCACCATGCTTATTGGTCGAAAGTCTCCAACATCATTTGATCCTTCAACCTTGCGGCAAAGCGTAACCCAAGTAACATTCAGGAACTTTGGCATCTCACCAGTGATGAAAAAATCCAAGACAATTGAGCAGAACTCATCTCCCACAATATCCCACATATTTCGAATAAATTTCAAGTTAAATCCATCCGGGCCTGGGGCTTTAGAGGGAGCACAATCTCATACTGCTCTTTTAATTTCATCCTTTGAAGGGGTACACTCCAAAAGGCAAGCTTCCTCACAAGACAACCTCTGCACCATGCATTGAGGGAAGTGTAATTCTGGAGACACTGGCTGAGAGTACAAAGCCTTAAAGTGTTTTCTCAATTCATTTTTAACTCGCCTTGGATCACTTACTATTGCATTGCCGATTTTGAGACTTTCAATCTGCTTCTTTTTCTTCTTCATATTAGCAAGGAGGTGAAAGTACTTTGAATTCTTATCAATATCATTTGCAAATTTATCCTTTGCCAACTGCTTCTAGTATGTACCCTTTTTTTCATACCACAAATCAAGTTTTTTAAGAATATCAGTTTTCCTTGCCAAAAGATCAGCATTGGATGGGTCCAAATCAAGAGATTTTTCCACCTCTGTAATTTTACTTAAGAAAGTTGATGAGTTTATAAAAGGTTTAATTATACTGTAAGTCCTTATAGTTTTATCAAATTTTCAATTTAATTCCTATAGTTTAAAAGTTTAGAATCGAGTATCTATAGTTTCAATTCTTTTAATCGAGTTCTTAACAATAAATTTTGTTAAGAAATTCATTTCACCATATTTTTAAAGATAAAAAAAATAAAAAAATATTATTAAATTCTAATTATATGTTATTTATATTTTAATTTTAATTTTATTTTATATTATATTTTTATTTAAATTTATTTTTAATTAATTAAATTTTTGTTATATTTATTTTCATTTTTATTTATATATCATGATGATTAAATTAAAATAAACAAAAAAAATAACATAAAAATAACTATAAATAAAATTAAAATTAAATTAAATATGACGTAAAAGATTTTTAATTAGCTATCTTTTAAATTCTTATTGTTTTTATTTTTATTTTCTATTTTTTAGTTTATATTATTTTTAATAGAATTGAAAAGGGATTCTTCACTATTTAAGTAATTAGGGCTTCTTTATATATATAGTGATAATGTGAATTTAATTTTATTACATAAACCGTGTAAAAAAAATTTTAGTATGTTATTGAATCGTATGTATTTACACCAATGAATAGAATATAATTAACTATCATATTTACTACTTTAAATTATCATATAAGTAAAATGTTTTTAATTTTATCATTTGTCTATCAAAATTAAACTCATATAGTATTTTAACATTTGTTGTTGTATTCCATATGTATTTTACTTTATACAAAATTATCTATTTATTGATTAAATTTGTCCCACCCTTATTTCAACAATGTATCATAAAATAGAAATACGTTCAACTATTATTCAACATGTGTTATACATAATATGTATTGTGTGTTATATGTATAACACACGTACATACAATATATCTAGTTGGACGTATTTCTATTATACAACAAACATTATTGCCCCTTATTTGGTACTTATTATTATATAGTCATATCTATATCCATGCAACACATATATAGGTGAGGTTATTATCATCAATGGCGTAGCATTTGGCACAGCTGGATGGGAGCGTGGCCGGCAGCCAGTACTAACACCGGTCATATTCCGGCCATCCGAGCCACTGTCCTCCTCGCGCCGCTTCGCCGTGATGTCACCGGCATCAAGACCTAGGCTGTACCATTCCACAGCCATCCTATTAAAAGACGGAAGAGTGTTAGTTGGTGGTAGCAACCCACACATCTACTACAACTTCACCAATGTTGAGTACCCTACAGATCTAAGCTTAGAAGCATTTTCACCACCATATTTGTCCCCAATGTATGACCCAATTAGGCCAATTATTCGGTACATTGTAAATGATGATATCTTAGGGTACAAGGTTGTGTCTTACATTACTTTTACGGTGCAAAGGTATAGTATGGAAAGTGAAGTTTCAGTTAGGATTGTGGCTCCTTCGTTTAGTACGCACTCTTTTGGCATGAATCAAAGGATGGTTGTGCTGAAGATGGTAGGGGTTACACATGTGAATGGGGAGACTTATTATGCGACGGTGGTGGGGCCGTCGACGGCGGAGATTGCGCCTCCTGGCTACTATCTTTTGTTTGTGGTGCATTCCGGTGTACCGAGTTCCGGAACATGGGTGCATCTACTCTAACTTTTCAGAATAATTTTTAGGTGTATCAAAAAAATTAAATAAAATAATTTATTTTACATTATTTATTGTACGACATATAATAAAAATTAATAATATTATGTGTATACCACTATAATCAACCACCATCAGTTACTACTGTCACAAGTAAAAAACCTAAATAAAACAGATAAAAAACTCAATCAAATAAATCAATAAATTCAATCAAATAAATCATTAAACTAAATCAAATAATTTAATAACAATTAAAAATTGATTAAATAATATAATTTATCCATTTTTAATATTAATGTGTGCTGGTGGTAGAAGAAGTAGGGCTAAAGTATCACAATTCCATATTATTATTATTTACCAAGAAACACAAGCTGCAATAACAAGATATATACTTCTAATTAAAACAGCATTGGATAACTGAGCTAAAAATTAGGGAGGGGCAAAGGCTGAGATTACAAATAAAAGTTCCTCGAGTTGCTCGCTGCCTCGCTTTGTCGTCGTCGCCGCCACGGCCGCAATGCCTTTCAAGAAAGGCCCTCTACCTCTAGTCTATCCAACATGTTAAACAAATTCATCAAATATTTTAGTTCCAAAAAAGATAGACAAAACATGAGAGTGAAAAGTATAGGTGTATTTCAATAAATCTTAGGCAGAGACATAATCTAACATGGTATCTTTACATCATTTTCACCCATATTAGCAAGAGCCTACAACCTTAGCTATCCACATTTAGTGATGTATTAGACGCATTACAAACCATAGTCAACACATGGCAAATTCAAATTTTACTAAATTTTTTAATTTTATAATGAATTGGTCCTAATCCGAATCCATCTATCAGTGTGAGCTAGAGATAATGCATTTTGGGCTAGAAATAATCCATAGATGAATGTCAGAGCTAATACTCTGTAGTCTTTTTGCCATGAATCATATCCCAGAAATAAAACAGTTCAAAAAAAATTTACTTAAATTTTAAAAAAAAAAAAATAACAAAAAAAGAATCATATCCCACATAGGCTCTCCCACATAGCTGCAGAGTTCCTTGCATGTACTTTGAACAATGTGGGACTAACTCACCAAACCATTTATAAAAATCTAGAGTTTTTTTCTTCTTAAAAGTCAAGGCATACATTGCTGGAGAGATCAAAATATCTATGGATAAAGTATTAGAAATGAAGAAGTTGGATATTAGTGTGAATAAAACTTAACCTGCAATTAAACTAGAACTGGAGATCTGAATAAAACTATCATTAAGTAGTCACTGATGATTAGTCCCTTCAGATAATAATATCCATTCTAATTTTACTAAATTCCTTTTCTAAGCCTAACTCATCTTATAGTATAGCGCACAGATATTTGTTTTTGGCGAAACAGAATCCATAAACGAATCAAGCCTAAAGATAGAGTAAAAATCTTCTGAGCCCTGCCTGAATCATAGGGTATCAAGCTTTAAAGATTATATTAAAAAATTAAACTAGAACTGGAAGGGGCCGCGCGAACGCAAGCCCCCACTGCAACAAATTATGATGTAAGCTCTCCTACTTGAGGAGACCTTAGGCAAGCACCCCTCCAAAGTGCAATGGAGGTCACTAACCTAAGCCATGGGCCTACATGATCACCCATAGACCCCATCCAGGTAAGTATGTTTTAATGATGCTAGTTGCTTCTTATTTATACATAGCTGAAGAGTTTCTCTTATGTGCTTTGAGCGATGTGGGACTAACATCACAATCTTGATTCAAGGTTTTAGTTTGTTTACCTTTTTTAATTACTTAACCCCTTTACGTACATGCTAACAGTAAAGTATTGATAACCATTCATGATACTTCCCCATGAACCATTTTTTAAAATTTAGAGATTTTCTCTTCTTAAAAGTCATGGGCACACGTTATTGGAGATATCATAACATCATCTATGGTTGAAGTGTTATTCAACTCGGCAAACAAATGTAAACTCAGAAATATAAATGTTATGTCATGTTATAAATTGAAGCTCAAAGCGGTAAAAAGTAAAAACGAAAACTGGAGTTTTTTCACCTTTGCCAAATTTATATTCCTCCTATGCGCACCTCAAAATATCTATGGATGGAGTATTAGACATGAAGAAGTTAATAAATTGTATTCTACCTCACCACTTGCTCTAATTTGGGTGCAAATTTGGAATCTTACCGAAAAAAGTTATAATTAGTGTGAATAAAACTATGGATATATGAATGATGCTTTCATGATTACTACAATCTTATATATTAATATAAAACAATAGTAAAAAATGATTTTATGTTTAGACATTGTCTTTAAAAGTGTGAAAATTACCTAGAAGTGACAAATATACTCATCCAAGGTTTTGGTTTCAAAAGATAAACAAATAAAGCATGAGACCCGAACCAAAAAGGGTGTCAAACAGGTTGGGCTATGTTAAGTATTAATATGTGGGGTGGCTCGAATTGTTCGTATAATATAATTTTTGTTGTATGATAAGGAAATATGCAATTTTTAAATCCTCTTTAACAATTGGACTTGAGTTTGATTGAATTTGAATAAAAGGTAATTAAGAAGGAATATGAATTAAAATATAAATATAAAAAATACGGGTAAAATAGTTCGACTCGTTTAATCTGCAAATTAAATAGATGAACTTAAACGGACCAAATGCTAAAACGAATTGAAATTTCTCAATCAGACCCTAATTTTTCATGCGGCTAAACGGATTGGTCCAACAAATTTGATCCATCATGATTCATGACACGTACAAAATACATGCATATCCCATAATATGTCTCTTAGACAAAGATGTGTTAGATGGGATCATGACATTATTTAATGACCACACCTTCCTTAAATAACCTCGCCTTTAAATTTCAAAGACCCTCTTAGAAGAGTCTAATTCTTCACATTAGCAAGAGTCTTAACAAACCCCATAGCATAAATTTTGGTTCTAAGCCTAACTCATCTATCACACTGTTAGAGGTCAATTATTCACAACAAACCCCATAGGCCATAGCATTCAGTGTGTGCAAAAGATGGTATTATTTTAGCCGAGCTTCCATAAGTGGATCACATTTTCCCTATAGTACTTCGGGCCATGAATCAAGCCATAAAAGATAAATTAATAATCCATTGATAGCAAAAAAACATCAAATTAAAAATTAAATAGAGAAAATGCATATAAAATATTAAATAGAGTATACACATATGGAATCAACCATTTAAGATAAAATAAAAAATTGAACTAGAATTGGAAGGGGCATTTAAGATAAAATAAAAAATTGAACTAGAATTGGAAGGGGCCGCGCGAACGCAGGCCCCCACTGCCACAAATTATGATGTAGGCTCTTCTACTTGAGAAGACCTTAGGCGGGCACCCCTCCAGAGTGCAATGGAGGTCACCAACCTAGGCCATGGGCCTTAATGATCACCCATTGACCCCATCCAGGTAAGTATGTTTCAATGTTGTTACTTGCTTCTTATTTATACATAGTTGCGGAGTTTCTTATATGTGCTTTGAGCGATGTGGGACTAACTTCACAATCTCGATTCGACGTTTCAGTTTGTTTACCTTTGAATTACTTAACCCCTTTACGTACATGCTAACAGTAAATTAAATTATCGATAACTATTCATTCATGAATCATGATACTTCCCCATGAACTAATTTTTATAATGTAGAGATTTTCTCTTCTTAAAATTCATGACCACATGTTACTGGAAACATCAAAACATCATCTATAGTTGAAGTTTTATTCAACTCTGCTAACAAATGTAAACTCAGAAATATAAATGCTATATGTAATATTTTGTATCTTTTCTATCTTTTATATTTTTTATCATTTTTACTCAATATATCATTTTACTTCTCATTTTGTGCTTCTTTTTCATCTTCTTTTCTCTTTTCATTTGTTGGTAATTATCGAATCACAAAATTTCAACACTAAAGTATAAATGGAAGCTCAATGCTGCAAAAACTAAAACTAGTGAGGCTGACTTATGTGGCTCTTTTTTCCACCTTTGCCAAATATATACACCTCAAAGTCCAAAAGGAATTGAAAAAAGAAGATAGCGGCAGAATTGAATCCACACATGACAAGGTCGTATATAATCTATCAACATTGATTTTGAAAGTGAAATTCACACATAGCATAAGATATACTAATGATTATAGAGATTGCAAATAACCTTGTCATAAGAAAAACCAACATGAGAGAATCCATTTCGGGATTACATCTTTGTGATAACTGATAAGAGCACAATATTATTATCTTCATGATATTTTTGTCTTCAAATATTGTAAATACTTTTACATCAACATATGACATTGTATAAAATTTAAACTCTTAATCATTTTCTTTCCTTCCATGCAGCAGAATCCTTGCTTCACCTACTGCATAAATTCACAGCCAGAAGTTAACATACAAATGAGTTCTCTGCAGATATAGAATACAACAAGAAGGATCCTCTTCCCCCATAGGATATCACAAACAGCATACTTGAACCCTTTTCTTCGATTTGTTATCATTAACAAAGTCTTGGTTTTAGAATAGGAAATTTACAAATGGTGTGATTCAGTAACAAATGGAGAGTGCGCCTCTGCATAAATGCTAGGCTAGATGGTATTCTTAAATGCGATGAATCTCATCGGCACATGCTGAGGGAACATAGATTGCATTTAGCAGCAAGCTGTGGGTGCGACCGTAGAATAAGTATATAAGCACTCCTATCAACAACCACACTGAAACTCGTAGCCATGTTGCGACTCTGAAATTCACACACAACATAATGATTAGTAGTTTGTACTCATGCTTTTCGTCCATATATGCATGCCCGCGGACGCAAAACAAGAATCATAGTTTAGAGATTTCTCACCCAAGACCAATTAGTAGGTAGGTGTTTATAAGAATGCAGGCAGCAGGTAGGAATGGAACAAATGGACAAACAAAACCTGAAATGCAAAAGGTGTCAAGAACATTGAGTAGGATTTCACCAAAGCTTCTTAAGCGAAAAAAGACGATATGGACTAGCAGTTAAAAGATTTACACTTGGATAGAAAAAGTTTGCAAAGATGATAGATAGATTTAATAAAATAATTGGCTTAAATATGTTTTTCATTCCCTATGAAGTTATGGTGTTGGTCTCTAAAAATAATTTCATTCGGTTTCGATCCCTTGTTTTTTAAAAGTGGGAGTAAATAACCTTTGGATTCTTTATGTTACATGAGTCATGAGTGGGACTTGAGCTTTTTTTTTCAATATTTTGAGGGACCAAAACCAGAAAGGCAATATTTTCAAATAACAATAATTAAGAGAAAAGAATTCGATCATTGTTTTGTTGATCCTCGCAACTTTGCCGATTACAAATAATCAGTGTGTCAATTACTGAATGAGATAGCTACATAGATTCTGATTAATTCCATAATGAGTTTAATCAATCCATCAAAATCTGATTAGTTTACACTACAAATATTCATACTTTACCACATACCTCCTGTGTGTCCAAAGCTGTGCCTTGTGTCATCTTGCTTTATGCAGGCTAGCACAATAATGCTGCACAAAAGAAGAATTCCACCAATTCCGCACAATGTGAAGCGCAAAATGCTGCGTATTCACAATCAGAAAAGTGAACATAACATAAGTAGGATAAACTACAATTACTGATATTCAAATTCCTAACTCAAAATGAACCACATTTTTATTTTTAAACCCAAATGTATACCCTATGATTTCATAATCATTTCAAACAAATCAACCTAAAGTAGCAGTTGTAGTGAGGAATGAGGATTCTCAAAGTCGACAGACCTGGGCCACCTGTCTGCTGAAGCAGCACCTGCGACTATGACAATCCCTATACATAGAAGGGCTATGGTCCATGCAGCAAGTTTCCGCCTGCTTTTTTCCTTTTGTTCTTCTGTGGAGGAAACAATTTGAATCACAAGTTCATCAGCTAGCTGACAGAATACAATACAATACACACACACACACACACATATTTATATATATATAACAGAACTTTTGGGCAGAAAATTGAAAATGGGTTTATAAGCATGTGAGAAGTATAGATTGGAATTTTCAAATCTAATGTGACAAAAAGAGGCACTTGTAAAAATTGTCTAGAACAAAACATAAGCATAACACTGCTCTTCATTGACTCGACAAAATAGTCTGCTGAGCCAAATATCAAAGGGACAACAAAATTACAAGAATTGGTTCAAACATACAACTGACTTAATACTATTGTTGTTGATAGGGGATGGCGGCTCACGGTCGTCTACCAAAAATCTCATAGAATCCTGCCATGGTGTCGCCATTTAAGCAAAAATCATCATATGCACCCAAACATTATGTTGATTATTTTTATCAATAATCTGATCAGTCCAACTAAGTTACATATCTAATCCGATCTCTTAACAGAAATCATCAACCAAGACAGATGGCATTCTAGGCTTATACACATGCAGCATCTAGATTACTAAATTTTTCCGAAATCATTTAATAGAAAAGTCAAAAGATTCAAGCAACAATTACCTTTGTTAACTTCTTTCATGATTAAAGGATGTCCAAGCAGGGCCTCTGACCTGTCATTTAGGCGATTCTCACAATAACCAATAGGATCTATTGGATTTATGGTACTGTCTTCCTCAGAATCATTGCCAGAGTGCGTTGCGAACAGATCAACAGATGTTTGAAGTGAAGAAGGAATAGGTACCTCGTTGGGTGGAACATATCTGATTATCAATACTGAAACTGCAACAGTGGTAAAGGCAAGCAATGTTCCCACACTAACCTGCATTCCCAATGCAAAGAGTACAACTTCTTATTTATGTTTATAATAATCTAATAAATATGCATGTTCCAAGCTATGGTTTATAGTTCTTGGACAATCTAACTCACCATCCCTGCTAACTGGGAAACATCCATGAAGAATGCAAGAGCAGCAGCAAAGACACCAGTGGCAATGGTGCTTTTCAAAGGAATTTGTGTGCGCTTATTGATGTCGGAGAAGAAAGAGGGCAATAAACCATCCCTAGCCATTGCCATAAAGATTCGTGGCTGCAAAATATATATACCACAGTAAAAGATATAAACATAAATAGATTGCAAATTTGCAATACACGGTGCAAACAAAATTTAATTCCAAAGTTAAACAACATTATAGTAAAAGGAGAAAAAACTTTACATACAAATAAAGATACAATAGTAAAAAACGAATAAATAAATAGGGATACAACGATTTCAAGAAATAAATTGATGCCATGACATCAGTTACAAACATTGGGTTCACAAACTAAGCTTAAGGAACTCTTGCATTTTGTACCAAAGAATATGAGAAACAACTAAATTGGCAAATAGATTTCAACAGTCAGTAAGGTAGAAAAAAATGCAAGCAAGAAAAAAATCGATATGCGCTAACAATTTCAGTTTCTGACTTCCAGTTACGACATTTCATCTCATACTATACAGCATAAAGAAATTAAAGCAACCTGTACCAAATTATAGGACTACATAAATAAGAAAGTAATGTTGATTGTTGATGTCATGAAAATTCAAAAGCAAAACCAAACAACCATGACCAAGTGAAGTGATCAACACAGATGTTATACAAATAAATTGAATCTTTGATGCTTGTTTAAGTACCTGAGGAAGAATTGAACCCAACAAACTGGAAAAAAGAGCAGTGACGGCTCCGGTTGTTATTATATACCTGCCACAGGGAAAAATGGAACTCGAACCATAAGTCGAAAGAGATATCCACATTTTTGAAGTTAGTCTATATAATACAACAGTGTGCCACTTGCAAACCTTACACTGCCCATTGCATCCCATAGCTAGAAAATGCAGACGAGATTGGTGTATCAGGGTCCAACCTATAATATGGCACTAAGCCAACGATAACGGCAGATACAAGCATATAAAGAATGCAACAAATACATAATGCAGTCGATATTCCAAGGGGCAAATCTCGTTGAGGGTTTTTAACCTGCATGGTAATGAGAAGAAGAAAAAAGCTTAGACTAAAGAATCCAGCAAATAATGTCTTTTCACAATACCATAATGCCAAAGCCATGATATGTTGAGATAATCAAATTAGCACACAGCGATATATTGATATAGCAGTAGCCAGTATTACAAAAGAAGAATTAGCTCTGGTGGTTCTCCAATATTTTTTTCTGATTTCCATTCTCTAGCTTTAATATCAATTATTAGAAACAAAAGTAGAGAATGCTAGTCATTACTATTAGCAAAGTAATGATAGTTCTCACAATAAGTAAGAGTCAGGTTTTTATTCAACATGGTAAATGCATTGTGCAAAAATGTATGCGCGCTAGATTAGTGTGTTTTGCATTTAGTTTCTGCCATTAAAAATATGACATTACTATTGTATGAAAAGATCAACCCAGCTTGTGGAATATTTACCTCCTCAGCTGTGCTGGTGACTGCATCAAAACCAATGTATGAAAAGAAAACTATTGCTGACCCAGAAAACACCCCATTTACTCCATATGGAAAATACCTGAGATAAAACAGACAATTTCAGCTATATCAATTAGTGTTATAGATGGTGCAAATGATCCACACACATGCACATATATACAAACACATCCATTACCCGTTGGGGAGTTCATATCCGACCCATCCAGATTGGAAACCTAGATATCCACCGACTATAGTGACGAAAAGCATGACACAGACATTTACCGTTGTCACTATGGATTGTGCCATTGAACTCTGTAACATCAGATTAAGACAAAATCTGTAAGTAAATAAAGCAGAGAGAAAGATGTTACATGTATCTGTTTATTTTAAAATGCATACCTCCTTGATTCCAAGGCACAGGAGTAAGGTAACTAGAAGAATTAATATAGCAGCACAAGGATCAACAACAACTCCTAGACCTGGCAAGGTATGACGAGCCAAAAGCGAAGGTAGGTTATCCTCCCCGCCGAAAAATAAGGCCTATAATAAGCAAGACAAAAATTAATACAAAAGCATATTACTAAGTATATCCTTATCCTTGTATTACATCTATTGGAATGAAGTGCATATGGTACCAATTAAAAAACAAAGTAGGATTTCCATAATGAAAAGCTCAGTTATGGTATATGATGTTAGATTGTTATCATATCAAGGGGAAGATGATACAAAAGCACATTTAAGTGGGACTGAAAGCAAAACCGAAAACCGAAAACCAAAATCCAAAAAGGATAAGAATCATAGCTAAGTATGAAGGGAATAAAGAAATCTCATTCATGCAACTTTGGTTTCAACCACTTAACAAAACCATACATACAAAATGTTAGATAGCTTAAACTTTTCACTAAATGTTCTCTAAAATGGTATCATAATTGACCCAGTAGATTTGGGTTCAAACTTCAAACCTCAGCATCCCCAAAATATCAGGTTTCCATTGTTAAATTAACTTCCAGCACAAAAAATTTACAGGCTTATGCTATGTTGACTCTTCCTGCCCAGTAGATTTTTTTGTTAAGCAAGCTAAACATACTAGACTGATCCTTTGGTATTCACTTTGCAACATAAATGCTTATTATTTGACAATGAACAGGATTTGACATAAGATGGTAGTATGTGAGAGTTTCTATCAGTTGGTTTCATGCAACAAAATTATTTGCCTGTGCTATGGTATCTAAGTTTGCATACAGGTAGATCTCAAAATATTAAAATAGGTATCTTTCTCTATCTCCTTTTCTCTCTACTTACTAAGATGATGTGAATGTAAAAAAGAAAAAGTAGAACAGAGTTTAGGGGGAAAAAAGCCCAACACACCAGATTTGGGGTTATGCCACGAGCAACAGCTGAACCGCCAATTGTATATTCTAGAATGAGGGACCAACCAACCAACCATGCAACTCTGAAATCAATAGCAATGATGAAATCAAGGATTCACTAACTATGACAAAAGCAAACTGAGACAATATAGTCATTCACAATATCTATTTCAATTAAAATTTTCTTTGCTGAAAACAAAATCAATAATACCATTAATTATTTAGACACAATAGTTGGTACTTGGTAGCACTAGTTGAATATTCTGGCAATGCTGATATTTTTAACAAAGTGTTTCTTCAACTCAAATAGTACTTCAATTAACCATTAAAACTAAATTTTAATTCCAAAATGGGCAAATTACCCTTCTCCGATGCATATGTATGTATAATGATAAGCACTCCCTGCAGATGGGCATCGACACGCAAGCTCGGCATAACAAAAAGCTGAGAGTGCAGCAGCTATTCCTGCAATGAGAAGTGATATCACAAGTGCTGGTCCTGCATGCTCTCTGGCAACTGTTCCAATGAGAATATACACTCCAGCTCCAATTGTAGATCCAACCCCTGATTTTCAAGAATGGTTAAAGTTAATCACATTGAAGAAAGAATATGTTTTGTAAAATCCAAAAGGAGAAATCAGAATTGTAAAATTAACTATTAAGCCATGCATAACACATACAAGTACACATTACAAATTACAATATCACATTTTCATAACCTTCTTACTTCATTCAATCACATTACAAATTGCAATATCACATATTCAAAACCTTCTTACTTCATTCAATCACAATTACTAGTTCAGTTATGTTTCTTCCCTAAAGAAACAATAGGGAAAAGAAAAAAGTTCATACTCCAAACATATATAACATAAAGGATACAAGTACACATTACAAATTGAGAGATTCTTAGGTGCACTGAGAGCAAAAAACTTATTTGCTCCACACCATTTATTTTTGATACATAAATAAAATATAATTGTTCTATTCTTATGGCTAGAACTAAACCCGTTTCTCTTTTGTTATAGTTGACTCATATGCTTACGTATCAAAAGATAAATTGTGCAAAACAAATGAGTTTTTTTTCCTCACAGTGCAGCTAAGAATTTTTCAAACAGATTACAATATCAAATACTCCAAACCTTCTTAACTTCATTCAATATCAATTACTAGTTCAATGCTTCAATTCTGTTTCTTCCCTAATGAAACAAGAGGGAAAAGAAAAAAAGTTCATACCCCAAACATATAACATAAAGATACAAGTACACATTAAAAAATCACAATATCACATACTCCAATTATTTTGCTTAATTCATTCAAATCGGAACAACTTCTTCAAATCTGTTTCTCAATGAAACAAGATGGGAAAAAAAAAGTTCAAGGTGGTTTACCAATAGCAACGAGATCAACAACAGATAACTTCCTTGCCAATTGATGATGCCCATGTCCCCTTGAATTGACTGAATCAACTTGCTTCCTCCTAATCAAGCTCCCAAATCCACTTGACGATCTTCCTCCAACACCAACACCACCATTTTCATCCTTCACTATCATTATCCAAAACCCAAATTATGTAATATATTCAGTGTCGATTTGATGATAGTTTCTAATCAACCTTCGTTTTTGTTGAGAAAGGTGCAAACTTTGATGCACCCCACAAGAGTATGTGCCCAGAAAGAAAGAGAGAAGCTTGGAACTTATATGGGTCGTGATGAAATGGTGCAATATATTCAGACATTGATTTCGTGTTGACGCTGAATTCTATGCCTATATTATCAGTCATTATTTATAAGTGTGGGTAAACATTGAAAACATTTTTAAACGCATTTTGCAACACTTTAATAGCTAAATGTATGGTGTATGATATACTGCAATTTTTTAAGAGTATTATAGCCCTCATTATTAGATTTTCTTGTTATTTCTGCCCTTGATATTTTATTGAGTGAAGGGCAACAACCACAGTTATATTATAGAATACTAGTGGTATAAAATTATACCTGCCAAAACAGTCAAAAATATAAGTTTGAGCTTAAATCATTCAATCTATTAAAAAAATACATATCATTCAAAATACTAGTTGAGTCAAAATATGTTAAAATACGCTTCTTTAACTGTTTTGGTTAGAAAAGTGTGGTTACGTAAGTCTTTGTGATACAAAAATTATCTATGTACACAATAATATTAATCACAAACAAATATTATATGTAATAATTTAAATTTATAAAATTATTATTTTAAATTTTAATATTATATATTAATTTAATATTAAAAGTTAAATTATTAAAATTTGTGATTTTATGATATATATGTATTATTATTCTATATTATATCTATATCTTTTTACAATTAATATCAGATCAGTGGTAAATTTTGTTTATAAAAAAAAAAAGAAAAACTTCATAAAAATCGAACGCAATTTTAATCTTAAGATCTGTACATGTGTAAACTAAGAAAAAATTATAAATTTGTAAAAACATATAAATTAATAATAACAACATATAAACTATATTGTTCAAATATTTTGTTTAAAAAAAATTTGTAACAATCAAGTATGTGTATGATTGATATTTTTCTTATAATTATTTATGATAAAGTTAATTTTATACTTATACTTAAATTTGGTTATGTCAAAATGTTTATAATAATTAAATTAATAATAGTCTAAAAGAACAACTTGAACTAAACAATAAAAAAGCAAGTTAGCTGTAATTTTTTGTTTAAATTATATAAAAAATCGCTTTAATTTTTCATCGAGATCTTAAATTCTGATTATGTCAAAAAGAAAAGTTCGAACGGAATAATTTGCACCAAACAATAATTATATGAGTAAAGAATATTTCTAATGATTAAATTACTTATTTAAAACATATAGTTGTCTGCATTCTGCAACATGTCACTACTATTCACAACAAAACCTATCCACTTTCAGAGCCATCAACAAAACACAACAAAAATATTATAATTTATAACATATGGAACCAAATATCTTATCCTCTCTTATTGATACATACCAAAGATTTACAGATACTATCATTGTTATGACTAAAATATAGTATAAATATAAAATAGAGAATAATTCTAGTTGTAATATGGGAAGTTCAATAAATTATTATTTTAGAGTCATTCAAGTATTATTATCATAGAAAGTAATTGAAGCACAACAAAAATTCAGTTAAAATAGTTAATATATTGTGCATCATATATATATATAATATAAAATGAACAATATATATTATTTTGGTGCACAACATATATCACATGTTATAGCATTATTTTTTCTTTACAATATGTGATATATGCTGTGCATATTATGTAATATATGATGTGCACAACATGTAATATTCATTGTACAATTTATATTATATATGTTGTGTACAATTTATTGACTGTTTTGACTGATTTTTTGTTATATCTATATCAATACTCTCATTATATCCGATAAGTTTATAAAAAAAAAAAAAAATACCTCCGATCAAATTTGATTCTAATTCCTCATAATTAAGGAGTTCATTATTGAAGTTTTTTTTTCTTCTATTCTCTATAGTAATTTTTATAAAAAGACACATTCTAATCATATATCCTCTTTAACAATCATTTGAAGGTAGATATATCAACCACGTGGTGTAGTTATCACTTTCAAGCACTAGGGACAAAGATATGGAAGAACTATAATAATGAAAAGGCTAATACTACTACCAAATTTCTTATATTTATTTTTATTTATTATTAAATTAAATAATGATATTACTATGATTTTATTGAAACTAGTATTTTTTACCTGTTCATTGAACTGGTAATTAATAGTTATATTTTTTTTGTTGTTTATTTTTTTATTTGTTTTATAATAAGTGTATTAATTACTATTTAAATTGTTAAATCTTTCATATAAATTTTAATTTATAAATTGCCATTGATTTGTAAATAATTTGAAATAAATGGGACATTTTCAAAAGGTATAGTCCTTTGATAGTGCATTGATAATATTTGTAATCATAAATTCAACAAATGAATCATAAAAAAATTTGAAAAGATGAGATCAACTATTTACTAACTAAAAAATTACATAAATTAATGAATATAATTAGTTGACCGTGTAAAATTTAGTGTATCATAATTAAACTCTTATAAAGAAGAATGAAAAAATTAAAACAAAATAGTCACTATAATTGTTTATGAAGAAATTGTAAGGAGAATAAAATTGTTCGCGCTATGGGTAGAGATGCGGTTGATTGGAATTTACATTTTTAGAGCATTGTAATTATTGTGAGAGGTATGTGTAATTTTAAAAGAGTTCAATTACAATGTATTATCATTTCAAACATTTTATACTGTTACCAATTATATGTATTATTCTTTTAAAAAAATTTAATTAATGAGCAATTCAGTTAAAACTTTTGTTGAATTGTTAATTAACCTATGATAGAATATGAGTGTAAAAATATTTTACACTAAACATTCCAATTAAATTCATTTCAAAAACAAGTGGGGAGGTAGCTTTAATTTATCATGAAAAAAATTCATTTTCAATTTTTTGAGAAATTAAAAGTAGTAATTTTTGAAGAAAAAAATCAATTTATAGTTATACTAAAATATAAGTTGTAAAATTGTGTGATTAATGAGCTTAATGATTTACCCTAACCCGTATCTCAAATAATCAAGGCCCCACTACATGTACAATACAAGACTAATAACATAACAATCATCGTATAATATGAAAATCGGACAAAAGTAGTGAAAAAACGCTTATTTTGTATGCTCATTCTCACGGACACACACGTGTACAGTATGTGAAAAAGCAAACACATCCAGCATATAAAATGAACACTTATTTCAATAGCAAATGAATATATTTGATTATTAAAAATGAACATATTTATTCATTATAATGAACACATTTAAGTATGAAAAATGAATACATTTATTTAAAAAAATATCTCAAACTCATTAATTTTATTATTTTACATTGTATTATGTATTCAGTCAGAGTATATATATGTGTTCACTTTGTATTGTATTATTTGTTTAATTATAATATGAGTATTATGTGTTCGCTTTAGTTTGTATTATGTGTTCAGTTATTGTATATGTATGTGTTCACTTTGTACTGTAGTATGTGTTTAGTTACAACATAAATATGTGTTCAGTTTATATTGTAAATCTTAACAAAAACAAACGAACTTGTATAAGGAATGTGTTTTGTAATTATGAATATGTGTGTTTATTTAACATTATACAATGTGTTTGTTTGATCAACAAATATGTGTTCATTTTAGAAACAACGTTATTTTCACGTATGAATATTACTATTTGTTTATAAACACATAGATACAATGAATTATTTGTGAATAAAAAAAATAGAAAACAATAAGAAGTACATAAAATATGAATTTCCTTTCATTATAGACTAAAAAAAAGTTGGACTGGTGCTAAAAAGAGATAATATTATTGATTTTGTAATAATGAAGAAGAAGAAAGAGATTTTGATGATAAAAAAAAGTACTGATTAAAAGTGAAAAAGAACTGAGAAAAAGAATGAAGAGAAGCACAAAAAAATCAAAGAGAAAGATGAAGAAAAGAACGAGAAATAAGTCAAAAGATGAGCGCGTAGTTACGTAAAAGGTGGGTGATGTGCAAGATACGATGGTATATACGATATCAAAATTTGACGTTTTATAAATATAATTTTCGCACATAATCTAAGTTTTTGTTAAAAAACGTAACTAACTTTTTATTTTGAGTAAACCCCAAACTGGTCCTGACAATTTCAGTGTTCGATAAGGTGGTAATTGACAATTGAAAATATCCTAACCGGTCCATGACAATGTTAAAAGTAAGATATTATAAGGTCCATGGATGGAAAACTAACAATGTTAATGACAATTTATTTTTAGACAAATTGATCCCTAACAATTTTATTGTTAGAAAAATTTGTCCTTAATTATTTTTTAATTCTTTTATTTTTTATCATTTTATTAACGTATTCAACTCTAAACATTATTAATGAAATCTATATATCTTATATTTGAAAATTGTCACTCAGTCTTTAATGCAATTATTTTAGTATTTCTAAAAAAAATTTGTTCATAAATTATTAATTTTTTATTAATAATTTTAGGTACCACACTTCTTAATTTACTTGTTTAAAAAAAATAAAGTAATTTTTTATTCTTTTTATTGAAAATATTAAAATACTTACAAGATAATAGATTTATTTTATTCTAAATTTTATATAACTTAAAATAGTTAAATTTTATTTTTAATATCAATTATTAATATAAATTTTAATATGCATAATTTAAAATATAAAGATTTAAACAATTAATATTTAATAAATGACTTTTTAGAAATAGTTTAATAAATGCATTAAAAATGAGTGATAATAATCAAATGGAAGAATTATAAAGATTTAAGAGTACTTAAAAATACATATTATAATAAAGAAGATAAATGATAACTTACAAAAAAAAAGATAAATGATAAAAAATTAAATAAAATTATGGACCAATTTTTTCAACAATAAAATTGTCTAAGACCAATTTTTCTAAAAATGAAATTGTCATTAACGCAGTTAATGTTTTTTGTCCAAAAAACTTATAATGTTCCACTTTTAACATTTTTAGGAGTATTGCTCCTTGTACTTCAATAATATATACATTGGACTTACTTCCATTAAAAGATAGAGAAGGAGGAGAAGAAGTAAAAAAAGTTAATTAGTTAGTTAGTTATTTATCCATGTATATATGAAATATATGAGAATAAATATTTCTAGTATACATGAAAAATTATTGCATTTTTAGAGATCAATTAAGATATTTCAAATTTTCAAAAACTAACCTCCGACACTAAAATTTTCAAGTGCAAATTTGGGGTTTTGGGCCAAGATAATAATTTCACCTCTTCCTTCTCGCGGTTCTCTCTTTCTGTTGTATTTCGCGTGGTTCCAACTTTCTTCTTTCCAAGTCCAACGATCTGGTTTGGTGCGTAGTGCAGAGAATCAGAGTTCAGATCTCTTTGACTAGATCATAGCCATGGTGACTCCTCTCTCTCTCTCTCTCTCTCAAGTTTCGTAACTCTCTTTGCCTTAACCAGATCCTCTGAACTGTAGTTTCAATCCTGAACGTGCTTGTGTTTGTGTTTGTGACTGTGTTTCTACTTAGGTTTGCTATTGGAATTTTTTACTATGCTAGCATAAACTGTTCTCAAGTTTTCCGATTGATTCATGGATCCGATTTGAAAATTTTGATCTTACATAGTTACATGCTTCCATTTTGTCTTTTATTTATAGATTTATAGAGACTCATATAGATATATGGATATGCAGATATAGATTTGCCATCTCGTGTAAAATGTTTGATCTATTGTGCATTCATTGTTTAATGCCTTGTTTTAGAGTTTGCTTAATTTCAGAATTTTCCAACATTTACTGTTTTGTTGCGTCGGGCTATCAGAGTTGCCACCAAGTTCTGAGGAAACCCTAGATCTACCCGGATTGTTCAAGTTAGCAATTTTTCTTCTTATGTAGGATTTTACCTCTGTCTGCCTTGGGTGCCTTGAACTATACTGCAAAAGTCCATAAATCTGAACTTGATTATACTAATATTGTTCAAACTTGCCTAAATCATTACTATGTGTTGGCTGATCAAGATTCAAAGCCAGATTTTTCTTATTCAGCCTTAATATTTTTTTTCATATTTTGGCATAGTCAATTATGAAAGTGGTTTTCACATCTTATTTTCCACTAGGTTTAGCACGTGTACTCATTTTATGAATAATGAAATCTTAGGCAACTTCATGATGATAGAATCTCTTAAATCTCTTCAGTGTTCTAATACTTGATTATAGGCAGATAACTTTTTTTATTTCTATCTGGTATTTTATATCAATGTGTGTGCTGGAAGGGAGTTTGTTTTATGCAATATCAAGCACATTTTTTTGACAATTTCCATATGAACAATTCTTTATTCATCTCTTAAATGTAGATACACTTTGTGCTGCTCATTAGTCGTCAAGGGAAGGTCAGACTAACAAAATGGTATTCACCTTACACTCAGAAGGAAAGAAATAAGGTAAAACCCTATAACTAAGTTCTGGATGATTTGCTAACCTCCTATGTTCCTTCTGTATTTGTTATTTTGTTGATGGACAGGGTGTATTTTCTTCTGCTATATAGTTATGTATTGTTAATTATGGTTGCTGGAAGCATTTCTGTTTCCATATTAACCATGCTTGATATATGACTTTGCATTTTATCTTTCTAAAGGTTATCCGTGAGCTCAGTGGGGTGATCCTCAACCGTGCACCCAAGCTCTGTAATTTTGTAGAATGGAGAGGATATAAAGTTGTTTATAAAAGGTACTGTAACAACAGTATATTTCTTTTTGTCATATATTGTTACTCCTTTGAAAGGAGCTCTTTTGTCTTGGCTTTTCACATTTGATTGAGAACACTCTTGACTCTACTGAGTATCTGCTGCAGGTATGCTAGTCTTTACTTCTGCATGTGTATTGATGAAGAAGACAACGAATTAGAAGTCCTTGAAATAATTCATCATTATGTGGAGATTCTTGATCGGTATTTTGGCAGTGTGAGTTCCCATTCAAGCTTTGTCTTTTGAAGGCCACTACTTGATTTAATAATGGAAATGCTCATTCTTTTGGGAAAGATATTTAGGGATTTCTGATATCATTTGATAAGTTGATAATGGTCGCGTCATTTGCAGGTCTGTGAACTGGACTTGATATTCAACTTCCATAAGGTTTGATTCAACGTCCTGATTTATGTTCAAAAGTTGAAACAATAGTTTCTTATTTTCCTTTAACCTATGACTAGTATAAGTTGTTCTTCTAAGCTATATACTGTAATGAGTAAAAAGTGGACCCAATAGTTCAATTAAGGAAATAGTAATAGTTACTATAAATAGGTATGCTATTGAATTGTAAATGAACCATTAGGTGAATGTGATATCATATTTTCCTCCTCGGCCCTAATTGGGATTCCCTTTTCTCTCTCTTGGCCCTTAATTGGAATTTTTCTATCATCATCCTCCTCTCTAAAATTCTACTTCTTATGTATACACCCTGCATGAGTGTCATAAATTGAGTCTAGCAACATGTTATTTTATTCATTTCTTGTGAAATGTAACGCCCCGTCTAACATGTTCTTCAATTTGTGTATCGTGGAAGGCCTACTATATACTAGATGAACTTCTGATTGCTGGTGAGCTTCAAGAGTCCAGCAAGAAAACCATTGCTCGGTTGATCGCTGCACAGGTATTAGACAGTCTTTGTGATTTGGAAAAGTTTTCATGTTCTGTTTCTTTTCCAAAGTGTTTGGAATGCAAATTTCTACTATATTGGCCTTTCAGGATTCATTGGTGGAGACTGCTAAGGAGGAAGCGAGTTCGATAAGTAACATAATTGCACAAGCCACTAAGTGAGGAATCTAATTTTTCAATCTCATGCTAAATGTGGTTTATATGTCTATGTATCGATTTTATTCTAGTTAAGTTGAATGTTCGATGTTCGATGTTTGATCATCTTGATCTGAGTTGTGATTAACTTGAGGTTGGGAATTCCAAGTTTGTGTACAAGTTCTTGCATATTAGTGGCTGTTACCATTTTGCTTGAGGAATGCTTTTATACTGTAAATTGCTTTGAAATTGAAATTCAATAGTGCTTGCCAATATATTATTTTCCCTTTTTGATATATTTGCAATAAATTTTTAGTGCTGCCTTTTCTTTGTCCGATATCCTTTTATATATATTTTGGATTAAAATGTATGACGAAAATATAACAAAAGCAGTGTGAAATTTGATATGATTACCTAATGACAGAACAACCCAACTAGTATTGCCTGTTGTAAGAGAGGTTTATTTCATCGTGTCACATGTCAGTTATTATGAGCTTATGTTTTGCTCTGAGGTTTATTTAAAAGTGAAACGCTGTATAAATGAAAAAATGCCACTATTTTTTTTTATAAATAAGATATATATTTTACTTGTCTGTTTAAATGAAAATCGATATATCATTATTTTGACAACTAAATTTGAGAAAATTTTATAACTACGTAATATTATTCTATTTTGAAAGGGGAGGTCCATGCACAAAACTCTTGATGGTGTTTGGAGAAACTCGAGTTGAAGCTCACTCTATAATGGAAAATTATTCATTAGAAAAAAATGTATTTTAAGAGAATACTAGTAAGAGATAATACTCTTAAGTCTTAAATCTATGTCGTTGACTGTATATTAAGGGAAAAAACAAATGTGTAAAATTATATTTCATTTTATGAAAATTTTAATCAATATTACACTTGGGCAGTAACGAATTCCATCTTAAAATTATATTAAACAGCGTGTAGTATGTTAGGCAGTAACGAATTCCATCTTAGCAATTACATTAGCATCATTCGTTCTATCAAAAGACAGCCCTGAGAGTGACTAAACCGAAGAGTTCTTACCTGTTTTAATTGAAAAATGCTAAATGTATATCGCAAAGTACTCCTCAGCCCATTTTCTACTCCATTTAAATGTTGACAACTTTGATAAATATATTTACAATGCTAACATATTCATCAAAGTTACCTACATTTGAATGGATGGGAAATAGGTGAAAGGGTACTGTGTTATGTATCAATAACACTTTCAGTTTTAATTTATCTTTATCTTCAACACAATATATACATGTTGACAACCATTTTCTGATAGTTACAGTGATGAAAAATTGTTCCAAGTCTAATTGTGCAAGGGAGGTTTTATAAACAAACCATTGCTTTACCTGGCTGGCATTCATTCAATATTATTACCTCAAACCGAATGCATGGAAACTCAACTGGTAACAGTGGCATTTTGATGATGCAGTGTAGGGAGCCAAACAAAGTTTTACAAATTAGGGTATCAGTTTGACCTACAAAGATTACAACACAATGAAGTACATTAAGTGTAAGCCCCCAACACATGAAACTTCCAGGTCTCAACTCAATACAGCAAAGTAAATTAGACACAACAAAAGATAGCTGTGAGTTAAAACCTAAAAGCCAACACCACCAACACTTGCTTTTCTCTCTTCACTTCAATTTGTTAACTTGTGCAAGCTGAAACATTCATTGATGTTAATACATGATTACTAATGTTACAAGCTGACCAAGCTACCAGCATAGTCTTACTCTCCCTTTAAGACCCCACAAAAACAAGGGAAAGAGAAAATGCTTGCAAGAGTTAAAAAAAAGTGAGTGGATGAACTACTGGTTGGTCTTCTACCAATAACAATAACTTGTCCCAATGGAATCCCTGCATGCAATGGTTTAGGGTTCTCATTATTTCTGAACTGAACCAGGACTTTGAAGAAACAAGACTAGTTATCAAAAAGTGAACTTTTTTTGCTCATGAAAAATGGAACAACCTCATCAAGCAGAGCAAGACCAGTTTCTTCATTACAACATTCTTAACAAGCTTCTCACACAACATATCAGTGTTATTACTTCTTCTTACCACTCCATCGTTGTAATCATGTTATTAATCAAAGAAAAACAATAGCATTTATAAGACATGTTCAATGCTCCCTTTCTTTACATTGTTTTGCATTGCTCCCCATACCCCGGAAGCCCTTCACCCACCCAGAAATTGCGTTGTACAGTTCCTCTAATCTACCGATTAATCTAACTTACAAATGGTGGTAGCTGGTAACTTACCTCATCAAGCTTCTTGCCCTGGACTCCTATCGTTGTTGTTAACACCATCAGAAAGGTGAACCCATAAGCTTTGACTTCCATCAACTCCATTTTCCCATGTTTGTTGTCTTACACTCCTATCATTGGTGTCACCACCATCAGAAAACTGAGCCCACACACTTCGACATTTTCCTTCGCCACTGAATTCCTCCTCACAACCTGCCACTGTCTTTAGCAGTTCTGATTGTAGCAATGGACAGTTTTCCTTAAGATACTCAAAACCATCAGATTGCATCACAGCTGCAACAGATAGAACAAAGGAGAAATAATATGAGAATTGACTGTTGATACATCTGAGGGACACCACATGGGTCAATTCCCGATTTTCAGGCTATTACTGAAATGTAAATCCTGGAAGACAAACAGATATACAAAGAATGTAATATATGCAGAACAAAATTGATGTGTATGCAAACTTGCAAAGTCTAGTAATAGTAACTACTAGTGGCAAGCATAACACAAACTGAGCAGCTGAGTCAATCTTCTTTATATCTTTTATGAACAATACATTTTATCAATTACAAACGACAACCAAGCCTTTTTCCCACCTATGTTGGCCGAGTTATGTTAATCAAATGACACAATTGTATCCTATCATAGATAATGGCTTCAAACAAGTCACTTAAATTTAGAACCTTAGTAGGTGAATACACCAGCTTCAGAATAAGTGAAATCCTTCTAATTAAGTCTAAGGCTAGAACCACGGTAGGTGGTCATAGTCATAAAGCAAAAGACCAAGGTAACAATCCATGTATAGTCTACTGGTTTGTCAAATTGCAGACGAAATATAACTTATGATACTCGGTACTGCAGAGTGCAAACATCTAGATGATGCTAGAATATTATAAGCTCAAAAGTAAGTTGATAGTGAATATCAATTAAGGTGCATACTCGTCTACAAAATAAGCGGGAAAACTCACCGACAAGGTTTTCAGCAGAAAATTGCAGACAGATGGACTTCAGTTCTGAAGCATGATAACGATCAGCAAGGGCCAAAATATAGGCAACAGAATCTATAGATATGTCTTTGCAAAGTACAGACTCGCACATCAACTTAAGTCTAGGCAAATCATACTTTTCAGCAGCAGCTAACAATTTTGCTACAAATGTGTCAGATACCGAAGACAAGAAGGTTGACCGTGACATAAAGAGTTCTTCATCTTCTATAAGAGTGTCTCTATAAATAAAATGAAGCAATGCCTGCTCAAAAATGGAACCCAAGAAACATTAGACAACGAGGCAAACATGCATGTTTCGTGGAATAAAAAATAAATAGAGAAGACTAGAGGAAAGCGCTACCTTGAAAACCTTAGGTTCCATGTCAGTAACAACTATCTCATTATCATCTTCCTCCATCCGATTGAAAAACTCTGTTTCAAATGCGGTGGACCGAGCAGACAACACAAGCTTATGTGCAGGAAACCTTTCTCCATTTACAGAGAAAGTAACATCAGATCCTTCCTCGTTCTCTAACAGCATGCCAAAATGCACTCCAATATCAGACTCAGGAACTTGTATCGTGTTTAACTTAGAACAATCTATGGATGACACCACAACACCAACCGTGCAGTTTATCTTCAAGCAGTCATCCTTAAGGAAGGTTGACGCCTCGAGTTGAGCTCGTTTGAAGAATCGCTTGTAGCCCCTGAAGTAAACAAATATAAGAGTAGCACATCGGTCACTTTGTAAAGAACATCACAAAAGGAAAATGTTCGATGCACATCCACTTGAGTCACGTCACCTCGCATTGATTGATGGGTAGAAATCATAATATTATTGAATCGACTGCTTACCACTAGGAACAGCCATATCCATGCAGAAAATAAGGCAGGACCAGTAGCAATCAGTTAATAAAAACCACACAGATGCGAGATGATATGAATAATGATAAGTATACCAATACGTTCTTAGCAATATAATGGACGTAACAGTTGATAATCGATGAAGATATGCAAAATTTATCACAAAACCATAAGGTGTTAATTAAAAATCTTAGCCCTAATCAAACAAGCAGCATGTTTTCTTTAGCTTAAATTTAAGGGACAACGAAAAAGCTTCTTTTTATTCTAAACTCTAAAGTTTACACCATAAATAGCAACAAAATTTTACCTCAGCTGTCAACTATCTAACATATTAGCCTGTCTTGAGATTTGAAATATGAAACAACATAAGCAAATCTTTTTCTCCAAATTCACCATACTAAAATTCACACATTATTATTAGCCATCATAAACACACACACAAAGAAAGAGGGAGAGAGGATTCAAACTTCAAACACACAACAGTTTATCTTCAATTTTCTTCCTCCAAAGTCAGTAGTCACCAGTCACCACCATACAACAATTCACACATCACAAACCCTTAGAAACACACAAAATATGCTTAATTCAAAGAACTAGCATCAACCGAACACAAAACCGCACCATCAATTACGAAGAAAACAAAGAAATAGATTCAATCTAAACAATCAATTCATCGATTCGGCGACATAACTAACTTACTAATTAACTAAGTAATTAGGTAACTAACCACATGCTGCCGCGGTACTTGAGAGTGTAAGGCCCGCTCTCGAGGGATCTATCGAAGTGGCTGTGGACCTTGTGCTTGCCGTTGCCGCTCTGGTCGAGCAGCGTCAGCTCGAACAGCGCCCTCACGTCGGTGCCGTCACTAGCGAGAGCGATGAACACCGACACGTACGCCGAGTTGTCCTCAGGGTTCTTCCCGTCGGGGTAGAAGTATATCGCCCACTGGTACCCTCCCACGGTGAAAGTCTCGCTCGCTATGTGCTTCCCTACGCCGATCCCCTTCGCCAGCGAGTATCCTTTGATCACGAACTTGTGAGAACCGTTCACCGTCTCCGTCACCGACCGAGAACTCGTTCGCGACGCAAGAATGTTGCTATTACTGTTGCTGTTATTGTTGTTCATCTTGCTCTTGTGGTTGTTTGATCCAATTCAAGAGAGAAAGTGAGAGATTGTGCGTGTTTTTGTTGGTGGATTGGCTTTGGATCTCAGTGGCGAGTGCGTGGTGGTGTGATTGTTGTTGGTGTGAGAATTGGTTAGGTTTTCTGGGGAAAAAAATGGGGGATTTTTCCGGGAAAGTGACGGAAAATTTTAATTGTGATGTGGATGTTTAGCTCGATGGAATCTAATCCACTTTTGAGTTTCCATTTTTTTCTTGTTAAATTTGAAAACAAGAATAAATAAAAACAATGAATAATGCTATTTTTTTTTTAATAAAATGAAAGATATTTTTTTAGATTGTGTTGTAATTTCGGTACGCTTGACAAATCCGGGCTTTTGTTCCCGAAGGCTCTCACCGAAGTAATGTGTCTTCTTCCCTTTGAAGTTTAGGCAAGTACTATGGTGCATTTGCAATTTCTGTGTATTTGGTTACATTCACTTTTAAGTTTAACTAATTCTATGCTTGAGACATGTTGGTAAAAGCCATAGCCTCATATTTGATCAAAGTTGGAGAGAGTATTAAACCTTTAACCTCGCTTAGAAAATTTTAATTGCCCAATTTTTTTAAGAAAAAAATATAGTTAATAACAATAAGGAGTACATTGTCAAAACTTAGCAAAAACCCCTCATCACCCTCATCCTCATCATGGTGGTGACTCTGTTCATTGTTTTTGACCAAGACGAAGTTCTCATCCTCCTGTACCCCGTACTCTGAGGAGCTCATCTCCGATGATTCATGGCGCATTCAGTTTTTCGTGCAAGAAGCCTTCAAGATCACACCCTCATATTCTGGGTTTCTCTTAGTGGTTGTGCCTCGTCCGTGTAAGAATGTTTCAAAGTTGGCGCCACCATCTACGAATTCCTTTGTTGCAAGTCGATTTTCATATTAAAGCACATGTCCCACCTCACTCAAACCATTTTAAATTTGTCAGATCAGGATGTTAGAGGGAAGCATGTTTGTGTTCATGAGTATTGGGAAATGTTGATCCAGAGGCCAGGGAAAGGTTCATGCCTCATCTATATTAGGTCTTAATTGGCCCACACTGTCCTTATCCACGCTTTTACGACCCTTCTGCATGGTTGCATGTGTTCCATGAGATGAACGTATCTTATGTAGGATTTCCTTCCCTTATTTGCCCTAGGCTTAGTCTTTTTATTTGTTACAGTTTTCCAGTCAGAATCTTCGGGATTTGCGTGAACTTCGCCTTCCTGATCTTGTTGAGGATTTGATTGGATTATATTTTAGCATATCTAGAATCCTCGTCAAGGCTGCCGCTGTTGGCCATTGTGGCTAACTCCTCTGTTGTCCTTTCAGATATCAAATTGTTAGATCCTTCCGAGATAATCATGTCATAGTCCCGACCACTATGACCATAGTAATGACAATTTGAGCACATCAAATGAAGGCTTTCATATTCTAACATCATGATAATGATCTTGGATCCATACACGTCTGATCACTGGGAAAGTTTGATCAACTCCCACACAAACTTTTTCATAATTACCTCTTTCAACATTTACAGTTGTAACAACAACTAGCTTAATTACCGATGGCAGATGCTATAACTCTCAACATCCTCTCATCATAATATATGAGATTAAGTGTCGAGAATTTGATCCACACCATGGTGCGACCAAAGCATTTATCTTGAGGATTAAAATCGGGGGTCCACCTTTTCGCTGCAAGGTAGTTTCCATTCACCATCCAAGGGCCTCCTCTCGGTCAAATTTGACCATATAGTAATCATTCATGCAGACATCATATCAAAACGCCCCTGCAATCTCCACAAAGAAGACACTTTCTCCCTAAGTCGTGTAAAATCCAAAGACCTCCCCCCCAGCAACCTGATCACTAAGGGTATGTTTGGTAGAGTAAAGAAATGAGAAGGAAAGAAATAGAAAGGAAAGAAGTGGAGAAGAAAAAAGTAGAGTAGAAGTTCAACTTTCATTGTTTTGTTTGGTTGGAATGAAATAGAAGGGAAACATATTGCAGATGAGTTAATATTGAGAAAAAAGAAATATTTATTAATATTAAATTATAATTATAATTTTAAAAAATAATATCTATATAATAAAATTATTATATATTATTAAAAATAAAAGTAATTTTTTACGGTATAATAAATTTATTATAATAAAATATTAAATATTATTTAAAATATTTTTATTTATTTTAAAATTATTTTAAGTTCTCCAATATATATTAATCTATTTTAAAATTATTATTTCATGTCTCAAGCAAAAGAGGTTGTAAGAATAAAAATTATACAAGAGAGAAGAAGTAAGAGTTGCCAAATTTCTCTCCCATTTCACTCCAATTTTGAGGAGAAATATTTTTATATTGGTTCACACTTTCCTCCTATTTCTCTCCTATATTTATCTTCATTCAAACAAAAGAAGTTCTCTAACTTCCTTGTCACTTCTTTCCCATTTCTTAACTTCCATCCTACTTCTCCTCAAACAAACATATCCTAATACCTCCTTCCAAGGGTGAGAAGCCTCCTTAATAATTGGTTCTTCAAAAAGGATTCTTGGTTTCCGTTTATCTCTTCCCTCATATTTGATCCTAGTCAGATTCTTCTCCAAAAGATCTTATGTAATCTTATGTGGGAAAGGTTGGACCTCTCCCATAAGCTTGTCTCTGAAAGACAACCTAAAGGTCTTATCTTGCTCTACCCTAGGTGTTTCCTCCTTGTCACCTGTCACACCCCCCCCAACCCCCAAACCCCAAAACACTCTCCTCCTTGTCGCTCCCAGAAGAGTGGATATCCTAACCATGTTTCGCCCTCAACTTTAGATCCATCTCGCTCGCACCATCGCTCGTATCGTTGCTCTCCACCTTCGCTCACTTAGTCAGATTAGCTAATGTAATAACGTATAATTGAATATCCTAATAAAACTATTTAATATTTACATTATATTCAAGTTAAACTCAAGAATATTCTTAGGATTTTTTTTTCTATTAAAATGTAAAAAATCATTATTTTCAGGTATAGAATGAGAAAAACATTTATTTCAAGGATGTCCTGATTTTCATCCATAATTTATGACTAAATCAGTCTCTCTTTCTTGAAATAGTAGAGATAATATTTAATATTTCTTATATTATTGTCTTTATTAATATCATCTCTCTCATTACCAAAAAAATATTGTCTCTCTTACTTAATTTGATATATAATTTTCTCTCTCTTATAAGAATATTAACGAAAAAAATTAACTAATATTAGATATATTTATATTAAGTAGCTATTTTTCATTTTTTATATTTCTACTAATATTTGTTAACTAAAAATTTTATGTAATATTAGTTAGTTTTTTCTTTCGATATCTTTATAAGAGAGAGAAAATTAGATATAAAATTAAGAGTAAACCCCCAAACTGATCCATAACAATTTTCGCGTAGGACAATTTGATCCATAACAATGAAAAATACCCTATTCAATCCCTCACAATATCAATTTCGGGACACAGTAAGCTCCCTTGATGGTTTCCGTAAGGGAGGTCATACATGGCAGTTTAGCAATTGCTGATTTGGCCACATAATAAGTAAAACGTCGTTGTTTTGCTTTAGGATGAGCTGCCCTTTCCTCCCTTCCTTCTCCTTCCCCTTTCCTTTCATCCCCTTCTTTCCCATTTGTTCATCTCCATTATAGTGGTCCCTTTATCCCCTTCCTCCTCTTCTTCCTCATTGTGCATCTCTCTTCTCTAACTCAAACAAAATTTCACAAATCATCCAATAAGGAAATTGGAATAGTACCAAGTGCAAACCATATGCTTATCAACACCATTAGTGTTGTCAGCAAACTTTTTGGACCATCTTTCAATACCTTACATTTCTATATCTTTCTCGTTCCATACAATTGACTATTTTTCTTGGTCATCTATGTCTTTCACTCTTCTTTCATTTGGCATATTACTCTTATCCCAACCAAATGTCAAATTTTTCATCTCTAGTTACATCACCAAACAGTATAAACTCCAGTTGGGAAAGCTCTTTCTTTCTACCAATAAAATTTTAATTTCAAATTAAAGGAAACTCTTTTTTTTCAATTTTTTCTACTACTTTGTCAAATGCTCTGCAACACTTCTCCTACATAATCTCATTGCTAATAATATGACATTCAACCCTCATCATGCATTCTCTCTAGTTTCCATCTTGAACTTTCAATTTCCATTCATTGACCCGAAATAGGTCATGCACTAGGAACTCTGTTGCTGTAAATGGAGCCAGTATAATGGAGATGATCGAAGTGGACAAAGAAGGAGGGCGGAAGGGGCACCTCACCCTAAAGCAAAACGACACCTTTTTACCACATCAACAATTGTTGAAATGTCATATAGGACCTCTGTTACAACAGCTGTCTAGTGACCTTATTGTGTCAAAAAATTAACATTGTAAGGGAGTGAGTATGATACTTATCATTGTCAATGACCAAATTGTCTTACACAAAAATTGTTGGACCAATTTTGGTGTTTACTCTAAAATTAAATTAAAAAATTATTTTAAGTGCTTCTTCAAAAAGTTTTTGCACAACTTTTTAAAAACTATCACTATAAATCAAGATAAACACTTATATTATTTTACTTCCAATCACAAAATAATTTTTTAAAAATTACTTATTATTAAAGCTTTTATTAAAAAAAATTTATATATAAAAGTTTAATTAAACTATTTATTCAAAGCCCTAAATCATTTGTTCTTTATTGACATAGTTAGGATTTAGGGAGGAAAAAATCAGTTAAATGTTATATTTTTGGGTCCAATAGATAGACATTTATCATGAAAAGAGTGATGTTAAATGTACAATGAAAAATCAGTTAAACCAGCCCATAAATAAGATTATGGGTCACAATTACTCAATTCATTACAATTTTAATGATTATTTGAGTCTAAACCAAAGTCAAAATGGACTCATTATCTATCTTGATTGATTTTTCATTGTGCATGTAGTAGTATTGTTACCAAAAAAACCTCAATTTTGCAAAATCCTCGTTACCCGCGTAAACAAGAAAAAAATAAAACTCGCCTTAAATTAACGCAACGCGGCGCAAAACACCACAACGAATGCAAAATAAAATGAACTCATAATAGTACTCTCTTCACAGTTCAATCCTCTTTAATTGAAAAAAAAATTCCAAAGAAAAAGAAAAAACCAAAGAGCGCGCGTCGAATCGGCGTTTTCCGATCCTCACCCACCATTGGCCATGGGGTGGTTCTCTTCTTCCACCACCACCCTATTCCTCTTCTTCTTCTTATTCTTCTCCATGTTCGCTTCCTCACTCGCCGTAGAAGATAACCACAACCCACCCCAACTTTCAGGTAACAAATTTCTCTTCCTCTTACTCCCACCTAATTCTCCTATTTTTCATTAATCTCTGTTTTTCCTCTTTGAGTTTAGGGCTTTCTACTCTACTACTGGGAATTTGAGTTTGAGTTTGATACATGCACTGCTATCACATGTTACCGATATAAGTTCGATTCTTAAGCCCGCTACTTAAAAATCATGTAAATGGAGGATTTGATTGAATGACTCTTATTACACTGTTACTACATTGAAAGATAAATCCGTATTATTTTTCTGATTTTATTTTTTTTGGGGGGTTTTTTAACTTGTGCTTTTTTGTTTTGATATTGTCTGGGTTGTAGTGAAGGCTTTTTTTTACAGGGTCATATTGGTTTATATGGTGGGTATATTTTTCGCGAAATTGCTGTATTTGTATGATTATGGTAGCTATATATGTAAGATTTGTCTTCGTTTAGAATTGTTTCTTGGGGCTTTACGGGTTAGAACCCTTTCTTTTTTCTGTTTAATAAATGTAGTTACTATTGTATTATTAAGTTCCAGGGAATATAACTGCGTATATCGTCTTAGTTTAGTGTGCACAGATGCTGCTTGTGATGAGTTTATGGTAAAATCTAGGCGAGATGTGTGTTTTTTTTTATCTTCTATGAGAATTTTAGAAATCACTTATCTTTGTGTATTATGGTTAGCTAGGAATATGTCATACGGAAAATTTTCCATTGTTATTCAGTGTACTAATCCTCTCATCCTTTTTGTATTTTCTGTTCCTCCTTGTTGCATCTGATTTTCTGAATAGAATCTCGTCACATTAAAACTGCAGGCATTGATATTGAAAAGCCAGTTTTGAATGTCACCCCTTCCCCACTTTGGGGGCATTCAGCTACCAACGGTGTTAAGGACACTTTACTATGTGAGCGCATTAAGGTTTCTGGTATCTCAAGGCTGAAACTTGGGAGCTATGCTAGTTCATTCCACGTTTCTTTGGCTCCCTCCACTGCAATCCCAGAGCGGTTTCATAGCAAAATTCAAGTTTGTTTTCACAGGTAAGTGCATAATGTTGTTTCCTGTCAGTGTTTTTTATTTATATGGAGTTACTACATCCCTTCCTCTCAGGTGCATGCTCAGTGCACATATGCTCGTCTCAACTTCAAAAGTCTATTCAGACTGTTATTTTTCAATTACAATGTATGTACAGGAATAATTCACGTGGATGGTGCCAATGTGAAAAGGATGAATGGAGGAGCATGCAGAAAGGCATCTGGAGTGCTGTTATGTCCCCTTATGAAACTAGATATGTTGATGTGAGGATCAATGGTCAGATGTCGGGTTCTGTTACAGTTGCTCTTGAAGAAGGTATGCTTCTTCTATCTCGGAAAAGGGAAAATAATTTATTCTATTAGTGTGTCTTGTTTATGTATTTCTTTATTTTTTTTAATAAAATAGGTGCTTATTTGACTGTGTTATTTAAAATATTTTGCAGGTTTTCAGCAATGGCGCCTCATTTGTCTTGCAGTTGGATTGACACTGCTGTTGTTGGCTCCAATTATTAGCAGTTGGGTTCCATTTTATTATAGCAGTTCAATGGCTATTGGGATCTTCCTTGTTGTTATAATCCTTCTTTTCCAGGTACATGAAGTACTTTCACATTTTATATGGATCTCATTTTGTTTAATTTTTGCTAAGTTATCCTTGGTTGTTTGACTTGTTTTCTAACTGACAACTGTTTTCTTTTAATTATGACATAGGGGATGAAATTATTGCCAACTGGAAGAAAAAATATCTTTTACCTTACCATATATGGATCTGTGGTGAGTTTGATTTATTTTTGGCTTTTGTTCTCCTGCAGCTCTTCATGTTTCACATAAGTATTATATTATATTTCTTAATACTTTTACAATGTGATGTTTCAGCTTGGAGCTGGGTCATTCCTTTTGCACCAATTCTCTATGTTCGTAAATTCGATTCTTCAGAGTTTAGGGATGAACGAAGAGATGCACAATCCAGTGAGTATATCATGTCTCTATTTCTCTTTTGCATAACTTTATGCATATCTGTCTTTCTATGTTGTGTCATACAATCCCTACGTTATGCATTTGTACTCTAATTATAACTATCCACTATCCTTCTTCCCTTTTACTTCATGCTGCATAACTCTTGCTGAATGTTGACCATATTTGCTTGTCTGTCATAGATATGCTATCAATTCTTTCCCATCAGATCCATACTATGGAATGGAAATTGGCTTGTCTACCAGTTTAAAATGCTCTTTACTAACATTTTTTTCTCAATGGTTTTACAGGTTGCGGTTTTTGTACTGCTGGGCATCATCTTGGCCGGAGCTGCTTTAGGCTACTGGATTGTTAGGAGATTTGTTATTTCAAAAGAAGATGGCACTGTGGATTCTGGGGTTGCTCAATTTGTGAAGTGGGCAATGCGCATCATAGGAATCACCTTCATTTTTCAGGTTTGCACTTATGTAATCAGAGAATGTGAAGTACATGTGGCTATTATCTAGCACTCATCTTCGTCATATATGAAAATTTTTGCTGTCACTATGGATCAGCTTGCATAAATTAGTATTATTGTTGCATCTAAAGTTATAAACAAATTTTCTTTTACTGAAAGTATTTAATTTGTTAATGGTAGTTAGCCTTATGGCTTCCTGGCGCAATGATAAGATTGCAACTGGGAAAAAAACCTCTTTGCTTGTGGGGATAAGGCTACGTACGTCTACCCTTCCTAAACACTAGTAGGTGGGAGACTCGTGTGCTCGGCTGCCCTTTTTTATTCATCCCAAGATGCACCCTTTTTGAAACATTTTCCACTCTGCCATTTATTTTTATTTTATGCAGTTTGTATGACCACATGCTGTCTTCTGAAAAGTGCAATTTCTGTAATTGTTCACTAGGTTGGTTCAGATTAAAACAATTACAAAATTCTTTAGACATAAACAGATAAATTATAAATTGACAAAAGAATATATAAAATAAAATCTGTTGTCTGACCATTTTGGTCCGTCACAAATTTATTTTTGGAATGCTGTTGCTTTCCTTATTTATTCTGAAGTTCTGTTTTTAATTTCTGCCAGAGCACTATTGATCCTCCTCTAGCAATTGGAGCTTTGGTCTCTTGTGGAGCTGTTTGTAATCTTTTTTCCTCAATAAAGTGGCTTCATGGATGGTAAGTATAACTTCACTTTCCGCTTTATTCTATTTGTTCATGGGAAATTATTTTTACTGGACACCATTTCCATATTTACTCCAAAAATAATTTCCTGTTCATTTCTTTTGGGCAGCATGTCTTTGATTTTCAGAGATATTGCCTTGTAGTTCTCCACTGTTAATCATGTAATTATTTCATGCAGGTATGAAACTTCAGTTGATGATAGTTATTCAAAGCAGTGGGTGAGAGGAAAGCGTGGTCGCGCCGAATTTCTTAGCAAGTCAACATCCCCTAAAGGAAAAGTTTGGAGTAACCCTAAGAGATCTGCGTGGTCTGACTCTCCTGTCAAAGGTATTGTTTCGATGTTTCATGTTCCAATCGTAATTCTCGCGAGAGCCATGTCGCAATCCTCACTGCTGTGATATGTTATCGGATTCATTTTTCTGTTTCAGGTGTTGTATCGACGCCTTCTTCGGTCACGCCGCAATCTTCCGGGGCGCAATCAGGGAAGGACTATTACTCAACCTTCCACAAGACCCGCAACAGAAAGAGGTTCACGAAGAAAGAGTGGGATGAGTTCACACGAGACTCCACAAGGCAAGCTCTAGCAGAGTGGGCAGCGTCTCCAGAGTTCACTGACTGGATAATTGAGCATGCTGACCGGATAAAAATCCTTCCAAGTGAAAGCTCCGATGAGACGATGGGGAGTGAATCGGATTCCACGGAAATAGGAAGCGGAAATGGATTTCGACTTTTCAATTGGCAGTGACTTGACCATGAAGAAGAATGTAATTAGTGACAGGAGTGTAATTAGTCAGAAATTTATGATAGTTTATTGTAACCAGCATGTAGATAGGTAACAGTTTGCCCTAATTTTTCCAAATTGTAAGCCTGGGCAATTTCCTGAATCACTAGTTCTTGCATCAAGAGGGTGGGTGGTGGGCCTTGGCGCAATGGTAAGAGTGCTGCCTTGTGACCTGGAGGTCACGGGTTTGAAGGCTAAGACTACGTAGTGCGTACATCTATCCTTTCCATACCCCAGCTGGAGGGAGTCTCGTGCACTGGGCCGCCCTTTTTACTAATTCTTGCATCAGTTAGTTTCTGTTTTTGTTGCTTTTCATGAAATGCCTTAAGTTAGAAGTATTGCTTTGTTCTTGTATTTTTCATCTAACGAGTTTTGGTCTTGCACCCGATACTCGGTAACACTTGTATCATGAAATTTTTACTAGATTTTTCTCTTCTGTTTTTTTTTTTTTTTTTTTAATTTTATATTTTTTGGGTACCATCATCTCATTCTCATCTAACCAGTCTCAGTATCACCATCTTCTCAAAACTTATACGATTATCAATGGAAATTATAAATTTGAACGTATGCCTTAATGTAATAATCAATTGTTTTTCTCAGTTCTGAAAGTTAATTGAGTGACTAAGATTTTCGTTTCTTTTTTTACAATTATATAATAATTAAATTCTAAGCTGTCATATAGTTTGCGTCATTTTTTTTTATTTTTGAGAAATTAATATAGTTAGTAATATTATTTATTTTAATTGTATTTTTAAAATTAAATATATTTTATAGTTAAATTAATCTTAATATTTAGAGAGAGAAAGAGAAAATTAGAGTTATGATAGTATATATAAATTTTTTTTTAGGAAAATTCAAATAAATTATTATAATTTTGTAAAAATTTTAATACATTTTTATACCATAAAAATTTGTAGAGTAAAGGACAAATAAGTCCCTATCGATTTTTGTCGTGGACACATAGGTCCCTAACCAAAATAAATAGTAAAATAGTCCCTAATCAATACAAATATTAGACTCATAGGTCCCTCGGTTGTAATGGTTAAGGACCTATGAGTCAAACAATGAAAGTAACCGAGAGACCTATAAGTCTAACATTTGTATTGGTCAGGGACAATTTTACTATTTATTTTTGTTAAGGACCTATATGTCCACGACAAAAATCCATAGGGATCAATTTGTCCTTTAATCAAATTTGTAATCAACTATAGAACATCTGAGAAGGGAACACTTGAAACGACGTCGTTTCACAACGACAAAGAAGGTGATTTTTGAAGTGAGCTTCCGAACCCTCGAGGTTGAAGTGAAAGCTCTAAAACCTCTGCAGCTCTCTCCTCTCTACTTTTTCTACCTTCCCCATTCTCCACCCGCCGCCGCCGCGGTCACCGCCGCCACTCCCTTCCCCACTAAAGCGTCGACGCCGCCTGCCACTCCTTCAAACTCCGTTCTTTCCATTGCATCCAAGTGTTTCCATTTGGTGAGTCGTTTTTTTTTTCTCTCTTCTCTTTTATCTCCATCTTTCCCCCTTCTCTTCTTCCCTTTTGCCAATGTTGATTTTTTTTCATCTTCTTTTCTTTTTATATATAGTTGTTGGATTTCTCGCCGTGCGAATGAATGCATATGTTCTGTTTGATAGAATGCCAAAGTGAAAAATCCTGTATTCTGTTTACGGTTCCAAATGTAATGCTTATCCAGTGTTGTTACCCATTTGTTTATTATGCACAGCAAGCGAATGTTGGTTATGTAGCCAATGTATGCCATGTTTGGATTTTTCTAACGCATTGCTCAACATGGGCAATCTTAGCATCTAACCGGTACCTTTGGTCAGATCAGGAAAAAAGTGTACAGCCTAGTGAGTTCAAGTTTAGAAAACAGTGACTAATGCTTAATGGCTATTCCATTAAAGAATTAATGGTGTCTAAGAATGAAGAGTTCCTTTTTGTTTTCTTGTCCATGGAATCATGGATTATGTATTTTGGATTGATTTTGATGTACTGTATGCTTTTACAGTTTTGCCATATAGCATGGATTATGTAATTGGGATTTTCATACAAATGAAGAGTTTTGATTGGATGACAGTGTAAAACACCTTTACATTGTCAGTGCATCAAAATTAAACTCTTAAATAATTTAGTTTAGTTATAACTCTGTTTTTGTTCCCGTAATAGTATTAGGAAGTGCATGACCACTTGTTCAGAAGCCTTGAATGATATGTAGTTAGGTTAAATCATTTCACAAGATTGCAGTGCTTGTTTTAACTTACTTTTTATTGGTCTTTGTGGCTTGTACTGAATTGATTCATTTTTAGTGTATATCTGTTTTATATGATTTTGAATGTGGATTAATGTATTTTTAATTTCTCAACCCCATTTGCCCATTACCTATTTCAACTGCAGCGAAACCCCACACCATGTTCCGTCAGATGATATTACTCTCCAGAGCCTCCTTGCAAAACCGCCACTTCTCCCAGGCTGCTGCTGTTGCCATCCTCCACCCTGAGTTGGAGCTGCCACCCCTAACTTACCTAGAAGGCTTCCCAAAGCCAGATCCCAAATATGATGAGACAATCCTCGCAATCCCTCGTTCCAATTCGGGGAAGAACATCTCTGCGAAGGAGCGGAAGGTTGGGCGTGTCCCTAGCATTGTGTTTGAGCAGGAGGATGGCCAGCATGGGGGCAACAAGCGCCTCATCTCTGTACGCACCAACCAGATCAGGAAGCTCGTCAATCACATTGGTCGCTCCTTTTTCCTCTCCCGTCTCTTTGATCTAGAAGTCAGGTCGGACTTCGAATCCGATGAGATTGTTGAGAAGGTTCGCGTTTTGCCTCGCAAGGTAATAGGTTTGTGAGTCTACGTGGTTTTAATTTAAATTGTCATTTGTTAAGAAAAATGATAGTTGATCATATCAGTCGTTGTTTTGAGCTGAAGATTTTTTTATGAGTATTTTTTACTTCTTTGATATTGTTTGGATCCCATTAGTTAGTTTGTTAGTCAGTTAGGGGAGCTTGTTAGCTATAAATAGAGGAAATAAGGGATTAATTAGAGTCTTTTGTCAATTGCTTAGTGAGCCTTAGTCTTGTAGAGGAGCTCTAACTCCTCTCTTCCTCAGTGTATCTTCTAGGGTTTTTGGTGAATTGCCAAGGAACCCCATCAATAATACAGTTAAGTTCTCATTCAATACTACCCCCATATACCAGTATCTAACATTGGTATCAGAGCCAGGTTATCCGGCATATCCAGCATTATCATTTCCTAAATTTTAAGTGACATGGATTTGCTGATCATATCATTGGAATCGTCTGGGTGCATATTTGACTGTATCTGTGTTAATGTGTTATTATAAGTTGTGATGTATTTATATATGTATTGTAGATTCTGCTTTCTCTTTGATTTGCTTTGATGGCATGTGAAAATAGCTGCAGGTTTTCATGCTTTGGTTTGGGTTCAGTAAAGTAAAACTATAGGCTTATTTTAAATTGTGATTATTCTGAAAAACCTAGTCATGTCCTTGAGCTATGTCTTCTCTTATCTTATGTTTTGTATTTTTAAAAATATCCTAGGTACATTTGCAGGCAGGCACAGACGCACCATTAAATGTCACCTTTATTAGGGCTCCATCAAATGCTCTTTTGAAAATTGACGTTCCTCTTGTATTTAGAGGAGAAGATGTATCCCCTGGATTGAAGAAAGGTTAGTGCACATGGAATGCCTTTTGAACTCATCTTTTAATTTTCTGTTGTAGATTAAATTATAATATTATATTATCTCATTGCATGACCACCTTATCTATATTTTTATGAATTTTTTTAATGTAAGAGTGTTCTTCTTCTATACATGTTCTCTTTAAATCTTATCTCAAACGTCTGTATCTCTTGGATGGAAGAAAGAGAGAAGGTTGAGCTTAAAGTGTGATGTATTTAAAAACACAAAGGTCATTAGTCTCAAAATTCAACAATGCAAAAATCAGATGTGCATGGGTTGAATTTAGTATCATGGGATTTATGCTAGGTGGTAAATACAATAGATTTTACATAAAAATTTCTTACTTTGATTTCTATCACATGATTGAAGTAGATTTTTCAATAGGTTTTCTCATCAGCATATCTAAAAGACTAAAATTAACAATGAAAGGCACAATCAGCAGTATTAGCATCCTTCTCATTCTACTAAGTCTAGGCCATATTACCCCTGATAGCTTGATGCCGTAACAAATGAGGTTTTAAAGGAAAGCACTATAGCCATTTAGCAGCTGCTGAGTAAAATTTTTAGACACCAAATTTTCGAGACCAGCTATTCACTTTCACCCTATTATGGAGCTACTCTCTATTATGATATATGCTTAGGTTTGATGGTGCAAAGTGAATGTTCATTAACCTTCATTTGATCATTCCTGACTTAGTGCATACTGTATAGCACCTACTTCTCTCTCTGTTTTTTTTTTTTTTCGATAAAAGAAGAATTTCATTAAGACGGGAAAGAAAAGAGGTACAAAAAGGTGCAGGATAAGTGATCCTCAATACTTCTCTTAAAAGATAATGTTTATACTGCCTGGATTTATGGATATTAATGCCTTAAAATTATGAAAAGTGAACTTGTGACAGGAAGCATTTTGTTAATGCTTGCTTGGCCGAGTATAATTCATCAACTTTGCAAAAATTTGGCAGGTGCTTATTTGAATGTCATCAAAAGGACAGTTAAGTACTTGTGCCCTGCAGACATTGTCCCTCCGTATATTGATGTCGATTTAAGCGAGTTGGATGTGGGCCAGAAGTTGGTGATGGGAGATCTCATTGTTCACCCTGCATTAAAACTTATTCAGTCTAAAGATGAACCTGTTGTTAAAATTATGGGACAAAGGGTTTCTGAACTACAAAAGAAAAAGTAAAGCCACTTTTTGTTAACCCTAAAACCCTGTATCATTTTGGGTCAGTCTTTTTCAGCTGATTTTCGGCAGCAGTACAGGACACTGGTCACTGGTTATAGAATTAGAATGTTTAGGTCCTTTATTCCCCTCCATTTTGTTGCCTATTATTATTATTCAGGTTTTTCATCTTTCATTTCTCTGTTGTTTCTTTTGGCAATAATGAAAGATATAGGGCTATGAGAATAGGAAGTTGATGCTTTGAGATTTTTGTATGCAATATATAGATGTTTCTTTCTGCTTTTGGGTTATTGCAATGCAAGCACAGGGTTGCCAGTTATGTCCTCATCCCATTTTAATAATTTTTTCTGGCTGCATGTGTAAGACTCATGTTTGAACCTAAGATACCAAACAGGTAATTCTCAAAATTATTTATATCTAGTCATACTCAAATGTTGTCTTAATCTCACTTTTATTTTTTGTTCTCAAGTTCACTCTTCTGATTAGATTTTGGAATCTCAACTAACTAAATATAAAATTTCACAGTAGAGACATGATTAAACATTCTATAAATTGAAGTTATGAAGTGTAGACATAAATTAATTTTTTCACTTTGGATGAATCTTTATATACTAATTTCTTATGATTTTAATTAATTTTTTATATTTAATGACTAATATAAGTTTTATTACAATGTAGTTAATAAACTTTTTTTTCTTTATTTTTATCATAAATTTATTTTATTATATTATATTTAGATGTTATAATTTTTTAAATATATTTTTAAAGATGGTACAAGTTCAATTTATGATTCGAGTTTATTTTGAATTCACGAATTTAAATAAACTCTTGATAACCTTAAAAATTACTATTTTTTAATGACATTTTTGGAATTACAATAGGAACCTTGAGTTTGCACTAATTTATTTACACAAGACAAGTATATTTATTTTTTTGGTAAGGATGCAAGAAAGACAATTATATTTTGATTGAATTAAGTATATATATTTTTTTCATCATTCTTTTAAAAATTATACAATCTTGGGTATCGCATGGATAAAAAAAAATGAATTCTAAGCTTTAAGCTTAATACACTCAAAGTAAAATTAAGAACAAAAAATGAACATATCATGGAAGGTGGTACCACTCAGTTGAAACTTGAAAATAATGTGTAGGTGTATATTTAACTAATAAACCTTAACTGGAATATATTTTATAGATACTCCCCATTTTAAAATAATAATTATTTAATGTTTATATTAAAAAGAGTTTAATTTTGATGCACTAACAGTGTATAAGTATTTTATATTGTTGTCCAATCAAAATGTTCTGTTTGTATAACTTTTCAAGTAGTGTAAAAAAGAAAACACAATTATAACTGATATGATATCACACAGTTAGATGACTGTATAAAAAATGGTACACTGTTAATAGATAAAAATTAAACCTAATAAAAAAATATATGAACGATTTTGATTTATATAAAAAAAATATTAAAATCACACTTCCACTAACACATTTTTTAAATAAATTAAATTAAAGATAAAATTGATATACCATAATTAGGTATATATTGAAAAATTAAAAGTGATAAATGAATATTCCATTTATATATGCTCATGGCAAATAGAGAAAGACTAAAATTTGATTGGGCGTAATTGAATTTCACTTTGAAAAAAAAAAAAGTAATGAAGATATTTATTATCACCAACCAAAACAAAATACAAACTAATACCAAAAAGATATTTATTTAATAATGTTGTTTTTAATTTTAATTTTAATTTTTTATCCAAAAGCCGGCAACCACATCCAAAAAAAAACCCTGTTACGACAAAACACCTCCATTTTCCTCTTCCTTCCTCCTCACTCCTCACTAGCAGTAGTAGTCCTCACTGTTTCCACGCCATTTCTTCTTCTTCTTCGCTCAAATGCCGAACCCCTGAAACGCAGACACAAAGCTCAAATTCTCTGTCGTTTCGTCTTTCGTGCTCTTTGTGTGCGAAATGGGAACTCTTACGAGTTGCACTTTCATCCCTCTCAACTCCGAATTCCGGTCCAACCCGGTTCGTCGTGCCTTCAGGGACCGGATTCACTCTCACGTCCTCAACCGGTTCACCGCCACGTGCTCCTCCTCCTTCTCCTCCTTCTCTGCTTCTTCTTCTTCTTCTTCTTCTTCTTCTTGTTTCTTCACGCCGCACAGAACTGGTATCAAATTTTCACTGTTTCGGTGTTCTTCAGCTAGTGACAATAACAATAACAGCAACAACAATATCGATAGCGTTGATGGTGAATCTGAAAGAGGTGGAAGTAATGATTCTTCTAATGCTTCAACAACAACCACTACGCTTCCTGAAGAGAGACGCGATGATGCCTTCAATTCTGAAAAATCAACTCCCCCTTCTCCTTCTCCCAGGGTAATTTCTTTCTTTCTTGATTTAGTTTACTTTACTTTACTTTTGATTCACTTAACAAAAGTATAAGAAAATGTAAATAGTTAAGTCAAAGACTTAATTAAACTCTTAATTAAATTATGTTGTTTTAATGGTGTAACTAATTACTAACTCTAATTAACATCTCCGAATGACCCAACTTGTATTGTAACCAGAAATGATAGTGCGAATTTGACACTGTTTTGAGGACTGAAGCTTCAGATGCCAACACTGAGTTGATACTTGATCCATAGTTTCTAGGTTTATTCGCCCATTGGATATGATATGCCAATTGCTAGCCCAATTATGCAAGAGGAAGGAGAGTTATCTAGTTAATTTTGATTCATATCTGTCCATTAGTTTCCTCAGTTGTGAAGCATCAGCTGTTAGATGGTTCATGATATAACAAAACATAAAGAATGCATATTTTGGGGGCACAAGTCTTGCTTCTAAATATTATGAGTTGCTATTTGGCTTATAAAAAAAATTATATATTTATATGAAAGGATATGATATCCATGTGGTGCTATGTAACTGCATTTTGCAATTGAAAAATATGCAGAATTCATGCGGTATATATCTTGAGGAGGAAGAGTCCGTCTCATTTGTCGGTTTTAGGACAATAGCATTTGTTGAATATTATTAATTAGTTTGAAATAATGCCACCACCCTTCTACCATGCCAAAGTTGAGCCTGCATTTTTCTGTGCCTACCATTATTTATCTGCAGTTCGTAGTATGCCTTAAGGTGTGTTTGTGAGTTGAGTTTTGGAGGGGAGGGGAGGGAAGGGAAAGACTTTGAGAGGTTTGGTTGTGTTTGTGAGTTGCATTGATGGGGAGGAGAGGTGTTTGAAGGATTTTGAAAACTCTCCAAAATCCTCCAAACTCCTCATTTTCAAGTTCCCCCAATGTGGGGGATTTTAAAACTCACAAACAAGGAGATGTTATCTCCTCCAACCTCCTCCCTTCCCTCTCCCTATTTTTTCCTTCAAAACCTTCCCCTCTCCTCCCCTCCAAACTCCCAAACAAAGCCTTATGTTCTTATGAGCTAACTTTTCATGATGCATATATAAGCTACATTTTATGCATGTGAGTTGCGTGTTGCTGTTCCTGATTTCTGGTGTTTCTGTCGTTTTACTCCTTCAGTCATCTTTGTCATCGCTTGGTCCTACATACAGCAATTTTCAAGTCGATTCTTTCAAACTTATGGAACTCCTTGGACCTGAGAAGGTTGATCCTGCTGATGTAAAGCTGATTAAGGATAAGCTTTTTGGTTATTCAACCTTTTGGGTAACAAAAGAGGAGCCTTTCGGAGAGTTGGGTGAAGGCATTCTTTTCATCGGAAATTTAAGGGGAAAGAGAGAGGATGTCTTTTCCAAACTTCAAAAGCTGCTAGCTGAGGTCACAGGTGATAAGTACAACCTTTTTATGGTGGAGGAGCCCAATTCAGACAGCCCTGATCCACGAGGTGGGCCGCGTGTTAGCTTTGGTTTGCTGCGGAAGGAAGTTTCTGAGCCTGGGCCAACAACACTTTGGCAATATGTCATTGCATTCTTGCTGTTTCTTCTAACTATTGGTTCCTCAGTGGAGCTAGGAATTGCGTCTCAGGTAGGCTTGTTATTGCTACTCGGACCATCAGGTGTTGTTTAGTTGATGTCTGAGGAAAAACAACACTGTTTCAGAAGTCTTTCTTTCTAAATATCATTAATTGCATCAATGTTGTGCTATTTTCTTCTGACACACATATATTTTTCGTGATATCATGCTGTTGATTAATCAGATCAATAGACTTCCCCCAGAAATAGTGAAATACTTTACAGATCCTGATGCAATTGAAGCCCCAGATATGGAGCTGCTATTTCCATTTGTTGATTCAGCTTTACCTTTAGCCTATGGTGTCTTAGGTGTTCTTCTGTTTCATGTAAGCATTCATTGTTACAAACTTTCTTTGGCATTTGTTAATATAATTGCAATTAACATTTTTTTTCCGGCATTACATTGAAGTGTGTTGATCTTTTGCTTTTATTAGGCTAATTTTCTTCGTTAAAGAAATGTGGGTTCTGATCTGAATAAGTTAACTATACTTACTTCGCTATTGGCTTCTACAAGTAAAAATTATGTTGGTGCAAATAATTTGCACAGGGGTTGTGGTTAAGATGATGTCTGTGGTTTTTTTGATTAAACATCAACAAATTATGTTTAGTTTACCTAGGTAGTGTTTGTTTTCAGTGACTCTGGAGTCGGAGTCAAGGGAGTCATGAAGTCAGTGTCACAAGAGTCAGAGTCATAGTGACTCCAAAATTGGCTCCGAACGCACCTTCACATATTTTTACCTCCCTTCCAGCACACAGTGACTCCCTTCCAATACACAGTGATTCTGAAATTGGAGTGAACAAAAAATTGACAATTTTGTTCACTGGATCACTGTGACTCTGTTCACCGAGTTAGTGTGACCCTCTTACCAAATACATAACAGAGTCAATTTTTCACTGACTCCCTTACTCTGACCCCAGAGTCAGAAAAAACAAACGCAACCCTAGGGATGGAAAGAACCAATAGTGGATATTTGTTGGATATTATGCTGATGAATTAGACTAATACTTAATGCTATTAAGCTAGTTATTAAATTATTAACTATAAATCTTTTCATCTGATACTATTGTGCAATCCATCATAAGGATCTATCAGTCAATCTAGTATTCTCATCAATATATTGATTGACTCACAATAGGCAATGTGTGATATTACTAAGAAGTTTCAATTATTTGTGGATTCAGATAAACCAGTTTTGTACATATAGTTTTTAATCTCAAATGCTGTACAAGTAGAAAACTAGAAATACTTAATCACTTTGTTTATGCCAAATGGCTCAAAGTTTAACTCCATGCTTTACATGTTTAACTTTCTCGTTTTACAATATTTCAATATTCCTTCGATTGCCCTTTTCAGCTTCTAGATTATTTGTGTGTATTCTACTGATGGATATGGCTATGTGCAGGAAGTTGGACACTTTCTTGCAGCTTTCCCTAAACAAGTGAAATTAAGCATTCCTTTCTTTATTCCAAACATCACCCTTGGCAGCTTTGGTGCTATTACTCAGGTAAGATTGCTTACCTTTTGTAGCCAGTCACTTTTACATTTAATTTGCAACTAATTTCTGAAGCTTCAGCAATCACCACGCTTTGGTATTATGGGAATTATTTGCCTAATATACTGCAGAGATCTACAAGTATGTCATTTATGGAGGATTGGATGTGCGTAAATACTATGTGGTCTCTTTTTTACCCCAAATAGAGCCATTGGCAATGTCTTTTAGCTGTCTATTTATCTTCATTAGTTATGAGAAAATACACATAAAGTGTTGGGTTGAAGTTCATTCCTTGAATTTTGGTGTACATCCAAGTGCTGATCCATGGCTGTTTATTGTAGTTTAAATCCTTACTTCCTGATAGAAGTACAAAAGTGGATGTATCACTTGCGGGACCCTTTGCTGGTGCTGTGTTATCGTTTTCAATGTTTGTCGTTGGTCTTCTGCTCTCATCAAATCCAGATGCGGCAGGAGATTTGGTGCAAGTTCCTAGCTTGTTGTTTCAAGGTTCCTTGCTTCTTGGATTAATCAGTAGAGCCACTCTTGGCTATGCGTATGTCCTTCCCCTTCCTTGGTTTATTTTATGTAAAAGGGTATAATTAGCGTATAATTAGTGTAATATAGGTCCAGTGCTTGTGATGTCCTTTCGTTAATTTAGTTGATATACAGTATACACTAATACATTGCTATGCTTGGGTCAATTTCAAAACACAAGTTTTTTCTCTTTGGTATGAATTGATTCTAGCCGATCGTTATAGCATGCAAATTGGATCTGATGCTTATCTATGATCTATCTTTTATATTCTGGCCATGGTTGAGGCTGATACACATTGTTACTGTTAATATGCAGAGCAATGCATGCTGCAACAGTTTCAATTCACCCTCTTGTGATTGCTGGCTGGTACTGCACTTTCCCTCGTCACTTAACTTTCATTTGTGAATCAAGTCCATTCCCAAATTTTGTGGTGCCAAATACACTATATTTATTCCTTCCGGTGACGCTTACCTTTTTACATTTTCTTGATTTTGCAGGTGTGGCTTAACTATACAAGCTTTTAACATGCTTCCAGTGGGTTGCCTTGACGGTGGAAGAGCTGTTCAGGTACCTTCCGATGCCTTTTGAGTTCTAGATTGTGAAATCTTCTATGCTTTCACAGATTACAGATTTTCCAAGCATTATAGTCATTTTGTGAAGTTGATTGGTGACGATGATTTAGTCGAAGGAAAACAACATCGTCGTTCTACATTAAACTGTACACATACCTTGCTATCAACTTTCATATATTTCATTTAGGATAACAGCATTAAACATCACAATTCACAAATACAATGGTTATTTAGGTCTAGGATGCCTTCAATCAAGGACAATGCTTATGATAAATAAGTGGACTAATTTTGTTGCATGTTTTTGCAGGGTGCTTTTGGAAAAAGTGCACTAATGGGCTTTGGCTTGACCACTTATACATTGCTTGGATTAGGAGTGGTATGTATATGTGATCTTTGCTTATAGATTAAACCAAATTTGTCACCTTTTTTTTTTCAATTTCTATGATGAAAATAAGTTGTAATTGTTTTTTTGTTCCCTTCTCAACAGATTGGTGGACCTCTTTCACTTCCTTGGGGACTTTATGTTATATTATGTCAGGTAAGAGTTGTTTCTGAACTGAAGTTAGAATTTGTTTTTGTAATTATTTAATAATATCTGAATTCTAAGAGTTATAATAAAATTTTATTTTTGCAGAGGACACCAGAGAAACCTTGCTTAAATGATGTGACGGAGGTTGGAACATGGAGGAAGACACTTGTGGCTGTTGGTATTTTTCTTGTTGTGTTGACTCTTCTTCCTGTTTGGGATGAGCTTGCAGAGGAATTGGGTATTGGTCTTGTAAATTCATTTTGATTGATGGTTGATTATTCTGTAGAGTAAGTAAAGCCATTTTTTGGAAATAAATTGAGCTGTTAATTATATATATATATATATATAGGTATTTATAGGTTAAGTCATTACCAAAGCAAAGCCTAATTCAATTGTATACCATGATAAAACCTTTGTTGACTAGGACATTGTTTGGAGAAAAATGTTGAAAAGTCTAATTTTACTCCTTGTTTTTCTTACACAAAAAATAGAAAAAGAAAAAGAAACAAAAATAGTTGTTTGCAGATCACTCTATCAAAGCTAATTACTCTTCCACCCCAAAAATTGGTGATAGTTTTTAAATATAATTTACTTTATATACCTTAGTGCAGAAAATAAAATAAAATTGTTATACCAACAAAAGTGTGACTTATTCACCCACAATTGGATAAGTTTTTCAAATAGAAAAATATAGTTCAATGATATTATAAACAAAGAATTCTTTTTATCTTCGCTTTATTTTAAGAGATAAGAGATTATTTAGATAGTAATTATCTTAGTTAAACCAAATCTCAAAAGTCCATTAAAGTGAAAGTACATAAAAGTAATCTCGTGTTAATTAAGGCTTTTTCTTGTGTTTATTATATCTTTTGGATATAACTCACTTATATTTTGTTAACGGATTTGGCTCCTCTAAATAAGAGGTTTGTAGTGAAAGAAAGTTAAGGATTTCCCTTTAACTATTCAGTTGGGATTCACACAATAAAAATTATTAGTAGTTTTTTTTTTTTTTCTCGATCGAAGTAATCCTTTTTTTACTTGTAGACATTTTGAAGGGTAGGATAACTGACTGAAGTTTTAAGTGTTTAGGGTTTAGGTGTAGACTGAAGTTTTAAGTGTTGTCATGTCCAATATGAGAATTGAACCATCTACACTTAGTTAAAGGAGAATGAATCTTAACCACTCAATCACACACCCCGAATTTAATTATTAATAAAGTGATACAATTAACCTACTCATTAGAAGATTTTTAATTATATCAAATTGTACTTATTTTTTTGACATATTTCATTTTCATTGTTTTTTGTCAAGGTTTGATTAACTTTGTAACTAAAGTTTAGATTAATGGAGCTACACCTCTATACATGGTCAGAATCTACCAACCTCAATAAGATTAGGATTTATATTAGAATTTATAGATCACTCATTAAAAAGAGTTCTCCAAAATTGGAAACCAAATCATACTAGCATAGACAAAAAGCTAAACCTGCTAAGCCTAGTTGGCTTCGAACTTTGATCTTAATTTTGACTGTTACGATCTTTTACAGACCAATAGTATAAGGCAATATGGACTAGTCCATATTCGCAAAGGTCCATTTCAGTGACAAAAATATAAAAAAAAAAAAAACGAAAAACACTGTGCCCATGTTATAGAAAGAGACGACGTCGTTTTACATTTCGTGCTTTCAAAGACAGAAGAAGAGTGAAAACAAACACTCCTCTACTAGAACAAACGAAACCTTGCTCGTTGCTCCTCCTTCTGCTTAGTTCTTCTTCTTCTTCTTCAAGGTCTCATTCAACGATGACGAAACAGCACGCAAATTGGTCTCCCTATGACAACAATGGAGGGTATACTCTCTCGTTTGAGCTCGTGACATAGCTTTTTTTCTTTCTTCTTCTTAATTTATTTATTTATTTCTTTTTTTTTTTGTGCAGATCTTGTGTGGCGATTGCCGGAGCTGATTACTGTGTGATCGCAGCGGATACGAGGATGTCGACCGGTTACAACATCCTCACTCGCGATTATTCCAAAATCTCCCAACTGTGAGTAACCGCCACATCCTTAATCTTCACATTCCCCCCCCCCCCCCCCCCCTTTTATTTTTTGTTCTCTCGCTGATAATTAATTGTTATTCTAAATGATTATTATTGAACTTTCAATTTTTTTCTTTTTGATTTTTGAATTTCTTTTGGGTTATTTGTTTGTTGGTTGAAATTTGTGAAATGGGTTTGATGGGAACCTCCGATAATACCTGTTTGGCATTTTCTAATTTCTTTGCAGCGCTGAGAAAAGTGTTATGGCTTCCTCTGGCTTTCAAGCTGATGTTAAAGCTTTGCAGAAGGCTTTGTCTGCCAGGCATTTGGTGAGTCAAAGAGTCTTTGAACACTTCTCAAAATCATATGGAAAAAAAAAAAAAACTAGTTAGCTTTTTTTCTAGCTAGAAACAATATCTTAACTGTTCTTTAAGCAAATTTCTGTATGCTGTTGAGTACTCATTTATTAGATTTAAAGTTATTTCCGTTCTGGTTAAGCTCTTTCAATCTCTATTGATATTGTATTGGGTTGATTAGAGGAAATGCAGAAATGGGAGGAATTTCACATTACATTTAAGACTATGCTTGGGTTGGTGGAATGGAATAGAAGGGGATGGAATAGTATGAGTTCCATTGTTTGGATGCAATAAAATTGGATGGAATTCATTCTGTCCAATTCTACTATATCTATTTTTCTTCCCCCCAAATCTGGGCATATAGGATGAATTTTGATAGGGCACTATGGCTTCACTTGATCCATGTAACAGACCCCCATCAAATAGGACAAGCTTGGTTGTTGTTGTTGAATATGTTTGTAGAAATGCTTGAAATAGAATAAACACCTATTAAAGAGAATAAGCACTAGAACTATGTTCTTTTTTTTTGGCGGTAAATCTTAGTTTTGCATAAGGGAGTTTAGGACTATGTCATGTTGCAAGGTATGGGACATAGGGAGCAGCACTACAACTTGGCTTCATTTTTTATTTTATTTTTATAAATTTTTAATATCTTGAAGGAATAACGTCACAATTAACTATTTGGAATCTGTAGAATTGTTTTAAAAGAAGAATATGCAAGAATATTTTTCGGAGAATCCAAGGAAACTTTAGTATTTGACTCATCATTATCAATTGGTCTTTGCCTTCAGTGATCTCTTGTTTCTAGTTTACCATGACAAAGAAAATGGGAGGCTCTGGTTGTATGCTGATATTATACATTCTTCTTCAATTTGAATGCAGATATATCAGCATCAACACAACAAGCAAATGAGCTGCCCCGCAATGGCTCAGTTGCTTTCCAATACTCTATATTACAAACGCTTCTTTCCTTATTACGCTTTCAATGTTTTGGGTGGTCTTGATAATGAAGGTACACTATTTCTAGCTTTCTATGGTTGTTCGTGTACCACTGCTTAGTTGATAATCATTACCTCTACCTGAAATAGGAAAGGGATGTGTCTTCACATATGATGCTGTTGGTTCCTATGAGAGGGTTGGATATAGCTCTCAGGGTTCTGGTTCCACACTCATTATGCCTTTTCTAGATAACCAACTGAAATCTCCCAGTCCTCTCTTATTGCCAGCCAAGGTGAAGTTCTTTAATTGGTGCTTTGCTTGAAACGATTGATTCTCCAACTTTGGTTTGATATCTATATACGGAAATTATGATATATTACAGGATGCTGTTACTCCGCTGTCTGAAGTAGAAGCAATTGATCTTGTGAAGACTGTTTTTGCATCTGCAGCAGAAAGAGATATATACACCGTAAGTTTGTGTTCCGTGGATAATTGCGATTTGACATGAGAATGAACTTGTAAGTCACTATCGATGTTTTTACAGGGTGATAAAGTTGAAATCGCCATACTGAATGCTAGTGGTATTCGAAGAGAATACTTGGACCTTAGGAAAGATTAATGCTCTGCACTCAAATGTACTGTTTGGAGGTGCTGGACTTGGATTCAGAAAGTTTGAAATACTCCTAGAATTTTAAATGTCATGGTGGGTTTTTATTATGATGCAACATTGAGTAAAGCTTTTACGGTATGAAGCCAATTTGAACAATGTAACTAGACTGTGCTTTTACTTTAAATTTGCATTGGATGTTATCTGCATCTTATTTATTCAAAGTCCACTCTGTTTGAAGAGCTTATAAGATCTGTTAATGTCATCTCAATTCTCAAGCGAAATCTAATCAGCTCCACAACTAGTTTTTATATTATTATACACGTTAATTTACCTATGCATATAAATTCATATGCATTTTGTTAATATTTGGATCTTGAAATTTTGTATAGTGAAATAATTTTGTTAATATTTGACATAGACTGAGATGGAACACAACAGTTTGTAAATTTATATACAGGGAACTTGTTTGTCGAACACAAGTGCTTGGATATCCACCACTTTCAGATAAGAAAAGAACCAATATCATGAAAAGATTAGTGCAATACCTAATAAACCTACTAGAAGAAATAGTTACAAATAAATCATGCAAAATGTTTGTCAAACTTTACAGTCAATGAGCTTATTTGAAATATTTTTTTTTTTATAAAAAAATCAAATAATTGTTTAAAGCTTCGCACATGTTATCTTGATACAATACAATTTACCTAAGTGTACAGCATTTTGATGACTTTTGCTAGTTCAGAATGAATATCTGAAGCAAACAAAAGATGAGAAGAGCAATACCCTGCCAAGGGTTCAGTTTCACCTCCCTTCTAGCAGTAAAGGTAGAGAAGTTATTAATGCTACACGTACAATATGTAGAAACCAACAAGGAGTCAATCAAATCTATTTAATGTAATAAAATATACAAATCATTGGTACAATTTAATTCTTGAAAATTTATAAATTATTGTTGCAATCTATAATTTAATGAATTGGCTCTTTGCTGATTCCATTTAGTTGTATATGAATACTTTTCCTAACCTATATAGACTAAACTGTATATGATTCCATTTAGACTAAACTGTAACCAGGTACTTTAAAGGCAATTCTCTTATCTATCATTTCCCTTAACCTCTCAGCATCCTTAAATCTCCCAACACCAGCAAGAATATTGGACATAAGAACATAATCCCCACCATGTCTTCTCTCCATCTCCAGTATTTTCCTTGTCACCCTCTGACCAATTTCTGCATTGTTATGAACACTACAAGCACCCAAAAGTGCCCTCCACATCACAACATTGGCAACATCAGGAGGCACCTGCAAAGCAACCTTTTCTGCTTCTTCTAACCTCCCTGCTCTCCCCAACATATCTATTAGACATCCATAGTGCTTGATATCTGGCACAAGTTGACAATCATTCACCATTTTATTGAAAAATTTGAGCCCTTCCTCAACTAACCCTCCATGGCTACAAGCATTCAAAACACTCAGGAACGTCACGCGATTCGGCCTCAGCCCTGACTTCTCCATTCTTTCAAAACACTCCACAGCTTCTCTCCCCATCCCATTCATAGCAAAACTAGAGATGGCTGAAGTCCATGACACCAAATTCTTCCTATGATCCGGTATCCCCCGGAAGAATTTAATCGAACCCTCTATGCATCCACATTTTGCATACAAATCAATCAGTGCATTTGTAATTCGTATGTCAAATTCATTGAATCCTCTCTTCTCTGCATAGCCATGAACTGATTGACATAACATAACATACCCAAGATTCGCAATAGCAGGAAAAATAGTCAAAAGAGTAACTTCATTAGGTTCTATACCATAAACTTCAGCCATTTCCCTAAACAAAGCCAAAGCCTTTACAGGCCGATTCGAGCGAGTGTATCCATCGATAACAAGTGTCCACGAGATCACACTCCGGTCCGGCATCCGATCAAACATGGAACAAGCAAGTTCAAACTCACCCCACAAGACCAAACCGGAGATCAATACATTCCAAGTGACAGTGCTCCTCTCAAGCATTTCGTCGAACACCTTGAACGCCTCAACCAAAAGACCAAAACTCGAGTACATTTGGACCAACCCAGTTTGCACATAGACATGAAACTGAAAACCCACCTTAAAAACAAGGGAATGGAGCTGAATCCCGAAGTGGGTACAGCTTGAATTGGCACAACAAGCTTGGCAGAGGAATGCAAAAGTGAAGGTGTCAAGTTCCGTATATGTCAAGAAAGTTTGGAACTTTTGGGTGTAACTGAAGAATTGAAGAGCTTGTTGTGGTGATAGGGATAGGGAGTAACATCTTATGATGTTGTTGAAGAGGAGCAAGGAAGTTGGGTGGTGGGTGAAAAGAGGGTAATGGAAGAGACCAGAGGTGATGGTGTGAGAGTGGATTTGTTGGGTGGTTTTGGGGTTTTGTGGGTCTTTTAGAAGAAGGGAGAGTAAGTGTTGTGGGTGCTTGGGCTTGGGAGAGGATGGAGGAACAACAATGGTGGTTTTGGAATATGGGAAATTTTGGAAGGTTTGGTGAAAGATGGAACAAGATGATGGAAGAGGGTGCCTCCTGAACTTTGTGTGTAACAACATAGTATAGTATAGCTTTAGGACATGCATGAATGTTATCTATGATCTATTATTATATGGTGCTTTCTCACTAGAGATTGAACTCTATGTCTATTGGATGAAGATATGGGTTGGACGACCATAATTGTGACACACAAGTTTTTTTACAATAGAGTATGTCGACTATAGAACAATTCTTCTACCGTAAAAATCTTACCTGTTACAATCATAATCATCCAACTCATGTCTTGCTCCAATACATAAAGAGTTCTATCTTTCTTTAGGTAAGGAAACCTTTATTGGATAGAATATAATGTTCCAAGATGCTCTTATTACTATAAACAAATCATGTATCATATTAACTCATTCTTTTTAAATTTATCGTCACGATAATTGATTGTATGAAATTACTAAAAATTTAAGTGTTGTTTGGTTTTTCATTTTCATTTTCTGTTTTCATTGTTTTCAAAATTTTGTGAAGGAAATATTGAAAACAGAGAAAACAATAAAATCATATTTCCTTCACAAAATTTTAAAAATAGAAAAAGCATAAAATTAAAACGAAAATCAAACAGATGAAAGTTGAAGTCATATGTATGTGTATATATATAAAAAGTACTTTAAATAGGTGAATTGTTGAAGCAATTTTAAAATTTATGAGATCCAATATTTGTGTTTATTTGTGATCTTTTTATCACCTGGATCATATTTGTATTATGAACTAGACTATTAAGTATGTGAAGAAAATTAAGGGTATACAATTTATGGATACAAAAGAAAAAAGGCAATACATAATTAATTAACTCTCATTGAGGGTGAATTATATAAATTACTATGTGATCATGTCATGGTTGAAAACTTGTGGATACGAATATTCCCTCTCTCTTGGTCCTCATTAGTTATCATCTTGATTATCATTGTTATTATTGTCCTGGCGATGAGAGAATTGATGAAGAGGAGGGTCAAAGGTGTGAAGTGTGTTGTTATTGTCAATTGCAAGTTGCTCAAATCCTGAGTTATTGTTGAAGCTGTTGCTCATGTTCATCAGGCTATTGCATGTTGTTGAGGCTGATGAATTGTTGGAGTATGTTGGTTGTATTATTAGCCCTATATTATTATTATTATTATTATTATTATTAGGTTGTTGTTGTTGATTATGATGATGTTGATGTTGATGCTGTTGTTGTGTGCTCTGGAGAACATTTGCATATGCAAACCTGCTATTTATCAGCTGATTTTGCACCATTGAAAGCTCCCCTTGCAATGATGCCACCTGAATTCATTATATAACAGTTAATTAGACTAGGAGAAATAATATTATTTGGTCTTCTAAAAAAAAATAATAATATTTGTCGTACAATGGAAATATGTTCAATTAGTATTCATTGCGTGCTATACATATATGGAATATGTGCTAGAATACATGTACATATAGCATATATTCCATGTTATGTATCGTACAACAGAAATACGTCCAACTAGTATCTAACGTGTGCTATACATAATACGTAATGTGTGTCATACGTATAACATATGAATACATTGCGTATTATGTATAACACACATTAAATATTAGTTAAATATATTTATGTTGTATGATAAACATTATTGTTTATACGATATAGGAGGATATAAGTATTAACAGTGAAGAAGATATTTTACATTGATTAATGAAGAATTGAGTGATCTCATCTTTATTCCCAATCCTATACAAACATGGATCCGTACAATCGTTTTCACTAATTCCACAGGCAAATTATGTGAATTGTCTATTATGACTATAAGATAATATTATATTTATTGTAACAAAAATTTTATGTGTACTTAAAAAATATCTATATGTGCGGATAATTTCTTATTAATCGTTCTATTGAGCGTAGTCCCTTTTTGAATAGTGTCATGCGCTCAATCTATAACGATTGATGCAAAATCATCGACGTAACAGGGGTCGTGATATTTTTTTCGTATACATAACATTACTATTACTGTAATATTCACTTCATTATCTTTAGAAAAAATAAAAATGTGAATAATAATATATGTATTGAAATATTAATTTCATCATACTCTATACAAAACCACATCTATATGCAAAGATGATGGAATGATTATTACATTGAATAATCACTTTTGAATATATGTATTAAATTGATAAATATATACATTCTTCTCCATCCTAAAATAACATACCCGAGAAATATGTCCAAATAACATGTATACTTCTTTGTCTTATCTACAAAATGCTTATTTATTCATAAAAAAAGTTGGTCCAATTTTATCCTAAAAGCTATATAACTGTATCAATATCCAACTTTAAAACTTGGGGACATCTATCCAAACTCTTTTTATAGAAATTAAATATTAGAATAACTTCACATAATCCTTAAGTCTCCAATGAAATGGTGAATTCCATATCACTCTATTTACAATAATATTTGTTGTATAACAGAAATATATTTAACAAATATTATTGATATATTTAAATGTACAACTAGTGTTACAATTTTTTTCCATTGATTTAAATGTTTATTAGAGACATTTTATTTAAATGTTAAAGCAAACAAAATATAAGAAACAATTGCAAAACTATGAATAACATTATATATTCTAATTAATCCAACCTGATGCTGCAAAGCAAGAATGGTGGAGACACAACCATAAACTGGATCAGACAATCTTGCCTGAGCCTCATAGGATATGGTAACCACCGCCTCATGGCGGCGGTTGACTGGAATGTGCAACAAGAGCTTTGACACATTGCTAGCACCAAACACCTTGTGCACAGCTGCAAAGCGCGCCGCACCTTGGTCAGAACCAAAGTGTGGTGCAAAGATGCACCCACTTATGCATTTTCTCCTCAAGAACTTGCAGGCCCCACATGGAGGAGCCTGCGTTGTAATTGTTTCTGGGGCCATGGTTATGGCGCGCTTTGTAGCCGCACCTTTGCGCCTAGGCCCGGATGAATTAACAATGCCATGATCACCACTGCCACTACCTTGTGGCTCAGCCATGTTAGCTAGTGATGATGCTAATTAAGAGATTAGAGAGAACAAATTAAAAGAGAAAGGTAATGCTTATAATATGAACAAGTGTGTGTGTTTGTGTTGTTGAGGGAGTGCACGTTAATCTCGTGAATGGGGTTGGCAAGGTGAATTTTATGGTAAACTTCTTATTTTCTAGTTAAAAAAATATATAACCAAACAAATTTGTCACTTAAAAAACATAAAAACTACTCTAATATGGGCTCTATAAGAATAAGGTTTATAATTTAATTTTGATATACTATCATTGTAAAAGAATTTTACATGATTAGCAAATCACATTATTTTATTCTAATGACTTTTAATAGTAAAAGAGAGAATAAATTAGTATGATTAATACGATGGTTTATGAATTAGTGACAATGTAAAAAATTTTCGCAATGTCAATATATCAAAATTAAATACTAAAATAAAAAAATTGTCTATGTATTTTTGGTATGTAATTATTTTACACTATGGATAGATATTATAATAAATATTTATCTTGAATGATTTAACTAAATTCTTCTACTAAGAAAATGGAGTAATTTATTTTATGAGTAGTAATGTTACATGTATATTATAAAGTCAGTTATCATTGGCTACTATATGAAATAATCTAATTTTTTAAAATTATTAATTTAACTTTTAAAATGTTAGATTAATGTATAATATTAATAGTTTTAAAAAATTAAATTATTGTATATAGTGGTTGATCGTAGCTAATTTTAAGTGTAAAAAAAACATTTCTCTATTTTGAATTCTTAAAGATTATTATCTTATATTTTATCTTTCTTTACTTGCATAGAAGAGAGGCAGCTCGTGATGTAATGGTTGGTGAGGGAATGAATGGGTAGTGAGCAGCACGTGCAAAGTGAGTGATGATGGTTAATGTGGATTAATTAATTAATTAATTCTTAATTTTTATATGGTTATGTAAACAAAAAATATAAAATGCTTAGTGAGGGGGGTTTGTTGGAATTAATTAGTATTAGGATAATGGTAAAAAATAATTAAAAACAACATGAAAGGGTTGTGTTAATGGGAAATGAAGGGAAAGCACAAGAATCGTGCAGTGTGTGCTGCTCTTGGCGTGTGGGATGGTAACCTGAGAGGTTCATGGCCAAAGCACTTTTCCAAGATTCTCTTCTTCTCTTTCTTTTCTTTTCTTATTGTTTCCAAATAAAAAACTAAATAATTAGTTTATTACTAAATACAAAATCTTGAGTAACAATGCTTTTTCTAATCCAAATAGCTAAAGAAAACTATTTTAATATTTTTGACCTAAATAATATTTTTAATTATGTATATTTTTTTAATGTGTTGAGTAAATTAGACCCAAACTCTCATTTTTAACTGGTACAATTTTATAATTATAGCAAAGCTCATAACCAAAATACATTAATCAAATTATTTATAGTTTATTGATAAGTAAAAGAATCATAACGATATTATAAGCATATCAATTTAACCCATAATAATATCAATGGAAAATACACATATAAAGCACATTTTTTGATTAATAAAGAAAAGAATCCACACAAACATATACAATCAATGCAGAATAATATTCACAAAAAAATAAACATTATATTTACTATAACACGTACATGTTATTTAACAAGGAGAACACAATCATTTATAATAAAATTACACATAAACTTATGAAAATTATATATAAATATATATAGAATTTAATTTCAATTCACTGTTAGTGTAAAATAATTTTACACAGACATTCAATCATGGATTGACACATTAGCAAAAGTTTTTAACTTAACGACTCACTAACTAAAATGTCATATAAATCAATGGATGTGATTGACTAACAGTGTAAAATTTTTTACATTGTCAGTGCCTCATAATTAAACTCATATATATAAACTATATAAGTATACAATAAATGTATTTTAATTATAAATGTAATTTTACTTTTACTTTAATTTTGTTCTCAGCAATCAATACAATAATAGATGGAATTAATTACGGGATGCTTAGTTACTGCTCCCTCCATTTCAAAATATTAGTTTTTTAAGATTTTTATACGAAGATTAAGAAATTCAATAAATATTTTTAATTTTATAAAATAATATATTAAAATGACTAAACTACCTAAAACATTAATGAGAAAGAAAGATGATTAGTTGTCCCTTGGAGTAATATTCAAGAAAGAAAGAGAAATGATACTAGGGGTATAATAGGTATGAAAAAATTAAATTGGCATTGGAAGTTGAAAACGACAATCATTGTGAAATTTTTTTTCTCCCTAAAACGACTAATATTTTGTAATGGAGGGAGTAATAAGTATACACCGGAAATTAATTAGTGAGGTAATCGTAGAAGCAGATTATTTTAGTACCAAAAGGAAAAAAAAAAAATTATTTTATACATATTATTTTCCAACTGAGGAGGCTAAAATTTAGACATACATAGATGCATTCTTTCCTTTTTTTGATTCCCCGCTTTCTTTACTTAATTAGTATCAAGAAGTGAAATTAAACCTTTACTTAAATAATATACAAGATTAATATAATATACATATAATAAATTGGATATTTTTTCTTAAGCAGATTTGATAAATATTGATGTATTCCCATACACTTTTTTGTGAGAAGAAGAAGAAACTTCATTCATATAGTGTTACTTGTCACTCTATGTCTAATAATTTCTCATATTGTGTGCACAAAACCTTGAATTGCATTCATGTTGTTACTATAAAAACAATAATTTACATAGTCAGGAATCAAACAACATATATATAGTTTTGTTTTAATAAAAGCCAACAAGTTTTAGTGGAAAAAGCTACAACATAAAAAGAACTTATACTCCTTCTAGTGTTGCAACAAACTATGAAGCTTACATTCTGTAACTAACCACTAATCTTTAAGGCTTGCCACAGAAGAAGGGTGAAAACATGTATGGATTTGACACTAATGGAAGGCGAGTTTTCGCGGTTCGGAAGGCGAGGATCCTTCGCTGCTCTGAGAATCTCCTCTCCATGCATCCTGCACTTGAGCAGCAAACTGCAGATTCCACAAGACATCTTCTATGGAAGGCCTATCTGCTGGATCTTTAGCCAAGCACCTCACACAAATCTCCATCATTGTCTTCAATGATTGATCCAAGCATTCCTTGCGGATCATCGTATCGATAATGCTCCTCCGAGCCTCATCGTCAGCTGCTATCGTTGCTTGAAACTGCCTCGTGATAATATATATACAGAAGAAGCAGGGTCATAGAAATGCAGAGCTTTATATATATTGAAATGCTCCCACTGGATGATGATGATGGCTACATGGATTAACTAATGCTATATGTAGTAATATGATCATCAATCATGTCGGTAGATTAAATATGTAATGATACGATCATTTTTCCATTAACATTTATATTCATATTCACAGATCATTGAACGGTATTGATACCCTTAAGTTTTATAGGGTACCGGAGAAATTCCTATAATTTATTATAAATTTCAGCCCTCATCTATCACGACCTTTTCTGGGTCCGTCCCGGTTAGTATATGAAAATTAGTGGCCTTTCTGACTGGTAATGAATTGAAACTTTCTAGTAAATCAATGATGAGGGAGTTACACTCTGATTTAAGCACAAGATACATGGAAAAATTCTCTTTTGATGTTTAAAAATGCATTTTGAAGATTTAAAAAGTGCAAAGCAATGGAATATGAAATATGAAATATGAAAAATGAATCAGTCTCTGCTATTACCAGTTCCTTGAAAGCGTCGGCGTCCTTGCTCGCCTTTATTGTTCTTCCTAGAATGAGTTCCAGCAGTATCACTCCTAAGTCGTATATATCTGACTTATCTTCATGATTTGCACTACAAAACAGCAGAATTCATTAAAAAAAAAGCTAGTTATATATTAGTAATCGGTAATTCGGTATCGCGATTTTTCTGCCCGGCTATGAGACCTTTCCATTCATACTGGTTAGATTTCTACAACTCACCTTTTTTTAGAGCTAGATTTTTTGGATCTACGGGAAGAACTTCCATGCTGAACCTGCAAAATCACAAGCTAAGGTGAATAAGTACCTACTAAAGCCTTTTTTCGACGGAAAATGAAAGAACAAACTTACTAAAACAATTCATAGTTATCTTCTTGATACCTTTCCCAAGTTAGATAACAAAGGCAGGTTATAACTGCTGATTTTGGCAACAAGATTCTGGTCAAGTAAAACATCTTCTGTCCTGAGATTATTCGAATACACTCCGGGGACGATCCCTGTATGCAAAAATTGGATCCCCTTTGCTATTCCAACTGCGGCTGCTATGCGTTGGGTCCAATTCAGGGATTTTGTTGCATCCCCATCTGATAAATTAAATGGTGTATGAGTCATCGATCAATATCATAATTGCGGTATGTAGAAAATAACTGGTTTGACAGAAAAATGTTAATGGTCTTGCTTCCTCGAATTCAATTGAAGATATTCATGTTAGTTATCGTTGGCGATTACTCGATGTGAAATGAGACAAATGTGTTTGCACTTTGCAATCACCACTAATGGGTACAACATTTATTTCCTGTTTTGATGAATTACCTGAGATCCAGCTCTTGAGTGTGCCATTTGGTACGCATTCGAAGACGAGAAATATTCTGCTGACACTTGAATCATCCAATGAGCATTCAAAGCAGTGTCCAAGAGCGCTAACTAAATGGCGATGCCTAAGTTTCGATATCAACTCTATGTGTTGCGTGAAGCTTTGCGTGCCGTAGCTCTTTTTCATTTTTACACATCGAATTGTGACAGGCAAACCATTCTTCAGCTGACCTCTGTATATCTGAGACATATAACAACAAATCAATTTAAAATGAAACAAACACATGACACAAATTTTAAAAACATGAGAAGTTTCAATTTCTTGTAATAACAACTTCATTCTAAATGATGCTGAATGATCAAATAAGTTTCCTGAGGAACACATTTCACTCAAATTCATACTCCAAAGGAAAAATATTCCTCTATATGATAAAAGTTAATATGAGACAATGTACCACACCTTCCCATAAGAATCTTCACCCGTTAAAGAAGCCGCGTCAAAGTAGTTTGTAGCTGCTTCGATCTCTTCCAATGAGAAACTTCGATAACTTGGCAGGCCAACCGCTCCCAACTTCTTCGTTTGAGATATATACCCTTCAAGTACAGAAAAAAGAGATTTTTCTCATCTATCTTTATATAGAAAAAATGCAGAGGTTGGAGAAATTCATAAAAATCTACAAGGTAGTTAGATCATGCACATATTGGTGCACAGAGAGAGAGAGAGAGAGATTTACTTGCTTCAGAAAGCAGCTTAGAGGTGTATCCAGAAGCTGCATTCTCTGATATGAATCTTGTTGGAGGATTCTTCATTCTTCTTTTGGCATTTTCTCTTCTGATAACAAAGAAAATCAGCAAAACAAGTGCTACTCCTGCAAGGGTCCCAAATACTATGCCGAGGGTAAGAACTACCTTAGACACTTGTTTGTGCTTCTTTCGTTCGGGTAATATTCCCACGGCTAATGCTTCAGTGTGGCAAAAGGGTTGTGGCTGCTGAATTTGATTCGTTGTCTCTAGACAATTTCTAGCATACGATATAGTCCTATCGCTAGAATTCGACATTAGACATCTCGGTAAGATCCCGGTTAGAAGATTAGAGGATAAATCCACTGCATCAAGATCAGCATTGCAAGACATGTTCTCAAAAAGCATCCCCGTTAATCTGTTTCCGGAAATGTTCAGATAAGAAATAGATGGAAGTGACAGCAATGCTGGCTGGAATGGGCCAATAAATGTATTCGATGAGATATCTAATCGCTCGAGCTGATAATATGAGCTCAATTCAGCAGGGATACCAGACCTGAACTTATTGTTTCTCAAGACTAGAGTAACCAACTTGTTACCAAGCCGAGGAAACTGCGGCCCGAAAGCATTATCATCCAGTTCCAGCACCTGAAGATTTGTCAAACGGTTCAAATCGGGCACCAACCCGTAGAAGCGGTTATGGGAGAGTGAAAGGATTCTCAAATTCTCCAAGCTACCAATCGAATTTGGTAGAGATCCATTTAACATATTGTTCTTCAAGCTTAACACAGTTAAGGCTGGAAGTGAATCAAGCCAATCAGGAACCTGCCCGGAAAACATGTTGTTGTCGAGAATGATTGTTTGGAGATTCGACAGCAACGAAAGCTCCTGAGGGATGGAACCATACAGAAAATTGGAACTAACATTAACAATTTCCAGTGATGGCAAACCAGCAATCTTACTAGGCAATGTACCCCACATACCAAGGGAAGCCAAAGTGAGGACTTTCAAACTTGGAAGCCTTGTTAGTGTTCTAACAAGGGAATCCATGGAGAAGTTCTTAGGAAGCGGCACGCTTCGGTCGCCTATTATGTGAAGCTGTGTTATGTTGCCTTCATAGCATACCACATTGAGTGAAGAGTTTGAATCTGTTGTGCAAAAGTCTGTGTGGCTATTCCAGCTGCTTAAAGCAACAGGAAAATCCAATATCTGTTGAATCCTTAGAAGGGTCATCGATCGGATCGATTGCCGTTGCTCTGAATCACAGACACAGAGTAAAATAGTGACCAACACCAGAAACACTACTGAAGGATGAGTTCTTCTATTTGCCATTCTTGTACCCTTATTATTGAAGAACCCACCAAGAGAGGTTAAGCATGAAAAATGAATGAAAATCTGTGACTGTTAATTATGTTTTCAACAAGTTCTTAAGATCAAAATCCCTGCAATTACAATAAGGAGGTTCAACTTCAAACTGACATAGCAAAGAAGTGGAATCAAACTAATCAAGTAATGATATATGACACTAATTCAAAGAGTCAATGAACTCAAAATTTGGAGTTTGATACATAGCCAGATTCATTATTTCAGGTAAAATCAACAAAAAGCATAATCATATCAAAAAAGAAAAAAGAAAAGTATAGCTGTTAACTCAACATCATGAAAAAAGGTATCTCCAACATATTGAATAAATAAACAAAATGAATGAACCAAAACCAAGAAAATCTGATTATTTGAAGTTGCAGATATTCATTACTTGCTCAAAAAATCACCAAAAACTCTCATTGAGTCCTCCATTGAAAGCAACCCCAGATTCTAAAAACTGATTTTTTTTTCCTTTTTCTTTTTCCCCTTACACTAAACCAGAAACTAAAATACAAAGGGAAGAAACCAAAACTTAAACATAAAAAAAATGGGAAAAAAACAAAAACTTGAATACCTTGAAAGAACTTTGACAGGGCCACACCACACCCAACAGAGCAAAATCCAAAATATTTTCAACCATACATTCACCAAACCAAATGCATCAATAGTAATGAGTTTCCAAAATCCAAAGGTGTCAGCTTTTCTCTGTCCAAGTGAAGGGAAATGAAGAAAAATTGAATAATAGTACAAAACTCACACAACACTGTGCTCTCTCACAAGATGACACTTCATCATTATCACTCACATATGAATTGACACATTTTCTATCCATTTTCTTTGTTTTGGTTTTTTTTTGCCTAGAAAATATTTTTTTTCTTTTCTTTTTTCCTTCCTTCTAAATTCTCTCTTCTCTTTTTCAGTGTCTAGAAGGCCTAAAGGGAAGCCATAGCCTTCACACTGAAAAGCTAAAGAAAGATTCTTGCAGAGTAGGCAACCCTTTATTCTTCCCTGTTTGATTCTGTAGATAAGTACTATTTGAACTATATGCCTATTGCCTATGGATACAGAGTATATGATTATGAGTATGTATGGTTTAGATTTTGGTAGAATTGCTTTGAAAATAATTGATATTGAAAGAATTGTGTTTAAAATAATTGATGTAGAAAAAATTGATTTGTGTTTGGAAAAGATGTTAAAAAGTGGAGCTAGAGAGGATTGTTGTGAGATAGTAAAAGTAAAAGCTAATAATTTTAGCTTCCATTAAAATCAATTATTTTCAAAATGATATACATTTTTTAAAAGCAAAATACCAAAACAAACACAATTACTTTTTTCAAAGTCACTTATTTCTACCTCAACGCTATTTTTAGCGCTAACCAAACGGGCTGTATATCGACATTAAGAATTGAATATTGACATATTTATTAGTAGGAAATTACTTAAGATAAAATAAAAATTAAGCTAAAATAGTTAATATATACTGCATAACATATATAATATTAAATATATAATATATATTATATGTAATGTACAACATATAACTTATTATACATAATATATGTTATATATTGTAACATCATCTTTCTTTGCAACATGTAATATATATTCTGCACATCATATAACATATAACGTATAAAATATGTAATATTCATTGTACAATTTATATTATATATATTTGCACAACTTGTCAACTATTTTAACTAGTTTTTATTGTACTTCTAGCAATGCTCTATTTATTATGATTAATAATAAATAAAAAATTTAGATATTTTACTAGAGTCAAATAAAAATCTAAGAGTCAAAAAAAGTAGATATCTTAAAATAATTTTTTTTATATTTTATTTAATAATAAATGTAGTATTCGTTAAAATAAAATAAATTTGTAAAAATTATTTTTCAATAATTTAAATTACATGATTATTCTAGAATAATAGATAAAGTATTTATTAATATGAGAAGTGGAGAAAATAAAAAACTCATTTATCTTAATACAAAAGACTAGGTACGAAAATTGTCACTGAATATTTTTAATATGATCGATGAGCATGTGGTGTCCAGCAGATTTGGTTGAGGGATCAAGGCAGGCATTTTACTTTTATTGCCATTAATAATAATATTAAGTGGGAAATCAGCTAAAGGTGTTCACGTTTGAGGTACTTTTTCTAATCACATATATTTAAAAATAGAAAAGAGAAATAATTTTAAAATATAAATAAATAATTAAAAATAATCAATAATATTTGTAGTATAATAAAAATATGTTTAGTTAGTATCCAATATGTACTGTATATAAGATATAATGTGTATTATATGTATAATACATATTATGTCTTAAATATAGCACACGTTGGATACTAATTTGAAATAACGAGAAACATTGATTAAAAATTTCTCTATAAAGATGGGTTTGGGTGAGAGTTGAGTTACGTAAGCTTACACTTTCAAGGAATGTTAGCCCTTTCCTTTCCTTTCCTTTCCTTTCTTTTCTCTCAACTCAACTTTATGGTATGATAGCCTAATATTATGGGTCCATCCCTATATACTTATACCATCTAGAAACTGTAGTTGAACTTTCATTCATTCTTGTTTAATTTGTGTGTGTGGAAACGGTTGGCACAATTTATGAAACCTTTGAAGAAAGAAAGAAATAAAGAAAGAGATGATCATGCACATCATTAATTGCTTCCTTTATTTGTTCTCTCACCTTAGAAAGTTGGGACATCCACATCACAAAACAAAAAACAAGGCAGAAGAAGTAGCTACCTCTTCTAAAGTGATCAAAAGTAAATCCACCACAATGATTTTATTCTTGAATGTTACAAGCGAGCTAATTCTACTTAAAATTAAAATATTGCTAGGTGTAAAATAAAATAAATAGTTAGTTATACACATTATATATTACATATTATATATCATGTATTATAAAAAATAATATTATGACATGTAATATATAATATGTATAATTTATATATAATATGTAATTTATGATATGCATATTATATAATATTATTATAAAAAAATTATTATATAAAACATAAGGTGTACAATATTTTCATTAAACAATTTTTCATTTGTTTGGAAGCTTTTTCAATTTATTCATATTTATTTATCTCTTGAGGTAACAAAGTGTTGGGTCAATACCACTCAAAAAATGTGTTTGGAAATTTTCGATTGAGATCCAACACTTTGGTACTTGAAAGTTGGAAACTACAACCTGTGTGGCGTGGTAAACTTTTAGGAGATGTCTCTCCCTCTTTAGGAGTTGAGTGTGCCCATAGGAAGAGGAATTGAGCGAGCTAGTTGAAAAGAAACCGAGATTAATTACTATTGAAAATGGTTTGTTACAAAGCTTGTTTAATTTTTATCCTTAAATAACAACAAAGAGACTTGTTGTAAAAATATGAGATTATAAATAATATGAGTCGGACATCCTTATTCTTAAGCGAGCTAAGTTCCCTAATTTTTTTATGAAGATGCATTATTATTTCTTTCTTTTTTGGTTGGCTTCTTTCTTCTTTTTCATAAAATTTCTCATTCATGAAAATATCATTTTTTCCATACCTAAACTCCTCATTAGTTACGACATCAGTCTCAAATTAACAATCCCAGATTTTTATGCTGAAACATTATTATACACAAAATATTTTCAATAAAATCACGTCACAGCAGTTTTAACAACATATCATTACCATGTCAATTATATGTATGCAATAATTTACTTTTTCTTATTCTCTCGATCAATTAAAAAGGTTAAATTAAATGCACAATAACATAAATTATTGATAAAAAAAATTAATAAATAATTTTTTAATCAATAGCAAATAAATTTTTAACTTGTATATCGAGTTAAAATTTGTATCTCACAAAATATTCCTTTTTAGAAATTTTTTTTCTTTCCTTTATTAACAGTTATATATGTTACGTATTTGTTTTGGAAAATAGGAAATTTCAATATTTAATTAATGGGTCCCTCTAGGCCAACATGTTTCTGCCTGAATGTCACAAGATTTTGCTGATACTTCTTTTCTTGGTTGCTTATAGATTCCTTAAAAAGTGAATACTTGCAAAATAGTTACTCCCGTACTAAAATAATAGTCGTTTTAAGGAGAGAAAAAAATTTCACAATAATAGTTGTTTTCAACTTTTAATGTCAATTTAATTTTTTCATACCTATTATACCCCTTATATCATTTCTCTTTCTTTCTTGAATATTACTTCAAGGGATCATTAGTCATCTTTCTTTCTCATTAACGTTTTAGGTAGTTTAGTCATTTTAATATATGTTTTTATAAAATTAAGAATATTTATTGAATTTTTTAATCTACGTGTAAAAAACTTAAAAGGCTAATATTTTGGAATGAAGGGAGCATTTCGTCGATGCAAGGAAAATATAAGAAATATTTGTTGGAGAGAGAACTCACAAACCTAATTAATTAAAATTGTTTAGATAATTTTATGTCAAATTTTGTGCATATATAATTTGCTTGGTGTATTAGTGGCTTTAATGATATGTAACCCCGTCAGTTCTTTGACATGACGGACTTGTTATCCTAATTCCTAAGTCATTACTTATAATAAAAGCTATATCTACTTTTTATTTATTATTCCCTTTTTATTAAAATAATCGTCATTTTGATTTTTTTTTATACCTAATGTATCTAAATATAGTTTGGTACATTAGTTTTCTAAAATTAAAATGATTTTTATTTTATAATAGAGATCGACAATAGTTTTTAATATTAATTATTTTCTTTAATTAACAATCTCATAGGATACATTTTTGGGGGGAAAGAATCAAAGAAAAATGGAAAAACTACTGTTACACGTGCATAACTTGAATTGCAATCAAAGTGAATTGATCATGTGAATTCATGTTTCCCTCCCCAATGTGATATAGATTCCCTAATTGGTTTCAACCTAATATAGGGAATAATTAAGGTAGAAAAAGTGTTAACCTAATATTACTTCAATGATTGTGTTGTGTATATCCGACAAAGACTTCATCATGCAAGTAATTATGAGTCACAGGATAACTATTACGTTGGTTGTTGAGTTGGTAGGGAAAGCCTAAGAGTTAAGGATAAAATTTTGCATCAAATATAAATTACATTTAATACATGTTTAAAAAAATTTATAATTACATATTTTAATTTTTTATATAATTTTTTAACTATTTTAAATTAAAATATGTAATATAATTTTTTTAAATGCACCTTACAGGGAACATTTAGTTTAGGGAATAAGATTTATTCTTAAGAATAACATTATCAAAGAGAATATAAAATATGATGATTGTTTCGTAATAATATTTTTGGGAATATAATTTTTTTTTGGAAAAAAATCGTACTCAATGAATTTGATTGACGGGCCAACGAGCTCGAGTGACGGGCCAACGAGCTCGAGTGACGGGTCGGTGTGCACGAGTGATGGGTCAACAGGTCCAAATGATGAGTTAGTTGACCCATCAGATAATTATTGTTGGAAGAATTTGAACATTTCATTTCCACGTGAATCTAAAATTCACACATGGGAGATGAGAATGAAAATGAAGTACATTTCATTCAAGAAGTGTAATTTTTCTGAAAATATACTTTTAAACCTTAAATCAAGTACAAAATATTTTTTTTTTCAGCTCATCATATTCCCAAAAATATCAAAAGATTGTGTGAACCAAATGCCCCTTAATATGTTTTATGACTATGAATGTGGTAAGTCACTTCAAATAAACCTAGTTTAATTAATTTGTGTGCCATGGAAGGGAGGGAATATATATAATAGGGCACCCTCCATGATCATGACTTGTTGCTAGCTAGAATGGGACAATCCAGTAGCTAGGCAGAAGATTAATTTTATGTGCTGATTCAGTTTTAAAGAAAAAAAATAATGTTATGTATGTGATGATTCATATTTATTATCACAATAGGAACGCATTTGGTATGGGTTTAAAATGAAATGATTTTTTTTTTATCATTAATGAGTTCCACATATAATTTTATACAGAAGAGTTTGAGTTCATCCATGAATTTTCTGAAGATCACTACCTGATGTTTTCTGTTAGAGAAAATATTAGATGCATAACTAGAATGATATTATCATCAGAATTATTTCCAGCAACATTTTTTCTTATCATCAAATTGTAGAATTTGGTACTGCATATAATATTATCAAATAAAAAATTATATCAGAAAAAGAAAAGTCCAAAGATTATCTATAAATAACATATATGAAGTATTATTGTATAGACATATTTTTATCTATTATTAGATGATATGAGGTTGTAGATCTTATTTAAATATTTAATAAGTCTAACATCTTATTCAATAATGGACAATAATATGTTGATACAGTGTTTTACCCATTATGTATATCTATTATTATTTATAAAAAGAATTGTAAAAAAATCAATTACTTTTTGGCCTTTAAAAATAATACTAAAAAAAATAAAAAATTATAACTTCTTTTTTTTAATTTCTTTATAATAATTATTTCTATCATTTCATTTATTTGCTCTTTTTTAAATATATTAGATATTAAAATTAATTTAAGTATTAAATATTATTAATTTTTATAAATATAATTAAAATAAATAATATTATTAACTATAATAATTTTTAAAAAATAAAAAATGCAACTTGATAAGTATCTATCAAATCGCTATTAGTATATCTAAAAGAATATTTCAAATACTTAATTATCATTCATAATGCCAACTTCTATTTGAAATATTTGAATGATGCATTATATGGATGGTTATTATAATTATTGAGAAATAATTTATGTACATCATAAAATTAACCATCATAAGTCATCATGTGTGATAATTTAACATTTTTAAATTAGTAAGTCAACTTTTAAAAATATTAGATTAATGTATAATAATAATAATAATAATAATAATTAGATTACTAATTTTAAAATATTGAATTATTACATATAATGATTAATGGTGACTAATTTTAATTTTATAATTTACATTTAACATTATTCTTAATTATTAGGTGATGCTGTTGTACTTTGACTTTGGGTCAATGAGGTTCCACATTGGCATTGGATCCATACGTCACTTGTACAACTAAGTTGTTCATGTGAAAGGAACGAACAAAATATCTGACATAATTTAATTACCCAAATAACGAATATTTATATATATTTGGTGTCTAATTTGGTATGATCAATCATAATCACGTGTCTGCAATAATCCATGAAGATTCCGAGTTTAAGAAACAAGAAAAGATGCTTTTAGCATTTCCAATTGTGGAGTTAGCACTTGCATTGTACTTGTGGCTTATGAAGTTAGATTATTATTATTATTTTGGTTGGTATCATAAACATCAAATAAATTTTAGTTTGTTGAATTATCTTTTATAGTGGTTAATATGCCTGGCTGGTGTCGTATACATAAATCATTTGGATTATTTATATCAATCCAATCTGGAAACACAACAACATTTCAGAGGATATTTGTTTATGCCACTTGTGTCAAGTGTAATAAACATTAAGAAAACAAAAAAAATACATTTTTTTTAGGATATAATTTTCAGTGTATAATTATTTTACAAAGTCATTCAATCATGTGTTATCATGTCAGTCATAACACAAATGTTTGGGGAACAATACTTTTTTCAGCCAAAATAGCAAATAAAGTTCATTTAACATTTTATGGTCCAAATAACATTTTAATTAGGAATATATTTTTAATGGATTGAGTGATTGTGACCCAAATTCCTAATTGTCGGCTGTTTTGGCTGGTTCGTTGTTGTTCCTCTAGCAATGCTCCAGTCATAATTGTGTTTTCTCTCTCCGACTACTTAAAAAGTCATATAAATGAAGTGTTTTGATTGGATCACAATGTTAAAATACCTTTACACAACATCAAAATTAAACTTTTTCTTTTATTAATTTTAACTATTATTAAATGCATGCATAGAGTCCAATATTATTATTATTGTATATAAAAAAAGACTCAAATATTATTATTATCTTGTAGCTAGCAAAAATCATGCATAGTGGATATTGAGTTGGGTTTTTGTCAGGAAAAGATGGCTGGGCACAACATGCCATGCTAACACCCACTAGGAAAAATGGAAAATCCTTCATCAATAATTCGTGAAAGTTTCTTTTTTTTTTCTTCTTTTTACTAGTTAAGTTTCTATATAATTACAATCAAATTATATAGTATCACATTAATAAATGTGATTAATTATATTTTGCTGCTTCAAAATTCATAAAAATGTGAGTGAATCATAAAAATGGGTGCATTGATTAAAATTAAGTTCTTTTTTTATTTCTAGTGTCTTTTAACATGTGATATTCAAGAAGCCAATAATTGGATTATTTCTTCGTTCTTTAATAATTAACTATCAATTTTTTATTTTTTATTTTTATATTTGTATTTGTATTTGTCTATTAAAAAAGTTTAGATAATATTAATTAGTTTTCCTTTAATAATATCATTAAGAGAGAAAAAATTAAGATAAAAAATTAAATATGATAGATAGAATTAATAAGGATATCGATAATGATGTAAAATATATTAAATATTATTTATTTTCAAAATATTCAATTCTTTTTTTAATAAATGTGAAAATTGAAAAGTTGACACTTATTAAGACACATAGAGAGCACTTAAATATAATAATATGAGCCTAAAGCTTGGCATCAATTGCATTATTTGGATTTGTGACCAAAGTTCTTTTTTTAATATATAGGTGATACGTACGTATTTTATTATAAATTCTCATTAGAACTAATTATTTAAGCTGACCTTTTAATTAATGCGAATAGTCTCACCTTTTAATAATAATCTTAATTTTTTGCTTAAAGAAATAATGTGGTTCCTATATATACTATTCTGAATAGTCTAATCATAATTATAGTGGAACTAACAAAAACAAATAAATAAATAAATTGACAAAAAGAATGAAAGAATATGGACTTTTAATTATTTAGTTATTTATTAATAATGTTTAATGAATTGTTTTGTCGGGTGCTGGTAGGGGGAAAAAGAAGTGTCACACGGCTCACAAACACATGCCAACAACGAAAATAGAACTTCTTCAGCAGGAAATCATTTAATTTTATATTAACAAAAAAGGAAAATACCCCATGTTAAAAAAAATCGATTAAAACAGTTAATATAAAACTATATTGTGCACAATATATATAATATAAAATGCACATTATATATTAAATATGGTGTACAATATATATCACATATTGTGTACAATATATATTACATATTGTATTATTTTTTTTGCAACATGTGATATATGTTGTGCACATTATGTGATGATATATGACGTGCACAATATGTAATATTAGTTGTACAATTTATATTATATATATATATTGTGCATAATTTATTATTAGCTGTTTTGACTGATTTTTTTATTGTACGTGTAACAATGCTTTAAGAAGAAAAGAGCAATTTTACGTGGAAAAAGAAAAGTTAGGAAATCATAGAATAGTGTGTTTTTTTTCATATGTTAATTTCATGAGCACCACTTAAAGCGACAGAATCAAGCAACAACGAAGCAATGAAAGCTTTATCATAAGATTATTGTATAATATTGATAAACCAACTTGCTTCCAAAACATTTTCTTATTGTAGCCTATCTTTCTTCTTCTTCCTTTTGCCTTTTGCTTTCGGAAGAGGAGAGAATTATGCCATTTTCAAAGGAATTATCGAAGGTTCAAAGTTCAAAATCCAATGCTGATAGCACCCCTTTTTGAGGTGGGTCCAAAATTTGGGTTTAATTTGTTATTCATTTTAAGTAGTCTTTTTAAAATAAAAAAAATTAGATATTACAAGCTAAGAAATAATTAAATGCTATCTTTGATTTAGGTATAGTTCCAAAAGATACTAACCTCTATTTGCCTCCTTTTTCGTTTGGTCTAATTTTTTTTTTAAAGTCGTAGCCGTTTAATGAATTATAGCTACATATCATGGAAAGTTGAAAAAAATAAAAATAAAAAACTTCAGAATCATAAGAGAGTAAGCTTAGTAGCTTATTATTTTCCTAAGAATTTTTTGTTTTTGGTCTGAATTTTTCCAATACTTTTGTGTTGCATACTTAAGTAAATATCGAATGGGTTGTAGACAAACGTTTGATCGTTGTTTTTTGGTGTGAAATAGAATGCAATGGGTTTTTTGTGGAGAGAATGTGATTCAATTGGTACATGTTCATGCAAAATTATCAAAATGTATTGGGTCATAAGGGCTAACCAATGCCCAATTGTGCTAACCAAAATAATAATAATAATAATAACACCCCCTACGAATTTACGATACATTATATGATTAAAAAATTAATAGTATATGTACTCAACAAAATCAATCACCATATGCAATAATTTAACTTCTTAAAACTATTAATTCAACTTTTAAATTAATGTATAATATCAAAAATTGAATTAATAATTTTAAAAAATTGGATTATTACATATGATAAGTGATGATGACTGGTTTTATGATATTAAAAAAATCATTTCTCGATTAAAAATACATGAATTGTGTCATATATCTGCCTTGAGAAGTATTGTGAGCAACATATACTATCATGAGTCATGACTGCATTACACATCATCATTCCAATGGATGATATGTTTCTACTGATCAAGTATGTTGTATATCTAAGTATCTTTAAAAAAACAAAAAAGAGATGCTATACATAAATGGTTAATAAGTTCCATTCCATATGCTGATATTACTAATTTCTAATAGAGTATTGTTAAGCAGTGTTAATAACAAGAAACTAATCGGCATATGTTGACACTTCACAGAAATAAAAAGTCCAACCAATATGATAAAGGGAAAAATGGCAAGATTATTATTAATTGGATGATGCAGTCAAATAATGCATAAACAAGGACCGAAGCTATGCAAGACTATCCTAATTGAGCTTATCTTCAGATTATATGACAATGGAACTCTTTAAGAATCAAAAAAGAAACAGAACATTGTTTGATATGTTAAATCTCCAAATTGCTAGCAGTAATCATAACTCATGCTATATACATTATTGAATAATGCAAAGCTAGCAGAGTAGCAGCTGCTGCAATAAGCCAAACTGATAACCCAACACAAGTGGTTTAGGAGAATATTTGAATTGATTAAGCAGCCATAAATTACACTAGTCCCACATCGGAAGAACATAGAAAGCAAAAAGTGTTTTATAGAAAAAGCTTTGGCCATAATCGGTACAATATTTAACTCAAGAATCATAGGAAGAGAGTATACAAAATCCAGAAAAAACGATACGGACATACACATACACACCTGACTGAGATCACAGAGAAATCGAAGGAGGAGAAGATGAATGGCAAAAAAATTTGGACCATTTCTCGATTTGTGCGTGTCATCCTTGCGCAGGGGCCATGCTAATCTTCTCTGTATCGTTCCAATTTTATCGGATGTCCCCGAAGGGACGATACTGTCTTGTTTCTGGTTGTTTATAAAGAATACAACTTTGCTTCTTTTAGTCGATGTGGGACTATGAGTCCCGAGTACGAACAAGTCTCGCAGTGTCTCCACTCCACCGTACGTAAACAAGTATCTCCGTCAGTGGGCGTCGATAAGACGATGTTCTTCCCGCGATACAGAACAAATAAATATTTTGGTAATTTTACTCTAAATTTTTATATTCAGGGAGAAAATGAATAATCTGTGGTGTGAATTCAAGTATGTACCTGAGAGCATAGCCTTGTCCTAGCCCTTTTGATTACTCTCTGTCCATTCTGCTATGAGTTGACACTTGACACTTTACTTTTTAGTTTTTATTATTTATTTATCATAAATTCTTCCTACATAATAAAAAATCAGTTTAGTCAAATAAATAATATACATCATATAATATATAATATTCATACTATATATTACATGTTTTATATAATATATATATTATATTGTCTATAACATATACTATATACGATAATATCATTTTTTTATAACATATATGTTATACACAATATGTAATATATATTATGAATCACATATAATATATATTATATATCATATTAATTATTTTTTATTATACATATATCAATATTCTTTATTTATTATGATGAACTATTCTACTTTTCTTTGTTTTCTTAATTAGGAGCAAAATTGCACTATTATTCTAAAAATTGTAATACATATACAAGTATTTAAAAGATTTTACAATTGATATTTGGGTGACTTTTATATGGTTCAATGTAAATGGAATTTTGGTCCTTGATTTGGTGAAAGCAATATTTTTATGCTTATACGTTGAACCTTTTTCATTGAGTATTTAAAGTAACAAGTAATTTTATAAACTGTTAGTTTAGACCTATGTTTAATATTTTAAAAAATATTAGAACTATAATATATTACTAGGTAGTAGTAAAAGTTAAACAATATTAGAACTATAATATATTACTAGTAGTAGTAAAACTAAATTTAACTGTTATTCCTTTTATATCTAAAAGTGATTTTAACTAACATCATCCAAAAATAGTTACACTATAAAATAAAGTCCATTGAAGTTGAGCATATCTTCAGATGATATAACACAATGTAACTTGAAGTTGTTCTGTTTTCTCTTTTAAATAGAGGCATAGTGATGTACCTTGAGAAAGTGAACATTAAGGACTGTTCTTGGCTTTATTCATTTATCTAGCCTAAAATTATGAATATTCTAAGAAACGAATAACTCAAATAAACATAATTTTAACTAGTATTATGGAATTATCCCATAAGAGATAACCCTCCAAAAATAAAGGTGTATTCTTTAGTAAAAGGCGAAAGAATAGTTCGCTATGGTCTCATCACACGGCTCCATGCCTCTTACAAGACAAAACACTTACCAACATATAGCAAAGAGTGCTTGTGTCTTCTCACTCTTGTGATCAATGTGGGCTCTGAGTCTCTTGACTCTTGAACTATTTCTTCCACTTCCTGCTCAGGAAAAAAAAATTGTAATCATACAAGCCAACAAGGACACAAAGTAAGGGTGGAAAAAAAGCTGATCACTGGCTAGGAAGCACGGGTATGACACGTGATACAAATATGACACTACAAGAATACATGACTACAACTATTTTTATAAGATATAAGATGCATTGTACAATAAAATACACTAGTTTTTTAAGAGTTCACTTAGAGGTAGTGATTAGTCTATTTTCTGTTTTCATTTTTTCAATGAAATAAAGCTAAAAATGTGAAAACAGAAAATGAGTTGGCTGAAAATACCATGACTTTTATCCATTAGAACAAGTACACAACCTCTATACCTATATAAAAATAGAAAATGAAAATAGAAAACATTTTCACAATTTACAGGATCTGAAGAGGGCAGTAAAATTTAGAATAAGAGGATACAGAAATACTTGATTGGATAACAGAGGCAGTTTATTTTGACTAATATTATATTATAGTAATTCTCTGACAATTGACAAAGCATAGGTAACACTATAATTAAGAATGTTCATAATCAGGAATGAAGGTAGTAGATCAGAATATCAAAATGCTTGAATATACAAGTCCTGTTCAAAAAGGGTAGTGATCTAGTGAACCTGAAAACAAACCACACAGAATTGAATAGTCCAACCAATACTAACTAAACTTATCTTCATATTATATGAAAACGGAACTCAAGTTGGAGGAATCTGCATGTATGAGTTCCATGTATAATTTTATAGATAAAACTCATCCATAAATCAACAATTTTCACCCATTTTTACCTTCAAACTAAACATACCCTGCTGTTGGGTATTAACAGGTGGTTTAGGAGATAATTTAAATTGATTAAGCAACAAAATAACATTTTTTTATCAGAAAATAAAATGAGGTTAAACTTAAATCAAGAAAGAAAAAAAATAGAACGGCAACTGCTGCAAATTGCTAGCAGTAATCATGACTCATGCTATATACATTATTGAATAATGCAAAGCAAGCAGAGTAGCAGATGCTGCAATAAGCCAATCTGATAACTCAACAAAATCGGTTTAGAAGAACATTAGAATTGATTAAGCAGCCATAAATTACTCTTTTATCAGAAAATAGAAAAGGTTAAACATGATTAAACACTAGCTCCACATCGGAAGAACATAGAAAGTAAAAAGTGTTTATAAGACAAAGTTTGGTGAAACTGGGCACGACCTTACTTGAACAGGATCTGTTCTATAGGATCGTACCTCTGTATCCTTGAGTTCTGAGGAGACAGGAACCTATGTCTGGTGGATGAACCATGGCCGTGCGATCAGAGCGTGATTAATAGTCTCAATGATGGATTTCTGTCATCTGGACGGTAGAGGATCGTTCTCAGCTGGTTCTTCTAGCTTGGGATGGTCGCACGGTTGCCTGACAGACTTCCATTCTTTTGCTTTTTACAGAAAGCAACAAAGAATGTTTGTTAATTTCCCCCATGAAAGCTTGTTTTTGCTCCAGAAATTTAGATTCTAAGAGAAATTCTCACAAAGAAAGCAGAATACATAGAAAATCCAGAAAGAACAATACGGACATACAAAGGAGGAGAAGATGGATAGGAAAAAAATTTGGACCATTTCTCGATTTGTGCGTGTCATCCTTGCGCAGGGGCCATGCTAATCTTCTCTGTATCGTTCCAATTTTATCGGATGTCCCCGAAGGGACAACGATACAATGTTTCTGGCTGTTTATAAAGAAAAAAACTTCGCTTCCTTTAGCCGATGTGGGACTATGGTGCCGAGTACGTACAAGTCTCAGTGTTTCCATCGTAAATAAACAAAGTATCTATCTCCGTCAGTGGGTGTAGAGAAGACGATGTTGTTCCCACGATACAGAACAAAGAAATAATTTCGTATTTTTAGTGTATATTATTATATTCCAGGAGAAGAAGAATAATTGTTGTTGTAAATTCAAGTAGTAGGTACCTGAGTGCATGGCCCTTTCGATTAGACGGTTGCTTTCTCTGTCCATCCTGCTATGAATTGACATCTCTTTACATTTTTATTTCTTTATTATTACTTTTTATATTGGTTATCTACTACTCTTTAGTTGCAATCAATTGCAAATAAAACAATAAAATTTTCAACTAGCATTGTGAAGAAATCCAATTAAAGATAACCCCTCTAAAAATAGGCTTACGCCGCTTTAAATGGCGAGTCGAAAGAATAGTTCGCTATGTACTCACCACCGGCTCATCATGCTTTTCACAAGGCTAAACACTTACCAACATATAGCAAGATAGCTTGTGTCCTCTCACTTTTGTTTCAATGTGGGCTCTGAATCTCTTGACTCTAAAAAGAAAATTGCAAGAATACCAGCCCACATGGAACAGAGTAAGGTGGGAAGAAAAAACTGATCACTAGCTAGGAAGAAGCACGATATGTGACACGAATAGAGTATAGGACACATCAAGAATGGATGAATAACCGATTTCATAAGATAAATTGTATAATAAACACAATACAAGTGTACCGAGGATAAGATATTCATTAACTGATATTGTGGAGCTATCCAATAAAGGATAACTCCTTCAAAAATAGGCGTATGCCGCTATAAGTGGAGAGTACACGGTATTCTTTAGTAAAAGGCGAAAGAATAGTTCGCTATGTACTCACCACACGGCTCCGTACCTTTTATGGTGCTAAACACTTATCAATATATAGCAAGAGTGCTTGTGTCCTCTCCCTCTTCTGATCAATGTGGGCTCTGAGTCTCATGATTACTAAACTATTTCTTCCACTTCCTGCACTTCACCTGCTCCGGAAAAAAAGTTGCAAGAATACCATCCCGCAAGGAAGAAGGAACACAGAGTAAGGATGAAAAAAAAAAGCTGATCATTAGGTAGAAAGCACGACATTTGACATAAATACGAGTATACGACACAACAAGAATACATGAATACACCGATTTTTATAAGATAAGTTGTGTAATAAAATAAACAAGTATAGTGTCAAATGTCATCCATTGAAAAGACCAAAATAAAATATTTAAGAGTTCACGGAGAATTTAAACTTTTTCTTTAATTTCCCACTTAAGATTTGAAGAGGACAGTAAAATTCGGAATAGGAAAAAGAATACAGAATTTGAAACTCCAACCATTATCACAATGGGGAAAATGACAAGCTTATGGATTGGATAATTCCATCAAATATTAATGAATCCTTTCATAAACAAAAACAGAACCTTTGTAAGACTATCCTACCAGTATTTGAGGTAACGGAGACAGTACAGATTATGGACTGTTCTTGGCTATGACAATGAGAGATAATATGAGAAGGATTTCATTTTCATACACTATACACCGACAGTGTAAAGTTATTTTACATTGTCAACCAATACAAATCCAAGAAAGTGACAAATCGTCACAAAAAACACTCACTTTAATAACCACCCACCATGATTTGGCATTGTTTCCTAGTAGTGTCTATTGATTGATAGTGTAAAGTAATTTTAAACTATCGGTGCATTGAAATTAATCTCATACGACAAAAGAAATCATGTTAATGATAAGAGAATTATCATCGGGTATATATAGTCTAATCATGCGGATTACATCATGATGCACAAAAATAAATAAATGATAATCCATAATCCAAACTGCCCCTAAAAATTTCTTTCTCTTATACACTTTTAATTCCACCAATTAGGCATATGGTCTCTTGCAAATTGTTTGGATTAGCAACTCTTTCAACTTGGTAGGCACAAGTCATACTATATTATTGAACAGTCCAAACTAAGAAACTAATAACTTAGGGAATCAGTGATTTAGCAGATTAAGCAACAAAGAACCAATTAAAAAAAGAGTGATTAATTACAAGAGAACCAATTCACCAATTGCACTCTCCATTGAGACATCAAGTTATGAAATAGATGTCACAGCTGAAACATGTCTGGTCAGTTCTTATTTTGCATTCATTATGGGAAGCCATGACTTTCTTCTTAAAAACACTTATGGCAATGTTTTAGTGTAGGGAATTTACCTCTCAGATTTCCCTTATGTTCCAGTAGCTTTATGCTGAAGTAGTTCTGAAACCATAAGGCAATAAACATGATTGAACCAGATAATAATCACATGCAATAAACATGATTGAACCAGATAATAATCACATGGTGAGCACACGGTATTCTTTAGTAAAAGGCGAAAGAATAGTTCGCACTGTGCTCACCACACGGCTCCGTGCCTTCCATAAGGCTAAACATTTACCAACATATAGCGAGAGTGCTCGCGTCCTCTCGCTCTTGTTATCAATGTGGGCTCGGAGTCTCTTGACTTGCTCTGGTGCTAGGAGGAAGCAACTCTTGTTTATTAGCCTATTTAATGCAGAACTAACAAAAATAGAATCCAACTCAGGTTTGTTTTCACTGTCCTAACCCTTGGATTCAGTTTATGTATAACTTCATGCTTATTACATGGCAAAGATCTGCTTAGTTTGTCAAAGGTCCCCGAAAGGATTACGAGTAATTGACATTGATTTACAGAATCTAAGACCATCCAACCATTAATTCAGGTAAATATAACATACTACAACTCTTGCAATGCCGAAGAGATTAGACCGAATTAGAAATTCAACATTTACAAGAGCAGCATGGTCACTGCGATAAGCTAGCCGACAATTACAATGCCTTAAAAGAGAAGGCACAATGGTTGAATTGAAATATCACCTCGCTCCTAGAGACCATAATCATATTCATGGGATAGGAAGAAGCAGGGAAACCAAAATATATACAGGAATAGATAAAATGCCAAAACAGAGAAATCAAAAGAATACGTATACAAATGCTTCAAGATCAAAAGATTTAACTAATTGAAACTTCAGCAAAAAGCAGAAAGACAAAAATATTACTTACCATTAAGTACATGGTCTCTTGCTCATTGTTTGGATTAGCAACTCTTTCAACTTGGTAGCACAAGTCATACTATATTACTATTGAACAACCCAAAATAATAACTTAGGTAATCAGTGATTTTATTTAGCAGATTAAGCAACAAAGAACCAATTAAAAAAGGAGTGATTAATTACAAGAGAACCGATTCACCAACTGCACTCTTCCAGCGGCTTTATGTTGAACTAGTTCTGAAATCATAAGGCAGCAACGCGTTTGAAGAACTCCTCTTAACAAGTTGCAGATCCAGTTAATAACCAAATTGACATGCTGTAAAGAAACAAGAGCTGGAATCAGAATATTCAACATAGCCCACATCGAAAGAAGACGGAAAAGGAGAAATCTTTATAATTGAGAAGCTTAGCTGAATGTGCACGACCTTACTTGAACAGGATCTGTTCTATAGGATCGTACCTCTGTATTCTTGAGTTCTAAGGAGACAGGAACCTACGTCTGGTGGATGAACCATGGCCGTGCGATCAGAGCGTGATTAAATAGTCTCAGTGATAGATTACTATCATCTGGACGGTAGAGGATCGTTCTCAGCTGGTTCTTCTAGCCTGGGTTGGTCGCACGGTTGCCTGACAGACCCTCAACAATCTTTTTGCTATTTTGCAAATTGGTCCTTATGGAGAAGACAGAGGAAAAGCACCATAACAAAGAGAAACCAAGAATCTATTAGGAAAAAATATAATGTGGAAGGTCCCAGTGGAAGCATGAATTAAGGGTCAACACACACACACACATCTACCTTTGGAGCAGAATCATATCAAGAACAAGAGTCAGCACAGAAATTGCAAAGGATGGCAAAAAAAATTTGGACCATTTCTCGATTTGTGCGTGTCATCCTTGCGCAGGGGCCATGCTAATCTTCTCTGTATCGTTCCAATTTTATCGGATGTCCCCGAAGGGACAACAATACAATGTTTCTGGCTGTTTATAAAGAATAGTTTATAGTTTCTTCTAGCCGATGTGGGACTTAACAGGCGGTGTAGTCTTGTGTTTTATGACAAATCTTGCTTAATCCTCAACCGGAAGTAAATAAGAACCATCTGCCATCAGTGTTGTAGAGAAGAGTAAGTTCATTCCTGGAAGCAAAAGAAAGATGACGATATATTTTTTACGTATTTTTATATAAATTTTGAGATACAAGAACGCGTGGTTTCAATTCAACTAGCCACATTAGTATAGCTTCATAGTCCTTTTGATTACTCTGATGTATCCATTCTGATTTGATTTGACATCTCATTTCAATATTTAATACTTTTTTTTCTGCATTGGTTATATATATATATTTTTTATTTCTTTCTTTTCTAAGGAAGCTAAAATGCTTTTTGAAAATAGTTGTAAGTTTACAAAAAGATAAATAATATTTTAGGTTTTTATTAGGTATTTATGGAAAAATATAGGATATTGATACTCAATTGATGTATATATCAAGTAGTGCTTGATTTATAGATAAATTAATTTAAATTTCTTAAATTTAGATAACTGGGCAACCGGTTAGATATGTTATCTTCAAAACTCAATTTAATTTATAGGATAAATTACAGTGACCTCCCCTTAAATTTGTTGAAACTACATTCAGTTCTCCTGTATTTTAACACTTGACATTTACCTCCCCTAACTTATTTAGAAATAAACAATATTAAGTTAAAATTAATAAAAAATATGCAATTACATTTCTACTCCTATTAATTTTTAACCCAAAACCCTAAAAAATAAAAACTCCGCAGCCGTTCACTCTCCCCTCTCTCACCCCTCTCTCGATTCTTCTTCTATTCCTGCTTCTAGTCTTCACTCTTCCCTCACTTTTCCCATTACTTAACATTTTTTCTCCATCAGATCTGGTGTTACACTTGTTCTTTTTTCCTTTTTCTATTTTTTGGGTGAGATCTAAGACTAATTAAAATATGGTCTTGGTAAATCATAACTGGTTTGATTTACTATATTATTGTCTAATATATTGTATTTACAGTTTTTGAAATGTTTAATATATTAATGATAATCGGGTTATACTTCCAATAGTAGAGATATTAATTCATGTTCTCTCATTAACTCGCCACCATTTTACTATGAATTTTCACTGTTCTAGTTTTGGATTGTTCTATTTATTTTCTACTGTAAGTGGGAGGTATGGATTTTGAATGAGTGATGTTTAATTAATTTAAAAAGCACTATAAGGATATTTTTGTACTTTTATTATATAAAACAGGATCAAAATCCATAATCACTCGGACATACATGAGTGAGGAGTTTAATTTTCGCTAATACCATAAGAACAAATTAATTAAGTAATTATATAACTAGTATATAAATAGAGACTTTAATTTTAATTTACTATCAGTATAAAGTAATTTACACAGACAATCAATTATAGATTGACACATCAATAAAAAATTTTAGCTCAACCATCCATTAACTACAAAAGTCACATAAATTAATGAATATGATTGACTGATACTGTCAGTACATTATAATTAAATAATTCATATATATATATATATATATATATATATATATATATATATATATATATATATATATATATATATATATGTCAAAGATTATATTCGAGATTAAATATTCCACATTATATTTATCTTCTACGTACCTATCTATATATATATATATATATATATATATATATATATGATGTGTGATGATTTGAATTAAGAGAGATATGATGTGTGATTTAAATTTAGAAATAATTGCATAAAGTCGATTTGACTTGCCCCCTCAAAATGATCAATGCTGTTGTACTGTGGCTACTGGAGAAGATAAAGTTTCATAGCTTGAAAAAGTTATTTGAATCCAAAAACATACACTATACATTAACTTCGTATTAAATTAAATAAGAATGTTATTTCAAAAGTTAATTTTCATAATAGTTTATGAACATTATTTATAAATGCTTTTTTAATAAGTTTTTGTGTTTAATAGGTTTATATTGTCATTTATTATAAATTAAAGAAGTCATATCATAATAATTAATTACAACTAAACATACATAATTAAGATATATTACTAAATTTTCTCCAAAAAAATCAAAATTATTGAATAATTTCTATTGTTTTCTTTCTTCTTCAGAGTATCTCATTACTTGATAGGTTAAAAATTTATCTTCTCATAATACACTACTCCTTCTGTTTTATAGTATAAATCACGTTAATTTTTTTTGTATATTAAAAAATTAATATTTTTAAGAGTTTGATTTTGATGCACTACACTGTCATTTAATCAAAATACTCTGTTTGTATGATTTTTCAGGTAGTGAGAGGAAAAAAACAGAATCATGACTGACGTGATAGCACATGATTGAATGACTATATAAAAAAGTTGTACATTGTCCATGGATAAAAATTAAATCATATTTTTTAATACAATAATTTTATTCATTTATTAGTTTTTTTTAATATCTAAAGGGAGTAGTCATTTATATTGCTTGAGCGAAAACCCTTAATTACAAGGATGTTTTCATGCACTTGATTGTGTCATAGAAGGTGCCATCAATGGTGTTTTAATTATTTTTGTGGTCCATAGATCTTAGCGTATTAAATCATTCCGACAATACAAGTCAACATATTTAATGCATATAAATCCACGTGTCTTGAATATTCATTAATTTGTCCAAGTTTTGAAGACACCATTAATTTCCTCATGAAATGCAATGCACAAGGTGCTGTAGAATGCACTACTTGCATTAGATTATTACATATAGCTAGCACTTTACCAACTATATGTGTACTACTATATGGCTAGAACCATTGAATCAAAAACACATGATTGACATTGTATATATGAAACAACCTTAGCACACCGATTTTAATTCCTTTTCTTCGTTAATAATGGTATATGTACTGTTTATAAAAAATAATAATGGTATATGTATTGAATAAAAATTAATTAATCAATTTTTATCATTATACAATAATTTAAATTTTTAAAATTATAATTCAAATTAAAAATATTAAATTAATACACAACTATAAAAATTAAATTAAATTTTTAAAAAAATTATTATATATAATAATTAATGATAAGTGATTTTGTGTTATAAAAAAAATATTTCTCTTTCTTCATAATGCAATACACCAAATTAAAAGTACCAACTAGCAAAAAATGTGATAGTGCTAGCTAGCCATATATGTGTACCAAACACCCAAAGTAAAGTTAATTAGGACTATTGATTATTAAATGATGCAATTTGGAAAAGGGGTAAATCAGTTAATTAGGACTGTTGATTATTAAATGATGCAATTTGGAAACAATATACATCATTTGGAACAATAATATGTATAACACACATTCTATAACATGAATAACACACATTAGATACAAATTGAATATATTTTCGTTGTACGTCAAACATTATTAATTTAAAAAAAGGGATAAATCAATCAAAAGCACTAAACAGAACAAATTAATGGGCCAAAAACAAAGATGCATTGATTCTAATTGGAATTTATAGACACAAAACGGGAAAGGGTGGAGGGATCTATCTAATCCATGACATGGCTAATTGCACTATACACATACATTAGATAATTAATGATTAACAAAATGATCCCTATTTTAAGTTTCACAAAGAAGAGTATTTAACAGTGAAATTTCACTTGCAACTTCCACACAAACATTTCCAAAAGCTAAGGGTGTGCTATGGAATTAGCATATTCTAAAAGGATGTTTCAGCAATAGGAGGACCCAAGTACTCAATGCCATCCATATGAGAATTTTCCGGGACTTCAATTTCTTCTAACCACCAGTAACTATCATTATTTACCTCTTTACCCTTATTAGTCATGTCTTCTTCATTATCATCTGCACAGCAAAAATCATCTAAAAAATCAATAAAAGTGCACACGTTGGAACACTCAACTTGTTATGCAAATAGCTAGCTAAGGAAATACAATAATTCTTGAATGATGCTAAATGAACAATATATAAAATCAGCCCAAGCTCAATCAGCCAATAAATGAGATTTTGGACCATAATTACTCAGCACATTACAATCTCAATGATTATTTGGGCCAAAACCAAAGCCAAAAAAGACTCATTGGCTGTATGAGCTGATTTTTCACTATCCGCTTAGCATTATTGTAATACTTGTTATATAACATAAATATATCTAACTAGGATCCATTGTGTGTTATACATAATATATAATAATGTGTACTATATATATATATCACATTCCATATTATGTATAGCGCGCGTTAAATGTTATACGAAAAATATTACTGAAGGAAAAAGTTCTTGTATGCCAAAAGAAATATGGCGGCATACAAATATTGAAATATAAATAATTAAGATCTAGAGATTCTATAGGAAAAAATAAGATTTGGGTATGTGCAAATTAATAAATTAAAACAAGATGATTGAGTTTAATTAGTGGTAATTAGGTGAAAGAAAATATACTTCATGAAGTAAATAAGTTGCATCAAGGTTAAGAATTAAATGTCAATATTTAAAAAAATTACATAATTATCTAATAATATTATAATACATATATTTTCCAATATATGAAATATTTGAGTCTAATAAAGTAACAATAACTATATTTTCAAAATCATAGATGAGAATGTAAAAGGAGAAAATATAAATAAAATAAAATAAAATAAAATAAAGTATCATGTTATATCTAATAATAATCCTATTATTGTTTGTGGATGTTATTTGTACTCTTGCTTTATTTATTGCATTCAAATTCAAACACTTGACAAGACCAAAAAGAAACATTATTTTAATTGGTCAAGTTGTTGATGGAATTGAATAATCCACTTTGCTAAAACTTGACCAAACCTCACTTAATTTTTTAATCAAAAGAATCCTTTCATGTAACCCATATTCCATATTTAGTTAGTTATCCACGACATTGAAAAAGTATTGCATGCTTACTCGAAATGTTTACTTTTTAAATCGAAAGTATATATCCTTTTCATGAAAGCTACAATTATTTTCTACATATAGAAATCTAGAACTAATTAATTATGTAATATAGATAAATAGATATAGAGAAATTATTATGATTATGAAAACTCTTCATGTACTTTACTAAATGTAGTCAATCATTATAAGCTACCTATTAAATATATTATAACAAAGATATTGATTGCAATTTTTTTTCTTGAAGGTGAAATGTTCGACTACGTAGTTTACTATATTAATTACATTGGCTGATATTAGCAGTATATATAACACTACGATGATTATTATTATTATTATTATTATTATTATTATTATTATTAAGTGTAACTTAATTAATTAATTGTATATTTTGTCCTTTTTTATTTGTCGACTTTCTATTTTCATGATATTTTGAGTCATGATTGATTTTATTTAAAATTTAGTAAAAAATTAATATATTTTACTATATTACCTTTAATTAAAATGAATACATTATTTTCTGTAGTGTAGTTTACTTGGTACGAAAGAATGAAATAAATAAGAAAAAAAATGAAAATATATTAAATATTTATTTCCTAGAATTAGTAAGTAGAAAAATAAAAAAAGAAGGGAGTAATTACTTACTTGAAAAAGCATGATAAGGGTGATCCTTGTAATAAGAACAGTCTCTGCCATCTTGTTTAGAATAAGGAGGACCAATGACATCAAGAACAGCACATGGAGTTATGGCTGTGAATTCATGCATGTTCCCTCCTGTTGTTGGATACAACACTGATGCATCACACGGTGCTCTGAATACTCTATCACATTTTAGCTTTGCCAATCTCACTACAAATAAAACAATAATTTAAGTAATTAACAACAAGCTAGTTAGATATTTTGGCTACTTTATTGAATATAATAATATTATTCTAATATTAAAAAAAGTAGATGTCCAGTGCACATATCGACTCTTTCCTATGATTGAATCAGTTTAATTTGTAAAGTTGATTTAGTAGAAAATATAAATTCATCCAATTAAAAGTGAACATAGAAAACTCATTATTTTTAAGAGATTTTGTACATCGAAATTAAAATTACACATACCAATAAATACAAATTCATCATCATGATTAAATTCTCGGTAATATTCGCTATACAATATAAATATATCCAACTAGTATTCAACGTTGCTATGTATCATACGTAGTAACACATTACACATTACATATGACACATAACACACGTTGAATGTATGTATTTCAGTTGTACAACAAACATTACTGTTAAATTAGTGATAATAAGAGTGAGGGGCTATATATGGTATCTAGAGGACTTACATTTAGAATGTTGGTGGGAGAGAGAAGAGTGATTTGGAAGCCAATCATAGGACTTAATGTGAAGTTGTCCCAATAGAAGCTTGCTGAAAACAGTCATCCCCGGATGGTTATGGAGCGGAATCACTCCTCCTTCCGGAACAAAAAATATGCATAGCTGCATGCCTCCAATTTCATTCATTAATTATTTTATTAATCATTTGATGAATTACCAACACACTAGCCATAATTAATTATCAATTTTATTTTGCAATATGCACCTACTTATTGCAACAAACAAGTGCCAGTAGGACTAATTAACAACATTTTTCACTTTGTTGCTTCCCAATGCATCTTGCAACCACAATTTAAAATCATCAATTTAGCAATGAGAACTAATTAATTAATTTGGAGTTTGCATTGCAATTAATGATTATATAGTATATATTTATACTACAATGTAGAGGAAATTTTCTGAAATAATTTTTTTTTTGGTATTCAAAATAAATAATAATTACATTCATAATATCACAATATATATTTAATTTCAATTTATATATTATTAAATAAAAATATGATTTGACGAGCACCCTAACCCTAGTAATAATAGTAGTAATACTGACCGAGAAATGATCAGACTTGTAGATGGTTGTGTAGGTGACTCGTTGATTGTCTTTGATGAGATTATTTGGTGTTGGTGCAGCAGGTTTGAAGAATTGGAGATCTCTGCTTAGCCCAACATCTTCTGGCTTCATCTCATCTATCATTATTATCAAACAATGGAATAATTTTAGTAAGTATCTAGCTAGCTACTAGAGAAACTACATGCATGTCCAATTATTCCACTATCAATTTTTTATTTTGTTTCAGGAATGTGAAAGCCCAACAAGCGACAAGATCACAACTAATTATGGATCAAGTGAGTTAGATGCCACATTCCAACCTAAAACATTAAGACATAAATTTACGAGTTTTTCAACTTATAAACATTTTACTTAGTTCATTATTAATTGATATGTGGAACATTATCACCTCTCACACTTGAGATTCAACGAATGTTGACAAATATTGGAATTTAATTTCATCATCAGAACTAAAGGGATATAATTAAGATTTTTAGGAGGATGAAATCCTCAACCGCTTACTTAAAGATAGAAAAAGATGGAATTAGAACAATAATGCTCGTTATACAACAGAAATACATCTAATTAGTATCCAACGTGTGCTATACATAACACGTAATATGTGTCAAACGTACGTGTATGATACATATGACACACATTATATATTATATATAGTACATATATACTAATTTGACATATTTCTATTGTACAATTAGTAATTAAATTAATCCTAGGCATCTATATTAATTATTAAACCATAAAGAGCGAACTAAATTTATAAATTATCTTAAAAAACTCAGTGGAAAGAAATGAAAAATAAATAAAAATAATAATTTTGATATACTATTATCGAATCCAATCATATATTATTATTTGTAATTGAGTCTAACAATTTTAATTATATGATTTGACATCCGAGTAAAAATATTTACATAAGTAAGATATCAAAATTAATTAATTAGGTATTAGAAAGTCTTATTTCACCTTTCAAAATTAATTAAACAATTAAAGTCTTTACGTTTTCTATGGGAAATAGCTAAGTCATAAAAATCTAAAATATAAAAATATTCAAAAAAAATCTTCATATAAATACATATATATATTAGATGATTATCTCTTTAAAATATTTTCTCAACTTGTTAAAAACCGAAAAAATGAATTGATCAGTTGAAGTGGTGCAAAAGATATATATCCTGTGGAGACAATTAATTAATTAATTAAAAATGTTAAGGGCTTAAAAGTGTGAAATTTTATCTTTCTCTTTTCGGGAATTTTGAGGTCAAAATGCACGGCCACAACAGCATGCAACGGAACGGAAACAACCTTAAAAATCCAAGCATATCCAAAATTTCTGACACCAAAAAACAAACATGGCAACATGTGACTAAAGCTTAAAGATCAAGACACAACTTGTAATCTTCTACTACATAAATACATCTTACTAATATTTAACATGTATTATATAATATATTATATATATAATATATTACGTATAATATATAATATATATTGAATATTAATTGAATGTATTTATATTATTCAATAAATATTCTTTTTATAAAGTATGTTTCTTCATTTTTTTCGATCCCTTTCTTTTCATGTACCCTTCAAAACCATCGCTTTCAGTTCTGTTTAATCACCCCATTCTTTTCTTCTTCAAGCACAAATTCAAATTCAAAAGGTTTCATCTATCGATGATTCTATCAACTAATAATCTAAACTTGTCCAAATACATAAATAACCACCCCTATAAATCTGTCATTCTTCTCTAATTTTATATTAGCCATCAAATTAGCTTATAGAAATATCTCTTTTCCACTTAAAACGCAAAAATACACTGCATGCTATTAAGCAGACACACAAATAATTTTTCAATAATGCTACACGTTCAATAGACAATAACCCACAAACAGTCAATCTTAAACATTTCTAAATTATTTTTAGAATCTACTACCTCCATTTTAAAATAATAGCCGTTTTGATTTTTTTGATACATTTAAAAACTAATGTACCTAAAACGCGACCATTATTATTTTGAAATGGAACGAGTTGGTTCCTTATTTACTCCAATTGATGGTATATAATTAAAGACTTTTTCCTAATTTTTATGTCTACTAATATTCAATATATACAAAAGAAATGGCTCCAAATAACAAAGATAAGTGAGAGTACTAATTAATCAAGAAATGAATGGTACTATTAGTACATACATACCAAGGATGGAGCAGAGTCTATGAACATGTTCTTGTGAAGGAACAGAGTGAGGGCCTTTGAAAGTTTCAGTGCAAGAAACAAATAACTTTTGAAGAGCCTTTGGCCTCTTATGAACCCTTTTACAAAGCTTTCTCCTTTTGCTTATAACTCCTCCATTCACATAGCCAATCCTATTCACATGCCCAACTCTTTCTCTTCCCTGTTCTACCCACCCTGCTTCCATCACCAAATTTTTCTAATCTAATAATCTATCTCCCTTCAAATTTGATCCCCAAAAATTTAAAATAAAAGCAAAAAAAAACTCTTTTTTTTTATAAATACTAATTAGCCCTTTCACATGAACATATCTTTATACACACAAAAGAAATAAACAAATAAAAAGTTTGGAGTATTAAATAAATATAGCACACTGGATCAATCTTTCCTAAGGGTATAATTTTGGTTCAATTTTTTATGAGTCTAGAACAACAATACAGACATGAAAAAAAGAAAGAAAAAGAAGAAAACACTATACAGCTAGATAGAATTTAGATGATGTTGAATAGGAAAAGTTTCTAATCTATGAAATGAAATAGTCTGGTTGACTAAATAAGGAATATTTGGAAATAGTACAAAAAAAAGGTGAAAAAGTGCATTGTTATTACAATGGAGGATGAGGAATTTTGTGTGTGGATGTTTTAAGGATATGAAGATATTTATGTTGCAAGTACCAAAGTTAGAGATGACAAGTTTATATATATAAAGGAGAAAATATGAAAAGGTTGAAAACTAGGGCCATATTACATGGTATTGTGTTTTGGCTGGCAACAATGATGAATTTTGGACCAAATTTAAAAAAAAAGTGAAAAAATTGGAAAAATTGAGATTAAAAGAAAAAGGAATAAAATAAAAAGGTAAGACTAGTATTTTGTTGTAGTTGCTATTCCCCCATAGATTGTTTAGAAACTGGCGGTTAAAGCGACCCCCTGTTTTGTGTGAGTGTTTATGAGACGGTGAGACCAAAAAATTTATGAATTTACCAAAAACTACTCCATTAGGGTTGTGTAGTGTGGTGGAAGTGGAAGTAAATAATAATATTGTGGATGGAAAATTTTATAATATGAAGTGGTTATTATTATTTTTTTAATAATAATATTTAATGCATAATATAAAAACAGTCAAATCAGCTAATGGATCTATTTGATAAGTTTTTTGCACAAAATTAGTTTTATTTAAGAAGCTAATTTTAGTGGCTGGATAATTGTGATCCAAAATTTTTATATTGACTAATTTTTTATTGTACAAATAATAACACTTATTTTTTAATTAACAAAAATACTTTTGTTTTTAGTGAGAATATCCTTTCTCATATAGAATAATATCTTCTCATGTGAAACAATTCTAATTCTAATCAAGCATTTAAAATATGGTACTTACTATATATATATATATAATTAATCTTATATTGTTGGTTTCTTCATATATTTTTAAATGTTAATTAAATTCATTATGATAATTAAGATATTATTATAATATGACAAGAAATACAACTTATTTTAATTAAACTACTCCTAATTTTTTTTTTTGCAGTTTCAACGATAAAATTAATTTTTTTTATTTGAAATACTAAAATGAAAGATATATAAAATTTTAAAGACCACAGTAAATCTTTACACTAATTTTAAATATACGAAGAGAATTACATCAAAAGAACAGTAAGTTTAATTACAATATATTAACAATATAAAATTATTTTACATAGTCAACCAATAAAAAATTAATAATTAATTTATTTTGTGAATTTCTTCAAAATTTAAACTTGAAATAATATATGATAAATCATAAATAATTTTTTCATTACATAATAATATTGAATGCTTTATATTATCAATGCATGATAATTACATTAAGAATAATAATAAAAACTATTTTTTAAAAAAAGTCTAGCTAAACATAATTAAAGTATATACTAAATTGAATTACTTAAGAGAATCTAGTACCATGAGGGGATGGATCACTTTTGTTTAATTAATTAATTAATTAATTTATAGCTTTTGAGCTGCTAGATAAAAATAAAACAAGCAACACTAGATGTCCACCTAGTGAATGAATCAAGGTGTCGTGTAATGCTCATGTCCCCATAAACAAGAGTGCCTTTAGGGTAATTAATTAATTAAATATTTGAAATAGCAAAAAATAAATCACAAGTGTCAATCACTTACTTCACTTTTCATACATGAAGCATGACACGTGGCCCTCTTCTCCAAAATATCTCTTGACCAAGATACAACTTCGTATTTTGTTAATGCATCCTTATATAATTCCACCCTCATACGAAATGGTTAGTGTTGCTATCTAGTTTAATTTTTACATAATCTATTAAATTATTGAAAATAGGAGAAGGTCAATATGTTAAAAAGGAGGTTTACCTTTTTAATACAAATTTCATGATAAAATTAAAACTATGTGTATAAACTAAACATTTTAAAGAGATTATTCATTAATAAATACCCAATTCACACGATAGTTCTATTATCCTCTAGTACTCATCTAGTAAGATTAATGATGAGTATATTTATCTTTTTTCTGGTTATATGTTTTCGTATTATTTTGTTATTGATTCATTATAATAAAAAATTAGTCAAAATAATTAATACATCAGCCATCAACATATATTATATATTGTGCATAACATATATTATCACATATTATAACATCTTTATTTATATGAGCTAAAGCATAATCTTTATTTTAAAGTGAGACAATTTTTTTCTCTAATATAAACTCTTAACTTTTGTTAATAAGTACAATTAAATATTTAAATTATTGTAACGAAACTTTTACATACAACAAAACAAATTTTTTAAGGTTGATATTTTTTATGCATTAGTTATCATATGATTATAAAAAAAAATCATATTCATTTCAAATTAACCAGCAAATCATAATTATTAATTATATAATGAATATCGATACTAATAATTTTTATTATCTTAATAAATACATACTTATAAATAAAATCTAAATTATTGTTAAAAAAATAAGAAATGTTTTGTAAAAGCTACTACTATTACTATGTTTCCAACTCAGCAAAATTAATTAATTAATTGTATTATGTCATTGGAATATTTGAGGGTTTTTGGTCATTCCCATTTCAGATTGCTCAGTTATGACTCATTGTAAGTTAGTGAAAACAGCGAAGCTTGGAGGAACAAGCACGTGCATGACCATGTCAGATGAGGCACTGACACATTTAGTAATTCAATTTGCATTTTTCTGTGGATGACTGACTCTATAAATCAATGAGCTATAGGGATGATGTAATAATTCCTCGACTTTCAAGTGCTAAATTTACAATGTAAGATCAATTATTTTAAATTTACTTCTCAAAAAATTATTTTAATATTTTTAAAAACAGATATTCTAACTTTTAAAGCACTTTGTAAAATATTTTTTTAATATACATTTAAATATAAAATAACTTATTTATAATTTTTTTAGAAGGAACTTATTTCCAGAACAGGCCTTAAAAGCTCCAACTGTAATATTTTTATAAGCCATTTATGAAAAAATAACAATTAAGGTTCCGCTTTTTGTTTTTGGGAGGGTCTGAATTCTGATTGAATATACAAAGAAATAGCCTTTTTATTTTTACTTTTATCAAAAGCCATTTTTTTCCCTATCTGAGCTAGGTCTTATAAGCAATTATAGGGTGGAACTAGTTGAAAAACCTTTTTTTTTTGTCAGGTAATGCACATTTAAAAAACTTCATTAGTAAATTAGTGAAAGTGATACTATATAATTGCAAAATTATATTAAGAAACTGTGATTGACAAATACTAATACAATAGACACTTGATAAAGCAAAACTAGATCAAATATAAATATCAACATGATTTTGTGTGAGAAATTTAAATTGGGAAAAAGAATCACCTCATTTCAAGATTAAGACATAATTCCAGATTTATCAAACCCTTTCAGAAATATCGACATAATAAAACATACTTTAAATTTTAACAATCAATTATAAAACTATTTACAATGACTTATTAATAAAGAAACTACAAAAAGTAAACTTAAGCCACTTCAGATCATGAATAGATAATCAAACAAGTAAACTAACTCCAACTAACTCCATTCACATTCACATTCACATGACACATAAAAAGCAACCCTAAGAAAACTTATTTCAACAAACAAAATCGACCACCTATACTTTTTTTCCCCTATTATTAACATTAACAAGATGACATATCTAAAGAACACCAGATTTAGCAGTGGTATATATTTTTGTAATTTGTAGACAAGCAATTCAATAAATCATGCTGAGATGCACAATTTACCTTTTTTCTTCTTAATAGTAGTTACGTGTATAGCATTATCCAAACCATAACCTAAGACCCTAGTTTGATCAGGTGAAAAGCAAAATTTTAATTGAAAGATATTAACAGCTGAAAAAACAGGGATAGATGATCTTCATTTTGCTCAACTTGGATTCAAAGACAATGATGAATGCATCATATGGATTTCTCATTAATTTTGTACATGGCAGGACCTATCTTTTCCATTATATAGTGGGAGAGTAGCACTATAATTCCCAAAATGTGGAAATACCTGATATCTTCTACCTGTAGTCAAATCACTAGTTTGTCACATGCCCTCAATGGTTGAACTTATCTTGCTACCTATGTCACATATCTCCACAAGACTCATCATCACCCTGGGAGGCTGGGAAGAAGCATTCTCTTCATCTTCTCCAAAACGTGGCTTGTTTCCTTGTCACTTGGTAATTAAATGACTCCAGCTGCAATAAGCCACCGGATTCTTCTGCCGAACCAGCCTCTCTGGTTATGTTATTTTGACCAAGCATTTACAGGATTTATGAGAACTCCGAGAGATGTTAACTCATCTTAATCTATTCTCCAAAAGTGGACATTTCAAAAAATTTCATCACTGTTCACTGGAGTCATCTAGGTTATTCTGCATCATATTCAAAATTTCAAATCTATGAGTGGGGGTGGAAACTGGACCTGAAACAGGTTACTGTGAATGATGATCGAGATTCTACACATGGGGTCTGTAAAACTAGTTTTGACTTTTGAGTACTTACTGTTGCAAAGGATCGACTGGTGAGAAAGGTTGACAGACTATCTTATCTGTTCTTGCTTGATCTCTTTGTTGCCCTAAGAAGCAATCTCACAAAGCAGTTTTGAAATAAGTACTCGAAAAACTAGTGATTAGAACATAGAAATTCAGTAGGTACTGTAATCAAGCATTCTACAACATAATTCAGAAGCAGCAAAATTATGTCATCCGAGGTCTCACTGAAAGGCAAATTTAAAATGACAGCCAAAAAGTAAAAACAAGCAGTTTTCATCTTTGTAAGTAACAGACACCCTTTGAAATGTTCATGACAGAAGCTAACCTTTTCATCAAGATCAAGCTTCTGTTTTGAGGCTGAATTGTTCAGTACTGTCCGATCAAAAATACTGGTTTTTAGTCCCTGATTATTTGCTCCACTATCCTATCAACCAATCAGCAGTAATTAGATTGGTGCTCTTTGATAGGAGGCCAAAACTTTGAAATAGAATTATTGATGACTATGTTGAAATAGCGTTGAAGCAAGCATTTTCTTCTTATTATCTTGTTAACCTTAGTTGTAGAATGTAGAGAGTATACTAAGGCTCTTCTGAAATACTGAGACATACCTGTGGGAGACCGGAAGTGAGACCATTGGATTTAATTTTTACTTGTCCATCTTTATCTTCATGCTTAGAATAGTCCTCCTTCATATCAGAAAAAAATGGAGAATTCTCTGAGATATTAATGCAGGTAGCATCGACGTTATCAATTGCAATACTTTCTTCAGCTTCAGTTTCATCTTCCACAAGTGCTCCATCTGACACCTTTATGTTGATCATAATGATTGTTGAACATTGAAAAAGTTAAACCAAATAAATGTCATAAAATATCAACTTAGTAAGCAGGTTGGTAACTCAACAATTGAGAAACAATTGAGCAGCAGTAACATAGTGAATTAGGAGCTCAAAATTTAAGTATTTTAAAAGCAATTGACCGGACTTGGTGGCTCCCAAGCAAGCTGAATTTCTTTGGAAATAAGATCTTTTCTTTTAATGCTAGCCTGCTCCAGCTCCCTTACGAAACTTCCGTTATTGAGTTAGCCATACACTTCACATGTTTCTAGCGATTCAAATGGCATTATCAAATGATACAAGTATTTGATACGAATCTACAATGCAGTAAAACACCCTTGTTGACAATCCTTCTCCGGCAACATCTAGAGTTCCTCGAACAATGTGATATCTCATACTGGGTCTTAACCCTTCCCCGTCTTACGTACCAAGACTACAGAATTTTCTTGTAAATTATGGCCAATACCAAGTTAGGGTATATAGGCAGCGATTTCAAAATTCAAATCCAAAGTTTAAGCATACTCTGACAACTTATATGGCATAGTATGTTATGGTATTTAGTAAAACCTAAAAAATCTAAAAATAGAACCAAATAAGAGAATTAAATTTAAAGAATAAAATCAAATAGGAAATTTTAACCCCTGCATTTTGATAAGGAGTGTCGATTCAGGCTGGGACGGACCATTGTGAGCCAAGTATAGTAAGAGTTAGCATATTGTCATCCCAGTCCACTCCTATGCATGCAGTTAAGTTATTCGGCCAACTAGTTGGCATGTCCGTTATTTATTTATACATTAGACTAAAGTCTGGACAGATCGATTTTAACAATTAACATGATTAACATCTACTGAAAGACATAAATGTTAATGTTGGCTTATTTAAAAATAGAAGAATCTCTGTTTTAAAATGACATTTGAATGTACTCGAAACGATAAATTTACTAACTCTATAATGATTAAATTTGATATCCTAAAGGCTCGTGGGATGATCCATGAGCTGGTCAATGTTAGGCTGAGTAGAGACGAATAAAACTAAGTCCGGTCAAATTAGATTTTGTCTTCGATTTTGTTTGTCCAACCCATCACGATTTTGTTGACACCCTTAATTCTGAATGAGATACAAGATAATCAGAGAAGAGATGAAATGAGTGGCGATTACTGCCATGTTTTAAGGGTGTGGATGTCAAATTGTGAACCATTTATTCAATTTTGGAATCCTAAATCCTGGATCTAACATATAGTACAATTCAGACATATCAAACCTCAATTCTCAAATATACCTGATCCTAAAACATGAGGAAAATACTTAAGAGCCTGAAATAAATACCTAGGAGACATACTAAGTAACCGAATGCTAAATAACCGAGTAATTTAAGTGTTGAACTCTAAACCATAGTTGTTAACGGTAAAATGCAATGGTGCATTGCGAAGTGGACAACGCACCCACCCCACAGCACTGGCTTCACGTTGCAGCTGTTGCAGCCACACCACTGGAATTTGTGTGTGTGGAGGTGGGGGGAGGCGCAGCAGTTATATTACCAATTTTGGCAAAAATTCCCTGTTTGCCCTCACTTAAATTACTCAAGTTTCATTTTTCCCTCACTTAAACTATTGATTTTCTTATTTTACCCTCACTTGAACTGATGAAGTTTCTACTTTACACCCTGACTTAAACTCACCTTCAACCTACCAACCAATTTCGGGTATAAGGCAGCTCGTTCATGCTCCCAAAATAGAGCAATATATGCCTTTTCTTACACAAACCCTTTGCACAAGAGAGCTAAGGACATATCTAAGCATTCTATCCTCGCAAACGCTACTGTGTTTTGCACATATTTAACAGCTCTCTAACCTCACAAAGGTTGTAAGATTCCACACTTTCATGATCTGTTTCAAGCTTTTATAGCCAAGCCCACTATCTGCTATACTGCCAAAAGGAGTTTTGGGGTTGACCACCCAGCACCGTATCCAGGATTGAAAATCATAAATCATGTAGTGAGAAAAGGGTGAAAAAATCCTTAAGAACATGCATTTTTGAAACAATAACAAAACTCTGCATCTATTGCTTTGATCATACTAGTAAAGATATTGTGCATTACTGATAATGTTAAGATATTTGTATTTTTTATTTTTGGTCTCATTACTATATACCAACTGGAATCAGTATGATAACACACCTGAGGCCCACATCTAATTGTGTTTAGTGACTTTAGTCACATTAGGCCAAAAAAGGAAAATAACAAAGAATAATTTAGATTAATTCAACACAATGGATATTCCTTTAAGTACCGAGCAGACATGTCATCAAAAGTTCCTGCAAAATCATTTTAGCAAGTGCAAATTGTTAAGCATATTACTTACACTTGCTACACTTGCCGCATGTGCCTCTTTCAAACGTGCCGCATGTTCTTCTTTCAAACGTAGTGCAACTTCTTCAAAGGCAGCAGCATTCTGGATAGAATGTCTAACTATGTTGACAATGACATCAAAATTTCGCTCAACATAAGGGAGCCTTGATGTTAACAACCGCCGAAGACTGCTGATAGTTACAGGCATCTGCTTAGCTGTTAGATAATAAATACAACTTTAGCAGACGTGTGCCAACAAAGCTGCTACGTTCTAGACAAGATCATACAGAAGTTTGCATAAATCATATTTACCAATTTCTAGAAGAACTTTATTTGGCAATATATAGCCAGTACTCTCATCATCGGCACGAGCAAAAACGTCCCGCCATTGATTAAGAGCCTACCAACAATGTAAGTATAGTATATGAAATATGGATGCCATTATTGCTTTTTATTTGGTATAAAAGTATGTCACTATTTTAGTAGTTTACATGTTATACTTTTCCTTATTACAAGTTCCTGACACTGCACCTGGTTCATGCAGTGTTAGATACAATAGTGAATCCTGTCCTAAGAAAACTCATGTCATGCAGTATGCTTGGAAGGCAAAAGCATTTCTGGGTATCCAACCAAAACTGTAATTCATGATGGAAATTGGAAACCAATACATTTCAACAAAGCTAAAGTACTCTAACAAAAGAGACATGATAACAAAAGAGACAGAATGCAACTGTGATGCTACAGAAACAGTAAGTAATTAGTTGGTGAATGATGATGGAAGGGTGGCCACAATGTAGACTTTGGAAGGGAGGAGTAGGTGCTCAATATAGAGATAAATATGGATAATTCAAAACAATTAAAAAAAACGGTATGCTACTGATTTTTCCTTCTTTTTTTTATAAAAGAAGTTCATTAATATGAGGTGGAAAAGTATAATTAGGTAGAGGATAAGTAGTCCTCCAAAGTACAGAATAAAACTATCTTTGAAACATAGATTTCCGATCTCTTAACATATCCGAGATGCAGACCTCTAGACAAATTATTAGCTTTGCACCATACAGATTTCAGACTACTAATCTTATTTCATAACATTTCTTTATTTGAAAACTTATCATTGGAAATGCGGGAACTGCGTTCCAATCATATGGTCCAAATAGTGGCATATATTGCACGATGCCACAAAATTCTAGCCTGTTTTCTATTCCCAAAGCCCACAAAACCCCTGATTAGAAACTCAACTAAGGATGCCGGACAGACCCAACACTCATGGAAGGTGCCAAACAATTTGTTCCACATGAATAGGGCCGTTGGGCAATGTAAAAACAAGTGTGACACTGATTCTGAATTTGCCCTACACATGACACAAGTTAGAAGATAAAGCCTTATGTGGCCTTCGAATCTGCAATATGTCATTAGTGTTTATTCAATTGAGTACAACTTTCCATATTAAAGATTTCACTTTAGTGGGAGCTTTGGATTTCCAAATGGGTTTGTCAAGGTGAAAAGAGTTTGTATTTGAGGGATGAGTTAGAAAGTGGAAAAAAGATTTACAAGTAAAAATACCAAATGGATCAAGAGACCATATCCTAGTGTCAAGATTAGTGCTCAAAAACACATTATCAATGACATTAAAAAGAAGCAAGGTGTCAGCAGTCTCTCAATCATTTAATCTACGAAAGAAATGGAGATCCATGCAAAAGAGTTATCATGCACAATGTAGAAATCTTGTATAGGAGAGTTCTTCAAAGAATATAGGTTGAAAAGATGTGGAGAAACAGTATGCTACTGATACAAATAGTTGCACATCAAAATGGAGCAAAATAGTTATGCATGTTATATCTCCATATCCATGATGTAATACTTGTATTGGATATTATATTAGACAGGAGGAACCTGCCATTTCATAAATTAAATAGAATTATCAAGGTAGATAAACCTACAAAACACCATGAATACAGGGTGAGAATCAATTCTCTACATTTTTTGAAATAGAATGTCAAGAAAATCCTAGCATCTTAGAGATTTTATTCCTATTTCTTGAACCGCATGTAGATTTCAGGACTGACAAATAATTCAATCTCATTCTAAAATTATCTCCAAGGACTACACATATGCATAGCAAAATCATGCACACTTCCATTCCTTGTGCAAGTAATCAAACATAGGTGATACAAATGATAAATACAGGAGCAACTCACCGAAACAATGGCAAGCTGCTGACCATTAAAACCAGCCCCCTGCAACCTGAATATAAAATAGTAAACTGTTATTTTGATTTTTGTGTACACCTGTTTTGGCAGGTATCAAATGCAAGGCAGAAACGTCAACACACAGACATTGTAGATAGAAGAGGCAGAAAAGTAATCAAGAAATACATAAAAGTTTGGAATACTTACTAGTTGCTACTTAAATAGAATGCCAAAATAAATTAGTTTTGAGGTTGAGAGAAGATAACAAACCCATATATGTGAAGGTATGAGTCTTCTGTCAGAAGCTCTTTCTCATATAGCTTCATGCAGACATCATAACTGCGCTTGTAAACCTGTTAGTGACCGGAAATTCAAGTTAAAAGGATGGGGGAAAAAAGGAAAAAGGAAAAGAATCATTAAACCACAAACTCAATTACATTGTTTTGTTATAAGGCAAATAGGTATTATCAACATAGCATGCTTTCAACATGCCTAAAAGTTCAAATAGTTCAAACAAAGCAGTCAATGCGAATAAAGCAGACCTTGTCAATTAAGGAAAGGATTGATAAATCACAGCCATATCTAGCTAGTTTGATCTCAACTTACCTCCAACAGAGGATTGTCAGAACTTTCAGATTCCTTAGACAATGCAAATAGCTTGATCCTCATTTGATCATATATATTCAGCAGATAGTGTGTATCTTCTCTGCCATACCTGTCATCAGAATAGCAGCTCATTATTATAGTAATTGACCTGCCGGACAGTATACAAATATATTTTTAAAATCCTTATATTTTTTGCCATATTCCAATTCCACAGCTATCATTATGCCTTCATTACAAGCGAGAGCCAAGAGCTGTAAGGAAAATATGAAGAGTAACATTCTAGAGAATGAATCTCATGAACATATGATGCACGACTTTGACATCTGTAGTCAAAACTTCTTCAGACAAAAGAACTCCATACGAATGGAAGTATGACACCTCTAGTCAGCTGAGGTATGCGAAGTCCAAGATACACACTAGCTCACCAAATCCTTGAGTTCTGGGAGCACTACTAACTACTTGACCGAAGCTCATTATGAAACTTCAGTCTGTATAATCACACTTGTTCTACCTAAAAGATACACCAAACTCTTTAGTATTAACTGAAATGCAGATAAGCCCCACCTGGGTACAAGCTTTAAAGATAATGACACCTGAACTCACCATTCAAACTTTTCCCCAGATACCTGGATTACATACCTAGTTTATGCCTTTATTGTTTATTATTCAGAAACAAAATATATTCACTAGTTAACACTACACAAATATAATAGCAGACAATGACAAAAAGGAAAACAACCATAACAAGAATCAAAAGGACCAGGTCAAATAAGTCAAAACAACATTTCACCTTAGCATCACATCAGGAAGAGGGCGTTGTCTCCAGTCTGCATTCTGGTATCTGCAAGGAGTTAAAGAATGTTGATAAGAATAGATGGAACAGCCATACTGAAGTAATGCACATTATCCAAAGAACAAAGTCAGCACAGCTTACTCTTTGTTAGCAGTAACTCCACAGAAGTTTTGCAAAAGATATTGCAAACTAAATCTCTCCAATTTTAACACCCTAGAAGCCTGAAAAAGGTAATCTATATATATTAATCCTGTTTATCAAGATTATAAATTAAATTCCTAACATGCAATCACGGAACAGAGATTATACACGGATAACCAAAAGCAAAAGAACTCTACGGCTTGAATCATCATTTCAGAATGCCACAGAAGAGATCAATGCATAACCATAGCATAAAATGTAAACACTGAATTATTATTCATTTTATGTCAAAATGAAAATAAAATTCCTAGTTTCCTACAAGATCTTGCAAGTCTATGAGCCTAGCATGAGGATAACACAAAAACAAAGCTGACATAGATCTTATAATGGGGCTGATTTTAAGCATTTTCTCCAAGGCTGCAACAAAACAATCACATCTTATTACTCTAAGGCCATTAAACAAGAGGCCCTAAACTTATCCAACATTAAAGGCAATAATTAAGTGTTATTTTTTAAGGCTATCTTGTGTATATGACTAATTAAGAAAAAAAAAAGCAACAACCATTGATAACACCTTACAGGCCTAACTTATCAGCTAAAGCAAAATTTCATTCTTCAAGTATTTAGTGCAAAACCTCAACCTGCAGAGCAATTATCAACTGATTGAAGAAATTACTTTACAATTTTACATAGGATAAAATTTGATAACAATTACATAACTCGCTATACAATTATTTTACTTGATAATTAATAAGGAAAGTAATTTCAATATTGAACAACCAGAGCTTTTAAACAAACCTGGCCTGTGTCAAACATATTACAGACATATATGCCAAAATCCCGTTGCAACCACACAATATCTCGATCTGCTCCATGCAAGACCTGATAAACCATAAATACGTTCAACAGAGAAGCAAAGGTTGAATGAAAAAGAAACATCAACCATGTGTATCTAACCTTCTTCTTTGTAGGGTCCTTGAAGACTTCCCGCAGGTAAGGCCCAACATGAACACGAAGCTTGAAAGTATCTACGATAAAATCTTCAGTCCTGGTTGAGATTTGCATCAAGCAAGTCAAACCTTGGAAAGACCGATATTGATTATGTTCCAAATCCACCTATATATTCCAAGCAAAGACAAATGTCAAAAGAATACAATGGAAGTAAAGAAAACTACAAGAATGGAAAATAATAGGCCAATATTAAAGTTAATGCATTCAAGACAAAAAGGAAAGATCAAAGAATTCCCATTGTACCGAAACAAAATCAAATCATAATGACATAAATATATTGCAAAAAAAAAGTCCTCATAAATCGCAATAACCAGCACAGATTATGATCAGAACAAGAGAAACATAAATGCAAACAAAAATTAAAGCAATAAATTTGTGATATTACAAGTTGAGTATATCACTAAATAAATCATCCACCATGATACACACATCCCTCCAAAAAAAAAAAGAACAAACAGAAAAGAAGCAATCAAAGAAAACAAAAAATGACAGGGTACTTTTACATAAAGCATTACGCTTGACTGGCTACAGCTTAAGACTTGCAGTGTAGACCTGTACAGATGAAGTAAGCAGATGGATACAATTAATACCTGCAATTTAATTATAGACCAGATCCAGATTGAACAATATCTAGCACTCAGCATGATAACAAGAAATTCAACAGCAGTTAAAGAAAACAAATTTTATTTTGAAATAATATCGTTAATCAGATTCCAACATTTATATACAAGAAGATTCCTGTAACAATGAAGAGAAGATGCATATAGTAAATAATTTTTTTCATTGGATATCCAAGACTTGAAGTTCCATAAGGAAATTCAGTTTGTCATCACAAGTACAATCAGGCCACAATAAACAAGAATCTTGTGGTACGACAAGGCAAGAAGGAAACATTTGAGCAAGACAAAACAATAGCACATATGTTGTACCGCAAATTCTTTAGCAGAACGCAGCTTAGCAGCCAATTCCTTCAATCCTTTGACATCCTCCACAAGCTTGAAAGGGGTGCATTCTAGTGCAGGAGGCTTTATAGGCACTAGATCCTCAAGATCTTTATCAACAAATTCCAAAGCATTGTGTTTCTCCTGAAATATAAATTAATCACAATTAGGATATAGATTGGAAGGGCTATTCCAATGTTTAGGGTCTATGAGGTGCATTGAGGATCAATAACAGAGCAATCATATACATATGAGCGCAATATCTGAACAATCAATTAGCACCCATATAATTAGACCCATCTTTTCAGTCCCCCATAACATGCAAAGTAAGCAATAAAATTCAAAACACAAATAAATATGGTCTGTTTCTTTCCTATTTAAATCTATTGATTCCACGCAGTTTTTTGCATTTTCAGGATTTTGTCAGAAGAAGAAAATAGGGAAAACAAAAGAATAAAAAAAGAAAACTGGAAGACTTTCTTATTCTTGCTGTTTGCTCTGCCAAATCGAGACAAAAGTACGAGAAATGTGAAAACCCAAAAAAAAAGAGAAAACAGAAAAAATAAGAGCAGACACCGAACAAATCGCAACGGTGAAAACAATTTTCAATTTTCATTAGAATCCAGTTTCAAGATTGCATTTTCCAGATTTCACTGTTTCCTTCATAAAATTCCAACAACAGCTAATTACAAAAGGAAAACTAACTATTTTCTAAAACCAAAATCTCACTAAGATTATATGCATTACATATAGTCATATACAAATCCTCAATACTAATTTTCTAACCTTTTTCAGGAAAAGACAGAGAAAAATGACTTGGTTACATGTAATTTGCACACACAGAGAGAGAAACTTCTCCACCAACAGAGAAAGAAAACAAAAATCACAGCATATCAACAAAAACAAGAGTGTGGTAAAGAGTGAGTGAAACCCACCAGAGGATGCATAAACCTCTGACCATCCTCACTCTTCTCCAACCAAACATGCTCAAACGGCTGATTCGCATTGTTAACCACAATGTCGTACACTTCCTGAGGCTTCCTCACCGTCGCCAAATGAAACGACACTTTCGGCTTCGCCGTCGTATCCGTCGTAGTCTCCGCCGTTGATTTCACCTTCTTACCTTTTCCACTTTCCTTCTTCACCCTCACCAACCCTAACCCGTTCTCCATCTCAACCTCCTCGAACTCCTCCTCCTCCCTCGCCTTCTTCACCTCGGCCACCGACTCGTCGAACCACGAGAGCAGCTCGTCGTTCATGTCCACCACCCAGTCATACGCTTCGTCGATGTCGGCCGGGAATTCGACGCCGCTGCTCCATGCACTCGTCGCGGCACCGATGCTATCCAGCATCGACTGCGAACGCCTCGCGATTTCTTCGATTGGGTGCCTAAATTCCTCGAAGTTGCGGAAGAAATGGAAGTCTCTGTCCGAAGGGATGCGCTTGGAGGAGCTCGAGAGATCCTTCAGGTGACGATCGACGTTCATGGCGGAAGCTCGGAGAAGAAAAACGGAACGCGGTTTTAGCCTTCTAGGGTTAGGGTTTCAGCGAAATCGCCATTGTTTGGGGATTTCGAGAATTTATGCGTTTCGGTATTTTTTTCTGAGACAGAGAGAAGAGAGTTTTTTTTGTTTTTTGTTTTTTGTTTTTTTTTTTTAGTGAAACTGAAAATGCGGAGAAGAGTGAGAGAGAACTGAGAAAAAGTGAAAGAGAAATGAGAAATGAATGAAAGAAGGTGTTTTGGTTTGATTAACTCGGACATATACATACGTTTATGTCACGTGAGGGTGAGAGATGCACGTGACAACAGAGTTCATGTGGGATTTTTCATTTTTGAGTTTCTTTCACTTTTTTGACCTTGACTAATTACTACTATCTGACAGGGGAATTAAATAAAGGAGTTTATGTGGGATTTTCATTCAATGTCACACTTCATTTTAATTTATTTTTATTTTTTTCAAGTTTAATTATGATGTACTTACATTGTAAAAATTTTACACTATCAATTATATTTATTGAGTTTTGTTACTTTTTAATTAGTGGATAGATAATTGAGTTAAAAACTTTTATTTATGTGTCAATCCATGATTGGATATATGTGTAAAATTATTTTACACAATAGATTGAAATTAAACTCTTTATTTAAAGTCACACTTTGAAAACCCTAATTGCACGTACTATAATCGATTATCACAAAGCTGTAATCAATTACATCTTGATAAAATGTCCAAATATAAAAATCTGCTTAGTATAATCGATTACCAACCCGTGGTAATCAATTACTGGGTTGTTTCACAGTCTCAAAACACCTCTAAAACGTCCTAACTCATGCTATAACCATACATATATCATTTCTAACATTATACATCATCAAAATATCAATTAAATTACATATATACACATCAATTAAACTCTTCATTTAAAGTCACACTTTGAGTTGCTGTACTGTGCATGTAATATAAACGTTTGCGTTTTGAGAATAATAATGTGACGAGGCACGCAATGTGTGACACATTATCTATTGGAAAGTCATTGCCTTTCATTAAGGTGTAATTCAAAGGAGGACATTTTATTTTTAGATTTTACTAAATGCTGAAAAAATATATTTATTTTAAAAATATATATTTTTATATTTTTTATGTAATTAATTTATCTTTATATCTATAAATCTTTTTGAGTAAATACCCATTTTGATCCCTCAAGATTAATATGAAGGACAAAATAGTCCTTCAAGATAAGAAAATGACAATATGGTTCTTAAAGAATTGACATTGTTGACAAAATAGTCCCTCAAGATATGAAAGTGACAACATGGTCCTTCATGATTGAAATTTTAAGACAACGTAGTCCCTCAACTTGTCCTAAATTTGCAATTTTGAAGGACAACATTGTCCTAAAATTTCAATCTTGAAGGATCATGCTGTCACTTTCATATCTTGAAGGACTATTTTGTCCGTCACGATAAATCTTGAGGGATCACATTGTCATTTTCGTATCTTGAGTGACTATTTTGTCCCTCACGTTAATCTTGAGGGACTAAATGAGATATTTACTCAATTTTTTTAAACTTACTATTTGAAATATCTTTAACAAGTTTCTTTAAGTAACGTTTGGAACGTAGGATGAAACACTAATTTAGAGACACATACACTAGGACACAAATCATGTTTAAAGTGAAAGTTGGAACATAAAATGTGAGACAAAATTATATATTAATCTAAGAATACTAGTATCTCAATATTAAGTAGAGATACATATTTTTTATCTTTTGAATACAATAATTTTTTTTTTCAAAATTAACCTTTATAAAATCTTATACATTTTTAAACTTTTTGTGAGGTTCTAATTTAATCCTCTGCATCAAGGTTACATTGTTTGATAAGATTAAATCCGCATCAAAGATAAAAACATTACTTATCCAAACAAAAATTATCTATTCACAAAAATTATCAACAATTAAGTAAGAAAGCAAAATTTCAACTAAAATCTTACCTAAATCTTCCACTTTTGTTTGGATTAGATGTGTTTTTCATTCAATTGAACTATCAACTAGGATACATTTGTTTTACTAACTTCAAAAAAATCTCTTAATAGAATTCAAGAAATTTTTATTAAATGTCAACCAGAATATAATTCACTTTTAAAGTAGAAGTTAACACGAGTAACTTCAATGAAAAAAAATATATTTTTAATTAAAAGTCACTTTTTTTACAAGAGTAAAACAAAAGCACCCTAAATTTTATTTCCACATCTAAAAAACAAACTAAAGAAAAAAAAGGAAGAAATTTCATTTCATTCTAATAAAAGCTTTTAAATAGGAAGTTTGACACACCTAATTCAGTCTTCCGCTTACGCTAGACGTGACTTGAATTCGAATCTTAAAAAATCCTCTTTGATAGACAATATGTAAATTTCACCGTAAATCCTCGTTGAGGTTGGTGATATGTTATAACCCTGCATAAGATTGTGTCTCCCCTAATCTAAACTTTAAGTTCTATACAAGAATAGCTTTCAAAAAGGATTGCATTGTCAAATATGTATCCACAAAAAGGCCCTTCAGTGCAGTTAGAACAAATTTCTTCACCAACATCTATCAATGTCAAAAAATACCAGATTCCACAGACAAAATGTTCTGCCAGAATATTATACAGTCACTGAATTGATCAACCAAGAAAAAACAGAACAAGCTCATCATTTCTAAAATCCACCACACTCCTTAGTAGTTATCAAAGCATCAGCATACTCATTCAGTTCTAACAGCTTTCTAAACTTATGGATCATATCTCCCCAAGATAAATCTGCTTGTCACTACTGCAAGATCCAATGATAGGTTCATTGGGATGAAATCCACACTCATTAACAGATCCATTGTGCCCAGGAAGCTTATACAAGATGCGCCGAGATGTCGTATCCCAAATGTAAACCATTCGATCTGAGCTACCAGCCGTGACCTTGCTTCCATCAGGCGACCAGCTACACTTCAACAAGTTCTTTTCAAAGTTGTGTTGGTGCCCTTCCAACACCTTCACACAGCGATTCTGCGGGGCGTACGGCCGCATATCCCAAATGCAAAGCTTGCAATCCATGCCGTTAGTAAGAAGGTAGGAACCATCAGGACTCAACTGCATACTGGTAATCATATCTTGATGACCTTGAAGCGTCATGATAACCTCACCTTTACGCAGATCCCATACCTTGACATCGTTATCAATACCGCCTGTGTAGATCTTGTCCGATGCATCGGAGAAGCTGACAGCTGTAATCTGGTATTTGTCTGGGAATGTTTGGATGGAACCCCTTTGACGCATATCCCATAATTTAGCAGTTCCATCGTCAGAGCCACTGACAACAAGAGGTGGACCCCTTCGAGAAGGACAACACGAATTAACATATGAGAGATGCTCAACCATCTTCTTAATTTGTTTTCCAGTTTCCACATCCCATGCCCTCAGTGTTTTATCAGGGCTAGCAGAGACTATCTGAGTCCCGTCGGTAGTCCAATGGAGGTCTAGAACTGCATTCTTGTGACCTTTTAGAACCATAAAGTTCTTGCATTCCCCACGAACATTCCAGAGGAAAATCTCTCTGTCATGAGATCCTGATGCAATGACTGTTCCTGCTGGATTGAACTTCATGGTGTAGATAGCACTCTGGTGACCTGACAGCAACATGATTGGTGATTCCAAACTCGATGTCCGCTGCTTTCCATTTGGCCCAGGAGCTTGAGGACCGCTATATGGAACAGTCGACCATTCCATTGGCCTTGGACCAACAACTGACAAAGCATGTTCACCTTCAGAAGGAAAAGCTTGCATCCTGACCTTTGCTCGTGGAAATTAAACAGGCTTCAATTTCCAATTTTCTATACACTCAAGTATCCCACACTGAAATAGAATCAGAAGAATTAGCAGTGAGACCTCAAAACTGCAAACACTACAGGCACTGAATAACAGCAGTTATGCAGCCAATCTAGGGTATTTAATCTAATTACTTGGGTTGGGCATTCATCTACTATTGCCATTAATAATAATGTCCATAGTTGTTAAATCGTGAATTGTATCATGAAACATTTTTTCCTTTTCGGAATCACGAATCATGAATTGTTTCGTATCACCTGATTCAGAAGCATATTAATAAAAAGCCCGAATTGAAAAATTACATATCTAGAACATTAAAAAATGCTTGAAGAATTGCAAATATGTACTTAAATCTCAATATATATGATTGAATAAATAGTCAAACATAAGCCCAAACAAAACATAGTAGAGCAAAACTGCACAAGTGCACAACACAAAAATCACAAACCTAGCCGAAGTAATTCAGACAAGCAAAAACTAAAAATAAAACAATACAACTGAGCACAACTTGCCCTTCCCAAGCCCAGTTTAACATTTTCCTTACGTTTGCAAGATAACCCTAAACCCTATACGCAGAAAAGAAATGGGATGGTGGCATTACTTTGTGTCGGTTAGAAAACACAAAGGCAAGGCAATGCAAGGAACAACACAGTAATGGGTGGTTCAGGCGACGAAGATGGTATTTCGAGGTGTCAACAGGCTGCGAGCTGCAGCTACTGTCAGCAGTGATAGGTGATAGCTTGTGACACGATGAAAACAGCATCTCGGTGAGGGTGAAGAGATGACAACACAAATGTTCCTCTATCTCACTATGTATCGGCCGTATCGTCAATTCGTAAGCTCAATACTGAATCGGACCGATTCATGCGATTCACATCCAACAACAATTCATGTTAATTTCTGATTCACTAATGTTTAAGTATCGCTGGCAGCACACATCAACCCAAATCATGTGATTTGTATCTCAAATCGTGCAATTCGTATCAGGAATCATGCCATACTAACAACTATGATAAAATCACAAATCGATAACCTCTCCATCACACTTATCCCACCATCAATGACCTCTAAAATAAATGAAAGAGTGCATTACAAATCAATGCCCATACAAAGCAAAATAAAAAAGTAACATAAAAGTGAAGGAACTATCTACCAACTACAACATGAACATTAAACAAAACACCATAAACCATACAGAATAAGAAAAGTACATATGAAGAAGGTTAGTTTACTCCAGCACACTTGCCCAACGGATAAATCAACAAAAAGAGAGATTTGCTTTATATTGTATCATAGTAAAGGTCATACAATTTAATTATCTGGGCTCCATCACACAAAATGAAGGAAACTAGAGGCAACTGTATAAAACAGGATTCAAGTTAAGTAGAAGCAATATAGTGCTTCAAGTGTTATTCGTCATAGAAAAGTATCGCTTAAGCTTAAGGAAAAATTTTGCTAGACAACTAAAAGACCTGCAGTAGCTATGTTGTATACACTGTACAATTGAATGTAAGACCTAAGACTGCAAAAAGCTAATAAGAGAACCAACTCAAATGCTGCAGAGATATGAAATACTTACATACTATTGACAGTTAGGGACTTCTTAAGCAGATAGTTGCAAACAAAAATGCATTAGTGATAGTCATATTAAGTATTAACTGCCAATAGCATCTCAAGCAAAATAAAAGTTACAAAAAAATTCTGATAGTACATAAATAATATCATTTATGAAATCAAAAGCACATAAAAAATACAATACAGCTTAATTGAAAAATCTATCAACGTTGACAAGTCTATTGAGATGTGATCAGATTCCAAGGATGCAACTTAACAACATTTAATTAAAAAAGTAAAGACTATTCGATCTTGGGAAAATGCAAATTACAAATGACAGAAACTTAGATGTCAGAAACAAGTCTCGTGTTAAAATTTCAACATAAAGAAAAAAGATAAACGCTAAAATTTTGAAGCATACAAACACAGCAGCAGCAGTGTGAATGCAAAATGCATTACTAAGAAATCAGAAGGGAAAAAATCCATAGTGCATAATGCAGGGAATGAGAAGAACAGAAATTGGAGAAGCCAAAGCAATAAACCAGGATGAAACAAACAAATACAAATCACACCGTATATCTCTCTCTTATCAGAGATTAAGAGACCAAATAGGCATATATAGATTAAATCTCAGATATTTTTGCCAAAAACAAAGGAAATGTTACTATACCGAGTTTATAGTTAATCCTACACGAGACACAACATGAACCAGTGCTTTTATAATATCTGTATAATTATAAGTTTGAATAATGTTTTTAGCAGCTGATACGCTGCCATGGTAGGGTTCACAAACAACATCATTGCTCATGTTTTCGCTTTGATCCATGTCAAAGGATTCGACACTAAACAAATTCAGCTGAAATTGATTTTTCAATATGGAAACTGGAAAAATAAGCAGATTGTCCATAGTTACCAGGATTTAACTTAGTTGAGCATGGAAACTGGAAAACCTATTTTTTATTTTTTTTTTAATTCTCATCATGAAAGATTCTAAGTTCAAATGCGACTTTAAAGAATTACTTACAAATAAACCCACAAAAGCAATTAACTCGAGAATCGAAGTTAAGAAATGAAAAAAAAAAATATAACTAAATGAACCAACTTGTGCCGGAAAAAAAAGAACGATAAATAATTTAAAAGGGGAAAAGGGTTTAGGGTTTTCGACCAACTCAGAGTTGACGAAACCTAGCGTTATAGGTAGTAACTATGGAAATTCCTAAGCAAATAAGAAATTTGTATACGCGTAGAAGTGAAACCCTATAGTTACAAACAAAGCCAATGGCAAAAGAGTAACGAAAAAAGTGAGAAACAAAGGGTTGTAAGCAAAAAAAAAAAAAGAGTAAGAAAATGAGAAAATTAGGTATTAATTAGGGAAGAAAGAGGAGAAAAGAGAGAAAAATTTACCTGAGACAGTGGCTGAGATGGTGTTGGTGCGGTAGGCTTGAGATGAAAGGGAAAATGGTGCAGCAAGAAGTGAGTTTACCTGAGACTAGAGAGCACCGACGTTGTTGTTGAACAATTTTTTTGTTTTGAAGAGAACGGTAAGGAAGTGATTGTTTTCAGTAACTCTAAAGCGAAAGCCATGACTCCAAAATTGACTGCAAACACTAATCATATATTTGTGTCTCCCTACCATCATACACATTGACTCTCTGTAATACATAGTGACTACAAAATTGGAGTGAACAAAAAATTAACGATTTTGTTCAATGAGTCAATATGACTCTGTTCACTGAGTCATGATGCTCACACCAAACACTTGACAGAGTCAATTTTTCACTGACTCTCTGACTCATAGTCAGAAAAAACAAACATACCCTAATTGTATTGTGGATATGACTGTAATACAATTATTATACAATATTCATATGTGTATAAAAAAATTATATAATACTTATATAATAATTATATTCATTGTTAAATTATAATATTATAATATGAACTTACACACTAATATAATTTAACTATAAATATAATTGTTATATAAATATAATATAATTTTTATTGTAAACCTATCATTCTTCTAATTTTTATTCTAGAAGAGATTACTTATGATAAATTTTAAATTTGGGTGTTTTTTCTTGAAAAAAAAAAGAATTTTAGACTAAGGACCGTTTGGATTATAGTGTTCTTGACTTTTTTTAACTTATGACTTATCAGAAGTTATTCTGTTCTGTTTGGCTACGTAACTTATGACTTATCTAGAAGTTATTTCAGTGCTTTTGGAGAAGTTAAACTATTTGACTTTTCTAGAAGCACTTTTCAAAATAAGTGAAATTAAATTTTTTATTATTTTATATCTATATACAAATTATCTTATTCATAAATTATTTTTTAGAAATTAATTTTATAGAAGTATTTAAATATTAGTTGATTACCTAAACTAAACTAAAGTGCTGCAAGAGTAGCCAAGGAAGGATACTCGACCTTGGTTTTGAAGTCAAAGAGCTCATTCATTATATTCCACTTTTTGTTATTTATCAGACACTCACACTCCCATTTTCACTCTCTTCCACTCGCCTTCTCCTTCCCCCCAATACCAAAATTATGAGGTGCTCCCTCTTTTCTTTTCCCCACTCCTTGCACCGTTCTCAATTTTCACATACTTGCTGAATCTCCTAGCTTTTTAGTTTTATTCTTCTACTTCTACTTCTTCTTCTTCTTCTTTTACTGGGTTTCTTTCAAAGTTTTGCTGAGGAAAAAAAAATGTGTTCAATCCCAATATTGCTCAAATGGGCACATGAGGGTTTAGCAGTGCCACCCATTGTTGTTGTTCTTCTACTTTTTGTTCTGCGTTTTATTTTTTCTCTTCAAATGGGAAATTTTGATGTCCCTTTATCATAAAAATCACATCTTTACTGTGATAAAGTTCTTTTTTTTCTTAATAATGTTGTTTCCCCTTTTTTTTTTTTTTTTTTTTTCGTGAGAATGTGTTATCCTCAGCTCAGCCATGCAAGTATAGATATATAGATGTGGGAGACTTATGTTGTTTTCTTCTATACAGAAATCAAACTTTTAGTATAAGATAGTATTTTGGGTATTTGTTTGTAAGAATTTGATAAGCTCAAGTATATAGTTTGTTAATATCTATTATATGTGTGTGATTTTGATTTAACAACTGAAAAAGTCTTTGTGGTGTTGTGTATTCAGTCGCCATCCAGAAGTTCTGTGGGCACAGCGTTCTGACAGGGTTTATCTCACTGTTGCTCTGCCTGATGCAAAGGATGTTTCTGTTAAGTGTGAGCCTCAGGGTTTGTTTAGTTTCTCTGCTTCTGGGGTGCAAGGTGGATCCTACAGCTTCACCTTGGAACTCTATGGCCCCATTGCACCTGATGTGAGCTCTTTATTTCATTTCACCATCTTGACATTGACATATTAAAATGCTGTTGTCTTTGCACGTTTATGATGCACGGATACTTTAAAATAGTCGACATATCCAATACTGATATGTATTAGATAACTTCTAATTGCATTTTACGTGTTTTTAATTTGATTTATATTGTTTCTCTGTATCATACTCGTATTGGATACTTGTACCAGTATCTGTGCAACATACTTATGTAGCAGATTTTGAAGGATGCCTCATGGCCATTTACTATATTCATTTCTAATTACAATTATTCTAGGATCTTCATATCGATAGGCCTTTTTCTTTCAATGCTATTTGGTGTTATGTACTCCTTTTTTGGCTTTGAAGTTGATGCATTTGTGAGTTCTTTAACTTTTTGAAGTGTTTGAAAGTATTCTTGTTCTTTCAATCTGGACAATTTGAAGGTCAATGTTATGCTATTCCAAACAATATATGATGGTTGTTCCTTAATATTTTTTCTGCTGAAGGAAACTAACTAGGTTGTGTTATAGGTTTGGATGGTTCTAATTTTAAATTTTTCATTTTGGTGTTCAAGGTTGTAAAACATTATGTGCTGCTTTCATCAAACAGTATACTCTATTTTTTATAATATTAAAAGTTTGAAAAGTTTGGATGGTCCTAACTAATAATTTTTCATTGTGGTGTGGTACTTAGGGTTGTAAAACTAAAACTGGTCTAAGAAACATACTATGCTCAGTTCAGAAAGCACAGAAAGGTTGGTGGAAGAGGCTACTGAAGTCAGAAGAGAAACCTGCTCCATACCTGAAGGTTGATTGGCACAGATGGTGCGATGAGGATGATGAAGAGGCTACTTGTAAGCTTGCTTAATTTATCCTAGATGCTAGATTTATCAGATTGGTATTTTCACAAGTTTTTATCAGCAATGAAAACAATTTTCTAATTTTTACCTGTATGCCATTTTGCTTGGTACTTGTTTCTGTTAATTAATATTCTTGAAACTTTGTTTGAAGTTCTAGTTGAAAGAGAAACTTCTTTAACATCGGTAATGGTGAAGATCCTAAGGGTCTGCTTGGTTTTTGTATTCATTTTACATTTCCAATCTGTTTTTAGTTTTTCAGTCCAAAACATGTCCATATCTTTTCCCTGCTTATGAAAAGATGTTATCAGAGAAGGTTTACTAATTACAATCTTAATTGCTTCACTGTTTTTTTCCCCCTCTCTTCTGGGTACAATGTACATGCTGTTTCTTCATAGGTGTTTAGACTTCTAAGTTCTAATGATATAGTATGACAGCGAAAGGATTGCGGTATAGCGACTTAAGGCTTCTTTTGATTAATTAACCAATTAATGTTTGGAAATTGTGCATTTAAGTGGATTGTTGTATGTTTGTGCAAGTGTGGTCTGAAGCTATAAACTGGTAAGTAAGCTTCCTTTTCATGTTCAAATTGGTGCTAGGGCCATGGTTTCAACTTTTAATGCTTATAACATTTCACAACTCAGATCTGGTATAAAGCTACAACTAAGTCTACTATCACAGGATCATAACTTATGAGGTGTTGAATCCTGATCTGCTGAAAAGCAAACAAGTAGGATACACATCAAACTGAATCTGTCTATATCTCTATCTCTATCTCTAGTGCTACTAACTCCATTAGGAAATCCAAAATCCTATGCATTGTCGAAGACCTAGAAACATCATAGGAATAGAAAAGGCATCATCCCAGAAATTAACATTTATGTTAATGTTGGCCAAGCCAAAAATCCTTATGCATGTTTAATACCTTACCCCACTCCCCCAAAAGAATCAAAAGGCTTGAAAAAGTCTAGCACTGTTTTTCTTTCTCCTTCTAACATCATTTATCACCTCACTCGCTAAAAGATCAGCTATTTTTTGGCAGCAAAAGCACTTTTGTTGTTAGAGCAAGTCCCTTTTCAACTATCCTGGTGCTTATTGGATGACAGGATCTGAAAAACAGATAGCTTGAGGGTTACTGCCCAAAGTGGGAACCTCCTATGATCTTGTCATCCAAAAGCACTTCAATGTGAAGTTATTAGCATCTTGCTCCCTATTATTGATTGGACTTTTATGTCAAATGGCTTGGACCACCATGTTTCATAGTTTTCCTTAGGTGCTTGACTATTTCAATTAAGTTTATTACTTATTATAGTGGGTATCTCACTTGGCTGATTGAACTTTTGCAGCTGATTTGGCATCTGACGATGATACTCGGGTAAATTAACTTTTTTCCCGACTTATCGTATTAAATATGAAGTTATAGAGCTTAGGAAACTCTCTGGTGCCTAATCTTGTCCATTACATTTTGTTCTTGTGCAGTTTGTTGGCCAAGACGATGAAAGCAGTGACGATGAAGGAATGTTGTGTGAGTGATCCCTCATATCTCTACTTCCATATTAATAATGCTCTTAATTGCTTATTGAAATGATATTAGGTCGTAAAGTTGATGTGATCGTGTCTTATATACGAAAAAATTGAGGCCTTTCGCATGCACTTGACATTTTCTTTTATCATGTATTGTTGCCTGAAAGTGAGTCTTACCGTTGACGGTAAGGTTGTTGTTACTGTGTGACATGGAGGTCACAAGTTCAAATTATGGAAATAGCCTCTCGTGCATTGGGTCGCCGTTTTATTAATGTTATAGGAAATGATTTTATGATCAAACAAACAACTGTTTGAGCTAGTAACTTAGGCATCATGATGTTTTTTCTTTGTCATGCTATTTATTCCTAATTTTTACAACTGACATAAATGATGAATTATTGTTTTGCAGATCTTCCTGACTTGGAAAAGGCTAGGGGGTAGCAACTCTCACTGTTGTGACAAAAGTTTTGAGGAAGCATCTTGGAGATGGAGATGCAATCTAGTTAATTAGATAGATAGGTCAAAATGGGGAGAGGCAATGTTATATGGTTGTGATTTGTGACTTTCCCTGTACATAGAAATCTAAGTAATGCTATGGAAACTTAAACAGCTTTTGATCTCATGTATGTGTGACTTTTTGGCACCATTTCTGGTGTCTAACTAGGCTTCTTTGAACCTTGAACCAAATATGGGAATAATCACTTCCCATGCTCATATTCTCGAAAATATCAAAAGATTTCGCAAAACAATAGTCATATTTTATATTCTTGAAAAAGTTGTTCTCGGGAATAATTTTTCTAGAAATGCTATTCTCCGAAGTAAAATCTCATTCTGTAAACCTAAACCTTCTTAAGGGGAAAAGAAAGTGTGAATCATATCAACATCATATAAATGACATTAGTACTTATAAATTGTAGTTCTGATTGAATTCTAAAAAAGTTGTAGTATTTACTCACCTAAACATATACCTCACTTTAATATTGATCTTAGGATAATAAGTTGGGTCCAATTTTGTCATTTGACCATCTTTGTCTTCTACTTTAACTTGTTAACCCTTTGATTGGAAGATGATTTTACACACATAAACACAAAGAAATTGAATTTGGCTACTGCCATTCTTTTTCATAATCCATGTTTTTTTCAACCGTAATTTTAAAATTTGGCACATCATTTCCTTTATTAAGACAACATTTGGATGTTGTTCGTTGCGACAGGAAGATAGAGATAAATATAAAAAGATGATTGTCTTCGTATCATGTGGACAGAGAAAAATAAAAATAAAAGAAAAAAAGACACTTCACTGATAAGTTATATAAAGTCTGTAATTTTTTGTCTTCAAAACGTATAAATTTCAGTTTTTCAAACTGTGATGCTAAGCTAATTGATGTATTTATGAGTTAGGATAATTGGTAGAGAATAGAGTATGAGCTTGAACTATCGATGTCTTGATTAAGAGAGATTGAAATTAAGTTTCATTGAGAAAGATAAAAGAGAACACTTGAAAAATCTTTAAATGACAATTTTACAAAATGACTTATCATTACAATTTTTCTTTCCCCTATTTATGTTGGGAAATTCACCTCCCCTTGAAAAATAACCTTAAAACAGATAAAATAAAAACACAAGCACAACACAAATAATTACGTGGAAACTCCAAAATCGGAGAAAAAATCACGGTCGTTGCCTAATGACAACCAGAAAATAACACTATGTGAAAATTGTTACAACATATAGAATATTCTCTCAACCATACCACACCCCAGTACACCTACATTCTCCAACTTAATATTTGAACTACCCTTCTCAAACTCTAACACAAAAATAGAAAGAAAAATAAAAATCAAATATTATATTGAGTATTTTTGACTTGGTGAATTTAGAAATTAAATCTTAGGTTCCTATATATAACCACAACACACTCCACCCTTTTGTGTTTTGCCCAATGTGAAACTTTTAAGCAAACCTAACAATTTATACTAATTCTATGGCATAATAATACCTTTCCTTTTAAAACCAACCTTGTCCTCAAGGTTGCTAATAGATAAAATACATCCTTAATCCTAATTACAATTAAAACTAATAAACCTCCGTTTATTTCTATTGTACTGCACTTCATCAAAATAATACCACGTGGGTCCCATCGTTTAAAACTTAAATCTAATTATTAAACGGTGCATTTAACTTATCATCTAAGCCCAACCAGATGATTGATGCCCAATTCTCCATTCTTCCATCAATTATGTTGGCTGTCTCCAACCATAAGGAACCAATAAATCCATTCTTACATTGGGCTTGAATAATTGGAGAAGAGAGGAGGAAGAATATTGAGGCAACAAGGACGATTTAGATACCAACAAGAATTGACACAAGTAGTAAACGATTTGTCCCTTAAGCAAGGTCTCGAATTCGAGAACCTCACCTATCATTTCTATGCATGCAACTCGGGACAACCGATTAATCGGGAACGAAGCTCCGAACACAGTGAGACTATATGCTCCCTTGCTTGCGACTCCCATCAACAAAGGTAGAAAAAAAAAACAAGTGTTGCATGCTCGCATTGCATGACATAATGACGTGGCAAGCAGTGAGTGTGCCACGTATCAACCTCTTCCAAAATTTGGATTTTGAGTGCGTGGCTCCTCCATATATATATATAGAAGAAGATAGAGAGGAATAGAGAAGGAACCGCATTGGATGAAACGGTGACGTATCATCGGTTATGGCAACAAAGCTCAAGTATCTGTCTTCCATTGCCGAGGACGTTGTTAAGAGATGCGCTCAGTAATCTCTCTTCACTCTCCTACCTTTTATTATTTCCTACCACAATGCAACTCAAAAACCATGAAAATTGTTACGTTAAAAAAAACGATGAAAAAGTTGCATAGTAAGGGCGCGTTTGGCTTACTTTTCATTCTTTATTTATCTTCGGTCTTTTTAGAATTTTGTGAAGATCCTGAATTTTGTGGTTTTCGTAATTTTCACTGTTATATTGATTCATTGCTCATAACAGATGATATCATTATTACTGAGCGACTGTAGTTTCTAGTTGTCATTAATTAATCAAGGTGATTTCTTCTTCATTATTGACTCGTGATATACACTTTAGTATAGATTAGGAAAATTAGATCACTTTATTTTCTATATTGCTATTTCTCTTCCATATATTAAAAACAAGGTTGGGTTTATAAATAGTTTATGCTCCCTTAATCAAGTGGAGCTTGATTCTCGCTCGGGCATGAAAAAACTTTAAACTTTCGAGCAAGCTATAGCTGTCTTACTCTTCAAGGTGCCTACAAATCAACAGTTGTAACTTTCTCATCTTTCAAGGTGCCTACATAGCTGTCCCACCCTTCAAAGTGCCTACAAACTAACGAGAGATTAATCAATGTGATGGACGGTGGACCGAACAGAAAAAAAAAAAAACTACTTAGTATTTCTATAATGATGAGCTTATAGGTTGCCAGAATCATGACAACAAACAAAAATGGCTTTTCATATTCTCTGTTATGGTTTAACCAAATTCTATTTCTGTAGCAAAATTGCTATCTTATATTTTCTATAATTGTAGTAGTAACAAACTTCTATACATTATGTGTAGAATAAACTATAATTCGGTTAATGAATCTAATAACTACTTGTTTTACTTAGGAAACTGGAAATTCCGGTAGAGGAATTGGTGGAGGAGTTTGAAGCATGGTGGAACCCTGATATGGGAAATTACTGCAAAAACATAGTGGAATTTAGCAGTTGTAAGGCTCTGAGTGAAATGTGCAAGCTGAACAACATAGAGGAAAAGATCAATGATGGCTCATTCAGCAGGTTGACCTATGATATGATGATTGCTTGGGAGAGACCTAGCTACTATGATGAAGAAGACCGACCGGTGTGCATATTCTTCTCTCTAAGTACTGTCATATTATCTGTTAATTGGTAAATCATTTAACAATGTGTGGTATTTTGGCATAAGTTTCTTTGAAAATTGGAAATGTTTAAGATATTTGATCAAATAATGCTCATGGTACATAAGTCAATCTGATTATCTAGTGATGATTGCTTGGAGATTAGCTTGCTTCTTGAAGATTTTCGAGTAGTGATGGTGATATAATTTAGAAGATTGACCTTAGTTAGTCCTCCCATGATTAGAGAGTGAGTCTTAGCACAACGGTAGACGGGGAAGTTACAGGTTTGGGTTCGAATCTTGGAAATAGTCTCTCTCCAAAGTGGAGTAATGGAGTAAGACTGCGAACATTTACTCTTCCCAGACCCTCGTGCATTGGCTCGCCCCTTTTACATACTATGTTCTGTCATGATTGTTGGGGAGCTTATGTATCTCTAGTTCAATGCCAAATTAGCAGTTGCAAAACCATCTTGGTATTGATCTAGCTCAGTACATTCATGAACAAGACACGAAAAACATATTCTATTAGTGTTTTAGCACTTTATATTGAGTGAATCAAATGATTAGTTCCTTTCCTAATTTGTCTTGTCCCCTTCTAAAATTGTGGTGGCAAGGCAACACTGATAAAATTGGATGCTGCTTTGTGATGATAAATCAATCAGAGGTTCATTTTGAATCTTTCTCAACAATGCAAAGATTATAAAGTATATGAGCCTTTCGCTTTAACTATATATGGTCTTATTCAACAGTATTTCAATTGGTTATCTCATGAAGCATCTGTTGGTACCTATATATCAGACAAATTATGTTACCCCAAGATAAATAAAATTGCACCTAGGAACTGAAATATGATTCTCTGGTAAACTGGATAGTCTGAAATCGAGTCACATTAGCCTCTGATTTGGTGATAAAAATGTGGCATGATCGCCTACCATATATACAAGAGTTGAACAAGAGTTTTTGCTTGTGTCTTTCCCTGTAATTAATCAGATTTAGATTAGATGATAGTGTTTGGCTTTTGAGCTTTTCAGGAGCATATAGCAAAGGAGCAAGAAGAAAGGAAGATAGCTGTGAAAGCCACTGAAGAACAAGAAGATATCCCTCTTTTTTATTCAGATATTATGCCCCTACTTGTAAGATTGTTTTTTCACTCTCATTATCATGTTATGCCTATTTTTAATTTGAGAGATTCCTAGGTGCATCGAGAGCTCCGAGAGCTAGAAATTTATTTGCTCTACACCACTTAGATTTTGACACATGAACGCTCTCTCTTCCCTCTATAGTTGACCTTTTCGATTATGTGTCACATAATGAATAATGCACATCAAATGAATTTTTTTTCTCTCAATGCACCTAAGAATTTTCTTTTAATGTTTTCTTTGTTGTTTCCTGCAAAAGTTTGAAGTCAAGCCATGAGAAGTGTGTCCTCTTTTATGTGATTAGTTGTTGAATATTCTCTACAGAAAGGAACCTTGATGCTTTTAATCTCCTTCAAACCAAACCAGTTTAATTAAAATACACAGGACATTTATGATTTTAGGCCTAGATATTTTTAACTGTCACTGATTAGTTGTTACTAATCCTTTGTACAATCTGATTTCTGGTCATATTTCATGCACTGTCTTTGCCAGGTTACTAATGAGGCCAGCATTGGAGAAGACGCATTTGTTTGGCTGGGATCATTAGTACCATTAGTTGCAGATGTAGCAAATGGAAGGTTTACTTTTGAAACTCTGACAGCGCCGACCGGCCTCCGGCTACATTTTCCAGCATACGACATGTTCTTAAAAGAAATGGACAAGTAATACATTGGTCTTATGAAAAAGTATTCTTTCTGCTACATTTGCATGTATCTAAACTAGAGTTCATAAACCATCCCATCTTTTTAGGCTTCATTTTCAAAGCTTATGCCAATATGCATGAAAATGTAGTACATGATCGATCACATTAAGATATTATGGGATCTTCATGCTGAAAATTACCCTGCTATAATGCATTCACTTCATGGCACATCCTCTCTACAATGATTATGATAATGTTTGATTGTTGATGAAAATATATTGGCATTCATGAAATTCTGAAATATTGCAGCATCATCATTCTTTGCAACATGTGATATATGTTGTGCACATCATGTGATATATGGCATGCATAACATGTAATATTCGTCATGCAATTTATATTCTGTTAGCTGTTTTGACTGGATCTTTGTTGTACTTATAGGAATGCTCGTAAACAAAATTTGATGTGCAGTATAACATGTCCATATGCTTATCATCCTTTATTGTTCATTTCATTGTTCAATAGGTGCATAAAACATTTGCAGAAACAGACAACTCCAAACGGTGCGGAGTTGGCCGATGACGAATATATAATACATGTCGATGGAACAGCCACCACTCAGCGAGTAATTCGCCACATCGGCACAAGCAGTTTGCCTGGTCTGCAATTCGGCCTATCTTTACTGGGAATCTAATCAAATTAATAACTGTCATTCAAAAAATGTTAATGCTTCTTTGATCTCAATTGGCAGGTAGGCTTACACTGACCAACTATGCTCTTTACTTTGAGGCCTCTGGAGTAATAAATTATGAAGATGCTCTCAAAATGGACCTGTCGAGGGACGTCGAGCAGAGTGTTAAACCAGTTGCCACAGGTCCCTGGGGAGCTCAACTTTTTGACAAGGCCATAATCTACGAATCAACCGATTTGTAAGGATATTAGATTAGTATTTTTTTATCAACACCATAGCTATTTTGAAGCTATAATGTTAACATTGCACATTAAAATATCAGTTCCTGGTATAAAAGATGCTACAAAAATAATGTGCATGCTTATATAGTTTTTTACAGAAAACACTTGACTTTTCATAATTTAGCAAGCTACTCGTTAGGTAGCATTTGTTTTCAGTGATTCTGCGATTCTAGAGTAGAGTTAAGGGAGTCATTGAGTCAGTGTCACAGTGATTGCAAAATTAGCTTCGAACACACTCTCACATATTTGTGCCTCCCTTCCAGCACACAGTGACTCCCTTCAAGTAAAAAATTTACAATTTTGTTCACTGAGTCACTGTAATCCTCGCACCAAACACTTAATAGAGTCAATTTTTCACTCTGGATCTAGAGTCAGAAATCTTTTAAATGATTCAGTTTTTCTATATCATGTGTATCATAATGGTCTGAAATATCCTCATACCCTGAAGATTCAGATTTCAGACCTCCCAAATGTTATTTGTTATTTATTATGACATGACAAACTCATGTTTCAACTTTGATTTCATACCACCTTAATGGTACGTGAAATACTTCATGTACACTAAATTTGACATTAAATTAGTCACTCAATCCAACTATCATACAATCCAACATTTACAGTTATTCAATCTAACTTATCTTTTAACTCAATCAAACATTATATTCAAACTTTTATATTGAGACAATGACAATTTTTACATTGACACACTCCAACATTTATACTTAATTGAACTTTTTGTAATGGTGGCTAATTTAGTGTCACTTTTAGTGTATCCGTAGCATTACTCTAATGTTATAGCTAATAAGTATGACAAATCTTGACTTTTATCACTGATGTGAGTAAAATTTTCTTCTGAATTTTCTAGATCAGAGGGAATTGTGCTGGAGTTTCCAGAACTCACAAGTTCCACCAGACGTGACCATTGGCTAGCACTAGTAAGGGAAATAATGTTTCTCCACCAGTTTTTATCTAAGCACAAGATAAAATGCCCTATACAATCATGGGAGATGCATGCAAGGACAATATTGGGAATCATAAGGCTACATGCAGCTAGAGAAATGCTTCGAATATCGCCTCCGGTCCCAACAAAGTTCTTGATATTTTCCCTATATAATGAGATACCAAAGGGAGATTTTGTGCTAGAAGAGCTTGCTGATAGCCTCAAGACTGTGAATAGTGGACACTCATGTAGTGCAAGTTCAATTCTCAGAAGTATGAACATTTCTAGGTCCTTAGCTTCAGATGTAATAGTTGAAGAGCCAAGTGAAGCAGTTAAAAGTTCTAGTGCTTTAGATGATAGTCCTTCCTTGGAGACTGCTATCAAACAATCTAGGGAGGAAGAAAAGGAAGTTCTCATAGCTAAAGCTACCACTGAAGAATTAAAGGATGAAGGAGTTACAGACAGTGTTCTGGTTCTAACAGTAAGGATTTTACTTATATGAAGCTCATAAGTATCCTGAATTTCTGATTTCTTGTTACAAGTGTTGCATAGCACATGATTGAAGGAAACAGAAAGTATAATTTTGTACAATTCTATGTCAATATTTAAATGATGGAACAATGAATGTTACAAGATCATGGTTTTCCTGAAAAGTGTCTTAAGATGCTTTTAGTTTGTTCTGCTTTTGATAATCAAATTACAGGAATTTATAAAGTTGAAGAAACCATGGCATGTTTTGGAATTGAGACTTAAATCATTGTTTGCTCTGATTTTAATTTATTGTGTAGGGACTTCTGAAGCCACTTAAACATGTCGTCCCTTGGCTCCAAAGAATCTTCTCATGGGAAAGGCCAATAAACACACTAGCTGTTCTTGTTGCATCTCTAGTAATCACCTATATGTAAGTTCTTTTTTCCTTTTCTCTGCACTTATTTTGATTATATACTTGTGTTGGGTGCTTAGAGGTTGAACCTTGGTGCAACGGTAAAGTTGCTCAGGTTCAAAATATTAGATACCGTCTCTCCGCAAAGTGAGGGTAAGACCGCGTACCCCTCCCCAAACCCTATCTAGCATTGTCTCTCCTCAAAATGAGGGTAAGACTGCGTATATCTACCCTCTCCAAACCCTGTCTAGCCTTGGGCGGGCCGGGATGCCCTTTTATACTTGTGTTAGGTGCTTTAATGGTGTCCATGATTATGTGTGAGTTCTTATGTACATGAAAGTATATATAACACTACCCAAGACTATGCAGGGAATGGATTGGAAAGGTAATTGCAGTATTCTTCATTTGGGTAATAGTGAAGATGCTTGAGGCAAGAAGAAAGAGGAGGAATGAGGAATGCAATGAGATAGTAATAAGTAGATCGAGTGTGGCTTCAGATCAGTCCATAATGGAGAGCATTGTTTCAGCACAGAATGGATTGTACACTGTTCATGAGATGACACAGATAGCTAACATAGTAATGCTAAAGATATGGTCAATATTCATTTCCAAGGCTGAGAAGGTACTATAATTTCTTGTTGTAATATCTTGTTTTTTCTTTCCAAGTTATCATGTTCTTGGTTTAAATTTGATTTTAGCATAAACAGAAAAGGCTTTCTCTTCAACGATGTTTCATGCTGAACTCATAATTCATTGATTCCTTGCCCATAACTTTGATATATATATTACACAAAAAGATATCGACTCCCTTATCGATGATTTTGTATTTACCAATGATTTTGTATTTATCATTGAATGAAGTGTGAGACGCTCCTTTTACACGCTCCATTTAATGTTAGATACAAAATCATCAGGAGGTCGAGATTATTTTCGTGGTATATATATACACACACTGAATCATGAAGAGATGAAGCCCAATTTTAATTTGCTAGACCCACATGTCTAGGTCTTATTGGAGAAAGACAAAATCTATATACTGGAGTGTTAAGAAATTACCAAAAATTATATTTGGACATCATCTTTCCTATATTCTATAGTAGTAATGTAAGAACTAATATCAGCACTATTATCTTTATCATCTTTAAATTTCAAGTTTGATATGGTTCACACCAGGTCATGTAGGATAATTCCCTTACTCTGATACAACTCAATGGTGATACTATTATGTCTCAAAACATTTATTTTTTGTTAATAAAATCAATTTGCTCTAGTTTTATCCTACAAAAGTAATTGTCAATGTCTAAATATTTGGCTAATTAATAAACATAATTAAGTCTTTGTTTGTTGCTCCTATATATGGCAGCATGCAAATGCAGTGATGGTGGCATTATTTGGTGTGGCATTCTTATTGGCAGTGATACCATTCAAGTTCTTCCTAATGGGTGCAATCATCCAAAGCTTTGTAATGACATCAAAGATAGGCCAAAATAAAAATAATACTAATAATAAGTCTTCTTCTGGTGGAAAAGGGAACAGAAGGTTGAGGGAATGGTGGGATTCAATCCCAATTGTTCCTGTTCGTATTGTAGACAAGTTTCCTGACAATAATAATAATAATAATCCAAGTCCTCAATAGTTTTTTTTTTCTTCTTCTTCTTCTTTTTCTTTGCCACTATTTTGCTTACGAGAAGATTGTGTAGTATATAATTTTGTAATACATGTGACATTTTAGTTTGCAATACAATAAGACCTGATTTTGATTGGGTGTAATATAGAAAAGGGAAAATTCAGTATAAATGGGTACAAATTGCATTTCTTGCTTATATTATTTCAATAAAATATAATAATTGTAGCATATTTCGTGCCTTACAAAATATTTACACTCGGAGAATGAAAATAGTGTGTAGAAGTATGAATCGATTTCCTTACTGAATACATTTTTTTATCTCATGTAAACCATAAACACAATTTCAATGGTAAATGAAGTTGATAATGACATATTCTTTAGAGAAGAAGAGGTAAAAGCAAAAACGCCGTCTGTGGGGATCGAACCCACGACCACGTGGTTAAAAGCCACGCGCTCTACCGCTGAGCTAAGACGGCTGTTGATATCAAGCTACTATTTTATAGAATTTAAATAGTGAAATCAAGATAGTGAATGTATCAATCCAATATTTATATACTGAAATAATGAAAAATTTTATACTAAATATTCAATTTAACTTTAATGATTTATTTAATATATTTTTTGTGTACATATAATATTGTTTATTTAGATGATACATTTTTTTTCTAATGTGGTGCTCTTTTTCCTCGTTAAGTTTAGGAAGTTTTTTTAATGAGATCGCATTAGTCAGAATTAGTAGGTGTTTCCTACTTATGAGTAACTTTTTATATTTTGGATTCTCATGTTTATCTATAAAAGAAAAATGATACATTGTTTTTTCAGTTTCATCTTTAAATTCGTCATACAATTACTTTTGTTTTCTTTATTTTCAAATTTTCTTTTCATTTTCATATCTTTGATGATGACTACCTCTTGTCTACATCACTTACCTTCTTCCTTTTTTTTTTCTTAATCTTTATCACGATCATTAGAAGCTGCTAGCTAGGTACACTTCCAAATCCCTATCTTCCCTTCAATACTAACCATTCTCCAAAGAGAAATGATCGAAGTATATACATATTAAGAGATAAAAGATGATGAATAAAAAGAAAAGAATAAATAATAATAATAAATAGAGTGTCCTATTTATTTTTGTAAGTGAGTATATAGATGTATGAATTGTTAGCATGTACAAATAGCATTCTTGTTTTCCAAACATGTTTGGGTTTGATTCTTTGGCTAATTAACTTGCGGTGTTGTGTCTAGAATTTTAGAAAGATAATCAAATTAAATTACTCAAATTACTGCCAATGAATAATTATAGAATTTCATAATAATGCAAGAATAATAATTGCAATTAATTGATTAAGAGGACATCCAAAATTCCTAAAGTTTGGTGCATATGAGTCATCACTACCCCATTTTCCTTCCCATAATAGGTTGGCTTCGCCTATGACCTTTTTATTGAGAAATTCTTAGTTGTTGAAACAAAAATTCCCCAATAAACTAAACAATAATATTTATCGTACAATATAAATACGTCCAACTAGTGTTATATATAATACGTAATGTGTGTTATATATATATAGTACATATACGTATAGCACACATTTCATATTATGTATAGCATACGTTGAATATTAGTTGAACGTATTTATGTTGTACGATAAATATTATTGATAAACTAAATGCATGCAAAATAATTAACAATTCTCATCAAAGAGTAGTAGTTCTCTCGATCTCTCTCACTTTTTTGTGTAAATAAAGAGTTGCACTCTTTGAAATGTTACTAGTCAATTTGCCAATAAAATAAATTGTGTAATCTTAATAATGCTTATTTAATTATTGATGATATATGTAGAATAATTCATGTAAATATCTAATTATGTATTTGTATAGTAATATAATATAATATAATATTTTTATATTTATTATCTAAAAAATCTCCCATTTATAACAACTAGTTCGGACCTACATTCAATAATTTAGATGATGTCTTTGATCCTCTATTTATAGTTTTTGCTACACTACTCATACGGTCCATTTTGTTTAAAACTTTTTCTTTTCCTCTGTGGTGAAAAAAAATGAGGTCGAAATTCATTCTACAAAAAAATATATCACTTTAAAATAATTAATTCTATAATAAAAGTTAATTAAAGATATTATTTTTTATTTTTATTTTTAATATTTCATAACATTCTTCTTAAATTTATTTTTTTAATATTTTTTAAATACAAATCAATTTTTTTATATTAATTATATTAAAAATATTTTTTTATATTAATTATTTTAAAAGTAATTCTATTAAAATTTAAATCAAACGAATTGGTGGAATCACATGAGTTACCACCACTTTCTCTATTTTTTTCTTATAATCGCTTCCATTTGACATACCTATAATATAAGGCCTTTTAGAGGGTTATATAATTCCTGTTTGATTAAATAATTTATTTAAATTTTTTTTTTACTTTTTTCAGAAAAAGAAAAACATAAATATTGTTATCCAAACAGATCAAATATAAATATATATATACTCTTTAGTTGAGCTTTTAAAGCTCTTTGAGGTGACCAGACCTGTACTTCTTTAGATTAAGCTACATGCAGCCTGTTTGTTTGATGCTCAAAATGGCCTTTATAGTTAGAATAAATTGAGTTTGAGAAAAAAAAGTAACTGTGTTTGTTTTGGTGTTTTGGATTTAGAAAAATTGCATTATTTTGAAAATAATTAATTCTAATGAAAATTAAAACTATTAGCTTTTATTATTTCACAACAATTCTCTTAAATTCACCTTTTAGCATCCTTTTCAAACACAAATTAATTTTTTCTACATCAATTATTTTTAACACAATTCTTTTAACATTAATTATTTTCAAAATAATTATATCAAAATCAAAACCAAACCAACTCATGTACATTAAAGTGAGCTCTAAGACTAAAAAGTTAGCTCAACGTAGGACAACTATATGTGATTAAATAAAAAATTATATATTATTTTTAATGTAATAAATATTACAACTCATAACCAATGGGGATTAACACGAGTTATAAATAACTTGTAATTTCTCAAATAAACTCATATGTTCGAGTGTTATGATAAAAATATTTTTTGCTATGGAGCCTTCATTTTTAGATATACAATACGGAATGATAATAAATTAATTTGGACCAAAAATACAGTAAAGATAAAAGAATAAATAGTAAAACTCGCATGCTTGGGAATCTTGTCTTATAAGAGATTTCAATCTAGTTTAGCTTATTAACAGGAATCCAATGCAAAGCAAAAGAAAAAGAATACAGTACCGCATTAGTCGCTGAGATTAATTTGTGTTGTCAATTCACAATGAAGGATATGTGAATGAAGAGTAATACTATATAAGTATATTATAAAATTAGTTATTATATGTAATAATTTAATTTTATAAAATTATTAATTTAATTTTTTATAATATTATATTAAAATATGTATATTATAAAATTAGTTATCAAATTAATTTAATATTTAAAATTATTAATTCAGTAGATGAATATATAATATTAATAGTTTTAAAAAATTAAATTATTATATATAATTATTAATAGTGATTGATTTTTAATATACTAATATTACGTGTATAATGAAAATTATATAATATTTGTAAAGTAATCATATTTATTATTGGATTGTAATATGAATTTATAAATTAATACAATCCAACAATGAATATGATTGTTGTACAAATATTCTATAATTTTCATTGAACACATAACATTATTTCTTTAATATACATATTCACTTGGCGGTAACTAACTTGGATTGGTCAAGTGGTTAGCTCACTTGTCCGTTTAAGCAAGGGTCTGGGGTTCGATTTTCACCTTGTGTATGCAGCAATCTGTTTACCAGTAGTTAAATCTTTAAATGAAGCCCCATACTACGACAGATTAGTCCTTAACCATGATATCGTTGGTCCAAATAAAAAAATTATTGGCTTGGCAGTGAATGCTGTTTTCTACTTTACCACAGTAGTAGTTGTCGGTCACAGTGTCGGCAAGTTTATATCCGTCCACGTGTCATTGATTCATAAAAGAAAAGATTGAACAGAAAAATATCTTCATAAAGAAGCTTCCTTTTCCTGGTTCCGATTTCTTTTCATATACTCCCTTTCTATTTTTTTTAAATTGTTTAATTTAGAGATGCATGTTTTTTTTTAATTGTCCATTCCAGATTTTAACACAATATTTATTATTTTTTTCACTTTTATTCTTATTTAATAGTCACTATCTTTATTAATTGAGGAGAGATAATAACAAAAAGTAAAAGATAATTTAATAAAATATATATATATATATTTTATTAATTTTAATATTATATCATTACCTAAATTCTCACGTGCATTTAAAACTAGAAAATATAAAAAAAGAACGAGGGACTTGAGAGCCTTTGATGGGTCCTACTTATCCTCTCCAAGATTTTATCATCGGTCATAATAATAATGGTCGGTGGACAACTAACCCTCATTTCACGCCACGATCTTTGCTTCGTCCTCCCTCTTAAAACTTTTTTACAAAAGAATAATATAATAGGGATTAATTTCTAGTTTTCAAGATAATTTATTACTTTATAATTTATGACAAAGTAATAATTTTTATAATTTAATTTTATATACTAACATAAAAATGTATTTTACACTGCTATTTAATCAAAACATTTTATTTATATAAAAATTTAGATAATAAAAAATAATAATCATAATTAACGTGACAGTATATAATTAAATTACTGTATAAAAAAATCATATTCAGTAAATAAAAATTAAATCTTAATTCTTAATATTATTAAAGTACGTAACATAATTGAATCATAAAAATCATCATAATAACTCCTTTTAATTTCTTTCTATATGGATTTAATTTCAAAATAGTGTAAAACGCTTACACAATCATTTCATCATTTTAATTCTCTTTTCCGTCTTGCTTAAAGAATAAGTTATTATTCACCCGAAAAATATAACTTAACTATTATATATAGAAGAATTTTCAAAACAATCACTTTTAAATGTTTATATTCAATAAAGTAATAATATTTTTAAAAGAAAAATACTTTTCTATACCATAAACTAAAATCAGTCATCACGTAATAATTTTAATTTAACTTTTTAAAATTATTAATCCAACTTCTAATAATATATTAATTTAATATTTTAAAAATTGAATTAATAAATTTACAAAATTAAATTATTACAAATGATGACTAATTTTATTATATAGATATTTTATTCTTTCTAAAATCAAGTATAATAAATTGAAATAATAAAATAAATAATAACTATTTTTCTAGTATCTAAATCCCACCTTACAAGCCACTAGTAAAAATAAGGGAATTGCTAGTTGGCATGAAAATAATAATAATAATAATAATAATAATAATTTAACTTTTTTAACCGATATATCTTTTGAAATTTTTTACGTGTTTTATTTTTGTGTCATCAACGTAACTATTAAAAAAGCATGAAATAAAAATGGAACTGGATTCCAAATAAAGTAGAATCTAGAACTTATTATAATAGGAGATATGGAAGGTTATTAAGAAGACAGAAGATGCCTTATCCGATAAATAATTAAATTGATCTAACAAACATTTTGGACAGATATTGTCACTGTTTGCATAATACATGGCCAAATCTCATATTACAGATTCTCTTTTGGCCTTTGCACAAAGCGTCATATTCATGATCAGTAATATTTCACGTACAATATAAATACATCTAACGTGTACTATTTATATTACAGAATGTATGTTATATATATATATATATATGATATACGTATAGCACACATCTTGTAACATGGATAACACATATTAGATACAAGTTAGACATATTTCTATTGCACGTGAAGCATTATTGTATTCATAATCATACTTATCACCTAATACACACATGCCGTACTACTCCAAAATACTTACTTCTCCAATTTAGGTTCCAAATCTCTCAGCTTCTCACATCTCAACGGTTAGAAATGTTATTCTTATTCACTTGACACTTGTTATTTGCTTTAAGTCCCCACATAAACTCTCACTATCAAATTAACTGTTCAAAATTTGGAATCCATTAGCTTTCTTCCATTTGTATATAAAACAAAAAAGGATATATTCTCAAAAACTACAAACGACAATGGAAATTGTTGTGTTGTAACGTGCGTAGTTATCAATTTTATCAAGATATTAAGTAAATAATAGTACTTTTTATTTTAATTATAAGTATCCATTTCCCTTTTCATTTTTATCAAATCCAAGTACTCTAATTGATAATCATACATGAAGTACAGACCTATCAGTTTTATGAAATGAAATAATATGAATTACCATTTGATCTAACTAAATGTTAGTGTCGCCAATATAAAATTTACATATAAATTCTAAATTAAAGCAAAAGTGAGTATGCAATATAATATACACGGCTAATACCAAAAAGAACTGTGCATAATTTTTTAATTATACACAATTGTCTCCGTATTTTTATTAATAATTATAAATTTTGAATGTTTTTTTAAATATATAATTTAACGATGGAATGTTTTTCATAAATTAAAAACAATTTCATATATCAATATAAAGTAATATAAAAATATAAAAATTAATGAGTAAAATATGGATTGCACGTAGAGTAGACTTTGGCGAAGTTTCCTCCTATAATAATAACAATAATGCATAGTGGCCCCACATTTATTTTCTTGATAAATAAAATACAATAATAATACTTCACGTACAACAGAAATACGTCCAACTTGTATACAATTTGGATACAAGTTGTACGTATTTCTTGTACGTCAAAAATTATTGAATAAAATATAATTCCCACCTTACCCCTTCATTCATTCATTCATTCCTCTGCCTATAAATACCACTCAACCCCCTTCACTCCATTCTCGTGCCAAAGATCAGATTCATAAAACAGAGAAAAGATCTTACAAAACTCAGTCAAAGAAGAAAAACACAAAACAGAGAGAGAAACGAAAATGTCAGGAATCATGCACAAGATAGAGGAGACCCTCCACATGGGAGGGAACAAGAAAGACCAAGAACACAAAGGAGAGAGCCATGGATCATCAGAGTACAAAGGAGAAGAGCACCATCAACAGAAGCAGCAATATGGTGGTCATGGTCAAACAGGGCATGGTGAGGAGCACAAGAAGGAGGGACTTGTGGATAAGATCAAGGACAAGATCCATGGTGGAAGTGCTGAGGATGGGGACAAGAAGAAGAAGAAGAAGGAGAAGAAGAAGGGTGAACATGGACATGAGCATGGCCATGACAGCAGCAGCAGCAGTGATAGTGATTAGATCAACCAACTACTTCCACTGCTCAAGGTAGTCTCTTTTCTTCTGTTCTGTTTTCTGATCTCATGTAAAAATTTAAGAGTTAACTTGATAGATTTAGGTTAAGATTTATTAATAATTTTATATCGAGGGATGTTAGCTAGGTGCGCACTGAGCAATTTCTAATCATAATCATTCAACTCATTAGAAATTAACTACTTAAAATAGTTTTTTTTTTCGTCAAAAATATTGTCAAATAGACTGGTTTGATTGTTTTATGTCATGCACTCGTACAAATGTTTCTCTAGAGGTTGAAGCTTAAATAATAAGCTTGCTTAATTTTTATGGACTTGAACTCCAGACCATTTGATAAGAAGATTTTCCAGAATGTTATGGAACAATTTGACCTGAAAATTGAAACATTACTTTTAATTATTTTTTTTTATCAGGAACTCTTGATCACTTAGTTAGAAAATTCTAATATATTATGTTAAGAAATCATCTCATCTAAAATTGAAGTTATTAAATTAAAATTTATTAATAATTTTATATTTTATTAAATATTATTCAAATATAAAAAATTAGAACTTCAAATAAGATATTCATTTTATTGGAGGTGATAATGATATTGATAGTGATCGTAGTATTTCCTTCATTATTCATATCTAATGGATTGATCCTTAAGTGTTAAAATAATAAAAAAAAAACTCTATGCATCTGAAGACATAGATATATGTGTAACATTTGCTTACATATTTCTTTCTTTCTCTGGTGTATTGCAGGTGTATGACCGGACCATAGTTGTGAGGTCTATATTTTAGCTTATTTTCTTCTTCTTGCAATGATCTCTATCTATGAGTGGATTAAAAAAGGACAGATTCTGTGTGTGTTTCAGTTTCTTTGTTGCTAATGTGTGTGTTAGGGATTGTAAGAAGCCCCACTGCTGTGGCTGTGTTGGTTTGTATATCATATATACAATTAAATAAAGATTTCTATTATTATCTTTATAGTGTGTTTTTGTGAACCTGTTATTATTATTGTTTATTTCAAGCTTCAACATCGAACCAGGGCTTGACCAACAAGTTTTTATCTTTTACGTTGACTTTTCTGTACGTGGATCTCATTAATATAATATAATATAATATATATATATATATATAAATTATTATATTTACTTCATAAAATTAATTATTATTAGTTATTATATATAATAATTTAATTTCTTAAAACTTTTAATCTAGTTTTTTAATTTTTTGAATGTTAGATTAATATATAATATTAAAAGTTAGATGAATAATTTAAATAATGATTATTTACCAAAAAAAATAGTGATTGATAGTAATTAATTTTATGATATTAAAAAAGTATATTTTTTAATTATTGAATAAAAATGGATGAGAAAGAAATAACAGAGGAAGATATAATGAAGATTATAATAAGTAAATTTTAGTGATAATTTATCACTGAATATATTCATAATAGTTGTATAATCTTTTATTTTTATTATCAAATTTTAAATGAATTTCCTCTTTATAATTTTATACTAAAAAAAATTTAAAAATAACAAGAGAGATATTATATAATATTACAAATATATTAAACATTTCTTTTGTCTTTTTTTTTTAGCTTTTATTGATTGAAAATAATTTTATAACGTTTGTGTATGACCAAAAATATTTTTTGAGTTCCCATGTCTTCAATTCTTCATCTAGGAAAAAAGACGAAAAATTTCCTTGTTTTTTTTTTGTTCTGAAAAAAGTTTCTGAATAAGCATAGATTGCAGCATATGGGCTGACACTTCTTTGTATTTTGTTATTTGGAGCAAATACCCATATTCATATTCTTCAGTCCAATAATTTGATAAGAACCTGATTGTTCTTCAGATCGGTAGTGATAATTTATTATTTTTCTTAAATTTTATTTTTATTGTTTGATAATATAAATTAATTTTATTATTAATATATGAAAACTATATTCCAATTAGAATATATTTTTATATAATTTTTTTAAATAATGGGAGGAGATTCAATATCATAGCTAATTATTAAATCCAAATACGTTTATACTATCAATAAATAAAAGAGTAATGTTATGTATACCATAAAATTAGTCACCATCAGCCAGCTCTAACATTTTAAAATTAGCAATCCAACATTTTAAAAATTGGATTACTAGTTTCAAAATGTTAAATTAATATTGCACATGCATATTGATTGATGTTGGCTGATTTTGTGGTGTACACAAATCATTTCTCTAAATAAAAATTAAGTTATTTGATACTATTGTTTAATAATATATAATTTCAATAATATAGATAAATATTATATAACTTTTTATTTTACACTATCATTCTCAAATTGTATGATATTAGTATAAATATTTAAAATATGTCAGTAAATAAAAAATCTTATAAATATAGTGAATTGAAATCAGTATAAAACTTCTTTGATATTATTATTATATCAAAATACATGTTTATTTAATCAATATAAATTTATGTAAATGCTCTCTAAACAAATATTGTTTACTCCATTAATTCACACTCTATTTGTCATTTTGACCTTTTTCTAATATAGTTTTCACAATATTTATTATTTTGATTCGACTTAAACTACATGTAATAAATAATAATTTTGTTACAATATTTGTCATTTCACACTATGCTAACCACTTATATTTATTTAATCAATTGTTTTATAATAATATTTGTCGTACAAGAGAAATACGTCTAACTAGTATCTAATACGTGCTATATATAATACGTAATGTATGTTATATGTATAGCTCACATATATATAGCATATGTTAGATACTAGTTGGACGTATTTTTATTGTACGAAAAATATTATTATTGATTGTTTTGTGGCATAATATAACAGGGAAATGTTTATCGTACAACTAAAATTGATCCAACCAGCATCCAACTTATTAAACAAACTGTAGGATTTATTTGTTAATAGATCATATCAGTATATAATTACAAGTTGGATGAATATTGAATAATTTCGTTGTACATGTATTATTGCCGAACATAACACAACACAACAACACCGTCTATCAAACGGTTTCTTTGGTTTAATTTAAGATCAGAATGAAAAATCTCACACGCAATGCTCCATTATTGTTTGGGCATATCACAATGAAAAAACAGGGGCCTCTAGAACCTTGGTTTTCTCTAATTTCCCGCCTCTTTCTTTTGGTTTTATGATATCAGCGTGTGTATGCTTTTAAATTATATTAAGAAAACCAAAATTTAATTTAAAAATTAGATCAATTAAATAAAATATTTTAACATAAAAATAGTCAATAAAAATTAACAAAAATACTGTAATATTTATCATTTAATTTTCAAAGCAGTTGATAATGAACTGTAGTATTTTATACATACAAAAGAAATGAACCGTAGTATTTTAAAAGTATACATTAACACAAATGAACTGTAGTATTTTGATAATATATGACTGCGTTTGTTTTTTCTGACTCCGGGATCAGAGCCAGAAAGTCATTGAAAAATTGACTTTGTCAAGTGTTTGGTGCGAGGGTCATAGTGACTCAGTGAACAGAGTCACAGTGACTCAATGAACAAAATTGTCAATTTTTTGTTCACTCCGATTTTGGAGTCACTGTGTATTGAAAGAGAGTCACTGTGTGCTGGAAGGGAGGCAAATATGTGATAGTGTGTTTGGAGTCAATTTTTGGAGTCACTGTGACTCTGACTCCTGTGATACTGACTTCATAATTCCTTTGACTCTGACTCTAGAGTCACTGAAAACAAACGCTACTATATTGATATATTGATATAGTAGTTAGTAGAGCTTCTCAAACATGTAAAGACAAATTTGATTCTTAATAGTGTGTATGGAGAGAGTCTTGTGATAAAAAATTTATCCTCTTATAAAGATCTCTTAGGCATAGATTGTACTTGTTTTCACGGACTCTGATGTCGAAGTTAAGGAGTCAGTGAAAAAATGACTCTATATAGGCTGCATTTGTTTTTTCTGACTCTGGGCCGGGGTCAGAGTCAGGGAGTCAGTGAAAAACTGACTCCGTCAAATGTTTGGTACGAGAGTCACAGTGACTCAGTGAACAAAATTGTCAATTTTTTATTCACTCCAATTTTGGAGTAACTGTATATTGAAAAAAGAATCATTGTGTGCTGTAAAGAAAGCACAAATATGTGAGAGTGTGTTCGGAGTCAAGTTTGGAGTAACTGTAACTCTGACTCCTGTGACACTGACTCAATGACTCACTTGACTCTAACTCTAGAGTCACTGAAAACAAACACAACTTATTAAATGTTTGGTAGAGAGGTTACAATGAGGATGGAAATACACACACATACACAAACGCACACACACTCACACTTGGCAAGTTCGACCTCTATGTTCCATGTTGCGACTTATGCGGGGTTAGGACCTCTAAAGGGACTTTGATGCTCAAGTCAGTTTATGAGTTAGATGAATATAATATTGAGTAATACTTACTCTTTCCTTGTGTTTTATGAGTATACTAATCTCGTACTTATAAATTAAGGGTTCTTCCAACATCACTTCTAGATTTTTCCTTTAGATAGCATATTGCAAATTCTCTTCTACATACTATCCACTACTCAGCTAACTACTCCACATCCTTAATCCTAGCTTATCCACTAGTTAAGGCACAATCAACATTACTCCAAAATATTCAGAATTTCACGTTGAGTCAGGTCTTCTTCTTAATCGATCCATAAGTCCCCTTAAGTTAAGGTCGGATCAAGATTCTCTTTAATTTCATACGCATTAAGCTCATTTTCCTTCCATTTGACTTCAATCCTTTAGGCCGATCTATAACCTCCTCGAACCGACCTATAAACTCATTAATTGAGCTTATATTTATTGTTCACTACTCAACCAATATTCCTTTAGGTTAAATTATATAATATCGAGTTCTAAGACCTAGAGAATTAGTTCAATATATTACTAATTAACATATTTTTCTTCTAGGTGGGATATTTCCAATTGCCAATAGAAGTAATAACCAGTTCCCTTAATTAAAGCCAGAAAATGATTCTTTTATGTAAGACGGTTGCTTTGATTTATTTTATGTCAGGCGTTGACACTTACTTTTCAAAAACCAACAAACAATAAAATAAAAAGAAAGCAACACTATAGAGATTAGAGAGACATGGAAAATGAAAATCAGCGGCTACAAGTACAATCCCACCCACAAAACCACTACTTTTTTACCTTTCAATTCCTTCTGACCCTGTTTCACAATAAACAACAGGCCACAGGTGCCAGAAATCCAACTTGAATCCTTCACCTCTCTTCCAACTTTATTTCTTCTCTCTCTATATATAAAGTTTAGACCCAAAATTGCCTTGACCCATCAACAATAATCACAAAGTTTGGTAGATCTTGAAATGGCTTCACTTATACTTCTATTTTCAGAGCTTGTTAGGAATCATGAGTGGGATGCTGGAGCTCTATTAGCAGCATATCCTCCTCCTTCATTTTCTTCTTCTTGTGCTGCTGCTATGAGGAAAACACTCAGACCTGATGCTGAGAACAACAACAACAAACAGAGAAGAATTGAAGAGACAGAGGAGAACCCATTAGAGTCAAGGGTCTGTGTCGATTTTGTTTGGCCTTGATCATCATAATTTCAATTATTGGATCTTCAATCGCTCTAACTTTTGGTTTCATTATCGTTATGTAAAAAAAAATTGTAAATTATTTGAGTCTTTGAATCAATTGTCTAGAAAATGTTTGGTTATGGTGGAAATTGAATTCATCATTGCAATTTTGTTCTGTGTTAATAGTGCAATATTCAAATCTAGAGACCTTGTTTCTCTGTTTTTGTTTTCCTTTCACTTCTGGCGGTGTCAATTTAAGCCTCACGCGAGTTACGAACATAGCCTTTTTTTAAGAGCAAAATTAATTATTCATTGTTCTTTATATTCAATAAAAAAATCAATTAAAATAGCTAACTTGTTGTGTACAATATATAGTATAACAAGCACAATGTTCAGATAGAAATTTAATATTTATTTATATGATTAAAATTTTAAAAATACATGTATCAAATAGTTAAATTTAAACAGCTAAAAAATTTAAATTGATGAACCTATTAGTTTAAATTTAAAAAAAAAAGGAAAATGTGGCTGCTGGGATTCGAGCCCAGGTCTCCACGGCCACAACGTGGAATTCTCACCACTAAACTACAGCCACTATTTGATATTTTCATGTGAAACTTTATTTAAGTTAAGTAATAGGATTCTTTGTGTTTTCAAGTTAACCAAGTTTTGTTTTTTTTTCTTTTGTTTTCCAGAAGCTCTTTTTTTCTCCTTTCAATTTTATTTCCTTTTCTCTACAGGGTTCATGAACTTTCTTTCCTCTTAGATGATTCTAATGATGGTTACATTTTCGGTATCTCTTTTTCTTGTGTCATATTTTGGTATATATCCAAACAATGAATTAATAAAACCCAAATAATTAGGAAATGTAATACACTAATGAGCCAGGCCCATATTTATGGTAAAGCTGTAACGGATAAGTTCTAATGTTGAGAGGTCAATAATATTAGCCCAATTGAGCAATGAGATTCTAGTGGAGAATTCTTTGTTAATTACATATTTAAAAAACGGAAAAGGAAACCAACTTGGGTTGATCAAGTGGTTAGCTCACTTGTCCGCTCAAGTAAGGGTCGAGGGTTCGATTCTCGTCTTGTATATGTAGCAATCCATTGTCAGCGGCAAATCCTTATATGGTTAGTTCAAATAACACTGAACTTTTCTGAAAATATTGTTGGTGTGTGATAGAAGGAGATCAATATAATTTTAAAAAGAAGTGAATGAATTTTCATGGATCTTCTAAAATAGTTTTATAAATAAAGAAAATGAAAAGTGAATTTTACCTAAATGTATTTAGGGAAGACTAATGTGATTTTTTTTAGAGCTCGATATAATAATATTACAAACTTTGCCCTCTAGATAAATTTTTACAATAGAATAAAAGTAAAGCGAATTTTAAAATTTTAAAAAATATTCTAACAATGTGCAAATGAAATGTATTATATTATGTATATATTGTTATGCTTGCATATTTTCGTATAGGAGGGTGCCCATTTATAGGCCATTGAAACAGTTAGTACACTCCTCATCACCATTAAAATTTTCACTAAACTAGATCCATTATCCTAATATCATTATTGATTCTAACTAGTCTACCAACATCATCTTGAAAGCTAACAATTATCTATGTCTAAGAAAGATTAATGGTAATTTATAGATATTTTATGTATGCTACAACTCACTCAAAAAATATTTTTTATAATCTTTTTCTCATTTATTAACTAACTCCTCATTTATCTTCATTTATCATTGAATAATATGTGAATCAATACATCCTATCAAATCAAATGGTGGGTGACATAAGAGATAAAAAAACAAATGACATAACTTATTTGGTTATCTTTTTTTGTTAAAAAATCCAAAGTCATTGAACATACAAGAAAAATTATAAATGAATGAAGCCGCTTGAACCTCACATCAAACAAAAGCAGGGGACAAAAGGGCCTCTAGGAAAGGGAAGGGTGCGGTGTTATCTTATTCAAACATGGTAAAAGGCAGCTTGATTCCATTATTTTTATCAAACAAGTTTTATTTTTTAATTAGTAGTTATACTTATCCTTGTAAACTTGTTTCTGTTTTTTTCTAATATTACAACATTAATATAAAATAGCGACAAAGGATTGAGGTAACTAAGAACAGATCAACCTGTTTTTCTAACCCAAAACTAAGAACTAATCAACATGATTTTAATCCCATGTATTAATATAAATTTAGGTTCATGGTCAATCCTACAAGCGATAATATATTAATTATTTAAGTTTAATAAAACTTTATAATTATATTAATATTATGAAATTCATAATTTATGTGTAAGAATCACTCTGAACTCAAGTCTATATTATTATTTTTCTTCAAAAATAAGTATATAAGTACAGATAATTACTCTCTGGTTTAGTGCTCCCAAACCTAATGAATGACGCTAGACAGTGCAAAGATTCCAAATAATCGAAAAAGACCATAATTTTAAACAAAATCAACAACTAACAAGAAAGCAACATTACATTACTTAAATTATACAAAATTCCCAATCTATCATCACTAAAATTGGCCAATTAAACGAAAGTACCCTACACCAAACCTCTTCCTTGGGCACTCGGATATACAAGTTATTAATTTTATACTCCAAAAGTTTTTATATATATAGTCAATTATATATTATTATATTAGCCAGAATAATTGATTTAACTACCGCAGCTTAAAAAACTATACAAATACAAATAAAGAAAGAATTATAATTGAATGTGGATGTAAAAAATATCTTTGCATTCAAATTTAGTTTTACTAGTTGTACAATAATATACTAGTCAAATCAATTAACAGTGAAACTTTATTAGGTCTTCAATTTATTCATCTCACTCAATCTTCTCACCTTAGAAAATGAAAAAAATGGACAATAAATTATCAAAATAGATTTATTGACTACATTGACGAGCATTTTCATCGTATACCAAGATATTTATTGATTCAAATTAAACTTAAGAAACAAAAATGTGACTTTTCTTGTTTTGTCACATTGGAATGTTTTCCCAAATGGCCAAATTTAAATAAAATATTGTACCACCTTGAATTGACTACACCAAACCAAATTTCATAAACTATGTAATCTCCACAATGTGACTTTCCCATAATTCATAGAAAACAAGGTGTGAGATAGAGAAAGAAAAAGGCATCACAACAGCATTATACAATTCGATACAACCTGTGACAACAAAGAGCTATAACATAATTACAACAATATTATTATGAGCATTGCTACGTATACAATGAAAAAATAGACAAAACAGTCAATATGTTATGCACAAAAAGTATTATATAATATAATATGCACAACATATATTATATGTTGTACACAATATATATCACATATTATCCATAACAGAATCACATATTGTAAAGAAAGATACTGTTATAATATATGATATATGTTTTGCAAAATATGTTATATATGATGTACATAATATGTACTACATAGTCTATTGACTGATTTAACTAATTTTTTTTGATTGCGCACTAAATTTTTCCTATTATTATTATCACCAAGAGTCATGGTTCTTTGGTCCCTTTTACAGTGATAGTGATGTGAAGCAGAACAACAGAAGGAATTGGTTATGGCTCCTTTTAACATTATTATTCAACTATGTTTTTGTTTTACTTTGTTATTCAATTTCAGATGCTAATCGAATAGAACAAGTCATCATTGTTTTCTACACTCCACACTTGGCACATTCTTGTACTATAGCCGGCCAATGTTACAAGTTATAACTGCCCTTTTTCTCTTTCCTTCATTACCCTCTTCCTTCAAAAATTTTAAGTTCCACCCACCAAATCTTATTCACTCACTTCTTTTGATTATGGCTCTTGTTTTTGCTCTCCCTTCAAAACCCACCTAGAATATATGTTCCATGAAACACTACACTCAATTCTCACCCAAAAATTTTGAGATTCGAATAATAGGCAAAAGAACCAAACCATACCTCAATAGGAGTATTTAATTCAGTTGCACCACTTTCAATTATGTTTGAACATTTGAGATCCTATAGGAACACATAATTATCCAATCAACAATGTTATTTTAATATGCACTCATTTCAAATATTCATATATCCTATTTATAACAAAGTGTAGGTCTCATTAATTTCATTATTTTTTATTTTCGATCATTTTCCTTCTATCATCTTCATCTTTTTAGATGTATACATCTATTGTAGATGTCAAAATATCTTTATCCTTTATCGATACTAATAAATTTGTATCCAATACTAGTAGCATTTGGGAGGAATAATTATCCTAGCACTAACATCTATCAAATTTTCTTCACTTGTTGTTCTCATTATGGCTCTTGCATTTTGCTTTCCCTTCAAAACCCACCAAGAAAAATATGTTCATAAAACATAGATACCCAAAAAAAAAAGTGATCCTTTTCTAGCATCTGAGATCTCATAAGGACATAATTCTGCTCACACAGGATTAACTCGAGATCTTGATCAAGGAGACGAAGATGGATAGGCTCATAAGAGTAGACCCATCAAACAGAGTCCTAATAAGAGTTGAACAAGGTCAAAAATGTCATGGCAAGGTAACACTATGCAATGTTATGTACACCATGCCAGTAGCTTTCAGGCTTCAGCCACTGATCAAGACTCGTTATACAGTGAAGCCACAATCAGGGATCATATCTCCATTATCCAAAATCACAGTAGAAATTGTTTACCATCATCCCTCACAAGATTCTTCTTCCACCATCATTCTCCCTCACTCAGATGACAGTTTCCTCCTCCACAGTGTTGTTGTTCCTGGTGCAGCAACAAAAGAACCTTCCTCAATGTTTGATTCTGTCCCAAGTGACTGGTTCACCACAAAGAAGAAGCAGGTCTTCATTGACAGTGGAATCAAGATCATGTTTTTGGGGTCACAGGTTCTGTCTCAGCTTATTGTTGCAGATGGTAGAATGGATCAGATAAGGGAAGTTCTTGAAACAAGTGACCCTTTATGGAAATCTGTTGATTCTGTTGATTCAAATGGAAACACACTTCTCCATTTGGCTATTTCACAGAAAAGACCAGAACTTGTTCAGTTGCTGCTGGAATTTGATCCTGATGTTGAGGCACAAAATGGGTCTGGATCAACACCACTTGAGTCTGCATCATCCTCTGGTGAAGCCTTAATTGCTGAGCTTCTCTTAGCACACAAGGCCAAAACAGAGAGATCAGAATCATCCACATTTGGGCCAATTCATTTAGCTGCAAAAAATGGGCATGTTGAGATTCTGAGGCTTCTTTTACTCAAAGGTGCAAAAGTTGACTCTGTCACAAAAGATGGAAACACTGCTCTGCATCTTGCAGTTGAAGAAAATGGAAGAGATTGTGTTAAGCTCTTATTGGCAAATAATGCAAGAACAGATATCAGAAATATGAGAGATGGTGACACCCCTTTACATGTAGCAGCATCTAAAGGTGATGAGAATATGGTCAAGATCTTGCTGCAAAAGGGTGCAAACAAAGATATTAGGAACAATTGGGGTAAAACTGCTTATGATGTTGCAGCAGAGAATGGACATGTGTGTGTTTTTGATGCATTGAGGTTAGGTGATAGTTTATGCGTCGCGGCGAGGAGGGGAGAGGTGAGGACTATTCAGAGGCTAATTGAGAATGGTGCTGTGATCAATGGAAGGGATCAGAATGGGTGGACGGCTCTGCACCGGGCTTGTTTTAAGGGGAGGATCGATGCGGTTCGCGCGCTTTTGGAGAAAGGGATTGATGTGGATGCTAAGGATGAGGATGGTTATACTGCTCTGCATTGTGCTGTTGAATCTGGTCATGCTGATGTTACTGAGATTTTGGTGAAGAAAGGTGCTGATGTTGAGGCTAGGACTAATAAGGGTGTGACTGCTATGCAAATTGCAGAGTCATTGCACTATGTTGGTATCATAAGGATACTTGTGAATGGTGGTGCTTGTAGGGATGGTTTGGAGGCAGAATCTGGTGTGGTTGTTGTTCCACTTGGGAGTAAAATTGTGCAAGTTATGAAGATGAAGAATAAGAAGATGGTTGGTAGAAGAAGAGAGGATAAGGGTAGCTTTGGTGGGGGTTCTAAGGCTTTGGCTGTGCTCTAAGCTGTGATGATTTTGCTCATGATTTTGGTTCATGAGATCAGTGATTATCAATTTGAGGTGGTTGTTTTTTTGTATGATTTGTGGAAGAAAAATTGTAGATTTGTTAAACTTATTCTTTCCATTATTTAATAATTGGTCGTTAATGCTTCGTCCGTCCACTTTTATCTGTCTGGTCTCGTAAAAAAATAAAGATAAAATGATACATTAAAAATTGTTATACTTAAGAGCAATAATCAATGCGGTTGAAGAAGTAAATTGAAGGTACATATGAGCATATGACAGCGATGACATGATTCTTGCAACCGAACATTTTGTTATAACAAACTCCAAAGTTAAATGTTGAATTGAGGATTGTGTACTCAGAAAACTAAAACCAACTTGGAAAGCTGAATGATGCTTACTAGGAGTTAACTTATGAATGGCTAAGGTATGCAATTTCTAAATGAAATGTTGAGAGCATACAAAGAAAAGCACAATTCTTGGTCCATACTGAACTAATGTTTGGTTCCAGTACCAATTTTTGTCTTGTGACTGATAAACTATATAGAGAAAAAGAGAAAAGACAAGCAAAAAATAAACTTTTGCAATGTTAAGCTCTAATCCCAGTGAGAAGCTCCCCAGTTAGTTGTTTCCATCTGCAAAAACACCTCAAATATTTTTCAAACAATTGTTATACAGAGAAATATCAATCCAATCTACAAAAACTGTGACTTACATAATCACATTAATTTGTTTAAGATACATTTTATTTGTTAGCAATAATAGCAGTAGACATTGTTATACTTATATGCCTAGTTCACATTAAAGTTGTACAAAAGGAGTAAACTGCTAAATCATTGTTTAGTTCAAATATGACCAATTTTTATTGCTTACACCATAAAAAGGGTATTGATCATAAGTTCATATTGAGCTAAGGTAACTTTGCTTAAGTTTATCTTCTGGTCATAGGGATCCTTTTTGCTAAAATCAAAGTTGAATTATACTTAGAATATCAAGTGAAGAATTTATTAAGATACAAAACATAATTTATAAAAGTTTTTTTTTTTGATTTAATTTATAAAAGATTTAATTTTGATATAAGTAATCTCATTTGCAATCTGACAAAGAAGAAAGTTTGACACCCAAAGAAACTGGGCTACTAACTAACTAAAAGCATAGCACTCCTGGGCTTTGCCTCCATATGAACTTTTTGGGCTTTCTCCAATATATATATATATACCAAAATCAGTTACATATCTAATTTCATTTTGACCCAAAAAAAACATATCTAGGTTTACCAGCTTATGTTGATCAGATGATTGGTAGAAGAAAATGGATAAGACAATTAATGTTGACACACCTAATTCAATATTCTACTTAGATCACGTGTGATTTGAGTTTGAATCTTGGAAAATATTTTTTGGTGGATGATCTGTAAATTTTATGATAAATCTTTACCGAGATTGGTGGTTTGCTATGATCTTATATAGAAATGTGTCTCCTCTAATCTAAATTTTTTTATTAGAAAAAAAGATAATTGGAAAAACTTATTTTGAACCAAAATAACTGTTTACTAGCTGATTATCTTTTTCATCAGAACAAGAAAAAGTTATGTACCCCCAAAATATAGATGTCTATTCACTTATTTTCTAAGAAAAGGTTATTCTATTCTATGCGATTAAAAATTAAAATAATAGATTGAGTACAAGACTATGACACTTACATAAGCCTTTTATTGTTTGACTATTAGCTTGACGGCATTATGTATCCATCAAGCAACATTTTTAGATTTATAGATATGCTGATGTAATAGAGTTTTTTTTTATCCATAAATATCTTTATATATGTTTATGAAATTGAACAAAAAAATATGTCAATAGAATGAGAGGATACTAAAAGTATGGGTAAATTATTTTTCGAAGATTCATTGAAATTTATTTCACCACTACTCTATTTATAAGATTTGTTGATGAGGAGATATTTGAGTTAATGAAAACCAAGGTAATCCAAATTATCATTTTGAAGTATCTATTTAGATTACCACTTGAATTACCATTAAGTGATAATCCTTGAAAAAATATTATTGTTATTATTATTATTTAAATTTTATAATAATTATTAATATTATTTAAAATAATAATAATAAAATTATTGAATACTATTAATATTAACCATTATTACTTGATAAATATAACTATTTTAATAATTTAATTTTTTAATATCACCTCATATGTAAAAAATAATAAATAATTATCATTTTTTAATTATGACTAAAAAATATTTTTTATTTTCTTATGAATTTAAATTATCTTGTAATCTTTTTGGCTTTACATATTAAACAAAGTAATATAAATTGTCAATTAGATTATTTGTGCATATCAAACACTACATTGTACATTATATTACCGATAATTTAAAATATGATAATCTTTATAACTAGTAATCTATATTATCAGATAACTTTATAGGTGATGTCTCCAACGCCCTTTTAACATCCTTAAAAAATTACAATGAATTTCACTAAATATTAAAGAAAATCTATATATATAATGTATCCAAAATATTATTACTGTATAGATATTTAACACAAATCAGTTCTATTCCTTTATAACACATGTAATTTGTTTTGTGTTTGAAAAATCTCTGTTTCCTTTTTTTTTTTTTTCCTCATTCTCCTTTATTCTCTTGGTGTCGCTATAACAATTATATCAACTTAATGACCAAAGCATAGTAGTCAAATTTCATTTTACAATCTATTTGGAAACACATATGTATGTGGCACAATAAAAAATCAACTAAAACAGCCAACAAAGCCCATTTAACATTTTATGGCCCAAATAACACTTTTAATCATGAGTATATTTTTAATGGGCTGGTGATTGTGGCTCAAATTCCTATTTGTTGACTATTTTAACTAATTTTTTGTTGTGCCTCTATCCCTGCGCTCATTTGGAAAAGGACAAAAGGCATAATCAACCTTCAACCATATTTAGATGAAAGAAGAAGAGTGTTGGATTGTACTAAAAACAATAGGTGAAGAATGAGCATATGTTTGAGTAGCTTTTGTAGTAGCAAAACGTAACAATCAAGGGTTGGTGTCAAAAGTATCACTTTTCAAGAAGAGCCATAAGCCACCATGAAATTGTAAACCATCACCAACCGCAAAATGGGGAAAAAGAACAATGCAATATTGTATTCCAAGGTTGGGTTGGTGAAATTATATAAAACCAACAACACCTAAACTTTTTGTGTAATTTGCCCTTATAACTTCCATGCTTCACATGGGTTCTTACCTACTCACCAATTAGCTCAATTAGCATGGTGTATTAATTATAGAGTTTTATTCTTTTACCAAAAAATTTTAGCCTCTATATATGTCAACTATTTTAATATACAATAATACTTATCGTACAATAGAAATACGTCCAACTAATATCTAATGTTTGCTACACATAAGAGATAATATATACTATATATATAGCACATGTACGTATAACACACATTATGTCTTGTGTATAACACACATTGAATACTAGTTAGACGTATTTCTGTTATATGATAAATATTATTGTTTAACATATCGTTAGATGAAGAAGTGTAAGATTATATTAAAGTAGAACTCACACTTTATATAATAAATATAAAATTATCGGCACAAATTAAAAGTAGAGATTTTTGAAGTCCACCAATCATTTACAGTAATTATATATTTATATGGTTGGTCGCATGACATTAACCCTCTGCCTATAATTTGGCCAATTTCGTTTTTGACTCAAAAAGTGAAAATCATACTATATGTTGATGATGTTAATTTGACTTTTATTCGTTTATTTTTTGTCAGTTTGTGTGATTTCCACTCAAGGACTTCAAAATCTAATAGAGATAAGGAATTTTTCTTTTTTTATATATATATAGAAGAAAGAAAGAACAAGATGAGAATGATGTTTTATATTGTATGAAAGGAAACGTACCAATAATATTAATTTACACAAATGCTTGGGGCACAACAAAAAATCAGCCAAAACAGCCAATAAAGTCCATTTAACACATTATGGTCCAAATAACACTTTTAGTTATGAGTATATTTTTAATAGGCTGGGTGATTGTGGCCCAAATTCCTATTTGTTGTCTGTTTTTGCTGGTTTTTTTGTTGTGCCTCTAACAATGCTCATTAATTTATATTTCTACAATATAAAAAAAATTTACAGAGTTATTTAATTATGTAACATCACATTCGTCATATAAATTTTACTAACAAGTACTCCTGACTTGTTAAGGATTATCAAAATTTTAATAAAATTTATAATATAGTATAGAGAGTTCATTATTACATATGAAGCATAAAGCTATAACGATGTGTAAAAAATTTCTCTTTAACTATCTTTCACAAACACTTTGAAAAGCTCTTAGGGGAATTCGTTACAGGGTTCGTTTTGATAACAGTACTTCTAATTTTTTTTTTTAATTTTTGATTTATTAGAAGTTATATTTATTGTGTTTGACTATATAGTTTATTACTTCTCCAAAAGTTATTTTAATATTTTTAGAAAAGTCAGAATACTTATACTTTTTTATAAATACTTTTCAAAATAATTAAAATATTTTTTTTTAATTTTATATATATAATAACTTATTCATAAATTAGCTCTTAGAAGTTATTTTTATATAAAAATTTAAATAAATTGAAAATCCCTATTAAACTAGAGTGATCTCCTCCTATAATATTACCACATCAAATGGTCCAAATTAAAAGTGAATATATATATATATATATATATATATATATGCATCTGGTTAAATAATAGTTAAACTCCTTTTATCAGATAACAAGGTTAATGAATTACATACCGAGCTAGCTTCAATAGTATATATGTTGCTCTTCATTCTTAAAAATGTCAAAACTATGATGGAATTGTAGGCTCCAAATATGATGCATGCAAATCTTACTCACACCTGAACCAAATGATGACATTGCTTATTTGAAGTGTAGATCTCATTTAATTTCATGTACATTAATGAAATATTTTATTTATACTAAATTTAATACTAAATTTAATTTATATTTTAACTCAATCTAATATTATATTTTAATTTTTATATTAAAACAATAGCAATTTTTATATTGACGTAATTCAATATATATACATACTCAATCAAATTTTTTGTATTGATAGTTGATTTAATGTTACTTTTAGTATATACGTAGAATTTCTCAATAAATTATTCTCACTATAACTGAGGTTTTGTTGGTAACCAAAAAGGCTGTAAATGTAATTTAATTAGTTGTATACAAGGAAACACAGATAAAAAATTAAATAAAAAAATGAGGGAGGGCATGGATAATAATGCACTTAATTATGAGATTAATGTGGTTGCAATTTTTTTACGCTATTATAAGTGTTCACTGTTCCCTAACCAAAAATTGTAATCAAAGTTTGCAACTTGCGTGACAACATTAGCTGTGTGACGACACTAGAGAATAAAGAGAATACCATGGTTAGAGGTACAACAAAAAAAAATCAGTCAAAATAGTTAATAAATAAGAATTTGGGTCATAATTATCCAGTCCATTACAAATAAGCTCATGATTAAAATACTATTTGGACCATAAAATATTCAATAGACTTTGTTGGCTGTTTCAACTGGAAAAATGTTATTCCTCATTAATTTGTGTAAAGGGAAATATGGTCAATTAGCATTTGTCTTCAGGTTAATTAATAAGAATCAAAATTCAATATTCAATATATATACTATAACTAGAGGAGTCCCAGATATGCAAAAGTTGAAATCTTAGTTCAATCAATAGTTTGATAATTGTACCACTACAAAACTAGTTTATCGTTGAACGTGTGAAATTTTAACATTTGAATCCTTTCTCAATAACCCAATAATTCTATCCAAGAGTTTATCTAAACCTATGCTTTTGCTACTGTTCCAAACAATATTCACTACGGTAGAGTCATTTAATTTAAGGACGATATATAGCCTTGAGAAAGATCACCCAATATTTATGATTGTGTTAAATTGAGACGTATAAGAAACAATTCAATCCAAGAGTTTATCAAATCTCTACTTCTGCTACTGTTCCAAACAATATCCATTACAATAGAGTCATCTAAGAACAGTATATAGTGATGAAAAAAATCACGGGAAGTATATCGTTATGTTGAAGTAATAAAAATTTGGAGTACTTAAAATTCGGTTGTTGTATCTATGAAGACTAATCAATTAACTTATCAATTAAATTTATGCAACTAATTGGAATAAAAATAATTATTAAGAATGATTGGAAAATAAAAATTAAAAATAATAATTGAAAATAAAAGAAAACAATTAAATAAACAATTGAAATGATGTGATTAAATCAAACGATTGAGGTTCTGATTTCACAATCTATGACTTTCTCTCAATTACAATATATGTTATTCAAACTTTATTTTACTTGTTTGACAATCAGGATCCCTATTTTGTTAAGAGTCTTTCTTAAGATCATCCTAAACTTCTTCGTTAGCTCGATTAACTAATCTCTTAGACTAATCTAGACTACCTAGGGATTAAGTCATTGCATTCTCATCATGATTGCACAACCTGCAGTCATCTATCTCTACTGATAGCTGGATTGGGGTTTTAATCTCATGTACACACTCACAATACTCCTCCTCTCGGAGATCATATGAGATTAAAAATCAATCGCAAGTTGGCCAATCAAGCTAAAACATTAAGTACAAGATTTAAACTCATACTATTGTGTAAAATAAATTTGAATAACAAAGAATTTAATTAAAAGATAATCATAGTTGTTACATTAAAGCCCTAATCAAAGGGTGTTTAGTTCATGGTATTTGCAAAAGAATACATGATAAATAGGAGAAAGAAATACATAGATGAGATAAAAGACTTAGAAATTGGGGAATCTCCCGATCTCTCCACTCTTGGCTTTGATATCTTGGTGAATCCTTATTCTTGGTCTCCCAGAGCTACTAGGGTTTCTCTTTTCCCAAAAGTGCTAATAGTAATATAATGATAGAATGGAATGATTTCGAATTTAAATTATGGAATCCTTTTATGCCAAACGTATCCAATGTTTTTATCATATTTGGGTCTTTTTTCCATAAAACACTTAACAAACAAATTAAAAAGCTCATGACACAAAAGTTATGCATTTTCAATATTTCTTTTCTAAATAACTCAATAACAACTACCCGTGTTGAGACTGGAGGTCTGTGGGGGGGACTGAGTGATAAGAACCCGCTTGGGGTTGAAGTTATAGGACCTATATAGAAGTTCTTCACACAGAGAGATAAAGGAAAACTAAGAACGATAATACAAAGAGAAAAATAAAAGAAGAGATTTGAATATTAAACACACTAATAACCATAATCTTAGACTATTATAAGATCAGAAGTTAGGGAAATATAATAAAGGATTAGAACAACAATTAAGAGACAATTAAAGAAAGATTTTGGTGACTAGAACAACAGTAAAAGAATAAAAATAATAAAAACAAACTGAACACGAAACAAGGACAGCAAAAGTAAAGATTCATAATCTAATTCTAGAAATTGTTTCAGACAAGGAACAATCAGAAACGGCTTCAGATACACGATCATAAATGTTTTAGAAATTGGATTCAAAATCTGAGGTTCAGAAACTATGCTTCAGAAACGGATCAAAAATGGTTCAGAAACAAGGAAGTATATTTAGATGTTGTTTTATTAGTTCAAAAACAGTTCAGAAACATCAACAATAATTCAGAAACATGGAATATGAAGCCACAAGCTATTACACTACAAGAAATTTGGCCTAAGACAACGCCCAGAAAAGTGTTGCCTAAAGTGATCAAAGGAAACGCTTTTGAACCAAAGACAATGCTTTTGGACCAAAAGGCAACGTTTTTTTTTTGCATAACCTAAAATGATGTTATCTTTGATCGAAAAGTGTTGCCTAAAGTGACAATAGGCAACGCTTTTGAACCGTTGTCTCAAAAAACCGTTGCTTAAAGTTTCACTTTAGGGCAACACTTTCGGAAGCATGCATGATTAACTCAGAAGCCAATTCATTAGTTCATAAGCTAAGTTAATGGTTCAGAGATTAGGACAATAATTCAGAAACAATGCTCAAGAGTTCAAAATCTGCAAACTTCGGATCATAAGCATTAAGCGTTCAGAAGCAAACTAACAATTCAAAAATGATGAATTAATAGTTTAGAGACATGATTATTAGTTCAGAAGCTTAGAACAATAATGACATAAGTTCAGAAGCGAAGTACACTAACCCAGAAGCACAAATAATTGGTTCAGAGGCAAGAAATATTAGCTTTGAAGCATGAGCATTGGGTCAGAAGCAATGACTATGATTCAGAAACACAAAACATGGACTCAGAAGCAAGCATAATAAGTTTAGAAGATAGAACCTTAACACAGAACTAAGGTTACGACTTCAGAAACTAAGAACACGAGTGCAGAAATTTGAACAAGACAACAGAAGCTTGCAAATAATAAAATGAAACAAAAGTAAGAACACGACTAAATAGTTCAGAAACTATAACAATAATTAAACGATACAGAAACAATAAACAAGGTAAATAAGATATATAGGATAGATAGACGCCACTCCAAAAGGAGATAAGTCCAGACGCCACAAAGGAAATTAAAATTTGCCTTTGATAAGTCAAGAGAGTGTTCAATGAAGAACAAGAGATGAACTCTCAATTTGAATAACAAAAATTGTGATGATCGTAACACAATACGAGATCCTCATTTACAAGTTTCTATTGATCTTTTATGATTTTTTTTGTATTTTTGGGATTTTTTTTTTGTAATATTTTAAAATTCTTTGTAATTTTTTTAAAAAAATTTTAATCGGACATCCAATGATCTGAACCCAATCAATTAAATGTTAATCGGATTCATCTATTCAGATTTATTTATGAAAAACGATGCATCTAATTCAATCCAAACCGAACTCAAGTTGATCGAATTTAATTTATATTTCCTTGACATCTGAGTCAATCCAATTCGATTACACCTCTATAAGTATTAATAATATCATTAGTTAAGGATCACCGTGTATTTTTAGTGTATTTGTAGAAGGGACCCACGTCACGTGCGTGTGGAGCACTTTCCAAAGCTGCGATCCGATCAGAAATTTCAGAATTCCGTAGTACCACCGACAATTATGGTGGTGCCGACACTACGCTATAATACCACCCCACATTGGCTGTTGATTTATTACTCAATGAATCTTAAACAAATTCTTTCAACCGTATTTTAATTTAATAATATTTATAATTATATATTTTAATTTATAATTTCTGCTTTTCTTTATGCACTTTGTGCATGTTAAATTGTATGTTTATTTATTTTTAATTTAATTTAATGATTATACTATAAATTAATGAGATTAAGATATTAGAAAGTAGTTATTTATTATTTTTAATTTTTTATATTTATTTTAATAAGGGTAAACATTAAAAAATAATTATTTTCGAAAAAAATTATATAATAAAATATAAATAATATAAATATTAAATATTGTTTAGTATCACCTAAAATCTAATCCTCTTGAATCACTTATAATAGTTGGATAAATTGATCGCCAACTCTTGCTTTCCCACTTGCCATTTGATTTTTCTTAATTTGGTGGTAGTAACACATAAAATATTTTACTAAAATAGTATTTTGACTTCATAAACAAATTAACAATAAAAGACCATCTATTCAGAGATCAATACAGAAAATATATTTACTGAAAAAATTAAAAAAACTAACACAAATTATAAGGTATTTGTGAAGAGTAACTCGTAAATGCCAATATTATATGAAGTTAATTGGTAATATAATAACAACTTTAAAAATTAAATCAGTTGCATTCTATTTCATATATATATATATAGTTTGACATACCTAATTTCATATAATTTCCAAGAGGACTAATTTTATGAAACTAGTCAGCAACACCAGAATCAGAAATTGCTTTTGTTGTGGGTCAAGGATAGTCATCTATTTAATTATAATTACACACATACATGTGAGAACTAGATTTTTTCTGGATGGATCATGGATGTTATATACCTCCAGTCACATGATTCCAAAATTAAAAATAAAATTATGAAAAATAGTCGAATTCATTTAATTATTAGAGTCGTATTACTTGAAAAAAAAATGTTTCAATAATTATCACTCATATATAAATATATAACTACTGATGAATATGATAATATATATATATATATTAGCATTCATTATTTCTTTGTTTCAATTACTTTTCTATTTTTCACTAATTAAGGATTCAACTGAAAAAATAACAAATAATTGTATAAAATTTTCATATGAACAATTATTTATAAAAATAATATTTTTTAAGTAAAGATTTTTTAGAAAAACGAAGGGATGGAGGAGTAGTTTTGGACAAATTGATTCACTGAATTCATCAATATGATGTATATATGGAGAAAAATTATTTGAAAGTAAAAAAAAATATTTACTCTACACTCTTTATTTTTTACATATAAATAAATGAGGCAATTATAATTATTGAAAAAAAGATGGGTTAAATTTCATCCATAGGTATATAGAACAATTGTATTTTACTTATATGTCAAAAATGAATAATGTACGTAGAGTAAACAATTTTTTTACTCTTAATACATCTAAGAATGACAATAAATTGTCATATGATTCAATTTTTCCATAATAACTAATATTGAAAAACAATAATATTTATCGTATATCAGAAATATGTCCAACAAGTATCCAACGTATATTATACATAATATAGAATATGTGTTATATGTATAGCATACGTCGAATACTAATTTGACTTATTTTTATTGTACGATCAACATAATTGTATTAAAGAATGAAGTGAGTAGTGATTAACAAGATGTAAATCTTCATTGAAGCCGTCTAGTAACACTACTACCTTTTACAGGAGCCTCTGTTGAGATTTGTTGCTCCTATTGAGGCCAAGGAATCCACTACACTCTTGGTTTAATTTTGATTTGAGAAGATATTTAATTACTTGTGCTTTCTCCTTGCTTCATGATTGAGATTTTAGATGCACTATACTTCAACTGCTTCATCTTTTTTTGAGGCAGAATAGACTTCAACCTTGTTCCAGATTTGATATCATGTTAAGCTCATCAAGTTCATGTTAGCTGGGTATTATAGAGTGAAGGACAAAAAGAAAAAGGGAGAAAAGGAACCATGAGAAGAAGAGATTTCATAGAGAATTGATGTTATGCTTTGATGGGTTGTGTGTATTCAATGATAAAAATAATGAGCACTACTCTAAAATGTCCCTTATATATAGAATAGAGGACTAATAACACAATGACATACTAAGTCATTAGTGGTTAGAGCCTGGAAATTAAAGTGTTTTTTGGGAAAGAAATTTGTTAGAAAAACAATGAAAACTGAGGAGAAATTATTAGGTGCACCAAGAGCAAATTTTTTTTTTATTATGTATCATTTATTGCATGACACATTAATTATTATATCATATTGTTGGAAACTTATCTATTTCTTTCTCATTATAGTTGACCTTTTAGATTATGTGTCATACAATGAATGATAAAAATAATTCTTTTGCACCTAATAATTTTTCAACAAGACATGCCTTATTTATATTTTTGATGAATAAGGAATAAAATAACATTAAGCTTTAACAGCATAATTGTCATTGACTTAGCTCTAGTAAGGGTAGGTAAAAAGTTGTTGATACACTCAATTAACACCCATTATGAAGAAACTTTTTATCTTTAAACTACAATATTTAATATTTAAACTAATTGAGTTCATCATCTCACAATTTAAAAATTGAATATAATAATATAGAATTAAATTTATGATGAACTATATTATATGTTATAATATATATATTAATTGAAAATTGTATAATATTATTATAGCTAGTTATTATAATTTTTAATAAAATCTTAAATGATTGATATGTTATCACTTATAAAATTTATCATGAACTCATATTTATATTAATATTACTATCTAAAATTTCTATTATTGTATTTATTAGATGTTATATAGTAAAAAAGTTTTGATATTGATATAAGGTATAATGACTAATGACCTTTCAGTGTGAGAGCTAGCTATGAAGAGGTGATCTGACTACTAGTCATGAAATGTTAATAAAATGCTTATTTTAGATATGGAAAATATTTCGTTATTGTTAATTAATTCTTGTGTCTTTCTGGCATACAAATTTGTTAATTAAAAAATTAACATTATTTTTTAGCTCAAAGTAATTATAAGCTTGGAGTATTAAAATTTCATGGAATTGATGGTAAATATCCCACCAAACCTTTATGAATAAGATATTAATATTGATGTGTTAAAATATCACCAATAATTTTTTTAATTGAAAAGACTTTGAGGGTAGTGTACTATTCGATCTGAAGTTATTATTAATATAGCAATATATCATTAAATTTCTGTGGAAAATTGAAACAGCACATCTAAATTCAATTCTTTGAATAAACTTTTAAGTTTTAACGACCTTGTCACTTAAACACTCTTATTTATTTGAAATTATGTAAAGGATTGCAAAGGGGGAAAAAACGTTTTTCTTCGAATTCCAGAGTTATACAAAACAATTTTTTTTTTAAATATATTTCTTGTACAAACACTTTGACCATGGTGATTAAATATTAACATATCAATATATATATATACAAGTGTCCTACAACATTGATTAAGAAATTAAAAATAGAATATTCATCTTGAAAATATGAATTTTTATATTTTTTATGCAAGATGATTATTATATTTTAATTTTTTTTCTAAAGTTACTATTTTAAATATCAATATATCTATATATATATACATATTTAAGATAAATATTTTCATTTTTAATTCCTTAACAATTGCCCTAAGGACATTTGTAGCAAAATTCATATATATATATATATATATTAAATAATACTACTATTTGTACAATAAAAAAATCAACCAATACTAAATATAGGGATTTAGGGTCAAAATTATTCGGCCTACTAAAATTAATTAAGAGTATTTTTTGATTAAAAAATTATCAAATGAATCCCTTGATTGATTTAACTATTTTTCATTATTCACTAAATATTATCATATATTAAAAAATAAACTTGTATGAAATCATATTGATGGAATTCAAATACATGACATAACATCTATATTATAATTAGTGGCAATTTGTATACTACAATCAAACCCATTAAACAATGTTAAAATGAATTTAATCTTAAAAATAGTATAAAATAAAATGAAGTACTAATAACAACTTTAGAAAATTATTACTACACCCGGTAAACCTGATGACGTGGCAATGTAGTAGTACCACCTACCCCTGCAAGTTTACGACAAAAGGAACCATATACACCTACCAAGCAGCCATTTTTGGACTTGATAAGGGTAATATAGTCATTTAATAGATAATTGCGTGTAATTTAATAATAATCAATACACATATCAACGTTGAAAAAGGCAATCTACATAAACTTCGTGCGAACAGGTTCGAGTACTGGGCCCCACCACCAATTCCCCACCAACTTTCTTTACCAACTCTTTCCCCACTCCCTCCAAACACTCACATTCACGTAAGAAAAAATAAATAAATAAAATACTACTATTCTTTTTTTTTTAATTTATTTTTCTTTTGAAAAAGATTCCTCGGATTTTATTTTGTTTTTTAAATATTTGCAGTTTAATCCTTAAATTCTAAATTATTGGTACTTTAAATCATTATTTTTTATAATATTCAGTTGACCTTGAACTTTTTAAAAATATATAAATTAAGTCTTCTATTAATTTTTCCATCATGTATTAACAAAAATATTATTAATTAAAAAAATAAGAGAAAGCTTACAGTTAATTTGCATAAATTTTAAAGTTTAGAGTATATTGTATATGATTTTAATTGTATGCACTACATTCTAATTTTTTTTTTACATTATTATCTAATTATATTTTATCACCAAAGTGGTTGAATCTTGTTCTGTACCTATCACCATATGGAACTGTCACTGAAATTTGAACGTACGTAAAGCTCATCTCCAAAGCGTCAAGGTGGTTCCGTGGAAGGATTTTAAAACTTAAGTCTGAGTATTCATTAGCTATGAAAATTTGAGCAATCCTAGATGTACAACAAAAAACAGCCAACACAGCCAATAAATTGTGCATAATGTATATAACATAAATTGCACAACGAATATTACATGTTATGCACACCATATAGCACATGATGTGCACAACATATATAACATGTTGCAAAGAAAAATGATGTTGCAATATGTGATATATATTGTGCATAATAGATGATATACGTTGTGCACTACATATAATATACGTTGTGCATTTTATATTATATATGTTGTGCACAACTTATTGGTTATTTTGGCTGATTTTTTGTTGTGCCCCAAGTATTTTCCTGAAAATTTAACTAAAAGCGTACATGATATTGTGATGACACCTCTATTTACAGAATGAGAGGTGAGTGAATTCACGATAGCCAATTCCGAGAGACCCGGGATAACGGCTGCGCTGCTTCTCGCAACATGTACGTCCCATATTATATCCGTTATGGTTCCGAGAGTTTCAATTTGGGTCTCGTTCAAACGCCTTGGATTAGATCATCTATTTGGAATGTTTAATTGCGTTTGCGAAACAATCAAATCTTAATCTCATTATTTTTAAAATCATGTGAATTAGATAATTTGATTAAAGAGTAAAATACTACTTTGGTCCCCTACATTTTAAATTATAAGTCAAATTAGTCTCTCTTTTCGTCCGCTTTAGTCTCATGACAAGTACTAACTTGCCTCATTGTTTGTAAAGTGAGAGATAAATTTGATCATTTTAAAAGTGATAGATCAAAGTGATCTACAGTTTATAAAATAAGGGACCATTTTGTTCATTTTAAAAAGTGAGAGACCAAAATAATTCACGTGTATAAAATGAATGACCAAAATGATATTTTACTCTTTGATTAAATAATGTTATAAAAAATTAAACAAAGTTGTACATAATTAAAGTACATCAAATTTAAGTTCATTGTTTATTTACTCCGGTTGATATGGATATTTATGAAAGTTCACCAAGTTAATTTACACAATTTTTTAGAGACTAAATTGCAATTAGACTGTAGTTTAGGGGTAAAGTGTAAATTTACCTTATAATATTTTGTTCTGGTGCGTCGTTAATATCCCCGGAGTGTCGTTTATGGGGCGCGTGGAGCAACCCGTTTGGTGGGTATTGGGTATATTGTTGTTGATGCCTTGATGGACCACCGATGCATGCCAACGGAGAAAAAACGAAGTGTCGTTGGAGTGTGCTTAACACTTGTCATGCTGGTAGAGGAATACTTGTTGTTGTATAGTAAAAAAAACTAATAAGTTGTGCACAACATATATAATATAAAATGTACAACGTATATCACATATTATGTATAATATATATCACTTATTGTGCACAACATATATCACATATTATATCATCATCTTTTTTTCAACAAGTGATATATGTTGTACACATTATTTGATATTCGTTGTGCACGACATGTAATATTCATTATTCATTTTCCTTATATATATTGTATTTTATCTATTTTCAATATTTTTTTTATAAAATTTTTAAAATAGAGAAAATAAAAAATAAAAATGAAAAAAAAAGCACCTTTAAGATAAGGTGATTTGTAATTTTCTGATATTGTGCCAGGTGTGGAAATGACGAAAGTGTAACAATGACAAGTGGAAAATACCAAGGTTCGTTTTGTACTTGTACCTTTCATTTCATAAAATTGAAAATTCTTATTATTATTTTTACTTTAAATATCAATCACAAACATTTGCATCAAATATCAGTCACAAACACTTGCCTTTGACATTAATAGAAACAAGGTGGGGAATAGGGAAACCAGTTTTTTTATGTCCGAATGCAAATTAAAGTTTTGCAAAAAGTTCGATTGCTTACAAAACAAAAAATATGATGAATTGAAATGACAAATATTAAAGTTTTGAAAAATAAATTTAATTTTAATTCATTGTTAGAGTAAAAGAATTTTATACAATAATTGACTCATGTATTATCATAATAAAAATGTTTGATTCTTACCGTTATTATCTTAAAACTTTTATACACACTAAAACCAGTAAAACCTAATTAAGTAATAGTATAAATACACAAATTTAAATATTTAAAATAATTCTTATAAAAACCCTATAACCTTTTGTATTTTTATAATCGGATCAGAAATAACTTTATAAGTATTTAAATAAGTTTATGCTAAAAACAAAGCAAAAAATTATAGCAATTTTACAATATTATAAAATAAGTAAATGATAAATGTTAATTATTACTCATAACGATTTAACACCAACAAAATAATACCGATTTATCATAACAACAAAACATACATCATTACAACTCAGATTATTTTTAGTAGAAATAATTACAATTTAGATCTGGCTAGCAGCTATTGATTAAAACAAACTAATCTTCTTTTCCTTTAAAAAATTAAGATGTTTTTTTTTTTCTATTCTTAAAATTTTATAAAGTAAATATTGAAAATAAAAAAATATGATTTTATTATTTTATTATTTTTACTATTTTTCTACAAAATTTTAAAAACAAAAAAAAATATAAAATAAAAACAGAAATCAAACAATATCTAAATTAAACCGTTCTAATGTGCTAATGTGAGGATTAAAAAAAAAATATTGCTAGAGGCACAACAAAAAACCAGTCAAAACAGTCAATAAATAGGAATTTGGGCCATAATCACCCAGCCCATTAAAAATATACTCATGATCAAAAGTGCTACTTAGACCATAAAGTGTTAAATGGACTTTGTTGGCTGTGTTGGCTAAATTTTTGTTATATCCCAAACATTTGTATAAAAAAAAAACGGGAGCAAACAAGTTCAATTCATAAGTCATAACACCAAAAAAATAACTTCAAGTCAAAAGTCAAATTAAAGAATTTGTATATTATACTTAAAAAAATATGCCTACGAATTTAATCTTGGTAATTTAATCTTATGTTTAAACATAACTTTTCCCAATATTATACTAAACAAACACTTTAAAAATTACATACAAATTAGATTAATTCGTTTTCATTTTTTTTTTGTCATTCCAAACATATTCATCATAAAATAAAATTTCAAAACAATTCATTTCCTATTTCATATAAATCACTCCAAACATGATTTTTAATTTACAATTCAAGTTAACTAATTTAATCTTTTAGAATTCAATTTCACATTCCATTTAATCTAAACACATCTAAGTAACACTTTAATCTGTGCATTAGTTGTTTCCACGTGTTTATCACCTGATTCACACCTCCATGTAAATGCTAGCACATTAATTAAAAATAAAAATAAAAAATATTCCATCACGGGCCACAGAACCACATATGTTGTTGAATCTACCCCAAAATAGCTCTAAAACTCTTTGACACAAAATTAACTTCCCAAATTCTTCTCCATAAATTAATGTGTTATATTTTTACCCTAAAATAATTTTAGGGTTCAGTAGGTACTATTACTAGTACATTATATAAGACTATATAGAGTAGAAATTACCTCCATCATTTTTTTAATTACCCACTTTTAAAAATTTGTTTTTCATATTTAATTACATATTAAAAAATTTTAGGCAACATTTATAAGTTTTCTTTTTCATTTATAGCTTTTATAATGAAATAATCCATATATTCCATATTAAATATTAATACTAATTTTAACTCTTTTAGTATATCAATAAATTAATGTATCTAGATCTAATTGAGTCCATATACATAAACTTTTATAAATAAAAAAGTAAAATGACTATTAATATGAATAAAATAATTAATTAGGAAGAGAAATGATTAATATTAGAGATAATATGGTAAAATATATTTTAGTTTTTTTTAAGTTGAGATTTTTAATTATTTTCTTAATTGATGATATGAGCATTAAAAATTAAACAATTAATAACAATAGAAGGAATTACTAAAAATAAAAGCTAACCATTTTTATTTATGTAATAATATTATTTTCTTATGCTTAAGAAATTATATTATTTTACACTCAAATTTATAATTAAAACCTCATACATATTATTCAAATCTCATTATTTGACCAACTTTAACAATTTTCACAATACCTACTTACATACGTATGTAAAAATATTTTTTTACCAACAGTTCATAAAAACAAAAACATTAAATTAATAATTAGATTCAAGAAAAGTAAAGCTTTAAAAAATATATTAATAATCTTGTAGTCTTATTTATTTATTCTTTAAAGAAAAGAAAATATGGGAGGGGGTTAGTGAATCCCAGATCTGAGAGAAATGGCTATAAATAAGGCGAAAGCCATAGCAACAAAACTCGCACTCTGTTCTCTGCTTCAAGTCTCGCTCTTTACTACGCGAAGAAGCCTCAGAGAACTTGGTCTCTACTATCACTACCCTCTAAGGTACGAGACCCTCTCTATCTTTCTCTTTCTCTGCGTGACTCTATCGTCACTCTGTTTCACCCATTTCTTCTTCTTCTTCTTCTGAATCCATGCAAGTTCTACCATCGTTTTCTGTAGCCGCCGTTGTTTCTTTCTCTGTGTCGGCTCTTTCACTTCACTCTCACCAGAGATCTACCGTTAGACTTAACCTTCGCTTCCGGTGAATGCTTCGCTTGTTGTAGATCTGCTCTCTTTCCTCTCCTTTTTGCTTAGATCTACTGGATCTGAACCTTTACCCTCTGATTTTCGTGAAATTTGCGTGCCTCTCTTTCCAGATCGTGTGTTTTTTACTCACTGTTTAGTGCTTCCGATGTAGTTCACTGTGCTTTGCACTAATTAGTTCATTTCAATGTTCTTCTGTTGAATAATTTAGCATCCAAATCATAATTTGCGAATTTCACTTATCAGTGTGCTCATTAATCTTCGTATTTTCATCATTAACCTATGAGATTATTGCATATGTGATTAGGATTTAGGATAATACATGTGGTCATGAGTTAAATAATTTCAAACACACGCTGGTTAATTTTTTTTGTTATTATTATTATTATTATTATTTTCGGGAATTCTTAGGAGGGAAAGTTGATTTGTGTTCTGTTTTTGTTGGTGCTTAAACTCAGAACAATGGCTTCCCATATTGTTGGATACCCACGCATGGGCCCTAAGAGAGAGCTCAAGTTCGCTCTTGAGTCTTTCTGGGACGGTAAGAGCAGCGCCGAGGATTTGAAGAAGGTTGCTGCTGATCTCAGAGCTTCCATCTGGAAGCAGATGGCTGATGCTGGGATCAAGTACATCCCCAGCAACACTTTCTCATACTACGACCAGGTTCTTGACGCCACCGCCACCCTCGGCGCCGTTCCTCCCCGCTATGGCTGGACCGGCGGCGAGATCGGATTTGACACTTACTTCTCTATGGCCAGGGGTAACGCCACCGTCCCTGCTATGGAGATGACCAAGTGGTTCGACACCAACTAGTAAGTGACGCCAAATTCTTCCCCTGTTTTGATTGTTAATGTTTGGTTTGATGATGTTGAGGTTTTTGCTTGTTATCTGGTTACTGAAATGTTGTGTGTGTTTTGATGCAGCCACTTCATTGTTCCAGAATTGGGACCTGATGTGAAGTTCACCTATGCCTCCCACAAGGCCGTTGAAGAATACAAGGAGGCCAAGGCGGTACGTATTTGTATATGTGCTACTGTTAATGTTTACGTATATTTGCTTAATTCTGCATATTATATAGAAACATAAAATGGCATTATATAATATTAGATCAGGTTCCAATTTTGAAAGATCTTGTGATGATTGGTTGTCAATCTGTTCTTTCTTGATTGTTGTTTATGCACGTGGTCAGTATTATGATAAGAGCTTAGTTCTCATAGGTCGTTATTATGATAAGAGCTTAATTCTCAGCTTTGTTTATCATGTCTTTGTCTGTATCAAATTATGGACATTGTCATTGAATGTTTGTTTTCTGTCTTTCAGCTTGGAGTTGAAACCGTTCCAGTCCTCATTGGCCCAGTCTCATACTTGTTGCTCTCCAAACCCGCCAAGGGTGTTGAGAAGACCTTCTCTCTCCTCTCCCTTCTCCCCAAGGTCCTCGCTGTCTACAAGTAAGAATTTTAAACTTTTTCATGGCTACTGTTATTTGTTTTGAATGATTATATTATTATTATTTCTCTAACATTCACATGGCTATGAACTCAGGGAAGTTGTGGCTGATCTTAAGGCTGCTGGTGCTTCATCAATTCAGTTTGATGAGCCTACCCTTGTGTTGGACCTTGAGGCTCACAAGTTGCAAGCATTCACCGAGGCATACGCAGAACTTGCATCTGCCCTGTCTGGTTTGCATGTTCTTGTCGAGACCTACTTTGCTGATATCCCTGCTGAGGCATACAAGACCCTCACATCTCTGAGCGGCGTCACCGCATATGGATTTGATTTGGTCCGTGGAACTAAGGCTCTTGACTTGATCAAGGGTGGATTCCCAAGTGGAAAATACCTCTTTGCTGGTGTGGTTGATGGAAGGAACATTTGGGCTAATGATCTTGCTGCTTCTCTCAGCACCCTGCATGCTCTTGAAGGCATTGTGGGCAAAGGTATAAATTAACATGCATTTCATAGAAAAATGTGGGAGGATTTTGATGTTTTTATAGCTGCTTGATATGTCTTAAACTGTGTGCAGATAAGCTTGTTGTGTCCACCTCTTGCTCACTTCTTCACACTGCTGTCGATCTTGTCAACGAAACCAAGTTGGATGATGAGATCAAGTCATGGCTTGCTTTTGCTGCCCAAAAGATTGTTGAAGTAAATGCATTGGCTAATGCACTGGCTGGTAACAAGGATGAGGTAATGTCAATATGAATAACTTGATGGTGTTCGTTAAATGAAAACAATGTGGTATTTTACTTTACATAGTTGGGGCTGAGGTGGAGAATATAACCATAAATGATGATGAGAAAGTTTTCATCGACACATAAAACTACATTCTTATTTCAACAAAATTTCCAATAAAGAATATGTGAGCACATTCCTTTAAGTTAATCTCGTAGATGAATGTGATCTTTTTTTTTGGGTTCATGCAAAATATGACACTTTTTAATTAAAGGGTAATTGGCATAGTGGAATTATGTATTTAAAAGTTTAAAGTGAACAGGGGAAAAAAGGTACTTCACAAGAATTAAAATTAAAATAGGTTATTGTTTACCTAAGGTATTAAGTGTCAATAAAAAATGGTGCACAGTAGGCAATATATGGTTGTGGCCTTGGTTATGATTGATTTGGGAACCATCATGACAACAAATTTGTATTTTTGCTTCCGAGTATTTTTAGTTTAAATACTAATTATAAAAGGCAACGTGTAATTTTCCTGTTTGTTTCATATTGCATAACTCACTGAATCAATGATTTTGTGGTTTTGTTCTCAGGCCTTCTTCGCTGCTAATGCTGCTGCTCAGGCTTCAAGAAAGTCCTCTCCAAGAGTGACCAATGAAGCTGTTCAGAAGGCTGTGAGTGTTTATCTTTTCATGAATTATTCATAAAACTTATGCTGCTTTTACTCATTATTTCCATTTTTTCTGGCTCAGGCTGCTGCATTGAAGGGATCTGACCACCGCCGTGCCACTAATGTCAGTGCCAGACTGGATGCCCAACAAAAGAAGCTTAACCTCCCAGTCCTTCCTACAACCACCATTGGATCCTTCCCTCAGACTCCAGAGCTGAGGAGGGTGCGCCGTGAATACAAGGCTGGAAAGTAAGACGCCCCACCAATATCTACCTTGTTTTTATTATTTTGGTCCCTTACTGCCTTCTTTAACTGACCCAAATGTTATCTTCAGGATCTCTGAGGAAGAATATGTTACAGCAATCAAGGAAGAAATTCGCAAAGTTGTTGAACTCCAAGAAGAGCTTGATATTGATGTGTTGGTCCATGGAGAGCCCGAGGTATTTTTACACTTGCGTTTCTTGATACTCTTTCTTTTAGAAGAACAAGAAACTATTACAAAACTTTCTGGTGTCAGACATTTCATTGCTTCTGCTAATATTGCACTTTGAACTGATTGTGGATGTCTTTCACTGCAGAGGAATGACATGGTTGAGTACTTTGGTGAGCAATTGTCAGGCTTTGCCTTCACCGTTAACGGATGGGTGCAATCCTATGGATCTCGTTGCGTGAAGCCACCAATCATCTACGGTGATGTGAGCCGCCCCAAGCCAATGACCGTCTTCTGGTCATCAACTGCTCAGAGCATGACCAAGCGCCCAATGAAGGGAATGCTTACTGGCCCAGTCACCATTCTCAACTGGTCCTTTGTTAGAAACGACCAGCCAAGGTACAAACTCGAGACTCCTTTTTAAAATTGGAACAAGATCAATATTTCTTCATTGTATTATCATCTCTAACATAGCGAACGAATCTATCTCCAGATCTGAGACCACCTACCAGATCGCTTTGGCCATCAAGGATGAAGTAGAGGACCTCGAGAAGGCCGGCATTAACGTGATCCAAATCGATGAGGCCGCATTGCGTGAGGGTCTTCCATTGAGGAAGTCAGAGCAAGCTCACTACTTGGACTGGGCTGTCCACTCCTTCAGAATCACCAACGTCGGTGTTCAGGATACCACTCAGGTAAATGACTCTCTGCATTACAAACTATTCCATTACTACCAAGTTTCCTTATTCTTCTTATTTTATTTGAATGTATAATGAATGAAACAAACAACTTTGGTTATGAACAGATTCACACCCACATGTGCTACTCCAACTTCAACGACATCATCCACTCCATCATCGACATGGATGCCGATGTCATCACCATCGAGAACTCCCGTTCGGACGAGAAGCTCCTCTCAGTGTTCCGTGAAGGAGTGAAGTACGGTGCCGGTATTGGCCCTGGTGTCTACGACATCCACTCCCCAAGAATCCCACCAACTGAGGAAATTGCTGACAGGATCAACAAGATGCTTGCAGTGCTCGAGAAGAACATCTTGTGGGTCAACCCTGACTGTGGTCTCAAGACCCGTAAGTACACTGAGGTGAAGCCAGCACTCACAAACATGGTTGCTGCTGCAAAACTCATCCGTAACGAGCTTGCCAAGTGAAGAAGAAGAAGAATGCTTTGAGAAAACAAGTTCCGGCTTTGATTTACAGAAAAAGAAGACAAAGGCAAAAATTTTCTATATTTGTTTGTTTCAATAACTGCGTGTGGAATACTTAGGTGTTTTAGTATTATGCTCTTTTGAGCTATTGATTTCTGTCTTCTCCCCTTTTCCCCACCCACCCTATCTTCTGTTTTTCCCAAATGGAATGAATGTTCTGTATCTTTGGGCTCTGCCCCCAACGTTTATTGATATGCAATTTTTACCAGTTTTGTGCAAATAAACATGATGATATCTGAATGCATATGTCAACTGGGTCAGTGGAGAAATAATCCTTTGCTTACATCATGCTCACAAACGATTGTTACTTAACTGATCAATACAAAACTCAGCAGCAATTTGCCATTTGTACCCTGCAGATTCAACTACCCCTACCTATATCTTCTACCAAATAAAGTTTGGTACAACTGTTTTGTCAAAAAGAACATTGCAGAACTGGTTCTTTGATTTTCTACATTGAAGCTTCAGAGCAGATGTCAGAGTAGTTATAGGGTACAGACCCTGCAACTAAAGGCATTGGGGGGAACTGCACAAAAGAAGGAACGGTCCAATGGCAACATTACTAGAAGGGTTGTTTAGGCAACTTAATTAGGCACACGCACATCAATGTCATCTTTTCTTTTTCTTTTCCTTTTTAATTAGAACTCATGAGGGGTTGTTACGGCATTTCCTTCCTCTTGAGTACCCATATCTTTCATCGAGTAATCAAGTTTAGGTGTTACATTTGACTACAAATGTTCAAACTTCAAAGGATTAATAAGCAATAAATATTGTGTTATTCCCTAAAGAATGAGTAGGGGAGTAGTATGTCTATATTTTCCTTTTATTGTCAACTTCATATGGTTATGCCACTAACTCCATAACAAACTTAGTAATCATGCATTATGCTGTTAATTAATAAAACAATTATAGAGTCCGAACCCTTTTAACAATATTCCCTACATTTTATTATTATTCAATTACAATATCAATGTATTATTAATTTAAAGAAAAATTATTTTAACATCATGAAGTAAATATCTTATTAGAACATTTATTTTATTATTATTGGATATGATAATTTTATTTTATTTTAAAGACTAACATTGTGAACCAATAAATAAGTTTTACATTGTATTTTATTTACTCTTTAAATTTTTCCGTAAATCACACAGTTAATTACACTAGTATTATATATATATATATATATTAGTGATTGAGACTAATTCCCCGGGTTGATCTGTGTGATATAATATAACACGGGGGACAAACATTTCGTTATTTCCTAGTATTGGTTGCATAGATATTAACTTATGATAAGCCATTAGCCATGGAATAATGCTACATTGACATTTAATGTTAGCTGTTTATAATAGATTTATAAGTTTAATAGTAGATAAGAAGAATTTAAAAATAAAAATTAAATAAAAAAATAAATGATGAGAGATTAAATATCGGTACAATATATAAAATATTATATGTACAAATAGTATTTTTTTTCAAGCATCCTTAGCCGTCCATGACACAAACATGGCTATGGCAACGCTTCCTCGTACAATACAAAATAAGTCCTATAAATAGTGATGTTCATGCTCAACCTCATCATTAAAATGCAATAGTTTGGCATAGTGATCAAAACCAATTATGGCTCTTTCTCGTGCTCTCATTGCACTCACTGCCACTGTCATATTGTCATCAACGGTGGCAACGGCAACAGAATTCATAGTTGGAGATGACAAAGGTTGGACAACTCATGTTGATTACCAAGCTTGGGCTAGAGACAAGGTCTTTCATGTTGGAGACATACTAGGTAATTCAGATTTTATAGCCTTTCTTCTTCACAATTTTTTTTATATACTGAAATTGAAATGTTTAAAGCTTTAATTATTAGCCTACAATCAAGTTCCTCTAATTTTATAAAATTATCAATTAGATCAGATCTATATAATTTAAAAAATTTCAATTGGTTCGTATACTTTAAAAGTTCTTAAACTATAGGAGCCAGTTAAAAATTAAATTTGATAAAATTATATAGACATATTATAAGTTAATTATACCAAATTTAAATAATTAATAGTTTTAATTTTAATATACTGAGAATATAAAATTAAAGTATTATGCATATTTATCTAATTAAGCTAATGGAGGTTGACACACCTAGCTCAGTCTTTCACTCATTTTAGCCATGACTTGAATTTAAATTTTGTGTTAAGCCTCTCTTGGTGGATAAATGATAATCTATAAATTCCACCGTAAACTTTTGATGAAATTGATGATATGCTCAGATTTACATGAAAGTGTATTGTTTTTTTCCGATAGATAAACATTTACATGAAAGTGTATTACATCTAATTTAAACTTAGTTAATTAAAAACAATATATTCATCTAATTAAAATAGTTAATTCATTTGTACAACTTTCAAATAGTAAAAAGATAGATAACTGATAACTATACATAATTAAGTAATTGTATATACAAATTAATTAATTTAAATAAATATAGATTTCAAATATATAGATTATATTGAATCGATATGTTATCTAGAAAATGTAGGTTTATTCTATGTTATGATTGTATTCAACGTTCACATGATTGAAATTTACACTTATTTTAAAGCAAAAGGCTAGATATATCCAGAATTGTTCAGTTTATAAAAAATAAGTGTGATATAATGACTTAATATAATTGATAAATCTTACCATTATATTTAATCCATTACTATTGATAAAATTGAGATTATTTTTTTAGTGATTTAAAAAAGTTTTTTGTTTTTTAAATTTATTTTCAGTGTTTAAATTTCCTGCTGGGAAAGACAACGTGGCGATAGTAAACGTAACGAATTTCATAGAATGCACGGTTCCTCCAAATACACCAGAATACGACGGTGGACTTGTTGCATTCGAATTCCTAGTCCCAGGTCGAAGATATTTCATTTCAGGTGTTGGTGATAATTGCAAACAAGGTCAAAAACTTGCTATTTTTGTGTTCCCAGCATCACCTCCACCTGCACCCGCACCACGGAATGAGCCTCCCCTACTCCCTCCAGTTGTACCTGGACCTACTGTGTCTGCACCCTGGAGTACTGATGTACCCGCACCTTCACCTGGCCCATCGGCTGACACGTGGACTACTGGTTTCTCCAACTTCGATCGATCGGTGCCGAGGAAACAATTGTTCAGAGTATTTCACTAAAATTTAATAGCTGGAGGCTGTTTGGGACTTTTCTTTATTTTTCTTTAATATCTTATTCCGAACATTTGATACACATTTGTTACGTGTGTTCATGACTCAAATTTGAGATTACTGTTGCTAAAATAAATAAATAAAACAAGAGATCTATCAATCTTACCAATCATGTTTACGTTGGCAGGGGTTATGTTTTCTGATTACTAATAATAATTAACTCTTTCATTATATATAATTAGTGTTATTTCCTATAATGGGGCATGTATCAAGTTATTATATTTAGAGTAAATACCCTGTTTAGTCCCTCAAGAGTAACTTTAAGGACAATTTAGTCCTTCAAGATTTGAAAATGACAAAATAGTCTCTCAAGATTAATTTTATAGAACATATTAAATGAGAATTTAGTAATTCCGTTAAGTTTCTGTTAATTGAGTTACAAACATGAAGCAAGTTAGGACTAAATTGTAACTCAGTTAACAAAAACTTAACAGAATGACTAAATTGTCACTTAAAGTGTTCTATAAAATTAATTTTGGAGGACTATTTTGTCACTTTCAAATCATGAGAGACTAAATTGTCCTCATATAGAGTATTCACTCTTATATTTATTAAAGAGAAATGATTTAGAACCAATTATTTAATCCTCAACCTTGAGTTTGTTTCTGAAGTCCAGAAATGTGGAAGAGGAGATTGATTTTGTAAAAATATCAACAAGTTGTACATGAGCTGGAATATGAGTGATCCAAATATGCCCCTCTAACAAAATGTAAACCCAGCTCAAAGTGTTTGGACTTTGAGTGTAACACCGGATTAGTAGCCACCATTATTATCACAGTATATCATAGGGGGAGGAACCACAATTCGTAATTCATGTAACAAAGAGAATGCATTGTTCACGTCTAATTGCCTTAAACTCCAGCCTCTAGCAAGTGCTAATGAGAGAACTAGTCTGATGGATGCGGGCTGAAGCTCTCCTTAAAATCAAATTCAGGTCTGATGGATGTTTATTTATAGGAATAAAGCAGCAGTACTAAGATTATCAGCAGTGATAGGTGAAGGATCATTTGTAATAGCAACAGTTGGTTAAGGGAGGATGAGCCCCTACCCGGATTGTATAAGAAGGCACTTTTCCAGACAACTTTTCTTATGGGGAAGAGAAATGCAAGACAACAGTTGGAAGAAGATTTATAAGATGTGCAACCGTGATAAAGGCTTCTCCCTAGTACTTCAGTGGCATCCTAGCTTCTGCAAGCATTGACAATCCCATAGTAGCAATGTGTCCATGCTTCCTCTCCGTAGTTCCATTTTGTTGATGAACATATGGACAACAGAACCTATGTATAATTCCTTCACATCTCAACAATGAAGTTAGAGCCACAAATTCTTTAGCATTATCAATTTGCAAGGTTTTTATTTTAGTTCCCTATTGGAGTTCAGCCATTTTCTTAAATTGCAAAAATATTGAGTGAACCTGAGACTTGTGCTGAATTAGTAAAAGCCATGTATATCTAGAAAAAAAACATCAATAAAATGGACATAGTAGTAAGAACCATTTATTGAAGAGATAGGGGTTGGACCCCAAATGTCTAAGGGAGCATTATACAAGGAAGAAGATGGTGCAAAGGGGAGCTGATGTGACTTTCCCATACAACAAGAAATACAAACTGATCTAAGAACATAATCAACACTACGAATGCTACAATTTTTAAGAACTTTGGAAATGACAATTGTTAAAAGGTGTCCTAGCCTTAGATGCCAAAGCTTGAAGAGGTTTTGAGTTTGCACAACTATCTTGGCAGGACCAAAGTTATACAATCTTTGCTGATTAATTCCTTGAAGAAGTGTTTCATTGAAATCCTGACATTTAACAACACAACGTTTAGCATGACTTTCAACAAAAACATTATTATCAGCACAGAACTTAGTGGTACTAATTAAATTCTTTGATAACTCAGGAACATGGAGTAATTTCTGCAATTTAAAAGTTTTGTGTGATGAATATGGCTTAATAAAAAAGAGAAAAGAACTAAGGTGTGAGAACAAAATAGGAGATTAAGAAGAAAAAAAAAATAGAGAAACAAAAGAAAGAGGAAAAGTCTGGAATTAATATGTTCAAATGAAGGTGGTTAATTAGCATGTATATACTATATATGTACATACGTTGAATGCATTAGGTAGTACATTTAGATTTTTTTTATAGGTTTTTCTTTTGGATATCTGTCAAACGGCGGTTAATTACTAATTTCTAGTTTCAATCAAAATTATCTTTTGATAGGTAAGGAGCATGTCCCAAAATTTTATGCATTAACATTGTTTCAAGAATTGAATTCGAAATATAATGCTCAAACAATTCAAATATCTACTACTCGTACTAATTTATGTAATTTTTTTTGTTGTCCACGGTGTCCGGAGTTTCGTCCCGACTAATCCGTTGTCCCGGGTAGCGTACCTAGAAATGATAGGTGAGACTCCCAACGAAAATTTTTTCCATTCATAAGGCTCGAACCCAAAAGTTTGCCTAAGAAACAAGAAGCTATTTATCACTTATTTCAATCCAGTTGGTACTAACTTATGTAATTACTAGCAGGCAATTACACGACAGGGCAGAATGCAGGCCCATATTTCACTTTCACACCCGCCACATGGCATCTATTATTGAAAAACTCATCACTCATCTAAAACGAAGGAATATTCACAATTTTTTAATACTTGTTAAATTAGTTCAAAGTATAATTCTATTCACACTCTTAATTTGACCAAGTACTTACATATAACTCTCAACATCATGATTAATATTATCTCAATAAATCGTCATAGTAAAAGCCGACTATACCCGGAAATAATCCCTTTTTCTTTCCATCGAGGCTTCAATGTTTTTTTATAATATGTCGATAAAATCAATGTATATATGCTGAGTCCTATGGCTATATATATAGTCCAATTTAAATGCAAATAATAATTCATTCATAGCAAGCACTTGCTAACTAGTACAGGGACTATATACTTTAATTTGTTTAATTAGATTAGTTTTGTAGAATTAACACTTAATCAAATCCAATTAATCATTGATAAAATGGGTGTTACTCGTATTGGTTTCCTTGCCATTTCAATGGTTTTGCTTTCATCAGTGGCAATGGGAGCTGATTACACTGTTGGTGATAACAAGGGCTGGACTCCTGATTACAACTATACAATTTGGGCCAAGATAAAGTGTTTCATGTTGGTGACAACCTTTGTAAGTTGAGACATCAATATTCAATACTCTGTCTTTTAATTTGCAAAATACTATTTATATCTTTAAAATATCTTACATCCTATATCTTATCGACATCCACTATCTTTCACTATTGATTTACTATGTGATTCTCACCTAAATCTTTTAACTCTTATTTTTTATTATTGATCTTGTAAACATTAAACTTTAAATGACATATAATATAGCATTACTTTTTAATTTATCTAGCATAGCTAATCGGTTTCATAACCAAGAATTATTTGAGTATTCTGGCACAAAAATACTAGTTAAATGTTCTCATTGAAAATCTACTGTTTTTTTTAATGATTGAATTTGAATATCATAATAATCTTTACTCATTATACAATACAAAAATTATTTGATATTGGTCCATATTATTAGATCTTAAAAACTTGTATGGAAAAGTGAGCATACATTAAAACTTGTATTATATGTTGGATAACTACCTTTTGTTGTGCAAGTAAGATAGCTCATATTTATCAACCATATATAAAGAATATGGTGCATGCTCAGTTGCAGACAGTATTATTTGTCTATATGTTATAGACAAGTTATCTACGGCCATAGTAGTAACACTAACACGTAGCATTATGTTTCCTTTTGGCTATGTTTTTGGGAAGCCTAATTTTTGTTTTGTCATGATTAGTTAATGTACTGTGAGACTAGTCACAGGTAATATCCAAAATACCCTTCCTCTTTCCTTTGCGATGGTCATGGCAGCCATGACTCCCCCATCTTTGTCCCTCTGGGCTCTCTCTCTCGTCAGAACAGGTGCACAACTCAGAGAAAAAATGGAATACAAATCGGAGCATAGAAAAGTCCACCAAACTGAATCCAGTAGGAATTAAAAAATAAATCATGACATTGACAAAAAAAATAGGGGCATACTAGTAAATCAACATGTTCAACTTAAGTTTCTCTTTCTATTTAATAACTCGAATGCATTGGTCAACTATAAAACAAAGGGTCAAACCAACTACCAACTAACCAATCCCTTTGTGCCACATTATGTCTATACATTATAGACAAACTCATATGTCTGTAAGTGAGCACCCCCAAAGAATATATATTTTTAAATATTAAAATAAATTGTTGATTCTGACTAGTGACTACTGCAGAAGTCAATTCAAAGTTTTTTTTCTTTCTTTTTAGAGCTAGAAAAATGAATATTTACACCCACCAATTCACTAAAAAAAAAAATCAACTTTTAAATTTTGTGGGATTATTCCTTTTCTTTCTTAATCTACTAATTTGATACAAAATTATCATTTATGTGCCTTTTTAAATGTACATGCACATTTAAATTTGATTTATTGTAATAAAGAAATTATTATGATGACGATAAATTTATAATCAGAGTCCTGTTATATGTGCATATGAAACGACATACATGTACAATATCTAAGGTGAAAATGAAGGTTTAAATATTAAATTGAGGTCATATCAAAATTCAAAAATAGAAAAATGTATATATAAAATACATAAAAAAAAATATACACAAATATCATTATATCATTTTTGGTAATATAATAATTACACAAATACTTGGTGAACAACAAAAAACTAGTCAAAACAGTCAATAAAATCCATTTAATATTTTATGACCCAAATAACTTTTTAATCATGAGTATATTTTTAATGGACTTGGTGATTGTGGCCCAAATTCCTATTTGTTGGCTGATTTTTTGTTGTACCCCTAGTAATGCTCTAATAATTAACTACTTTATTTCATCTAATAATTAAGCATTATTTTTTATTTCATGTAACAATTGCACACATGTGTTTGTTAATTCATAGTGTTTCATGAAATATGTGCAAAAATATTAGTTGTGTATCAACTATTTTATACACCATAGCAACATCTATTCTATCACATTTGATTTTTTATGTGATCCTCGTTCTAACTTTTAAATTATTCTTATCATTAATCTTGATGGATGTCTCGTAAACATCTGAATCGAAATGCAGGGTTCAACTATGACAGCAGCAAGCACAATGTGTTGAAAGTGGATGGTATGGGCTTCAAGAACTGCAATACCTCAGCAGGATACGGAGCAGCACTCACCTCTGGGAAGGACATGGTTACACTCTCAACACCAGGCAAGAAATGGTACATCTGTGGCTTTGCAGACCATTGCTCTGCTCGCCACATGAAGCTTGTCATCGACGTCCACGCCGATCCACCAGCAGCCGCTCCGTCCGCTGCTCACTCTCTCGGCGGTCGTCGTAGCGACCATGGCTGCCGTTGTTGCCGCCATCTTTGCCTGAGAAATAAATAATATAGAGTTGTGACACTTTTAGAACTTTGTTATATGTTGAGATATTATTATTATGAGAATAAGAGCCTGATTGCTTTTGTATCATTTGGCAAGAATTGTTGCCTAGTTTGCTTTTCTTAATTTTGCATATAGTTTGAATTGTAATAATGATCAATTATTTAAATTTATTGTGCAATAATTGTTTTAATTAAATGTATTGCAACATATATAAAAGTACTTTTTTACAATAATGTTTTTCGTACAATATAAATACATCTAACTTGTATCCAACATGTGTTATATATAAGACGTAATAATAGGGTTCTCACATTATCACATGTGACACAATTTAGGAGGATCAATATAGGAGCTAATTAGCTAGTAAACAATCATTACATGTCTTTTAGTATATTAATATAGATTTGATCAGTATATCTTAAACAAATATTATTCCTTTTTAAAATATAAATTATTAAATATTTATCCAAATTTTGTAAATCATGAGTAAAAATAAAATTGAAATCAACCTCAATCAATCAAGATACACGTAGAAAACTAACAATATTAGTAAAAAAAATTTATGAAACACATACAATCTTTTATGCAGAATATTTTTTCTTGATGTGATATCAAATTATATTTAAAATCACTATCTAAAATGAATATTTGTTTGAAGATTTGAAAATTTCAATTGATATGTGTCTCTAATTAATATGTTGAGAGATATGAAATGTAATTAATTAATTTATATTATACATAATTATTTAAAATAGTATAAATCAATTATTTTAAATAAAATAAAAGATATATATGTTAGATAATAATATTTAAAAAGATTCATTAAAAATTTGTAAATATTTAGGAAGAAAAAAATAAAGGGACCTAAATTAACATACGTGTGTGTGTCACATTTATAGAGACTCAATTAACGAGTGAATTGGTAATTAATCATAATATCTCTTTTATTATATTATAGAGATTTTCAATAGTATAAATCAATTATTTTAAATAAATTGAAAGATATATATTAGGTAATGATATTAAAAAATATTTTCATTATTAAAGATTTATAAATATTCTGAAAAAAATAAAGGATACTTAAATTATCTTACATAACACATTTATAGAGACTCAATAAATATATAAATTGATAAATAATATATTTTACTATAGAGATAGAGATTATATATTATCAACTATCAAGGTAATTCCGTGTGTATAATGTATATGGTACCAACATTATTAATGGAAACTCCCTCGATAACTCCCTCGCTAATAAAATTTTCTTCATTGTTCTTAAAATTTTTCAATTAACCCCTCATTAATTTTGTCACTAATATTGTGGAAAAAGTCTTTCCCTAACATCTATCGGCCTGATACGTTTCTAATAGTGAAAGTATATTATTATATTCGCACTATAACTTGACCAACAAGAACTTTCAATTTTCCACATATCTTGATGATGATTATATCAACAAATTGTTTCTTTGTGCCTAAATAAATAAATATTATTCTAATTGCAATAATTTGTCATAGTAAAAGCCGACTATAGCTGGAAAATCCCTTTCACTTTCAAGGTTTCCAATATGTAAATATATTTATCGATATAATCAATGTCTATGATGAGTCCTATATAGTCCAAGTTGAAATGCAAATTGGTATAAGCTTACAATTCATCCTAGCTAGCGATCAATAATAATACATATATAGCAATTGCTATTTCCATCAAAGTTATTAATTAGTAGAATTAATTAATCATCAAATCAAATGGCTATTGCTCGCATTGGTTTGCTTGCCATTTCGATGGTTTTGCTTTCATCAGTTGCAATGGCAGCTGATTACACTGTGGGTGATGACAAGGGCTGGGCTCTTGATTTCAACTACACACAGTGGGCCCAAGATAAAGTCTTCCATGTTGGTGACAATCTTTGTAAGTAGTAAAATAAAAACTTTTTTTTTCATTAGTAGCTAGTGTTTATCGTACAACATAAATATGGTCAACTAATATCTAACGTGTGCTATATATATTATACGGAATGTGTGCTATACATATGTGTTATACATATATAGCATACATTACGTATTATGTATAGCATACGTTGGATATTAGTTAGAAGTATTTCTGTCGTACATCAAACATTTTAGTTGAATCAAATGAAAATCTTTTGTCTCCTCCTATCTTAATCTCCTCTGCCTTTTGAATAAAATTTCTCCACCACTCAACATGAAATTAAATTTACATCCATTTATAATTTTTTAAATTTATTTTCCAATTTTATTGACAAGTTAGAAAAGAAGAGTGTAGGACAAAAATTCACTCTTAAATTTTCTGAGATTTTTTACCATATATTTGTACTTATATCCTAACAAAATTTTATTATAATTTAATCTTCATTCACACTTTCATCATAAATAATTTTACTATAATTTAATTTCATCCAACAACTATACAATTTTTTCTTCTTTTAACCAAAATTTGATTTAAGAAAAAATGTTTGATGTTTGTTAGGGTTCAAGTATGACAACTCCAAGCACAATGTGTTGAAAGTAGATGGTCCAGCCTTCAAGGACTGCAACACCTCCGCAGCAAACGGAGCACCACTCTCCTCCGGGAACGATATGGTCATGCTATCGACCCCGGGGAAGAAGTGGTACATTTGTGGCTTTGGAAACCATTGCGCTTCTCATCAAATGAAGATTGTCATTGATGTCGCCGCCGATGGCCCTGCGCCTCCTCCTTCTGCTGCTCACTCTCTTGTATCTTCTCTCCCCGGGATTGTCGTGGCGGCTGTGGTTGCTGTTGGAGCCATCTTTGCCTGAGAAGAGAGGACACAGTTGTGTGACACTTTAGTTTTAGGACTTTGTTATGTCATGTTGTGGTGTATGTTGAAAATAATAAAGAACTTGAATCCGGGTGTATCACTTGGCAAGATATGTGTGTTGCCTTTTTTTTTCATGACTTTTCACTGTTTTTGAGAGAATTGTGATGGTTAATTTCGATTTCATTGTACAATAATTGTTTCAATACAATGTATTGTTCTATTATTAAATAAAAAAGAATTTTCAATAGTCGTTTGTGGTGAACTATCATAGTGATAAAATGGCAATATTGGTGTGCTTCTCATTCACTCTGTTTTCAAATTTATCTGAAAATTGAGTTTTTTCGGCCATTACTAAGTGGACAGTGAAAAATCAGCCAATGAGCCTATTTTAACTTTGAGTTTGGCCCAAATAATCATTGAAATTGTAATGGACTGAGTAATTATGCCCCAAAATCTTATTTATTGACTGGTTTGACTGGTTTTTTATTGTGCATTTAGCACAACTCTTTCCCGACCCATCAAAAAATTTGATGCCAACATATTGTCAAAAAAAAAAAAAAAAAAAGAACATTTCTCTATATACCGTTTGACCCATTACAAAACCCAACAAAATAAATTTCTACATTGTGTTTGTATATCTTTATCCCTCCCTATTTTAATTTATAAGTAGAGCATTTCATATTAAGTTCTTCATAAGTTATATCTATTTTTCCGTTCACAATCGGGGTGTTATATTCATCGTTGATCATAGTGACTAATCTCGGCTTATAGTCATCTAAAAAAGGTGAGACGATTGACTTAAAATTTTAAAGTTTTTTCATATTTAAGATGAGAATCGAACAATTGACACTCAGGTAAGACATAATGAACCATTCAACCACACTCCCCATATTAGAATTTATAACCATTTCCATATCACATAAAATTAAAAAATCAAATAAATTAAGAATAAAAGTCACAGATCCTCGTGAAATTTGTGTCAAACAATACAATAAGATATACATTAATAAATTTCTCCTTGTTCACAACATTAAAATTTACAAATGAATTAAGCCCCTTAATTTGTCTAATTGTGATCATGAAAGTATGATTGAGCATGAGCCATAAGGCTTTTGCTCATATCCGCTAAGTAACTTGCTATAACCAATATCACAAAAATCACAATCATGAATTTAAGGGCAACCTCTCTAGTTGTTTCTGGTGTTAATAATAACTCATCATCATTTTCCACTATTAATGATGCTCGTTTGGCATTTGTTTCAGTTATTTCTTCTTCTTCAATAGCATCATCACCTCCTCCAAATTCCACATTCTCGCCATATGTTACTTTCTTTTTTCCTTTGTTTTTCTTGGTCGTCTCGGGTTCAAGTCCTGAGGTCGTTGGACTAATCGCCTCTTTGTCTTGTTTTTCTTGGTGAAGATGTGAAGGAGGAGGAGGGGGTTTCTTAGGCATGACAACAGTGAGAATATTTTGCATGAAATTGCCATGAATAGAATCTACATTGCAATACATTGGGAGCTCAATTTCTTTCTTGAAACGTTTCCATCTTGTTCCATCCAATGGACGCTCTCCGCTTATTACCATGAAACCAACATGGTTTACCTGAATTCGTACTTGCTCCCTCTTAAAACCTTAAAACAATAAAAATAAAAGTACTATTTTCACGTCGATCTCCTTATACTTACTACAAACATTTACTTTTATTATTCTTTAATTTTATTGTGATTCACACTTTAATATCAAACTTTTTTATTCATTTTTTATCTTAATGAATATCTCATAAACATCTCATTTTAGATATCCATATAGCATTACTCTAATGAAAAAAGTATATAGGCAACAAAAATAGAGGAATGTTACGTGTACAATAAAAATTGTACAATACTTGTACAACAATCATATCCACCGTTGAATTGTATTAGTTTATAAATCTATATTACCATCCAATAATGAATTTGATTGTTGTACAAATATTGTACAATTTCATTGTAAACACTAAACATAACATCAAATAAAATAGAGCAGGAATTTTGTAGCCTTAAAAGAGCCCAAGAATTTTACTAATCCACAAGATTGCTAAAACATTAAGATAAGTAACAATATTAGATTAACATACAACATATCTGATCAACCCAAAATTAGCATTTTCTCCACATTTTTTTCCAGCAATATACTGTATATGTTCACAATTTATCGAAAAGTTTGATATTTCGATGCATATGGAACATTAATTATATCATGTATAAAGTCCAAAATAAAAATAAAATAAATTTAGAGATATGAAATGAAACGTGCCTGGAAGATAAAGTTCAACGGTGTCTCGGGCATCTTCTCTACGCCACTTGGAGACAGGATCAAAATCTTCATAAGACCGATTAGTTGTTACCTTGGACGCGGTTTCCATAATCAAATTAAACTCAAAAGATATTGTGAATTATTATTGGTTTAAGGTTTTGATTGAACTCAATATTGTTGGGGCGTTTCTCTAAGTTATTTTTTACATATAAGGGAACTCATCATACATATAGAAGAAACTTGAAGGGAAAGAAATTAATGCTTTGAATTATTCCTTGTTAACCTTTTCAAGTAGTCTTGTATATTGGGTCTAAGCTTATAGTAATTTTGTGGTATTATTATTATTTATGTGTTTTGAGTATGCTCTTTCTTCGTGTGTAGAAATATTTCTATGAGAATTTAGGAATCATAATTCATTTTGTTCCATTCGTGATAACTAGGCATGCAATGGTTATGTGAAGAAGCAAGCCTGAAAATTATTAATTTTGCTAGTTAATAACCTGCATATATTTTTTTTCTATCCTACAACAACGCTTCCTCTCGCTACACCCATTCATAGATATCAACAATTGACTATCTTTAAAATGAAGGGTTTAAAAGATGTTCCTTTGAAAAGGTTTTCAATAAAAGAACATCTTCAATCCATCGTGTATTAGTGTTGACATCATACATACATATCAAATATAGTAGATTACGTGTCAGTTTGGGTAAACAACTTATTTAAGTAAGCCCTTATATAAAAGTAACTTCTGAGAAGTAACTTATGAATAAGTTATTTTGTATATAAATATGATATAACAAAAAATTTTATTTCAATAATTTTGAAAAGCGCTTATAGAGAAGTCAAATATTCAAATATTCTAATTTCAAAAGTACTGAAATAACTTCCGAAAAAGTCCTAAGTTATATAGTCAAACGGGACAGATATAACTTCTGATAAGTCAGAAGTTAAAATAAGTCAGAAGCACTGTCATCCAAACTGGTCCTACATGTATGATAAACAATAAATTACACTCACAAGTCACAACTATTCACTTTTCCACATACTTTGACTCTCCCAAATATCCATTTTCATTTTTCTACAAATTTTATGTGTATATATGTATGTAATTTAATCTAGTATATATGTGTACAAATGACAAATTATATATATAAATTATTATCTTTATACGTGTAATTTATTATATTTGATACATGTAATTTATTATTTATAATATATATAATCTATTTTATTCAATGTAATCTTGACAGTTTTTTATTAGTAGTTGATTGTAAACTTTTTCATTATGAGAGAATCTTCGAAAAAAATATCATTATCAAGATAAATAAGGGGAACAAATTTGACATGGAACTAAATATTATTTCCCCCAATTTGAGCAACAGCATAAACATAACAAATGTGTTGTGTGTACAAATTTAACCGGAAATGATTGAAGTACATAAGCATTTCATCTATTAAGCATCAATCAAAGTGAGTTTGTGCCACATGTCAAGTTGGGGAGTGAGAGGTATATCTACGGATTTGAGTTTTTATTTTAAATGATGGACTCACAAAAACATAATACTTGATGAATGATGAATAGATGTGTATTTGATGTACATGTAGTACTATTGCAAATTCAACTGCATGGTCTTCACTTTTTGAACTAAATATTTTGACATTAAATTGAATTGATGACTGGTAGTTTGTACTTTGGAGTGGAGTCTGAAAAAATAATGTGACATATAGGCACATGAATGAACGTGTGGTGCTTAATTAGGTAGACACATTATGTCGCACCTAAATATTACTATGAATATAAATATAGAGAGAGATAATGAGAGGATCAAAAAATTAAGGTGCTCTTTCTTTTTTGGTTTTTTACATGATCTTCAAAACCACTCTTTGTGCAACAACTTTATTTTTTAGTTAATTTTTTTAATTTTTTTCTTTTTAATCAAGTTTTCATAATTGCTCTGTAAATTCTAAGTCTCATTGGGTTTCTTGGATATGTCAACCTCGGCGGTTGCTGCAGATGCCAAGAAGAAATCCAGGAAACCCACATGTAACATTTTTCTTTCTTCTAATCTTATTTATTTATTTGTTTAATTTTTTAATTTTCTTTTCTGGTGATCATTACTGGGGCAAATTGAAATACAATGAGACATTTCAATGCATATGAAAAAAAGTTGGAATTTTGCTAAAACTTAGGCTCATTTAGGTTTTTGAAATCCTGTTATTCAAACCATTCATATGTCTCTGCTTATTGGTTTAAACTTATTATTTTGAATTATGTTTGATATCTCTTTTTATAATGCTTGGAAGATATTTATTTATCTTCCCTCTTGCATTACAAGAATAATCATTGTTAATCTCATTTCACCGTTATCATTGCATTATGCCCCAAATTTTGCTGTTATTTTTTGCCTTTCAATTGTTTAAATCTTGGGGAGCATTTTCTTGTATTAGCTTGGTTATATTTGTTGATATTATTTGTTCACGAGCAATGTTTGGTTGAAAGGTAAAATTATGATACAAATTATTGACGAACTTTATGTATTACTTTGTATACGTACCTCAATCATGTAATTTGTACCTGCAATTTTACGCTTTCATCCCAACTGGACATGCTAGAGAGTTCGCATGATCTAGCTTGTGGAGGGGTGTTATTGGATAAAAGTGTTATTTATATATGTTACTATTGTAGTGTCATTCACATTTCACTTTTAATTATTCTCTTTGTTTTATTTTTTGACCATTGAATCAGATACCATGAATTTCAACACGATGTGTCTCCTGATCTAGTAATATTAAAACTTGTGAAAATTTTATTTGTTGTAGATTCTCGATTTTCACAGCAAGAACTTCCTGCATGGCAACCAATTCTAACACCGGGATGGGTATAGCCTTCAACATAAGTTCCTTAGTTTCATAGTGGATTCTACAATGATTTTGTTTGAAAAAAAAACTTATCATGAGTTTCTTTTTTAGTAATTCTTACGAAACATTTGTAACTAATGTTGAAATTGTTGGTAACTAATTTTAAGATTGGAGATTTATTAAGCAAACTTGAAAACCAGTTACCAATCTTTTCAACATTAGGTACCAATCAATGCTTAGATAAGAATTATCAAAAACTCATGATGAGTTTTGTTTTTGACAAACTCTGGTTGTAGAATTCACCTAGTTTAATAACAAAATCATTACAATGTTTGTTTTTTCAGGTCATTTCAATCTTTACATTTATAGGACTATTATTTATCCCTCTTGGTCTAATTTCACTGTCTGCATCACAAGAGGTAACAATAAAATTGTCTGCACAAATAGTATGAACAAGAATTTCATGTTACCAAAAGTTCTATTGTTGCAGGTGGTGCAAGTTCTGTTGCGATACGATGATCAATGTGTTCCATCTAGTTTCAAAGATGATGCATTGAATTATATTAAAGATGAAAAGACTAATAAGACTTGTGTACTGAGATGGAATGTTAGTACAATTCTTAATTCCTGATATGATTGAAAATAATAATTCTCACATTGTTACTTAGCCAGAGATTTTCTTATAGTTTGATATGATATATATGATATGATATATATGATATGATAATTTGGTGCTAATTCTGCAGATTAATAGTAAAATGACTGCCCCGGTTTATGTCTATTATCAGCTTGATGAGTATTACCAGAACCATCGGCGGTACGATCCATTAACTAAGAAAACCATTTAATTCTTTCTTTTTGTTTGCATCAGTGCATTTGGTTTGATGTTTCATTCCAATTTTGATCAGAAAATGTGAAGCTTAATGTATCTGTTACAAATAGAAGATATTCTTTTATGTTCTGATTTTGTTGAACAAAGTTATCTTATTTTTGCAAATTTAACAATTAAGGGAATTCACATTAAGCTGTGTTCTTGGTAATTCTATCAATCTGGAAAAAGTTAATTTTTTGCTAAAAATCTATAAAACAAATTGGATTTTGAGAGTAAAAGAATAACAGTGATATTTTGGCACAATTTTGTAACTAATATTAGTTTGGTTTTGGACTTTTGGTTTTTGGTAGGTAGTTTTTGCCTTTCCAATCTCTCTCTCTCTATTTTCTTATTCTCATTGATTTTGTTTTTTGTTTTTATACTTCTTTTTAGAGATATCTTAAATTTTTGAGTTAATACTCAATTTAGTCCTCCACTTTGTACACGCGACTCAATTTGGTCATCCACTTTAATTTTTGCTCAAAATAGTCCTTCACTTTGCATTTCGTAACTCAAGTTAGTCCTTCCGTCTATACTCCATCTTAACTCCGTTACATGGCTGCTGAGGTGTCCGTTAAGTGTCACGGTGGCAGATGATATGTACTCAGCAAAGTCAATAGCTCAATTTGGTCCTTCACTTTACAATCATTGAATCAATTTGGTCCTCTTCACTTTTCTAAAACTATAACAACCAAAATTTTTTCTTCATCCATTTTATTCTTCTTATTCTACTTTTTTATATATAAATATAAAAAAATTGTGAAACAAATTGATTATCTCAACATTAATAATATTTTGAAATTGAAATAGTTTTTTATTTGAAATAATTTTTTAACCATAATAATAGCTTTTTATTTTTTTGAATAATCTAAAAATATAATGAAAAATAAAAAATAAGTTTAATAATAAAATGTAAATGAAATAAAAATATCAATAATGATTTTAAATTATAGTTGATATTGAATATCAACATTAAAAATTAATATTATCTAATAGTTTTTATATTTTTTTTAATATTTTATTAATATCTTATATACAATTAAAGCACCTTAAGTTTTATAAAAATATGCCATTAATTAAAATATTTGCATATAATTAAAAAAAATGTATAACCTAATATTATAAATTATATAACACACTTGTATAAAAAATAAATAAATTACATAACCTATATATATAGTTAAAATATATAATTCTTTTAGTACATCTAAATATTGATTACAATATATAAATATATTTTGTATTTAGGTTTAAAAATATATTCATTTATTTATTTTGTTTAAAAAAATGTTTAATTTTTATCAAAAATATAATTATGAATAATATAATAAAATAATAAAAATAACTAGCAACTCGACAATTAATAGAATAACATTGGATTAGTTACAAACAATTTCTTGATAATTTAGATGGAGGTAATCTTATGTTGCTCTTCGTGATTCAATGAATCGCAAAGAATGAGAGACATGTGAAATCAGTTTATTTTCTTTTGAAAAAATGTCTTGGTTAATAAGTGAAAGAGTGGTTATTTTTTAGAATGTGTGAGAAATTTTAAGAAAAAAAATTGCTCTAAAATTAAATAGTTTTTTATTTTTTATTTAGAATTTTAGAGACCAAAGCATAACCGATTTTTTTAATTCTCTTTATAGTATTGTAGAGATAAAAAATAAAAAACATTATTATATTTTAAAAATGATTTGAAATAAAAAAGTTTTCAATTTTAAAATATTATTAATACTGACAAAATTAATTTGTTTCACAATTTTATTATACTTAATTACATACAAAAGAAGAAGAAAAAATATGAAGAAAAAATTATAGTTGTCATAATTTTAGTAAAGTGAAGAGGACCAAATTGATTCAACGAGGACCAAAATGAGTTATTAACTTTGCTGAGTACACGTCATCTGCCACCATGGCACTTAACGGACACCTCAGCAGCCATGTAACGGAGTTAAGATGTAATATGGACGGAAGGACTAACTTGAGTTACGGAATGCAAAGTGGAGGACTATTTTGAGCAAAAATTAAAGTGGAGGACCAAATTGATTTGCGTGTGCAAAGTGGAGGACCAAATTGAGTATTAACTCTAAATTTTTTAAGGACTTTTCCTTTTCTCCTTTATTTTTCTTGGTGGTGGAGTAGTGGGGTATTAGTAAATTTTGGTTCTAAGATTAGGGAATTCTTTAGTTAACTCATTTTTCTGTGATATATATATCACAACTGCACTGCATATATCAGTTCCAGAAATAAAAGTTACAGATTTTTTTCCCCTTATAATGTAAAGAAAACTCATATAATACATGAAATGATGAGTACACAGAATAGAATAATTCATTATTTTATAATGCTTTTCACTTAGCTTGATTTTGGTTGGTACAATTATTTGCAGATATGTTAAGAGTAGAAGTGATAGCCAACTGAGAAGTAAATCAGCTGAGGGTGAAGTATCCCAATGCAGCCCTGAAGATAGTATTCTTGCTACCAAAGACAATAATGCTTCTGGACCAATTGTTCCTTGTGGCCTAATTGCATGGAGTCTGTTCAATGACACATATAAAATTTCAACTCAGAAGAAGGATTTGGTGATCAACAAGAAGGACATATCGTGGAAGAGCGACCGAGATCAGAAATTCGGCTCTGATGTTTATCCGAAAAATTTTCAAACTGGAGGCTTGATTGGAGGCGCTAGGCTCGACGAAAATGTACCTGTAAGTATAACTTGTTTGCTGCATAACTAGTATTACAGAGCAGTGACGAATCCAGAAAATTTATACAGTGAATTATAATGCATTATAGAAATTAATCTTTGTCATCATTGTGGCATGAACTAGCTGAGTCAACAAGAGGATCTGATCGTTTGGATGCGAACCGCCGCGCTTCCAACTTTCAGAAAATTGTATGGCAAGATTGAGTCTGATATTGAAGTTGGTGATGAACTGATGATACTGATAGAGAATAATTACAATACATATGAGTTTGGTGGTAGAAAGAGCCTTGTTCTTTCCACCACAACTTGGATCGGTGGAAAGAATCACTTCTTGGGAGTAGCATATCTTCTCATTGGTGGACTTTCCTTTTTCCTGTCTTTGAGTTTCTTGCTTCTCTATATGTTGAAGCCAAGGTGGGCAAATACTTAACCTTATTCTCCTCTCTTATCATACTATAAAGTTTCTTGCATTGATCTTGTGATTCAAAAGTATTTGAGAACTTTTTTCTTCATGATGGACTAAAAAAATTATTGCATTTGAACTTTAACCGTATTGCTTGTATATATGGTTCAAAATAATTAAATTCCCGTAGAAGTAAATCACTTTTTAATCTTGTCACGAATTAGAGAAATTCTTGCATGCTCCTGAAACATATTGAATATGTGTTCTAGGAATCTTCACAACTTCAACATTTTCAATAAAATTGAGTGATTATGAATACTTTTTAAGGACGTATTAAATATTTTCCAGAATTATATTTACGCATGAGTCTTGTTTTTATTCAAAAATTTGCTAGCTAACATTGTGGTACTGCTCTGTTTGCAGACCTCTTGGGGATCCATCATACTTGTCTTGGAACAAAAATCCAAAAATTTTAAGATCATGATGATATGGGATTTATCATCTTTTGTAGTTTGATTGAACAATGCACAATTTCCATCTCTCCATTGTCAATTTTTATTAGTGGCAAAAGGGATGTATCATGCGTCTTGTACACTTAACTGAGTTGAAAGAACTTCAATGTTGATGCCTTGCAATTGTTAACATTTCTCACTTCAATGTCTTTGCAATTTTGTATGAAATCAATGGATTTGAGATAAAAAGTGATTGTAATTCAAGCAATTCATAGAAGCTAGTCACTATACATAGTGATGAGACCTGCCTTTAATTTCTTGATCTATTCATGAACAAAGATAGTTGATGAAGAAGATATCATGGTATAAATATGAATTACTAAATAATTATTTTTTTATTAACAAAAATTTATATCAGAGGAAACACATGTTCATGTAAGGTCAGAGTAAGCCACCACCTCCGATCAGGATTTATGATGAAATTTACAGATCGTCCACAAAGGAGAGTTCTAAAGATTCGAACAATCTAAATCATAACTAGTATGAACAGAAGACTGAATCAGATGTGTCAATCTTATTGACATTACTAAATAATTATTTGAGTATGATAAATAAAATAAATAAATTTCAGCTCTTGAATAACTTTTCCATTACTAGAAATCAAGAATTTCAGGATCCCTTGCTCACAAAGCCGTTTGAAGAATCCTGCATAGAACAATGAAATAATATTTTTTTCTTCTTTTCCATTAGGACTTATTTTGAGAATTCCGCAAGGCGGAAACTTAGAAATGTGATTAGACGAGGCGTGCACAACACAGATACCACTTTTCAATGACCTGGAACAAAATCTTAGTTTATTTATTATTGATTATATTAACGTTTTTGTATGCTTGATTATATTAATTAACGCTCAAAAACAGCTTACATATGATTTGTAATCATAGTTTAATTTTATTACACTAATAATAGAGTTTAATTATGATGCACTTGAAAATTTTACATTATCATTTAATTATATCTATTAATTTGTAAATATTTTTAATTAATAGATAATTAAAAATTTTTACTGATATTTCAATTTATAATTAAATATTTATGTAAAATTATTTTACACTACCTCTCTGTTAAAATTAAAATAATAAAAATAAAGTATATTTTATCATAGTAAAAGGAGAAAGGTGAGGTAACATGCTCAATGTCCCATGTATTTTGACCCGAGGTGGAAAAGAAGACTTGCGACTTAAATTGTGGCCACCCATTTATGTGTTTTTACATTTCTAACCTCTCTCAATATTATATTTCAGTTCTAGCTTATTTATTTGGTGGAATAATCAACACATATTTCAATTTCTTTTTAGTTTAATTTTTATATTTTAAAAAGTTTTATATTATTAACTAATTATATGTTGTTATCTATACTATTATTATATAAAGAGACTTCTCTAAGATAATTAATTTTAAGTGTCCCCTCTCTCATTTGAATAGTTATCTTTTCTAAAATTAAATATAAAAAATAAATAATAAAATAAATAATAAATAATATAATTATTGTCTCACTATCTCAATCTTACCAATTATTTATTTAATTTTATTATATATAATTATTAAATTAAAATCAAATCAAATAATAAAAAATAAACTAAAATAATATAAATAAGTAATAAAAGTGCGACTTTATGAGCAAGAAGTGCTCAACAAGGTGTTAATATTAATAAAAAATATTGATTTAATTATTTATTAACTGAAAGCTCTAACAAATAAATACATATACCTAACTAATAATGTAAAAAAAGTTTACATTATAGGTACTTCAAAATTAAATTCTTTCTTTTATATTAAGAAAAAGGCCTTAATAGTTTACTTGATAAAATTATTTTTAATGTTGAACCCGCTGATTTAATATTAAATTTTGAATATTAGCTAAATAGTGTATTTCCGGGGAAGAATGTGACTTATTATTTTAATTTGTTTCTTACAAAAAAATCAAAAGAATTTCGTTTTCATGCTGCTTGTATATTAGCCAATAATATCGGATTATTATTATATTTAAATTCAGCAATGTTTGTACTTTGTTGTACAATAAAAATACATTCAACTAATATTTAACATATGTTATACATAATACATATATAATGTGCGTCATACGTACGTGTGTTATACATATAATACATATTATATATTATGTATAACATACGTTGGATACTAGAAAAATGTATTTCTGTCCTATGATAAATATTATTGTATTTAAATTTAATAGTGCCAGAGATACACAATTCAACATTGGCTTAAATTGGACTATAAATAGTGGCTATCATTTAACTTTTATTTCTTGACAAGGACATTGATGATGAAATTGTTTTGGTTACATTAGTCATAGTGAACTATTTCTTTCTCCTATTTTAATTTTTTATAGATAAATGCATTGAATGTTTATCCACTTGTCTTGCTGTCTTTAATAGCATTATTGTCTCGTTTTAAAGATGTTGGTTATTTGGTATGAAAACAACCACATAATTGACTAGACTTCAAAGTTGTATAGTTTTTTTTTCCTTTTTATTATAATATATTTTCCATTTCTACACATAATATTTATTTTTTATTTAATATTTATCCACTTTTTCTTCACATAGATCAATGGACATATATATATAATTTATGGTTTAAAAATTAAAATCTTATGTCCTGCTTATGTGACTCTTGAGGTTTTAACAGTGTGTTATGTATTATTAATATTTACTAGAAAAGTGGATGTAACGTTGAAAAATAGATGGAAATTAAAAATTTATGTAATATTATCATAATATTCATTCTTATCCTTTATTTTTGTTTTAATATTTGTTTATAAGAATTATAATACAATATTATTAAGGTACAGTAGGAATTAAATTGAAAGAAAGTATCATACCATCTGAAGAGAAGGTTCAGTGTTGACTTGACTTGAGACCTGGCATTCCTTTTTGCCATTATTATAGCATGTGTGCGCTATTTATTTATTTTAGCTATATTTTAATTTCATGAAATTAGATTTTAGAATCAATTTCTATTGTATGTTAATTTCAATATAAGAATTAGAATTTAAATTAATTAACGATAATTATAATTCTTCACATCATTATAATCAATAACTTTAAAGATGAGTTAAACATATCTTAATATTATAAAACGTGAGTAACATTAATTAATTAGTTTATTTACTATGTCATCAATTAAATAATAACATATAATGTTAAATTATATATATATATACTATGCATGTATTTAGATATGTAATTTATTTTAAAATTTTAGATGATTGCATAAAAAGTCATTTAAATCCCCATTTCATACTATTGGAATATAATGAATTAATAATTTTATGTGGTTATTTAATTTAAATACAAGATATATCAATATATATATATATATATATATATATATAGTTAGGAATTAAAATGACTCAAGTATATAAAATAATAATGGACAAAAACAAAGTGTAACTGATCTAATTGAAATATCCAATTCAAACTCCAAATTTAATTTCTATATTCAATTTCAGACTCAATATAGAGATGTCATTTTTTTGTTTCACGATTCTATCAAGAACTTCAACATTCAATTTAATCATCAATAATAACTCGCTATTAAACTTCCACATATACAGCTAATTAGCTTTATATTAAATATATTAGTTAAATAATAACATTTTAGTCTTCAAATAATCTTCTTATTTCTTCAGATAAGTATGCTTTTACTCACCAAAAAAAGATAAGTATGCTTTTAAATCAATGACAACTTTATGAACCTAGCTAGCTCACACATAATAATCACACATAATAAGCAACTTTGGATTCCTAAAACGGATGCTTAATTTAAATTTCAAGAAAACAAAAAATATATATTTACAGAAAATATGTACATTTTTTAGGCTTGCTCTGTTTTAAAAAAATTTAAATTTTTATATATTTAATAATTTAAATATATAGAATTCTTCTTAATTTCATAAAGATATATAAATAGTTAGAAAAATAATATGTGTACCTATTATCTTGCATGACCAAAATCAAAATTATTAATTCTACGTCAGAACTATTATGTCCACGTCAGTAATGTTATGTCTACTTCAGTAATTTTCATTAGTGCTACTAACAATAGGACCAAAATAAGTGATATTTATAAAAATATCGAACCAAAATAGAAAAATAAAGATACCAGATAAAAAAAAAATACATAATCAAAATAATATTTTTGCCTAAAAAACTTTATAATTATAGGTAAGTTACCCTACTTTTATTTTTGGTAATTCACTAACACTCAAAATGGTAAATTATATTAAAATTTAAAACATTACAATAAGTCTCTTATAAAAGAATAAAAATATATTTTTTCAAAATAAAATTTCTATTTTTATAGCTAACAAGTATCCTTAACAAAATCTATTAATTAGTTAATTTCTACTCAAGATTTCTTACCATAAGAAAAAGTTAGGGGCATTTATGGAATTACAGTAGACTGCAACATTTCTCGTCCTCGACGACGAGGTAACAATAACATCATAATTACATTCCTCCACTCCAACTCATCATACCATTTCATTCTTTCTTTCTTCTTTCTTCTCTCTTCTTCCTCTTTTTCTTTTCTCTCTTTCTTTCTGTCTCTTCTATTCTGTCACACATCATCACTCTCTTTTCAAATACTCTCTCCGCATTCAACCAAACGCATAAGCACCTCAAATCGCAATGCAGGTAAATTTTCAGTTTGCACCGCATTCCAATTCCTTCTTCTCTCAATTCAAATCAAAACCCATTTTTTTTTCTTTTCTCTTGTTGTAATTCGACCTTATGCGGTGTTCTCTTTTTAATTTTTAATTTTTCTGTATAAAAATCAATTTAATTATTGTTATTTTTTCAGACTAGGACGGTTCAAGTGAAGCAACTGTCAGATCTGGCCGGTGAGAGAGAGATTCACGAGTTCTTCTCTTTTTCTGGAGAAATTGAACACGTTGAGATCCTCAGGTGTGTATTTTCTGCTTATAGTTTAGGTGTTAATTTATATATATTTTTGAGGAAGAAAAGTTTCCTTGAATCCAATTTTTGCTAGCTCCAATTTTGAAGTTTGATACCTCTGGCTGGAGTAGAGGATGCTTAGAAAGTAGGGGGTGAAAAAAAAAATGAAAGTGGAAAAGACAAATAAGAAATCACGGGGTGCTGTTAATTTTTTGGTTTTTAAATTTGGTAATATTAAATTGAATTAATTTAATCAAAATAAGACAAAGCAGAACAAGGCAGTGTGTAATGGTGTATAACTTTTACCTTGCATTTTTTTAATTTATTTTTCTTCTTTTTAATGCTACTTTAGCTTCCTCCATACTTGTTTAGAAATGTGAATGAACTCGTGAAGTTACAATTAATGTTTCTGACTTTCTGTTTTAGGATTTGAACTTGTAGTCTTGTCTAGGATGTTGAAATAATATGTGGGTTGAATTCAGCGATTGCAATTGCACCTTTCTGACTTAGTTAAAAAAATAAAATAAAATCCAATGTGAAAACATAAGATGTATTTGCTGCCATAAGTCAAGCAGTAGTTCATATTATGATTGGTTATTTTGTGGTTGTTTGTTGCAGTGAACATGGGAAATCAAAGACTGCATTTGTGACATTTAAAGACCCCAAAGCACTTGAAATTGCATTATTATTATCGGTAATGTCTCTTTGCTTTTTTACAATTTTTGTGAGTGACAAAGTTTGGAATTACTTTTTATGGCTGCATCTAGAAAATGGGAATGAGTTTTACTTTGGTGTGTAAGCTGTGTGTGTCACGTGGTGAAAGTGGTCCATTGCAATTTTGAGAAGGATGATTACACTTGGATACTGAAGTGAGTGTTTTTAACTTTGTTGAACTGCTAAGTGTTAACTCTTGACATTTGATTTAACTTGGTTCGTATTGAAAATGAGAATCTGGTGTTTGTTTGTTTCTAGTTATAGTAACATAGTGTTTGCAACATAGTTAGTTTGCTGTATCTGGTTTATGTTCAATTCTGACGATTGCTTGGAATTGGACATGCTATGAAGCAGCAAAATGTGTCACAAATGTTGTGGTTTCTTAATGGTGCAAGTTGTGGTCATTGACTTTTATTATTGCATAAGTTACATGATGTTCCCATGGTATGTACTGTGATATGATCTCGGATTACACAGCTTTCTGTAGATGGTTAAGCAAATATATGGTAGTACACTACTATGGGGTAACCGGGTTTCTTATGGAGATCTATTTAACTTAATAGTTGATACAACTCAACTAGTGAATGATGTGCACTAGATTTACGTGCAAGTAAGATAAACTTAAAACCTAGAAGGAAACTATATCATTGAAGTCCTCAAGAATCAAGAAGCCACTTTGTAGCTTCTGTTAAGTAGATTGCTTGTGCAAGTTGTGACTTATGCTGATATTTTAGTTTGAAAGGACAGATTTAATTAAATTGGAACTACAAATTACAAAGCCTAAAATTGTGCACACTTGAAGGGCTATTTTTTCTTAACAGTATGTCAGTATCTATATGGATGTATTTAATTAATAGTAATATTGAGTCAAATTCCCTGCTACTCCAGCCTATTGTCTTTTTGTCCTGATCACATTTGGATGTTGATATTGAGTTTGGAGCATATTCATCTTATACAAGTATTTTTCACTATGGGGCCTGTGAAAATGAAAATTTTGTTGTCTTGTTATCAGGGAGCAACAATTGTAGATCAGATTGTGATTATAACTCCTGTTGAGAACTATGTACCAAATCGTGAGATGCAGGTAAATATACCAAAGCTCTTGCATTTTATGTTCATGTGTTGATGTTAAGCTTACAAAGTCAAATTGATGCAGGAGGTAAGGGTGGTTGAAAATGCAGTAAGCGTTGCTCCTTCTGGAAATGTTCCATTGAATGTTGAGGTATAAAAACAATAATCCAGATAAATTTGGCACTGCAATTTGAACAACTGTTTGAGAGGAAAGAAAAAAATCATCACCTTTTAGAAAGTTATTCTATCTTGCATCCCTGGCTTATAATCTTCATCAATGCATTCTTTTGATCTTGTAGCCAGGCAATAATTACTACAGTTTTTCACATTCTGTTTCTCTGATTGAGCTCATGGTCCTTCTGTATAACATCTCTTTCAGGAGGAGAAAGCCAGCCCCACTAATGGAAGAATACTCGGTAGAGCACATGATGTAGTTTCAAGCATGCTGGCCAAAGGTTCAGCAATAAGGCAAGACGCAGTTAACAAAGCTAAAGCATTTGATGAAAAGCATCAGTTGACTGCTAATGCATCTGCAAAGGTCCATTCTTTTGACCAGAGAGTTGGCCTGACAGAGAAATTGACAGTCGGCATTTCTGCGGTGAATGAGAAAGTGAAATATGTGGATCAAAGGCTTCATGTTTCCGATAAAACAATGGCAGCAATATTTGCAGCTGAGAGGAAGTTGAATGACACTGGATCAGCTGTCAAAACAAGCAGGTTTGGTTGATTATGAACCAGGATCTTATTGCCATCTATTTGCTTGGATTTCTGTATGAAATTGTAATGATTTTGTAGTCGGATCCAATAGGGTAGCATTGAGCTTAAGAGAATAAATTTAGATGTTTGTCTAGTTCCTACCTGAATGAACTAGTTAAACTCCTTATGGCTTAATATGACCCTGCTGTGTGTATTCTACTATATATTTAGAAGTTGATGATCAAATGTATACTTGTTAATAGCATGCCTTTTGCCCTATGCAGATATGTGACTGCTGGAACAGCATGGTTAAACGGCGCTTTTAGCAAGGTGGCAAAGGCAGGACATGTTGCTGGTACTAAAACCAGAGAAAAGTTTCATATGGCTGTTTCAAACTTGACAGCAAAGGTTGGTTATGCTCTTGCAATATCAAAAAAATTTTGAACCTATAATTTGTATTCTACTTTTTTTTGTTGTTAATCTCGGACTCTCTGTGGGTGATACCTGCATGGCTAAGGTCTTAAGGAGAACATTTTGTATCAGTATAAGAAGAGGGTTCATGTGTTTATTTGGTTTTGCATTTATAGAATTGATTCAGGTAGAATGAATTTAGAATTGGCTTAGTAAAAGTTGATATTAAAGTAAAATAAAATGATTTTAGTAGTTCCTCTGAATCTGATTTTGAAATAAAACAATAAATTTCCACTTGTCACATAATCAATTCTATATCAGTTCTAAAGGCTAGAATTAATTTTGATAATAACATCCAAACTTGTTTGCACAGCTTTCAAGAAAATTGTAGAATTGATTTTGGAAGTCAAATTGAACTTGTATTGCATGATAACATGATTCTCTGTTCAATGCTGCAGGAACCGTCTGTGGCTGCTGCTTAGGCCTCAATTTTGGTTTTATCATGGTCACTTCATCTGATCTTCAATGAAGATCTCTTTCAAAGCTTCTTGTGTGTTAAGCAAGGTGTTTTTATGTGCTTCTTTCTTCCTAGATGCATTGTGGCAAGTATGGCGATTCAATTAAATCCTAATTTTTTTTGTATTCTTTTGTAGCTTGTTGTTTCTTTTGTAATTTAGAATTGGTGATTTTGGGGTTGTCTCTTTCTTTTTTGTTAAAAGGAAAAAAATTTATAGGTGTGGGTGATGCAACTGCTATTTCTTTTATTCAAAGTTAAAGAAATTTAGCTGTGAGAAATAATAATCTTGCCGACTACAGAATTTTATTTCCTTTGCATATATACAATTGATGAAATATGTCAATTAGATCATATAGACTTGTATAATATTGCATTAGCTTGGCTATGTGATAGTAAAGGGGCGGCCCCAGTGCACAAGTATTCCACTAGGTGGAGTCTGGAGAAGGTAGATGCAAGTAGTTTTACCCCGCTTTGTGAAGAGGCTATGTGAGAGTAAGTGAGAGAAAATGTTAATTCTATTTCTAATTTCACCCCAAAAGAAAAAAAAGAGAAATGAAAATTCATCTTTCAAATAGAATCAAGCAATGTATATTCTATCTTTGGAGCCATGGACTTTTTGAATATTAGTATCTGAATAAAAAAGAAAACACAATCATTTGGATCCTTGCAGGCTAAATGATGGAAAATCAGTACACCAGTTTTGACCAATATATGATTTTTGTCGGTAATCAAGATGTAATATCGAAATAGGCAAAGCTTTTAAAAAAGAAATATTTTTTAATTATTAGATTTGTTTTTTAATTGTACATGCCATTACATCAATAATTTGCTGTGCATTTTTTTATGAGTAAACACTTCTGTCACTCAAAATTTTTTTTTTTCTAAAGATAATAAGATTATTATTGATCAATAAAAACTGGCCCAAAGGCCTACAAATTAAAGAAAGAGAGGGATATCCCAAGATCACTACCTAAATTGGTAGGATAAACAATTGAAAGAAAAACTAAAAGAGAAAACAAGTCTAAACTAAATGTTGCAACATTCATGTGCCAATCTTATTGAAATATCAGCAACCTCCCGAGGAACAAAAGGAGAACCTTCTAAGACCACTTTGTTCCTTGCTTTCCAGATATTCCAGCAAACTATTGCTAGCATGTCTTTAGATCTTTTTGGATTTGGCCATGATTGAATTGATAGAAGGTGCTGCCACCATTGATTCATTTCCAAGTCACTACATCCTCCTGATAAGCTTTGCAAGCCTACCTTCTGCCAAACCAAATCCGCAACTCTGCAACTGATGAGACAGTGGTTGAGAGATTCCTGAGCAGACAAGCAAATGGGACAACTATCATCTATGCCACCAATTCTAGACTTTATAACACTTTTAACAGCACATCCATTGTGAAGCATTTTCCATGTAAAGATCTTTATCTTATGAGGAATATTCATTCCCCACACACTTTTCCACAGAGCTCTATTCTGCATATGAGCAGGGTAATTTGATAGTGGAGGGTGAAAAAATTGATAAGCAATCCAATATCCTGAACCAACAGAATATTTTCTAGATTTCTCCATGCTCCATACTGGTTTGTCTATATCCCCAAAATGAGAGATGCTGAGAATTTTATTAGCAATAGATTGAGGGAAAGCATTCCTGACTACATTCTCATTCCATCTCTTTGGATTATTCAACATCAGATTTCTCACTAGGTGGAACTCATCCCTCTCCTCCATCTGATAAGAAATGGTATAAGGGTATTCCTTTCCAATCCAAGGATCTAGGAATGTTCTGATTTGTGCACCATCACCTACTTGCCATTTCAGACCTTTTTCTATAACTTTTCTGCCTTCAATCAAACTCCTCCAAGCCCATGATGGGTTAGAGCCAATTTTTGCTGATATGAAACTGTTGTTAGGAAAATATTTTCCTTTAAACACTTTGTGAAAAAGAGAAGAAGATGCATTGATTAGTCGCCACCCTTGTTTGGCCAGCATAGCTAGATTCATTGCTCGAAGATCTTTGAATCCAAGTCCTCCTTCCACTTTGCTTCGGCTCATTTTGTCCCAACTTATCCAACACATTTTCCTTTCGTCCCCTTTCTGCCCCCACCAGAATCTTGTCATCATTTTGTGGAGATCTTCTAGTAGAGAGTCTGGTAGCCGAAAGCAAGCCATGGTATAGATTGGTATTGCCTCACCGATAGCTTTAATAAGCACGTGTCTACCAGCTCATGATAGAAGTGATCTTTTCCATCCTTGGAGTCTTCTACTCACTTTCTCCTTGATGAAACTGAATGTTTCTTTCTTAGATCTTTGAACAATAGATGGCAAACCAAGGTATTTATCTTGAGTTCCAACATGATGGATGTTCATACTATTTGCCAGTTGGGTTCTCAATCTATGAGGAACATTGCTGCTAAAGAAAACTGCAGATTTTTGCAAATTAACCTTTTGGCCACTCACATCCTCATATCTTTTTAGGACACTCATCACATTGTTACACTGCTCATGGGTTGCTGAAGTAAAGAGGATTGAGTCATCCGCAAAGAATAAATGATTCACTCTTGGACCTTGTCTGCTGATTTTCATGCCCTTGATTGTATTATTTCGCTCAGCTTTAAGTAGCATTTGTGATAGACCCTCTGCACATATAAGGAAAAGATAAGGCGATAGAGGATCTCCCTGTCTAATACCCCTTTGTGGATAAAACAATCCAAAAGGTTGCCCTTCAACTAGAATTGAGCATGAAACAGATTAAAATTAATTAATAAGGGAAATAAAATTATAAATAGAATAATATAGTTCTTTAAAATTAAAGATTTAGGACAAATTGAAGAGTTATATTGTTCTAATTTTTAATATTAAAAGACTATGTTATTTTTTATCTTACAAAATTATTTTATCTGTCATATTAATTTTAAGAGATCTCATTATTTTCATATGTTGAAAAACTATTCGATTACAAATATTATTTTTAAAACCCTGAATGAAATATTTTTTTATATATACTAACATCTTGTTTTATTATTATTTTAATTTAATTTAATAATTATATAAATTAGTCAAATTAAAATAGTAAAAAGATATTATTTATTTTATTATTTTAATTTTAAATTAATGAGACTAAGAAAATTATTTATTTTATCATTTTTAATTTTTTATATTTAATTTTAAAAACATAACTATCTTAATGATTATGGAAAAAAATAACTATTTTATAGAATTCTTTATATAAATTATATATAGAATTCTTCTATATACATTATATGAGGAGGGATCCACTTACTCCAGGAGTAAGTCTTTTATACTTACTCCATCAAATAACTTTCGATAAACATAAAATTAGATCAATCCAACCGTTGAATTTTATGATATTATCTTGATGATTATGCATATCAAATTTCAGAAAAATCAGACATAGATAGATATATTATCTAACACTCAACATTTACATATATTTTCAAAACTATATTATACGTCGAAATAACATGAGATGATGAAGCATCAAATTATATTAAAATTTTATGAAATTTTATACACTTGATCTATGTTTTGTAAATTAATATTTCAACGATTGGATTAATCAAATTCATTGTATATATAAAGTTATAAGATGAAGTAAGTATATCAAGACTTACTCTCGGAGCAACAAGTGGATCCCTCCCCATATTATATATACTTTCGCGTGTTTTGTTTTCAAAGGTGTATCTGCCAAATTCACTGTCTCCAATAAAATATATTTCTTGGAAACCAAAAACAAAATCCCATATGTTCAGGGCTAAGTTTGAATGCTTCTTATTTTTATCTAAGGTTCTATATTGTAGATTTGTAGCCCCTCCAATTTTCAAACCAACATATACTCAAATATAATTTTATAAAAATAAAGTTCCTAGAATTCAATAGTAAAAATAAATTTACATTACTTACTTAGATATAAGGTTTTTAAGATCCAAAATAAAAGTAGTTGTGATTGTGCTGTGTTGTGTTGTGCTTTTCCTAGCCTCAAGCCTCAAGTTATTCCATTACTTTTATGGTGACAATGTCGCAGATCATATCATAAATAGGTAATAGTATATGTGCAATAATTATACATCTAATTAGTATCTAATGTACGTTATGTATCATACGTATTATGTGTCATACATAATAAATATTACGTATGACATATAACACACATTGAATACTAACGGAATGTATTTATGTTGGATAACAATCATTTTCCCTCATAAAACATAGGTCCCACCGGTCAATGTCATGAATTATGAGAAGACACAAAGCTAAAAAGGATAAACTTATTCCAAAAGAATCTTGCAATGCCAAAATTTAACCAAAACACAGAGAAAGAAATAAAGAGAATAGATTTGTCTGGGGTTGTGGTGCCATTGTTGGAAAAGTGAAAACTAAAAAGATTATTTGAGCAAGAAATATGCTATTTATACATTTAAAAGAAATTAGACTTTTTATTTAACTTGGATATGTATGATTATGAGGTGAAATTGGAGATAAAATTTATTTAAATGAGCTTTGTGAGTCATTTTTTATTTTACTTCTAAGCTAAACTGCCTAAACATACTCTAAGATCTATTTATCTTTTTTTTTTTTGGTATTGAAAATTCTAATTATCTTTATGTAAGACATCAATATGGAATGAATTTATATTGATTTTTTGGATCATATAAAATCTATCATTATTGATTAAAAGGAGTAAGTGTTTTTGCAAATTTTTTTATAAATAACTGGGCTTAGAGCCCAATTGTAGTTATTATGGTTATTTTTTTCCAGCTTCATTATGTTTTTTTTTTGTGATGTAAGATCATTTGTGTTCTTGATATGTTTATTTTAAATTGTGTAGTTCATTGATTATAATTATAAGGGAAAAATCTTGTTAAAAATTAGTCAACATAACTAATAAATTATGGATAACATATATCATATATATATATATATATATAACATATACTATATATTATGCACATCATACATCATATGATGTGCACAACATATATCACTTATTGTAACATCATTTTTTACAATATGTGATACATGTTGTGTATAATATATGATATATATGATTGTGTACATCATATAATATATATACTGTTCACATTACATAATATTTATTGTGCATAACATATTAAATGTTTTATTGCTCAATTATAAGTTTAGCATGTAAATGTGGTTGCGGTCATGCTATGAATGTATTGGCTGCTGTCTTAATTACTTATGAATGAAAATAGGGTATTGCTAACAAATGCCCTAAGGGCACTTTGTTAAGGACACTTAAAATAGTAATTTTAGAAAAAATTTAAAAAATAATGATGGGTTCCTTACATAGAAAACATAAAAATACATGTTTTCAAGATGAATCTTTCTATTTTTAATTCCTTAACAAGTGCCCGACACTTATTAGCAAAACCCATGAAAATATTATTGTTGGGAAAACAATTTAAACATTCTCATCATGACCCTAAAATTAAAATCACTCATTCCTGAAAATAACATTTCATTATCGACAAATATAAATGACAATAAAATATATTGAACCATCAAAAAGTGGACTATATATGTGTGACTCTTCTAAATGTCTAAACCATAACATTATTCTAGTAAATATTTTTTTTGGTCAAATTAATATAATTTTGAACTAAATGTAACGTCTAATTAAATTAAACCCTTCTATCATTTGATTGTCATTGCATTTTCTTATTTTCTATGCACAAAATTACAATAAACAGGTTGTCTTTGCATAGATCGCCAATAAAACAAGCAAGAGTAGTAGTACATGTGCAATTTGAGTGTCAATCATCAGAAAAGACAGAAAATTATATAAAAAAACTTTCTTAATTTATTTCCTTTTTTTATGAAATAAAAATGGTGATGAAGTTCAACTTCAGAAGTCAATTGCACTCAATAATCAAATAGTTACTAAGTTTAAGGAAGAAGCCAAAATAATTCTTTGCTTTTAATCTACATTTGCCTATGTCAAATAGAAATTAGGACAAAAGAGAGAGCGTGTGTACCATGTGGAGTGCATGTGAAACCAACCAATCAATCTCACAAAATAAGAATATCCAATTATCCTTTGCTTGTAACTTGTAATTAAGTAGTGTACTATAATAAAATAAAGAATCTATTGTTTTGTATTCATATATATGTTCCTTCTAAAATGTCAGCATATTGGTTTGGTGATGATGATGTGTGAACTTTAGAGAATGTTACTTCAATGTATAATTTTCTTTTATAATTTTTCACTTTGTGTAATAGAATGGGAAATTTCTATTGATCATACATTAAATATAATTTTCAATGTACATTGTACATTTGTTACGAATAGACTAAATATTCATTTTAATTCTCAGAAATATATTGCGAGACTAATTAATCTTTTAGAATTTGAAAGTCCAATATTGACCCTTCATATTTTAAAAGATAAGACAATTTCGTCATTCCGTACACGTCTGTATAGGTAAAAATCATTGTACGAACATGTACGGAAAAAATGAATTTGTCATTTTTTTAAATGTTAAGGATCAATCTTGGGCTTTCAAATTATGAGAGACAAATTTATCTCACGATATATTTCTCAAGGACCATTTTATATATTTAGTCTTCTATATTTTTTAAAAATGATACCTATACAATCAAGAGTGAATTTCTAAGTCTCCACTTTAACAAATTTCAATAATATCAAAATATGATAGTATAAATGTTTCAATAGCATATTCAATTTTAGATAGATGTACCCTTATCTTTATCTTATATTTTTTGAAGTTTACTTTTTAACGCTAAGTTTGGTAAAACATTTCGTTGAGGTGCTCATGTTCTCAAAAAGCTAAAGCTTTTATTTTGCAGTTGGTAAATAAAAAAAGTTGGATTATTTTTGCTCCTGACTTCTAATTTGAGAGCATGGGGTGCTCTTGGGAGCCATTAAAAATAGCTTTTCAGAGCCAGCTTTGACTCTCTGAAAATAAAAATACATAAATGACCTTCATTTACACAATATCTTTTAATATTATGTCTATTATGGTCATTTAATATCTTGAGAGTCACTTTACACTATTTTACCAAACATTATAATGATGACTTCTGCTTATTAAGAGCAATTTTTGTATAATTTTACCAGATGATACTATTATAGCTCTCTAAGAGCAGCTTTTTGAGAGCTCAAGGAGATCAGCAGCTTTTCAAGAGCTACAACTTTACCAAACTTAACCTAAGAGTAGTTTGATATTTTGGTATATATAATTCTAAAAAATAAAAAATTATAAGAAATTTGTAATAAGATAAGTCTCTATTTTTGGTTCCAATAATTCAGATCCAATCTTGGTTTGGCCGTTGGTACTATTTATTTAGAGAGGAAGGGGTTTGGTAGCTTTCTTCGATCAACAATGGCATTATGGTATTGGTAGTTAGTTACTTTATTTGTCACATTACCCATGCTATCCATGAAAAGCAACATAATTATTGTCACTACTATTATTTAATTTCAATAGAAGAAATTTTTAAGTCTAATTTTTTGCAACATTTATCGTTGTAGATCGCAATTGCAAAAAGGGCAGTTGGTCCAAGTTAAGCTGTACTAGAAAAAACTTACAAATAGAATTTTTTTTTCTCCAACCTTCTATCACATTGATGATATATTATAGTGGTGATAGGTTGGAATGAAATTAAAAATATTAAATTAATGTATAATAATAAAAGTTGGATTATAGATTCAAAATGTTGAATTATTATATTTGATAGCTGATATTGATTAATTTTACAGTGTACATGTAGTATTACTCAAATAATATTATTGTCTCAAAACCATTTCCTCTCATCATCACTTGGAGATTATCAAACATGGAGTTGAATTGGTTCTCTCCTAGGTTAATTTCTTTCCATTATTTTCTTCAAATTCCTACAAACATATAATGGTCAAAATATAGTTTTTTCACAAAAATATAAATTTGACATCTTATTCAAACAAAAACAAGTAGTAAACAATTATAACAACAACAAATCTTTTCTCATTATTATATGAAGTTGATTGTATGGATTAAAAGACGTTATTATACTCTATCATAAATTATATTACGATCAAACAAATAGTAAACAATTATATTAAAAAAATATATAAATTGATGATAAAAACAATTCTTTGACCATTTAATCTTATAAGTCGCCATAAGCTGGATGGTCCTTTTCACTTTTTATACCAAACACGAAACACCCAATTCGTTTAACTGACGTTGAACCTTCTATATATTTTTCTTTGTCATTTTATAATTTTTGGTTGAAATAATCAAAATATTAATTTCAACACGTAACAACCCCTTCATATATATCACCAAATGAAGAATCACAAATCACTGGTCTAACAAATTAAAACACAACAAATAAACTATATGTAGATATGTTTAGAATGATTAAATATGATAAAAAAAAATAAAATGAACTGAATTGATTTGTAAATAATTTTCATTAAAATTTATGAGATTTAAAAATACATAATTATTAATTTCATGATTATTATAAATTAATTCTTTATTTATAATTACATTTCAAATAATAGAGTTATTTTAAAAATCAATTTATTTCTTTTTTTTATTCTAAAAACACTATATATGTTTGTTTTAACTTTGAAACTTATTTCTAAATAGTTCTAACCACATTAATTAATAAAATAATTAATTCTTTCATTGGGTGCAAAAATATTCAACTTTTTTTCGAGGTTTGAACAGTTTCGTAGCTGCCAAAGAAATTGAAAGCTTCACAATAATCCGGTTTTTTCACAAAAAAAAAAAAAAAATCAATATATCACATATATATATATATATATATATATATACATTCAGCATCAATATCTACGTAGATGTCCTGTTTTTTGTGTTTCTCTCTCATTACATCATTTTCGCCTAAGAAGGGCAAAAATGAGTGAAAATGTTCGAAATGACTCATTTTCACCCCCCTGTGTCTATAAAATACATCCGAGTATTTCAGAACTCATATACACACTCTTTTTTTATAGACCTCATACACACACTCTTACACAATCCTATAACACATTATGACAGAAAATAGTTACTATCATTATTGAAAATTAATAATTTAAAAAATCTAATTTCTATAAAACTAATATTCTATTAAAAACTAAATTCTAATTACCAAAACTAAATTCAATAAATATTCTATTGAAAAAAAAAATTCAATAGAAAAAAAATTTGATGCACTGACAGTGTAAATGTATTTTACACTGTCATCCAATTAAAATGTTCTGTTTGTATGACTTTTTAAGTAGTGGGAGAGAGAAAACACAATCATGACTGATGTGGCAGCACATGATTGGATGACTGTGTAAAAAAATGATATACTGTTAGTGGATGAAAATTAAATTCAAAAAATAATTACCTACAACGGTAAAATCTAATTACAACAACTAATTAGTATTTTTTTCAATAAAATATTTGTTGAATTTAGTTTTGATTAGAATTTATCATTGTAGGTAATTATTTTCTTTAATAGAATATTAGTTGAACTTCGTTTTTGTAATTAGATTTTACATTTGTAGGTAATTATTATTTTTTCAATAGAATATTTTATTGAATTTAGTTTTGGTAATTAGAATTTAGTTTTTAATAGAATATTAGTTTTATAGAAATTAGATTTCTTAAATTATTAATTTTCAATAATGATAGTAACTATTTTATGTCATAATGTGTTATAGGATTGTGTAAGAGTGTATGTATAAGGTCTATTAAAAAAAAGAGTGTGTGTATGAGTTCTGAAATGCTCGAATGTATTTTATAGACACCGGGGGCGAAAATGATGTGATTTTCGTCCCTGGACGAAAATCAGAGAGAAATGCTAAAAATAGGACATCTGTGTAAATATTGATGCTTAATGTATATATGTGATGATATTGTATTTTTTTATTTTTATTTTTGAAAAAACCTCACAATCCATTGAGGGGGAAAAACTGTTAGATGGATAATCATTTGGAAAATATGTCATTCACATTTATTTGTGTTAAAAAGTAGCTCAGAATCGATTATAATTTGTGTAGTCGAGATTCCCATATTCTATTAAGGTTGTGTTTGGATTAGCGTTTGCAAACGAGAGTTTGTTCAAACTTGATTTTGTAGAATTGAGTTTGCTCAAAATTGAGTTAGTGTCAACGTGATTTATGTTTGGTAACTTTTATGCTAAAAGTGATTTCAAGAGAATGAATTTTGTTTGGATGATAATAGTCAAAATCACTTTCAAATCTAAAATTACTAAAATAGATATGAATTTAATATGATAAATGTATTCTTTTACTTTTTTATTTTTATTTTTAAGTATATTTTATAATTGAATAAAATTTATAAAACATTAATAAAAAACTAAAATACTTAAACATTATTTTTAAAACTTATGATATTATTATCTATATATAAAAATGTTGTTAATTAGATTATGAATAAAGTTTAAAATAATATACATAGAATAAATGAAAAAATAATAATTAAAGTAAAATTTTAATTAGTAAAATTCTGAAATAAATTATAAGAAAATTAAACTTGTTTAACAAGATGAAGGAAGCTAAATTTTATTATATAAAAATAAATAAGTTATTTTGTTTAATAACATGAGTAGAAGTTAATTATCAATTAAAAAAAATAAAAAGAAAGTTAAAATGGGTAACTAAACAATCTTGATACTTCAGCGTGAAACATACGAACGGAAAAATTATAAAATTGAGCTTTTGGCTGAACTGGAGTTTGCCCATAAAATCATGTTGGCGTTGGTTAAACATGATACAGCCAAACAATTGAAGTGAAGCGTTCAAGATTTTAAACGCTGGTTACAAATGTTCCAACGCGTTCCCAAACACACACTAAAGCAATGATGACTACACACACACACACACATATATATATATATATATATATAAAGAGTATCTAAAAAACTTTTTGGTATCTACACTCATTTGTGTATTTATTTTTTGAATTCTAAAATTAAAATTAAAATATTACAAAAATCAAATAAATATAAAAGATAACTAACTATATTTTCATGTTATTTTTTTTATTTTTTCTTCATTTTATACAAAAAATTTTAAAAACAAATAATATACTCGACAAAGGCTAATTGACGAACATAAAGTGCCCGATAAGATGCTAGTATATTATAAGGCTCATAACATATTTGTTTTTAGGTAGTTGCTATATCAATAACATTTATTTTATTGTATAACAGAAATACGTCCGATTACTATTATCTAACATATACATAATAGAATTGATTTAAAAATTAATTCATTTATTTTTTTATAGTTTCAAACACACTTAGTATAGTTTAGTTATAAGAATTAATTTCAGTCACAGTTACAATTACAATAGACTATTCTGATTGAATAGTGTATGTGTAATAACAATAATTAATTTAAGTTATTTATGGTTAACCCATTTACATTTCCAGGTTGATAAATTAAGGCTTAAATATCATTTTAGTCCACTAACTTCACATAAATTCTGATTTTGATCCACTATCTTTAGATTTATCACATTTAGTCCACTAGCTTTCAAACTGTAAGCACTTTTGGTCCACTATTAGTCAACTGGTAAGTCAACGGACATGTCAGCAAAAGTCAACATCCATGTTAGCAAAGTCAACTGACACGTCAGCAAAGTCAATGGTCATGTCAGCTAAGTCAACGTCCACATCAACAAAGTCAACAACCACGTCAGCAAAATCAACTGTCATATCAGCATCGTTAAGTCCACGTCAGCACAGTGGACTAAAATTGAAAATTTTGTAAAGCTACTAGACTAAATGTGACAAATCTAAAGATAGTGGACTAAAATCAGAATTTATATAAAGTTAGTGGACCAAAATGATATTTAAGTCATAAATTAATTTGATATATATTTATAAAGTTAAATATTAAAATGGTTCACAGATATCACTTTTTTAAATTTTGATTGAATGAATATTTTTACACAAAGATTAATCCTAAAAATAAAGATAAAATATGAAACATCCTTAAAAAATGGGATTTGTTTGTTGGGTATTGGTGAATTTTTCTGTTTATTCCTTCGTTTAGAGGAATAATTAATTACTTATATATTAAAATATGATGAAGTTATAAGAAAAAAAGGATAATAAAGTGTTTTAGATATCAATTTATTATCTAATTACATCTATTACATCAATCAATATACTTAATTCTAATATTTATGATCGCGTGTGATATAAAAAACTGATTGGATGTTTTTCTATATTATCAATTTGATTGGATGATACTGAAGTAATTATACCCTTAAATAAATAAATAAAATGAAACTTGTGTTTATTCTTCTACCCTTCTGATAGTGTAACCACGTGTCACGTTTTAAAAGTGCCACGTGTCGCACGTAAGCACACTTGTTTTGCGGAGGAAAACAGATTATGGCCGACGCGACAACTCAGACGTCGTCGTTGCAACCAACGAATCTCGTCTCGTGGTCTCCGAGTCAGGGGCGTTTTGGTCCAAACAATTTCTCCCTTTGAAATGCCCAAATTGACCTTACTGTTTTGAAGTTACGTGACTACGACTGTTTCTTTTTATTTCCCCTTTTTTTCCGTTCCCCTGTTTCTCTCACCTTCCAAGTTTTTTCAAGTCGTAAAGAAATTTTTAATCAGTTAAAAATAAAAATTATTTTTTAGAGAAATATTGTTTTAATTTAATTATGATGTACTTATAATATAAAAAATTTTATATTGTCAGTCAATTATATTTATTAATTTGTGTAATTTTTTAATTAATAAGTGTTTAAATTAAAAACTTTTATTAATGTGTCAATTCATGATTGATATTTGTGTAAAATTATTTTAAGAGTGAATTAAAATTAAACTCTATTTTTTTATAACATATAATTAGTTTAATTTTTTAAAATTATTAATTAAATTTTTAATATTATATATTAATTTAATACTTTAAAAGTTGTAAAAAGTTGAATTATTAAGAAAGATGGGCGTGATATTGCCGTGTAAATTTACCTTACTCTTATTTATTTTATTTTATTTTAATTTTTTATGTCATTTTTATGTGTTTATATGCTATACATGGCTCGAGGGTATATTCTGGGTTTCGATACTCTTTGGTGTCAGAAAAAAAAAAAATCTTCACATATGCTATCTCTATAACTATTGTTCTTTCTCTTCTTCTCTGCTTAAACTCTTAAGAGGCACTTAACATTATTTCGCAGTGTTTTCGGTTTGTTACTCGTCAGAATATGAGGTTAGTTGACGCATCAACCATTCATTTCCCATTTTTTGTTTTTCTTTTCGAAATTTTCTTTGCTTGTGATTTGGTTCTAATTTGATTCGATTTCTGTTCATCTGGGTATCTTAAAATTTCCATTATTTTCATTTTCTGTTGAAATATTCATCTGGGTGCGCGATCCAGCTATTTTTTTCTTTGTGGGTCGGTGATGCATTGGTGGTGTTGTTCTGTTTCGGAACCCTGATATTGTTGTTGAAGAATCTGAGTCACGTGATTCATTTTTGTTGGATTTTTTACATGGGTTAGGGTAGTGGTTATTGTTTCCAATATCGTCTTTCTGTTGAAGCTGTTGTCATTTCATGATTCAATTGTTTTGAGCAATTGCTGAGGTTCAAACCAGTGTTTGTTTGAGTGAAAGTGATGAATGAATTTTCAATTGCGTAGATCAAATACGAAATCTCATCAGATACAAGGATTCATGTTCGTTTTTGAGCTTTCAAATTTTGTTTTGTTTTTTCCCTCTCTCCTTAGGGGTTGCATCAATGTCTGATCTTTATTTGATTATAATGTGTTGTACCATGACTGTTCACATTAACTGAGTTAAGTGTTCTCACTGTTTCAATTCTCAATTCTGACTAAAGGAGTTCTTAATCAGTAGATTAGCCATTATGATCTTGTTATGATGTTAATATTTGTGGTACATGCCATTCTGATATTGTTTTGGTATCATATTTATGGTACATTTTGCTGTGGACCCCTTTTTCTTTTCCTCAAAGGATCAACAAGTGCCTTTAATTTTGAGACTTGTTTGATCTATTTCTGAGACTATATTTGCTAAGAGACTTTAGTTACCGCTGGATGTTTGTGTGCCTTTCTTCCCTAAATATTATTTTTCTTTTCCCATAAGTTTTGTCTTATTAAGAAATGACTTACATCGTCATTGTTGCTTTCTATGGCAGATTTCTCGGTGGCCGTTGAATCGCTGATATGTGTCACTAACTGCTGTTACTTGTTTGTGTGCTTGGTAAAGACGGCAATGATGATATCGTTGATGGTAGATTAGCAAAGAGTTGGCTCCAATTGTAGTTGGATATCTTTCACGATGTTTTTGATTTTGATTACTATATCAAATTACCATGGATCAGAGAAAAAATGACTGATGGGCTCAGGGGCCAGCCAGAGTTATTATTGTTAGGAATTCAAGTGTATTTGGGTAGACTGTAAGCTATTGTTGAGAATCTGGCTCTTGACATTATGAGATAGTAGATTAAAGGAATTCAAGTGTTGAGTGATAGAATATTGTGACAAATATCTAATATTCTCGGATTGCACACTTTCTAATAATGGAAGTTTCTGTTTCTCCACAAACACAAAAGCAGAGTTTACAAACAGCAGGTCGCAAAATTTCGGCTTACGGTTCCAAGAAGGATCTGTGGCTTGTTGTGCGAGAAGGATCTCTGAGTGATTTAGAGGCGGCCTTGGCAGTATTAAAGAAGAGTGGGGGTAATATCAATTTGAGGAACACCTTTGGGCTGACCCCTCTTCATATTGCAACTTGGAGAAATCACATTCCCATTGTAACGAGGCTTCTTGCAGCTGGTGCAGATCCTGATGCCCGAGTATGACAATTTCCCTTTATGTCCTTTTCTATAAGAAGTGTTGATTTCAGTGGCAATATCTTTATAATTAGTTCTCAAAACTAAAAGAGAACATTATTTGTTGTTTCTCACAATGATTTGTTGGTAGATGATTGTTTGACAACCTTGCCCTGATATCTCCTTGGCTGAATTCAGAAAATGATCGAGATATCAGTGCATAAACTAGGATGAGTGTAAAACTTCCTTAGAAGCAGTTTACTGGTTAATGTTTGGAGTTTGGCAACATTCAATTTGCATTGATAGATATTCTAGTAATGCTGGGAGGTGCATAGCATAGTGATGTCATTGGCAAAAAATTATTATCATGAAACTGTCAAGCCCATATAAGATTTTCTTTATTGTAATGAAAGTTATTTATTATTTTGTTAAGCTTCCAATTAGGTAATATTACATAATTACATGTTTTGTCACCTAAATCGCAGCAAGCTTGCAATGTTGCCACTTGGATTCAACAACCTTGATATGACGAATATTTAGTAAAGCAATGATTAAACATACATCAAATCTCTGTTTCTGAGGGCTAGCCTCTTAAAATCTAAAAGCAGTCTTCATTTGGGTCCTCTTTAAATCTGCTTTATTATAGTTGTAGATTATACTAGTTTGTTTTTTGGTTTAAACCCAACATTGTGTAACAAACTCTTGATTGGCTTCTGTCTGGAATTAAGTCAGTAAATCCATCCCCATTTTCCAGTGGTTTCATTCCAAAGATAAGCCACAATTTTTGAGAAACTAACTTTCATTTCATATCATCTGATTCAGGTCCACTTTGTTTTTGGATTGCCTCTAGTGCTTTTAGTTCTTTGAATTGAATCTATTAATGCTAAAACTTGTTTCATATTTAGGATGGGGAATCAGGGTGGAGTAGCCTTCACAGGGCCCTGCATTTCGGGCATCTTGCTGTGGCAAGCACACTTCTTCAGCATGGTGCCTCCATTACATTGGAGGACTCAAAATCTCGAATACCTGTAGATCTGCTATCTGGCCCTGTATTACAGGTTGTGGGAAATGATCGCAAGTCAGGTATAAATTGCTATGTTTTGATTGCTTTTTCATGATTTGGATGATTGTTGCCAATTAAAATTCATCATTGAGGCTGACAAGTGAAAACCTGCTTTTTTGGTTCATCTTTAGTGGCTACTGAGGTCTTTAGTTGGGGAAGTGGTGCAAATTATCAGCTGGGAACTGGCAATGCTCATATCCAAAAGTTACCATGTAAGGTCGATTCACTTAATGGATCATTCATAAAGTTGATTTCTGCGGCGAAGTTTCATAGTGTGGCACTTACTGCTCGTGGAGAAGTGTATACTTGGGGATTTGGAAGGGGGGGCCGTCTAGGGCACCCTGATTTTGACATACACAGGTATATGCTCTGCTTCTATTTTAATCCTGACAGCATGCTTTCTGTTAGTATTGGTATTACCATGTCCAGATAATTTTGTTTCGGTGATCATACACGATAGAGCGCAATGGCGTCGTTTGATCCATGTAGTCGACCTCACATAGTGGGATAAGACTTGTTTTTGTTGTTGTTGATCATCAAGATCGAATATATTAAACAATCAGTCTTGAGATTTTAGGATATGATTTAGACTGCTTTTTGGTGGTTCGCTGTTACTCAGTTGATTTACATTGCGGCAGGATATATTATAAATGTTCAAGGCCTAGCAGCTTTGCAGCTTGTGTTGACGGAGCATCCCTAACTACTGTATATTTTAAGAAAATATTGATGCTTGTTAACTCCCAACATCAGAAATTTCCCAGAAAGAGCAAATTGGAATTTACTTTTGATTGGCTTGCTTGCTAACTAGCAATACTCACGAACTTACAATAATTATTTTCTTTGGGAATTTTCATGGGTGAGGGAAGGTTATCACTGTTACCTGTTTATGCCTTTGGACTATATTCAATCAGATTTCATATCGTTATCCTGATTGCAGTGGTCAAGCTGCTGTCATCACTCCCCGCCAGGTGACATCTGGTCTGGGTTCCCGCAGAGTGATGGCAATTGCTGCAGCTAAGCATCATACCGTTGTTGCTACTGAGGGTGGGGAAGTATTCACTTGGGGATCCAATAGAGGTAAAATTTGATGATACTTACGTCCGTTATCAATTGTAGGTCTTGTGAGTGTAGACTACTTCACTTTGTGCAACTAAATAATCTTTCCCCATGCTTCCCTGCCTTGCCTTTTATTAAATATACTAATTTTCTACTTGTTGTGAATTAGTTGGGAAAGAATTAGGTTGTCTTTGTTTATCCTTTGTTCTTCTGTATGAAAATATATGAGAATGACACGTAGTTGACATCAATATTCTCATTTCATTGTTGTGCAGAGGGGCAGCTGGGGTACACTTCTGTTGATACACAACCGACACCTCGTAGAGTGAGTTCTCTAAGGTCAAAAATCGTTGCTGTTGCCGCAGCAAACAAGCACACGGCTGTAGTTTCTGATATAGGTGAAGTTTTTACTTGGGGTTCCAATGAAGAGGGCCAACTTGGCTATGGAACCTCAAATTCAGCATCTAATTATACCCCACATGTGGTTGAGTCCTTGAAGGGAAAGACTTTAACCAAAGTTTCTGCTGCCAAATATCACACAGTTGTGTTAGGATCTGATGGAGAGGTAATTATTGAAGATCATTGTTCCTTTTTGTTCATGATTTACTTTATTCTCCTAGTAAGCAAAATACTTTGTTGTTGTTGTGGCAAGGAATTGTAATTGCTACCCACAAATTTGGGCATAGTGAAACACAAACCAAAACCAACTTGAGCATGGGTGTGTATAATCTTTGTGATATTATATTAAATTACTTAAAATCTTCTGTACTCTTAGTTCTCGATTACATACATGTTAAAGAGAGGAATAAAACCAGTTTTGGGGCATTAATATTGTTCTCTCTCAAAATTATGACTAGTGTAGTTTTAGATCATATATAGTTGTTTTCAGCCTTTTTTAGGTAAATAGTTAGAGTTTTGCTTTTCATTAAGTTATAGATTTCCTTGTTTTCCAGGTATACACTTGGGGTCATCGACTCGTTACTCCAAAACGTGTAGTGATTTCTAGGAACTTGAAGAAAAGTGGAAGCACTCCTTTAAAGTTTCATCGTATGGAACGGCTTCATGTAGAATTTATAGCTGCAGGAATGGTTCATAGCATGGCACTTACAGATGATGGTGCATTATTTTATTGGGTTTCATCTGATCCTGATCTCAGATGCCGACAGGTTTCTAACTTTCTATTCATTGAATATCTCTCATCACTTACATTCTTGTTATCCAGGTGCAATCACACATTGATCAAGACATTTTTCTAATTTCTTTTTTCTTTTTTAATTTCTTATAGCTGTATTCTATGTGTGGAAGAAATATGGTGAGCATATCTGCTGGAAAGTACTGGACTTCTGCAGTTACAACTACTGGTGATGTTTACCTGTGGGATGGGAAGAAAGGTAAGGATAAGCCACCTGTTGCAACTCGGTTGCATGGTGTAAAGAAGGCTACGTCAGTCTCTGTTGGTGAAACTCATTTGCTGATTGTGGCTTCCCTCTACCATCCTGCATATCCTCTCAACATGGTTGACAACTCGCAGAAGCTCAAGTTAAATCATAAGGATGATATGGAGGAGTTAAGTGAGGATATTTTATTTGAGGATATGGAATCCAATAATATAATATCTAGCATGCAAAAGGATACTTTTGGGCAGAGATCCGTTCCTAGCTTAAAAAGCCTTTGTGAAAAAGTAGCAGCAGACTGTCTAGTGGAGCCACGGAATGCCATGCAACTGCTTGAGATTGCTGATTCTCTTGGAGCAGATGAACTGAAGAAGTATTGTGAGGTACCTTTATTGATTATTCTACAAAGTATTTGCAATAGAAGTTATCAAATAGGATATGTTCATGCTTCTTGTCCACATTCGTAATATAATATTTGATTATTTCTTCAGTTCTCTTGCTTAGGGGACATTAATAGCGACCAAAATAAAAACATCCTATATTTCTTCATGAGAGATGATATTAAGTTAATCTTACGTATAATAACGACTAAAATAAAAACATCCTATATTTCTTCATGAGAAAATTTGATATTAAGTTAATCTTACCATCATGCATGTTCACCTGTACTTTGTCCAGGTTTAATTTGATATCCGATGTGTAAGCTGGTGTTATTATTATTATACTGAAACTATTACTATTTACTGGTTTCAGGAGATTGTGCTGCGCAATCTTGATTATATATTTACAGTTTCATCCCATGCTGTGGCAAGCGCATCAGCGGATGTTCTGGCTAACCTTGAGATGTTGTTAGACCAGAGATCATCTGAGCCATGGAGTCATCGACGGTTCCCTACTCCAACTGCTACTTTCCCTGCCATCATTAACAGTGAAGAAGACGATAGTGAAATAGAGTTTCAAAGAACTCGTGACAAACCCATGAAAATGTATGCATTGTTGGAGAATGATGAGAGAGGAGATTCCTTTCTACAGCCGAAGGATGATCCCAATCTAGAAACATCCAAAATAGTTCGAGCCATAAGGAAGAAGTTGCAGCAAATTGAGATGCTTGAAGCTAAGCAATCTAATGGGCATCTTCTCGATGACCAGCAGATTGCAAAGATTCAATCTAAATCAGCACTTGAGAGCTCACTTGCGGAGCTAGGTGTTCTCGTTGAGACTTCAAATAAAGAATCGTCTTCTGTATCACCAGAAGGGAAAGGTAGTAAGAAGGGTAAACAATCGAAAAAGCAGAGGAAAAAGAGTGGAAAACCAAATGCTGTTCAGACAGAAGTGGAATCCGTGTATTCTGCAATTGATCTGAGTCCTGAATCTGCGAAGGACTTGTTGGACACCGACATTGTGGTGGTTTCTAACTCAAAGGTTGGTTTCTATTCGTGAATTCTATCATTTATTTTCTGTTATCAACTAGATTAGTTTCATAGTTTCTTTCACTTGTTGGACTTCTTAAAGTAATGTGTTTTATCTGATAGGTGGAAGAGGATGCTGCACAAACCACAGCTGACCAAGGTGCAAGTGCAAAAGATTTAGCTTTTGTATTACAGAAGAAAGATGGTATAGAGCTGCCAAAGGGCCCGTCACCAAAGGTATCTAAGAAGAAGAGCAAGAAGGGTGGACTATCGATGTTTCTGAGTGGTGCTCTCGATGATGTTCCGAAAGAAGTGGCTCCTCCTCCACCAACACCAAAGAACGAGGGTCCTGCATGGGGTGGGGCCAAGTTCATGAAGGGTTCTGCTACTCTTCGTGAAATACAAGATGAGCAAAGCAAAACAAAGGGATACCAGCCAGTTAAGAGCAAAGATAAGGTGGAGGATCTTTCTGAATTTGGCAGTGGTGGGAAAGTGAAGTTGAGTTCATTCCTTCCTTCCAGTCCGATACCCGTAGCCCCATCTCGCGGCTCCCAGGCATCTGATGCAGAAATAAGTACTCCTCCTTGGGCTGCTTCAGGAACCCCTCCTCAGCGAACTCGGGCATCATTTAGGGACATCCAAATGCAACAGGTTTGTAAAACTAAGGCTTCCTTAAATGTTTCTACACTCATGGTTGTGTGTGTGTTGTGATTGTGTAATGTGACCTTGCAATTCCATTTTGGTGTTTTCTTGCTTCTCATATAGTCTTTAATTGAGCATGTTATCTTGTTGGAAATTTAAATACAGGGAAAGAAACAACAGAGCCTTTCCCACAGTCCAAAGACTAGAACAGCCGGATTCACCATTGCTACCGGTCAAGGCTCGCCCTCCGAAGCAACTGCAGTGAGCCGCTGGTTCAAGCCGGAAGTGGAGGCACCATCCTCAATCCGTTCTATACAGATCGAGGAAAAGGCCATGAAGGATCTGAAGCGCTTCTACAGCAGTGTGAAGATTGTTAGAAAGCAATCTTAAAAAGGCCATCTAATTTACTTTAGTACTTAAGATGGCAAAAGAGTGAGCATTTTCTTGCTCCTCTTCTCTCTACTCAGGACCTTGTCATTTTAAGCTTATCCTTTCTCACTCAACTTTTTTTAGTCCAATGACTGTAAATTAGTCTGCACAGATAGTTGAACTGTACATTTTTTTTGGGGTCTTTTTAACCCGGAATTGTAGTTTCCAGCTTCTTAGAATTGCCAACTACTGGCACTGTATATGAGTAGGATTTCAAATGTTCTCATTTTTAACTGTCTCTGAAGTTGGAGACTGGTCAATAATGGTCCTGAACTTGATGCCACCAGAGTTATGTATTTGCCTAAGAGCAGAAAGTGGTTACAGATTTTCATGACTCTAGTAACCACAAAACTCAAAGGATTCCAGAATTCAGAATAAGAGGACACCACTTTAAAAATAGAGGAGTGTTATTTATACATATGATATATATAAAAGTGTTTGATGTTTTAGTAAAGTTACGTCAAAATTCAAAGATCTGATGGTGAAATGTATGTACAAGTTATATAAGAGAAAGTATATGTTGCCAATGGGGGTTGGCACACCTGGTTCAGCCTTCCGTCCACGCTAGGCGTAGTTTGGGTTTGAATTTTGGGAACCCTTTTTGGTAGGCGATCTGTAAATTCCACCATAAATCCTCGTTGAGGTTGGTGGTATGCCATGATCTTATATAGGGGTGTGCCTCTCCTAATCTAAATTTTTTTATCATAAAAAAAAAGAAGAGAAAGTATATGTTTAAATATTATTATTCTAATAAGGGTTATATGTGATCTCATACATTATAGGGTTATTCAATTTCTTTTTCGAATCCCCTATCTTTTCCCTATATGGAGCCTTTGTCTTTGTGTACTACTCAACGAAGTATCCCAAAAATGTTGTTGTATACGCGTTGGGCATGCCGACAAGTCGGACTCTCCTTGGATACACATGTCTATGTTGTATTCTATTTCACCACTCATTTTTTAAATTTTGGATGGGTTGGATTCGGATCGAACACTAGTCAGCCGCGTTGATAAATAATTGAGATCAAATTGTCAAAATTTAAGATGATCATCATATATATATATATATATATACCAACAACAATGATTGACACAAATGGTAAGCGAGGTACGCGACCCGGGACGACGGATTAGTCGGGGCAAAGCTTCGGACACCGTGGACAACCAATATATATATATATATATATATATATATATATATATATATATATATATATATATATATATATAATAATTTTACTATCTTAAGGTAATCTTTTTAAATGTAAACAATATTTATTTTATGTTTTATTAGAGATAAATTTTTTATTATAGAATGGAGGAACATCATAACAAAAATAAAAGAATTTCAATAATGTCAGTAATATTTTAATAAGATTCAGTAGTATCTCTTTTAAAGATCTTATTGAACAGTGATGCATATATATATATTACATAAATGCTTGAGAAATAACATTTTTCCAGCCAAAGTAGTCAACAAAGTCTATTTTAATGTTTTTGACCCAAATAATATTATTAACCATGTGTATTTTTTTTAATAGGCGGAGTGATTTAGGCCAAATTTCCTATTATTGATTGTTTTGACTGATTTTTTATTGTGCTCTCGCTCTAATATATTATACTCAACCTCTTCCATGACAAAAGAGCACTTAACTTTCTCTTAAGGTGCATGCATATTGTATAGTTTATAGTTAGCATTTCACTTTAGATCAGGGGTGTGTATGTTCGAAATTCTATTTTAAAGGGACCAACATTTGGTTATTTTTGTAGTGCTTATGTATTGACAAAGACAGCTTGAATATTCCCATGATCATGAGCACTAATTTTCTATAAAAGTAAAGTAATAATAATGGCATCATTAATTCCTCCCTGCGTTGGATTCTTCACTTCATTCAATGCTTATAAAATTACAGAAAATTAAAGCATGCAAATGCTTGATGTTGTGATAGGACACAACTTGCGGGGTAGGACCTAGGAGATATACTATAAAGTGTGTGTATACATATGATAGAATATTCTAGAATCACCGTATACATATGGATCAATTTGTGTAAAAAAGTTGAGATAAAAAGATTCATGTTAAAAAGTGATAAGGGATATAATATCAGAAATATCAATGCTAAATATTGCTTGTGGAATGTTAAAATTTCAATAAATATTACAAAACTAATTAAGCATTAACATTTCATGCATATACGAGAGGGTTAAGTACAGGAGCACAGATCAATAAGGCTGAGCCTTATCAGTCAAACATTCCGTAATTAAGTTTATTATTTAACCAGTGCGATAACTAGTATTTTATTTTATTGAATAAATGATTATTATACTATGCAAAAGAGACTCGTGAATAAAAAAATTATAGTACTCTTCTTAGGATATGTTCGTGGTTTAGGAATAGAAACAGGACAATAATTTTCTTATATATATATACTTATTGAGCTTTATTTATAAATTTACACATACATAAAATTAAATATTAACAAGTAATATTATATTTATTAACATTTTTATCTTTCAATCAAGTATATGTATCTCTAATTTAGAGTCTGTTGTGGTAAGAATAACACATACAAGTCCATTCAAATAACTTTTACCACAATTTATTTACCCAATACTAAATAGATATCATAGTGTGAAACTTTTAACACCATCACTTCAAATTAATAAATGATTAACTTAGTTTAATAATTGATTAGCATGATAAGTAGTGAAAAATTATATAATTTTTTAGATGCATCTAAGAAGAAATTTTTAGTTCTATATTCCATCTAAACTTTACATGAGTTTTTTAACTAAATTTTCTCTACTATATTTTTTTTTACATATAATATACATGAGTTTTTTAACTCAATTTTTCTTTACTATTTTATTCTATTTTTTTTTTTTGTTACATTTTCTTTACTATTTTAACATGAGTGCTAATATATATTAGACTCATTTTATCTCTGTCTCTAAATATGGAGATAGAGACAGTGAGACAGAGATATAAAGACAAATACAAAAGAAAATAAACATTTTGTATTATATTAGATAATAGAGACAGGGACACAAATTATTTTAAAATTGGACAATTTATTCCTGATTCGACTGTCGACCGCCGCCCAGCATTGGATCACCACCGGAGGTCGCCGCACCACCATTAGAGATGGAGTATAATACTAGAACAAAATTTAACAAAATTTTTGTTCCAGGGATAATAAATTTTTGTCTCCATAATTGTCTCTCAAAACAAATGAATTTCTTACTTTAATGTCTTTGTCTTTGTGTCCCATAGACTTGAAACCAAACACAGCCTTAATGCAATGAAAAATGTTTGCTCGAAAAGCACATATAAATTTTTGTGCAAGTAATTAGAATCAATAATGTGACCCTTAATTTAATTTAATTTTGTTTTCTGATATGTAGTTAATTACAATTAGAGGCTATCCTAGCTTTGCACCTTTAGGTAGCGTTTGGTAGCTGTTCCAGGACACGAAAGACAGAGACTGAGAGAGACTAATCATGTTTGGTTTATGAGACAGAGACACAGATGGACAAAAATTTCTGTCCATGGACAGAAAAGACACAAAATTTATGTCCACTCCAGAAGTGAAAGACTGAGATGGACTGAAATGGACGGGTCCTTTTAATGAAATTTTATGACCAATATAGCCTCCATCACTTAACATAATTCACATTATGTATGTCCAAGTTCATTTTTATATGTTTTTATATCATTTCCACTATTATCAAACACAATACAAAAATAATTTTATGTCATGTCCATTGTTACCAAACACCATATAGAGACAAAATCTCTTTGTGTCTCTGTGTCTCTGTCTTTACTGACTTGGGACAGCTACCAAACGCTAGCTTATAGTGAAACAAAAGGGGAGACATGAACCATCAATACCATGTGAAAAACGACCTTGTTTGTTTGCTCCCTTTGCTTTGCTTTGCTTGCTCTATTTATTTTCCTTTTTGCATCGAAAGAATCTATTTGTGTCAGATAAGATAGGTAGAATTTGGAGAGAGCACAGAAATTGAAAAGAAAATAAATTAAATTAAATGCAAAGAAAAAAAAGTTGATTGGAAATGTTGTCGATCGTTGTGGTGCAAGTGGCTACATGAGGAAGAAGGTCGAGAGAGAAAGCAAAAAGTGAAAAAAAATAAAATCCACAATAAATATATTTGATGTGACGAGCCCATGAACTATGATAATACTATAGATATAAATTTCATATTTTGTATATTTAAGTATAATGAGACAGAAAAATAGACTTTATTTTTTGCTGCTCCAACGAAATGAGGTTTAATTTGCTTCCAAGTATATGTAGAATCCAGTAGTTGATTTACGGTAATCCACATTTGAATCTCAGTTAGAGTCTGAAAAAGACAACAGATTTAAATGAGTAGATGAATAAAAAGCTAATCATAATTAAGGGAGATTTATTGTTGAATATATAATGATATTTATAATCAGCATTTTCTTTTGAGTGTTTAGAAAAAATGCAATTGCTTCAAACCCTGTGTTTGGTTTAGCCTTGTGATGCCCAAACTTTCGTACAAATTCATTCAACATATAGCACCATGTTTGGGTGTATCCTTTTTTATGGTGATCAACTTGATGAATCTAAGTTCAGTTGAAGCAACAGTTAAATCCAATATTTATATACTTAATCTTTATTTATTATACTTGCCCTTTTTAATTGGTGAATAGAAATTTTTTTGTTAAGTATTATTAAAATATAATATAAAATTCATGTCCCTTTTTGCAATTAAATATTTGTCAAATGATTTTTCTTCATGAGTTATTTAATATATTTAAAATAAAATTAAAATAAAACATAATAGTGATAGTAAAATATTAAAGAGAATAATTATACGATCTTCAGTGTAAATTGATTTTACACGTTCAACCAATAGATATATGACACATCATTCATTTTATTTGACTTTTTGAAATTTGAAATTGATATCATATGATAATGAACTACATGACATGTTTTCATTGCATGACAGTGTTAAAAAATTTATACTGACAGTACATGAGAATTAAACTCAGCTACAATAATATTAAATTCATATCTTTTTTAGTAATTACACGTTCAAAAGTGATTTTGGTTGATCATCCAAACAATATTTACTTTATCCAAATCAATTTTAAAATAAAAATATCAAAACATAAATTACATTAACATTAACTCATGAGTCATGATCACTTTTATCCAAAATCAATTCCACATAATCAAGTTAACCTAAACTCTAATTTATAAATACTAATCCAAACACACATTTAACATTGCTAATTATTTGCATGATGATGAGTTTCACTATTTTGAATTGAAATCAAGGAGATTGCAGCAGTGATAAAATTTCAATGATTAAATGGTGTAGCTAGCTAGGGATGACGGCGATGACAACAATAACCCTAATAATAATAATAATTGAAAAAAATTGGACTCGGGGTTTTATTTTGAAGATGCAATATTTAGGGGAGGGGAAGAAGAAATAGTTGCATATTCTAGTTCAATAATGGAGGTTTTATAAAAGGGATTAATGAGATTAATTTGATTCATAAAAATTAATGACAAGGACCTAAATAATTTATTAACTTTACATGTACACGTTATTTGTCACATTAATATTTAATGGTATACATCGTTAGTGAGGTAAGAATGTGATGAGTACAGAAAATAATAGATGAAATGACTTGATTTACGAAATGCAATGTATAAACTATTTTATAAAAAGAATTATTTAAGATTAATTTGAAATTTAACTTTCTGTTATATTTCTTATTTTAAAAAGAGAAAAGTAGCTAAGTGGATAAGGGTGATGCTAAATGAACCATACAAAACCAGCCCAATCAGTCAATAAAATGAGATTTTGGGTCATAATTATTCAGCTCATTACAATCTCAATGATTATTTGGGCCAAAACCAAAACCAAAATAGGCCCATGGGCTGTATGGGCTGGTTTTTCATTGTCCACTTTATTATTATTGAGTAGATAAACATATAATGTTATTAATAAAGAAAAACGTTAAAACTTGGAAGTAAATATTTTTTTTTTATTAAACCTCGAAGTAAATATCGAATTATATTTTATAAGCCCGGTTAATTATTTTGGTTGCAAAACTAGTCTTGACACTATAGGTCAATGAAAAAAATAAAAATCAAAGTAAACAATGTAAGTAGTTAAACAATCAAATAAGGTAGAAGCAATAATCATCACTTCTATTAAGAAGTCATTTTTGAATTACCGTTGAAATGAAGCTGTCTAAGGACATCTTTCGAATTATAATAGGTTGATTGCGATAAGAGCGTGGCTAGGGTTACAATAAAAAATTAGGTAAAATAGTCAACAAATAAGAATTTGGGTCACAATCATCAGTTCATTAAAATATACTCATCATTAAAATTAAATGTTATTTTGGTCATAAAATGTAAATGGACTTTGTTGGCTGTTTTGACTGATTTTTTTGTTGTTCCTCAAGCATTTGTGTTTGGATAAACATTTTGTCTTATAAACAAATGAGTGATGCTAAATATACAATGAAAAACAAGTCAAACCAGTCAATAAATGATATTTTGGATCATAATTACTCGGTCCATTATAATTTCAATGATTATTTGGGCTCAAATCAAAGTCAAAATGGACCAATTAACTACATTGGTTGGTTTCTCATTGTACATCTAACATTATTGAAACAAAATTATATATTTTTTAATTTCCTTATATATATGAAATTTTCAAACATATATGATATTATTAAATTCCTAAGAAGCAGGTACCACCTTGGGTTTAGATATAATTATAAAAATATAATTTACAAAAAGTAAAAACCATTAACAGTTTATATACTACTATATTCCAACAACCACTACCCTTTTATTTGATAAAAAAATTTAACAGTTTTTTTCAGACTAGGTAGTTTTTCCTTTTGTACTAATTAACGGATGTATGATGTATCATGGATTATGATAAATTAAATTAGTCTCTTAAAACCATGAAAGTTCTGAAGTGATCTCTTTCACCTTTCATGTAAAAAGGGGATTTATATATACGGCAATGCTCCGTGTACTCCGCATATATGGAGTATGGGCTTACTCCCATATAAAACATACAGCCCAATCCATTTACCCAATTGAATTTGTCCATAATCACTCTCCAATTAAAAAAATCATGCAGCCCAACCCACATTTGCATCATCCCGTGCGTGGCTTTCACGATTCTCTTCCAAAACAACTCTTAGTTCCCAAAATTTGTAAACGGCACTTATCAACCCACTTTGAAGACACATTTTGAAATTTCTAGCTAGGCAAAATAAAAAATTGCTCCACATCTTCATCATAACTATTGTATTTTCCGTGTAAGTTTATATTTCATTTTAATTTGCTCATTCTCTTCACTTTCTCTAAACTACATTTTATATAAGAGAGTTTTGATTTCTGTAAATGATTTTATGATTTTAAAGTGTTAGGTTTTAATTTTTTGGCACAAATGGCACCAAAGAAATCATCATTTCTTCTACTACTCTTCCAAATGCTCGGAAGGAAGTCACAAAAGTGAGAGTAAAAAAAAATTTAGTTCTATTTCAATGAAGTTGATGCGTGAATTTTGGTTGTATTTGTGAAAGTATTCAACACATGTGAGCATAATCGCATTATACAGTAAGTAGAAACTTTAAATTGTATGATTGTGTGAATAATATTTCATTATTTTGAATGATTCATGAGAAAATGAATAGGGTTTAATGAGAAATAAAATTTTACAATACGAAGTGTTTGCGCTTTTCTATATATTACTATTGTTATAGTATTTCTTTTTAATTTTTTATAATCAGAACAAAATATGTTGGCTTTCTTTGTATGTTTTGAGAAGATAATGTTGGATTGTTCAAAAATGTGATGAAACAAAAGTTAAACTTGTGAGTAATATTTTGAAAAAGGTGAGCAACGATTATAAAATTATTGGAATTTTATTACTTGCATTTATGATTATTAAAAAGTATTTTGCTCCTTTGTCACTGTTTTTGTACGTGAGAGAACATGAGAGATGTGTGATTGATTCATGTGTCAATTACTTCTTGCAGCAAGTAACAAAGTCACCAAAAAAAAATCATATGTTATTGTTGTTCCAAATAATAAAAAGATACCACAAAAAAGACCGCAAAGGTGAGAGAAAAATGAAAACTTGTTATATTCAATGAAAGTGATTGTGTATTTTTTTGTTGTATTTATGAAAGTAGTGTGTGATGTTGCAATCTCTCTTGTTAGGATTGTGAAAATATATTAAACCGTGAGGAAAATTCATAAAATATTTAAGCCACAAAAATATGTGAGCACAAAAGTTCTAAAGTGTGAGCATTGTTGTGCAAGTGTGTGAGTTAGCGTGTATAAAACTGTGAGCAAATAATTAAATTTTAAACCGTGAGCATTTTTGTACAGATGTGTGAGTTGGTGTACATAAAACTGTGAGCATAAAGTTTTAAACTGTGAGCAATTTTGTACAAATGTGTGAGTTAAAGTGCATAAAACTGTGAGCAAAGTTGTATTAAATTTGTCTTATATAGCAATTTTATACAAATGTATGAGTTAGAGTGCATCATATGAAATGAATCACATGTCCTTCTTTGAATACTTTCCTTTCTGCATTGAACATAGATTATGAACATGTGTCAGAAAACACTTTGTGAGCAAATATAAGTGATAATGTGATTAGAAAGAACAAATTATGTAAGAAAAAAAGCAGTTATTATGAGCAAGCATAACAATTTGAGAGTATGAGAAATCAGTCTATAATACGAAACTGATAAAAACAAAAAAAAAATGAGTATCTTAAGTATTTTTCGCTAATAATCTGATCAAAGAAATCAATATATCCTCCATTGAAGTTTCCTCCATTACAACAATGGTGTTTCGAGAAAAAAAATGAAAGTTTATGAATAAAAAGAAAATAATAGAAATAGAAATATGATTAAAATGAAAACTAAAAAAAAAAGAAATTGAAAATCAAACAAGATGAGATGAGAGATGAAAGCTGAAGATGCACAAGAGATTGTATGTGAAAAAAACTGTTTCGTGAAGAAGAAGATGTGAGATGTGGATTCCCGAGGCAAAAAGCTTTTTTTGGGCTAGGCGCGTGAAATCAGATTGGAAAATTCTAATTGGATTCCCTGTACAATAGGAGTACATACGGAGTATGTATTTAGAGAGTACTATGCGCTTTTTTTTTTGTTTATATATATAGTTGTTTTATTTAATAATATTATCAATTAGCTTAACTAGTCATATCAATTTATCAGAGTTGACATAACGAGTTAAAATAAAGAATATAACCCTTCTGTTACGGAACACATGGGATCATGTGGGGGAAGCTTTTTTTAAGACCTTATCGATGGAATAATTATCTTCCACAATATTATTCGGAGGTGAATTTAGGGTTTTAATTAGTCGGTGATATTCAAGGTTTTAGTTGGTGATATTATATTTTTGGATGTCTATCATTAACATAGGGACACTTAATGGGATTTGAAGTTGGTTAATAATGAAAAGATAGAGTACATGGGGTGAATACTATAATTAACAAATAATAACATCATCTAGTGAATAAATATAAGTCACCCGCATTGTTATATTTACGATCAAAGTTAAAACAATTAATATATTATACATAAAGAAATGCTCATTGTATACTACAAAATTAGTCACTATATGCATTATTAATCCAACTTATTAAAACTATTAATCCAACTTTTAATATTATACGTTAATCCAACATCTTTAAAAGTTGAAAACAGTTTTAAAAAGTTGGATTATCGCATATGTGGCTGATGGTAGCTGATTTTGTGATGTACATGTAACATATATAACTCTTATGCATATCATATATATATATATATATTACATGTTATGCACACTAGCTATATATCACATATTGTATACACCATATATGATATGCTATAAAAAAAGATGATATTACAACAATTGATATATAATTTGCACAACATGTTATATATAGTATGCATAATATATAATATACATTATGCATATTACATATTATATATTATGAATTATTTATTAACTATTTTGACTGATTTTTTATTATGTACCAAATATTTATGATAAGTTAGTTTGCCTTATTAACTTTTCACTTATTTATGATATGATTTTAGTTTATTCTCAAATTTTCTCTGTTAATGAATAATTTATAAGTGTCTGATGAAGTTAGAAATAATACAATGACTTGATCCTCAATTATCATGTATTCATATTGTCGTGTAAAATTCTCTGAATCAATATTAAATTCTTTTTATTAATAGTAATAATGTTATTAGTACATATAACTATGCATACACATTTTTTTCTGTCTATTTTATCACTTTTAAATGCACTTAAACATTTAGTAATGTTTACCTAATGTGTGTCTAGTAATGTTTCTTATGTATGACATATATTGCGTATGACACATAGCACATGTTGGATATTATAGTTGAATGTATTTTCGTTGTACAACAAACATATTACTACTTAAACGTTTATCTAAACGACAATAGTATATATATATATAAATATATCAAACTAGTATTCAACGTGTGCTATGTATCATATATAATATGTGTCATATGTAACAAATATTGCGTATAACATATATCATGTATAATACATAACACACATTGAATACTAATTAAATATATAATTATTATCCGTATATTATTATTATTTATCTAAAGATGATAAAGCTGGTAGAGAAATGTGTATGTTCTTATTGTATGTCCCAATAATATTTTCTTAATAATAGGCACCTATCCCTCTTTGTCTATAGGTGTAATTAAAATATATGCCAAACAGCATTAGTCCAATTATCATTATTTAAGAGAATATTATAAATAGATGAGATTTAATTGCTATTTAAAATATTTGGGAATATGCGCTAGAGCTAGGTGTGTTGTGCATATATGTATATATATATATATATATATATATATATATAAGTGAAGCAAATAAAAAAAAGGCAGTAACATGTAGTCCATTATTCATTGAGAAGGGAAAAAACAACAGTAACATGTACTCGAAAAGCAAGATCAGTGGCGGTGACACTTTTCCTTCAAGATGTAGATATCTCCTTTGTTGTTACCATTTTACAATCATTTATATATCTTTTCTTTTAGCTCCTATCTCACTCCAACCACTCCATCCGACTTTAATTTCACAATAATAACAGAGTTAATCATCAAATTGGTCCTTTATTTTATATGTGTGAATCAAATTAGTCCTCTACTTTAATTTTTGTTCAAAATAGTCCTCCACTTTGCACTTTGTGAATCAATTTAGTCCTCCATTTATTTTTTATGTTATAACTCTGTTAATTTTTGCTGATATGGACTGTTTATTGCTAACTTAGCAAATACCATGTAATCATAGAAATTCATAACTCCTATAAGTCATCCAATTTACTTGTTTTGAATTTAAATAGTTCTCTTTAAATAAGAGTGGATGATTATTTTGATTTAAAACAAGTAAAATAGAGGAGTAATATGAGTTATATGTATTTATAGGGTTAGATGTCACTTGTCAAGTTGGTATTAAATAGTCCACATTAGCAGAAGTTAATGGAGTTATAAAAAAGAATGTCAGGAGGACTAACTTGATTTATATATTGCAAAGTGGAGGACTATTTTGAGCAAAAATTAAAGTGGAGGACTAATTTGACTCACGAATGCAAAGTGGAAGACCAAATTGAGATTTTACTCATAATAATAATTAAAAAAAGAGTTTTTGCTAACAAGAGCATTGCACTTGTTAAACATACTAAAAAATATAAATTTTTAAAAGATTAAAGAAATTATGGTGGGTTCATTATATAAAAAATATTAAAATATATATTTTTAAGATAAATTTTTTCTCTTTTACTATTTTAACAAGTATTAGGGCACTTGTTAGTAAAGCCCTTAAAAAAAATATCCAATATACTAGACTTCTATGTATTATTAGGATCTATAGTAGATGTATATGGTTTTACTACATTTAATTTATTTTGTATAAGAGAAATATTTACCTTTTTTTTTTAATTTGAAGGCATGAACTTTAGATCTTAATTAAGATAGCAATCTTGCATTAATAATCACCCTCTTTTAATTTTTTTCCACCATATTCTAAGTTTCATCCCAATTAATCCGTTTGTTTCGAATTGTGTACCTAGCACTAGCATGTGAAGATTTTAGCGTGATTTTTTTTTTTCATTTATAAGATTCAAATTAACTTAAAACTTTATTTAAGAAACAAAGAGTCATTTATCACTTGTATCAACTCTGTTCTTTACTATATTTCAACTTTATTAATTTAATAATATAATTAAAAAAATAGAGTTGTGAGGGCCATATACATACATGTCCCTTTGACATGCCTTCCTTTTGTGGAGTGGTCCTCATGGTTGTTATTTTGAGTGCTTTATTAAATCCCTTTATTCTGAGAGAGCCTGTAAAAGTCACTCTCCGATCTCTAAGCAATCTCTAGTGTAGTCATTCACTATCCTCATCTTTCTTTCTTTCATAAATTAAAGCTCTCATTTACAATATTAGCCTCAGAACAAGACAACATCCATCCATCCATCCAAAATCCTACCTTTTTTTATTTTTTTATATTCTTATTATGACCTGTCTTTCATCTTCTTTTCCTCATCTACCCCCTTTTTTTCTTTATTTATTAATTTCATAACTCTCTCTTATTCCATCATCTATTATCTGTCTCCTTGTCTTTGTCCTCTATCTATTAACTTTTTTTTATTATTTAGTGGGAGGAGTACTGATTGGGAACTTGAGTGCCTTGCAGGCCTTTGTGTTTGTTTTCTTGAACCTTGAGAAAGAAAGACACACTCACACTCACACTGAAGAAGGAGCCAAACATTAGATCAAAGAAAAAGAGGGTTTCTCATCATCATAATAACTATATATATCATACATGCTTAGAACTTATTACAAGTATATATATTTAGTTCTATCTATCTATTTGTGTCTATATCTATCTTCATCATATGTATATATCATCTCCCCTTTTTTTCTTCATTAACCTCTTAGCTTCTTGTGTCTAGTATGATCTTCCTATGATGCCCCTTGTTTTTTATTTTGTTGAGTGTGATGAGAGGACATAAAATTAAATTTCACCAAAACACTAATTAAGGTGTTTGGATCGGAGTTTAATTTATTTATTTTAATTTATTTATTTATTTTGTTATTTTTATTGTTGAAGTTGAATCATACATCCATATATATATATATATATGATCTTGTATGTGAAACAGAGAGATTGATTCATATATAGTATTGAAGATCTAGGAAAGGAGGGTGTCTGGAATGAAGTTTGATCCGAAATCATGGTTCTCTCTGATCCATTTTATTTTATTTTTCTAAAAACTTTGCTTAGCTTGTTGCCAAAGATAAATTTATTATTATTAATATTTTTATTATATATGCTATATTAGTAGTCATAGATTGAAATTGATGAAATAGATAGAAAGGGATTGGTCATCACTCATCAAGGAAGAGGAAATTAAAGAGAAAAGGGATGGGGGGATGTTTGGAATGAGGTTAGATCCAAGATCATATATCTATCTATCTCATCAATTTTTTCGATCTAATTTCCTTTAATTTTCCCTTCTTCATACACTTAATTTCATAATTCAACATATAATGTAACAATTCATCATGCATATATATTAATTTATCATAAAGTTCATATGCCTATAAGGGATAATAGATCTCGGACCAGGCTTCATTCCTCACACCTTGCTTTCCTCTTAGAAGTAAGCAACACAATCAGCAACAACATACAAGGCCTAATTAAGGTAATTATTAATTATTATTATTATTATTTCTTCTCCAAATTAAAATCATCATATATCTTTTTATATCATCAGATCTAATTAAGTAGATCAAACTGGTCAATAAAAGAGTTTTATGCATATATCCATTAGGCCATTATATATTGAATTAAGTCTGTTTAATTTTCTTCTCTTTTTTTTTTGTTTTTAATTTTTGCCATTAATTATTCTTCCATTTTCTTGGTTTGAGAAAAAAAACAGTGAATAATATAGTACTTAACTTTTTTTTTTATATATATATAATGAAAGGAAAAACTACTTAATAACAATATATATGTGTTCATACAGTTTCTGAAGCTCTGATAATATATATAAGAGAGCTTCAAACACTGTCCATTCTTGTTCTTCTTGAAGCTCAAACTTCAGCACACAGTACTGTATATATATATATATATATGTATTATATGTTTTATACTATATATTATATATACTAATACAGTAATTCTATTTTAAGAAACCCTAGCTAGGCTTGAAAACTTTCGCTACATGGTGATGATGATAATGATAATAACATTATAAATAAAGATGAATTAAATTAAATTCATTTGGGGAATTTCAAGATCATGTATACATACTATACTGCTGATCGAAACAAGAAAAATGATGGGAGAATTGAAGTACTTTATATTTATATTTATATTTATATTTATATTTATATAAATATATATAGTTTCGGTTGTGATTGCAGCAGTGTGTTCAATATAGTGTTCACGCTTTTCTTCCATTGACTGTACAGGTAATTAAGGGTAGCTTGATATGGATGAACATTATATAATTTTTCCTATTTTCATGTGCAGATATAAAATATAATAAAAAAATAGTCAAAATAGTTATTATGTTATGCATAATATATATTACATATTATACACATATATCATGTGCACACCATATATCACATATTCTAAAGAAATATGATGTTGCAACATATCATATATATGATGTGCATAACATATAACGTATGATGTGCGCACTACTAGAAAATAGAGCATTTTCAACATTGGATGTGTCAATAAAAGTATTGTCAATAAAAGTAATATTGACAATTAGTGGCCGTCGAAAATGCTTAAAACTAGTTTATGAGTATTTTCAACAGCCACTAATTGTCAAAGAATAGTTTATGACTATTTTCAACGGCCAACAAATGTCAAAATATCTTTTTTTGACAATACTTTTATCAACACTTTTCGACAATTACATGTTGAAAATAATCATTATTGTTGTAATGTGCACAACATATAACATATAACGTATGATGTGCATAATATGTAATATATGTGCATATTAGATATTATATGTTGTGCACAATTATTGGCTGTTTTAGCACATTTTTTATTATGAACCAAGATTTTCTGATAAAATAATTACATTACAATAATAATCATTTTCAACATGTAATATAATTGTCGAAAAGTATTGATAAAAATATTATAAAAAAGCTATATTGACACACTACTAGAAAAGTGAACATTTTAAATATTAAATGTGTCAATAAAAGTACTATTAACAATTAGTGGCCGTCAAAAATATTTAAAACTAGTTTGTGAGTAATTTCAACAACCATTAATTGTTAAAGAATAATTTATAACTATTTTTTACGGTCAACAAATGTCAATATATCATTTTTTGACAATATTTTTATCAACACTTTTTAACAATTACATGTTGAAAATAATTATTATTGTTGCAGTGACTTGTTAACAGTTAAAAATAGTTATAAACTATTTTTTTTGACAATTAATAACCATAAAAAATACTTATAAACTATTTTTAAATATTTTTAACAGTCACTAATTATAAATATTACTTTTATTAACAATATTTTCATTTGTTAAAAATGCTTAGTGTTAGCATATTATACACATGCATATGTATCTGGCTATATTATTGCATCATAGATTACTATATTTATACAAGTATGTTACTGATTCAGTGAGGTGAAAGTGTCACATACAAAATATATATCTATCAATATATATATATATATATATATGTGTGTATGTATCTGTATGTATATATATAGATTTAGTAAGGTACATAGAATCTCTTACTCTTCACGCTTAAGCGATATATTCCGATTCCTTGGAATATAATAACAAATTTGGAAAAATACTACTATTTGTAGATTTAAGCATTAATTGTTCATAAGTTTGTTACATACACTAAATGCATAACTTTTATTTGTATGGTGCTTAAGAAATTATATTGCTTACAATGAGGCTTAAACTTAAAATCTCAAATATTTTATCCAACCACTCATCATTAGATCAATTTTAGTAGTTTGTGCAATTAAACATTTCAATGTTTATATAAGATTATTTTGTACTAATCAAGTATTTAAATTAGGAAGATATTGAGAGTGATTTTGGGTGGGTTAGTAGGATAATGAATCCAACTTGTACTTTTTATATGTATGGAAGTAATATCGGGTGTATATTTACATGCACTCTAAATAATATAGGTTTTAAAATCCTTGGTTATATTCACTAATTAATAAAAGTCTTCACATTCTTAGATTTATCTTAAATAAATATTATATAGTTGAAAACTTTTAATCCATTTATACAAGTAAAGGTTTTTTAAAACTCATGATTTAAGTTGAGTATGATAGTAAAACTTAAAAGGACTCTGAAATTAAACATTATTTATTTTAAGTCACATGTATATGCAAGTTAATTTAGAAGCATGCTCGATATGGATAAATTAATAGTTTACTGAATTCTATGCGTTTCAGCATTGTTTGATTCTTACATAGATGAATAGGAAACTGGGTCAAAACTTGTTCTTTAAGTGCGTGACAAAAGCTATTATTTACAGTATATGCCACGTGATCATAAAAGAAACTGTGTCGCAAAGTTAGGGAAATACTCGTGCCACAACAAAAAATCAGTCAAAACAGCCAATAAGATGTACACAATATATTTAATATAAAATGCACAACGTATATTATATGTAGTGCACAACGTATATCATCTATTGTGCACAACATATATCACATATTGCAACATCATCTTTCTTTGCAACATGTTATATATGTTGTGCACATCATGTGCTATATGGTGTGCACAATATGTAATGTTCGTTGTGCAATTTATATTATATACGTTGTGCACAATTTATTGACTGTGTTGACTGTTTTTTTGTTGTGCCTCTAGCATTGCTCACAAAGTTATGGCGTGAAGAAGCAACAACTTAAAACTGAATGGAATCACTTTTAATAAGATCCTAGACACCATCATATATATATATATATATATATATATATATATTAATGTTTATTATATAATAGAGATATATCCAATGTGTGTTATATGTCATATGTAATGTTTTTTATCTATAATGACACACATTACATATGACACATAACATATGTTGGATATTAATTGGATGTATTTCTGTTATACAATAAATATTATATATATATATATATATATATATATATATATATATATACACATGTATGGTAGTGGCATCAAATTCAATTTGATGCTTACGGTTATTGAATTTCCTATTAGAGCTGCATAATGTGTTCTTCCATTCACTTTTAATTATGTCTTGCTTTAATTTGTCTTTTCTCTTCTTTTCTTTGTCTGATTAATGAATATTTGACTTTTTTTTTCCTCACATAATAAGCTTTGTTGATTTTGAATGGCAAAAGAAATGACATGATAAAGATCCAATTAACCTAGACATAATAATAAGATCATATCCAACGTATCAGTTTATCATCTCATTAGTATTATTAACAGTATTGCTACATAAACAGCCAAAAAAATATCTAAAACCATCAATATATTATACATAATATATATTATATAATGTGTATATCATATGTTACATATTATACAATCATATATCACATGTACTAAATAAAGAAGATGTTGCAATATATGATATATAATATATGCACAACATATCATATACAATATGTATAATATGTGATATACAGTTTGCACATTACATGTTGTTCACAATCTTTGAACTATTTTAACTTGTTTTTTTATTGTCCACAAGTATTATTAATTAATATTGTTAACACCCAATAGTTGATATATATGTATATCAATTCCGCCGGGAGCAATCCTTTATATAGACTTTTTGACCCATTTAAAATAAAATAAATGAATATGTTCAAGGATAAATGAATGACCCCAATATGTATACAGATGTCCTGAATTTGGGATTTCAGTCTGATTTTCGCCCAGGGGGCGAAAATAAATAACACTGCGCGAAATGCATTATTTTCGCCCCCCTGGGCGAAAATCAGTCCATTTTCGCCCCCTGGGCGAAAATAACACAATATTTTCCTTTATATACATTCGCAAACACTTCACAATTGAACACACTCTCACACAATCAATCATATACCACATTATGTCAGAAAATAGCTACTTTCTTCTAGTTTATTACGATGGTGAAATACAAAATAGTAATGACGGAGTGTATTTCACATCTAAAAATAATTTCGGTTTTGCTGTTAGAAGATCCATTAAATTGGACGAGCTACAAAACATGATTTGACAATGGTTGGGGTTAGAAGGAATCAAACGAATTAGTTTGATGACATACCGGATGCCAGTATATTATGGCAACGAATTTGTGAAGTTTGGTTACTTAACTGTGAACACCAACAGAGATGTGTGTTCGATGTTTGATATTGCGGATAGATTCCAGAAGTTCGAGTTATGGAGGTCATTGTTAATCACGACGACTAAAAAGGGGAACAACCCCTAAGAACTCAAGGCACATGTCTTTCATGTCCATGTGATAGTGCTCCGTCCAGTTACCTAGGGCCCCTGAAACAGCTTGACCATCTATGCGTAAACCAAGCTGGTACGCCACATCCTCAAGTGTGATAGTGGCCTCCCCATACGGCATATGGAATGTATGTGTCTCTGGATGCCACCGCTCTACTAATGCACTAATTAGTGCTGCGTCGTAGTCCCATAATACTTTAGTCAACTGTGACACCTCCCACAATCCAGCAGTGCGCAACAAATACTCCATACGTGGATGAGGTGCAGGTGGATTCCATCGTCTAGTATTAAGGACCCGGTCCGGCTATTAAAAAAGATTTTTTATTTTAATCCATTGAAAATTAATAATTTAAGAAATCTAATTTCGACAAAACTAATATTCTAACCAAAACTAAATTCAATAATTATCCAATTAAAAAATAATTACCTACAACAATATAAATTCAAATGACCAAAACTAAATTCAAAAAACAATCTATTGAAAAAAAATAATTACCTACAACAATATAAAATCTAATTACCAAAATTAAATTCAACAAATATTCTATTAATAAAAATAATTATGGACAACTGTAAAATCTAATTAAGAAAACTAAATTCAATAATTATTCTATTAGACAAGAATTACCTACAACGATATAAAATCAAATTACCAAAATTAAATTCAAAAAATATTCTAGTGAAAAAAATAATTACCTACAACAATATAAGATCTAATTACCAAAATTAAATTCAATAATTATTCTATTAGACAATAATTACCTACAACGATATAAAATCTATTTACCAAAATTAAATTCAACAAATATTCTAGTGAAAAAAAATAATTACCTACAACGATATAAAATCTAATTACCAAAATTAAATTCAACAAATATTCTAGTGAAAAAAATAATTACCTACACCAATATAAAATCTAATTACCAAAACTAAATTCAACTAATATTCTATTAAAAAAATAATTACCTAAATTTCTAAATTGATTTTCAAAAATTAAATTCAACATTCTATCGGCCTATGTCCTAACCACATATGCAAGTCTATATCCTAGACATATAATATAACATGAATATTTAAATTTATATATGTAAAAATATAAAATAAAGTCATATTTTAAATATTATAAAAATTTTGACTTACCACAATATCGAGCTTTCGTGCAATATGGAACTCAGTCGCACGTCCAAAATTATTTTCTGCCATTCTCACAGATCTTGCACAGCACAACAAAATAATATTAATTAATTTTTTTTGAGAGAATTAGAGAGAGAGAGTGTGGAGTGGGGCGGTTTGGAAGGGGGGCGAAAATGGGGTATATATAGCCTCCCATTTTCGCCCAGGGGGGAGATTATGGCCCATCCATTTTCGCCCAAGGGGGCGATTATGGCTCTCTATTTTCGCCCAGGGGGGCGAAAATGAGACACAATGTCCCAAATCAGGACATCTGTATACATATTAATATGATATATTTATATATGATAATATACGATTTTTTTTTAATAAAAGGGTAAAAAATCCCCTTTATATAACCCTTTAATTATTTTTTACAAGTTGAGCCTTTCAATCTCGTGCTTACTTTCTCAAACTTCGTTTAGTTTTACTGGCTTCGAAGTTAGTGAAGTCATCAAGGTCAATATTATTAAAGTCATTGACACAATGTCACAGTGACTTTGTTTTCTGTTTGATAAATATATAGATTCAAAATTATTAGTGTCTTGTATCGTATTTGTTTTGATAAGAAAAAAAAATGATAGTTAGGGTTGGAAAGGATAAGATTGAAATTTTGAAAAATGAATAAGGACATAATGATAGCATTTGTTTTCAATGACATCTGAGGTCAGAGTCAAGAGAATCATGTAATCAATGTCATAGGAGTCAGAGTCACAGTGTGAAATTTCTTAATGCTTGAATGATGTAATGTATCAGAGAGGTAAATTGAGAGAGAAAGAAGAAAGAAATCTGAATTATTATTATGAAAAAGGTAAAAGTACAAAACATAGAGATGATCTTATATATAAGGCTCATGATGATAAAACAGAATAAAACAGAACTAACTGCTTTAACAGTCAAGCTTAAAAGCTAATAAACTCAAACTTAATAACAAACATATTCTGCAGCAAATACAAACTACAGAAGCTAAGCTATGTATCTGAAGCTAAGCTATGTATCTGAAGTTAAGCTAAGTATTTGAAGCTAAGTTATGTATCTGAAGCTAAGCTAAGTATCTGAAGTTAAGCTATGTATCTAATCAACACCCCCCTCAAGCTAGGAATGTAAAGATTCTTTAACCCGAGCTTGGAAAAACAAGAAGAGAAAGGCGCAGGAGATAACACTTTGGTAAGGATATCAGCAGGTTGCTCAGCTGCTGCAATAGGTAAAAGCTTGACAAGACTCTTCTGAGATTGTTCCCTAACAACATGGCAATCTACCTCTATGTGCTTGGTTTCTTTCATGGAAAATCGGGTTTGCAGCTATATGTAAGGCAGACTGGTTATCACAATACAAAGGAATGAATTTGGCAAATGGCATCCCTAAGTCTTGCATCAGATAGGACATCCATTGAGCTTCTCTCACAGCTGCAGCCAAAGTTCTGTATTCTGACTCTGCAGTGGAACTTGAAACAGTTGATTGCTTCTTACTCTTCCAGGATACCAATGATTCCCCTAGATAAAAACAATATCCTGTCACAGAAATCCTTGTGTCTCCACAAGCTCCCCAGTCAGCATCTGCGAACCCTGAAGGGAGAAGATCTGATGTTGATGAATAGAATAAACCAGTGGCTGAAGCTTTCTTTAGATACTTTAAAATCCGAACAGCAGCTTGATAATGCACAATAGTTGGACTTTCCACATACTGGCTAAGTTTCCTCACAGCAAAACAAATATTTGGCCTTGTATTAGTTGAGTAAATTAACCTTCCAATCATCCTGCGATATGCTTTGACATCTGAGAAAGGTCCTCCACTGTCTTGAGTGATCTTTATCAAATAGTCTATTGGGTCGAGGCTGGTTTGGCATTGATCATCCCAAATTCTTCAAGCAAGTCTAACACGTATTTTCTTTGATGTAAGACTCGGTTGGCGAAGATCTATGACAAAGCGACGGCGGAAGCTAGGCGATGAAGTTGTGAAGAACAAGGGCTGCAATGGCATTTGGAGGTTGGAGCTTGAAGGAGATGCAGCAAGAGGGACATGGAGTTCTGAGGAGGTTCAAGTGAAGGGAGTTTGGGCAAATGGACTGTTCAATATTGGGTCAGGTGATGGTTTTTCATTGGGCCCAATCCGAATTCTTAAAGCCCAAAGAAAAAGAGACAAGCAAAGTTCATTAAATTTAAGCCCAAATTTACAAAATGCAGCATTTTTTGGGCCAACTCAAGTTTTTTGTATCAGCCCAATTTTGTTTGCTTTTTTGGATGGATCCAGATTTTATCAATGAGACCCTGGTAGAATTTTTAATTTTTGGACAGTAGAATAAAAATAAAGTAGAGAATACTATTTTAGAAAATAATTTTTGGTTTTATTAATTGTAATTAGGATATATATACATTGTACTTTTTTACCACAATCTTGAGGACAATGTTGTCTTTAAGGGGAATGTACGTAATGTAAGGAGTAAAAATAGGTTTAATAGTCCAATTAATAAAATATCATTAGTTTATAGTATGTTTAATTTTATTTAATCCGATTTAAGTTTATGAGTTTATCTAGTCATCATGATTCAATATGACAAATTAAATCACCATTAATTTGCGTAGTCCTTTTATGAATGAATACATATATAAGAGATATCTTAAGATATTTAATTATTGTAGTTTCGACTTCGTTCAGATAATGACGGAAATGTTAGATATTAGAAAAGTCGTAGAAGTTACCTAATGTTTATCATCTATATATTTCTATATTGTATACCTTCTTTTAATAGTATTTTTTCCCATAATCTCATATTGAAATTTGTTCAAGAGAGATAACACCTGAAATCTCATATTGAAGTTTCATCCAGAAAATTTAATAAGGTGCACCCGAAGGTCTTAAAAAATGGACAAGTCAACAAATAATGGATATATATGGAGCGTTTGGTAGTTGTCCCGAGACAGTGAAGATAAAGAACGGAGACATAAATGGACAGAGACACAAAAGGAATATGTCTCTGTATTGTGTTTGGTAATAATGGACAGGACACAGAAAATATCTCTGTATTATATTTGGTAATGATAAACAGGACACAGAGAATGAATATCTATTGTGTCTCTATATATGTTAGAAATTAGAATAATAAAATTCTTGTAAATACAGGCATTTCCACCTGGTACTATAGATATATATATATATATATATATATATATATATATATATATATATATATATATATATATATATATATATATGTTGAATTCAACCTCACCACCGTGCAAGTTAACTTTCTTTACAAAGTTCAAGGTCTCATGCTTAAGCTAAGGATCTAATTAAGTCTACTTCCACACTCGAATCAATATATTAATATATATTGCCAATTGATTCAATCAACATGTTTGATTTGAAATTTGAACTAACTAATATATATATTTATAGGACAACGTAACCATTTTCGTTATCCCAAATGAATGGACTAAAATGGGAAGTAAATAATTGACTTAAAAATTAACGGAAAGATACAAAGAAACAGAAAGCTCACATATTTAAATAAATATAATTATAATATATTTACCAAAAAAAATATAATTATAATATTCAAGGAATTTATTATGAGTTAGGTTAAACGTGCTGTTACGTGCACGTGGTGAGACGATCATTTTAAAAATGCAAGTGAGACTTAATCCATAATGTAATGTATGTCCTAACTTTTGATTCTATGATTGTGATTTTTCTGTTTATTAAGACCAGTTTATTTTCTCCAAGAGTGAGTATGATGATTATTTTATGATGTATATCGTAAAATTAATTATCATACGTAATAATAATTTAGCTTTTTAATTTTTTAAAATTATTAATTTAACTTTTAAAATGTTAGTTTAATTATAATATTATATTAATATTTTTAAAAAGTTAATTATTATTTCATATATATGATAATTGATGATAATTAATTTTATAGTGCACATATAACATCACTCTTTTTTACATATATTAACAAACTTTTATATATAACATATATAAAAGATTTAATTTTTATCCACTGGCAATGTATATTTTTTTACACAGTCATTCAATCATGTGTATTTTCTCTCTTCCACTACCTAAAAAAATATATAAATAAAATATTTTGATTGAATGACAATGTAAAATATCTTTACAAGTGCATCAAAGTTAAACTTATATATAATAAAACACTATTGAAATTATTTTAGATCCTTTATCACTCATTTAATTAATTTATTCTAAACGTGTGATTTATTTATGAAATGAAATGATATACTTATCGATCGGATCTGAAATAAAATAAGTAATAAATTGATTTCATTCCAACATTACTATAAATATTATGGGTGATGCTAAATAAACAATACAAAATCAGCCCAATCAGCCAATAAATGAGATTTTGGGCCATAATTAGTCAGCCCATTATAATCTCAATGATTATTTGAGCCAAAATCAAAGCCAAAATAGGCCCATTAGCTGTATGAGCTGGTTTTTTATTGTCCACTTAGCATTTTTAAAATATTAAATGTACACATAGCAATAGGCAAAAAATGTAGTATAGGATAAATATTTTGAAATTACGTGTCGTTTTTTGTTTTTAGGTCTTTGTGACCAAGGTGTTCCATTCCAACATGATCGCATGCTAACAATTTTCTTTTTTCCATTTTCCACGTTTCTTCGAAAGTACAACTTGTTTACAACTGTACAATTTGTATAGGTGAATTTAATTTATTTATTTATTTTTTGGGTTGGTGTGTTTAAATTTAAAAAAATAATTAAATATTGTGATACCCCGTATCATAGTATCCCTTAGGAAGGACTCTCTTTAGGTCACGTCAGTACACGTCAGCAAGTTGCTGTCAGAGGGGACTCGCTAGCGAGCAGACAGCTTCCGCTAGCGAGTGTCTAGTCACCAGCGACCACCTGTGGGTCGCTAGCAATGGGACTTAGTCCCACATCGTACAGAACGCACGTCTCAGCGTTGCTGTCAGAAGGCGCTAGCTAGCGAGCAGCCAGTGCTCGCCAGCGACGAGCTTGTCGCTAGCGACCGTGTTCTTGTCGCTAGCGACCAAAACGAAGTCCCACATTGGTTAAGTTTGGCTCAGCCTTCTCCCCCTCACCCTATATATATGAGAGGCGATGTCACCTCACAACTCACATCTCACACTCGGCCTTTTCAAAGCAGTGCTTTGGGCTTTCTTCGCATTGAGGATAGTGTGAGCTCGACGTCTTGGGGATACTCTGCTCGAGTAATTTCCCGACGGTGAGTAAAAGTCGTTTTTGCCCTTTTCTGCGTGGTGGTCGTCAGCGAGCAGGAGGAGCTCGCCAGCGACCTAGCCTTCGCTAGCGAGAGACAGTAGCTCACCAGCGAAGGTGCGATACGCAGCAGTAGTTCAAAGTTTCATTTTTTTCTTCTTTAAGCGGTCCTGATATGTCTTTTGCACGACAGGTGCAAATACAGTTCCAGTAGCTGGGGACGGAGCGTTCGGTCCTCTTCAGTCTCAGGATTATCCAGGTGAGTGGAGATCTTGTATGTAGTTCAGCATTTACAGCATATATATTTTGTATGATCACTAGTTAATTAGGTAAGATAATAATAAGTTATATATATATTGCATGTGTTTGTAGTAGTAGGAGTAGTAGTAGTTAGTAACATGTTAGATGATTAGGTGTAGTGATATGCTAGGTGGTAGTGACTTAGTGGGTAACTATAGGAATTTAGTTTTCTAAGTTATGTCATGTTATATATGTTGACTGGACTGGATGTTATATGTTTCTATATGTGTCATGATAACATGTGATTAATTAAAAAGATAATAAATGTAGCTAAAGCTTATGATATGATATGTGATGATTGTATTACTTGCTGACTGTCTTGAGTAATCGCACAACCCTGATTAGTATACGTCAGACGCTATGGCCGGAGGTCAGATCCCGGTATCTTAGTATGGTGTGCTAGTTAAGAGTGAGTCGCCCAAGCCCGCCAAGCATGTTCCGATCCCGGTTACCAGACGGCTTGGTGACAGATACACCCTTCGTGGGGCAGTTAGGGACTATACTCTAGACGCGTGCTGAGAGTTAGTTCACAGATGCATATACATATATACAGTTACACAAATGTAAGCTTGGGTTACTTTAGTGTGATAACTCGACAGGATTGTTTGACTGGATGATAACATGTTGTATGTGATATATATGTTGTGAGTGTTGCATTGCATGCATTATCCCATTACTGAGTCGACGACTCATCCCTCGTCAACCATGTTTTTAGAGTACGATCCTACTGCAGACGAGGAGCCCCTGACCAGTAGAGGTCACAACTATCATCCTTGGTGAGCTATGCTTCTGACGTGGAGCCTTTTTAGTTTTTCCTTTGTTTAGATTTTCCATTTCAGTTTAAGTTATAGTATTGAACAATTTTGATTATGTAATAGTTGCTCCAGACACTAGAGGCATGATTCCCTTCAGTTTATGATTCAGTTATCTTTACAGTACAGTTATGATTTATGATGAACAGTTTTCTTTTACAGTTAATTCAGTTAACAGTTATTCAGTTATTAAGATGATATTAATTCCAGTTTAAACTCCTAGTAGCGTGTTCGTTAGGTTAGTGCCCTTCGCACGGACACCCCTAAGTAGCGGGGTGTTACAAATATAGAATCTATTATTATTATTATCAGTAGGATTTCATTACATTAACTATATAAGAAACTTAAATTATTATTTAATTATGTTCAACCAAATCAAATGAGATCCACTAAAGTAAATTTTGGATATTATGTATCTCAAAATAAAGAAAATTGTCTAAATATTCGCCCTTACTTTAGTTGATGTATACTTTTTGATTTGGTGAACAATAGTTTACGTGTACTTTAATTGAATTGTTTTTAGAAACGTACAGAATAGTTACTAAGCTTTTTGAGTTGTACTATTACACAATTAAGTTTTTATTTTTTAAAAAATCTTAGTGCACAATAAAAAAATCAGTCAAAACAGTCAATAGACTGTGCACAATATATAATACATAATATACACAATGTATATTATATATTATGCACAACATATATGACATGTTGTGCGTATGCATAACATATATCACATATTGTAACACTATTTTTCTTTACAACATGTGATATTGTTATGCATAATATGTTGTGTTCAACATATAATATATGTTGTGCATATTACATAATATTTTTCATGCATAACATACCGGATATTTTTATTATTTTTTTATTGTATAATAGTAATGCTCTTTATTTTTACGTGAAAAAATATTTTTTTTTCATATCCTTTAACTTATTCATTTTTCAACATGTGAAGTTTCTTAATGAAATTAGACAAAATCTCAAAATTAGTCCCTCTAGAATTTATAATTGGACATTATAGTCCCTCCAGAATGAGAAAGTAAAAATTAGTCTCTGCACATGTTAGACGTCGGACTTATTAGTCTCTCTGTTAATCTTCTCAAACAGAAATGATGATCTGGAAGTAACGGTGATGATGTGGAACCGTTAAATGACACATCACCATCACCGTAAACTAAATGACGTCGTTTTGATGTTCCAAATTATCACTTTACTTAACCCCACCTCACCTCTCTCGTCCCACACTTCACTTAAGTTAAGTGAATTGATGATTTGGAACATTAAAACAACGTCGTTTACTTTATGGTGATGATGATGTGTAATTCAACGGTGCCACATCATCACCGTTACTGCCAAATCATCATCCCAGTTTGAGAAGATTAACGGGACTAATAAGTTCGACGTCTAACATGTGCAGAAACTATTTTTTACTTTCTCATTCTAGAGAGACTGAAATATTCGATTGTAAATTCTGGAGGGACTAATTTGGGGGGTTTTGTCATAAAATTATAGAGATTATACAAGATGAAAAAGTTTAAGTACCATTATGTATATTTTTAATATAACATACCAAAGTTTACATGAGTTGAAATTGGAGGGTTTTTCATTTTTTATTTGAACAAATCTCCTTAAAGACTTTAACCAATATTCTATGGTACTCCCTCGTTCCTAATTATAAGTCGTTTTTATGTTTTACACATATATTTAGGTAATTATTAATTTATATCAAATGGACAAAAATATCCTTATTATCATTATGAGTTCAATACACTTCTCTCTCTTTTATTAATATTTTTTTGGATTCCAATACATCTTTTCTCTCTTTCTTATTACTATTTCACATTTCTCTCTCCTCTCACATTCCTCTTTCCTTTTTTCTCTCAAAATTAATAAAGGGCAAAATGGAATTAAAAGAGATAAAATACTTTGAAAACTGAAAAAACGACCTGTAATTTGGGTAAAAAAAATCACAAAAACGACATATAATTAGGAACAGAGGAAGTATTAAGCTACATTTAATAATGTGTATATGATATAAATATGAATTTAATTTGAAGAGGAATGTTTTTCGTACACCATAAAACCAATCATCATAAGCTATTAATAATCTAAAATATACATAATTTAAAATATGAAGATTTAAACAAGTTAAGGTTAATAAATAACTTTTAGGGAATGGTAAAATAAATGTATTAAAAAATGAATGGTAATAATCAAATGAGAGATATAGAGTTGAGTTGAGAAGGATTAAAAATGCATATTATAATAAAGATGATAAATAAAAAAAAATTTAAATAAAATTATGGACCAACTTTTTCAAGAGTGAAATTGTCAGAGACTAATTTGTCTAAAAATGAAATTGTCATTAACACTGTTAACGTTTTCCATTCAGAGACCTTACGATGTTCGACTTTTGATATCGTCATGGACCAATTAGGGTATTTCTAATTGTCAAGTACCACCTTGTTCGACGGTAAAATTGTCAGGAACTAGTTTGGGGGTTTACTCTAATTTTTATGTAGTCCAGATAAAACAAGGAGAAGAGATGACATAAAATTAAGAGTAGTGTTATTGGTACATACCAAATGATATGTATAGCATACATATGTTTTGATCCAAGAGTGGAGAAAAGAAATGTAAGTAGTTGAGTGGAATGTATGTAAGAGAAAGTGTACATAAAAATATTATTATTGTAAAATTAATGAAGAATAAAATTAAATTTGTAGTACAATCATAATACCCTGCTTCATGTTCCCTCTAGGGAGGTAGCTTCCGGTAGCAGCAAAGAGGATGAGGGGCCGGCGTCAATGCGTCAGCACCACCACCTTTCTTGCACAGTTGCACTACCCTCATTTCCACGTGACACTTTTATCTTTTCATTGACTAATTTCTCCTCATCCTCTTCCTCCTTCTCCTTCTCCTCTCCTTGTATATCGTAACAATCTCAAATCTCTCTCTCTCTCTCTCTCTCTCACTCATCTCATCATTTCTTTCTTCATTTGTTCTTATCATCTCTCTCAGCTACTACTGTTCTGTTCTCATCAACATTTAGTGACTGTAATGCCTCATCCCATGCACAGTAACATCTGATTCAGATTAAAAACCTCTCCTTTCCAAGCACAAGTTCCAAGGTGCGCAACTTGCTATTTAGCTTTAACTATGTTTCAATGCTATGATTTGAAAGCATGTTCTCTAATCAGAATCTGTCTTTAACAATGGGGTATGATAGAATATGAAATCGGCCTCCACCTAACAACTTAGGTGAAATGATTCCTTATCATGGCATCAGAGTCACTGACCAAGTGGTCAAGGGGTTCAAACCCCAATTCTTGATAAAAATTTATTCACACTTCATACCAAAAAGAGGCATTCGCTTCAAACCTAAAAGAGACATTCGCGTGATAGGATATAAAATCATTCATGGGTCTCAACCTAATAGCTTAAGCTTTTAGGTGAGATGGTTCCTTGACATGGTAGTTTCAAAATTTCAAATTTCCATTTAATTAAATTCATGGTTACTTATTATGCCCCTTGCATTGCATCATACCATGTTCTGTAATCAGAATCTGTCTTCTGTAATCATAATCTGTCTTTGATAATGGGGTAGTCTCAAAATTTCAAATTTCCATTGAATTAAATTCATGGTTATTATGTCCCTTGCATTGCATCATGTTGGACTGTTTGGTTTCAAAGTGAATGAATGAATTAGTCAATCTCAAACATCATTGGGCACCATTGTAGTTTTCATTTGGTTGTGATTTATGCCTTTTGCTTTCTGTATTATTAATCTTTCAAAGTCAAACATTGATGTTGGTTTTTGGTTCAGTACTTAGGTAGTAGCTGCAGGAAATGGCAAAAATCTGCATCATCAGTATCACCGCCCTGTTGGGGCTTTGGATTTTATGCAATTTGGAAAGTTTTGCAGAGGCAGAATACATCAAGTACAAAGACCCTAATCTGTCAATTGATTCAAGAGTGGAGGATCTTGTTAGCAGGATGACCCTTGAGGAGAAAATTGGCCAAATGTTGCAGATTGAGCGCAAATATGCATCTGCTGATTTGGTCAACAAGTATTTTATTGGTAAATATTAGGCCCCTTTTGTTCTTTACCTTTTCTCTATGGTATGTTGTGTTTATTTTATTAGCTAATGATGAAAATTGTTCTTTTTCTGTGTAGGGAGTGTTATGAGTGAGGGAGGGAGTATGCCTGCTCCACAGGCTTCTGCTGAAGCCTGGATTGACATGGTGAATGAATTTCAAAAGGGTGCTTTATCGACCCGGCTTGGAATTCCCATGTTTTATGGCATTGATGCTGTTCATGGCCACAACACTATTTACAAAGCAACCATTTTCCCTCACAATATTGGGCTTGGAGCTACCAGGTAAAATGGATAGTAGTACCATGGTTGTCAAATCGGGATACGAGTCGTGTATCAAAAATCTTATTTTTTGTATCGTGAATCGTATCAAATCATGATACGATACGATTCAGCCGATTCAGTTACGGTTCCAAATCAACTTTGATTCAACATTTGATCCGGATCACCTTCACAATGAACCACATCGAATCATATGAATCGAATCGCGATTCATACGATACTAACTACACTGAGTAGTACTAATACTCCATCTACATTTTTCCCCCTTCAGATGTTATGTAGAATGGATCATAATCACAAGCTTCTCTCTATCTCTGGTTCTTTTATTAGAAAACATAATGTTGAAACAATTTAGCTACAAGCATGGAACACGATTGCTATCTGACATTCTAAATCAACACAAAGATACATAGAACTTTGTCAGAGTCAGACTTGCACAGCCTGGTTTAGAAACTGATAATTATTTTACCTGATATGTTTATTATCTTAAAAGTGTTTAAAGGATGAATAGGGTGGATTTGTAATTCATTTGGGAATTTGTCCTTATTGGCACAATTTTTTCTATTGCTCATTCTAGTCAATACCCTTCTTGTTATAAATGATAACAATGGATAATTTTATTTTAGGGACCCTGAACTTGTTAAGAGAATTGGTGTTGCAACGGCTCTTGAAGTTAGAGCAACAGGAATACAATATACATATGCACCTTGTATAGCAGTGAGTAACTACAGCCAACTTCTTGTGCTGTCAAATGTAGAGAATTTTTTGTAATTGGTTTATACTCTTTATAGGTATGTCGAGATCCAAGATGGGGTCGGTGTTATGAAAGCTACAGCGAAGATCCTAAATTAGTTCAAGCAATGACAGAAATCATATCAGGATTGCAAGGGGAAATCCCTGCTAATTTACCAAAGGGAGTTCCTTTTTTGGGTGGAAGGTAAGAATTTTAAAAAGTAAAGCATTTGATGTCAGGGATAGTTTTTTCTGTATTATATAGTTTTCAACCTTGGTATTTGATTTTCTTGCTCTCGATTCAGTTGAATCCTATATGTATTAAATAGTCTAAACAGAAAAGAGTCGATTCATTTAGTCATAGGTTTTGCTTCTAAATGGTCTTGGCTTAATTTATATAAATAGGCATTACAAATGTGCTATATATCCTAAAGTGGTACCTGTTCTAAGTAGTAGAAGTTAGACTTCAGATACAGAGTTATCAAGATTCAGAACAGAAAAATATGCCCTTTATGATCCTTTCTATCTTGCCCTTATATTCTTCCTTTTTTTGTTTAGTTCATTATTTGTACTTGAGCTACTAGGATAGGAAGGCAAAATCTTTTGAAGGTATGGGAGAATTTGATATGAGATCCATGCAGAGGCGCAAAGCCTATAAGAAATTGGAACCCTCAACACTTACTCAACTAGTAGTGAGACTTTATTCCTCTTCTCTCCCGCTTTACGTGTGTTATATTCTTTGCTTCTTGTTTCTCCATAAACTAAGGGGCGAGAATTCCATGTTCTTTTCGCAAGATTCTCCATCACGAGTTGATTGATGGTCGAGGCGGCATAACTCAGTGTTCTTGTTAACAGGTTGAGTAAGGGTTGAGGTCTTGAGGACGTCATTCAATTCCATATTTCCTATAAGTTTCGTGTCTCCACTAGGCACTCATCAGAATTTTGTCCCCGAAACAAGGATGAAGGAATTTGTTTCCTATTGCAATATGCTGCTTATGTATGGCTGCAGCACACTTCAAATTTCTTGTTAAAATTCAAATTATGCTATTGATTTTGGTTCAGTTAGTATTAAGTTTCTGAAATGTCTCGTGTACTTCTGGACAGAGAAAAGGTCATAGGCTCTGCTAAACACTATGTGGGTGATGGTGGAACAATTAATGGGATTGATGAGTACAACACTGTTGTAGATAAAGATGAATTGATGAGAATTCATATGCCAGGCTACTTTAGCGCTATTAACAAGGGCGTCGCAACCATTATGGTCTCCTACTCCAGTTGGAATGGAGTGAAAATGCATGCTAACCGTGACCTTGTTACCGGCTACCTCAAGAACACTATCCATTTCAAGGTAAAATAATTTGTTCATTGGATATAAACTTTGAAATCCTGTTTTAATCCATCATATGTACACAATTTCAAACAATGGTTCACCTTTTCATGGATTATGCCAGGGCTTGGTTATTTCAGATTTTGAGGGCATAGATAAGATCACCTCTCCACCTCATTCGAATTTCACCTACTCAGTCGAAGCAGGAGTTTCGGCTGGCATTGACATGGTAGTTTAGGCCAAAACTATCTTGTTATATTCCTGAATTGATGCTCATGCTATGAGGACAGTTTAATATTCATTATATACTTTTCTTGGTCTGCAGTTCATGGTTCCAAAATTCTACATAGAATTCATAGATGATCTAACTCGATTGGTGACAAGAAAGATCATTCCTATGAGTCGAATTGATGACGCTGTAAAAAGAATTTTGCGGGTTAAGTTCGTGATGGGTCTTTTTGAGAACCCTTTTGCCGATTACAGTATGGTCAGATATCTGGGAATTCCGGTTAGCTTTGTTTTCCTTATGTGTTACATTTAAGTTCTTAAGTTTCACAAGTAAATACAGTAAGGATTTTGCTGAATCTCTTCTATGTTTACCAAAATTCCAAACAGGAGCATAGAAAATTGGCTAGGGAAGCTGTAAGGAAATCGCTGGTCCTTCTGAAAAATGGTGAACCTGCTGAGAAGCCTATGTTGCCTCTTCCTAAAAGGGCGTCGAAAATACTTGTAGCCGGAAGCCATGCAGATAATCTTGGATATCAGTGTGGTGGCTGGACAATTGAATGGCAAGGAGTTAGCGGCAATGATCTCCTAAAAGGTAAAAAATATTCTTAACTTAATTTCTCTCATTATCAAGTATATATTGCAAGTTGCAACTCTTCTTATTCTTTTGAACATTTGTATGATCAGGGACAACAATTCTCACTGCTATTAAAAACACAGTTGATCCTGAGACCATAGTGACCTACAAGGAGAACCCCGATGCAGAATTCGTCAAGTCCAATGGATTCTCTTGTGCCATAGTTGTAGTAGGAGAGCATCCTTATGCCGAATATCATGGTGACAACATGAACTTGACGATTCCCGAACCGGGCCCTGAGACCATAACAAATGTTTGTGGAGCCATAGAATGTGTGGTGATCATTATTTCCGGCCGCCCTGTAGTTATCGAACCGTATCTTGCTTCAATTGATGCACTCGTTGCTGCGTGGCTTCCAGGAAGTGAGGGCCAGGGTGTTGCAGATGTGTTATTTGGTGACTATGGTTTCACAGGGAAGCTTCCAAGGACATGGTTCAAAACTGTTGATCAATTACCAATGAATGTTGGAGATCCTCACTATGATCCACTCTTCCCATTTGGATTTGGCATTTCTACCAAACCTACTAAGGCCATTTACTCAGAGTAGCTTTCATCTTGATCTGCATATACGCCAGGTTTAGTCTCTTAAGCAGGCTAGCTTTCATTTAGCCATTTAGCTTATTTTTACATCATCTATAGTGTAGATACTTATATCTCTTTCCTTCATGTTCTTTCTGTTTTATCCAAAGAAAAAAAAGTGTAGAGGAAGAAGAATAGAGATGTAGGGTGGGTGAGTATACAGATGTAGAATGAATTATAAAATTTATTTGTAAAATAACATATAATTACTTGCACATATGAAAAATGTTTTGAGAATGATATTTTTCAATTGAATTATACAGTTCCTTTATACACATATATATATATATATATATATATATATAAATCAACTTTTGTATAACTAGGTGAGATTGATTTATCAGGTTTCTTTTTACATTATGTTCATAGATTGTAAGATGGAGTTTTCAGTACCAAATTGAAAGTTATAGCTGTTAATAAGGGCACGATTTATTTAAGTGCATCGCAACTAACTTCATCTGAATCTTAGCAAGGAAATAACATGTTGGTCCACTATACTAAAACATGAAATGACAATGCATGGTACAATTTTATACAATTTATGATCTGTGTTCTACAGACATGGTAGAAATGACTCCACCTCAAGTCAATTACTATTTCTCTTGTGGAGATGTGTTTGCAAGGCACTTTTCTGGTGGAACTTTCAATGGTGGTGAATTGGTGATCAACCAACAAGAGTGTTCACTTGGGTTAATTGCAGAAAACATGCACCTTTTGGTGAATGCAACACTTTCTACTGTGACAAAAACATGCACCTGCTGGTGAACTCTTCAACAAGCATCTAGTTATGCAGTTAGGAAATAGTTTATTTAAAAAAAATGACTGAATCAAGATTCTTATTGTACTTGCTAAAGAAATAAACAGCGAAAAACTAACCACTTAGGTTAGCACAAGTGGTGCTTGGAATGTTTTAACATCATGTCTAAGGTTCGATCCTTGAGGTGGATATAAGCAAAAAATCTTGTGGTCAGTTTGCTACTTATCGAAAAGTGATATTCATCGATACTAGGGATTAGTCGTCAGCTACCAGCCGACGAATATCAAAGAGGAAACCATTAACCAGTATTCGGTTATTAAAAATAAAACTCATACATATCAGTATTTAATGCTTACTTTATTTTCTTTTTTATAGTTAAATATGTGGCAAAATTGTGCGAGAAACCTCCTAAATGCATACTTCTTTATTAACGTGAAATATTTAATTAAGGATAAAAAATGCTGAGCCAAATATATTTGTCCCTTTCTTTGTGAATTTAAGTTTATCATTATTATTGTATAGTTATAGCAACCTCGTTTGTGGTCCCTTGAGGATGTACAAAGCCACCAAGTAGCCAGAGACAAGAATCACCAAAAGAAGAAAAAAAAAAAAAAGATGGTCACAATTCATTGTTCTTACTCTGTGATACCCTCAGAATTGACACCAACTTCAAAAATCACACTTTCTCACTGTGATCAATTAAAGCTACCAAACCATGGATCTCAACTTTATGTGTTTTCAACATCATCATCATCATCACTATCATCATTCAAGTCTTCAGTGGAAACTCTCAGATCCTCTCTCAGCAAAGCACTGAACTACTACTACCCTTTAGCTGGAAGATTGTGCTGGATCCAAGGTAGCAGATTGGAGTTACTCTGCAACTCAAAGGGTATAACACTCTTGGAAGCCACTCATGATTCTAGGTTGGATGATTTTGGGGGTGACTCTGTTCTTCTTCCACCCCATGTTGTGGATAAACTTGTTCCAAAGGTTGATTATGGTGCCCCTATTGAGGAAGTGCCCTTGATGGTGGTTCAAGTCACAAGGTTCTCTTGTGGTGGAATCACTCTTGGAGTGTTGATTTCTCGTGCTGTTGTTGATGGAACTGCTCTTGGGAATTTCATGAGCTCATGGTGCAAATTGGCAAAAGGGGTAAGTTTAGATTCTAACTTTTTGCCATTTCTTGATAGAACTGTGTTGGATTCACAAGGGTTGAATTTGGGGCCTAGGTTTGAACATACAGAGTTTTTGCCACCACCAATTTGGGGAAAAGGTAGATTAGAACAACAACAACAAACCCAGATTAGGGATTTTGCTACTGCCATATTGAGACTCACAAAAGGACAAGTTGAGAAACTTAAGAAGAAAGCCTATGATGGGTCAAATACTAGGAGGAGACCTTATACTAGTTTTGAGGTCATAGGTGGTCATTTATGGAGGTGTGTTTGCAAGGTGAGGTATGAGAGTACTAATGGGGACCAACCAACAAGGTTAAGTCTCTTGGTGAATTGCAGGAACAGATTGAAACCACCTCTTCCTCAATCATACTTAGGGAATGCAACATTTCCTTCAGTGACACCAACTTGTTCATTTGATGATATTGTTCATAAGCCTCTGAGTTATTCTGTTGAGAATTTGAGGGAAGCTATTGAGAGGATGAATGATGAGTATGTTAGGTCTGCTATTGATTATATTGCTATTCAGAAGGACTTGAATTTGTTAAGGGACAATTTCTACAACTTTGAAAGAGGAGTTAGGGGTAACCCGAATTTGTATCTTGCGAGTTGGACTAACTTTCCATTTTATGACACGGATTTCGGGTGGGGGAAACCTGATTATATGGTTCCAGGGAGGATAAATTCTGATGGAAAGGGTTTCATTATGAACAATGGAAGTGGTGGCGATGGATTCATTGTGGCCATTTGTTTGCAACCATCACAGATTGATGCTTTCAAGAAGCTCTTTTATGAGGATATAGATGAGGTAATGCCTAGTTCCAGATTGTGATGAGAGAGTCAAACTACGGATTTTGCTGCATTGTATTCTGAACTAAGCCTCAATTTGGGTTCTTGAGATGTGGTTGATATTGTTCTGTACTAGGATTTAATGTTACTCACATGTTGGTGAGGTTTGAAACTTGTTGTAGCAGATTAATTGTTTCATCCTCTATGTTGTTTGGAAAAAAATTGCAGAGCAAATTCTGAATCAAAACACTATCTAGTAGTTTTGCAATTAGAACCTTTTTCTGCATTATGTTCATCAACCACTATTGTTTTCTCTTGGCATCCATCATACCACACCACAGCCTCACATGACCGATGTGTAATTGCTAGTGTCATTGCTACTTTATGTGAACCCACCACAGATGCTATCGCTTTTGGTCACAATTTTGAGGCTACTATGGTGGTGACAACGACATCAATGCGATGGTGGCTACCACATGTTATTGCTTTTAGCCACATTTTCTAAATGTGTTAATACATTAGGTTCGATAGTTTGAAATATATATATATATAAAAAAAAAATTGGACTAAATTGATATTAATTATAAAATTTTATAATCAAATTGATGTCAAAAGTTTTTTAGGCCTAAATTGATATAATTATAAAATCTTAGGATCAAATTAGTTATTTAGTCTAATTAAGTATTTTGTAAAACTTAATAATGTAAACTTTTTACCGTTATACTTAATCTAATGTGTATATTTTAACATATGGTAAAAATTCGTTTGCTCTCATGACATCTAAAAATCTCTTATAAGATAATATGTGATGATTTGCAAGAGAGGAACGTGTGGACAGGTAAAAGAGAGAAGATTCCAAAAAAAAAATTGGTACTTTTAGTGCAGACATATTTTCTTACTCTTCAATAGATTTAAAATAATTATTAAAAAATTTATGTAAAATTTAGATGATACAATATGAAATCCTCTTATGTCAGCATATTCAAGAATTTCTCGCAAGATTCCAAATAACACCGCTAGAAAGACATACAATTAAAATAAGATAATAGTTTAATTTCAATTCACTATCAGTATCAGTGTAAAGTAATTTTACATACACATTTAATAATGGTTTGGTACATCAGTAAAAGTCTTCAACTTAACCATTCATTAACTAAAAAATCACACAAATCAATAGATGTGATTGACTGACAATATAAAAAATTTTACACCGTCGATACATTATAATTAAACTCATAAGAATAAGAATAATGTCCCGATGACGTTCAATGTTAGATATGTTTATTATAAAGCACCCACTAAAATTAAATTAAGAGCTTCTTAGGGGTATAAATTAATACCAAATAAAACAACTAAAAATAGGAATTTAAGTCACAATTATTCAATTCATTAAAAATATACTCATGGTTAAAAATATTATTTAGATGATAAAATATTAAAGTAGGTTTTTTATATTACTCCCCAAACATTTGTATAAAATTAATAGTAAATAAAAAGAACTTAAAATTTGAAGTAGAGGTTACATTAAAAATTAAAAAAAATAAGAGATTGAATATCGATATAGTATATGATGTATAAAAAATGAATATACAAATAATTTGATAAAACAAATTCGGTAATACCTGACAGACATTATCACAATTGAGTAATATTACATGTATATCAATTATTATTAGTCATCATATATAATAATTCAATTTTTTAAAACTATTAATTTAACTTTTAAAATATTGAATTAATATATAATATTAAAAGTTGAATTAATAATTTAAAAAAATTAAATTATTATATAATGATAGCTAATTAATTTTACAATAATGTTTTACGTACAACAGAAATACGTCCAACTTGTATCCAACGTGTGCTATCCATATTATAGGATGTGTGCTATACATATAGCAACTATACGTATATGACACATCCTGCAATATGGATAACACACATTGGATATAAGTTGAACGTATATATGGTACGTCAAACATTATTGTTAATTTTATGGTGTAAATAAAAATATTTCTCTTCACAATTTGGAAGTAGGAAACACCGCCTCTTGAACAACATCCTCATAGAAAAATCTCTTGAAAGCATCCATATGCGAGGCATCCAAACAAATGGCAGCAACAATCCCATTATGATCTCTATGGTTCATAACAAAGGCCTTCCCTTCAGAATCCATAAAGGCAGGTCCAAAATAAACAGGCTCCCCCCACCCAAAATCCGCATCCTCGTACGAGAAATTCATCCAACTCACAACAAACAAGTTGGCATTCCCTCTAAAATAATCATCATCACGAACAGCAACCACACTCTTGGCAGGGTAGTGAAAGTTATACCTCAAAGAGTCCATGTTGTCCCTCTGAGAGGCAATGTAATGGAGACAAGACCTCACGTACTCGTCGTTCACGGTCTCAATTGCAACCTTGACCTTGTTGGCTGCGAAACTCAAAGGGCTGTGGATGAGGTGGTCGAAGGTGCAAGTTGGTGTTACGGTGGGAAATGCTGCGTTGCCTGCGTAGTTTGAGGGAAGAGGTGGCTCCAATCGGTTCCTGCAGTTCACTAGAGTCGATAATCTTGTTGGTTGGTTACCCTTTCTTCCTCCTTCTTCGTACCGTGCTTTGCTTACACATCTCCATAAGTGACCAGCAATTACCTCAAATCTTGAATAACGCCTACTTCCATCTGCATTATATATATATATATATATCATGAGCGATCCTGTTGGAATAAATTTAGGAGAAATGATAGACGTACATCAGATTTTTATCATCCATCAAGCATCTATCAGATATTATTTCAATTGGCGGTTGAGAGATATATGTAAGTTTTTTTTTTATTAAAATGTGGACCCAAAATAACATAATATGATTGATGGATGGTCGATAGATAAAAATCTGATGTACGTCTATCATTTCTCTAAATTTACTACAATAATAATAATGATTTTTTAATTTAATTTTGATGTATTGACGATATAAAGATATTACTACAACAATAATAATCATTTTCAACGTGTAATTATCGAAAAATGTTGATAAGAGTATTGTCAGAAAAGATATATTAATATTTGTTGGCCGTTGAAAATAGTCATAAAATTTTCTTTGATAATTAATAGCCGTTAAAAATACTCATAAAGTATTTTTAAGTATTTTCGACGACCACTAATAGTCAATATTACTTTTATTGAAACATCCAATAATGAAAATGCTCATTTTTTAGTAGTGTATTTTACACTGTCATCCAATTAAAATATTATGCTTGTATGACTTTTCAGATAATAGTGTGAGAGAGAAAATATAATCATAAATGACGTAATAACATATAATATAATAAAATGACTATGTAAAAAAATGATACACAATTATTGGATAAAAATTAAATCCATTATTTTTATTATCATGTAATATTGAAAAATATTATTGTCAAGAATAATATATTGATATTTATTGTCTGTTGAAAATTATTATAAATTATTTTTTTATAATTAATAACAGTTGAAAATATTCGTAAATCATTTTTAAGTATTTTTTATTGTCATTAGTTATCAATATTATTTTTATTGGTATATTTAATATTTAAATAATTAAAAATGTTCACTTTCTTAATAATAATTATTACTAAAAATTCTTTATTGTAGTTAAATCTATTTAATTATGTGTTAAATAAATATTAATGTAGAGCAAATATATTCCACCTAAAAAATTTTAATTATTAGATTTGTCGGGTCTACACTTGTAACACAACTCATGGAATTGATGATTTCAAATCTCTCAAGTTTGTCTAGCCATGTGTAAGCCTTAAATACAAAAGTGCAACATACATTATTATAATACACATACATGCAACTAATTTATTTTTTTAAGATTTTTAAAATTTGAACTTATTATGATCTTCGAATAAAGCATATAATAGATTTTAATTGAATGATGATAGACCAAATAATAGATTTTAATTAAATGATAATGTAAAATAATTAATATGGTCACTACATGATTATTAAATCTAATATATATCCTTCATCTAAAAATATTAGTCTTTTAATATTTTGATATTTACATCAAAAAATATTTAAGATGCATAATTGAAAATAAAAATTAATTATTTGGAAAACATTTTCTAGAAAGATAGTTAAATAAAGTAGACCGGAGGAAGTACTATACAGGGTCATCACATTGTTCTCTATTAAAATTATGTAAAGTTCATTCCATTTTCCCCTTAATTTTACAAGATTTGTGTAGAAATTTTTAAGTATGTAAAATCGTTGCATCGCTCTATGTTTTATCCGTAAAATTTGTTCAAAACACTATCTTGAGTTTGTCGTATTACTCTAGCCGAAAAATTTGCAAAATCATATAGAAAATCATCCTCATTGCCCCACAATAAATCACAAATCTATTTAAAAAATATCCATATCATTTAAATAATTAAAAAGATGGTAGTGGAATGAAATTTACCTAACCTTAGAATAATAAATTAGTATAATTTACCTTTTTACATAACATTTAAATACGATAAATGAAAAATGTATAATAACAAATTATATAATATTTATATAACATTAAACATAATATCTTTTTATACACATTTTTCTTTCACGTTAAAAATGCTGAATGAAATCAGTCAAACTTTAACATAATTTAGTATAAGAGTTTAATACACACTCTGAAATTATTTTACATTGTTAATTAATAGAAATTCAACAAAAAGACATAATTCATCATTAAGAATTACTCCACTACTGTAATAATTATATCACCCACAAGTTGACATTGTTCTTTAATTTTATTGGCTGATGAAAAATAATTTCACATGTGCATAGAAATTAATCTTTTAGTATATATATTTGATGAAGATTTATCTCACATCCAATAAAATTTATGGATGCTAATATTCAACAATAATCATGTGGTTATAAAATAATTACGTATTTTTTTTTAAATTTATCAAGTCAACAATTAAATCACAATAATTAATTATATATAGTAAGTATGGGCATCATTAATTAGTTGCGAAAGAAATGTCCCGCTTTGATAAATAAATAATAATGTTTCACGTACAGTATAAATACGTTCAACTTGTATCCAACGTGTGCTATCCATGTTATAGGATGTGTGCTATATGTATATGTGTTATACGTATAGCACACATCTTGTAACATGGATAACACACATTGGATACAAGTTAGACGTATTTCTGTTATACGTCAAACATTATTGATAAATAAAAGGTCTCGATCGTAATAATAAACCAGAAATGTTTGTTATATATAATAGAAATACGTCAAACTAGTATTCTATATGTGTTATATATAATACATAATGTGTGTCATACGTACATGTATTATACATATAACACATATTATGTAATATATATAACCCGCATTAAATTCTAATTAAACATATTTATATTGTACTATAAATATTAAATAATAAAGTCCAACTTTAACAAAGATAAGTGTAATTTACCCGTATTATTAACCATGGCTTTCAACCTGAGCTTCTTGACTTGTTCCCCATTGAGTTTCAAAATTTCAACAACTCTGGCATCTCCTTCCACTCTACCCAACCAAGGAGGAGGAGTACAAAACTCAGAACGACTTTGCAACATCGTCGTATTCCTCGAACGATTCAACCTTCGAGAATCCAACAAACTCCGATCATGCTTCGGAAAATCCGTCGTTTTCAAATCCAAACAACCGCCGCCTCCTGATCTAGCCAACTTAGCCCACGTGTTCATAAACATCATCGTAGCCGTTCCATCAATCGACGCACGACACAGCGCAACACCGATCGTGAAACTGCCACATCGGAAGCGCGTGACTTGCACCGCCAACAAGGGCGTGTCATCAATAGGGCAACCATAGTCGATGTTTGGTATGAGCTTAGATACCAAATCAGTTGGTACAAAGTCACCAAGATCATCCAAACATGCCGTTACGCAATTCGCTTCCAATAACAACGCTCCTTTGGCGTTGCAATTGAGTTCCCATAATCTAGAACCTTCGATCCAACTCAACCTTCCCGCGAGAGGGTAGTATATGGACAAGGCTTTGCTTAGTGAGTCCTTTAAGGTGGTAATGACAAGGTCCAAGGCTAGCGACGGCGGGGACGACAACGACGACGAATAGGATGATGTGTTGGGCTTGTAAACATAGAGAAGAGGAGCGTGAGTGCGAAGCTTGATTTGCTCGCATAGGGAGAAGAGTTTTCTGATTGGTGTTGGCTCTGAAGGGGTGATTGTATAGGAAGCTTCGATGCTAACCATTTTTTTTTAATTTTTTTGCTGTGTGTGTGTGTTGCGTTGTTTGGGCACGACCAATCTTACGTCGATTGCTTGCGGTGAGAATTTCCCATGGTTTAGAATAAATTATATAGGCAGAACTAGCGGCAACTATCTGGTATTCCAGCTACTAGAAAGATAAGATAAATATTTTTAATAGGGTGATGCTAAATGAATAATATACAATCAGTCCAACCCGTCAATAAATGTGATTTTGGATCATAATTGCTCAGTCCATTACAATCTCAATGATTATTTGGGCCAAAATCAAAGTCAAAATAGGTCTATTAGCTGTATGAGCTAATTTTTCATTGTCCATTTAATATTATTGTTATTAATATTAAATATGTCAATAAAAATAATTAATATTGATAATTAATAGTCGTTGAAATACTTAGAATTAATTTATGAGTAATTTTAAGGGTCATTGATTGTCAAAAAAAGTTTATAATTATTTTTAAATGGTCAACATATGTTAATATATATTTTTTCATAATATTTTTTATTAATATTTTTTTACAATTATATTTTGAAAATAATTATTATTGTTACAGTGTTTTTAGTATCTAGTTCAATTAGTGGCTAGTTATATATATGGATAGAGTTTTTTTTTCATAGATTTACTTTTTATGAGAGGGTTTCTGCCTAAAAAATTAGTCACCTACGGATAATAGATATTTTGTACAATAAAAAATAAATTATACATAAATGTTTGGGGCACAATAAAAATCAGTCAAAATAGCTAACAAAGTCCATTTAACACTTTATGACCCAAATAACACTTTTAATCATGAGTATATTTTTTATGGGCTAGGTGATTGTGGCCCAAATTTCTATTTGTTGACGGTTTTGACTGATTTTTTTGTGTGTCTCTAACAATACTCTAAATTATATAGAAAATTTGATTTTGATTAGCTATTGAGTACGTTGCTGACTGCGTGTTTTTTTATTTCGGACAATTTTGACTTTTAAGGATGAGTATATATGTTTGTGTTTGATTTTGGTTTGGTTTTGTAAGATTTATTTGGAATAAAAGTGATAGTAATGGTTAATGTAGTCATATACTATATTGACTTATTACCCAAAAAAAAATATACTATATTAACTATATATTATATTATATATTTTGTAGTCATTCTATATATTATATATTATAATATTATCTTTTTTATAATATATATAATATATAATATATATAATATATGAACTATTTTAACTATATTTTATTATACACTTAGTGATGCTCTTAAAAAATTACAATAATATAGCAGTCAGCAGCGCATATGATGAAGTCGCAGACATATTATATTTTGTCGCAACACGGCATCCTCAGTTTGGAATTTAATCATTTTATTTTGATTAGGACATATAAATATGATGTAAAATTCTTTTTTTATAATAAAAAATTAGTTAAAATAATCAATAAATAATACATAAATATAATATACATAATATATATTTATATTATTCATAATATATATAATATTTTATGTATAATATATATCACTTATAACAATATTATATTTTTATATCATATAATTTGTATAATATATAATATATGTTATGGAAAACCTATAATATATATATTGTAATATATAATATATTACATAATAATTGTTTTAGTTATTTTTTATTATACATATAATAATATTTAAATATAAATTTAAGTTATATACACCAACACTCTAAATTTTGGCTACATCGGCGATGAGGTACATGCATGTGTTGAGACCTGAGAGTTTCGAGCAAGAACATGTTTTTTGTCGCACCACGACACCGTGTACGTTTTGTATTTGACTTCTTTTATTCTTACATTTTCAAGCATTTTATTCCTAAAAATTAAAAAGTGATTATACTAAGTGCCGGCGGCCCTACACTATATTTTTAAGCAGAAATTGAAAGATGTGCTTTTTTTTTAATACAAATGATCATGAGATCAAACTATTGAAAGAAAGTACATCTATAAGAATTTTTTTAAAAAATATAGCCTCATTAAAAAAATGTGTTTAATTTAAAAATAGATAAATTTATTGTATAATTTTACAAATAAATTAATCAAATCACTTTTAAGATTTTCAATAAAAAGATAACATGCATGATAGATATGGCTAAGTAAAATTTTAAACATACTCAAGTTATATTTAGAGTAAATACCCAAATCAGTCCCTAAACTTTTCTTCAGTGCCCACTTCCGTCCCTGAACTTAAATTCCGTGAGACATATTCGTCCCTCCGTCAACTCCTCCGTTAATGAGTGACGGAGTAGTCCTACGTGGACCGTTAACTTTGTTCTACGTGGACGTTAAGTGACACGTGTGCAATGAAGTTTCTAACAGAGAACAAATCGGTCCCCGAAGTTTCTAATAGGGGACAAATCAGTCCCTACTCTTGAACTAAAAAGATGTCGTTTTGCAAATCTTCTATTACCTTCTTCTTTCTTTCCCATTTGAAACCTTAAACTCCCATTGCAGACCCCACAACCGCCCCTCCATCCTCTTCTTTGTCCTTGGTTCTTCTCCCTCAACCTAAACACCTCTTTAAACCTTTACCATCGCACTAGCACCGCCACTTCCTCTCTTCTGTCCTCTATTTTTTTGTCTCCCCCTTGTAACCTCCATTGAAACACCTCTTTCAACCTCAAGATTCTATTGTTACACCATCATAGCAGCTACTCAACCTCAAGATTCCATTTTAATGAGGTGTTTCAATAGAGGTTGAAAGAGAAGATCCAAGGAGGAAGAAGAGGATGGAGGCACGCCTGTAGGGGTCTGTAATGGGGTTTTAGGGTTTCAAATGGGAAAGAAAGAAGAAGATAATTGAAGATTTGCAAAACGATACCGTTTTGGTTCAAGGGTTAGGGACTAATTTGTCCCTATTAGAAACTCTGGGACTGATTTGTCCCCTATTAGAAACTCCGGGGACTGATTTGTCCCCTATTAGAACATGTGTCACTTAACGTCCACGTAGGACAAAGTACTAACGGTCCACGTAGGACTACTCCGTCACTCATTAACGGGGAGTTAACGGAGGGACGGATATGTCTCACGGAATTCAAGTTCAGGGACTGCGAGACTAATAAAATTTGATCAGGGACGAAAGTGGACACCGAAAAAAAATTCAGGGACGGATTTTGGTATTTACTCTTATATTTAATAAATATAAATAATTTAAAGTAAGTATTTTGAGAAAAATTATACTGAAAATACAAAATACATTGAAATTAAATTCATAATTCAATCTTAAATATTTTTTATTACTTGTTTTAATGTAAAAAAATTAATTTTGATAATTTATACATATCGATATATTTTATCCTCATTAACCTATAACAGGTACTAGCTAAGATTGCACCCGTTGGTTTATTAATTAGCAAAAAATATCTATGTACAGTAAATATGCATTCACCTATATCCAACATATATGACCCGCATACCATATTTATAACAATAATACTTGTTATACAATAAAAATATATTCAACTAACATTTATTATGTACTACATACCATACGTAATAATTATTATATATATAATATGTTACATATAGTATATATTATATATGATAAATAGCACACGTTGGATATTAGTTGAATGTATTTCTGTTATATAATAAGAATGTATTTATAACATCCTAAAAAACAAAAAATACTCCATCAACTAATATCAAACCTAATTGTGCCCAAAACTTCAAAATTGGGATTACAATTTTGTGCAATGTAATTATGTCAATGTGCACAGAGGTCGCGGTGCACTTCCCTCCAGCAGTCGTGACCTCACCTCTTCTCTGGCGACAGCGGCGACAATTGCGATTGGTATGAAATTTATTTGTACATACTTTTGTATGTACAATAAACATACATATAAATCTAAGGATGGAGAATAAAAGTTGAAGTGTTGGAGTGATGTCACATCAAAATTCAATTGTAATAAAATGGGTTGAGATGATATGTAAGAGAAAATGTATATATGTATTATTATTGAATTTTTTTTTGGTAATTGAACAAAAACTAGAAGAAACAAAACACCAACAATAAAAAAGAAACTAAGAGATATCCATCTTCCGGTGGACTCAACCACTCCACCATGTCATGTCTTTCTTGAGCACCCATCTTCACAAGTCTATCAATCAACCACCCCGTTGCATTCCCTGTTGATCAAATTAATTTGAACATCCCAATCCCGATCTAGTAATTCCCTTAGCTTATTTTAAGTATTAAATCCATATATCTTAACTATGTAGACAATAATAAATCAATAATATTTGTCATATAACAAAAATATGTCCAACTAGTATTCAACGTGAGCTATATATAAGACGTAATATGTGTTATACGTACGCGTGCTATACATATAGCACACATTATATGTTATGTATAGCACACGTTGAATTCTAATTTGATATATTTATGTTATACGATAAGTATTATTGATAATAAATACATTATATGTACTACAATAATTACATCGGATGTATGTAAAAAATAACATAACATACACACCAATACAAACGTAATATCACACCAACTAGTACTCAATGTGCACATCATATAACATTTATAGTGTTTTATGACATAATGGTACTTATATTTTGATCTATATCCTATTGTGTATATTTACACCAATTTGATCATTATATAATAAATGATATACACAGTAAAAAAATACATAATATGCACCACAATAATTACACTAGATGCACACCAAAATTAACATAATATGCACATCAATTAGTGTTTTGTGTGCACATCATATAACACCATATAATATGTGTCACTTGCATTTTGATCTATATCATATAGTGTATATTTGTACCAATTTGATCATTATATAATAAATGATATACACAAAAAAATATATATAGTATGCACCGCAACAATCATTGAATACACATCATTTTATCAAACACATACATAATAAAATAATATAACATGCATGGACAACAATTAGTATTCACTGTGCAAACCATATAACATGCACATCAGTTTTGTTTAATTTTTTTTATATATACTCATAAGTTTTTTATAACATAACACCATTTGTAAGCATCTGATTTGAAAATGGATGCAAACCACATTTTGAAGTGGGTGAATGATTTGATAAGAAAAAGACAAAGGGTGTGTTTGGAAGGGAAAAAAATAGGAAATGAAATAATGATTTGTATGGAAATGAAATGAAATGAATTGATTTATAAATCATTCATCATGTTTGGAACCAATAACTTAAAATGAAATTGAAATGATTTATAAGGTTAGGGGTAAAATAATCTTTTCATAATTTTAAATGTTCAAATCATTTCATTTCTCTACAAATCCTTTCAAAAACCATACAATTTTAAAATGTGAATAAAAGATTTCCATGGAATTAACAATCATTTCATTTTCATTTTCTAATAAATTTCAAACATAACATTTCATTTTCAAATCATTTCATTTCCTATTTTTTTACCTTCCAAACACACCCAAAATGAATGAAAGCAGGTTATGAGAAATGAATACTCATCTTTTACAGTTTTTCAGTTGTGAGTCATGCACATGAGCTTTTTAATTTATAACAAGGAATAAATGGTCTAAGAGAGAAGAATATGAAAGATCCGTGTGTTTCACACACCCACTCACTGAAAGTGGTTAATTTTTTTATAATCCTTAGTGGACTTAATGGAGCCACTAATAATTTTTGGACTTAATGGAGCCACTTAATTTTTTATAATCCTTGGTCCAAATATAGATCCTGGGGTTCGATCCCCAACTCATGGGAATGAAAAACTTCTTGTGGTCAGCTCTTTACCGTTTAGTGTGAGCTTCCGGGACGAGAGGGATTAGGCATTGCTGTCGGCAATGGACACCTCCTGGTTATACCAAAAAAAAAAAATTGTACATTTAGTGAAGCTCGTCACACATGCCTTGTTCGTAACAAAGGCTATGTTTTCCTTTCTCACAATGTTATCATATTTGACCCGATCATTAACTCAATCAAGGTATTAGGGATAATTGGGTTAGTAGTTCAACCGATGGATAAGTAGTTGAACCAATTAAATTAGATTAATTTAAATAATAAATAAAACAAAACCCAATGCAGGTGTATTTATTATATATTTAATAAAAAAAATTCATTCTCTATTTTTTTTAATTTTGTTTTAATTTTTGCTTTTCTTCTCAGCTAATAATAATGACCTACCACCATCTAATCTAGGTCATACGCAAATTTGACCAACTCAATCAAAGACCCACATGCTATCCATTTATTGGGCCAACACTTATCTTTATCATGAAGTCATATTTTCCATTTTCATCAGACAATGCACCCGAAACCAAATGTTACAAAGTACATATAAAATATACCAACCATCTAAATACTAAGAATATATAAGGAACAACTTTTAACTCCTACACAACATATATATCACCTTATACCTATATGCATAGAAAAAGTAAAGCACATATAAGCCCACAAGAGACACATCTTCCTTTGTAACTCTCACAATTCACAAACAAGATTTGTTGAAAGTTGTCAACAAATTAAATATAGTAAGCTCCCTCATTCACTATTTTGAATATCAAATTTGAACCACCTTATTACTAAATATAAAATTATTCATACGATGCAATCCAATAACTTCAGTTTTTGAAGCAAATAGTTTCTTTTATTTATATGGTATTAGAATAGAGCCATTATTATAGCTAGCCTAAAAGTTTAAAATCCGACTCAAATTGCCTCCATTATCAATACACAATCATTTAAATTTAGGATAAGGTAAGATGATCCAACAAACAAATGCAAGCCATTTTGGACCCCATATCTATCTAGGATGCAAGGCCTCTTGGGCCTAAGTGAGAGTTTTAAAATAACTCAGACCAAAAAGGAAAAAAAAAAGATAAACAAAAAGAAGTGCTCCATCCTTTTCTTTTAAATGTGTACATATAAATTAAGAAAATAATTGATAAAGTCTTAATTTTAAAGAAATTTAATATATTTTATAATATTATTTATAATATGCCTCTCTAATTATTTCATCATACTTATTATCTTTTTCATTAACAAAAAATAGAGGAATATTAGGTATACAATAATAAAGAATTGTACGACACTTATACAATATTATTAATTTATACTATTAAGTTTTAACAAGAACTCATTAATCCATACCGGCTAAATATTGTATAAATCTTATGCAATTTTTTATTGTATACCAATAATTTGCTAAAAGATATAATTGTAAAAAATTATAAATATTGTTTAGAATTATGAGATAAAAGATTATAGATGAAAATTTTAAATTTAAAAAAGGAATATTAAAAAAAAGGGAGAGGGTATTAAAATGATTTTCTTACTCCAGTTATAATAATAATAATTGGCTAATTCACAAAGAGTTCTTACCAACAAATACCATAAAAAATCTAAAATCTGGATCACATTTTCGAGCAGAGTAGTTATTGCAACGTAATTCTCCCTCAGCTTCATCCAAAAAACATACAAGCACCCAATACTAAATACACAAAGCAAAACATATTGTGGTAAGAAGTACCAACAGCAACACAATTCTGAATTGATGAAACCACCTTTCATCACTTCTGTCTAATGATATTTTATATATATTATCTCTTACATATTTTATTCATATATTTAATTATATTTGAATTTTGATATAACATTACTCCGATAGTTAATTGATCTATATCATGTCATAATAACAATAAGACAACACTGTTTAATTTATTGAATAATATCAATAATATTCCTTCCGTTTTTTATCCGTCCAATTTAGAAATGTGCGTTTTTTTATTTGTTCTCTATTTAAAAATTTTATGTGATTGTTATTATTTTTTTTCAATTATATCCTTAATTAATATAAGAGATAATATATTTAGTGAGTAATTAAGAAGAAAGATAATAATGATAATAATATAATATTATAAAATATGTTTAAATTTTTCTAAATTTTAAATATTATAAAATGTATCCACGTGTACACAATTAAAACTGGACAGATAAAAAATAGATAGAATTTTTTTTAAATATCTAAGGTAACAGTATTTATTTTTCCTAGCAATTCACTCACTACAGTATTAAAATTAAAGCATATTCTGAAATTATATATAGAATTTTGTTTGGTAGCTATCTTTATCTATCACAGTTGATTTAATTTCTATCAATCATAGAAATTGAGAACTTATCCCAAACATTATGTCACTCAAAGAAGATACGTATAAAATTTGGAACAGAAATATAATAGCTACATAAAAGCATGCAATACTAAGAAAGCAACAAGTCATAAATGTAGTCCGAAATTATATTTTGGCTCATATAATTTTTAGCAAGTTGTTTGAATTATTTTCACCATAAATAGTTTTTATTCTTTGCAACTAGTCAAATGCAATCATTGTTGCAAAATATCATTAATCAAGCTAAGATGGTTCACATACAGGCTTATTACATTCCAAGATGATTCTGTAAATGCACCTAGAACAATTATTGGAGATAGAGGGAATTTTAATTGATAAAATCTTGTTTTATTATCTACTTTTATTTTTAAAGTAATTAATCAACTGTGAGTATGTGCTTTCATGTGTTCTCCCAATTTTTATTAAGAGTTTAATTTTAATTTTAATATATTGTCAGTATAAAGTAATTTTACATAAACATTCAATTATGGATTAACACATCAGCAAAAATCTTTAACTCAAGCACTCACTAACTAAAAAGTCACATAAATCAACGAATATAATTGACTGACAGTGTAAATTTTTATACTGTCAGTGCATTGAAATTAAACTCTTTCAATGCTATAACTATTTATTTATTTTCATAATATATTTTAATGACTTTAATAATATATACAATTTAAATATTCTTTATAGGGAACCTAGGAAAATGTTCCTTAACTAATAAAAATACCTTTCAGATGCGCTATATATGTTTTCTGGGTAATCATTTTACAAAGCTATCACTTTATAATAATATTATAATTTTTATTCTGCAAGTTGTAAATACCGTGAAAAATTATCGATGTAGTTCTTTGAATGGAATATAATTAAATGTTTTTCAAAACAATTAAATATTAATAAAGTTAGAGCACTATAATTTATTACTTGAACGGTAAAATTTATTAAGCTTACTTATTACTGGTTAAGAAGTTTTTTTTTAATTAGAACTAAATTTTTATACTAAAGAAGGTTCTAAATTATTCAAGAGAAAATGATCAAATTTTAATTGTATATACTTATTATTTTCATGAATAATGCAACATGTACACTATAAAATTAGTTATTATCAGTCATTATGTGTAATAATTTAACTTTTTAAAACTATTAATTAATTTTTAAAATATTAGATTAATGTATAAAAGTTGAATTAATAATTTTAAAAAATTAAATTATTATATATGATGACTGATGGTCACTAATTTTCTAATGTAAAAAAAAAAAACTCTTTTTTCATAATCATTAACTATCTCACATTTGATAGTATTTACCTCCCTCAAACATTTAATTTAGTTATGGCCAATATGGTATATATTGCTCTAGAATATTAAAGACTCAAATATAATAATTGTTAATTCATATAACAACTAACAAGGAACAAAATAATTTAATATATTACAATTTAAACGTGCTACTTAGAGAAATATTTTACAAGGTTTACCTCGGTGAAGTATATTAAATTATTATATCTATCACTAGTTTATTATTAAGATACCTAAATTAGTAAGTTTTAATAAAGTTTAAATATTATAATGGATCTTTTATATTGAAAACATAAAATGTATCTTTTCAATATGAATATGTTATTTTTACTACCTTAACTATTTTCATGTTAGTCAAACTATTATTATTATTATCATTATTATTATTATTATTATTATTCAGCATATATTTTATTTTTTAGTGCACTGGATAGCAGATAAGCACTAGTTATAGATTGAATGAAGTTGTATGATGAGAATTGAGAAGTATCGCTCTCGAATGAATAAATGAAGACTGGAACACCTAACTCCCATAATAATGACCGGATAATAATAAATAGACAGGCAACTTAACTTTCATCACCAATTGTACAGTGGTTATTTTCACACTAGTTAAGAGGAATGATATTGGTATATATTAAAAGGCATATATATAGTAAATATATGTTTTGATTTGATTCAATAGTAGAGAAAAAAGTATAAGTGGTGGTGGAGTGGTGTCACATCAAAATCCAAATGTAATAAAGTAGGTGGAGAAGATATATAAGAAAAAATATATGTACAAATATCATTATTGTTTAGTTAAATCTCATGGTGTGACAATAGACATTCCACACTCATTAATGTCAATATTATTTCATTAAAATCTAAATGATTTGGTCTAATTAGAATCTCGTTATATATCTATCACTATTCAACTGTAATAATAATAATGATTATTTTTAACATATAATAATGGTTGAAAAGTGTCGATAAAAATATTGTTAAAAAAAGTATATTGACTGTTGAAAATAATCATAAATTATTCTTTAATAATTAATGACTGTTGAAAATATTCATAAACTAGTTTTAAGTATTTTCAATGTCACTAATTATTAATATTACAATACTTTTATTGACACATTTAATATTAAAAATATTTATATTTCTAATAGTATATATATATATATATGTATGGATATATAATTAATTTCTCTCTAATCCAGTATTTAATTTAGAGTGTAGGAAAAAGTTCTTTAAACTATACTTATTCAAAATGAGATAATTTAAGGGCATCTATGTATTTACTAGTACATTTTTATTATTACAAAAAGTATTGATATACAACTAATAATCAGTCAAAACTCAAAATAAACAATATATTATGTATATTATATATTATATAATATGCAAATCAAATAATATATGGTGTGAAAATCATATATCATATATTATATATAGATACTATATATTACATGTTATAAAAAAATAATGTGCAAAATTTTTTAGCTTACTTAATGATTTTAACTATTTTGATAATTTTTTATTTTACATAAAAATCAATAGTCTTATTATTATGATCTTTTGGTAATATAATAATGTAATGTATATTGTTGTTAATTTAAGGGTAAATGTCTATCTTTAATTTATACTTATAGGCCTCCCCGGCATCCACGTAGCTCTAATATCTTTTCCAAATCATAAATACTTGGGAAATAATATTTTTCCAGCCAATAATAAAGTCTATTTTATTATTTTTGATCCAAATAATATTATTAGTCATGTGTATTTTTTAATGGACTAAGTGATTTATACTCAATTTTCTAGTATTAACTATTTTGGCTGGTTTTTTATTGTGTCTCTCACCATGTTCCCTCAAAAATTGCCTCCTCAATTTTCTTTATGAATTTGTTATGGTTACATAATTTTAATAATTATATTGCTGGCAATACAAAATAAAATTTTAAAAAATATATAAGAGGCACCAATATTATTATATTAATTTGATGAGTGGTATCTAGTATGTCCTTAGTCTCGTGTAATTGTCTGCCATCTGCGTAGCTGTGTTACTGTGTATTTTGCTCTGCATTTTTAATGAGTCATGGCTTTGGGGTCCCCCCTCTTTTATTTAAAGAATTTGTTTGGCGGTTCTTATTAGTTTAATAAATTGACTAAACTATCAAATATTAAATATTTATTATTTTTCTAAAGGGTGTATATATATATAATTGCTTCAGAGAGTAACCGAAATAATATAGTCTTCAATAAATTAAGGAATTAGGAAATACTTTTCAAAAGTGTACAATGGAATGAATGCTCGATCAATACCTAGAGATTTCGAATTCATTCAAAAAATATTTCACCGGAAGTTAATAATAATATTTTAGTAGAGAAATAATTTTTTATAAGATTTTCTTGACTTTCGCGTTGAAAATTATAGAATATAAATTTTATTTAAATAAAATTTATATTTTATCTTACAGAGGATAGAGTGTTTATAAATACATACATTAAAAAATTCGTATAAATACTATAACTCTATGTCTTATGAGTTTGAGATGTACGGACACTAATATGGATACAGTACATGATACAGATATGAACACAGAGACACAGTAAATTAAAAAATCATATGACATAGACACAATATATATATAATTAATATTTTCTAATTAAATTTCTCTTATTTTAAATTAAAAATATATATTTAATTTAAATTTTTTTCTTCAAGTAAATTTAAGCTGAATTTTATCTTAAGTTTTTCATAAATTATAAAAGATCAAAAAGGAAACAATATGTCATGTCTACAGTGTATCTGGCTTGTGTCCATAGTATGTTATGACGTGTCTGATGCGTGTCAAACAACGTCCAACGTCATGTATCTGATGCATATAGACGCATGTCGGACACGTGTCTATCAGGTCTCGGACACGTGGATAGCCTTAATATTTAGAGTTAATCCTCAAATTGGTCCTCCACTTTGCATGCGTGAATCAAATTAGTCATCCATTTTAATTTTTGCTCAAAATAGTCCTCCACTTTGCAATATGTGAATCAAGTTAGTCCTCCTAACATTTTTTTTGTTATAACTCCGTTAAATTCTACTAATGTGGACGGTTTAATACCAACTTAGCAAGTGACATGTAATCCTATAAATACATATAACTCATATTAGTCTTTCATTTTACTTGTTTTGAATCAAAATAATCATCCGCTCTTATTTAAAGATAACTATTTTGATTCAAAACGAACGAGTAATTTGGAGAACTTATAGGAGTTATGAATTTCTAGGATTACATATTACTTGCTAAGTTAGCTATAAACAATTCATATCAGCAAAAATTAACAGAGTTATAACATAAAAAATAAATGGAGGACCAATTTGATTCACAAAGTGCAAAGTGGAGGACTATTTTGAACAAAAACTAAAGTGAATGACCAATTTGATTCACACATACAAAGTGGAGGACTAATTTGAGGTTTAACTCTAATATTTATATGTTCAATCTTCCTAGTTATGAGGCACTATTAAATATTAATTAAGTATCATAAGTTGCAATTAGTATACTGGATATGATATTAGATGAGTAAATAAACATGATTTAACTTTTATCACTAATTAACGATGTATAATTTTTTTACATAGTCATCCAATCATGTGATGTTATATTAGTCATGATTATATTTTCTCTCTTCATTATCTGAAAAGTAATACAAATACAGTATTTTGATTGAATGACAGTATAAAATACTTTCAGTGCATCAAAATTAAACTCTAACACTAAAATTAGAAAGAATTCTACCTTTTTGGCAGCAACATAATTATCTAATGATAACTATAAATACATGTTAAGAAAATAATTAGAATCACATTAATTGAAGCTAAATTTATATAATTATACTAAATTAACTTATACATTTTCTTTAACAATAATGTTTGACGTACAACAGAAATACATCCAACTTGTATCCAACGTGTGCTATTCATGTTACAAGATGTGTGCTATACGTATAGCACATATACGTATAGCACACATCCTGTAACATGGATAGCACGCGTTGGATATAAGTTAGACGTATTTATGTTGTACGTCAAATATTATTGATTTCTTTAATATCACTTTTACTAACACTATATTTATATTTTCTAAATGAACAATTACAGTCTAGAGGAGGGAATAATTAGGTGTTCATTGGTTTTTTATTTTTATTTTTTTCTTTTCTATTTTTAAAATTTTATGAAAAAATATTAAATACAGAAAAATGTGATTTTATTATTTTTTCTATTTTCAGTATTTTTTTAATACAATTTCAAAAATAAAAAAAATAAAAAATAAAAATAAAAACTAATCAAACCCTTCTTATCTCCTCTGCTCTTGTACTCTCTGCCCACCTTTTAGTCGCAGTATTTTTTTTTTTTCTTGTTCTTCTTCTCTAGTCAACAACACTAATGAAAACTAGCTAAATGTTTTTTTTCATTGGTATTTGTTAAATTGTATTTTCTTATGTAGTAATGATATTTGGACATCTAAAAGTGAATGTCAATCTATCATTATGCAATATTCCAATCTAATGGTCATAAATAATAAATGAGTAAAAAGAGTTAGGATCACAATTAATTTAATGATGAAGATGTTGAATATATAAATGGAACATCTGGATGTCAAAATAGAATTATTGACAATTTTATATTTTATCACATTCTCTTATACTTGAAGTATGGATAATGTAAGTTTCGTCTAATTTTGTACTTAATTTTTAATTATTTTTATTGAAATTAAAATTAAAATTTGAATTCTTAATCATTTGGTTAGAAAATTTTAATTTTATGTTAAGGAAATAATTCACCTACAAACTTAAGTTTTTAAATTAAGATCTATTAATAATTTTATATTTTATAGAGAGAACAAGAATAATTAAAATGTCCAGAAAATATTAAAAAGCACTAGTCTCCAAGCACAGCATCAGGAATAGGCACAGCCAGACCAACCAGTCAAAGAAAAAAAAAAAAAGCATAACAGAACATAAAATTAAACCATAACACAAAATACCAAATAAGCGAACAACTAACAATGACCAAAAAAGAATCAATTTACTTAAAACTGTTCCTTTGATGTTAAAAATAAGAATAATCCATAAGACGTTAAGGTGCGTGTAATCCTTCCGCATGTTGAATCATATTTAATATATATTCTAAAATATTCATATTTAATATATAATTATCAATTTTTTTTTATAAAATTCATTAAATATGATCTAGTATCATACAAAAATTTTTCCTTCTTCCACTACATGTTTCCCTATTTTTCTTTCAAGTTTTTTAAAATAAAAACAAAAATATTGATATATAACCAATACCCAGTTAAATAGTAAATATATTATACATATCATATATTACATATTATGTATATTTTATATCATATCTTGTAAAAAAATAGATGTATAAATTTTTTATTCTCTTTATGCATTAAGTGAACGTGAAACTTGAAAAAGAAAAAGAAGTTTTATGTCAATTTATAGTGAGAATCAGTTCGACTATTTTGATTGTTTTTATCGGTGTTTAAAAAATTGCATTGGACTGGCTAGTCCGACCGGTTGAACTGGAAAATGGACTTTTGTTCAAGTGAGAAGAAAAAATCGATTTTTAAAAAACTAATAAAAAACCATAAAAACTGGTCAAAACAGGTAAAAATTGGTGAACCGACAAAAATATCGGTTGAATTAGTCAACTAATTTAAAAATAGTTTTTTTAAAAAAATTTAATAACTATTTTATAATAAAATATAATATATAATTTAATTATCGAAATTAAGGACTATTAAATCTCTAAATCTACTAAATACTCTATATTTTAACTTTTAATTAATATTTTTAATACACTCTAATTTTTTATAGCATATAATTCATGATATGCATATATATTATTAGATAAATATATATTTTATATATTTTTTATTATATACGATTGAATCCCGATCAAATCGATTAAACTTTTGAATATTTGAATTACTCCTTCATCATGTTCAATGTGTGGTTAAATTTTTAAAACATTGGTTTTTATCTCATTGTTTGAGGCAGGGTTGGAGGGAAAGGGGGCAGAGGGGTGGTTTTTATCTCATTGTTTGAGGCAGGGTTGGAGGGAAAGGGGGCAGAGGGGTCCATGGCCCCAACATTTTTTTTTAATTAATGATTTTTAAATTTTATAATGTAATTTTTAAATTTTATTAATGATTTAATGTTATAGGATAAAAAGATAATGTCTAATATAATTATAGTCATAATTTTTAATGTATGGTATAATTTAAGATCTTCAATAACAAACTGTTTTATCGATTATAATCAACAAATTATTTTAGGATCCATCTATACTAATATATTACAGAATAACTAAATTGACGCATGTGTCAATGATTTCTGAGTTAAGTCAAGAATGAGTTAAATGAAAATCTGAGACTTATTATTTGATTAATTGTTTGTTTTGTTTGGTATTGACTACTTGTTCAATGGTTACAAGTGAAAAATAATTTTCAATCATGAATATTATAAAAAATAGGCTCAAAAATGATATGGAAGATAATTTTTTGCTGATTGTTTAATAACTTATGTTAAAAAGAAAAATTGCTAAAAAAAATTGATATTCACTCAATTATTTATGAATTTTATAATATAAAGAAGCATTGTACTCAACTTTAATAAAGATATAATGTATTTAATTTTAAAACTAATAAATTTTTATATAATTATTTTAATTTTTTTATGTTTATAATTTTGGTCCACTCATCCGTCTTTGCTCATAGGAATGCTAGAATAAAGAGGAACCAACTCACCATTATGGTGACATATATACATAGATGATTTACTATTATCTCAGTGTAATTAAGATATTTATGTTTTGTACTATATATCTGCATCCACTCTCACCTTTTTCTTTAATTCAATTTCTCTGTCTCTCTCTCTGTTCGGTCTCTGTTTCTCTTCTTTCCTCCATTTCTTCTCTGAAACTAATTCTTTCACCTTTTCAATATGCAACAACAACCTCAACAACTCCAGCTTCCTATAGTGGGTAAGTCCAAATTTAATTATTTCATCTTCTATTTTTTTCTTTTAAATTACAAAGGGCTACTTCTATATATCATAATACTAATTTAATTTGAACTCACAAATTTCACTAAGTGAGAAAATTTAATGTCTCTATATATGACTCCATACGTATGCTTGGTTTCTTATTAAATATTATATCATATTCATTCATTCATCTTTTGAGTATAACAATTCGTGCAAGTTTTGATGTGATTGTATGTATGTAGGCTAAGAAATTCTTCAATGCTTGCAAAACATTTGTATATTATCCAACTATATGCAAGTGTTTTATATGTTTATGATGGATAATTTTGGTTCTAATTTGGATGGATTACAAGGAATAATAAAGTAAATAACTGAGTAATATATAAGGGAAATGTTATTTTGAATTGTGGGATTGTAAATTTCATTTATTTATCGTATTTAAAAATGATAAAATAGGAATAACGATTTATTGAAATATTTATTTTTCATGTTCAAATAAAAACCCGTACTGTGTATATAAATAAGGCACTAATAGAGTCCATGCAAGACAAAAGAAGTAAGAAAACAATAGTCTCATATGTACAAACTATCTATCATTGAGAAGTGATTTTTATCAATTTTTTTCCGACCTCAATTAGAGAAATTTCTTCACCTATCAATAGGATCAGTAAAAGATTTTTATTCAACATCTTATATATATAAACTATGAGTCTTGCTAGGTGTACAACATAAAATACACACAACGTATAAAACAACGTACAGTACGGAAATTAGGCAACAAGATTGAAAATCGCGCGTTTTATATACCTACTCTCACGGATGCGCGCGTGTACAGTACGTGCGTAAACAAACACATAAAATGAACACATATTTCAATAGCAAATGAACGCATTTGATTATCATAAATTAACACATTTATTCATTATAATGAACACATTTAAGTAGAAAAAAATGAACATGTTTACTTAAAAAAACATCTCAAGCTCATTAATCTTATCTATTTGTATTATATTATGTGTAATTAGTTAAGATGTATACATGTGTTCATTTTGCATTGTATTATGTGTTCAGTTACAGTATAAATATGTGTTCACTTTGCATTGTACTATGTGTTCAGTTGCAGTATATTTATGTATGTGTTCACTTTGCATTATATTATGTGTTCAGTTACAATATAAGTATGTGTTCATATTACATTGTATTATGTGTTCAATTGCAGTATATATGAATATGTGTGTGTTCATTTTTTCATATATTACGTGTTTATTGTGACTTAACTTTAATATATATGTATTCATTTACTAATAAATAATTTTATGACCGAAGTATTACCTGATGTGTTCATTTTAGGTTGTCATATGTGTTCATTTAATCTTATACAATGTGTTCGTCGCGCAGAATTAGTTCTAATCTGAGAAGAAAAATAATGTTCTTGTTTGAAACTAAAACAACATGATATAAACAAAGATTGAGTTGTATGATAAAAAGAAATCAAGAATCTCATTAGATATCACAAGAATCATTGTTAAAAATGAATTTAGTTGATGAATATATGAAATCCAATTCTTCTTCATCATCAATAATGTCATAGAGCAAGTTGCAGAGAAGAATTATAAAAAAAAAATTCTAAAAATAAAATGAAATAAAAACAAGAATCATACAAGAAAAAGAGAGTGTGTATCTTGATTGAGAGAAAAATAAGAGTGAATATCTTGATTGAGAGAAAAATAAGAGTGGGTATCTTGATTGAGAGGAGGAAAAGAAGAAGAAGAAAAAGAATGAGGAAGAAGAAGGAGAATGCAGGAAAAAAACTGAAAGAAAACAAAGAAGAAAAGAAAGAAACGAGATGTGAACAGTAACGCGTTGGTGTTATTTGCATTGATTATGTATATGTGCATAACTTCTACGTTGTACAATACGTTGTTAGTACACAGCGTTGTACAACTAGAATTTCCGTATAAACTATCCAGAAAAATAACACTTGTAACTATATTTTAAGGAGTAATGCTCCATGTACTCCAAGAATACTTACTCCCATGTACTCCTCCTCTTTTTCTTTTCCTTCTTCTCTTCCTCTATTTTTGTATTGTTACTAAGTGCTCATTTTTCTTTATTCTTTGTGCTACTATTTTTTTCCTTCTTTCTTGTACTCTATTTTTTTTATATTATTACTTCTTATTCTTCTTTTTATTATTTTAAAATTATTTTATTTATTTTATTTTCATAACTAATTTTATAATATTTCTATCAAAATTATTTATTTATAGAAATCTTTAATTATTTTTTTATAACTAAGTTTGTAACTTTTTTCATCAAAATTATTTTTTATTTTCTATAGAAATCTTTGATTATTTTTTAATTTTATTTAAATTTCTTAATTCTCTTAAAAAAATATGAATGACTATTTCAATGGATATATCAAAGAATTTTTTCCATCACTGTCTTTTAATTCTTCTTCTATAAATTTTAACTATTATGATGATGAGGTTGTTGAAGCATCAAATAACAAATTACTCATAATATAACACAAATTTGTCACACAATTTACATAAATTACACACAGTTTTACAATTCAAATTTTATTTTATCATGATGTAATGTAATTTCATTCACAACATTGCTCATATATTAACACATCGTTGCTCATATATTAACACATCGTTGCTCACAATATAATATATGTTTGCTCACTATTTTATCACAAGTTTGCACATAAATTTCACACAAGTTGCTCACAGTAACATGTATGTTTACTCACACTTTTTGAATAACTTGCTCACATTATGATTTACGTTGCTCAAACATTTTACAAACATTACTCACATTATTGTGAAAATGTTTTCACTCATTTTACATAACTTACTTACAAGTTCCATTCACAATCATAAAAATAACACATATTGCTTAATATATAAAACAAATCGCTCACAAATATTTAGAAAAATTAATAACACTTTAACATATTTTTTACTCACTACATAAATTGCTCACAATATAATGCATGTTTGCTCACACATTTCACAAAAACTATTTACAGTTTATTGCAAGTTTGTTCATACATTTCACACAAGTTGCTCATTATAACACACATGTTTGCTCACATTTTTACATAATTTGCTTACAGTATGATGCATGTTTGCTCACATATTATTTATACGTTATGATACATTATCACATATTACAGTATGATGCATGTTTACATAATGAAATTTTTTTTATACATTTTACATTGGTCATAATGAGTGTGAGTTTGGAGAAGAAATGTTTTCTGTAAATTTAATAAAAATAAAGAAATATTTTGCTATTTTTGTGACTTATATTTTGTTTTATTTAAGACATATTTTACATTATTGTGACTTATTTTACTGTTTTTGATGTTGTAAGGACTTATTTAAAAATGTCTTTAGAATCGATGCTGAATTATTGTATTAGTTTTCTCAAAATTATTATTTTTCATTTTCTATAAAAACTATCTTTTTTTTTAAATTTTTTATTCCCCGATTGGGGCCCTGTGGGGATCCCCGATCCCTGTGGGGAGCGGGGATGAGGGAAAATTTCTCCCCGAGGCGGGAAACAGGATCGAGAATGAGGATTTTTTTAGGGCTCGATGATGGGGACGGGGACTATACTCCTCGCCCTCGTCCTGCCTCGTTGTCATCCCTAAATATTACTCACAATATAATAAAAACTGTATCGCATATTTTATTTATTTTAAAATTAAATTTATAAAACTTTTTATCGAGTGACAGTGCATAATTTTTTTTACATAATTAGTGCATGATAATTATTTCCATAAATAAATATCAACTAATCTTTATGATTAGTACATTTAAATCTTAGTTTAAATTGAAAAATTATAAATCAACAATGTATAACTATACCTGTAAAATAAGTATGTATTTATTATGGTAATATATTTAATATCTAATAATTTATTGGAAATATATAAATACTAGTAAAATGCAAGTTAAATATGATCCACAAGGAATTTTGTGGAAAGTAGAAACTAGAGCATCTGAAATGTCAGAGTATAAAAATAGAGCAGAAAAAAGTAAACAAAGTGGGGCTCAATATGTGCAAAGTTGAGTTTTAAAAAATTAAATGTATTTTAATGGACAAGACTGCAATGAAAGAACTGAGTGGGTTTGAGAAACAATACACATATGAAAAAGTGCTTTAACTTTGGGCCTGCGCAGCTTTTTTAATATGAAAAGGCGCTTTAACTTGGGCTTGTGTACGGAGTACATACGGAGTATGTATTCCTGAAGTACACGCAGCTTTTTCGATATTTTAAGTATAAATTACAAGTATTTGATAAGATTGATGAGATTATGTGGGTGGTAAAAGGATGATAGAAAAAGTTAGTAACAAATAAAGCATTTTTACTTATTATTTGTCACAATATTATATAGTTGGATATCCCATATATATTTGTTTTGAACATGACCGTATGATGTTTAAATTAAACCTTAAAAATTAGATAGAAATATGCCATGAAATCATCCTTTTTCAAAGTTTAATTTGCATTGGTACAAATTATACGTAAATATTAAATCCCCAACTTTGTAGTTATAATAATTATGTAGTGTTGTTATTTACACAAAGATAAACCAGCTAAAATCAATTAATGTAGGAATTTTGGATTACCCAATCACTCAACTCATTCAAAGTATCTTTTAAAAGGGAGTCTTTTTTAGCTAAAAAATTATCAAACAAAGCAATTGATTGATTTGATTATTTTTCTATTATACAAAAAATATTATTTATAATTATAATATACCATGTCATAAGTTCGTTCTTTCTATTAAAAACTTAAACTAATAAATAGAGGTACGTGAATAATTAATCTGAGTACTTTTTAACTAATTAGACATAATAATAATGCTAGATGCACAATGAAAAACCAGTCAATATAAATAATGAGGTCATTTTGACTTTAGTTTGAGCCCAAATAAGCATTGAAATGAGTTGAGTAATTGTGGTCCAAAATCTCATTTATTGACTGATTGAACTGGTTTTTTATTGTGCATTTAGCATCACTCTTTAGACACAAATACTTTCAATTAAACTCCGAAAATTTAAGGCATTTGTTAAAATAATAAAAGAAAAAAATTCACCTTAAAAATATGTATTTTTATCTTCAATAGATTAGTTATATATATATTTTTTAAATATTACCTTTTTAAGTATTTTTAATAAATGCTCTAATAGCATATATTAGTAGAATCCTAAATTTAAAAACAATTTGGACCATTTAAAATATCTGATTATGTTTCTCCCTTTAACATAACATAATTATACTTTTTAAATAAGCCTGACGAGAAGATCAAAGATCAAAGATCAAAATCCGTCTAGGTCGGCACCCGAGTGGTATAGGACATTAGCTTAAGTTAGGAATCTTAGAGTTTGGTAAATAAGGTCTTATTTTCTAAGCTGTATTCTAATAACAGTAATATTTAATGTACAATATAAATACGTCCAACTAACATCCAACGTATGTTATATATTATATGTAATATGTGTTATACATGTAGCACACATTACATATTATATATAACACACGTTGAATATTAGTTAAACATATTTATGTTGTATAACAAGTGTTACCGATTCCAATAATGTTTGACGTACAACAAAAATACATTCAACTTATATCCAATGTGTGTATATGAGAAAATTGTTGTGATCAAAAGTTTATCCTTTCTAGAAGTTCTCTCTTATTTATTGATGGTGAATACTTTGTACAATAAAAAATAATAAAAATCTACGTCATAAAATCAGTCACTATATGTAATAATCCAACTTTTTAAATGTTGGATTAATGTATAGTACTGAAAGTTGCATTAATAATTAAAAAAATAAATTACTATATATGATGACTAATGATTAATTTTATGATGTACATACATAAATAAAGCATTTCTCATAAAAAAAATATAATTTGAACTGTATTACATAAATATATAAATAATTTCATATCAAATTAACTCTGTAAGAAGTTGATCATTTTTTTTTTCTTATTTTTTCCAGCTGTTAATGGAGCCAAAGATACAAACTATGGAGAGAATAACAATATTCCCAATCAAGTGAATCAATCAGCTGAAATAAAAAACAAAAGAAGATACTATCGTTGGTTCAGAGTAGCACTATATGCTGCATTTGTGTTATTATCCCAAACAATTGCAACGCTTTTAGGAAGATTATACTATGAAAAAGGAGGAAAGAGCAAATGGTTAGGAACCTTAGTCCAAATTGCAGGATTCCCAATTCTCCTCCCATATTACTTCATCATATCACCACCGAAAAACCCCATAAAAAAAACCATCATCATAATTGATGATGAAATTCCAAATAACCAACCATCAAATTCAATGCTAGCATTTGTTTATATCTCCCTTGGCCTAATTGTAGCATTAAATTGTTACCTATACTCACTTGGACTATGGTCCCTCCCTGTTTCAACATTCTCACTAATTTGCTCATCACAATTAGCATTCAATGCATTCTTCTCATACTTCCTAAACTCACTCAAATTCACACCTTACATAGTAAACTCATTAGTCCTTCTAACAATCTCATCAACACTCCTTGTGTTCCAACCTGGTGATGAAGAAGATTCATCCGACCCGACAGCGAAAATCTCAAAGAAAAAGTATGTGATTGGGTTCATATGCACTGTTGGTGCTTCTGCAGGGTATGGACTCTGCCTCTCACTTCAACAATTGGCTTTCAAGAAGGTTCTAAGAGGTGAAACTTTCAAAGTGGTTATGGATGTGATAATATATCAATCACTTGTTGCTACAATTGCAACACTAGTTGGACTCTTTGCTAGTGGAGAATGGAGTGGTTTGAATCAAGAGATGGAAAACTATGAAATGGGGAAAGTATCTTATGTTCTGAACTTGACCTTCACTGCAATAACTTGGCAACTATTTAGTATTGGTTGTGTTGGGCTGATTTTTGAGGTTTCTTCTCTTTTTTCTAACTCTATATTAGTGTTTTGGGTGTGCCTTTGGTTCCTATTTTGGCTGTGGTGTTCTTCAAAGACAAAATGCATGGGATTAAGGCCATATCTTTGGTGCTTGCTGTTTGGGGATTCATATCTTATGTGTATCAGCATTATTTGGATGAGATCAAGTCAAATAATGCTGAAAACAGAAACAACACTTGTTATGTTTCCAAGGCTGCTTCATCATTAGAAGAGTAGGATGAATTAGTAGGCAATTAGGTAGGGTTTTAAGTGATCTATCTTAGCCTTATATGTAGATATATATATATATATATGCTCATCACGTGTTTATATTACAGAACTTTTCCACTTCTTTACTATAAATAAATACAGTAATGTTGGTTGTACAACAAAAATACGTCCAACTAAGATCTAATGTGTACTATACATAATACATCTTATAATAGAGGTAATAATTCAACAATGTTTCGACACTTGTTTCGGACATATCCAAGTAATGGATATGGATCAATTCACCTATTGAATCAGGCAATACATCAAATTCATAAAAGGAACGAAATGACTAAACTCTCAAGTATTTAAGCTTTGTCAGGACATATAAGTTTATCTATGGCATCGATATGTTCCGGACTCGGATAACTCAAATTTTCATATCACAAGTGACAAATCCAAATGCTCGTCTTGTCTGATTTACCGAGTTCTTTCAATCTGAGATAGAAATCTCCAGCAACAAATATAGCTAAATCATGCACGAGATCATGCATTACAAAAGACCCGGTAGTCCCAAACTGCTTAACTCAAAGCATTGACATCCGACTTCTTCCAAAGTCTCTCTTCTCTTCCGTTGTAAAAGAACCTCTGTCATCCACAACAAGATCACTTCACCCTCTATCGAATCTATAATCTTTGGGAAACAATGAACAATAAGCAAAACAACACTTCAAATTTGGTGAGAGATGATAATAACTTATTAGCAATGCGGCAATGATACTGCTATTTTTCACTAAAAATTTCCCAGATGTCACTCATCAATATAGCATTCCATTCCTTTCTGCAGCTAAAGGTAACCCCTTACACTTCTTGACAATCTTTCTACTAATTCTTCCGGTGTAGAATTCCTATTTAATTCTAGGAAACATGCATTGTCCGCAAAAGCGGACCAGAAAAGATATTCAGACAACTCATTGAGAAAGTAAGCTGGGCAAGTTTGGACCCTCTATAATAATCTTTGTAATCTCAACAACATCAAACTCTTCCGACACATAAACCCATACTTTCTTATCAAATCCTTTCATCATGTCCTCATTATTGTACACCCATTAAGCTAAATCGTTTTCGTAACTCCACCCATGCCCAAAATAGGAATCACAGACAATTGATCTTCACTATGATCATTGAATATCTTGATTATAGCATCTTGGTCATTCCTCTTACCGTATATATTCCCTTATACAAGAGATGTTGTTGGAGTTCTTCTCCATGACATATTCCCCACAGGAGCCTCTTTGAGACCAAGGATATATATATTCCCTTTTCTCAATACCTTCTATTCTTCTAACTATGCCTTCCAAGTTCCATCATAGTCACCATCATCCTATCTCTGGTATTGAGGAAGCGAGGCAAAAGGGTACTTACCTCGTTTCAAGTTGCGGCTTCGGTGAACACTTGTCCAGCAAGTCATCAGCAACATAGACAGCTCTTGTTCTTCATGCTCGAGTTCTCCATTTGTTTCTGCTCTGGGTCGACTAGCAGAGCTTCGGCAGCACATAGAGCAGTCTTTAGCCTCTCAACCAACTCCTGATCAAGCTTCTTGCCTCAGATAAATCTGGCAGCCTGAGGCGAAAGGAGCCGGTCGAAAACAACATTGATGAAAGCAGAGAGAAAGGCTCCACCCACAAGTGCTCCTGCCATGATCTCAGACATGATTAGATCAAATGAGAGAAAAGATCAGGGGAAAAAACAAAATGCTTGTAGACTTTGTATTTCACTCAGTTCTCAGCATAACAAGACATTGACTTCACAATTCATATGGTCAATGTCTACGAGATAACTAAGAAAATTCGTGTTTATTTTTTTAATGTATAGTTGGCACTTGCACTTATTGTCACTAACCTTTTTTATTTATAATTCTTCTTTGGAAGATGCTACGAATAAATTGTTGGAAATCATGGAAAGTTTCAACTTTTGCACATGTTGTTGACCCCACAACCACCGATTAGTCTCTAAAAAAATGATTTATGTTATGCTCAAAATATGTGGCATATTCTAGTACCTAAGCGCTTTCACTTTACCTCATAAATTCACTTTAGAATAGTGTAGACTGTGGATTTTGAACCCTTTATTATGATGGTTATTTTTTTCTGGACATAAAACACAGATATTAAAGCAATTTGGGTTGAGTTTGACACACAAACTAATCAAATGCTGACATAGAATAGTTCAAAATCTTACATTCATATAATAATTCTAGGATGTTATGTTTAAATTACATCTATTATGAGTAAAATGTTAAAAATAGCAAGTAAATTACTACAATGTATGTCATGTATGACACTTCTAATTCAAATAAGAAAAAACTATATTACTTAACACTTCAAACATAATTTGCATAGTGTGCAAAATAATGTAAGCAAATAATAACCTTAATAGCTACTACACCACATCCTTGTCCTTGTCATTCTCCTTGACAAGATGACCTTGATCAGCTTCAGCTTCTTTTATCTGTTTTTCTATATCTGCCTTCTTCTCAAGAAGTGCTTCTATTTTGCCATTAACTTTTTCAAGTTTTTGCTTGAGCTTGCTAACATCCTTGGTCTTGTCCTTTCCAATAAGTTTTTTCTTCTTTTCCTTTGTGTCATCATCATTTTTCTTCTTCTTCTTAACATCTTTCCCTTCATCTTTTGAATCCTCTTCCTCCTTACATTCCTTCTTAGTTTCTTCTATATCAATCTCTCTTGAAGCAAATTCACCTTTACCATCTCCTTTCTCACCCACTTTTTTTCCCTTCTTCTCTCCATCTTTACCTTCTTCACTTTCACCTTTGTCCTTCTTTTCTTTTTTCTTATCCTTCTTCTTTTTCTTATTCTCTTCATCATCATCCTTACCCTCATTCTCAGTTTCTTCATCCTTGTCCTTCTTTTCCTTTTTCTTATCCTTGTCTTTCATCTTCTTCTCTTCACCATCCTTGTCTTCATCATCTTTTCCCTCATCCTTCTTTTCCTTTTTCTTCTTCTCCTTTTTCTTTTCACCATCCTCTTCATCATCCTTTTCCTTCTTGACCTTTTTCTTCTTCTCCTTCTTCTTGTCACTATCCTCTTCCTCAACTTCTTCTGCATCATTTTTATCATCCTTTTCCTTCTTGTCCTTTTTCTTCTTCTCTTTCTTTTTTTCACTATCCTCTTCATCACCTTCTGCATCATTTTTATCATCCTTTTCTTTCTTGTCCTTTTTCTTCTTCTCCTTCTTCTTTTCACTATCCTCTTCATCAACTTCTGCATCATTTTTATCATCCTTTTCCTTACACTTTTTCTTCTTCTCCTTCTTCTTTTCACTATCCTCTTCATCATCATCTTCTTCTGCATCATTTTTATCATCCTTTTTCTTCTTGTCTTTTTTCTTCTTCTCCTTCTCCTCCTTATCTTTATCTTTTTTCTTCTCCTTCTCCTCCCCATCCCCACATTTATCTTCTAAATCATTTTCTTTATCTTTTTTCTTTGACTTCTCTCCATCCTTATTTTTCTTATCTTTCTCTGCTGATTTATCCTTCAGGTCCTGTTCTACCACATTCTTCTCTTCCTTTACATCCCCGAGTTTTTTATCCTCGATCTTGATTTGGTGGGACTCTTCCATATCTTGATTGTATGTAAAATCCTTAACTTAATCTGACTGGTTCCTGAAACAGATAATTCATAAATTTAACAGTGAAATCAAACCATTTGTGTAAATAACTTGCTTAATATGGTTTCCAGATATATTAGCCAAAACACCAACATATTGAGTTAATCAAAATTTTTATATATGTTCCTTAGTCCTTACTCAACAAGACTAACAGAACAGAGCAAAGCCTCAATCAAAACCAATTATCATGTTGACTACATATTTTGTTTTTCTTCAATTTGGGATATTTGAACAAAAGCATTCAGTAACAACATTTAATTAAGCATTTTACCCCAACAGAAACTTCACCAAACAAACTAAAGCTGGATCCTTAAAATTATGTACAAGATCTGAGAGTATATATTATACAACAATATGCATGATAGTTGTCCAAGCACAAAAAGAAATCAAAAGATTCCAAACAGAACAGGGGACACATCAACATTGCACCTTAATTTTGTTTAAAATTGAAAAAAAAAAAGATCATGTGCATTTCATGATCTTATTTTAGCTGAATTTCCTCTTCTTCCTCTTGAAAACTTTTAGATCTCATGAAATGAAAACCCCATAAAAACAACCAAAAATATATTTTACAGAAAAGAATATAGAAATCTTCCAAATGAATCTGGGCATTGGTTCTTTTAAGGGAGTGACAGAGGATATCGATGAACACCAAATTCAATGAGTAATGTTAATATAGAATCAATCGAGTTTATGCATTCCAAATGATTTTCTATTCGTAATAAATTGAAATCAAGCACGATTATGTAAATGATGAATGAGGATTGATCTAACTTCGATTCCAATTAACCAATCATGCACAAATATGAATTCAGCTACCGCTAATTCAATAGATTAGTTAGTACCTTTCGTGAGTGCTTTGAAATTGATCGAGGAGCTAAGAAGAAAAAGGAACAGTGGTTATCTGGAACTATGGGTAGTGTTGGTGAGTGGATTAGTTAGTACTTAGTAGTGCCTTGTTTGTGTGTGAATATATATTTATAAGATATTGGTGGGCCTTGGAATGCACATTTTGTGGTGTGTCGGCCAAACACGCTCTAACGCGTAGTCAAAGAAACCAAGAAGAAGAAGATTTGCATGTTCACAAAAGTTGTTGCTTGGTCTGTGTCTGACATGTGGAATCATCCCAACAACTAAGACGGTTCATGTATTTATTTTTTACTATATACCTATTTTAGAGCTCCACAAATATTACAAATTTGTCCCTTCATAATTGGAAATTTCAATGAAAAGTAAAAATGAAAACAAATTTATTCTTCCGTACATGTTCGTACAATAGAAAACTTTTTATATGAACATGTACATTAGGATGAACTTGTCCACTTAATTAAAATATGAAGGACAATATTAAACTTTCAAATTCTGATGAACCAATTTATTAAAATGTATTTCTAGAGAATCATTTTGAGTATTTAGTTTTTTTTTTTTTTTTTTTTGCCGTGTTGTGTGCGTGGTGTTTCCTTTACAGTTGTTGTTGCAATCAAGTTTGCCAAATCTTAGCTGATAATACTGTCTCTGTCGGTAACTTTAGGTTCATTATAAGATTAAAGGTTGATTTATCTACTATCTATATCTACATTAAAAGTAAGCCAACAAATTTATAATTCATCTTATATATAATACTAAAGTTAGATTATAAATTTATAAAGTAACACATTTAAATTGATTCTCATGTTAAATTTGATAATGTATTATGCTTAGATTTTTTCTTATAAAATTTATTTTATACACAATTTTTTATTTTTTATTCTAATTACTTTAATATTGTAATTACTATGAAATATGAAACATAAAATATTTATTAAAACATTCCAACTCTTGACCTTTCATATACAATGAGTTATGCACATATGAGATTGCATATTTACATTTATTCTCATTTTATACTTAATGATGTGATGTACTTAAATTTTTTACACTATTATTTCTTACAAAATTGACTTCTCAATATTTTTTTTAATTTAATTCATTAATAATAATATATTCTATCAACCCCTTATTTATATATATATATATATATATATTAAAATTTTAGATCAAACATTAAAAAATAAAAAAATAAAGGACTAAAGTTGAAAGTCTTGTGATTACTCATCAACAACTTACACCTGAAATTATATATATTAAAATGATGAGATGACAAACTCATTATGATAATGTGTCAAGTTTATATTAATTATAATATTATTTAATAAATTTATATATTTATATTTTATCTTATATATAATACTAAAATTGAGTTCTACACTCAAATTAATTTGGTTTTCCACTATTTTTACCTTACATAATATATGTCTATTATAATATTAGCAATTTTATTAAATATTGATAAGAAAATTATAGTAACAATTTTAAGAATAGAAAATATACTCGTTATAGTAACAATTTTTCACTATTTTTACCTCTCATAATATGTCTATCATAATATACTTAATAGTAATAAAGTTAGAGTAACAAGTGTAAGAATAGAAAATATAATTAAATATAATTAACGAATGTTATCAATCTATTTTTCATAATTTATTTTTTTAAATTCCACTAACAATTTTTTCAAACACTTGATAAATAAGTAGGAACATTTTAATGAATAGACCTTAAATAATTGATGAACTCATTACTATTTTTGAGTTACATCGTAAGTAGAAAAACTAATAAGTTGATGATATATGTAATGACATTATTCATGACAATAAGAATAATGGTGCAAATAATTTCCATATTTACCATTGCTTTATATTTTGATGAGGTGGCACAATTTGACTCATTCTCAAATTTTTATCTTTTTTATTTTATTAACATTTATAAATATATTATGAGAGCTTGTCTTTTTATTTATCTTTTCATCTATTTCTTTTGGTAACTGAAAATAATAATGAAAATTAAGTGGTGGGTTGGTTAGATATATTTAATCATTATTCCCTTTCTTTCATATCATATTCTTATCAATTTGATTTAATTAGTGGCTACTTTAACAACTAACTTTTTTTTTATTAACATATATAAATATATATTATAAATATATTATAAATAAGCGAATAATACTGATTATGAGAGTTTGTCTTTTCATTTGATTTCATTTGGTAACTGAATGGTGGATTGATTACATATATTTAATACTACTCCTACTTTTATTATAAATAAGATTTAAAATTATATTTGTAAAATATCATTCTACAAGAACTCTCTTTTTTCTATTACTCTTAATGATGATGATGGGTTCTCTCTCTATTATTACTTTTTTTTATTGTTTTTATTCTGATTCTTTTGTAGGTTGGTGGTAAAAGTGGTTCTACGTTGATGATGATGAACGAAAGAGATTGAAGATAAGGGTTGTAACATCCTCAATTTTATGACTCTTAATTGATTTATTTTATTGTGATAATATTAAGTTGATTTACAAAATAAATTGTGTTTTGTGCTAATAAATTCTACATGTCTATATTGATAAATAAGTATACTAGAAATAAATATAATAACTAGTAAAGGTACCTTAAATTATGTTTGATTAGCCATACATATATATTAGCATGTGAGATTAAATAATAGTTGAGTTAAGAATGTTTATTAACTAAATAGTATAGGTAACTATTTTTGAAAGGGTACGTAATATATATTAGTTTTGGTTGGTATATATATATATATATATATATATATATATATATATATATATATATATATGGAAGGTAGGCCCCCGTAGGTAGTTAGTTTTAAGGGAAAAATAATATAATAATAATAATTAAAATAAGTAGATAGTTATTAAGTTAAATTTCTAGATTATAGGGATAGCCTACCCACTCACCAATACACTCTTTCACATCCCACTAAACCACTTTCTAGAATATAGATAATATCATCCACATACTCTCTCACTCCACTAATAAGTAAATCCCTAGATTATAGACCCACTCACCCACACACCTTATCACTCCCACTAACTCACCCTTTTAAATACACTTACTTCTAAGAGAAAGTGTAGATCAGTTTTAAAAATAGAGAGAGTGAAAAGAGCATCAAGAAGGAGTTAAGAGAGTTACAACGTGGAGTCTAGGAGTCATTTTCAGATTTGAGGTAGGGATTTTTGTGCCTTATAACTATATATGTATGTATGATCCTATGTTAATGTATGTTCTGAAATTCTTATCAAAGTATCGAATTATGTTTGTTAATTTTCTCATGAATAACATTATGTTGAAATTAAACTGTGATGCTAACAAAAATTAATGTGTACAAGAAATTAAAAGACTATGGAAATAATTTCACAAAAATAGTACGAAGTATGGTATAAGAACATGTCATAATTTGTCTCGTACAGGAAAGTTAGCAACTGTGATACTAATCTTTATTTTTAATGAACTAAGATATTGAAACTTAATGCTTTGCTATGTATATATCGTAGCTGCCATACACTATATATAGTAATTAAATACATGAAAGAAGAAACAATTCTAGTTTTGCAAAAAGAGAAAGATCATAGTTTATGATGGTGGATTTCTATTGATAAACAGTGAGTTGGTAATAGAAATAGACATAGTAAATATGATATAGTAATAATAATAAAATGATGATGATAAGGATAGTAGATATGATAAAAAGAATAATAATAATAGTAGTAAAAATAATGATAAGATTAAAGTAGAAATAATAATAATAAATAAAATATTGTTAATAACATTAGTCAGGGTATTCATAATAATAAGAGTAATAGATGAGAAGAAGAAAAATGTAAGTGACAAGAATAATATCAATAGTAATAATAATAATAACGAGACTAGTGATGATAAAATAGTAAGGATGATTACGGTGCTAAGATAAGGTCAAGTATCATTAAAATATTAATAATGTAGTAATAACAACAATAATAGTAATAGTAAATATGATAATAAGATATGATGTTGACTTTATAACTACTGAAATAATATTAGTAATAAGGAATATAATAGTAACGAATTATTATAATAGTACTAATAGTGATAGTAAAGATAATAGTAAGTATAAGGATAACAATACATAAGACAAAGTTAGAAGTGAATAAGATATGATAATTTTACTTAAAGATAGAGTAAAGAGTATAAGTAAAATTAGAATAAAGTATAAAGTAAGGAAACACTAATAAATAAATTGAACGAGGTCATAAGACATAAAATGTAAAGAAGCCTAAGAATAATATTTATAAGTAGTTATATATCATGTTTATTTGATAAGGAGTTTATTTATTTATTCTCCATGATGTTAGAGTAAGTAATTAAGTGTATGTGCTATGTTTATTTCATGATGTCAAAGAGTATATTTTACATGTTTGATGATGATTGCATTTAATTTCAAGTTTAAGCAAAATTAAATGTAAAGATACTTAAAGATTATAAGAAAAGTTAAGAGATGATCCTCCGGTAAGGGGAGGGGATTCTAACCAAGATGATGATGATAACGATCCTTCGGAAAGGGAAGGTGGCTCTCATCAAAAGTACCCCTCTCCCGAAAGGGAACCCAAGGTGGCGACGGCCACGGTATGAGCTCATTACCAAGAAAGAAAGAAGTTGAGGGAGGTCCATATGGATTAAGTTAAAGTTAAAGTTAAAGTAAAGTAAAGTAAAGTTAAAGTAAAGTTAAAGACAAGAAAGAATTAAGAAGTTATGAAAATGTATGGTGTGACTAACTGCCTTGTGAATGAAGTGTTATGTGAATTTTATTATGAGTATGTTCAATGCATAGCATGTTTAGTATGTTATTAAGAAGCATGATTAAAAGTCATCCACTTCGACTAAAGAGATTTTTAACTTAAAATTGAACAAGTCTTTATGTATGATCACAATTTCATAAAAAACTCGAAGTGGCGGAGATGGATACGATGACACTTATGTGTGCATACCCTACTGAGAAATTATAGTTTCTCACCCCTACTCCGTACCATCTCTAGATGGAGAGCTCTAGCAAGATGCTGAAGGACCTGGGAGTCCCTCCGTTCGAAAGGAGCTTAGACGATCTACCGCTGGAGGGAGCCGTCATACCACGTCTAAGACACCAATAGCTGAGACGATGGCGCTTAGAGCTTCCATTGTTTTATACGATTTTCCCTTTTTATGTGTTTTACTCTTAGTTTAAGGTCGGACCATTGTTAGCCGGCGATATTTATATTAGTAGTATATTATATTACATAATCGTTATGATTTGTGTATTTGGGAATATTTGTGATGTATGAGTTGCATTGTATATATATTACATAGATATATAATGTATAGTTATATCTAGCGTTTATATATTGACGATTGCCCCTATTTTCATGATATTATATTTTCGAAAATAAATTCCCACGTATTTTCCGCGTATATTATTTTAAAAGAAAGGAACAAGCTATGAAATCATGACGTGACACTTGATGATTGGCCTAAGATGACTTAAGCATTAAGGACTAATTTCTAGGGTGTTACAAGGGTGATACTCTTGCTTCTCTACTATGTCTCTTTTTTGTTATGTTTAATGGTGATGGTGAGTCTTTTATTCTTCTTTGTTATTTTCTTTTTCTGATTATGGTTTTTTGTATATATGTTGGTGGTGAAAGTGGTGTTGATGATGATGAATGAAAGATGTTAATGTGAAAACCCATGGTACCACACCCAAGATCAATAAGAAAAAAGAGAAAATATGGAAATAGAATGATATAAGATCTAAGAAATACAATGGGATGTGACCTTATATAGGCACACTCTAATACAAGTGTAAAATATCAACACTATTATCTAACAGCCCCCACAAGCTGGACGTGGGAGAATATTGACCATGTTCAGCTTGGGAAGAAAATGAAATAAAATATGAAATATAAAGAACAATCCAAAAAGAATACAATGGTATATCAAAGCAAAATTAAATCTAAAACTGAATCAATATCATGAGAGTGAATCGACTCGTCAGAATGACATCTCGATCAAAAGTCGCTCCTCGAAGAATGAGAATGGAGTGAGTCGGTTTGCCGGGATGATCTTCGGTCAAATGCCGCTCCTCGGAGAGAATGATGATATAGGAATCGTGTCGCCGGATGACCATCGGCCGAGATAACGCTCCAAAAAATGGGCTCTATGACTCTGTATATGACAATGTCCCATATCGGGATCGAGCAACGGTAGTGGTTCCTAGTTCCAATAGTAGCCTTTGACATTCAGCTACGAAGTCTCCACATCACTCGTCGCATAGAGAGGTTAACGTCCATATGACGTGCATCTACCAATATTTTTTTATAGTAGTTTACAATGCCTAATAAAGACTATTCTAAGAATATGATTTTTTTTTCTTTGTACTACCCTAAATACAATGGGCAGAATCTAAAAGAATCAACATATACATCATATTTTTTTTTTCTTTTCAAAATCTGAATTCAAATTGAATTCCAAGAGAAGCACCAATAACAGTCTAAATGCTAGGAAATGAAACTGATCAACCTATGACATAGAATAGACCAGTCAATGCTTAACATCCCTTACAACTAATATTTTGAGCAAAATCACCACAAACCCAAGGTAACTGTAGTGTACTAAACAGAGGCAATTTTTTTTTTCTTTTTTTTTCTTTTTCTTTTAATCTTGAACAAGTATAACTCTATGAAGAGGAATTAACACGGAACAAGAACCTGAAGTCACAACAGAAGCGGGCCGAATTGTAGGAGAATCATATATGAAAATGTGACCTTAGGAATCTTGGTCGATCTAGAGGAGGTGGAGGGTTACTTCTCAGCGTCTTCCCTCACCAAAGTTCGATTCTTTTCCGTCAGATTTGAAACATCCACTTCTCAAAAAACTCTCTCTTGTTAACTATCCTAGACGCTTAGCTCAGCTGGATCTAGTGTTGTGGTTCCTGGGAACTTCAAATTGCTGGAGGAACTCGAACGTAAGGAGATGGCACAGTTAGCTATGGAATGGATAATGGAGATGACATTTACATGAGAACTTGGACTGGCACCATCATTAGCTTTCCAAGAGAATGAAGGAATCACAGAGAAAATTAAATGCAAGAAGATCTATTCTTGAACTCTTGAACCAGTGTTGAAAAAATGAAAGAATCCTTGAAGAAAAGAATTGAAAAGAAATGAATTCCAAAACTCAAGATTGTAGTGGAGAACAATTCACAATAATACTTACAGCGGAAATGCAGTAGAAGAATAAAATTAAAATTGATCATAGGCTCTGATACCATGTGAAAATCCATGGTACCACACCCAAGATCAATAAGAAAAGAGAGAAAATATGGAAATAGAATGATATAAGATCTAAGAAATACAATGAGATGTGACCTTATATAGGCACACTCTAATACAAGTGTAAAATATCAGCACTATCATCTAACTTTTAAAGATAAAGTTAATATTTTAGCTTCTCTGCTCTTTTTTTTTGTTCTATTTAATGAGGATGGTGAGCCTCATCTTTGTTCTTCTCTATTCTGAATTTATTTATTTGTTCTTATTCTAATTCTTTTGTAGGTTTGTGGTGAAAGTAATGTTGATGATGTTAAAATAAGGAGGTTGAAGATAAATGTAATATTTTTTCTTCTCTGCTCTATTTTTTTTTTCTATTTAATAATGATGGTGAACTATCTCTTTGTTCTTTTCTCTATTCTTTTTTTTTGTTTATTTTTTTTCTTATTCTGATTTTTTTGTACGTTGGTAGTGGAAGTTGTGTTGATGATGATGAATTAAGGAGATTGAAGATGAAGGTAATACTCTTGCTTCTCTGCTCTATCTTTTAATTTTGTTCTTTTTAATGGTGACGGTGAATTCTCTACTCTGCTCTATTTTGTTTTTATTTTAGAGGTCGCGACAATGTATTTCCTTTTCATACCCCTCTCCCACACGTCGGGATTTGAAAATTATAAATTTCGTCCCGACCCCATCGGGAATCGACCGATTTTAAGTGAGATCAAAACGGTGTGTTTGGGTAATCGATGTCGGGAAGCCGTTATGGACCCGTCGATTTATCGCGAATATGGATAGACCGCACGGGCCTTCTCTCCATTTCGCGATCGCTCTCTCTTTCTATCTTCTCTCCCTCTCTCTAACCCATCGTTGCCGCCACCTTCTTGGGCCGTTTCCGGTGTCAGTGAGCCTCCAATATTGAAGAGAAGACCACTATTTCGTTCTGGTAATGTGCTCTACCCTTTAATCGGTTTAGTTTTTTTAATTTTCTCACAGTTTTTTGAGCGCTCTAACCCTCTCTCTCTCCTCTGCAGCCACCTGCCGCCGCTGCAGCTGTCGCCACTTCCACCGCCGTGACCGCCTTTCCCTTTCTCTCTCTATTACCTTTTTTTAAAAAATTTATTGTTTTTATTTATGGGTATTGATTAATGATTAAATTTAAATTTAATTTTAATTTTAATTGTAATTGTAATATTAATTATAATTGTTGTGATGAATGTTATTGTAATTGAAATATAATTTGGATTTGGATTTGAAGTTTAATTTAAAATTGGAGGGAAAGAATATGGAATTGGGGTTAATTTTTAATTGGTTAAAGGTTAGAGTTTTTAATTGATTTTAGATTAATTTTGGGTTTTGCGATTATTAAAATTGGGGTTTTCTTGGGCTAGAGGAATTGTCTGATGATATTGTTATAACCGTTACAAAATCTTAGGATAGATGACTTAGTCGAAGACCGATCGTTGAACTCCGACAAATATCTGTCAATACACCAAAATTCTTCTAGCTCTTTGATCATAGAATCATTTTGAGGTGGAGGATAAGCGTAGTTATATTCTTAAAGTTGTAGTTTGTTTCCACGATTCTTAGAATTTTACAAGTTAATGTTAATTATATATGTATATGTTCTTAAAGTTGCAGGTTATATATATGTCAACACTTTTGCGTCTGTGATTCAATTGGTATGCACGAAAAGGATCATACATGGGATAAGGATTAGTTGCGCCTAGGAGGTTATGTTCTAAAGTTGCGCCTCATCTTCTATTTACTAATAGATCCCTCAGTGTTTTTATTAAGTAGTACAGTAGGTTATTTCTTTTTGCAACTATAACCATAACACCCCTGTTTTGTACTTAAGCTTTCATATGGCTAGCTTTATCTCCATTTCAGATCTGGAAAAACAGAGACAAGCAACAACCAGATCCAGCTAAGTGGCGCTTCTCAGGCCAAGCACCATCATCGTTCGCATATGTCGCACAAGTTAATTTGCATTTTTCTCATAAATAATAATACTATATTAATTTACTATTTGCTTAACTCTTCTTCCGAACAACTAAATCTAATTGATAAAAAAAAGTGTATACACACTACTGCTCCTCGTTTACATAAATTCACCATTTTTAACATTTCTCAACTCATACCAAAAAAAAAAAACGTCTCAACTTTTCTGCTACATAGTTCAAGTATGCTCAAAATCCTTTCAACTAGTAGTAGAAGAAACAGATACAAGTTACATAAAATATTGTCCAAACAAAAAACAATTCATCCTCAAAAATATTTATCCACACAGAAGAATCACCGATTATTCAGTCTTCATTTCATTACCCCTTTTAGGATATTCACCACTCTGAGATCTATTATTAAGATGCTTGTTGCTCCCCCTCCATTATTCCCATTTTTACCATGTGGATTGGACAAGATTTATGGTAAAAATCAAGGAACAATAATGGTAATCAACATAAACCAAGGAACAACTCTATTTAAATTTTTGAACAATTTTTAATAACCTAACATAAACCACAAAAGGATAGGTAGGGAATGAGTTATCTTATGTCAACAACACCTAATTCATATAACAGTGCTCTGAAATTTTAAGTGAGCTCAAAAGTCAATAAAAAATAAAGCACCGACAACAATTTGAGACTTTCCTCTACACGACCCCAAATGCAGGTCACGGTGCGACTACAGTGCCATATGTCTATATACGCCAAAGTCGACCCAAGCCCATATTTAAGAGTGGCGAAGACAACCTCAAACAAAACAGCTCATGTCCGACCACCATACCCCCTTCGACAACACCAACAGGCAGAGTAGGGAAGGCACAACAGGGAAGGGGTAATGCAGCAAATAGATAATAAAAGAACCACTAAAAATAGGGTTTTGATTCGGTACACAGGAAAATATAGGGTATCGATATCCAATACATGTATATATCATGATTTATAATAAAATTAACTTAAATTTTCTAAATTTATATAACTAATAACATGTTAGGTTAGTAATTTTCAAGAATTAATTTAATTTATATTGATACTCTCTCACTTTATTAATTTAAGAAAAAAAACTCAATCCATAATCTGTAACTAGAGAGAGCGCGCATAATGCGAGAGGGAGATGAAGAAGAGGTGTGATTGGGAATGAGAAGCGTCTAGGAAGGCTGCAACCACGACCACCATGCTCCGTTAGTACTAAATTATATTTATTTTAACATATATTAATAGGTTAAAAACACAATTGGGTACCAATACCCAACAAAAATATTGGGTACCGAATAAATCCCCCTAAAAATAAATAAAAAGAACATACATCCTCTTCACTTTTTCAATCGTCCGATTACATTTTAATGAAATTTAACGGCCTAGATTAAACCATGTCGAAGGGGCACAAGCTTAACGCCTAACATATCAGGCGCAAGTAATCCGTAGACTCATACATGATACATTTAGTTGCTTATTTTCATGAAGATCTTCAACTATATATTTGCATTAATGAAGTATACTAATTGAATGATTTTACTTTATTGAGTAGTGTATTATCTTTATTTGATTATTGATTATAGTACTGATAAGTGATAATATATAGAGCCCTTTTTACTCATGAGTCATGAGTCACCATTTATTAGTAGCACTTATGTATTAGTGAGTTGCACTATGTGGCTTCATTTGGATTGCTATTTTTAGTTTAAGATATTTGTATTCCTTTTGCTAATTATTATTAGTATACTATGGATTGAAATTTGCCCAAGTCTAAACATATATACATACATATGTGTTATATGATGATATATGTATATATGAGTTTGTAGTTTAAATACAACTTGAAAAAAAAACTCATATTTTCTTGATGAGTATATGACTACAATTTACAGTCTCAAGTTATCTTCGTATATTACTTATATATTAGATCTAAGATTGTTGGATATTATGGAGTGAGTTGTTATGTTCCTTCTTGATATTCAAATTTATCCGTACTTTAAACTTCTTTTATTTTTTATTTATTTAATTGTATTTTTTTTTACTAAAAAACAAAAAAAAAACAAGAAAAATGAATTGGGTTTTTGATCCAAATAAAAAAAAGAGAATTCTTTTGGGCCTTGACTCAATTTTTTTTTCTTCTCTTATCGTCTAAAATTGGCTGTAGCCCATAAAATAAAATAAAAGTTTTTGTTCTAAATTTAATCTATTGGATAAAAATTAAAAAAGAGAAGTTTAATTGTTGTAACCTTTTTTTTTTCTGGCCTATTTGATTTTTGTTTTCTGGAGTTCTTGGTCCAAAAAATATACAAAAAAAAAACCACTACATTGTTTTAACAAAAAATACAAAAAAAAAAAGTTTAGAAAACAAAAAATATACAAAAATAATAAAATAAAAAATACATAATAAAACAATAGGAAGAGATGTCCTCAAGCCCTCCTTCCACTATCTATTGTCCTCCACTCAACCAAAGTTCCCTCATTTCCAGCAACCAAAGCCCTATATTTTCAGCCACTACCAATTGCCTGCAAATAAAAAATGATGAGTATGATAAACAACACAAATGGGAAGGAAGTGATGTTCGTTTCTTCAAGTATAAATACGTGGTTTCTGCCCACTCAGAGGAGGAGAGGAGAACACTCATAATCACATAGATGAAACTTTGAAACACTTGAGAGAATTCAGCTTTTAATTCATAGTCATCCATAGCATTCATTCAAAAAAAGGCAGAAACTACAATCGCAAGAAGGGTCAATCATCAGAAATTTGCAAAGGAGTCAGGTAAGGAATGATCATACTCATGAACAACAAAAATGCATGCTAAAAATGTTTGCTCTTTTGATTTTAGTATGTTTTCATGAACCTATTCTGTTTAAATGATTTACAAGCATGAATTACACAACCTATATCCATCTAATCCAAACACAAAGTCTCATCAAATGTCATTAGAAACAACAAATTTTATTAGTCATGATCAATGATCACAATGCAAACACCACCAAATTCAGACACAGAACCAAACACAAATCACATTTCAATTTCTAGAATTTCATTATTCACAGCACAAACACACATATTTCACACAACTCCAATCCTAAATACGAATTCAAGCTTCAACCAAATTCCCAAATACAAACATTGCTCAAGTACACCTCGATCAAACAAAAAAAACAGAGAAGAACACTGAATAGAGGGTAGGAGAACTCACCAAACTTGCAACCATTTTTCATGACCATCTTCAACCTCTTCCTCTAGCCTCAGCCATCCTCACCATTCATAATCACTTAAAAAAAATATAGAACAAAATAAAAAATAAGAACACACACAAAAAAGAGAACACAGAACAAAGAAAGAATGTTCTCCATCATCTTCGATCCATCATCATTATTGCATCAATGAAAAAATTAATAAATTAAAAACAATAAAAAAGACGAACATAATAAAAAAATTGGATAGAAATCTCACCCTCATCACTGCCGGCGGCCTTCTCAGCAGTCGAGCCTCAACAACAACAACACAAAGAGCGACAACAGGAGCCTTCGCAACACAAAGAGCGGCAACCGGGAACATTTGAGGGTTAAACCAATGTTAATTTGTGTTGTCTTCTTATTTGTATTTATTGATCTCAAGCTTTGTGTTTACGAAATATCTGTATATTCTATGTTTGATTACTTGTTTTCTCACACACTAAATTACTCACAAGCTTTATGCCCAGGCGAACACCTTATAGGATAGACAGAGATGTTAGTAGTGACGCTTTGAGAAACCTGGTTTCCTTGTAAGCACATGAATGCTTCTCGCTCGAACTGAACCTTCTTTGCTTGCTCCTTACTACAGGAGTGGAGAAGAAAAGGGACTCTTCGATACGTAGAGACAATTCAGGGACCTTTTTCTAGCAGTCTAGAATTATTCTTCACAATTTTTGCATAACCTTAGAGCCATACTTTAGGTGCCAAATTGCTTATGTGATTGTTGTTTACTTTCCTCATGTGTATCTGTTTTACTAAATGTGATTGCATATGCATACATGGTCCAAACTTGTAGGAAACATTATCAAGAAGTTTTGAAATGGATAAAGGAAAAGAATCTGGAGTTGGTGGAAGTCATGTCGAAGAAAAAATAGTTGTCAAAGAATCATCTAAGAAAATGCAAAAGAAAAAGGGTGATTGTATGCCTACTAGGATGATTGTCCAACTTCCACAAATGAAGAAATGCGACTTCGACCATAGTGACACAAAAATGCTGAAAGATATATGGTCTAGGATGAAGAGACAAGATGATTTCATAAAAAGGTATGGGGAAATAGCTTTCCTACTTTTCATCACTCCTGATAAAGCAATGTTGAAAGTCATGCTGCAATTTTGGGATCATTCCTATCGGTGCTTCACATTTCAACAGTTCAATTTAGTTCCTACCATTGAAGAATATTCAAGAATGCTGAATAGGAAGGATTTACCTAAAAACAAAGTATACTACTTTGACTCCACAAAGTCACCACAAAGAGCTCTTTCCCAGTTGATAGGGGTGAATGCTAGCAAATTGGAGAAATATATGACAATGCATAACCAGAGCCTCAATGCTACTTTCTTGGTGACTTTTTCTGAAAAACACATTGATGAAGATAGGGGTATGGCCATGTTAGAGCTTGATATATACGAGCTTGTATTGTTTCCTCGACTTAAATGACAGATAGATGGACAAGTGATCAAACTTTTTCAACAGATTGAACATGGGGTGCATCCAGCACCACCAATTTTGGCGGAGACAATTCGCTCGTTGAACCACTATAGAAATCATGGAAAAGGAAAGTTCAGAGGATTTCCGCATTTGCTCACTGTATGGATGTTAAGCCATTTGTCAGGTCTGAGCCACTTTGGTTATCCCCAGGTAAAATGTGATATGTACACGGGGTTCAAGGACATTCTTTTTCAATTTAGTACAACAAAATGGTCATAACAAACTCCCACAAAGAATCAATGGCTCCATTACTTTTCATGCATGAAGGAGGTCATATGGAGAGCAAAATGGTTTCCACTCACACACATTATCTATCGCTGCGGTACCAAACCATGGGTACCTCTCATTGGATTTTGGGAGGTAGTTAGTTATGCTCCTACTATGGTAAGATGTCAGGCAGGGTCATTCCAATTCATACCAATGACTCATGATCTATCAAAAATAGATTTCACATATGAAGATGATATGGCAAAAATAAAAGAAGTCATTACTGATTGGAATGATGTAAAGTACATGAAGTCAGGCGTGCCAACAATTGACACTACTCCCGGCTATCATTCATGGCAAGCAACTAGGGGTAAGGGTTTCATGGCTCCAACAATCCAAAGTCTTAACCATCAACAGTTTGGTGGGGTTATCGATTATCAAGCAGAAGGCAAATATGAAATGACACTCAAGGAATTTCAAGCTAAGGAAAAAGAACTCCTTGAGCAAAATGAGAAAATGATAAAAGAAGAGGAGTTTGCAGCAAAGCGTCTCAATCAAGCCATGGAAGTGATTAGAAAACAAAAGGCCAACATAAAAAGCAGAGATTTAGAAGTAGATAAATTAAAGGGCATAATCCATGAAAAGAGTCACCTAGTGGACGTATATTAGACAAGGATAAATGACCTCCAAAATAAGCTAGAAATGAAGGTGCAAGGAATGAATGAGTATGGTAAGACAATCAGTTACCTTAGGGATGAGATCACTAAGTTGCAGAGAGATCTACATGATTACATCACAATCAATGATTAATGGTCCAAAACTTATAGCCAATTGGAACAAGGTGCTTACACTTTGGTCGAAGATGTTCGCAAGGTAACCAAGCAAGCAAGAAAAAGGGCTCTACAAAGGCAAGAATTGGAATTAGAGTTGCCACCAGGAAAAAAACAGAAATTCCTCTAAGAAATATTGGAAGACTTCCACCAACTCGGGAGATTTCACTAGCGATATCGTTAATCTCGGGAGATCAATTATTTTATGAACTTTCATTTGATTTGTATGTTTTGATCTCTTAAGTTAAAAGAATATGCAATGTATCACCTTTATTCATAACAAATTATTGATAATCTACTCGGGAAATTTGGACCATATTCATTGCATGCATTTCATTCATTTTTCTTCATTTTTGTTTTAACAATTGAACGTAAAAACTGGGATTTTATTAAAAAGAAAAAAAAACTGTCATTGCGTCATCCCTATAGGACTCGTTCGCAATCAAGAAGGATGGAAGAGTTAGAACAATCACATGAGGAAATGAGAGAAGAGATAAGTCAACTGAAGGAGCAGATGACAAGGATCCTTGAGACATTGCAGTCGCTGAAGAACACAAATGGGACCTCATCAACATTGAACTTTTCACCTCAAGGAGTTTTGATGCCTATAGGTGAGCATCAATATGGCTGTTCGCAACCTACAATCAATATAACAAATTTAGTACTACCTTATGGTCTTCCCCCTTGATATACACCCCCTATAGCTACAAACCCACCAAATACTATGATGACCAATGTAGGGGCTCAGATTCCTATCCAACTCGAAGTGTCGCCTTCACACCCACCTACCGGTGTCACAATTGTGACGACAAACGACCAACCCCACAAGTCACTCCTCCATGTGAATGATAATCCCCTGAACCTGCATAATAAGGTTTTCTTGGATGGTACTGGCTCTTCACGTTCATAGGAAAAGTTCGACATCCTGGAGGAGAGATTGAGAGTCACTTAAGGGGCAAATAGTTATGGCTCTATGGAAGCTTCCGAGCTATGCCTGGTCCCTGATGTATTGATACCCCACAATTTAGAGTTCCTGATTTTGATAAATACAAGGGGGTCACATGTCCAAGAAATCATTTGACTATGTACTGCAAGAAGATGGCCTCCTGTGCTCATGACGATAAGCTGTTGGTGCATTTTTTCCAGGATAGTTTGATCGCGGCTACGTTGAACTGGTACATGCATTTGGAACGAAGCTGTATTAGATGTTGGAAGGATTTGCCCGATGTGTTCATCAAGCATTATAAGTACAACATTGATACGACTCCCGATAGGTTACAACTCCAAAATATGACGAAAAAGAATGATGAAACGTTCATGGAATATGCCCAACGTTGGAGAGAAGTAGCTGTAGAAGTAGAACCCCCTTTATCAGAAAAGGAGATGACCAACATGTTTATCAATACTCTGTACTACCGATTTTATGATCGGATGATAGGGAGTGTCTCAACAAATTTTGCCGATATTGTTATTATTGGGGAAAGAATTGAAAATGGGTTGAGGAACGGAAGGTTTGGTGAAAATGTTACCACAAACAGTAACGCAAAAAGACCCCATATAATGAAGAGAAAGAAAGGGTAAAGTCACGTAGTCATGACCGAGCAGAAACAAGAAACAAGACCTACCTTCAATGCCTCATCACAACACTTCCCTCAAATGACCCCAACACAACCCCGACCAAGTGCACCCTATCATACCCTATCTTTTAGACCTCCACAAGACGTTTCATATGTACCAACACGACCTGTTCAACCATGGAATCAAAACCCGAACACAAACCAAAGGAGGCCAGTGGGGAACTTTGAAAGAAAACTGGAACAATTGGACCTCATCCCTATTAATTTACTCTGAATTGCTTCCCCAATTGATCTAAAATTTCCTTATTGCACCTTGCCCAATGAAACCTTTAGAACCTCCTTAACAGAGGGGGTACAATCCAAACCTGTAGAACCTCCTTTAATTTATTTTAAACCTGGGACTTGAAAATATTTTTTGTAAAATGTCCAATAGCTCCAACATGGAAATCACACCTTGCGTTTGGATCGTACCCCCTCGGGTAAGGAGGTTCTAAAGGTTTCATTGGGCAAGGTGTAATAAGGGAATTTTGGATCAATTGGGGAAGTAATTCAGGGTAAGTCATAGGGATAAGGTCAAATTGTTCCAGTTTTCTTTCAAAGTTCCCATCGGCCTCCTTTGCTTTGTGTTCGAATTTTGATTCAATGGTTGAACAGGTTGTGTTGGTTCAAATGGAACATCTTGTGTAGGTCTAAAAGATGGGGTATGATAGGGTGCAATTGGTCGGGTTGTGTTGGGGTCATTTGAGGGAAGTGTTGTGATGAGGCATTGTCCTCAACCCATTTTTAATTCTTTCCCCAATGATAACAATATCGGCAAAATTCATTGACACACTCCCTATCATCCGATCATAAAATGGGTAGTGCAGAGTATTGATAAACATGGTGGTCATCTCCTTTTCGGATAAAGGGGGTTATACTTCTGCAGCTACTTCTCTCCGTCGTTGGGCATATTCCTTGAACTTTTCATTATTCTTTTTCGTCATATTTTGGAGTTGCAACTTATCAGGATGTATATCAATGTTGTACTTATAATGCTTGATGAACGCATCGGTCAAATCCTTCCAACATCTAATACGATTTCGTTCTAAATGCATGTACCAGTTCAACGCAACTCGGTCAAACTATTCTGGAAAAAATGCACCAACAACTTATCATCATGAGCACAGGAGGCCATCTTCCTGTAGTACATAATCAAATGATTTCTTGGACATGTGATCCCCTTGTATTTATCAAATTCAAGAACTCTAAATTTTGGGGGTATCACTACATCAGGGATCGGGCATAGCTCAGAAGCTTCCATAGAGCCATAATTATTTTCCACTTCAATGACTCTCAATCTCTTCCCCAGGATGTCGAACTTTTCCTTTGAACGTGAAGAGCCAGTACCATCCAAGAAAACCTTATTATGCAGGTTTAGGGGATTATCATTTACATGGAGGAGTGACTTGATGGTCGTTTGTCGTCACAACTATGACACCAGTAGGTGGGTGTGAAGGCGACACTTTGGGTTGGATAGAAATCTCAGCCCCTACATCGGTCATCATAGTATTTGGTGGGTTTGTAGCTATAGGGAATGTATATCCAGGGGGAAGACCATAAGGCGGTACTGAAGTTGTTACATTGATTGTGGGTTGCGAAGAGCCATATTGATGCTCACCTATAGGCATCAAAACTCCTTGAGGTGGAAAGTTCAAAGTTGATGAGGTCGCATTTGTGTTCTTCAGCGATTGCAATGTCTCAAGGATCATTGTCATTTGCTCCTTCAATTGACTTATCTCTTATCTCATTCCCTCATGTGATTGTTCTAACTCGTCCATCCTTCTTGATTGCGAACGAGTCATGTAGGGATGACGCAACGACAATTTTTTTTCTTTTTAAATAAAATCCCTGCTTTTATGTTCAATTGTTAAAACAAAAATGAAGAAAAATGAATGAAATGCATGCAATGGATATGGTCCAAATTTCCCGAGTAGATTATCAATAATTTGTTATGAATAAAGGTTATACATTGCAGATTCTTTTAACTTAAGAGATCAAAACATACAAATCAAATGAAAGTTCATAAAATAATTGATCTCCCAAGATTAAATATATCGCTAGTGAAATCTCCCGAGTTGGTGCATGGAAGTCTTCAAATATTTCTGAGACGAATTTCTGTATTTTTCCTGGTGGCAACTCTGATTCTAACTCTTGACTTTGCAGAGCCCTTTTTCTTGCTTGCTCGGTTACCTTGCGAACATCTTCGACCAAACCGTAAGCACCTTGTTCCAATTGGCTATAAGTTTCGGACCGTTGATCATTGGCTATGATGTAATCATGTAGACTGCTCTGCAACTCAGTGTTGTCATCCCTAAGGTGACTGATTGTCTTACCATACTCATTCACTTCTGGCACCTTCATTTCTAGCTTACTTTGGAGGTCATCTATCCTTGTCTCATATATGTCCAATAGGTGACCCTTTTCATGGATTATGCCCTTTAATTTATCTACTTCTAAATCTCTGCTTTTATGTTGGCCTTTTGTTTTCTGATCACTTCCATGGCTTGATTGAGACGGTTTGCCGAAAACGCCTCTTCTTTCTTCATTTTCTCATTTTGCTCAAGGAGTTCTTTTTCCTTTGCTCAAAATTCCTTGAGAGCCATTTCATATTTGCCTTCTGCTTCTGCTTGATAATCGATAACCCCACCAAAATTTTGAGGGTTAGGACCTTGGATTGTTGGAGCCATGAAACCCTTACCCCTAATTGCTTGCCATGAAGGATAGCCGGGAGTGGTGTCAATTGTTGGCACGCCTGACTTCATGTACTTTATATCATTCCAATCAGTAATGACTTCTTTTATTTTTGCCCCATCATCTTCATATGTGAAATCCATTTTTGATAGATCATGAGTCATTGGTATGAATTGGAATGACCCTGCCTAACATCTTACCATAGTAGGAGCATAACTAACTACCCCCCAAGGTCCAATGAGAGGTACCCATGGTTTGGTACCGCACCGATAGATAATGTGTGTGAGTGGAAACCATTTTGCTCTCCATATGACCTCCTTCATGCATGAAAAGTAATGGAGCCATTGATTCTTTGTGGGAGTTTGTTATGACCATTTTGTTGTACTAAATTGAAAAAGAATGTCCTTGAACCCCGTGTACATATCACATTTTACCTGGGGATAACCAAAGTGGCTCAGACCTGACAAATGGCTTAACATCCATACAGTGAGCAAATGCGGAGATCCTCTGAACTTTCCTTTTCCATGATTTCTATAGTGGTTCAATGAGCGAATTGTCTTCGCCAAAATTGGTGGTGCTGGATGCACCCCATGTTCAATCTGTTGAAAAAGTTTGATCACTTGTCCATCTATCTGTCCTTTAGGCCGAGGAAACAATACAAGCTCGTATATATCAAGCTCTAACATGGCCATACCCCTATCTTCATCAATGTGTTTTTCAGAAAAAGTCACCAAGAAAGTAGCATTGAGGCTCTGGTTATGCATTGTCATATATTTCTCCAATTTGCTAGCATTCACCCCTATCAACTGGGAAAGAGCTCTTTGTGGTGACTTTGTGGAGTCAAAGTAGTATACTTTGTTTTTGCGTAAATCCTCCCTATTCAGCATTCTTGAATATTCTTCAATGGTAGGAACTAAATTGAACTGTTGAAATGTGAAACATCGATAGGAATGATCCCAAAATTGCAGCATGATTTTCAAGATTGCTTTATCAGGAGTGATGAAAACTAGGAAAGCTATGTCCCCATATCTTTTTATGAGATCATCTTGTCTCTTCATCCTGGATCATATATCTTTCAGCATTTTTGTGTCACTATGGTCGAAGTCGCATTTCTTCATTTGTGAAAATTGGACAGTCATCCCAGTAGGCAGACAATCACTTTTCTCCTTTTGCATGTTTTCAGATAATTCTTTGACAAATCTTTTTTCTTCGACATGACTTTCACCAACTACAGATTCTTGTCCTTTATCCATTTCAAAACTTCTTGATAATGCTTCCTACAAGTTTGGACCATGTATGCATATGCAATCACATTTAGTAAAACAAATACACATGAGGAAAGTAAACAACAATCACATAAGCAGTTTGGCACCTAAAGTATGGCTCTAAGTCCGGTTTGTAGATGCTGAGGCTGAAGCCCGATTTGAGCTCATTGTCACTTGGGACATACTAATGGAACATGCATTTGACTGTGGGGAGGACCCCACTTGGGCACCATTTAGAGCTGAGAGTACAAGAAGGAATTGGACGCGGTTGATTAGACCTCCAAGGCCGAGGTGGGAGTCTTTGGCATATGACTTTTTTGCCAATCTTAGGCATACAGATGATGACAAGGTTCCTCTTCGCGACATGTGGATATAACTCTGTTGTCCATAAATGCTCATTATCAGATTCCACTTCCGATGATTGATGAGTTCGAAGCTACAGGTCCTGGGGAAGAGGTTGAAGTGAGTGCACGAGCCATCCTTGAGGTTATTGTTGTACTTGAGGCACAATGGAGGCATCAGGCCTCTTCTATCATATTTCAAAGGGGTGGCCTCAACTTTGATGCACGGGTGTGGTTGCGGATTATTGAGAACTGCCTTCAGCCCTGTAAAAGGCGTGGGACAATTCCCATTCAACAGTGTTGGTTAATATTTTGCATTATGACTGGACGCATCTTTGATGTGGGCAAAGTAATTCAGCAAAATATGTTTAGCATGCTAGTGGAGGACCACCATTCCAAGCACTCATTACCAGCTTGGAACGTCGATGTGACGTTCTCTCGTTAGAGCACGAAGTAGAGCTTGATCCCCCTTCACCATTCACCACTTCCGATTTGAGAAGAGTTCAGCAGGAGTTGCCAGGACCACAAACTCCTCCACATCATGCTGCAACACATGGGTCCCCGGAGCAGGTTGCTCAACCAGAGCCATTCCCACCCATTATTCTAGGGATGTCAAAATGGGCCCAGACCGTCGGGCCGGCCCGCTTAGTCCGCGGGCTTAGCGGGCTGGGCTCGATTTTTAGGACCGCCAAATTATAAAAGCCCGCTAAGCCTGCGGGCTAAGCGGGGTGGGGGCGGGCTAGCCCGCCAATTTTTTTTAGTTTTTAAATCTAGACCCAAAGTCCAAAACCAAACCCTGGCCCAATAGCCCTAAAGACTAAAGTCCCTAATCCTAACCCTAATTTTTCACTCACTGCTCCCACACCCCAATTCCAAATCCCGCACGGCCGCAGCAACTCTCCTATCATAATCACAACACAAACTCACTGCTCATAGTCTCTTACTCAACCAGTCACCCCCAAACCCAAATCCTACATTCCCGCAACCTCTCGCTCTCAGGTTGCTCTCTCTCCGACTATCCCTCTCCGGCTCCCTCCAGGCTCCGACCCTCACCTCCATACTCGGCGTCAGCGCTTCGCCGTTTCCACTCCGACTCGCCACCCAGTGCGTCCTCGAGGACCGCGACTCGCGTCCGCGTGCCTCGGTAGTCGGCACCTCCGAGTCGAGGCTTCTGCCGGTCCAGGACAACTCCTGGGTCTGCTTCCGCCACCAGCCCGGGTTCTGGTTATGCCGCCGATCCTGTTTCTACCTCTGTTTCGTTGTTTCTTATTTCTTAAAATAATAAAATATGTATTTTGTATTTTTTATTCTTGATCTGGTTGTGTATTGTGTATGTTTTAGTTTATTTTTAATTAAAATTGATAGAATTTTTATCAAAAAAGAAGATATTTTTTATTTTTTAATTAAAAATTTAATAATAATTATGTAATAAAGTAAAAAATATCATAATGAGGAAATTAGGCGGGCCAGCCCGCGAGCCCGCCCAAAAGCGGGGCGGGCTACGTTTTTAGGACCGTCAATTTGGCGGGGCGGGCCAACCCGCCCCCGCTTTTTTGGCGGGCTTTGGCGGGGCGGGCCTAAGAGGGGCAGGCTACCCCTTTGACATCCCTACAATATTCTGGCATTACAGAAATTCAGCAGCAGTTGCAACAAATGTCGTTGCGATAGGAGCAGTACAAGGACTTCTCAAGGCAAAACTTCGTAACAATTGGTCATTACATGACAAATCAAATGCAAGACCAACAACAACTGTACAACATGATGCATCAAATAACACCTCCTGAGATTCAAGGGGAGCTCCCTCATTTTCCTCCACGGTCGACATATGAGCAGTACTACAAGCATATGTAGGGACCTCCTCCACCTCACGATGATGAGCAGTAGGGGAGAATCATAACCCCCGCACGGTATGATTCTTTTTGGCATTGGGGACAATGCCATATTTTCAAGTTGGGGTGGGCTATTTAGTTGCTATCTGGTTGATGAAACTTTTTTGCAATTTTATTTTTTTCTTTGTTTTGATTTTTGTTTTATTTTATTTTGTTCTTTTTTTAAAAAAAATGCACAAGTGTTTTCCTTCTTTCTCAGTACTTTATAACATCCCGATGATTGAACCTAATGCTTTAAGTTTCAACTCTTGAGTGACCATAATTCTTTGTTGGGGAATATTGAATATTGTTACGTGTTTATATAATTAATTTAGGAGTTATCAAAATTTATGCTCAATGATTAGTATTCATTACTAAGAATTTGTTTGCTTTGTATATGCTTAGTTTAATTTGAGACATATCCTAGGTACTGAATTGATTCCAATGGACATATCCTAGGTACATAATTTGTTTGTATATGCTTAGTTTTTATGGATGACTTCACTATTTTTGGTTCTTCATTCGATGCATGCCTAGATAGTTTGACCAAGGTCCTAAAGAGATGCATTTCCTCTCACTTGGTGTTAAATTTTGAAAAATGTCATTTCTGTGATACCCCGTATCACAGTGTCCCTTAGGAAGGACTCTCTTTAGGACGCGTCAGAAACACGTCAGCAGTATGCGGAGGTGGATTGTCATGGGAAGACGGTGACGTTTCGGGTTCCAGAGCGAGAGCCGGTAGAGTTCCAGAGCAGTAGTTGTACACCGGTGGATCGTTTGATATCTTCTATGAGTGCTCTACGGCTGTTGAGCAAGGGGTGCGATGGTTACCTGGCAGCAGTGAGTGATACTTCAGTGGGTCAGAGCAGTGGCAGTGACATTGCAGTGGTGCGGGAGTTTATCGATGTGTTTCCAGAGGATCTACCCGGGAAACCTCCGGTCAGAGAGGTGGAGTTCGGTATAGACCTGGAGCCAGGAGTGAGGCCCATCTCTATACCCCCGTATCGCATGGCACCGGCAAAGCTGAGGGAGCTTCAGAGTCAGTTGCAGGAGTTGTTGGACAAGGGGTTCATTAGACCGAGTTCATCACCGTGGGGAGCGCCAGTGCTCTTCGTGAAGAAGAATGATGGATCTATGAGGATGTGCATCGACTACAGGCAACTGAACAAGGTCACAGTGAAGAACAAGTACCCGTTGCCGAGGATTGATGATCTGTTCGATCAGTTGTAGGGAGCAGTGTGTTTCTCGAAGATAGATTTGAGGTCGGGATATCACCAGCTGAAGATCAGGGATGAGGATGTACCCAAGACGGCGTTTCGGACCCGCTATGGACACTTTGAGTTCCTAGTGATGTCTTTCGGGTTGACGAATGCCCCAGCTGCTTTCATGGACTTGATGAACAGAGTGTTCAAGCCATTCTTGGATCGCTTTGTTATCGTGTTCATTGATGACATCTTGGTGTACAGCAAGAGTAGAGAGGAGCATGAGGAGCACCTGAGGACGGTGTTACAGACACTGAGAGAGCATCAGTTGTATGCTAAGCTCTCGAAGTGTGAGTTCTGGTTGGACAGGGTGGCTTTCTTGGGACACGTGGTGACGAGTGAGGGCATCACGGTGGACCCGGAAAAGGTTGAGGCGGTACGTCAGTGGGCACGGCCGACGTCAGCAGCAGAGATCCGGAGTTTCTTGGGGCTAGCAGGTTACTATCGCAGGTTCGTGAAGGGTTTCTCGACGGTAGCAGCACCGTTGACTGCCCTAACGCACAAGGGTGCGAAGTTTCTATGGACGGAGAGGTGTGAGCAGAGCTTTCAGAGACTGAAGAATAGTTTGACTACAGCACCGATCTTGGTTCAGCCGGCGGGTAGTGGTGGTTTCTCAGTGTTCTGCGACGCATCTAGGGTTGGTCTGGGATGTGTGCTTATGCAGAGGGGGCAGGTGATTGCTTATGCGTCCAGGCAGCTACGGAAGCATGAGCAGAACTACCCCACACATGATCTGGAGTTGGCAGCAGTGATCTTCGCCCTGAAGTCTTGGAGGCACTACCTGTATGGGGACAATTGTGATATCTTCACGGATCACAAGAGTCTGAAGTGTATATTTGAGCAGAAGGACCTGAATCTGAGGCAGAGGCGGTGGTTGGAGCTCCTCAGCGATTATGATTGTTCGATCAAGTATCACCCGGGGAGAGCGAACGTGGTGGCGGACGCCTTGAGTAGGAATCCAGTGGTGGAGGAACGGAGATCGCAGGGGAGTTTAGCTCACGTTGCACCAGAGAGGAGACCCATGGCAGGAGAGATCCAGAGGTTGGAGTCTGAGGGCGTTTGGTTTGAGATTGACGATTCGGGGGCGCTCTTAGCCCATGTCAGCATCCGAAGTTGTTAGAGCTCAGAGAGAGGGTGCAGAGAGGGGAGTGTTCAGACTTCTCAGTGGATGCAGATGGGGTACTCAGGATCAGAGACCGGTTATGCGTGCCGGAGGTCGGGGACCTACGGGAGACTATTTTGAGAGAGGCTCATTGTACGCCTTATTCAGTTCACCCAGGATCGACTAAGATGTACAAAGACCTCAAGCCTTTGCATTGGTGGCACAGTATGAAGAAGGATGTAGGTGCGTTCGTGACCAGGTGTCTGGTGTGTCAGCAAGTCAAGGCTGAGCATCAGCGCCCAGCAGGGATGTTACAGGAGATTCCACTGCCAGAGTGGAAGTGGGAGAGGATAGCTATGGACTTCGTCACGGGTTTGCCACGGGTTGTGAGGGGCGTCGACGCTATCTGGGTTATAGTGGATAGGCTCACGAAGTCAGCTCACTTCATTCCGGTGAAGACTACGTTTACGGCTACACAGTACGCTCGGCTCTACATCGACAGGGTTGTCAGGTTACATGGGGTTCCGATTTCCATCATATCAGACAGAGGGTCACAGTTCACATCCAGGTTTTGGCGTGCTTTGCATCAGGCTCTAGGCACAAGGTTGGATCTCAGTACAGCTTTTCACCCGCAGACTGACGGTCAGTTGGAGCGCACGATTCAGACTTTGGAGGATATGCTGAGGGCCTGCAGTTTGGATTTTGGTGGGTCTTGGGATGAGCAGTTGCCTTTGGTTGAGTTCGCGTACAACAACAGTTATCAGGCTAGCATCCAGATGGCACCGTTTGAGGCTTTGTACGGTAGGCGTTGTCATTCGCCTATAGGCTGGTTTTAGACAGGTGAGGTTCAGGCAGTGGGTCCAGACATGGTTCAGGAGGCTCTGGAGAAGGTAAAGGTTATCAGGGAACGTTTGGCAGCAGCTCATTCTCGTCAGAAGGCATATGCAAACAAGAGGAGACGCGAGTTAGAGTTCGCAGTCGGGGATCAGGTGTTTCTGCGGGTTTCCCCGATGAAGGGGGTGGTACGGTTCGGTAAGCGAGGAAAGCTGAACCCACGCTACATCGGACCTTATGAGATTACAGAGAGAGTTGGCAGGGTCGCTTACCGGTTAGCCCTTCCAGCGGAGTTAGCAGCGGTTCACCCAGTCTTCCATGTGTCCATGCTGAGGAAGTACGTCCCAGACGAGTCTCATGTTCTGAGTTCACAGCCGGTGCAGATAGACCAGAGTTTGGGCTATGAGGAGGAGCCAGTGGCCATCGTTGACCATCAGATCAGGAAGCTTTGTTCGAAGGAGGTCCCTCTAGTCAAGGTGATCTGGAGGAATCACTCTGGAGACGAAGCCACGTGGGAGACGGAGCAGTCGATAAGAGAGAAGTACCCCTACCTCTTCGATCCACGAGGTAACCTTAGTATATCCTTTCTAGCATGTCTTTTCTTTCACGTTTAGTTTGGATTTGGGGACCAAATCCTTAAAAGGAGGGAAGATTGTGATACCCCGTATCACAGTGTCCCTTAGGAAGGACTCTCTTTAGGACGCTTCAGAAACACGTCAGCAGGTTGCTGTCAGAGGGGCATCGCTAGCGAGCAAGTCAGCTATCGCTAGCGAGCAATCGGTCGCCAGCGACCACCGTGAGTCGCCAGCGACAGGACCATGTCCCACATCGTGCAGAACGAGCGTCACAGTGTTGCTGGCAGCAGGTGCTAGCTAGCGAGCAACAAGTGCCCGCTAACGAGCAACAAGTGCCCGCTAGCGATGAGCTCGTCGCTAGCGAGCGTATCCTAGTCGCTAGCGACCGCCCGAAGTCCCACATCGGACGCAGCATAATGTCAGCCTTCCCCCCCTCATCTATATATATGAGTAGTAGTTGAGTCCTTTTCTTCACACCTCATTCTCACGCCATTTAAGAGCAGTGCTTTTGGGCGTTCCTTTTTCAGTAAAGGAACTCTGTTGGAGTGAGGTCTCGACGTCTTGGGGATACTCTGCTTGAGCAATTTCCCGACGGTGAGTGAAAAGTCAGTTTTGCCCCTTTTCTGCGTGAGGGTCGCCAGCGAGCAGGAGTAGCTCACCAGCGACCGACCCCTCGCTAGCGAGAGGCAGTACCTCGCTAGCGACGGCGTGACGCAGCAGCAGTTCAAGTTTTTGTTTCCTTTTTCTTCAGGGGTCCTAATGGGTCCTTTTTGCACTTCAGGTGCGAACGCAATGCCGCTGGCTGGAGCCGGAGCCGACGGTGCTTCTCAGAGTCAGGATTATCCAGGTGAGTGGAGGTCTTGCATGTAGTTTAGCATTCATAGCATATATTTATGTTTGATAATTAGATAATTAGGAAAGATATTAATACAGTTATTATGCATGTGTTTGTATGTAGAGTAGAAGTAGAATTAGTAACATGTTAGGTGGTTAGAGTAGAATAGGAAAGACTTATGTTTTCATGCTATGTATGTGAATTGCTGGTTGGTTGGCTGTTTACTGCTTTATGATATAACATGCGATATAAGACAGATAAATAGACTAATAGCAGAACTTATGACATGTATGATTGTTTGAGCAAGTTATGTGCTGACTGTCTAGAATAGTTACGCCGCCCCTGATTAGTATACGTCAGACGCTATGGCCGGTGGTCAGTCCCGGTATCTTAGTATGGTTTACTAATTAGCGGTGAGTTGCCCGAGCCCGCCAAGTACGTTCCGATCCTGGTTATCGGACGGCTTGGTTACAGATACAGATATGCCCCATGAAGTTCAGTTATGAGTAGACTCATGTCGTGCGCTAAGACAGATTGATTATGCACATGCTGAGCGCTGGGGTGACAGATTTCAGATACAGTATACAGTACAGAGGCTTGGTATGCAGGCTTTAGCGTGACAGCTAAACAGGATATTGTTTGTGTGATTGATAATATGCTAGTTCGTGATGTATGTGTTGTGAATGTTGCATTGCATGCATATTCCCCATCACTGACTCGATGACTCACCCCTCATCAACCATTTTCAGAGTACGATGCCGCCGCCGACGAGGAGTCGTTGATCTGTTAGAGGTCGTGTCAGCAGATATCCTGGGTGAGCTCCGCTTCGTTCGTGGAGCCCTTTAGTTATTATTTTGCATTTATTTCAGTTATTAGTTTTCATAAGACATTCCAATTTCAGTTGTAATAGTCGCTCCAGACTTTAGAGGCAGGTTACCTTTTGATATTTTCAGCAGTTATACAGATATACCAGTTTTATACAGTTTTATACAGTTTTATACAGTTATATACAGACATCAGTTTACAGTTATTTTCAGTTAATCTATTTTATTTAATAGTTCATGTATACGTTTAGCGTGTTCGTTGGGACAGTACCCTTCGCACGGACACCCCTGAGTAGCGGGGTGTTACAATTTCATGGTTCAAAAGGGTGTGGTCCTTGGTCATATTATCTCTAGGGAGGGCATTAGTGTTGATAACGCTAAGATAGATGTGATTACTTCTTTGCCTTACCCCACATACCTACGGGAAGTTCGTCCTCTACTGGCTTCTTCCCCTTGCCCTTTGCTGCCGCCTTCTTCCCGCCACCCAAGCATGAGAAGATCTGAGTCAGCTTAATCATGATCTTTTTCTCTGAGTTTGCCACTGTTTGATTTAACTGTTTGAGTGACATGAGCTTTGAGTTCCTTATTGAGTACGGCATTTGAAGCTGCTCCCTCCTCTCTCAATCGGGTACTCTTATCCTCAATTGCCTGAAGGATGTCCCCGGAGACCGTTGGAGGTGATGATGGCGACGGTGGTGGAATGTGGGAGCTACCCCCAATATCTGGTGCATCAATTGGCTCTGAACTCTTCTTTGCTCTTTTCTGAGTGGGGCGGGAGTGGGGATCGAGATTTGGGTTGAGGCGGACATCCACCTTGATCAATGCGGCGGCTTCTACTTTGTTCATCCTCACCGCTAGGTCATCGGTGGGAAGCTCCTCCACATATGTAGCTCGGCACATCCGAATGATGAGGCACGCAAAGGAAAGAGCGTCCTTCCTTGCCTTTCGACGGACGTCATTCATTGTGTTGCGCACCAAAGTTCCCACACAAACCGACTTTCCCTTGAGTAAGCAGTACACCAGGATCATCCGGTTGATCGGCACATCCGAGAAGTGGCCGGTCGGCAGAAGGAATGAGCAAACCAACCTGAACCAGGCGCGGGCCTCAATAGTCAGTAGGGCAGAGGATATTCGCAGCCTTGCTGGAGGATTCTCCTTGGAAAGGACCCATTCCGCTCCTGGGTATGTGATAGCGTCCTTAACTTCATCCAAGAACCCTGGAGTGAGGCGCGCAGAAAGTCTCTGGTAATCGTCTCTGCCGGCAAAGGGAACTATGAGGAATGCAGCTATGGCTTGAGGGGATACTGGGACTTGCTTCTCTCTTATCTGGACATGTGGTTGATCGTCCAGGAGTATGTTAGCGTAGAATTCGCGGACGAGTGTGGCATTAGGGGAGACTTGTTTCACCAGTACGAACCCCCATTGGCGGCTTTCTATGGCGGCCAACACCCCATCTAGAGCATGCTTTGGTGAATCGCGGTAATTCAGGATCGCCTCCGCAATCACTGCTCTGTCCTCCATTTGCTCCCGATAAACCACTTCAGCTTCTAGGCAGAAGAATATGAATAGGTCCCCCGAATGCCCAGATAATTCCTCCTCCGTAAAGGCTTGCGTTATTGGTCTCTTCCCCTTAGACTGTTTCGGAGCCAAAAATCAAAAAAAGTAAAACTCTTGTGCTTATGCTTTTGTGTGCTTGAAACTCTCCCTTGTGTTTGATTGAGACTCACATAACCAATGCTAGTCTAACTTTCTTGAGTCCTTTAGCTCACTTATCCATACATTCCACACCTTAACCTTGGCCTATTCTTGGGTGCATTGAATGTTAGTAATGGAGATCTAGAGGTTTGGCAAACCTACGTCGAATGTTTGGTCTAACAAGAGAATTGAGAGGAAGACTAACCCACTATATAGGTGAGTTGAGAGCATACACACTCCTCTGAGGTCCTTCCGTTTCATCTATGCATTTTAAGGGATTTTTGCTTGGCTTTTGTTGTTGTGCCTCTTGATGTTGAAATGCTTGGTTGTTGGAATTTATCGCTGCCTTAATTGTCATCTTGATCTCAATCCAAAGCACTTTTGAGCATTCTTTGAAAGTCAAGTAGTACCGTGTTGCTTTTGTTTTGATTTCTTAGCTTTAGGATGTATTGCATGAGGACATGCAAGTTGTTAAGTGTGGGGGTATTTGATAGGATGCGAAATTCTGAGCATTCTCTGCCCTTATATGTACATCTTGCATTCCTTAAGTGTCTTAATTGTAGTTGTTTGCATTGTTATTGCATGTTTTGCATTTTGGTGGTTGACGTGGAATTTCATTACCTTTTGAGGCTTTGAGTAGACTTTAGTCTTGTTATCTTTTGATGCACGTTTGGGTAGTGCTTTGGTATTTCATGAACCTAGGCTGGAGCTACTTCAAGTCTCGGGAGCATCGGGAACATTGGAGCTAAGGAGCGAGCAAACTGGAGAAAGTTGCAGCAAAATTCTGCAATCTCTGCAACTGGTCGCTAGCGACCAGCATTATGCTTGCTATGGTCGCTAGCAACCAAGGCGTGACAGCACCCAATTTTTATATTTTTTGCAACTTAGTCCTTAGTCCCTTTTAGCAATTAAGTCTCTTTATGTAATTGATCTGAGACACTTTACAGATCATTCTATGTTTATTTCCAAATTAGGTTAAGGTTTTTAGATAGAAAAGCTCTACCTTCTCTCTAGTTTTCCATTTTTGTTCTTGCACTCTCTACTACTTTGTTCTACTATTCTCCAAGTTTTAATATTATTTCATTTTCATTTCCAGCATCATTATTGTTCTCATTTCTCTATTTCATTTGTTTTCTTTAATTATGTGTGAGTAGTTTCTTATTCTTGGTGTTGGGGGAATGCCAAATTTGCATTTTCTCTTGAAACCCACTATCAAATTGTTTTCTTGCTTCTCACTCTCTTAGGTTTTTGAATGTTATTAAAGTTGGCTTGTGTGGATTCATGTTTGCTGATTTTGATTATGCCATGAATGCATTTTAATTTCTTGATTAAGGGATTAAAGTGTGTTTAGGGGTTTTTGGGTTTATGTATTGATTAATGCATTGACTCATTAGTTTAGAGAGTGTGAATAATTCTTGATTAAGAATTAGGTTTGCATGTGCTTGGAGTAATTATATTAATTTGGTTTTGATCAAAGTCAATTTGGTTTAGTAATTCTTGAGCATATGTAAATTGCATTCTATGTGTTTGATGAAATGCCTAAGTGGGTTTAGGATGGAGAAAATGTAATTTTGTGCACAACTCAACACCAAGATTCTTTTTGCATTATTAATATCTCTTGTTTCATTGCTTGATATACCTCTCATACAATCCCAACACTTAGGTAGTGTTTGATTGAGTGATACAATACAGAAAATACAATACAATACACAAAATACAGAAATTTTAGAGTGTTTGTTAATCAATACAATACAGAAAATTTGTGTATCAATACAGAAAATATCTGTATTTTCTGTCCACTCCAAAGAGTAGATACAGAAATACAGAGACACAATACAGAAACTTAAATTAATTTTTGTTCCCAATATATCCCTACCACCACCACCTTCCTTAGCAGCCGCCACCACCACCTTCCCTCGCAGTCACCACCACCACCACCACCTTCCCTGGCAGTCACCACCACCACCACCACCACCTTCCCTCGCAGCCACCACCACCACCTTCCCTCGCAACCACCACTCAGATCCACGCCGTAGCCACCACCACCACCTTCCCTCGCAACCACCACCCAGATCCACGCCGTAGCCACCACCACCACCTTCCCTCCCAGCCACCACCCAGATCCAACACCCAGATCCACCTTCCCTCGCAGCCACCACCACTTTCCCTTGTTGCTGCTCGAAGATCTACTGTCGTTGCTGCTCCAAGACGCCACTGCTACTGCTGCGAGAGCCGCCGCCGCCGCCGCTGCATCTCCGAGGATCGTTGGTGCTGCTTTGAACGTTGTTGCTGGAAGACCAACCCGAGAAGGTGAAGAGACAATCTGGAAGCTTGATAGGGTAAGGGATGAGGGGGGAGGGGTAAGGGGTAAGGATTTTTTGGACATTTCCAAATAAATTGTATGTATTGTCTCATGAAACAAACACAATACAAATACACAATACACAAATTAAAATGTGTATTGTATGAGTTATCAAACACAATACACAATACACAAATTTTTATGTATCTGTATTTCTTGTATGTGTATTTGTGTCTTGTATTTTCTGTACCACAAAACAAACACAGCCTTACATATACTATACATACTTGATCAACAATCTAAAGTCTCTTTGGGAAACGACTTGGGTTGACTAGCTATACTACTATAGTTAATCAATTCAATACCTTTTTGGGAACTTGTTTTAAATTCTAAATTGATTGTTGGTTGAGAGAATTAACGACGCTCTTAGCCAACATCACGCCCTTAGATATTGAGAGGCTGCACACGGTGAGTGGGAAGGGGTACTATACACTTTGGTTGATAGAGAATTTTACATAGTGGCATGCCAGATGGGCATCTAGGGCAGAGGCAAAGAGTATTATCAACACTCTGCTTGTAGTGAACTCGAGGCCTTCTACAGAATATATGGAGTGGTGGTCCACGAACTGATTCAGGTTCATAGCTGGTAGAGGAGCAGTATACCCTGACATGCTAGATGATCTCCCAGTCAGTCAGGTGAAAGACGATGCTGGTTTTGTACCACAGCCAGGAGGAGTCCCAGACAGGAGACATACTAAGCGTCAAGCTAAGGCCAGGACTACGAGCCAGAGGACGTACCTCATTGGGTATGATGATATTGGAGATCATAGTGCGCAGACATAGTCACAGCCTTTGCCACAAACACGTAGGCGACAACCCGTAGCAAATCGTAGGCGGTATCAGACGCAGAAGCAGCTGGAGCAACAGGAGCAAGAGTAGCAGGAACATCATGAGCACCATGTGCAACAGGAGCATGGCCAGCACCACCACCAGATGCTGCACCAGTCTACTATGGATTACTTTCGTTCATCATATGACTACACGTCGATTCCACCATAGCAGCATGATGTAGGATCATCACGTCTTGATTTGCCTTTGCAGTAGTCAGATGATCGGATAGATATGTTGCATCTTCAGCTGTCTATGGAGATGACACCAGAGCAACCCAAATTTTCGATTGCCCGACGATTGGACATGAAGGTGGGGTGTAAGGAAGGAAGATGGAGGAATGTTTATGTCCAATCGTCGAGCATTCGAAGAGTGGGGCTGCTTGGGTGTCATCTCCGTAAACAGCTGAAGATGCAACATATCTATCCGATCACCTGACCATTGCAAAGGCGAAACAAGATGTGATGATCCTACATCATGCTGTTGTGGTGGAATCGGCGTGTAGTTATAGGATGAACGAAAGTAATCCATAGTAGACTGGTGCAGCATCTTGTGCTGCTGCTCCTGCTCCTAGTGCTGCTGTTGACCATGCTCCTGGTGCACATAGTGCTCATGATGCTCCTGCTACTCATGCTCATGCTCATGTTGCTCCGGCTACTCCTGCGTCTGATATCGCCTACGATTTGCTGCGGGTTGTCGCCTACGTGTTTGTGGCAAAGGCTGAGGATGTGACTATGTCTGCGCACTATGATCTTCAGTATCATCATAACCAATGGGGTACGTCCTCTAGCTCGTCCTAGTCTCGGCCCTAGCTCGACGCTGAGTATGTCGCCTGTCTGGGACTCCTCCTGACTGTGGTACAAAACCAATATCATCTTCCACCTGTCTGGCTGGAAGATCATTTGGCATGTCAAGGTATACTGCTCCTCCACCAGCTATGAACCTAAATCGGTTCATGGACCATCACTCCATATATTTTGTAGAAGGCCTCTAGTCCACTAGAGGCAGAGTGTTGACAATACTCTCTGTCTCTGCCCTAGATTCCTATCTGACATGCCACTGTGCAAAATGCTCAGTCAACCAAAGTGTATAATACCCATGCCCTCTCTCCGTGTGCAGCCACTCAATATCTAAGGGCGACTGAGGGATATGCTGCATAACCCAAGTTGTCTCAGCACTCGATCTATCTGGTGCCACTCAATCGTCTCGAACACAATAAGAGCAATCACAGAACGAAATATGTAACTCTGTTCCATGACATAGTCTGAAATAACAACCAAAACATCAAGGTCAGCATAGGGGTCCACAGGAACGGTAAAAGGTTTAACAATTTATGTTAGACAAAAAATTATTATAATTAAATAATTATTTTTTTATAACCTCAATTACATCGTCAATCTGCAATGTATCCAACATCCTCCTCCACCTAAGCAATCGGTGTTTGTCCTGCATGTATGGAATAGACACCCCTTACCACCTGAATTGTAAAAGCATGTACATATGTTATGCCTACGAGATACAGAGGAAATAAAAAATTACAAATGAAACGGCTAACATTACCTCCCAGCCAACGGCCATGTAATGTCCGGACATAATCCGCTACGTACTGACGGGATCCGCCAGTATGCCCATGACAAAAGCAGTGCTCCGCATCCGGCAATATATCTGACTGAATACTTCACAGCCCTGCACATATTCTTATATACGCAAGCAAGCAAGCACAGCTGATCCCCAACTCAAAGTCCCGACATACCCGAAGTATGGTACCAGAGGTAACCACTTCATGTGAACCTGCGAACTAGACTTATCGGGGAATAGGAATCCCTCGAATAACTTCATGATGTATGCACGGGTAACACGCTCCAACCTCTTTTGATCAGAATCTCGCTGATCTAAGCTCTCATGGGGGAACGTGTCATCAAACCAAGCTAGGGGCAAAACATCGAGTACGAGGATGAATAAGGGGAATAGTCGCTAAGAACTCAAGGGACGTGTCTTTGATATCCGCTCCATAGTGCTGCCCCCAACTACTAATGCACCCTGAAACGGTCACACCATCAATGCGTAAACCAAGTTGGTATGCCACATCCTTAAGTGTGATGGTGGCCTCCTCATACGGCATATGGAACGTATGCGTCTCTGGATGTCACCAGTCTACTAATACACTAATAAGTGCAGTGTCGTAGTCCCACAATACTCTAGTCAATTGTGACCCCTCCCACAACCCAGTAGTGCGCAACAAATACTCCATACGTGGATGTGGCGCAGGTGGATTCTGTCGTCTGGTGATAAGGACCCGGTCCGCCTATAAAATGAGATGGTTTATTACAATTCATTGAGAATTAATAATTTAAGAAATCTAATTTCAACAAAACTAATATTCTAATAAAAACTAAATTCTAATTACCGAAACTTAATTCAACAAATATTTTATTAACAAAAATAATTACATACAATAGTAAAATTTAATTACCAAAACTAAGTTCAACTAATATTCTATTAAAAAAAATTACCTGCAACGATAAAATCTAATTATCAAAACTAAATTCAACAAATATTCTATTGAAAAAAATAATTACCCACAATTGTAAAAGTTAATTACCAAAACTAAATTCAATAAATATTCTATTAAAAACAATAATTACCTACGATAAAATCTAATTACCAAAACTAAATTTAACAAACATTCTATTAATAAAAATAATTACCAAAACTAAGTTCAACTAATATTCTATTAAAAAAATAATTACCTACATTTCTAAAATAATTTTCAAAAATTAAATTCAACTCATTCTACAAAAAAAAATAACGGAGAGATAGACGAAGATGTCAACCATAGGATTCAAGCTGGTTGAATGAAATGGAGAAGTGCTCAGGCTTTATATGCGATAAGAAGGTACCTTTAAAACTTAAATGAAAATTTTATCGCACGTCTATCAGACTCGCTATGTTATATGGGACAGAGTGTTGGGCAGCTAAGGACAAACACAGACATAAACAGGGTAGCGGAGATGAGGATGCTCCGGTGGATGAGCGATCACACGAGAAAAGACAAGATTAGAAGTGAAAGCATAAAAGAGAGACTTGGAGTAGTGTCTATAATTGATAAGATGGTGGAGTCTCACCTTAGATGGTATGGCCATGTGAAAAAAAAAATCAGAAGAACATCCCATCAAGATGGACCAGATGAGAGATACCACGATAACTAGAGGTAGAGAGAGACAAAAAAAAGACTATAAAAGGAGTTATCGAGAAAGATTTGAGAGTTAATGTCTAAACCCTAATATTATTCATGATAGAGCGCAAAATGACGTCGTTTGATCCATGTAGTCGACCCCAATTAGTGGGATAAGACTTTTGTTGTTGTTGTTGTTATTTCTTATAACATTTTCGAACCTATCCGAAAATGTTATGAGATGATTTTGTCCCGCATCGCCCAGCCACTTCTAGCCCCAACCGCCAATCCTCTATATATAGCATTTTCGGATTAATCCGAAAATGTAATAAACACTCTAATATCTCATTTTAAAATTAAATTTTCTTCTTGTTTTAACAACTATAGAACAAGAAATCTTTTACCGGTATATGATAATATTAACCATATTGTAAGTCGAATAACTGTCCAAGTAAGTTTTCTTTTATATTAGTGTATTAATTTTGCACTTATTTATTTATTAAGTAATTTTTTATGTTTTAGTTTTTAGGGATTACTATTTAGTTTTTATTTATTGTTAGTTATATTATTTAGTGACTTATTTTGCATTTATAATTTGAGTTGTTAATGAGTGAATTTTAATTTACAATTAGAAGTTGATTTTATTTTGAATTTGAATATTTAGATAAATTTTTAATTTGTAATTTTTAATTTATTATTTTTTTATTAGTGATAAATTTTATGTTGTAATTAAATAAATTCCTAAGCATTAAAATTATTTAGTGATTAGTAGTGAATTAGATTATTTAGTGGGGAAATGTTTAGCGTATAACTAAAATTGATCCAACGAGCATCCAACTTATTAAACATAATTGTAGGGTTTGTTTGTTAATGGATCCCATAAGCATATAATTACAAGTTGGATGGAAATTTAATGATATTCATGTTGTGCCTATACTACTACCGTATTTAGTGAACTAGTAGTCAATTATGTTGTAATTAGATTCTTTCTAAGCATTTAGATTAATTTTATTGTTAGTTATATTATTCAGTGAGTTATTTTGTATTTATAATTTGATTTGTTAGTGGGTGAATTTTAATTTGCAATTATGAGTAAATTTTATTTTGAAGATAAGCGTATATTGTTATTAGCTAATTTGCATTCATAGTAATTAGTAGTAGTATAATGTAATTTTAAATGGCCTAATTTAATTTGTAACTAGATTATTTAGTGAGTAACTTATTATTTTTTAATATATAATTACTTCATAATTTGGATTGATGATTAATTTAATGAGCATATATATTTTATAGCCTGAACGTCAGCTGAAGTGCATCAGGTGAACCGCCATTAGAAAGTCACAGTCACTCATGCGTGATTACTTTATGTGAGTTAGGTTATATTATTTTGCAACATGGTTGCTAACATGAGAGTATGATCATGCACTACCATCTGCGATCGTGGAAAGATGACGACTAGAGACAAACACGTTTCATTTTCCATTTGGGGAGGCAACTATCACCCTTCAAGATGTATCATATCTTGATGAATCTACACATCACAGGCAAACCGTCAACCCAAAGCCCCAAATTATACGATACATCTTGAAGGGTAATAGTTGTCTCCTAAATGACAAATATAATGTGTTTGTCTCAGATAGTAATGCATTGTCATACTTTCACATTAGCGACAATGCTGCAAAATATAACTCAGCCTGTATCATGTAATCATGCATGAATGAATGTGACTCTCTAATGGGTGTCCACCTAATACACTTAAGCAGACGTTCAGACTAGCCACTAAATTAATCACAAATCCAAATTATTAAGTAATTATAAATTAAAAATTAATAATTACTCACTAATTGATCTAGTTATACATTAAATTAGGTCATTTAAAATTATAAATCACTACTACTAATTACTAAGAATGCAAGTTAGCTAATAACAATAAACACATAACTTCAAAATAAAATTTACTGCTAATTGTTAATTTAAATTCACTCACTAAAAAATCAAATTATAAATACAAAACAACTCACTAAATAATATAACTAACAATAAAATTAATCTAAATGCTTAGAAAGAATCTAATTGTAACATAATTGACTACTAGTTTACTAAATAATCTAATTCACTACTAATTACTAAATAATTTTAATGCTTAAGAATTTATCTAATTACAACATAAAAATTTATCACTAACAATAAAATAATAAACTAAAAATTACAAATTAAAAATTAATCTAAATAATCTAATTCAACAAAATAATATTAACTCGTAATTGTAAATTAAAATTCACTCACTAACAAATCAAATTATAAATGCAAAACAACTCACTAAATAATATAACTAACAATAAATAAAAACTAAATAGTAATTCTTAAAAACTAAAAACTAAAATATAATAAATTACTTAATAAATAAATATATGCAAAACTAATATATTAGCATAAAAGAAAACAAACTTGGAAAGTTATTCAATTTACAATATGATTAATATTATCGTACCAATAAAAGATTTGTTATTCCATAATTGTAAATACAAGAACAAAATTTAATTCTAGAATAAGATATTAGAGTGATTATTATATTTCTGGATTAAATAGAATGTTATATATAAAAGATTAGCAGTTGGGGCTAGAAGTGAATAAACGATGTGGGACAAAATTATCTCTTTACATTACAGATTCAAAAATTTGTAAACTAATTTTACACATTTTTGAACCACTCCTGCAATGTCATAAGAAAAAAAATTAAAAAAAAGTAATGCACATTTTCAGATAAGTTCGAAAATGTAAAAATAATTCTTCCATTTTGATAGCTAATACTTTTTGGATATTTATTCGGTACCCATTATTTTTATTGATTATCGGTACCCAATTGTGTGTTTAACCTATTAATACATGCTAAAGTAAATATAATTTGATATCAACGGAGCACGGTGGTCGCGATCGCCTTCCTGAACGCACCTTCTTCATCTCTCTCGCATAATACCTTCTCTCACTAGGTATACATGTAATATTAAGAACTTAGTTACTAGTTATATAAATTTAAAAATTTAAATTAATTATTTATAAATCAATCACTGATATATATATATATATATATATATATATATATATATATATATATATATATATATATATATATATATATATATATATGGATGAGATATATTCTATATTTTCTAGGGTATTAAATGAATATCTATTTTTTTAGTCCTACGTATAATTTTTTTGGTGCATTCTCCTGTATAGACAACATATCTTGTCTTCCCCCTCAGGTGCTCCTATATATAGAGGAGAAGCACCTTCCACTTTCCAGCTGCTGCAACTTGCACGGCTTCACTGTAGCTGCATGTGGAGTCACTGTAGCGAATCAGCAGAAATTAAATCCCAGGAGCTTCATTACAACTGGTCTCCAATTTCCTTCTTTTACAGCTCAGCCCTTTTAATTGTATGGGCCAAACTATTTTTTGTACTGTTTGGACCTTAGCTTATTTTTGGCCTTTCCCTTCTTTTTTTTTAAATAATGGACTTTAAACATTAATTTAAAATGAGTTCTTAAATAGTCCGCGACAAACCCTTAAATGAAGCTCAGATCCGTGAAGAATTAGTCATTGGCCTTCCAGGCTGGAGATACCGTGGAAAATCTAAAAAAATAATGAGCTCGTTGATAGGTGGAAGAAACCTCCTCCTAACTTTGTCAAAGTAAACATCGATAGGAGCATTTTTTGGGATAGAAACAAAGCAGGATTTGGATGCATTATGAGAGATTGTAATGGAGATTGGCTCAGGGCTTACTCTGTATTAATCGAGCATATCAGGATTATTAGTACTAAGCTTTGGGCTATTCAACATGGTCTCCAAATGGCGTGGGACAACGACTACAGGTTTATTATATGTAAATAGTTTATGTCTACAAGGATGCAATGGCTAGTGTGGTCCATTGCAACATGCTGATAGAGATTGCTTTGTTGAAGAGTAAGGATCTCTTAAAGAAAGATTGGACAGTGCATCTGAGATTGGTTAAAAGGGGTTGCAATTCTTGTGCTGATCACTTCTAAACTTGAAACTTTACAAAATGAGAGGTATCGGCTTTGGGAGGAGCATGGAGAGAGGAGCTGCAACATCTCCTCATGGGAAATAAGATACCCTTTCATGGTCTAAATTTAATATTGTAACAGAATAAATTTACACTTTATTGTCTTTGTGGATCACCTTTGTAATAAAATAATAATAATAATACAAAAAAATTAAAAGATAAAAATCTCTGTGGCTCTCAAAACTTATTACAGCACCACAAGAACTCACATAGCATTTTTAATAGAACTTCTTCTAAGCCATAACTCATACATAACCATATAAAAGGCATCAAAATCAAGTGGAGATGAATGCCACTGAAAATGCTTCCTAACCTTCAAAACATTGCTCTGTAACATCAAATACTCACTAGAACTTATACCTTTGAGGATCTTCTTAAGCAAAGCAATGTCTAAGGTATTGACAACAACAGAGAAACTCTTCCAATTCAAAACATCCTCAAAAGGGAGATCATAGTGGTTGGCAAGGATCACAGGAACACAACCATAATACAAAGAGTCTCCGATTCGAGCCGTGTTGACTTCATAGCCTTTGACATGAAGGCAGAACTTGCTTCCTAGTAACTGATCGGAGTATGGTGTTTTCAGCCGTCCAGGGTGAGCCAAGATTTCGGTGTCGTTTCTCCATTTATTAACAAGCTCTATGCGTACAGGGGAGTTTGCTGCTCCAGCAAAGAATGCTAGCTTTTTCCTGTAATGATTTTTGAACAGAATATATTTATACTAATTGATGTCATTGAATGAAATTAGTGTTGTAGCAATCTTGAATCAGGTCTAATGTAAGAAAATGCTAAATGTACATAGTACACTACCTCTCCACCTATTTTCTACCTCATTTAAGTGTTGACAACTTTGATGAATATGTGTTCAACCTACCAATATATTCATCCAAATTGTCAACATTTGAATTAATGAAAAATGAATAGAGTGATATTGTGCTATGTATCAATAGCACTCCCTATAGATTTAACATAGAAACTTCAATAGAGGAATTGAAAAACTTCATTTTAATGATCAAAAGCATTTTCTTTTAATTCAAAGGCCTATGATTAAATGTTTGAGAAACTATACTCTAATTGGCCTGAGATGCATCAAATGATATCAGATAGCATAGATTGAAGAAAATTAAACAAGAATCTACTATCCTTCTATGTCATACTCTTAATAAAATATAAAATGGCGGTTCAATGTTCAAGACTCCACCAAAAATGGTGGCGATAACAAAGCGATATATGCAATTTAAGAGATAACAAAGTGGGTCAATCTCTCTGGTTTAAATTCGTTATGTCCTTAAAAAATCTATCTAAAATATGATGGAGCGAGTCGGTCTACCAAAGTAAAATATGTTAAAAATGTAATTCAATCGAAAAAAAAAAGATGAGTTAAAATCTGTTTTATTATTATTTCTAAAAGAAATTGGGCTGACTCGTCAAATAAGGAAAAGATGGATAAAAAATTGTACCTCTACTCGTAAAAAGGGCAACAATCTTACTAGTATGTCAAATCTCACCGCCTCTTTTGCAAAATTACTAGCACTTATGTGTTAGAATTTGGAACCATTTCAAGTTAGCAGTTAGAAAGACTTCACTGCTCAATTAGCTACCCTACAGTAAATCTAAAATCATATCTACTAGCTCATCATAAAGTGATAATTGATCAGTCTATTATCTGCATTCAAGATCAAACATGAATGATTATTTCAGAATAATGCCAACTAGCAACTAAGGAAGAAAAACTAGTACCTCTTTGATGAAGCAAGGTTAGGGGGATCTCCTTTTCTTGGCCAAATCTGTGGTAAACATGCATCCTTATGAGCAATATAGGCAGTAACAAAATAATTGGAAGAGCACACAATTTGAATTGCATTATACATCACAGCAGGGGCCTTATCCATAGCAGATTTTCCGATCGAATGACAAGCTACATAGAAGTGATCTGCGCCACCGGTACGGTTCCAATACGGGTACTTGTGAATGACATTATGAATATAATCTCGGATAAAGTCCGGTATGCCTCCAACGCCGACTCTGCGATCGTGTCGCAGAGTCGCGATGGAGAAAGGAAGGAAGAAAAGATCTGCTTGTGATGGATCTTTTGTGATGAAATGGCTGTTTGTAAGGGCTGTTTTGAAGAAACCTTCACTAGCGTAATTGCCACCAGGTTCTGATTTAACAGGGAGAAGAACATTTGCAAAAGGATCATCTTTTCTATGAGGATAAACGAATATCTTTAAGGTCCTATTCATTTCTTTGTAGTCTTCTAGGAACATGTCTCTGTCATGGAACACGTCATTGTTGTTGTTGTTCTCAGATTCTCCTGATGAACCATAGAAAACATTAATTTCCCAAAGTATGTTTAGTTAATCAATTGTGAAAAAAAGAACAGGTAGCAGTTTTATTTTTTATTTTTTATATTAACATAAATACACAGACATACATAAATATAATTGAACGAGAGAAATTCTCTTAGGTACACAGACAACAAGAGAACATTTGCTATGTATCACTAATATTTTGATATATCAACTATTTTATACTAATAATTTAAATTTAACTCCGTCCTCTTTCCATTACAGTTGACTTATTTAATTATGCAAAAAAAGTTGTGTATACCACTAATATATCATCCGTATATTCATCGTATAAAAGGTTGAGGTGACATGAAAACCAATGCGCGTGTACTTTTAATGCGGAAACATGGTTAACTACGCACTTCTGCATTTTTGTATGTGCATTTCTATATGTTTTAGTGTGTACAATATTGTAATTATGAATGTTTGGTATATGCATTCGGTATGTTTTGATTTGTTCACTTTTTTATGTTTGGAGTGTGCAAAACTATATTTTTTTAATCAAAGAGATAACTAATTGTTAACCTTGCAAATCATTTTTTTCTTTTAATTTTGTAGTATTTAATATCAGAGAATGTATTGAAAAATATATAATAAAATCAAATTAAATAAAAAAAATAATGACTTACGTTAAAAAAAACTTATGAATTAAAATGAAAGACAATAATTTAAATTTTTTTACTTGAATAAATCAATTGCACACATCAAACATACAGAAAATGCATATATCAAATATATCATATTGCACACAACAAACGTAAAGAAATGTACACATCAAGAAATACACACATCAAACATACCCAGTAACTCATACAAAATATATAGAAATGCACACACCAAAAATACACAAATGCACACACCAAATACACACAATTGCACACACCAAAAATACAAAAATGCACACATTAAATATGTGAAAACAATTTCCACGTGAACAGTACATGCGCATCGAATTTCATGCCACATTTGTCTTTTATACGATGGATATACGGATAATGAGTAATATTGATGTACATGTAGCCAAACTATTTAATTATGCAATAATATTTGACGTACAACAGAAATACGTCCAACTTGTATCCAACGTGTGTTATCCATGTTACAGGATGTGTGCTATACGTATATGTGATACGCACGTTGTAACACATATACGTATAGCACACATCCTGTAACATGGATAACACACGTTGGATACAAGTTGGACGTATTTCTGTTGTACCTCAATCATTACCGTTTAATTATGTATCATGCAATATAATGAACAGTGAAAAACAAATTAATTTTCTTACTCTTTGAGCACTTAAAATGTTTTGTAGGATTAAAGATATAAATAGAGATGAGAGGGGAAAACATATTGAAAGAAATTTTTATATTGTTGAATTTTGTCTTCACTATACTCACATTCCGGAAGTATAAAAAATGCAAAAGAAAAAAAATTATGAATCAGGTTATTATTTTTAGAGTTTAATTTCAGTCAATTGTCAATGTAAAGTAATTTTATACTGACATTTAGTCATAGATTGACACATCAGTAAAAGTTTTTAACTCAATCACCCACTAACTAAAAAGTCACACAAAATAACGAATATGATTGAGTGATAGTATAAAATTTCAGTGTCATAATAATTTTTTTATATCTTACTTATCTCTAAAACAAAACAACATTTCTATCACTTTTGTTTCTCTGTTTATTATGAGTTTTCCTGCTATACCAAAACATCTCAAAAAATTAATTTGACAGCTCTATTTAATTTAGTTTTTAATTTTTTATATCAAAAGATTTAGGTCCATTCAAACAAATAACTTATTTAAATCTTTATAACATGAATAAATTATTTTTTTACATGAATTAGTCCCTTAATATGTACAAAAAGAAATCCCTTAACAATGTAATGTGCTATTAAATATTCCCAACCGTCAAATTTAGAAATCCCTTATCACACTCATTTCTATGGGAGGATTTCGTGAATCTGATATTGTGTTACACCATATATTTCAAATTTTCCAAATCAAGTTTCAAATTTTCTAAATTAAGTTTCATTGTCACACGCACATGTTAATCTTCCATATTATAAATAGCATATAAAAATCAACATTATTGACTTTGTCTTATATTCCAATTTTCTTTCCCCTAGCTTGAATAGCCCACAAAACATGAAGTCAGTTTCAACGCAAGATAGCCAAAAATATATATATAAACTTAATTTTAATGTAACTTATTAATAAACAATAAACATGTATTTTTTTAACTGTCCAATTTAGAGATTTTGGTGTTTCTTTTTTTATTTGTTCATTTCGAAATTCAAAACAAACTTTATTATTTTCTTCCCATTTTACCCTTATTTAATATTCATTATCTCTTTTACCAAGTAATATAATAAATACATATTTAATTGTTGATAAAAATTAATTTAGTAAAATAGATATATTTTTTGTATGTTAACTTTAAGACTACATCTATCATTACCTAAATTCCAGTGCGTATTTAAAACTGACAATTAAAAAAACGTAGAGAGTAGCATATAATTAAATGTTAATATAAAAATGATATTATCGATCAGTACATCAATATAAATTTTTAAAAGAATGCAAACATATATATATAAAACAAGAGATCAGTTCCGATATATCGTTAGTATAAAATAATTTTATATTGATAATCAATTATATGTTATCATGTAAATAAAAATATTTAATTTTCATATAAAATATTTAAAAAGTTCAATGATAACACATAATTAAATATTATTATAAAATTATTTTACACTATACATCATAATTAAAATCTATAAACAAATTAAGAAAGAGTAAAATAAGTTTAGCGTACCCTTTGGGCTGAATACAAAATTTGGGGGTGGAAGAAGGTGCCGTTGACTTTGTGATGGCTGGTCATGATCATCATCATCACTCCTCCAATGGAAATTAGAGGAAGAATTATTATAAGAGTTACTACTAAGGTTGTTTTGAGAAATTATTACAGTAGTTGGTGTTGGGAGATCAGGGGTAGTAGTGGTAATAATGAAGAGATTGGAGGTTGCGTAAATGTATAACAGAATGAATAGAGATGTTAATAGAGCTAATCCTGTGGGAACAATAATGAACAATATGGAATTACTATTTGACCCTCGCCGATGATGATCGGAGTAGTACTGCTCCAAAGAAGCTCGACCTATTATCATCGCATTAGTATTATTATTATTATTGAAACTTGGAAGAAAGAAAAAAGAGAGAGATGAAGAAGTAAATAAGAATAGAAAAGAACCTTTGAATCTTGGATGGAAACTTAAAAGACAAATGGGAAAATTTATTCTTGGTGTTAGCCGCCGTGTTTAATTTTGGGACCATTTTCTCTTGTTTTCTTCTTCTCCCACTTTTTCATAATCACTCTTCTAATTGAAACCAATGAATTCATTAATTGAATAGTTTCTATGGGTAAATCTCTATTATTTATTTTCTCGTACAAAAGAAATATGTTTAACTAGTATTCAACTAATGTGTTATACTTAATATGAAATATGTGTTATATATATAATGGGTGATGCTAAATAAACAATACAAAACCAGTCCAATCAGCCAATAAATGAGATTTTTTGCCATAATTACTCTGCTCATTACAATCTCAATGATTATTTGGGCCAAAATCAAAGCTAAAATAGGCACATTGGCTGTATGGGCTGGTTTTTCATTGTCCACTTAGCATTATTGATATATAATACATTATATATAATACACATTCTGTATAATATATAGCACATTTTGAATACTAGCTAGTTGAACATATTTATGTTGTAAGACAAACATTTTTTATTATTTATCTATTACTTATATTTATTATCTATACATCTATACATACTATAAATAGAATTGGAAAAAAAATTTGAAATTACTTTTAGTCTCTAAAAAAAATTAAATAAATTAAAAGAATAACTACTCTCTTCATTCAAGTCATTTCAACTATCTTTTTCTTTTTTTATTTTTCTTTTCTCTTTCTACATCTAAATATTCTATGATTTTTTTAAAATAATTATCATTCCCTTTATAATCATCTTTAAATGATTTTTACCTAATATTATTAGAAAAAATTTAAAAATAAAAATTATAAATTAACAGAAAAAATTAAAATATGACTTGACAGGCATGAAGTGCTTGGAACGATGCTAGTTTATATAAAGAGAATTTATCAAAAATTAATTATATTTGGACTCTAAAAATAGAAGTTTAAAAATAAAAATATTATAACTTTTTTTTAATTTCTCTAAAATAACTACCTTCATCATTTCATTTTTTCTCTTTTTTTCAATATATTAGTATTAATTTAATATTACTAATTTTATAAATACGATTAAAATAAATAATATTATTAACTATATTAATTTTTAAAAAATGTGACTTGATAGGTATGGTTTACTAGATTTCTTAATTAGGGAATGAAAAATGCATGTATATATATATATATATATATATATATATATATATATATATATATATATATATATATGTATGTATGTGTAATTGAAGTTTCTTGATGAACTCTTTTAAACCTACAGTTCAGCACCATAATTTTTTAATTTTGTAATGCTTTTATTAATAATTATATTGATTATTGATAGAAAACTTTACTGAAATGATCAATTTACATATTAAAAAGAAGTTTAGGAGTCGAACTGTACATATTATTTTTTAATATTTAGAGTATAATTAGTTGCACATGACTTATATTTTAGAAGATAAATAAACTGTAATTTATCCTTTATATTATTTTTTATTAATTTTAAATTTTATTATAATAATTATTGGATGAGAAATAAAATAAGTGTGACTTCACTAATAAGGAACTACCGAATCAGAAGAAAAATATCTTCTTGTCTTGTAACTTGTAAGAATGCATGGAGAAAAATTGGAGATAACAAGTGTCAATCATATATTTACAACAGTTAACGTAGAATATGAAGATTCAATAGCCCCGTGATGGGCCCAATAGAAAAAAACATTAGTCTAGTATTTATTTGATTCAAACGCCTTTGTTGACCCAAGAATATGGGCTTTTAGGCATGTAGAAAAGAAAAATAAAGAATATGCTAAATAATATACATAAATACTTTTATATATATCATAAAATCAATCATTATTAATCATTTAACTTATAAAATAATTTAATTTTTTAAAATTATTAATTTAACTTTTAATATTATATATTAATATAATATTTTAAAAGTTGTTGGATTAATAATTTTAAAAAACTAAATTATTATATAAAATGACTAATAACGATTGATTCTATAGTCAATAAAATATTATACTTGGTTGGCTAAAGGAAATTACAGTGGCTGAATTTTGTGCGGAGAAATTATTTTTATATGAAACCTTTCTTGGTCATCATTGTGTCGATAAATAATATATATCTACCGGTTGATATAGTATACCTATGTCCTACTCAAATGAGTCTGCACATCATTCTAAAGTGGATGAAATACTCGTCAACATGAAAATTAAGAAATATTTTCTTATAAACAACACTACTATATTTTGTTTTGTACTAAGTACAGGTAAATACTAAATATATATATATAAAATCGTCCAATTAAAATGGTAGATCCACCAAGCTAAAGCTAATAGAGAGGAAAACAGTAGTATATCTTGGAACGTTTGGTTGGTTGGGTACTTTTGGTGAATGAATGAAAAATCACGTGCATCACTCTACTCTAACCCTTTTCATCATTATTCAACTTTCTTGCTCTTCAATACATAGCATCTTACATTTTCATTGTATTGATCCAAACAACAAAAGAATTATATCATGCACATATATATACTCCAAAACATTGATTAATTCAATTCAATTATTCTCTCTAGCTACTCTCATATTGCTTATTTATTTCACGCTTTCCCTTGAATATATTTCCACCTGCATCTTTCTGGTGGTCACCAATACAATGCAAGTTTTCTTGTGCCGCAAGAATTGAACCAAAGTCTAAGCCTTTTCCGGGTATGCTATTGACTCTATATGTATATATATATCAATTTTCCGGTGTTGCTATGCAATGTGTATAATCTTATACTATCTCCTTCCTTATTTTACTTGTTATATTTTGCCACTTCAAACATGATTATAGATATAACACACCAAAAATTCTATATTGCATCAAGAGCAAATGAATTTATTTTATTCTGCACTAAATTTTTGACACATAAGCATATATGTCAGCAACTATAATAAAAGAGAGACGAACTAAGTTTTATTTATATTTTAATTTATTTATGTGTCCCAACTAAAAATCTTCCATAACAAAATATATATATATATTATATGAGATTATTTCTTATGCACTTATAGATATAGACAATATAAAATAATTTTATATAACTAACTAATCAAATCTTATCATCATTTGCATTACTTGTAGCAATGGGAATAGATATATAGTAAACCATTGCTGATATAAAATAATAATATTGGATTATTGTGTATATAATGTAAAGCTTTTTTAGGCTGCTTGTGTGTATCAAATCCTATAAATGTGTGTGTATAGCAAATATATCATCATTCATTAATTGTGGAACAATTTAACTGAAATGTGTGTCATTTTGATGGTCAATCTAAACATTTGCGTTTTGCATGTAAGAATATCAATTATATTGCATGAATATTTAGGTAGATCGAGATATGAATGTTAAAACATAAATGTTTGGGGAATAATATTTTTCCGGCCAAAACAACTAACAAAGCTCATTTTAACACTTTTGGTCTAAATAGCATTATTAACCATGTGTATTTTTTTAATGGGTTGAGTGATTTAGGCCCAATTTCTTATTGTTAACTATTTTGAGTGAGTTTTTGTTATGTCTCTAACGCTCATGTTAAAAAAGAAGTCCAAAATTTTTTGGGTAGAAGTAAGTAGTCACCAGAATAAGTAGGACCAACAACTGAAGAAAAAATATAACTATTGAACATTACCACTTTGAAGGACAAGTGGAACATGCACGTCACCTAATTTATATAGTCTTTGCTTAATTACTCGACAGTAACACTTCCAAAAGAGTCTTGTAAAAAGTTAATTAGTTGGCTTAACAAAAAAAAAAATTCACATTTCATATTTTATTTCAACTTCGTTCTTCATAGGAATCATAGATTCTCATCCCATGAGAAAGTTTAGAAGAGTGTAAAAAAATTATGTTACTACTACTGTAATTTATTATTTTCAAAATTATCTGTTTCCAATATAATATCCATAAGAATAATAATAATTTAATTTTAATTTTAACTTTAATTCTCAATTTTAATTTTATTAGTTTAATTTTTTATTTGTTGCGTACTTTTTATATGTATTTATTTGTTAATTTTTACTTTCATTGTTAAGGAAAAATAAAAAATATTTTCAGAAATGTTATTGTGAACCAAACATAAGAATGATTCATTCCTAAAAAAGTTATACAAGATTCTCGATAATTTAATTTATGAACCAAACATCGAAACACTTGACAAAATTATTCCTGGAAATAAGGATTCCCAAAAATGTGAATATTCCCAGGAAAAAAAGTGATCTTCGAGGTTTATACATGTTCTTTATTGGGTGCTTTTCGGGGTTTCTTCATGTTCTTTGGTGAAAGGTTAATTCTTTCTGACACAATGGGAGGTGGTGGTTTAGCTAAAACTTTCTCACAATTAGCATGCATGCCTAGCTAGAGCTTGAATGAACTTCTATCTTCCCTTTATATAGAAGTATTTTGCGTGCTTATCACCCAACGGTCATCATTCCCCCTTCATGAGCTAAAGTATCTATTTCAAACAAAGGAAAAAGTTTAGAATAATATATTTATGAATCTTTAATAGATTAATCATATATCTATTAAGATAGAAGGAATGAAAATGTATTTATTTTCAGAGTTGGACACAAAGATAAATATTTCTGTCCTAAGACACAAATTAAATTAACAATATTACTTTAAAAAATTGAGGATATAGTGAAGATAAAATATTGAGACAAAAAATTCATTTAAATATTTTCTCTTAATAAGTAAACATATATATTAATAACTTTACTTTCTTTATGTCCCTCTATTTATATTTTCAATAATACATTAATACTTGGTGAAAATTAAAATAGAAAAACAGTCAAACTAACCAATAAATTTAGTCCTGAAAATATTACTTTTTAAAACTTAATTTTCAATTACCTGAATGATTGTGACATAAAATCTTATATTTATTGATCTTGATTGATTTCTCATCATGCAAATATCTGCCATCATATATTTTTGTCCCTCGCTCCTACTAACACTATATTAGTTGAAGTTTTGTGTTTGTAGCTAGGTTAAAGAAGGAAACAACAAGGAGAGAGTTGCATATAGTAGGGAGAAAATTAAAGTAATAATATATTACATTGGCCTTATTAATGATAGTAAAACAAACTCAAGCTCATTATTTAATTTTGTGACTAGTTCTTTTGATACTGGAGTTCTTTTAAGAGGATAAACCTCTGATGATACCCTCTTTATATGCATTGTCCTAGAAATTTCTCTTACTAAATAATTAACGAATTCAGACCATATATACTAGCTACCATCTGGATTAGGCTTTTTAATTGCATTGTAATGAGTTAAATTATTCTTCTAGAGCTATATATTATTATTTGTACATAATGAACATTAATCTCACAATTCATCACTTATGATAGATACTCACTACGAATGCACATATATCACTAAATTGATAGAAAGAAAAACTATTCTGTAAAGAGAGAGGTTAATTAAAACAAGTCGATCGAAAATCAATAATGTTTGTCGTAGAACAGAAATATGTCCAGCTAGTATTCAATGTGTGCTACACATTAAATACTAGTTGGACGTATTTCTGTTGTATGATAAAAATTATTCGTCGAAAATTGATATGATGGTATATATTGTGTCGGTTGAGCTATACATATACATGCATGTATACTCCTTCTTATTTTAAGGTCTTTTAAGATTTAAATACGTCTATTAAGAAAATATATTAATAATTTTGATTTGTTAAAAAATATATTATATATTGTCCTTCATATTTCTACAAAAAATATCTTTCAAATAAATTATATTATTAGGGATAAAATTAGTATATATCATTAAATTTGTATTAAAATGCTAAAAGTCAATATGAAATAAAGTTTATTACTTTAAAAGATCATTAAAATGAAATGGATTGGAGGGAATAATTAAGGACACACTTAGGTTGACATCACTCTTAAAAATCTGTGAGCTCCTTAAACTCTAAAAAAATTTTCTTAGAGAGACATAATAGTATTATTTGGTAAAATAGTATAAAAATTGCTCATAATATATAAGCATGAGCCATCATTATAATGTTTGGTAAAATAGTTTAGAAGTGACTCTATCTCCAGATATAAAATGATCATAATAGACATAGTATTAAAAGAAATTGCATAAATAAAAATCATTTTTATATATTTTCAGAAAATCAAAGCTAATTCTGAAAAGTTACTCTTGATATATTCCCAAAAACATCAACATCACCTGCTATTAAAAGTAATGAACAAAAACTCTGTCAACTTGCCAATTTTTTGAGAGCAAGAACCTCCCCGACAAAAAGTTTTGTAAAACAACCTTAGTTATTCCCTGTGCACACAAACATACAGCTAGCACATATACATCCAAATGATATTATATTCCACATACATACACAAAAAGATTAAGATTAAGACCAAGAAAACATACATAAACTGATACACACATACATTGATAATTATTATATTCTAAAATACATGCTTAGTTATATATGTGCATATATATCTATTATATATAGCAGGTTGTTTATATATGATATGATATGATGATGATGCTATAATTTGCCACTGGTGGTTTATTACATAGAAGAAGGTGATGAACCATAATAGTAATATTGTCCTCCTCCTCCTCCGTTTAGTGCATTGCTGAATTCAGCTTCCCAATCATCAGCAAGAGTATTGAAAGAAGCTGCATCATGATGAGTTTGTGCAAAACATAATCTTGATACTGGCAAACAAGAAGAAGCAAACCCAATATTATTATTATTATTATTATTATTATTATTATTATTATTATTACTCATCACTACTTCTTCTTCTTCATCATTGACCAATGAATTCAGAAACAACATGAACGTAGTATCTTCATTATTATTACTATCATCATTTCTTCCCTGCTGATCTTTGATGTTTTGATGATACTCTTCCAGTACTAGTTTCCCATCATCATCACCACTTGTTGGAATTACCTCATCAACATTATTATTATTATTATTTGTTCTTCGAGTGCTATTGCTGCTGCTGCTGCCAATAGTTTCTAGTGCAGGATGATGATGATAGTGACTATGATTAACAAGACTACTACCCTTGAGATTATTTGATGATTCATGAATATCACTACTTATGAGAAAAGCATTCGTAGTAGTATTGTTGGTGTTGGTGATTAATGGCTTATGGGTCCTTGGATCTATGCCTTGCCTTATGAGCTTCTTGCTGATATGTGTATTCCAGTAATTCTTAATCTCATTATCAGTCCTCCCTGGTATTCTCCCTGCTATCAAAGCCCACCTGCAATTAATCTATTGTTAATTAACTATGCACATAATTAATACAAACAATATTTATGAACAATACTAAAAAGTTAACGGTTTAATTTTGATGTACTGTGAGTATAAAAGAATTTTACATAGTCAACGGATCATAACACTACGTTTTAACGACTTTTCAAGCAGTGGAGTGGAAGAGAGAATAAATTATTATAGTTGATATGAAGGTTCATGATTGACCCACTGTGTCATTGGATCAAAATTAAATCTAAAAATTAAACTCTATTATTATAACCATAAGTGTTGTAACCATTAGGCAACAAAAAAAATCAGTTAAAACAGTTAATATATTGTATATATGAGCATTGCTATATGTACAATAAAAAAATCCCAATATGTGATGCACAACAAGTATTATGTAATGTGCACAACATATATCACATATTATGTACAACAATATCAAATGTTGTAAAGAAAGATAATGTTATAACATGTGATATGTGTTGTGCACTGCATGTTATATATGATGTGTATAATATGTAATATACGTTGTGCACCAAGACTTTCCCATATTGTACACAACATATAACATAATATGCACAACATATAATACATGTTATAAAGAAAAATAATATTATAATATGTGATATATATTATACAATTTTTTTTTTTTTACTATTTTAGCTATTTTATTACTTTTTACTGTATTACCTAACACGAGATATACACTAAATAATCTTGACGCTATATATGCAGGTTGTAGTTAAATTAGTTTATATTTACGGTTTCTGCTAATGTTTGCAATTCAATTCAAATTCTTTACATGTAACGATGATAGCTAGGTTGCTAATAATGTTTTCTGGTGTATGTTTTGGGTACTGATTTTGTCTCGTAATAAAGAACTCGATTTTCCCTTGAATCTAGGATCAAGCTCATCATAACGATTATAAGCAAGAGAGCATTTTATAAATCAATAACAACAATATTAATAAAGTCATATATACGAAAGATCAAGACCTAATAAATACATATTAAAAGGATAGAGAGAAGAATATATAATTATGTTCTGAATTATATATCTAATTACCATATTTCAAAGTCACTAAAATTGATCGGTGCCAATAATAAAAGATTAGTAAATCATTCGATTTCACCTTCATAAGTTCTATTAAATAAAAAAAGAAAAAGTTAGGCCCTATATATTCTATTCATCAATTCAATGTATTATTTGATTAATAAATAAATAAATAAATATACATTGACCTGTTACCCAGCAAACGGTGAAGGCGGAGGATGAGATCTTCCTCATCAAGAGCGATGTGTCCTCTCTTGACATTTGGGCGGAGATAGTTCATCCATCGGAGGCGGCAGCTCTTGCCGCAGCGGTGCAGCCCTGCCCGCTTCGGCAGAGTGCGCCACCGCCCCTCCCCTTCTTCCCGGACGAAATTCGCGAGGATCTCGTCCTCCTCCGGTGTCCATGGCCCTTTCTTGATCCCCACGTCCTTGCTGCAGGGCGGTGTCGTCATTTTCTTATTATTATTTTTCACAAAGCTTAGCTTAGCTTGTTGACTCTCCTATAAGAAGGAATTGCTTTAGCTGATTTATATAAAGTAGATGGAAAGTGGCAATATATATAATCGATACATATATATATAACAAATAACTAACTAGGGTTATGTGTGTGTATATTGGTGAGTGTTTTAAAAAGAGACGTAACCATGAAGGAAAATGATGATGACGATACTTCTTGAGCATCGCTATAGGCACAACAAAAAATCAGTCAAAACAATCCACAAATAGAAATTTGAGCCACAACCACCAAGTTCATTAAAAGTATGCTCATAATTAAAAGTGTTATTTGGATCATAAAGTGTTAAATGTGCTTTGTTGGCTGTTTTAGCTTGATTTTTGTTGTGCCCTAAACATTTATGCAAAAGATTCTAGATAGTCCTTCCAAGTTATATGCTTCCAATTAATGTATATTTTATGTCTTCATTTTCTAAAGGAAAAATAAATAAATTCCTGGAATAAAGAACCATGAAGTCTAGTACAAATGGTAAATAATTATGCTTCTTATTAAGTATTTTAGAGAGGGATTTGATTCCTTACCTATAGTTAAAAATTTACACCTTTATGAAGGAACTCATGTACGCTTCAAAAAGATTAATCATTATACATTAAGCAATAAAAATATATAATTAATCATTCCTATGTATTAATATAATTGGGACTAATTAATTTATCTAAATGATTATCTATTCATATTCTATTTTAAATGATTATCTATTCATATTCTATGTTAAGTATGAATTCGATTATTATATTTGTTTTTTTAGTGAATAATAATTTATAAATATTTGTACAAGTGCTTAAAAAATATGTCATAATCTTGAATTATATTTGGACGAGTTTTTCTCCTAACTTAAATATTTTGTTTATGAAACATAGTTAATTCACCCATAATTCTATAAAGTGAGGATGGATAGTAATAATTTCTTTAATTTAGAATATTCAGTCAAGCAGGAAAATGAAATACAAGAAGGGATTGATTATTATGCTTTTTTCGTTTCTCTGAGCTGGAAGGAAATGATTGTGTCTGTGGACAAATATAAAAGATAACGTTATATCCATAGATGTATCATGAATAAAATTTTAAAAGAGAAAAAAAATATAAATAATATGACATAATAAATAATAAATTGTGCAGTTTTTTTAATTTATTATTATTATTATTATTATTTTACAGATTTAGTAATCCACAGCCACGTTTGGGATTTTCTTCGTGACCTCTCATTCTCAGACACAGAATATGGAAAGTGACACATCACAATAGGCACCTCTTTGAGTAACCACCCAAATAACAATAAACCAACCCAACAAAAACTAGAGTAAAATTAAATACACTCCTTTATTTTCTTATAGATTTGAGTTTAATATAATTTCCTATAAGAGTTAAACATTAAATTAATCCTCCACTTTACACTTATAAATTAAATTGGTTCTTCACTTTACTTTTTGTTCAAAATAGTTATTTACTTGACATTCCGTGAATCAATTAGGTCCTTCCGTCATTTTTCTTAGATAACTCTGTTAGATCTTACTGACGTGTGTAATGCCAACTTGGCAAGTGACTTGTCAGCCTACAAAGTAGAGGCTCATATTAATCCTTCGTGTGTGCTATTTTTAGCATTTTTTTTCTTAAATATTTAGCAGCTATTTTGTAACTATTTTGACAACAATTTCAGCAGCATATTGCAACTATTTTGCAATATTTTAGTAGCTTTTTTGTAGCGCTTCAACAACAAAATTTTCAAATTCAATATCACAATATAAATTTGTCTAATAATAATGACATGGTCCAATTGCACAATTTTCAGATTCAAATTACAGACTCAATTTTCAATTACAAATAAAGAGTACGTTGTTCAGTTACATATATCTCAAAGAGTTTATCGCAAGAGGGAGTTTAAGGTTGGATGTATACCTTTAATAGGGTTGGATGGAGCGTGTCTAAAGACATACTATGATAGAAAAATATTGACTACTGTAGCACATGATATAAAAAATAAGAAAAATTGGATTGGTTTTTTACGTTGTTGCACACTGACAGACCAAGAACCTATGATGCACTCCAGGCATCACCTCCTGCATGCAGGAATCAGTCCCTGCATTTAATATATTGCAACAATTAGATAAAAAAATCTCTTACTTTGCAGTCACTAAATCAAAAATGTACATCACTTTAATTTGCACTCATTAAATCAAATTAATTAGTCCCTCACTTTTAACTTATTAAATAAAAAAAATATCTCACTTTACATTCGTTAAATCAAGTGAGTCCTAATACTTTCAACAAATAAATTATTAAAACAAAAGAAAGATATTACCTTTTGCATCTATGAAATGAAGCTCCATTCATGCTCCTTGTAGTCCTCAAAGGTCATTGTGAAGCAAGGTAAGAAATCATATTCAATTTTCCTTATTTTCTACATCAACAATGGCATATACTATGACAAATATCTACTGATTTGCATCATGTGCTATAGCAGTCAATATTTGTCCGTCATAGTATGTCTTTAGAAATGCTCCATCCGACTCTATTAAAGGTCTACGTCCAACCTTAAACCCCCCTCTTGCAATAAATCCATTTAGATATATATATATATATATATATATATAACTCAACAACGTAACTCTTGGTTTGTAATTGAAAATTGAGTATGGAATTTGAATATGGAAATTGTACAATTGTAGCAAGTCTTTATTATTAGATAGATTTATATTGTGATTTTGAATTTAAAAAGTGTACTGTTGAAATGTTGCAAACATGCTACTGAAATATTGCAAAATAGTTGCAATAATGTTGCTGAAATTGTTGAAAAATATTTGCAAAATAGTTATTGAACATTTAGGAAAAAATATGCTAAAACAGTACACACCACTTGGAGGACTAATTTGATTCGAAATAGGTAAAGTGGAGGATTAATATGAGCCTTTACTTTGCATGCTTACACGTCACTTGTCAAGTTGATATTACACAGTACACGTTAGCATGCAAGACCTATCAGAGTTATTTAAGAAAAATGATGAAAGGATCTAATTGATCCACGGAGTACAAATTGAAGGACTATTTTAAATAAAAAAATAAAATTGATGACCAATTTGATTCATGAGTGCAAAGTGAAGGACTAATTTGAGCTCTGCATTAGGAACCCTTGTCTCTCTTGGTGAACAGAACAACTCCACAAGACAGTTCAAGAATCTCCAATTCTCCATAGCCTACTCTAAACAACAATAGTACTTGGGGATGATAATAAAATTAGTGAAGAAGATGTGAGGGTTATGAGAGGTTAGGGATGGTTGTGTGAGTCCAGAGGAGGAGGTTTAATTTCTCAATCGCCATTGGAGACTCGAGCAATCTATGCGTTTGAGACTTTGAGTACATTAACCTGAAACATAATGCCTTGCACTGCTTGGTCCTGGACCTGCTGCAGTTGATGATTAATCTAATTTAGTGAATCAAGTGCCTTCAAATCCAATTAGTGATTCAAGTACCTGAAGTCTACTTCTTGGTATTTATTTTAAGGTGTGATTTGTCATATTCATTATTATGTACCGTGAGATTCATCATTCATGCCATTTACTCATGTTTTATTCTTCTTCCTTTTTTTTCTTGTTCTCTTTTTTCTTCTGGTCCTGATTTTTTTTATGTTGTCTCTTGCTGGTTGTTCAGTTCTGAAATCTCAGAGAATTTTAATGGAGAAGAAAGGAAGAAGGTTATATGTGTAAAAATCATGTTTTTAGGTCCATCATTGAAAATAACACGGAAGGTGCATTTTGCAAAAGGATAATGCTAAATGAACAATAAACGAAATTTTGGGTCATAATTACTCAGTCCATTACCATCTCAATGATTATTTAGGCCAAAATCAAAGTCAAAATAGACCCGTTGACTGTATAGGCTGGTTTTTCATTGTCCACTTAACATTATTGTTAGAAAAAAAAAAACACTATGAGGCGCAAGGTTAGATACAAACATTGGGGGCACAAGGTTAGAAGTTTGCTGGATGGGAGGATGGAGGTCAAAGTAATGGTTGATGATTTCAATGCTATAACTGTAGCGAGTGAGAAAGTGGGAGGAAGTGAAAAGTCAGCAAGCTCTATAGAGAAATTCCTAAACTTCATCAACATTTGTAATTTGGTGGACATTGGTATGGTAGGAAATGGCTTCACATGGTGTAATAGAAGGTATGGGGATGGATTAGTGCAAGAGAGACTGGATAGAGTTATGTCTTCTACAGGGTTCAGGAATTTGTATCCGGAAGTCTATGTGCTGCAATTGGATGATTTAGGCTCTGATCATTCCCCTATCCTACTCAAAACCACTCAGGGGACAGCAGTAAGGAAGAGGAAAAGATTCCGATTTCAAGAAAGGTGGTGTGAAAAGGAGGAAGTTAAAAAAATAGTAAAGGATGTATGGAGAATGGAGATAAGGGGCTCTCAAATGTTTAAACTAGTTCAAAAGTTGAAGAAATGCAGACATCAACTAGTCCAATGGCAAAAGAATCACAATTCAAACTCCAATAGGGAGATGGTGGAGCTGAGGGAAGAGTTAATTGTTGAGAAAAACAAGGGCAGGGAAGCAAATAAGGAGAGAATCTTAAGCATAGAAGACAAGCTAAAAGAAGCAGCTGCAAATGAAGAAAGATTCTGGAAAGAGAAATCCAGAATCAGATGGCTTAAAGAAGGGGACCAAAATACAAAATTCTTTAATGCATCATGCAAGGAAAGAATAAGACAGAACAAGATCCATCATATGCAGAATGGTAGGGGGAGTACAGTAACAAGTCAGAAGGAGATTGGAGGGGTGGCAGAGGAGTACTTTAAAAAATTGTTTGAGGCTGGAAATTTGGCAAATCCAAAAGAAACTTTTGCTGGATTTAGTCCAAAAATTTCAGGTCAAATGAATCAATGGCTGACAAGGAAAATCTCTTCTGAGGAAATTAAGAAGGCAGTCTTCTCTATTGATCCAATGAGTGCTCCAGGTGAAGATGGGTTCAATGCAAGATTTTTACAGTTCTACTGGGAAATAATCAAAATAGATGTTTGTGCAACAGCGAAAGCTTTTTTTGACAGAGGAAGAATGCTAAGGAGTATCAACCACACTCAAATTTGCCTAATTCCTAAGGTTCATGGTGCAAAGGATATGACTCAAATAAGGCCCATTAGCCTCTGCAACGTGATGTATAAGGTGATCTCTAAAGTGATTGTGCATAGGATGCAAAGGTTCATGAATAAAATTGTGAGTGCAAACCAAAGTGCTTTTATTAAGGGTAGATTAATTTCAGATAATATCCTAGTTTCTCATGAGTGTATGCACTTTTTAAAAAATAAAAGGATGGGAAAGGATTTTGACATGGCACTGAAGATTGATATGAGCAAAGCATATGATAGAGTGGAATGGAGTTTCTTGTGGTTCGTAATGGAGAAATTGGGGTTTGACAACAAATGGATTGGATGGGTAGAGGAGTGTGTGACAACAACAACAATGTCTGTTTTGGTTGACGGACAACCTTATGGTTATTTCTCTCCACAAAGGGGACTCCGACAAGGAGATCCTCTGTCGCCTTTTCTCTTTCTAATTTGTGCAGAAGGGTTATCATATTTGCTGTTCAAGGCTGAAAAAGAGAAGAGAATAAAGGGGATTAAAATTGGTCATCAATGCCCTTTTATTTCTCATCTTCTCTTTGCTGATGACTCAATATTATTCAGCAAAGCCTCAGATGATCATTGTGCTAATTTGCTGAAAGTACTGGAGGAGTATGAGGGGTTCAGTGGGCAAAAGGTGAATCTTGCCAAATCTGCAGTGTTTTTCAGTGCCAACTGTAACACCCCGATTTTCAGTTACGTCCTAATTAAGGGCAATTAGTGATAGTACATATTGATTAGGACCTATTTGACTTATATGTGTATGGAATGTTGTGTGTACTATATGCATTGTTTGATATATATATGCAACTGATATGAGTATTTATATGAAAATATGCTTTAAGTATTAGAAAATGTATTTTGGATGGAAATAAAATGTATTTGAAAGTGAAAGAAAATGATTTTGAGGGACATTTACAAGTTTTGAAAATTTTCACTTAGGCCCCTCCCTCAAAATTGCAATTTGGCCCCCGAACTTTCAATAATTGCAAAACAGCCCCTCCTTTACCCTTATAACCCCATCAGTCACCTCTAAACACAAACACTCCATTTTTCATCCCAAACCCTACTCCAAGAACCCTAATCCCGTATACCTTCTCCCTCCCCCAACTTCTTCACTAAAATCAAACCAAACCACCACTTTAATCACCAAAACTCACCACCCATACCATATACTATCACCATAGGTTCATTTCCCTCAAGTTGCAACCCCAAAACATTCAAGAAACTCATCATTTAACCCCCTCAAAGAGGCTACCCGAGATTGAGAGAGAGTTGAAGAATTTGTTAAAGTTTTGTTCAATCTTGAGGCAATTTGAGGTAGGGGTTTTTTTTTAAATGCATAATATTTCATACTTATGATATTAACATGTTTATATGAGTGTAAGTATATGTTATTGATAATTTTCTGATGGTATAATGAGATTTAAAATTTAGTTGATGATAAGAAGTTCATATTACTAAAATTTTAGGAGAAAACTCGTATAGACATGTTTTGCAAAATAATTCGGTTCTTTTTACACAGATATGATTTTTCGTTGGTTTTAATTTTCCCAGTAAGTTAACTCAATTATGAAGGGTTTCCAACAGAAATCACTTAATTTGACTTTATATTTTGGAAGTTATGAATTTTTGAAGTTGACTCACAGAATCAGGCTCTTAAACTAAGCAGTCAGTGTTCAAAAATTCATAATTAAAAATATACTAAATGAAATCTAGTGAAATTAAATTTGTTGGAAAGCTAAGATATATAGGATGTTTGATGAAAATTTTCAGAATCAAATACCTTCTAGATTAATACAGAAAAATATGTAAAGATAAGTTTTAATCTGAAAGTGCAGTGCTGAATTCTTTGTAATGAGCATTATTGCGAGATTTATTTCTCTTTATGTATAAATTATTTTTGAGTTTTGTTTGTTGGAGATGTTGTAATGATCAGTATAGTTTATCTCATAAAAATATGGAGGTCAGATTGGTTATTTTATAATTATGGTGATTTTATTGGTAAACCATGTTGAATCTGTCCCAAAATCTGCAATTGATTGGGTTTTTAAATTTGATGATGATTATGTCATGATAGTAATTCTGAAATGAGTTTGTGATTATCATAATGTATTCTGGAATTATGAAGTCATGATAGTATATGAATGATTACATGATTAATGTTAATTAATGTTTGATGAAATTATGACAATGATGATATTTGTTGATGTTGATGATGTTATGATGATGTATGTATGACGTTCATGATGTTAATATGTTTATGAGATAAGAATGGTTATGATCCCAAATGGGATTGATGTTAAAGATTATATGACAAGAACAAGGACGTCATCGGGTGGCGCACAGAGAAAGTTAAAGTATATGTTAAAACACAGTAGCCTTCGACATGTGATAGTGTTGCTAAGGGAGGAGTGGCAACCTCGACATGCAACTCTATCACTAAGGGAAGGTGAATCCCCCCTCTCCCCAATATGTTTAGGATGAGCTCATGCCTAGGGGTCGGTGAAGTGGAGGATATGTTACGGAGGGTGGGTAGTGCCAAAAGATTTATAATGTTACAGATAAAGAGAAATAAAGAATGAGAACAATGATGATGATGACGATGATGATGATGTTACTTTATGTTATGTTATGTATGTGTGTGATTAGGTACACTTAGTGCACAACATAGGGATATGGCTATACATGTAAGGTATGTGATAGTGCATGTATATGTATATGTATAAAATGAGCAAGACGCACCTAGGCAAGACACTTCGGGAACTATTATTGTTTGCGAACTCATACCTGAATTGAAAAATGGCATGTTACACCTTTTCTTAATAAACCCGAGGTGGCTTCCCCTACTGAGTGACTTTTGGTTGCTCACCCTATCTATGGATAAACATTTTAGGTGAACAGACAGATCTGGACCCGAAGGCGCCAGGTGGGCTTGATGACGGAGGCTTCTGAGTATCTGCTAGTTGTTTTAGTTTCGCTTGTTTATGCATGTTATGTCGAGACCGGACCTATGTTAGCCGGAACTACTTATGTTGATGTATTAATTATGGTATTACTATGGATACTTGTGATGGTGTGATGTGGGAGACTTATTTGTAATATGTTAAAACTGCATGTACTTTATTATATAATATTGATGCATGACGTATTATGATGACTATATGTATGACGTTGCCCCTATTTTTAAAATAGGATATTTACGAAATTTATTCCCACATATTTTCATAGTAATTATTTTAAAAAGGTATCACATGCTATGATGTTCAAGAGTGACACTTGAGTAATTAGTCCGAAATGACTATAGCATGGAGGATTAATTATTAGGGTGTTACACCAACACTCCACTGAGACTGAGAAATAGGCTTGCTGAAAGGATGAATATCAACAATGTAGGAGCTTAAGATAAATACTTGGGACTACCCTCGGTGGTGAATAGATCAAAGAAGGAAACCTTCTTATTCATCAAAGAGAAGGTGTCTAAAAGATTGATGAATTGGAAGAGAAGCATGCTATCAGTAGGAAGAAGACAAGTACTCATTAAAGCAATTGGAGAGGCTATTCCAACATACTCATTAGCTTGCTTTAAACTTCCGGAGTCTCTGCTTGAGGATATTCATAGAATGATGAATCAATTTTGGTGGGGGCAGAAGGGTGGAGAAAGGAAGATGGCATGGATAAGTTGGAACAAAATGACAAGACCAAAAAGAGATGGAGGTTTGGGGATTAAGGATTTGAGAGCCATGAATCTGGCCTTGTTAGCAAAACAGGGTTGGAGACTCCTTACAGCAAAGACATCTCTGATGTACAAGGTGTTCAAGGGTAAATACTTTCGAGATGGAAATTTCTTAAATGCAGGCACTGGTAATAATCCGTCTTGGGCATGGAGAAGTATGTTAGAGGGGAGAAAGGTATAAGATGGAAAGTGGGAAGAGGAAGCAATATTAGAACATACGATGATCCGTGGATTCCAAACACATACCCTTTTAATGAGAGAACCCAATCTAGAAATATTCTAATTGATATTAGAAACATTCTGATTGATATTCTTACTGATTTACTAGAATAGAATTGCCTTTTATATATAGAAATACATGTACTTACTGCCTTTAGGAGATTGTTGCTTCTGTTAGGAGATTATATCAGATTTGTATGATATTTGTTAGGTTGGTGTGACGTGTATATATTCAGACCTTCATGATCAATAACAGCAGATTTGCCCATACACTTTTAGCATGGTATCAGAGCGCCCAGGGCTCTGATAGACGTAGCGTGTAAAGCAAACCTCCGCTGCTGAAATGGCAGACACAATAGAGATAACCCCAAAGGTGGGTGTGAAGAACCAAGGAGACAACACCAAAAAGGGTATGTCGCCTTATGATTTGAATGCAAGTGACAATCCCGGGAACGTGATCACGCAAGTGCAATTGCGTGGCGAGAATTACGATGAGTGGGCGAGAGCTGTGAAGGTCTCATTGCGTGCTCGACGGAAGTGGGGATTCCTTGATGGAACCCACAAAAAGCCAGAAGAAGACGCGGCAGAGATGGAAGATTGGTGGACGGTTCAATCCATGCTTGTTTCTTGGATATTGAACACTGTTGAACCAAGCTTGCGTTCCACCATCACATATGCCGAAAACGCAAAGGATCTTTGGGACGACATCAAAGAACGGTTCTCTGTCGTAAACGGACCACGAATTCAGCAGCTAAAGGCCGAGCTAGCTGAGTGCAAGCAGCAGGGGACAACCATGGTCATGTACTATGGAAGACTGAAGGTCATTTGGGATGAGTTGGCTAACTATGAGCAAATTCCAAACTGCACCTGTGGAGGATGCAAGTGCAGCATTGGAACGCTCTTGGAGAAGAGAAGACAAGAAGAAAGAGTCCATCAATTTCTTATGGGCTTGGACGATCTTAGTTATGGGACAGTGCGCTCCAACATTCTCGCCACAGAACCGCTGCCTTCCCTCAACCGAGTATACGCAACCTTGGTGCAGGAGGAAAGGATGAAAATGATCACCAAAACAGAGGAAGGCAGAGACGCGGCAATGGGTCTGTCGGTGCAAACAGGATACAAGAACAAGGGGCGAGCAGAGACTAAACAACATGTGTGCTCGCATTGTGGCAGATCTGGACATGAAGTCAAAGAATGCTTCCAGGTGGTTGGTTACCCAGAATGGTGGGGTGATCGCTCACGCGGAGGAGGAGCCAACAACAGAACCTTCCAGAGACAAGGTGGGGCAGTGAGAGCAAATGCTGCCCGTGTTGCTAATGAGACGCAAAAAGAACAAAAGGAAGAGTGTTTTAGTGCGATGACTGGGCTAAACAATGAACAATGGAAGATGTTGATTGAAATGCTCAATGTCAAGGGAAATGAAGCAGAAAAGATGACTGGTAAGAGAAGCTGCATTTTGTGGATTATAGATAGTGGAGCCTCTAACCATATGACAAGTGACTCGAAGAATTTAAGGGAACAACGTACTGTGAAAACTTATGTAGTGGGACTACCAAATGGGAAAGAAGTGATTGCAAATAAAGAGGGAACAGTGACCCTTCAGGGAGGGCTCAAATTGAAGAATGTGCTACTTGTGCCTGAATTGAAATGCAATTTGATCTCAGTATCTCAGTTGACCGATGATGTGAATTGTGTAGTATTGTTTACTAAAAGAGTTTGTGTGATGCAGGACCTCACTTCGAGGATGCTGATTGGAGCGGGTGAGCGGAAAGATGGGCTGTACTTATTTCACGGGGTTCAAAGAGCAGCAGCATGTCAAACTAATGTGGGGAATCAAGTTGAACTCTGGCACAAGCGAATGGGACATCCCTCCTACAAAGTGATTCAAATGCTGCCTGATATAAATAGTGACTATAGTCTTGAAAATTTGAGTAGAGTTTGTGAAGTGTGTGAAATGTCAAAACAAACGAGGGACAAATTTCCTTTGAGTAATTATCGAGCTACAACTATTTTTGATTTAATACATTGTGATTTATGGGGACCTTATAGAACCCCCTCATCTTGTGGAGCTTCTTATTTTTTGACAATAGTGGATGATTATTCTAGAGCAGTATGGATATACTTGGTGTGTGACAAGAAAGAGGTCTCCAAGGTTCTCATTAATTTCTTTGCTCTCGTCGAACGACAGTACAACAAATGTGTCAAAGGGGTGAGAAGTGATAATGGAACAGAGTTCATGTGTTTAAGCCCATATTTCTTACAACATGGAATCATTCATCAAACATCTTGTGTTGGCACACCGCAACAAAATGGAAGGGTGGAAAGAAAACACAGACATATTCTTAATGTGGCTTGAGCACTTCGATTTCAAGGGGGATTACCCATCCGTTTTTGGGGAGAATGCATCATGACTGCTGGACACTTAATAAATTTAACTCCTTCATCTATTCTTCAAGGCAAAACACCGTATGAAATGGTGCATGGAAAGCCACCAAGCTATGATCATCTAAGGGTGTTTGGTTCCCTCTGTTATGCACACAATCAACACACCAAGGGGGACAAATTTGATAGTAGAAGCCGTAAATGCATTTTTGTTGGGTATCCTTTTGGAAAAAAAGGCTGGAGATTATATGATTTGGAAAGAAATACTTTCTTTGTGTCCCGTGATGTGAAATTTGTAGAAGATGAATTTCCCTTTGCTTCTTCATCCAATTTGGATACATTCAATGGTGCTGTTCAAAGTGTTCCTACAGTAAATCTTTTCGAGTCCACTTTGTGTGATGATCTCCCACTTAGGCCCAACTTGCAAACTGACTCCATTTCAGACGTCAGGGGGGTCCCTTCTTGGACCAAGATGCGCAAAATACTCTTGAGGCTGAAGTGCCTAACGATGAACAAACTCCCACCGACACTCCATTGCGCGACGCAGCGTGCAGTCCCTCTCCCTCTTCCGATAATGTTGAGTCCTCCTCCATGGCTGTTGAAGAACCTTCTGAAGCTCGCCTTGGGAAAGGGCATCGAGTGAAACAACCCTCAGTACGTCTTCGTGAGTACATCACCAACACTGTTTGCGTCGCCAGCCCATCGCTCCGCTCCCCTCCTCAATCACATCTCTCAGGTTCGTCCTATCCTCTTGCTGACTATGTATCATGTGAACATTTTTCTCCCAAGCATCGTGCTTTTCTTGCAGCACTAGGAAATGAACAGGAACCCAACCACTTTAATGCGGATGTTCGTGATGCTCGTTGGAGAGGAGCCATGGCTGATGAAATTAAAGTTCTTCAAGACAATGGCACTTGGGACATTACCGCCTTGCCTCCTGGTAAGAAAGCTCTTGGGTGCAAATGGATTTATCGCATTAAATATCACTCAGATGGAAGCATTGAACGCTTCAAAGCACGCTTGGTCATCCTGGGAAATCATCAAGTTGAAGGAATGGATTTCAATGAGACTTTTGCGCCGGTGGCAAAAATGGTTACTGTTCGTACTGTACTCGCTGCAGCGGCTGCCTTGGATTGGGAACTTCACCAGATGGATGTTCACAATGCATTTTTACATGGTGACCTTGAGGAGGAGGTTTACATGAAGTTACCTCCTGGATTTCTTCTCCAAAATAGCAAAATGGTGTGCAAGCTCCGCAAGTCTCTTTATGGGTTACGCCAAGCTCCTCGTTGCTGGTTTGCCAAACTCTCCACTGCCCTTCTCCAATATGGTTTCCAGCAGTCTTCGGCGGATCATTCCTTGTTTGTTCTTCATCAACCTCATGCTCGGATTTTAGTCCTCATATATGTTGATGATCTCATCATAGCTGGTGATAACTCTTCAGTTATTCAACAATTCAAGAAGTACCTTCATAACTGTTTTCACATGAAAGATCTGGGGAAGCTCAAATACTTTCTAGGGGTGGAAGTTGCTCGCTCGCCTATAGGAATTTTTCTTAGCCAACGGAAATATGCTTTGGATATTATTATGGAAACTGGGTTGCTTGGATCACGCCCATCATCCACCCCTCTAGAAGAAAATCATCGACTTGTCTTGGCAGATGGGCCACTCCTCCCTGACCCTGGTCGCTATCGTCGTTTAATTGGGCGTCTCATTTACTTGTGCTTCACTCGACCAGAGCTATCCTATAGTGTACATGTTTTATCTCAGTTTATGCAGCAGCCCAGAGAAGAGCACTGGCAAGCTGCCCTGCGCATTGTTCATTATGTCAAAGGACAACTCGGTCAAGGCATTCTCTTGCGACGAGATAATGACCTCACCTTGACAGGTTGGTGTGATTCTGATTGGGCAAGTTGTCCTCTCACTCGGAGATCAATTACAGGTTGGTTCATCCTCCTTGGGAATTCTCCAGTGTCCTGGAAGACGAAGAAACAACACACGGTCTCGCGGTCTTCAGCTGAAGCAGAGTACCGCTCCATGGCCAACACTACATGTGAACTCAAATGGCTGAAGCAACTTCTTGCTGATCTCGGAATTTCCAATACTCAACCGATGCGTCTCTTCTGTGATAATCAAGCTGCTCTCCATATTGCCAAGAATCCTGTTTTTCACGAACGAACCAAGCACATTGAAGTCGATTGTCACCTAGTTCGTGATGTTGTTGCTCAAAACATCATTCTTCCATCTTATGTCCCCACTCACACTCAATTGGCAGACATCTTTACCAAAGCCCTTGGGTCAAAGCAGTTTAATTTTCTCCTTGGCAAGCTGGGCATCCAAAACTTGCATGCTCCAACTTGAGGGGGGTAATGAGAGAACCCAATCTAGAAATATTCTAATTGATATTAGAAACATTCTGATTGATATTCTTAGTGATTTACTAGAATAGAATTGCCTTTTATATATAGAAATACATGTACTTACTGCCTTTAGGAGATTGTTGCTTCTGTTAAGAGATTATATCAGATTTGTATGATATTTGTTAGGTTGGTGTAACGTGTATATATTCAGACCTTCATGATCAATAACAGCAGATTTGCCCATACATTTTTAGCACCTTTCAAAATAGCAGAAGAGAATCATAGAGAGGAAGAACTTCACTTGGTTTACAATTTACTAAACCAAAATGGAGGTTGGAATGAGGAAGTGGTTCGAGGGAAATTTACACAAGACACAGCGAAAAAAATTCTGGAAATTGTTCCAACTAGAGGGGAGGATGAGATTCAATGGACCAAAAGCAGAGACGGGAAGTATACAATAGCATCTGGTTATGAAATAGCATATCAGTTCTATCACGATCCAAGAGAAACCCTCACAGACAGAATGAAAATAAAGGCTATATGGAGGAACCTCTGGAAGATTAAAGTTCCTCATAAAATAAAAATTTTTATGTGGAAAGCTCTACACAATGATCTACCAGTAAGGAGAAATCTAAAGCAAATGATTGCTTCGATTGGGGAGTTTTGTCCCAGATGTTTAGATAAAGAGGAATCAATAGAACATTGCTTACTTGGTTGTAGATTTGCTCAAGAAGTCTGGGAAAAGCTGAACTTGAACTTGCTTACAATTCCCATAAACCAAGCTCTGCTCTATCAATGGTGGATTGAAGTTATAGACAAAATCCAAAGGACCTCAAAAATGAAGAATCAGCTTGAAGAAATTGTGTTGGGATGTTGGAACTTATGGAAGGCTAGGAACAAAAGAATTTTTGAGAACGAAGACATACCTTCTCAAGAGATTGCGCGTAAAGTGTCCGTCATGGCCGATGAGCTTCAGCGAAGTAGAACCATGCTTCTTCCTAGTTCTAGAAGATGATGTACTCTCTTAGTTTATCGTTGCTGTTTTCTTTTCCTACCACAAGGTAGTGTAATTGGGCTCAGGCCCGCTTCTGTGATGCTAAGTGTCCTAAGGGACTTTTTTTTTGGTTTAAAATAAAATCTATCTTATCTTTTGGAAAAAAAAAATGATCCCCCAAACAAACCCTTCCCTCTCTCTCTCTCTTTCGAGTCTTCTTCCCTTTTTCCCTCCCTCCTCTTACTGCCGCCAACACCCCAAAACGCCAAAAAACACAAAAATCACTTTTTCCTCTCACTCACTCCCTCCAACCGCTCTAAACCCATGAAACCCAATCCCTCCATCTCTCTCTCTCTCTCTGCTCTATCTGATTCTGAATCGCGACTCATTCCTCCACCCATGACTACTGACCCGATGACCCAGCAGCAAATCGCTATGGATGATTTTCAAAATGCCCGTGTACAGGTTTGCATTTTCTCCTATGGTCATGTGCTATTATCTATTGTCTTGTATTAAATGAGTTTCATATCTTGATCTTTGATAGTTATTAGTTTTTTTTAATTGATAAATGTGTTATCTTAAAAAAAAATTATCTGTTTTGTCATTTGTCAATTTGTAGTGATATTTTATTTTGTTTTAGTAATAAATGTGCTATCTTTAGTGAAAAATAATGTATTTTTTGTTTTTTTTCTTTTTCATCATGCTTACAATGATAAATGTGTTACCTTTTAAGATATTTTTTTGTCTTCAATTCATATTAAACATAATTTTTAATTGTTATTTAGTTGGACTTTTTTTTTGAATGATTGTGTTTTTTGTGTTGTTTAATTGAGTTTTTTTATATTACTTAGTTGAGTTTTTTATGTTATTTGATTGAGTATTTTTGTATGTTTTGTTGTATTTTAGTGGTTATTAGATTGATTTTTTTTATTGATAAATTTGGTACCTTTTAAAAAATAATGCATTTTATTAATTTTAAGTGAAAATTTATGTTATTTTAATAATAAATGTACTACTTTCTAGGAAAAATAATGTAGTTTGTGTTATTTTTCCATTTTCATTATGCTTATAGAGGTAAAGACCCACATTTAGGTTTTTTTTTGTTGTTGTTTACAATTTACATTGAACATGACCTTTAAATGTATCTTGATTGAGATTTTTTTTATTGTTTAAAGGAGTTTTTTATTTGATTGATTGAGTTCATTTAATTATTATGATGAATTTTTTTATTATTGGATTTAATTGTAGTTGTCATTAGGTTAATTTTTTGTTATTTAATTGAATTTTTTTATTTTTGATTGCATTTTGTTTTATTGGGAAGAAGAAATAGAAAAAAAGATAAGAAGAGAAACAAAAAAAATTAAAAAAAGGAAAAGATTGAGCCTTTGAGGAGGAGGAGTCAGAGAAAGAGGAGGAAAAAACAAAAGAGGATAAGAAGAAAAGAAAAAAGTGTTATGAGATAATATTATGAATATCTGTATCTTTAACAGATTAAGATAGGATTAAATAAGATTTGATTTGATCTTATCTTTTCCTTATTAAGATTTGATTTGATCTTATCTCTTCCTTAGTTTGGCTATAAATAGCACTATGAATCCTAATGGAAAAGCACACTTTAGAGACTATCAATAATATTGTTTTCTCTTCTCCTCTATTTTCTCTCTGTTATTATTATTATTAGTTTTACAATAAAAAGAAGAAGAAAAACAAACGCGCTAGAGTGACTTATACTTTAAGTAGGACCTACAATGCACATGAGTCTGGAAGGTTAAAAATGGCTAGTATAGATATCTATATATAGCATTACTGATAATTAATTTATAAGCACCACATCTCTATTTATTATTTGCAAAATAAATTTTAAAGTGAAATACATTCCCTCTATCTACATTAATGTAGATTAGCTCCAATTTAAGGCACTGATTAAGTACTTATAAGCATAGTTATCAAACTCGATTCGGGATTCGACTCAGTTAAGATATTGGGGCACTGGGTTAGTGGTTCAACCAATGAGTTAGCGATTCAATCAGTCGATAATTAAACTGGTCTATTAAATATAATTTTGAAATAATAATAATAATAAATAAATATAGTAATACAAATTAAACTAAAAATAATAACATCACTATTTATTAGGACTCAACTCAACATCACTAATTAAAAATAGTCTAATCAAATTTATTAAATAATAAATATATTAATAATATAATTTGATGCAAGTTAGTATGTAATATATTTAATTTTAATTTTTGTGTAACTTTAACATGAATTATATGTAACTTAGTGGTTTCAGTGTGGACTCTTTACTTTCATGTTCAAGATTTTAGTCTCACTCATGGAATTTAACCCAAATTTAATACATGACCAATCTAAATAGAGACACGGCTCGATTCCACGACCGGATCACCAGATTTGTGGTGGAACTTGCCTGATCGAGCCAAGTTTGACAATTATACTTATAAAAATAAACTTTGGACTAAAAGCACGAGTTTTCATAGTTTGAAGACATGAAATATACTAAAAAATATTTAAGACTTACATTTTTATTTAGTAATTTTAATAAGTGCCTTAAGCCCTTATCATTATTTGCCAATGAGGATTAACAACCTGATTTAACTTTCTGTCTATATTATGCAAGACTTTAGTTCTAATCTTAGGAAAAGCTCTTTAAGGTTATTTGTAAATTTGATCATGAACCTTTATTGTGGTTAATGATTTATTTTGACTTTGCAATGTGTCTCTCCTAATCTAAAATTTTTATGAAAAAAAAAATCTACCTATTTTTATTTGTTTAGAACTAAAATCCTCAATCCTTAATCAACTCGATGATTCCTAAACCCGTGAACCTTTCTCTGCCTTCCAAATTTTTGTGTATGACCCTTCTATCGACTATCATTCATGAGCGACAATAACATCACTTCTAGTGGGCCATGGCAAAATTAAAGGCCTAAAAGAAAAGTCCACTAAAAGTCAGACAAATATAATAAAATCCCACAACACAGTTCCTATCTTTTTTTTCGGTCCAAAAAAGATAAAAACACAAACAAACACAAAAACTTCTCCACGCATAATTCGCACCTTTCCCTTGTTCTTCCATTCTGGTTGTCACCGAGAAACTTGCGCTGCCCGTAAACGCGCCGCCACCAAATAGCGCTGCTCGTAAGCGCGCCGCCGCGTATCTTCCATCGTCGCCTGTAAACTCTCTGAAGCTCCTCCTGTTGTTGCTTCAATCAGCAAAAAAAGAAAAATGAGCTCAAACGACGATTCGAAGGATACGAAGCTCGAAAACACTCCAATGCAAATGGATTCTGCTGATTCTTCTGCCGCTCCAGTAACTTCTCCAAAAACGATTCTCTCTCTACTTTTTTCTCTGTGTTCGTTTTTTTTTTTGGAAATGGAATAAGCTTGAAAGAGAAAACTGAATACTAAGCTTATTGTGTTGTTGACTTCAATTGACTTTGCCTTGCTACCTTCACTGTATAGTTGAAGCTGTTATGCTGAAAATGATTAAGCCCTAACATTTTTTTTTTTGTTTTTTCTTTGGTTAATTTGGTGAACAGTAATTTGGAAATTTTGGATTGTTGGAATCTTTTATGCTCATGTGTTTTTTTTGGGGTTTGGTTTTTTAAGGCAAAAGACAAAGAAAAGGAGGAACTTACAGAGACTATGAACAAATTGCATATTGAAGGATCAACGTCTGGGAATGGACCTAACTTCAAAAGAAAACCCGTCATCATCATAGTTGTGGGAATGGCAGGTATAGTTTTATTAAGCTTAGTGGTTCTTGCTTAATTGCTCTCTCTTATTCTAAGAGGAAATGGTGTTACAACTTTAGAGCTAGAAACTAGCTTTTTTTAAAAATTGTTGTTGTTGTTTGCTTTGTAATGATGACTCAGAGAATATAATGTCATGTGTGTTTAGGGAGTGGGAAAACAACATTTCTTCATAGGTTGGTTTGCCATACACAAATGTCGAATATTCGGGGTTATGTTATGAATCTCGACCCGGCGGTCTTGACTCTGCCATTTGGTGCTAATATTGATATTAGAGACACTGTTAAGTACAAGGAAGTCATGAAGCAGTTCAACCTTGGCCCCAATGGTGGGATTTTGACTTCCCTTAACTTGTTTGCTACCAAATTTGATGAGGTAAAGATTGCTGATTACTCTCTGAAATTTACTTTTGAATTTAGGGTTTCACTCATCAATCATTATTTCACTGATAATTGTAGTATCCTTGCCTCATTTGTTATTCTTTAGTGAAATGTTTGAGATCATAATGTGTACCACTACTATGGTGCCATCAGCCATGAAACACTGACATTTTGTCAGTTGCCCATTGTTGGGTTCTTATTTGTTTTTGGGTTCTATTGTTCTTTTGTTAGTTGGTGTGTTTTTCTTCCCATTTCCAGCACTTTAATGCAGTTTAAGAAATGTATATGCCCCTTAATTTCAGGTGATTTCTGTTATTGAGAGACGTGCAGATCAACTTGATTATGTTCTTGTTGATACCCCTGGTCAGATTGAGATATTCACCTGGTCTGCTTCTGGTGCTATCATCACAGAAGCTTTTGCCTCCACATTTCCCACTGTGGTAACTTATGTAGTTGATACACCTCGTTCAGAAAATCCCACCACTTTCATGAGCAACATGCTTTATGCTTGTAGTATCCTTTACAAGACCAGGTTACCCCTTATCTTGGCATTCAACAAGGTTGATGTAGCTCGTCATGAATTTGCCTTGGAGGTATTGTTTATTTCTGATTAATATTTCTGCCTTTAGTTTGAATTATATATAATATAATGTGCTATGGAAATTAGCTACTTGAAGTTAGCAAAATGTTCGGATGTATTGATCCTCAAGCTCATTAACAACATATTAATTAACTTGTAGATCTATTTGTGCAATAGATTATCATATTACTGTGAGATACTTTAAAGCTCTTTGATAGTTTTTGCCTTGAAGTTGTTTAAACTTTAAACCACAAAATATTTTTGGTGTTTTAGAACTTGCTTTGTTAGCCTTGTGTTTTCAGTATAAGATGGAGAAATAATGGCATGTGGGTTGTATCTATAATGAGGTTGGGGGTTCTCAGTAGAAGATTTCCTAAGAGTAGAATAGCTAAGTTCAACTTGATGTAATTATTTTCCCTTAAAGTGGGAGGGAGGTAGACAGAATTGCATATCCAGACTATATAACACTCATTGCATGTGTAACACTAATCAAGAGGCCTTATGCTTGGTGGAGTCGAGGAGAATAAGTAATTTCGATATTAACAGATTGGAGTTGAATGGAAAGAAATATTGATTGCTAAAATATTTGTTTCCCCTTTCATATTGTTGAATTCTATGTATAGACAGATTGAACACTTTCTTTTAATTCTAGTGTGTATGTGGTTCCTTCCTTTGCATCTTTGAGCTGAATCTCTTTGTTTCTGCTCTTGAAAGTACGAGACCTCTCCATGTGCTGCCCAATCCCCTTTCAGTTCAATGTTGGTTACTTGGTTTCATGTCAATACATTGTTTTACCTGTCTGTTGAACTTGCTTGTTCTGTCTTGTATATTTTCATCCATAACTTCTGTTTGAATTCATTGTATGTAGTGGATGGAGGATTTTGAGGCATTCCAAGCAGCAGCAAGTTCAGATCAGTCCTACACATCAAATTTAACTCAGAGCCTCTGTCTTGCTTTGGATGAATTCTACAAGAATCTAAGATCCGTTGGGGTTTCCGCAGTTTCTGGTGTGGGAATGGAAGCCTTCTTCAAGGCTGTTGAAGCTAGTGCAGAGGAATACATGGAAAGCTATAAGTATTGTCTGCGCTCGATATAGCATATCACTATTACCATTTGTTTCTGATTACTAATCTATTAACTCCAATGTATTGTGCTGTGTTTAGGGCTGATCTTGATAAAAGACGCGAGGAGAAACAACGTCTTGAGGAAGAGCGAAGGCGGGAAAACATGGATAAGTTGAGGGAAGACATGGAGAAAACTGGGGGGGAAACTGTAGTATTGAGCACTGGCTTGAAAGACAAAGAAGCGAGTAAGAGTAAAAGTAAAAGCGTGATGGACGAGGAAGATGAAGACGATGAGGAAATGGATGATGATGACGACGACGACGACGTTGATTTGGGGATATATAGCGAAGAGGAAGATGCTATAGATGAGGATGAAGATGAGGAGGTTGATAGGTTTGCCTTCTAGTGTGATTCTCATCACTTGCTGGATTTTATCATCATGAGTTGATCTTTGTATAGGACCTTGACTTTCATTTTGGTACTCATCATATATGAGCTTTGAGAGTATAATTACTAACTAATCAACCTTTTGAGACTATAATTTTGTGCTAATTATGTATGTTACTGTGTTCGATTTTGGTGCAACTTGTTCATGTAGTAGTAATCATTACAATTGAGTCCTGTATATCTGTTGTCATGGATTTTCTATTGAGTCTTGTATGATCTTACTTTCTTTACAAATAGGATAAAATGTTCACTAATGAAAGATTGTTAATAATTTATTGAGCAATTAGGACCTATGAAAAAGTTTAAATAAATAGGTGAACATTCACTCTATATAAGCATATTTGGTGACATGTATAAAATAAAATAGAAATACAGAAATAAAAATACAAAAATACAAGTTTGTATCATAGTTGAAAATATATAAGATAATAGTTTTTATCCTATTTTGGTTAAATTTTTTTCATTGCTAACTCAACTTTATAGATGAATCGAAAGTGAAAGGAACACCTCTTGAAATAGGAATACATAAGTAGTGTTTTGAAAGTGAATAAGGGTTGATTATATCGGGTAATATTGATTTTTTAGAATTTTTTTATTCTTAATCATCTGTTATTTAAATTTTAATTTGTTGATTGATAATATATTGAATGTTTGATTTTTTGAAATTGATGTTTGATTTTTTGAAATTGATTTGTTACTTTCAATTTTAATTAATTGATTGGTATTATACATTGAAATATAGTTAATTGATATAAAAATAATTAGATATAGAAATATTACGATTGCGGAGAAATAAAAAGGATGTACTAGCCAATTGAATTATATCATTTGTCATGCTATAGATTCAGATATTATAATCAACAATCAATTAGCATTCTTGCTAAAATCAAGCACATCAAATCAAATCAAGTGTGAATGACATTGTTTGTATTCTGAAATAATATCTTAAATTATTTATATAATACCTATCTAATTTTAGTAAGAATTAATAATTACTTATCAATATTTGGACCAAGTTAGTCGAAATAATGAATTTAGGTTACTAATATCACAATTATTAGTTTCTAATTATATGAAATTTTTATAGAAAAAATCATTTCAATTTATTTCAAATTGTAAATAATGAAAGAAGCTAACTTTTCTTATGTCATGACTTTTAAATTTAGGGATAGAAGCTAATACATTAAATAATAATTTTTAATATTTCAGATTCTTAAACATAATAACTATATATTTTTAGATATTTATTTGTTTTTTATTTAATGCACAATATTTGTTTTCCTCATTTTATATAGTGTTATTTGTGAAAGTATCATTAGAGGATATTAATAAAACTTATGAAGTATCTATAAATTAAGAAAAGAAAAAAAAAGCAATTGCATCACAAAACAAAAACAGTAGAGTTGGAGACATGGCTATGCAAAGAACAAAGGCTCTTGCTCTATTGTTAGCAACACTCATTGCCACACTTTTAGCAACAAATGCAATGAATGAGGTATCGTCTTCTTCTTCTTCAACTTCGATTCATATGAAGTTGTCTCATGGTGCATTTCCTAAGCTCAGAAATGTTCCAAGTGGCCCAAATCCATTGCACGATGAAGAAATCAATGGTAATTCTAAGAATTTGGTTAAGAGAAATTCAGATAATGCAACCACACTATATTGAAGGGGTCAAAATGAAAATTATGTGAAAAGAGGAATACAGGGGCACAAAACTAATGGAGAATTTGTGAAGATTTTGCATGTGTTTTCTATGTATAGTTGTTTGTTTGCTGTTGATTATGAAATCATAAATGGCAAGTTCATTATTTTTGGGAATGTTAATTTTTTCCTTATTATAGGTTATAGAATTTTTTATCGAGTCAATTTAAAAAATAATATTTCTAAAATTTATGGTGGATAACTTATAGGCTGAAAAATATTTTTTAAACGTGACTTAAAGTTGAAAATATTTAAGTGATATTTAATTATAAAAAGTGTATCTCAGAGAAAAAAAAAAGTCATTGTGCATTTTTTTTTTTTAGTAATTCAACTACATATATGTATGTATATCAATATTATATTTACCTCTATAGAATGTTCTACTAATCCATCTAAACCTCACTATCTTCTCTCACTAGAAATATGGTGAATTCATATGTGGATTAAAAATATATGTACATAGATGATTTTTTTTTAATGTCTACTGATTCACCCAAATTGTAACCTAGCAACTTCACGATTAATACATTGCTCTTAATAAATCACCGGCCTTAAACGAGTGATGCTAAATGTATAATGAAAAACTAATCAAATCAGCACATAAATGAAATTTTAGACTATAATTACTCAACTCATTAGGTCAAAATCAAAGTTAAAATAGATTCATTGGCTGTATTGGCTGATTTTTTATTGTTCACCTAGTCTTAAATTGGTCTCTAAAACCCAAGCTATAAATAGATCAATCTATCTCGTAAAAAATTACAAGGGATGCACTAGCATGATTAATTAAATTGGACCAAAAGTTTGAGTCTAACCCATTTTATTTTATCATGAATTGATGATTTTTTTAAAAATAAAACATATCAAAATCTCATTAGGCAATAGTGAGATACGTTATAATTATGTGTTGAGATTGTGCAAATTTGAATGAAAAATATTGTTATGCAATTTGTCTTTCTTTTGACCAAATTGGCGATGTGTTATCATCATTTTTGTTTCGTGTAGATTGCAAAACAGATAGCAAGTTAGTAGGTTAAGTACTCTTATTTTTTGTTCGATACAATATTTTTATTTTTTTATCCGTGAGAATGAATAAGAGTTGACTTCAGTTTTACTTAGTTTAATTTGTTTTTGTTATGAGAATTCAATACATCAGCCAACATCTTCACACTTTTTATTCTAAGCACACCATATTAATAATAATATTGACATCAACGCTCTATATACAGAGGTTTATTCAATTTTTGTCTTATGCATATTTATTATATGTGTAATCCATTGTTCATTATATGTGTAATCCTTTTTATGTGATATGTATACAGTATTCTTCACTTATTTTGATATGTATAATGTCTTTTGTTTTAGTATGTGTAATCATTTTATTGGCATGTATGATCTCCTTTATTAAGTATATGCAGCTCAATTTATTAGGTATACATAATAATATATCATTCAAAAATTTCCTAATATTAGTACAGTCATAATTTTTAATTATATCTTAAATGATTAATACGTTATACTCATAAAATTTACTATAAACTCAAAACTATATTAACATTATCCATTTTTGTGAAGCCAAAGTTCATTCAAAGCTATGATAGCCTGAAATGAGAATGAAAGATGGAAAGATATAACTCATGTATTGAGTCATGTAGAATGATGCAAGATAAAGAGGGTTTTTTGACCCATTTAAAATGGGAAAATTATATATGTTCATATATGTATATATGATATAATATCTACACATATGTCATGTTTTTTTGGGTTTATGCCTGATAATTGTCCCGCCCCTCTTGAGTAATTATGCATTGAATGATGCGTCTGTGAGTTAGTCGCCCCCTGGTGATTATGGTAGCATATATATTTTCTCACTAGTATTTGAACTCGTACATCACATTGAGATATAATAGTTATTAAAACTTATATAAAGTTGAACCATTAAAGGCTATATTAATAAAATTTACTCCCTTCATTCCAAAATATTAGTCATTTAAGATTTTTACATGCAGATTAAGAAATTCAATAAATATTCTTAATTTTATAAAAAGATATATTAAAATGACTAAATTAACTAAAACATTAATGAGAAAGAAAGATGGCTGGTCTATTGAAGTAATATTAAGAAAGAAAGAGAAATGATACTAGAGGTATAATAGGTATGAAAAAGTTAAATTGTCATTGAAAATTGAAAACTATTATTAATATGAAATTTTTTTTCTCCCTAAAAAATCAATTATTTTGGAACAGAGAGAGTAGTAAGTATGTGACATCTAGCTAACACATTTAGTGTGTATTTCATCTTGTAAAAGTGCATATAGTCAAAGAAAAATATTGATGATAATAATAGTGCTCTTAAAGAACATTTCATCTAGCTAATACATAATAGAGTTTAGTTTCAATTTACTGTCAGTTTAAATTAACACATCCATCCAATCATAGATTGACACATCTGCAAAAGTCTTCAATTTAACCACTCATTAATTAAAAAATCTCACAAATTAATGAATATTATTGGCTGACAGTGTAAAATTTTTTACATTATGAATGTAAAATTTCATCTTTTAAAAATGTATATAGGATATATATTTAAAGTAAAATATTTTAGTGATTGGAGAATAAAAATTATTTTCATAAAAGAAATTGATATAAAAATACATATTGTGATTAATTAAAAAAGTTAATTATTAAAAATAAGTATTTCAAAACAGAAATGATATTTTCTAAAATTAAGTTAAATCAAAAAAACAAAGATCAATATCATGATTAAATTTAATTTAAAACTATCAATTACGCAGTGATTTAAAAAATTCAAATAATTAACAAAATACAGGATTTACACTCCAACTTTAAATGTGATTAAATGTTTAATTTTTTGTTGTATCCATGTATCTTAAATCCCTAAACCCTAAATGTTAATTTTTATTGTGATATTTAAAGATTAAAAGTAGTCAATTTTTTTCTGAAAAAATCTCTTTATATATTATATAGATTTAAATTTTTAGAGATAAAAAATAATAAACTTTTTTTTAGTACTCTTTATATAATGTTTAGATACAAACTTTCAGAGAGAGATATAAAGTAATAAACTTTTTTTAAACTCTCTTTATATATTGTATGTATGTATAGACACATATTTTCAGTGATAAAATGAATAAGGTCCAAATTCTGAGGTCCAGACCAAAATACGAGACCAATCCTATAAGCGGTTATGCTAATGGTTATATAAAGTGAGTCATTCTATTGCTCAAGTAAGCAATTCAACTAAATTCTTATATTAAGACTCGAATTGGCTTAGACATCGAAGTCCTTGCAGGGAAACCTCTCCCTTTTATTAGGAGGGAGTATAGAGTGAAAGAGTCAAGGAAGAGGAGCAGTGGCGTGTGGAGTTCAGAGATCGATGACAGTTCCACCTTGATGAAAGTACGAAACATATATATATATATATATATATATATATCTAAAAAAGTTATTAATAAATAAATAATAGTAGTTGACATGAAGAGGGTGAAAAAAATCCTATCAGTAAAGTAAAGAATAAATAACCAAATCCGTCCCTGAATTTTTTTTTTAGTGGCCACTTTCGTCCCTGATTAAATTTTATTAGTCCCGCAGCCTCTGAACTTGAATTCCGTGAAACATATTCGTCCCTACGTTAAATCCTCAGTTAATGAGTGACGGAATAGTCCCACATGGACCGTTAACTTTGTCCTACGTGGACGTTAAGTGACACGTGTGTAATGAAGTTTCTAATAAGGGACAAATCTGTTAAATATCATTTTGGTCCACTAGCTTTATACAAATTCTGATTATAGTCCACTATTTTTAGATTTGTCACATTTAGTCCACTTAAAAAATTGTCAATTTTAGTCCACTGTGCTGATGTGGACTTAACGATGCTGACATGACAGTTGACTTTGCTGACATGGTTGTTGACGTGGACGTTGACTTTGTTGACATGAACATTGACTTACCTGACATGGACATTGACTTTGCTGACGTGTCAGTTGACTTTGCTGACGTGTCAGTTGACTTTGCTGATATGACTGTTGAATTTTGCTTATGTGTTAGTTGACTTACTAGTTGACTAATAGTGGACCAAAAATGCTCACAGTTTGAAAGCTAGTGGACTAAATGTGATAAATCTAAAGATAGTGGACCAAAATCAGAATTTATGTGAAGTTAGTGGACTAAAATAATATTTAAACTGGGACAAATCAGTCCCTGAAGTTTCTAATAGGGGACAAATCAGTCTCCAGAGTTTTTAATAGGGGACAAATCAGTTTCCAGAGTTTGTAATAAGGGACAAATCAGTACCTAACCCTTGAAACAAAACTGTATGTTTTGCAAATCTTTGATTACCTTCTTCTTTCTTTCTTATTTGAAACCTTAAACCCCCATTGCAGACCCCCACAGTCGCGCCTCCATCCTCTTCTTCCTCCTTGGTACTTCTCCTTCAACCTCCATTGAAACACCTCCTTAAAATGGAATCTTGAAGTTGGGTAGCTGCTATGATGGTGTAACCATGAAATCTTGAGGTTGAAAGAGGTGTTTCAATGAAGGTTACTGTGGAACAAGAAAACAGAGGACATAAGAGAGGGAGTGACAGTGCTAGTGTGACGATGAAGGTTTAAGGAGGTGTTTCAATGTAGGTTGAGGGAGAAGAACCAAGGAGGAAGAAGAGGATGGAGGCACTGTTTTGATTCAAAGGTTAGGGACTGATTTGTCCCCTATTAGAAACTTCGGAAACTGATTTATCCCCTATTAGAAACTCCATTGCACATTTGTCACTTAACGTCCACACAAAACACAAAGTTAACGGTCCACGTAGGACTACTCCGTCATTCATTGACGGGGAGTTAACGGAGGGACAGATATGTCTCATGGAATTCAAGTTCAGGACTGTGGAACTAATAAAATTTGATTAGGGACGAAAATGAACACTGAAAAAAAGTTCAGGGACGAATTTGAAAATTTATACTAAAGTAAATAATAATTGGAGGCAGCATTGTAGAAATATAGATAAGTGTGTGAAACAGTGAAAGAGAACGCGGCGAAACCCTATTCGGTGCAGCGGTATAAAAGCCGCAGGCTCAAAAGAGAATAATTGCACATAGCAGCACAACACACATAACCCGCCACTTAAAATCCCTCAATCCAAATCCCAAACAAACCCTTCCCTCTCTCTCTCTCTCTCTCTCTCTCTTTCGAGTCTTCTTCCCTCCCTCCTCTCTTGCTGCCGCCAACACCCCAAAACGCCAAAAACACAAAAATCACTTTTCCCTCTCACTCACTCCCTCCAACCGCTCTAAACCCACGAAACCCAATCTCTCTCTCTCTCTCTCTCTCTGCTTTATCCGATTCTGAATTGCGACTCTTTCCTCCACCCATGGCTACCGACCCGACCCAGCAGCAAATCGCCATGATTCTCGGCTCCGACCCGACCCACCTCGAATCCCTAATCTCCACCCTAACCTCCGCCACCACCAACGACCAGCGGGCCCAGGCCGAGTCCCTCTTCAACGCCTGCAAGCAGGCCCACCCTGACTCCCTCTGCCTGGGCCTCGCCCACCTTCTCCACTCCTCCCCTAACCCCGAGACCCGCACCGTCGCCGCCGTCCTCCTCCGCCGCCACCTCACCCCCCGCGCCGACACCTCCTCCTCCTCCTCCTCCGCCACCTTCCTCTGGCCCCTCCTCTCCCCCTCCACCCACTCCAATCTCAAGTCCATCCTCCTCACCTCCCTCCACAACGAGCCCGTCTCCTCCATCGCCAAGAAGCTCTCCCACACCGTCGCCGAGCTCGCCTCTGCTCTCCTCCCCAACAATGCCTGGCCCGACCTCCTCCCCCTCCTCTTCCAGTGGGTCACCTCCGACCACCCTAAGCTCCAGGAGATCTCCCTGTTGATCTTTGCTGAACTCGCCGACTACGTTGGAGAAACCCTAATCCCTCAATTGGCCACTCTTCACGCTGTATTCCTAAGATGCCTCGGCGCCAACGTCACATATGACGTCAGAATCGCTGCTCTTGCTTCCAGCATCAATTTCGTCCAAGGTCTAACGAATTCTGCAGATAGGGATAGGTTCCAGGACTTGCTTCCGCTGATGATACAGACTCTGACGGAGGCGCTGAATTCAGGGCAGGAGGCGACTGCGCAGGACGCCTTGGAGCTTTTAATCGAGCTTGCCGGGACAGAGCCGAGGTTCCTCCGCCGGCAGATTGTGGAGGTTGTGGGGTCCATGCTGCAGGTTGCTGAGGCGGAGTCCTTGGAGGAAGGGACAAGGCACTTGGCTATTGAGTTCGTTGTGACCCTGGCTGAGGCGAGGGAGAGGGCGCCGGGTATGATGAGGAAGTTGCCACAGTTTATCAGGAGGTTGTTTGTGGTGTTGATGAATTTGCTGGTTGATGTTGAGGATGATCCGGCATGGTATACCGCTGAGGCTGAGGATGAGGATGCTGGGGAGACCAGCAATTATGGTTTTGGGCAGGAGTGTTTGGATAGGTTGGCGATTTCGTTGGGTGGGAACACGATTGTGCCGGTTGCTTCCGAGTTGCTGCCAAGTTACTTGGCTGCTCCTGAGTGGCAGAAGCACCATGCTGCCCTCATTGCCCTCGCGCAAATTGCGGAGGGCTGTTCAAAGGTATAAATGAGTTGTCACCATTTGGTTGTGGGTAATTTGTTTCCCTGATTGGTATTAGGTTGTTATTTTGTGAAAATTTCTTAGATGCTTTTATATTTCTTATAACTGAAATTGCTGATTCCAAAATATGGAAATTTTGGAAGTATTGATGATTTTGGTTTTAGTAGAAGTATACATGGAGTGTATGTTACGTTAAAAGCTCACTAGTCCTAGTATAGTCTAGAGATAAAAATTGGGTCGAGCATAGCTGATTGCACTTGGTGGGACAAAGCTTGATTGTTGAAATTCGTAATTGTGTTTTCAACCATAGTTTTTGCATCATTGTGTGTTAACATCGTAAGAGAAAAATGACCTCTCACCTGCTCTCAGTCTATCTGTATGTGTGTCTTACCTTGTAATCTTTAATGGTGCACCTGCAGGTGATGATAAAGAATCTGGAGCAGGTGTTGTCAATGGTTTTAAACTCGTTTAGCCATTCCCACCCCCGTGTGCGATGGGCAGCTATAAATGCAATTGGTCAGCTCTCCACGGATTTGGGGCCAGACTTGCAGACTAAATATCATCACTTAGTGCTGCCGGCACTAGCTGGCGCTATGGATGATTTTCAAAATGCCCGTGTACAGGTTTGCATTTTCTCCCGTGGTCATGTGCTATTATCTATTGACTTGTGTTAAATGAGTATCATGTCTTGATCTTTGATAATTCATTGGAGTGCAGAATGTCACCATTTGTTAATTGTTACTTGTATATTGCAGGCTCATGCTGCTTCTGCAGTGCTAAATTTCACTGAGAATTGTAGCCAGGATATCCTAACACCTTACTTAGATGGTATCGTGAGCAAGCTTCTTGTACTCTTGCAGGTATTTGACTGTAGTAGATGCCTAACATGCAGGAAGAATGTTGATATTTATTTCAAAAATATATCTGTCGGGAATACATGCTATATACTTCGTTAAGCATGTGTGTGGTTTGAAAGAAATTTTGCTTTTATGGATTGTCCTTGATTTGTTTGTTGGTTAATTAGCAAGAGGATCTGACTTTTCTTTATCTAATTTTATTCAATCTTCATTTGAGTTTGGTCATGTTTCGTATGGGAGGGAATGTTGGACAATAAAAAGCCGACAAGCCATAAATGACTAGGTTTACAATCGATAGTTTGTCTCTAGACAACTAGGCATGGTTTACAATTGACTTTTGACTAGGCTGTTGTTTCATTTAATTTTGGATAGTAAGCTCATTAATTTTTGTTTTCCACAATCATATGTATGCAATGTATATTTTTTGCATTTAAGTTGATATGTTCAGAGTTTTATGGTGTTCTTTTTTGTCTCCTGTGTTTGTTCTAGAATGGGAAGCAAATGGTTCAAGAAGCGGCTTTGACAGCTTTAGCATCAGTTGCTGATTCTTCACAGGTAATTTCTGATATCAATCTTTGTCCACTGTAATCATAGTTTTTTAAGTTCTATACTTAATAAATCAATAAAAAATACTTGTGCTTACAGGAGCAATTTCAGAAGTATTATGATGCTGTGATGCCTTACTTAAAAGCCATTTTGATGAATGCAAATGATAAATCTAATCGTATGCTTCGTGCAAAAGCAATGGAATGCATTAGTTTAGTAGGAATGGCTGTTGGAAAGGACAAGTTCAGGGACGATGCCAAGCAGGTGATTTCTAATTTTTTTATACAGATTCTTTCTTTTGTTTCTTTTTTCATTTATATATTTTGTAAGCAGTAAATTTAGTATTTCCTTTGCTAGGATTTTTGTTTACTATTACACTGTTAATATATGGTTGTCATTTTTCTATCATTAGGTCATGGATGTCTTGATGTCACTGCAACAATCTCAGTTGGAGGCAGATGATCCAACTTCAAGTTACATGTTACAAGTATGGTTCTTTGAGCAATTTTTGCCTTTTTGACATCCACTTGAAATTACATGTATTATTGTTGTTAGAAGCCAAAAGTTTTACTTGGATTTTATACTTCCAGGCATGGGCAAGACTTTGCAAGTGCCTTGGGCAGGATTTTCTCCCATATATGGGTTTTGTCATGCCTCCTCTACTCCAGTCTGCACAACTTAAGCCTGATGTGACCATTACATCAGCAGATTCTGATGCTGAATTTGACGAAGATGATGACAGGTATCCATTCAGATCTAGTTATACAGGATTTAGTGTCATAAGGGATTATATCCATGGGTTCAATTGATACTGATATTTCTGGATTCAATTTCTTCTTAATTTTACTTTCTTGTGGAGTTGCAATTCACATTTGAGAAAATTTGTTTGTCATGTTTTGAATTTGTAGCATTGAAACAATCACCCTTGGGGATAAAAGGATAGGCATAAAGACCAGTGTCCTGGAGGAGAAGGCTACAGCTTGTAACATGCTATGCTGCTATGCTGACGAGTTGAAAGAAGGCTTCTTTCCATGGATTGACCAGGTATGACTTTGTCTTATATTTATCGGAATTTTCCAGACTGGTGTATTTCTTTGGCTAATTATGTTGAATCATTTAGGTTGCTTTTACATTGGTTCCTCTTCTTAAATTTTACTTCCATGAAGAAGTTAGGAAGGCGGCAGTTTCAGGTATTTTATTGACTCTTTTAAGTTCCAAATATTGTTGCTAGTTTGTCTCTTTTTGGTGAACCTTATTGAACTTAGGTTTTTAATGTCACCTATCTGCCTTTATTTCATAGCCATGCCGGAACTGTTGACCTCAGCAAAATCTGCTGTTGAGAAGGGGCAAGCACAAGGTCGTGATGAGACCTACATCAAACAGTTGTCTGATTATATAATACCAAATTTGGTGGAGGCTCTACACAAGGTTAATATCCTGCCAATAGTTCTGGTCTTTTGAAGTCCAATATGTGGTCTTTTGTTCTTGTATAAAAGTATTATATTTGTCTTCCAGGAGCCAGAGGTAGAAATTTGTGCAAGCATGTTGGACGCATTGAATGAATGCATACAGGTTGGTAACATCCATGGATGCAATACTTCTATAGCTGTTCTTTCATTGGAAATAAATTATTACAATTCCAAAGACCATAATACTCAATCTTTTGATCCTTCTGTCAAATAACACTGCCTATTTGAAGGGGAAGTTGATGCCTAAAATAGTTTTAAATTTCAGTGGTTATTATTTCTGTTGAATTTCTTTAGTTATCAATTCTATGTAAGCTTTGTTTAAGCCTGAAGTTAGCTATGGTTCCTGTCTCTCAGGTCTCTGGACCACATCTAGATGAAAAACAAGTACGAAGCATTGTTGATGAGATTAAACAAGTCATCACAGCCAGTTCATCAAGAAAACATGAAAGAGCAGAGAGGGCTAAGGAAGAGGACTTCGATGCTGAAGAGAGAGAACTACTCAAGGAAGAAAATGAGCAAGAAGAAGAACTTTTTGATCAAGTATATTCAATTAATATTGTTTCTTTCTGGTTCATTAGATTCAGCACATTATTTATGCATGCTGACATAGCTCTTAATTTGAATTTTCTCTTGTTTTAGGTTGGTGATTGCTTGGGGACTTTGATAAAAACATTTAGGGCTTCTTTCTTGCCTTTCTTCGATGAGCTTTCTTCATACATTACGCCTATGTTTGTAAGTTCCTTTCTACTTCCCTTACATTCTATCTTCCATTACTTGCTGGAATGAGTCTCCTTAAAATTTTTTGTTGTTTCTTGAAAGTTGTCTTGTTTTGGTTTCCCCTCTTGGTCTCTTGTCAAAAACTTTACCTTAAAACATATGGTTTTGAAAGAAGAAGTATATTGTCTTGGGATAATCTTTTTTTGCCCTCTTCAAGTCAAAATCTTTGTATTATGGATTTTTGCCAATTACTACTGAATCTTCTTTGGAATTTTCACCAGATGTGAGGTTAGCTCAGTATATTATACAACTACTTGCTAATGTGTCTGTGTGAATATATACATTTTTGAATTTTCTTGGATTCGTAGCTCTTTTTAGAAAAGTATGTTATTCAGCTTTCTAATTCAGTTATTTTACTGGTGATAAATAATCAGGGTAAAGATAAAACCTCAGAGGAAAGGAGAATTGCCATTTGTATATTTGATGATGTTGCTGAGCACTGTCGTGAAGCAGCTCTCAAGTAAGAATGCCCTCTCTTTTATTTATTTTTTTGCCTTTATTTGTCAAATGGCGAATGGCGGGTTTTTCTATACCACCATTGACAGTTCACTGTTCTAAATGCTTCTTCGTGTTGTTGCTACAGATATTACGATTCTTACCTTCCATTCTTACTTGAGGCTTGCAATGATGAATATCCTGATGTTCGGCAGGTTTGTTTTCTGTCAACCAGAATTAATATTCATGTTGCTTATTTAGTTCTGTGAAATAATTGATATCTGATTCAACAAAATTAATGTCTTTTCAGGCAGCTGTTTATGGGGTTGGTGTTTGTGCAGAGTTTGGTGGAACTGTTTTCAGGCCCCTTGTTGGAGGTTAATTGCTTAATCACTTTTTGCGTTTTTTCTGTGTTGTGCCTTACCATATTGTTTTGATCAATTTTGCTGCGCTATTGCAGAGGCACTTTCAAGGCTAGATGCTGTGATAAGGCATCCAAATGCACTACATTCTGATAATGTAATGGCATATGACAATGCTGTTTCAGCTCTTGGGAAAATATGCCAATTCCACCGTGATAGCATAAATGCGGCACAGGTAATTTGTATTTTGGAGCTCCATTATGATACGAATTTTCAAATCACCATTCATAATTATCAATCACTTGCTATGCTGCCTGAAATTTTTGAGCTGCAAAAATTGGTTTAGTATAAAAGTGGTTCTGAGACAGATGAAAACTCACTTGTAAATTCCATGGAGAAATGAAGTTTAGAGCAGAATTCCACTACTTATGCTTTTGATTTCTAACATTTATATATTACTATTGCTTGGTAGCAGGTTGTTCCGGCCTGGTTAAGTTGCTTGCCTATAAAAGGTGATTTGATCGAGGCCAAGGTTGTGCATGACCAACTTTGCTCTATGGTTGAAAGGTAGAGTTCTTATCTGAAACATGTTTAGACTGAATGCTATATTCTTGCCTGCTGTATATTGGATTTTAATTATGTTTGTATGTGTAATTTATTATCTTCATAATATGTAACAAGTTTAAAATGTTAGTGTATTCATCAACTATTGTATTCAATTTTTCAGGTCAGATGTAGAACTTATAGGCCCCAACAATCAATATCTTCCCAAAATAGTTGCAGTTTTCGCAGAGGTACGTCCATTCTTGCCTTCAGTTCCAGTTCTTAGTTATTGCTGCTAAATTTTGGTTCTAATCCTTTTCACTTCTAAAATGTGTGTTCTCTGCATGAACTATGGTGTAGGTTTTATGTGCGGGCAATGATCTGGCAACCGAGCAAACTGTCAGTCGGATGATCAATCTGTTGAGGCAGCTTCAACAGACTTTGCCGCCTTCTACCCTCGCCTCGACCTGGTCATCCTTGCAGCCTCAACAGCAGCTTGCACTTCAGTCCATTCTATCATCCTAGTTAATTTTGGATTGTTGTGTTTCATAACCTTTTAAAGCTGCTGTGTCAGGTTCAGTCTGTTCCTCTTTATCATTGGGAGTGTTGTCTTTCGGCCAGAAGCCGTGTCGTGTTCTTGTGTCCTGATTGCCGAATCCATATATATATATATATACATCTGGCAATGCAACGCAGCCCATCTGAGGCGTGGCGTGTCGCAGAGCAGTGTTGAGTTTTTGGTTAGATGATGAAGCTGAGTTTTGGTATTCCTTTGTGTACATCAAAGTACTGTAGTCAGAAGGAGATTCATTTTTTGTGCTAAAAGGGTTGAACAGCGTGACTCGTTCTTCATGTCTGGAAAAATGGGGTCGGGGTAAAATGTCATAGCATTCTTTTTTTCTTTTTGAATCGTAACAGTTTTGATGGGTCATAATGTCTATTTTGGATGTCAGAAGCATTTTGTCATAAAGTTTTGATTAATTTGTATATCAGCTTTTGCTTTGTTCATTGCTCTTATAAATTGTCACGCACTGCTAGTGAGCCACCAAAACTAAAGAATCATACCTTACATTTTCATGTTTGGGGTATTGTCATTGGATCAGATTAAAAGTCTTAAATCACATGGCTTATTAGTATATTTTGTGACCTAAGTGATGATGATAGGAAAGTTGACTCTAATCATATGTGTATTTCAAAAGTCAAACCTGGCTATTCCTTAGCCTCAATCCTTAGAACAGAGCAGCTAGTATTAGTTGGTGCACTTAGGTTGCAATGGTTTCTAAATTTATAAAACGGGTCTAGATATTTCAAGTTAAATAAAATAACATTTTAGAATAAAGAATTCGATCTTTTCTAAATAATTAGCGATTTTTCTGAGTACTTGGGGTTGTCCATAGATGGCCTCACAAGCATGCGAATTTGTTGACATGGATTTTGGTGTCACACAGATATCAACAAGCTTGATTCGCAATCTCAATTCGGATAGTGGAAACGACTCCTATTGAGTTTTCATAAGTGTTATGATCTTGTGACAATAGGGATCAAATAGAATTAAAAGAAAATTGTATTTTTATTAATAAAATTACCTAAGTTTATTGACTAAGAAAGCAATAACTGATAATTGATAAAGTAAAACTGGTCTAAAGAACTAATAACCTACTTAGGCATGTTAATTTTCCCCGCGAAACAGGGATCCCCACGGGGACTGCCCCGATGGGGCCCCGTGGGGCAGGTTTTTTTTCCCCATGGGGATGGGAGACAAAGTTCCCCCGTAGCCAACATGGGGACGGGGTGGGGATCTCTTTCCCCACCCCGCGAGGACCCCGCAGTGTTTAATTATAAAAATATCCTTATAAATTAAATTAATATTATATATAATTTATATATTTTAGTCATTAACATTTTCTTTTATAAATAAATTAAATTTTATATTTTATACCTCTATTATAAAACCTTAATCTTAACACTCATAAATTACAATTTTAAAACATCAATTACATCACAGCCGCTCAAAGTAGAAACTAAAAAGTCAGTGAGTCTAAGACTCTAACCCTAATCTTAACACTCATAAATTATAATTTTAAAACATCAATTACATCACCGCCGCTCAAAGTAGAAACTAAAAAGTCAATGGAGAGTTCAATGGATTTATGGATGTTCAATGGATTCTTGCAGGATGTTTTTATATTTACCTGAAGGGGATGCCCAACGAATTCTTGCATGGATGTTATAATCCTTATTTTGAAGTTTTTTTTTATTATTTTACATTTTATTATTGTAAAACTATGTTTTGTTTGGATTTGTGTTTGAATTACATTTTAGAATTTGTGGTTGGATTACATTTTAGAATTTGTGGTTAATTTGTGATTTCAATTTTTTTTTAATTTAAAAAAAATGGACAGGAATTTCCCGCAGTCCCCACGGGGACCTATGGGGAACAGGGACAGGGAAAAAAAAGTCCCCGTGGCGGGGAATGGAGAAGGGACAGGGGGCAGGGTGTAGTCGCGAGGCAGGGAACGGGAGAGTACTCCCCGCCCCCGCCCTGCACGGGTGACATGCCTAAACCTACTCAAGGATTCTTGATTCTTCGATTGGCATGAGCGCGTGAATAGTACAATAATTTGAGAAAATAGTCGATTCTTTACATGATATATTTTAGGCCGATAAAATTTTTCGGTAGGGTGATTATGCTCTAGTTGCTATTTTGTGTTTGGTAAATAAAAAAGTTGCACAACTTTGCTCATTACTTTTGAGAATAGAGGTGCTCTTGAGAGCTATCAAGAAGTTTTTCAGAGCTAATTTTGGTTCTCTGAAAAATGAAAATACATAAATGATCTTTATGTATACAATATCTTTTAATATTATGTCTATTATGATCATTTTATATTTTGAGAGTTACATGTATATTTTTTTTATCAAATATTATAATGATGACTCCGATTTATTGAGGGCACTTTTTTTTTTACCTTTTTACTAAACAATACTATTATAATTTTTCAATAGTATCTTTTAAGAGTTCAAAGAGTTCAACAAATTTTCGAAGATTCACAACTTTTCTAAATACAATCTTATTTATTTTTTTTTGGGTTTACAAGGAGCTCCTAATGGAGTTAAGGGGAATTTGGGAAGGGGTGGGCATATGGGGATAGAACCCTTAACCCTAGAACAACAAATCCCTTAGTCACTTGGATCAAGGAAGGTTCCATTTGAGCTAATGCTCATTGACTTCTAAATACAATCTTAGTATAACAATCTCTCAACCAAATAAACCCTACCCTTAAGTGATAAAAAAAAAAAAAACCACTAACAACCTATCCAAAGTCAATCCATCAGGAAAGAATATCAACTTATTAGCTTTGACAACCGCAAAGATGGGACTCATTAAAGTTTGAAAGGCAGCTAAAGGCTATAGGCTATTATACAATTAATAAACAACAAAGGAATCTAAAGGATAATGTATATACATAGAAAATTAGAAAGGAGACAGAGGTTTTTGTTGTTTTTGAGGGGAGAAAGATTCTCATTGGAAGTCACAAAAAGGCTTCCTTTACCTCATTGCTCCTTAGTGGTTGAAGCATCAAAATCAGGCATCTCCTACATAACATAGAGGAACAATGGCATTTTGGACTCTTCCTTTCCCACCCTTTTCCCCCTTCTTTGAGAGGGAGGAATTTATCTACGATTTTTTCCCCCAAAAAATAAAAAAAATACATTATTTCTACAAATGGAGTCAGAGATATATTAATTTCACTGCATGTCCTGAATTTGAAATTATTTGTGCAAATCGTAGCAGTGCTACGATTTCACTGAAATCGTAGGAGTGCTACGATTTCAGGCACATTTGGTGCTTTTTTAGTAAAATCGTAGCACTGCTACAATTACCCCTTAAATTATTTCTACAAATACACGATGTCCGGTCAGTATCTTCACATATATAAAATGACTAAAAATGCACACTATGCACTCATACATCACCAAGAAACAATTGAAACTAATGCTCGAGGGAGTGTAATTTTAATAATATTAATAATATGGTTAATATTATTTGTAATATTAGTATTGATAATAATAATAATAATAATAATATTAATTATTATAATAATATTAATGATATTTATTAAAATAATATTAATAATAATACTAATTTTAATAATATTAATAATAATAAAAATATTAATAATGTTAATAGTAATATTATTATTAATAATAATATTTAATATTATTTTAAATATTAATACTGATAATAATAATAATGTTAAATATTATAATAATATTGATTAATTAAATAATATTAATATTAGTAGTAGTAATATTATTAATAATAATATTAATTATAATTAATATTAATAAATAATAATGTGATAATAATATAAATATTAATAAATTTAATAATAATATTGATAATAATATTAATTAATAATATTAAAAATAATATATTATGGGGATAAATTAATATTGTTAATTAATATTGTTAATATTATTATAACCAATAATAATACTATTATTAATTGTTAATATTAATTATAATTAATATTATTATTATCAATACTAATATTACAAATAATATTAACCATATTATTAATATTATTAAAATTACACTCACTCGAGCATTAGTTTCAATTGTTTCTTGGTGATGTATGAGTAAATAGTGTGCATTTTCAGTTATTTTATATATGTGAAGATACTGATCGGACATCGTGTATTTGTAGAAATAATTTAAGGGTTAATTGTAGCAGTGCTACGATTTCACTAAAAAAGCACCAAATGTGCCTGAAATCGTAGCACTCCTACGATTTGCACAAATAATTCCAAATTCAGGACATGCAATGGAATTAATGTATCGATCTCTCACTCCATTTGTAGAAATAATGTATTTTTTTTATTTTTTGGGGAAAAAATCCATTTATCTACAAATATTTCACTTATATATATATATATATATATATGTATATATATATATATATATAAAATATTATTTTAATATCCATTTTTCATATCTTATACTTTTATATATATTCATAAATTTTAATGTGACTCTACTATAGTATCTCAACTTTTTTTATTTATCATTGATTATAACGAGTGTCTCACAAATATTCAATTTTAAAGGTCTATAACTCTATATATCATTACTCATATTTTTACCTATAACCAAACACGCCTTAGAGTTTGAATGAGATATTTTTGGAGTATTTCAAATGACTTAATATAAATTTTTTGTTTAAGTACTAATTCAGAATATTCCAAATATTTTTAAGTATTTTCAAAGCTTGAAAATGGAGGATTTTAAACGCATACTTTTTATTTTCATTTTTCAAACTACGTTAAGTCTCATCACAATTATAGCTAACATGATTAATATAATTAATGAATTATATGATTGTCATTAATTATGATTTTTGTTAATTATGATGGTCATTATACCATGCTAGAGCCTAGATTGCTAATTTTATACTATATCATAATAAACTTGTGTCCTTTTCCCCATATCTTCATTATTTGTCTAACGTGAGATCCATTTGAATCGTAATGCATGCGTCCATTTATTTAAATAATTCAACTTTCATTTCATAATAAAAGAAAATTAAAGTTTCTTAAGGTTAGATAATTGTTTTTCTCAATCAATCAGCAACAACAAAGAAGACAATGTCAATGTCAATGTCATATGAGGGATAAACTTAAGATTAGTTGGGGATTTGAACAAGAATCTACAAATAAACAAAAAAATGGAAACAAAATTAAAGGTTTCGTTCGTGACGTGAAGATAGGGCTACAACTTACAACAAACACATGACACACAATATTATAAATGAGGATAGCTAGACTCATAATAAAAAAATCAGCCAAAACAGTCAATAAAGTCTATTTAACACTTATGGCCAAAATATCATTTTTAATTATGAGTACATTTTTAATGAGCTGAGTGATTGTGACCCAAATTCCTATTTGTTGACTGTTTTGGCTGGTTTTTTGTTGTGACTCTAGCAATGCTCTTATATAAATATAATATATGAATTACTTTTCGGTGAATGAAAGGTATTCACCATCGAAAATAGTTCCTATTACTCATAAATATGAGTTATTAATTTTTTTAAACTTTTTCCATATATATTTTTATTGTCCACTGTAACTGTAGTTTCATCATGATTAATATGTCGTCCCAAGTCGCATACCATAAGGCTTGAATCCCACAAACCTTGCTTAAAAAACAATAACTCGCTTATCATTTATACCAATTCACTTTGAGACTCTTTCCACATATATTATTGACAACGGTTAAACCTATAACAAGTTATTTGCATAATTCAGGTAATTAATCATCAATTCTGTTAGATCGAATGTTAAATAGAAAAATTATTTAGAATCAACTATTTTAACCAACATTATAATCTTTTTCATGTAAAATTCTTGTATTTGTATTTAGATAGATGAGATCATAAAGTTGATAACAGATTGATAAATTGGCTCAAATCACTTGTAATCTATTATTATTTTGTGGCCATATATAGGGGAGGTGAGCGTTGACTTGATCCACGTTAGTGGCAAGCATGGTGTTAGTCTCTTAGTATATGGGAGTTTCTAAAGGGTCATTTTGGAGCCTCCAAGTGGCAGTTATTCATGCCTTCATGACCACTCTTTCAACTGTTTTGACTTAGCCAAAAGTGCTGAGACCACAAATTAAAATTATAGGACTTGGTACCCTCAACCAATCCTAGCTTCTTACTTGTTTTCTTTCTTTTTATTTCCATAGTTGGACTAATTGGTTGCACCTAGGTGATGCTGGTGATTTTATATTATTCCTTGGCGTGGCCTTTAGGATTATATGCCAAATTGGATATTCACCAAAAGCCATTATTTTATGGCTAAATTTAATTTCCACTCTTTTTAGATATAGGGTTGCTATTTTTTTATAACAAAAGTTTAGGTGAGTTCGATACTGATCGGTTCATCAAGATTATGACATATGAAAATGCTTACAGAATACTCACTAAAGAAGTTCTCATAAAAGTAAAGATGAATCACACTCGTATCCTCATAGGATATATTATAAATCTTTATCACATATGTCAATTATCATAATTAGGGTTTATAATTCTAAATTTCTAATGGTTTAATTTTTGTTGCCAATATTCTTTCTTAGAATTTACTAGTAACACAAACTTGTAGTTTTAATGAAACAGTAAGTGTGACAAAAAAATCCATTGGTAAAAAGTTAAAAATATAATATAACTGTCTTGTCAGAAAATTATTTTATAAAATAGCCTAACTAATTGTGCTAAAATTTGAGTGGTTGGATGAAACTTATAGCCTAACTCCACAATAAATTTTTGATGATTAATTTTTGGCTAAGTAATTTCAGAACTAGATTGACAGGGAAATAAATTGAAAAAAAAAAAGAGGGGGTAATAGTACAACTTAGAAATGTGGTTCTTTAGTTAATTTTTCTTTCATGATTGTTTAGACACATTGCTTTTGATAGGGGAAAAAAATTATACAATTCCAAGTATGACTAATAAGTACACATTAAATACTTTCTCATTTTGTGCATACATAAAAAATTGACTCTTTCAGTAATGCAGTACCCACAAAAGACAAACATAGGAGTGGTTCAAATTAAAGGGAGCAAGAAATTGGAATTTGAAGGTTAATTAACTTATAATATTCTCTTTTGCAAATCAACAATTTAACAAATTTCATTAAAATGTTTTTACCAATAAACTATTTCCACTTGCTCAAAAGCTTCTCAACTTTTTCATACACATATATATAATCTCACAGCTTGCAAAAGCAACATGTAACATTTAAGGAATAAAAGCCTTTATTTCACTATCACTTTAGAACATATCATATAACATCAATCACCAATTTCTTGAACCAAATAATTTTCTAATGGAAATTCAGTTCCAGCAACCAAACCAAAAATCAACAAGCATTGGAATCACAAAAGGGAACAAGTTCAAAGGGAGAGGAAGGAACAACAACAACAATACAAACAAATTTGTTGGTGTTAGGCAAAGGCCTTCAGGGAGATGGGTGGCAGAGATCAAAGACACAACACAGAAGATAAGAATGTGGCTTGGCACATTCGAGACTGCGGAGGAGGCGGCGAGAGCTTACGACGAAGCCGCGTGCCTCCTCCGCGGATCGAACACTCGCACCAACTTCATAACTCATGTCTCTTTGGATTCTCCACTCGCTTCTAGGATCAGGAATCTTCTTAATAACAGAAAAGGTACCAAAAAACAGGACAATAATGTTGATGCAGATAACGAATCTGCATCAACAATCAGAACTACTACTACTAGTAGCCCTGGCAGCGGCGCTGCCAGTGCTATTAGTTGCGCTAGTTCTAGTAGTAATTCAATTTCAACCAACATAGAAAACAATGAGAACTCTGTTTCAACTGTGACAACTACTCAGAGCACACATGATGCTATTGATGATGCTTATAAGCCTGACTTGAGCAACTTTGAGAGCTCGAGGGACGAATTCGAGTCGGTTTCGCAGTCGAATTTTTCGTGGGGATCTTTGGGACAAGTCTTTGATCGTTTCTCTTTTGCTCATGTGTTGGATATTCCAAAGACTAGTACTGATGGAATAATTGCTGATACTGTTGACATGGAGCTTCTAGAGTTTGAGAGGATGAAAGTTGAGAGACAAATATCAGCTTCACTCTATGCAATCAATGGAGTTCAGGAGTACATGGCTGTTCAAGAGTCTAATGAGGCTCTCTGGGATCTTCCACCCTTATGCTCATTGTTCTGTTGAAGATCTTATTTATGATTCTGCATATTTTTCTTCCCATTTTCTTTACAATCATACTTTTATTGTACGAGGAAATTGGGTACAGAGAGAAATTCTCGCATGATCCTAAAACATATCTAATGTTTGCTCCAGAAACGTCAACAACCATTCATTTTATTTTGTACATTTAAAAGTTATATGAAAAGTCTGATATGAACGGTTATGAATATTTCTGGATAACGCATTGAATATGTTTCAGGAGCATGCAAGAATTTGTCGTATCCTAAATCTAGGATTGATTGAAATATTACAGGAACACAAGTTTTCTGAGATATAATTATGTTTTTACTAACAGCTTGATGATGTATGTCAGTAGGAAGATCCATGAGTTTCAATTGTTCCTTGAGGGAGCCTCTTTTTTTTTTTATCATTTTTCTTTCAACCATGATGATGTAAAGAGTCTAAGCATTTTGTGTTCTTTTCCTGCACCCAAAATATCTAATGTTAAATCTTGGACTCTCTTTTCTGTCCCTATACCTTTCTTTGGAATATGTCAGTGTGACAATCTAGACATTGGAGGCAAATTATAAATTTGGACTTTAGAGTTTGGAGCTTAAATAAAATTTGGCTGTTCATGCATGATAGACAGTAGAAATGTAGAATAACACACTCTTGTGATTTTCCATCATGCAGTAAAAAGTCAAGTACTGTGCTTGTTTTATTATTAATAACTAATTAACAAAAAAGATTCCATATCTTCTAAGATTTTGGTCCAATGATTATTCATAATTCATGACTTTTGGTCATCTACATTAGCCATGATCATCTCAATTGAATCAATTAATGTTACATATATAGTTATCTTCTTCTCTTGTCCCCAAGATTAGGTGGTGAACCATCACAGAAATTATTAACTCCAGAATTAAGTGATAGGACTGAGATTAATCATTAATATCACTCATTTGTATATAATCAAGGTTATCAAACTCGAGAGTGTATCTAAACTCGTGGAGGTTTCACGAATTTACGTAAACTTGAATCGTAAAGTCAAACTCGTAAGCTTGTAAGAGTTTACTTATAAACTCGTTGACTCGATTAGAATTCTAAATTTATAAACTCATAAAAATTTACGAGTTAAATCAAAGAGTTAGATAACCTTATACATACCAGTGCCTTGTTCACATTTCAATGACATCAATATCATTTTCTTTTGGCCTGTCTTGTGCCCCCAAAAGTTCCCTTTATATATATATATATATATATATTCTTACTTTCTTAATCAATATCTTTCATTTTTCTTTTTCCATTTGGCTCATGAAGATTACACTGAGATATAGCTATCAAGAAAAGCCACCCTAAAACAACAAACTACATAATACCAAATACCAATGACTAAATCTTAAGCAAGGACTAAGACTAGGTAGTGGCCATATGCACCCAAGAAGAATGCATCTTTTATGAGTTACAAGAAGCGACAAATCTGATGAGAATTATATAATAGCAGTAATGTTTGTTGTACAACATGAATACATCCAACTAGTATCCAATATGTGTTATACATATGAAACACATTATGTATAGCACACGTTGGATAGTTGTTGAATGATATTCCTGTTGTACAACAAACATTGTTGATTTTCATATCATACTCCTATCATCTAGAGAATACTTTATTGGTGAAAAACTCAAAGGGAATAAACCAGCTCCTAGCCGGAGGGAAAAATCTAGTAACTAGTTTAACTGGTCAAATTTGATGGATACATAACAAGTAACATTAACATCAAAGAACATTAGTGCAGAGAAGTCAAGTCTGGGCCTGATCTTGTGTTTTGTATTTGATTAAGTAAAAAATTAAATGAGAATTATATGTTACTTTGAGCTTAATCTACAAAGACAGAGGAGTCAAGAAATTTTGACCAAACATGAACTGGTTCAATAACCAAAAGAGGCTTGCTTCATGCTATATAACACCTATATTATAATACTCATGACATGGCAGAGAATTGATCAACAATTCGATAGTATATACAAATGATAGAACTTTATATCACCACATTTATTATATATATACTTATTCCCCTTCGTTTCCCCTCCTTCTCTTACTCTAACATTTTACATGACAACATTGAAGGCTTTTGATCCTATACTAAGTTTGCAAGTTTAAGCCGTTAAAATTTAATCATTTATATATTGGTGTATAGAAGCAAAGACCGCAAGTAGAGAGGAAGAATCCCGATATAACGATATGACTGTTTCCTTGTGACTTAAAGGTTACGAGTTCAAATCTTGAAAAATATATCTCCATCGGCAAGGTTAAGACTTCGTAGTCATAAAATATAGTAAACACTAATCTCAACTACCCTTGGAGTTCATTAGTTTCTTTTTTCTTATTTATCCAATATACATGTTAGAGGGTGGGCTTTGACGCAACCGTACTAATCTCAATTATTCATGATGAAAGCATTTGTCTCATTACTTCAAAAACAGGAAACAATCATGAAGAAAGCAAGTTCACAATAGAAAGATTCTCATAAAACAATGTACAATGATATGAACATTACATAACCATACAAGGATATGAACATTACATAACCATAGACCACAAGACACAGAATAAAGAAAAAAAAGGAAGATTTATGCATCTAATGATGAAGGATTGAAAACTTGTTCATATTCAGTATTCACCTTCACCTTCCTCTTCATGTTCTTCTGCTGCAACTTCTTCATAGTCCTTTTCGAGTGCGGCGAGATCTTCCCTGGCTTCTGAGAACTCACCTTCTTCCATCCCTTCGCCAACATACCAGTGGACAAACGCGCGCTTAGCATACATGAGATCGAATTTGTAGTCAATGCGAGAGAAAACCTCAGCAACAGCTGTGTTGTTGCTTATCATACAAACTGCCCTCTGCACCTTTGCAAGATCACCTGCCGGTACAACCGTTGGAGGCTGGTAGTTGATACCGCACTTGAAGCCGGTTGGACACCTGAAATCACTCATCAAAATCATATTAAGCAAAATGGAAGGAAGTTATAATGAATTTGTCCCCTCTGATAATAGAATTCTCAAGCAATGTCACTACAAGTGCACGAGATCATCAAGTAATACATCACAGATGATAAGTATGAGCATTGTTTATAAAGAGTTTGAATAAGAACAGCTACTATCTATCAATCAACAAATTTCTACTAAGTCTGAATTCAAATGGCAACAAAACCAAACAATAACCTCCTAATGTTGTAAAGTTCTTAATAAGAACTCTGTTCTGCTGCAATGGTTTGTATTTTGTTCATTCTTTCTACACTATTTGAACCAATTACCTAATGAGCTTCATGCCAACATGGCTTGAGATGAAAATAGATCAAGTGTTAGGACTTTTGTTCCTTAATTTTTCGGTTAAGATGTTTGAGCCTATTATCTGGATTTCTAGGTAAAACAAACTAGTTATAAGATTTAACACAACATTAAAGCAAGTCCAAATCATATTCGAACAACTATTTTAGTCACCTCATAATAATAGTCTAGCAAAACAGCATAGTTTCAGAATTTTGACTGTTTAAAACTTTAGGTAATTTAAGTACCAACTATTCCATACTAAATGTAGGAACCATCAAATAGTTAGAATTAGAAGAGAAAGAACAAAAATCATTAATATGGTGTTGGAAGGAAGTCTAATTACCAGTCAACAAATTGAACCGTTCGTTTTGTCTTGATATTCGAAACAGCTGCATTTACATCTTTGGGCACGACATCTCCACGATACATCAGGCAGCAAGCCATGTACTTTCCATGTCTCGGATCGCACTTAGCCATCATATTCGACGGATCAAAAACAGCATTGGTGATCTCTGGTACTGATAGCTGCTCATGGAAGGCCTTGGCAGCAGATATTACGGGTGCATAAGACGAAAGCATAAAATGGATACGTGGATACGGAACAAGGTTAGTCTGGAACTCAGTAATATCCACATTAATCGCGCCGTCGAATCTCAAGGAAGTGGTCAAGGAAGAGATAATTTGAGAGATAAGACGGTTCAAATTAGTGTAAGTTGGCCTCTCTATATCTAATGATCTTCTGCAGATATCATAAATTGCTTCATTGTCCAAAAGCACAACCACATCAGTGTGCTCAAGAAGAGAATGAGTGGAAAGAACACTGTTGTAAGGCTCAACAACTGCAGTAGATACCTGTAATATGTTGAACAAGAATGTTACATAGACATAAAAACAGTTAATATATATGCAAAGCATAAAAACATGAGTTACCAAAGAATTTAGAGCAGCAAATGAGAAAATATCTCTAGTAATAGCATCTTATCATGTAATTTTACTTGAGGCAATGTTAAAATCATAGTTTATAACATTCAAAAGTAAAACAAATTGGGGTCATCCTACTACATATCACTGGATTTTCAATGTAAATAAGCAGGTAAGAAATTTGTTTCTTATAGGAACTTCAATGAAATGCCATAACATTAAAAGATGGTATAAAGTGCATAGTAGTTAGTATCTTACGATTCACTATTCGATAGATTTAATGGGCACGAGATCTTAAATAAGCATGTATCTTACAATACATGTATGGTTCGGAAAAGATTCAACGGTTCAATATGTTTTGTTTGGTTATTCCACTGATCTTTTTCCATTCTTTTTAAACTAAAGCTTTATATTTCACATAGCTGTATTATATTAATTTCTATGTTTCTTTATATGAAAGATACAAATACGCTATTTATATTAGTAACAAAATTCGATTCGATTATGACTCGTAAAATAACTTTTCCAATTCGCAATTCATATCCCAATCTGATAACCATAGTATAATGTCAACCAATGTTTGATGCTCCAGAAACAACTCATTTTACTGTCATTCCCAATTTCCAAATTTGAGAAAATACCTGTGGAGAAGGGTATATGGTAAATCCAAGTTTAGACTTCTTCCCATAATCTACAGACAATCTTTCCAAAAGCAATGATCCCAAACCAGAACCAGTGCCACCACCAACAGCATTGAAAACCAAGAACCCTTGCAAACCGGTGCAATTGTCCGCCAATTTCCTGACGCGATCGAGGCATAGTTCAATGATCTCTCTTCCAACTGAATCACAGATACAAAATAGGTAAATAAATACAGCTAAGCTAACATTTGAAACAACAAAATATTGCCAAATTTTGGGCCTGCATTGGAAATTGGCTTGCCTGTGTAATGTCCCCTTGCAAAATTATTAGCAGCATCTTCTTTTCCTGCAATTAATTGCTCAGGGTGAAAGAGTTGTCTGTAAGGACCAGTTCTTACTTCATCAATAACACTTGGCTCCAGATCAACAAATATAGCCCTTGGAACATGCTTGCCGGATCCTGTCTCGCTGAAGAACGTGTTGAAAGCATCGTGCTCAACGCCGACTGAGGCATCGCTGCAAGCAGATATAAATCATCATTGCTTGTGCCAAAAGAAAAGGGAGAAACAATTAGATTAGATAACATGTGCTCAAATTCAGGGTCTAGTTTCAGGGGAAATGAGAAGAAAAAGTAGTGTTGAAGTTTCAAAGTTGCTAAATATATGATTTCTTTTATCAGATTTTTAAGGATTCATGAGGTTATCACTCAATTATGAGCAGAAAGTAACAACGGAATTCGAATTCAGAAAAGGTATTTCTAGGATGTAATTAAAAGAAGGAAATTACTTATTGAGAGGACTAATGAAATCCCTTGAATTGGAATTTAAGCTTGGCAATGATTCAAACATGTGAACTACATGGCAAATGGCTATAAACATCACAAGCATTCCAAATCCATTGATTCTTTTTTTTATCTTTTCATGAGTGATGCCAGTGCTTTTGAAATGATACTGAGGGAAAAAAGGCACTTACAAAGCAATTTTTTCCTTCCAAAAGCTATTTGAGAAAAACTTTATAAGAAACTATTCTCAACTCAAAACAAGTTAATCCAAACACACTATGTTCAAGAATTGCACACAAGCTAGCAATTTATACAATACAATCAAGTTGAAAATAGATAAATTAAGCTTTCTTATATTCAAGGCAACAAATCAACTCTTCCTATATTTCTACATAGCCGGTCCCAAGTCCGGAAAAAATATGATGATTATATTAAGCCTTCGACAACCAATGCAAGACTTTGTCGAATCTTTTGGGATGGATCAAAACAAAAACATGGCGTAATGACGTTGTTTTATCTATTTACCGACCCACACAGTGGGATAAGGCTTTGAATTAATAAAAAATAATAATGGCAGAAGAGCTGAAAACCAAACCAATTCTCTAATGATACAAATTAAAGTTCATACAAAGTGATAATAGCAAGACATTAATATTTAATCATGAAAACACATAAGAATAGAAACAAAGAATTAATGTAGAGAGAAAATAAAATAAAACCTAACCTTGGCATCAAGCCATCAGGTTGAATCCCATGCTCAAGGCAATACAGCTCCCAACATGAATTCCCCACCTGAATTCCAGCTTGTCCAATATGAATACTTATTACCTCTCTCATCTTCTCTCTACTACTTCTTCTTCTTACAATCCTATGCTTCTTACACTAATGTTGGCAAAGTAAAAATTGCAATAGAGAGAAATCAAAGTAAGACTCTCTGATATTTTATTGTTTCTGTATTGAAATCACAAAGAAACACAAATAAGTTTTTAGGCCAAAAAGGCACATGTCACAAGCATTAACAATGATGCAAACTCTCTTATATCAATCAACAGTTATTTATTTTTGGTTAGATGAAAAGGTGGACCAATAACTTGGAGACAAGAGCATGGTGGGGTTGATTTTCCAACATAATTTTGTGGGGGTACAAACATACACATCCTTGTCTAGTTTGGTATCATTTCATATCATTGAACAAAACATGAACAACAAGATAGATATATATATAATAATTCTTATCGTACAACAGAAATACGTCCAACTAGTATCAAACGTGTGCTATACATTATATGAAATATGTGCTGTATGTATAACACACATTCCATATAATGTATAACACATCTTAGATACTAATTGAACGTATTTATATTGTACGACAAGATTATTGGATATATATATATATATATGATATAGGACATTATCTAATTAAATCATGAAATATGAAATATCTAACAATACACATAATTGATATCTTATCTTTGCATTCATGACTGATCATTTTCCTCACTTTGAGACTGTTACAGCAATACAGCTGTTGAGGTCGCTATCTTTGCTTCATTAATGCCACATGCCCACATCTTTATCTATATATAATAATTGAGACTCTTCAGAAAGATATTTTTTGTGTATACTGGAACAATATTAACTAATTAATTAAATAATTAATAGTAGATTAGGACTAGCAAATTCACAGGGATATAAGAAATTTAACTCTTCAATTAAAAAGATCTATAGAGGATGAAAAAAGATGATGAATTTTTTTTTTTTTGTAAATGAATGATTAAGATGAAAGTAGTTGAGAAGAGTAAAATATAATTTTTTTATGAATGGTCTAGATGAAGTGGTTAAAAAGAGAATAATATTTATTAATTTATTTTTAAATTTTTTTTAGAGACCAAAAAGTAATAATTTTTTTAGAATTCTCTTTATAAGTAGTAATAGATGTATCAAATTAGTTATGCAGTATAATTTGACATCATTTAATTTTTTTTTATATTTCATTATTTGAAAATTTTATTGATAAAAAAGTATGAACTATTTAAACAGACAATACAAATAAAAATTTAAGTTAGTTCCAACGTGCACGTATATATTTGGAGTCACCTATTTATAACTGCTCATTTTAGTTTTAGAATTTATTTATTTTTTCTGTCGATTTTTGTTATGGTATGAGACATCAGCACACAAAAAAGTAGCAACAGAAAATCAATCATAACAAAATCTAGCTGTTCTGTCTCTGAAAATGGAAAGTCATCGACCACGTAATTCTCTACTTTTATATGAATGAATCAACTTCTTGTTGCACGTTGTACAAGAATTTTCAGGATGTAAGATTAAATTTTTGCATATTATTTGAGTAAAAATTGTTTTATAAATGTGATTTAATTCTGAATAGTTATTTAAAATTCAATTTTTCATGGTTATCCCATTGTCTTACATTTGCATTAGGATAAAATAAATTTATTAATTTGTAATTATTTTTTAAAAATAATATACAAAAATAAGAATTGCGCATATAAAAAAGAATTCTCTGTATAAGTTAGTCTTGTGTATATATTTCTTTGAATTAGATCCATTGAAATTTAATGATTCAACTACCAAGTTAAATTATTAAGAAATGATTTTTATATTATAAAAAATCAACCATCATATGCGATAATTCAACTTTTAATATTGTATATTAATCCAACATTTTAAAAATTAAATTAATAGTTTTAAAAAATGAGATTATTACATATGATAATTGATGATGACTAATTCTGTAATGTACATATAACATTACTCAAATTATTTAATGGTCAAATTTATCAGATTTAAAAAATGAACATTTGATGACAAAGTATCAGATTTATATCCATCTTCTAGACACTTTCAAATCTTACCTTCAGTTGATATACTAGGGCATTTTCTGAACTCTGAAATCACCAAAACTAAAGTTTCCATAACAGAGATTATCTAAATTGTCATTCATATTAATAATAGTTTTAAGTTTAACTAACAATACTAGACCACTTTCCAAGTATTAAAACTTCATAAAAATGCGCTGCAAGATTAATCTATCATCAGCAGAAAAAGGCCATGCTTCCCAGCAGCAAGATGAAGTAGCACTTCAAGCATAAGCATGACAGGAGCAACCTTATTTACAACAAAGGACTGCTACACAGTACAGAAAACTAGGGATGAAACCTACTACCTAAAGCAGTCACAATGTTGATATCATGGACTTGGATTCTGAAGGCAGAAGCCGGCCCTCCCCGACACACACGCAGCACGATCATTAGATTGCAGCCATTGATTCACTGACCAAGTGATACCTGCGCCAGTAATTAACAAGAACAACTCTATCCTTTCAACCAAGTGTTTCTGTAAGAAGAATTGTCTCGCAGGGAGGCATCATGGGGCTTGTACTCCATAACGTAGCTATGGGGAAGCTTCAGGTGACGCTTGATTGAATCTCTCAGAGCCATTACAGCCTGCGGTCCGAAAGCCAGGAATATTAGAAACAAGCATAAACTGTCAGCAAAATGAATGAAAGACAAGTACATATGATATGACCGTAAAATTTATTAGTACACTTTCACACAGATAAAAGCAGATTATAATGCCAACCTGTTTGTCAGAAGCATTGCGATTCCAGACACTCAATATATCTTCATTGAAACGAACACTAAGTACTGCACCACATATGTCATCTCCACAGTCCAGTTGGTCACCCACTAAGGCAAGAACCTGCAATTGGTCATTTGGTATTATTACAATGTTTATGATCCGCAACTACAAAAAGACAGAAACCAATTGCCCTAGATACTGGAATCAAATTCACTAAGCAAAAGAAATTCAAATGTAATTGGTTAGCCTATAACTATCCACTATAGAAGATGCTGAAAGGAATATACGTGACAGGAATAACTGTTCATGGAGGACTTAAGTTTTATATCAATAAACTCAACCAAATAGAAAGCATTACATTTTCTTCAGTCCCAAAAATTATCATTATCAACCTAAGCATTAACATCAATTTGCACAGATTAAGTCTAATAATAGATATCTCGGTAAGAACAGCATTGTCGCAAGATCTTCTACAAGAACCAAAACCTAAGAACTTAGGAGAGGAAGATGTGAGTTCATAGGGCAAAGCCACGACTCTACAAAGATACCAAGCCTGTTCCAAAGTGACCTCATATAAGGCAATGCAGAAATAGTCACCCCCAATTACAGAATCCAACCACATACAGTATACATATTTGGGGACACCACACTCAGAAACCTGTGCTTTTGAAGCATGTCATTTGTGTTGATCAAGTTAAGAACAATAATCCAAACAAAAGCTTTGACTTTTAAAGAATCAAGAGTCCAGTTTCTTGAATTACAGAAACGGAAACCAGAGAGACGAACAGAACCAAGAAAAAGAATAAGGGACTTTAAACTCCTTAAACTCTTTATTGTACAAAACTCTAATAAAATGGAAGTTCCAAAGCATGTTATCCTAGGAAAAAAACTGACAAATGCGGGCATTATGCAAACATGACTGGCAAAAGAGCCGAGGAAGAGCCTCAATTAACAACTCAAATATCTTCCCAAAATTTAATGCGAGAGTCATCACCCAAATGTAAGGACAAGAGAGGACTAAAAGAAGGTAAACCCTGAGAAATAAATTTCCAAGGATTAGTATGAGTAACTCTACAGACAGAGTTGGAGTCACACCCATTTGGATGCATACCACACTTATTTCAAATGATTTGATGCCAAAAAGATGAAGGTTGGAGAGGAAAATGCTAAAGCCACTTACCTATCAATGCTTTATCATTAGACACCAATTTACTAAGGTATAAGGTCCAACCCCTTTCCTTTTTGATTCACAACAAACCTCCTACCTATGACCATAGGTATCATTGATTACCAGACAATTCCATTTTCTTCAATGACCTCAATTATAAGGACAAAAAACAAAAAACACACAAGGGCAATCAAACCATTTCCCACCAACCCCTACAGTTTCAAAAAGGTCCAGGAGGTACAATAGGTGCTCAATGAATCCAAAAAATTTTCGCAGCTTTTATATGAGGTCAGAGTAAACATAAAAATAAACAAATAAAAAACAACTTATAAGTTGACCCATATATATTCTTTCACTCTGGTATCCTCCACAGAATCCCTCTAGCTAAACAGGGGCTCAATGGGTTTAGGTTGTCTATAAATGTTATATAAAGCAGCAAAGGATGATAAAAACCAAATCTATTGAGATCACCATTTCAATATTCAAATAAATTATCTTTTAATCGCAAAATGGGAAAACCATGAATTGGTTAAATTAACACTCAAGATCTGAGGACTCTCACTGCCTTAATGGTAAAATTTTGAGCCTTAGTTGGACATGGGAACAGTTCAATGAGCAGGGGTTTACCATCCTCCCTCCGCCTTAATGGTAAAATTTTGAGCCTTAGTTGGACATGGGAACAGTTCAATGACCAGGGATTTCCCAGTCCCCCTCCGTGGACAAGAAAGAAAAATTGAGACAACAAATTGTGTTCCCCAAATTGGCACATAGACACACAAACAGGGACTTTAAATACATTTTTCCTCACTACAAGATTCCTAAGAGTTCTATTACATTGAAACCTTGTCAAAATCAAGGCTCGAGCAATTGCAAACATAATTTTAAATACCCATGTGAAACATAGGAAACACGTTTTATAAACAAAGCAGCTGCAACAAAGAACATCAAAATAATAACTGGCATTTACAATGTAGGCTCTTCATTCATTCTCCAAAAAACAACAACAAAAACATTTTACGTCCTAATGACAATTCAATTATCCATTTGGCTAATAACTCAAAATTTGCTGGTTTTATCCAAACAACAAAACACATAAGTCATAACTCAGTTAAGGACTGTATTGGAACATACCAACAATCTAAACCAATCTACAAATAAAAATGAAAATATTGCCAAATCATTTCACAAGAAGAGAAGAGTATTACATACCAGGTCCTCCCAAAAACGGCCTGAGACAACCTTTTTGAATCGAATAATCCACTTACCACCACTGCAGTTGGCAGAATCCTGGATATAAAAAAAAAGACAGAAATAATGCACCATGCTACTCATTCCAGTTTCAAACAAATCCAATAACTGAGACCACTCCCCCCTTTTTCACGTAGAGAATGTGGACCAAGTGAAGAAGAAAATGGTACCTCCCACAAAGGGCGGATTCCTTCCTTAAAAAGGTGCAAATCAGTGGGAACAGGCAAAGATGAAGGACGAGTAAGATGGCAATAGCACACCCAAAATCCCTCGACCTATACATATGTAACAACAGTGGTTATAACATAATATTATTATGAAACAATTTAATCAATGAAAATGTTCCACTCTAACAATACCAACAGCAATAAGAATTAACTTTTTCCCACTAGGTTAGCTCAGCTACATGAATCAAATGTTCACCATAGTGCCAAATCATAGAACTTTTTACAATAGTGCATCAAGAACTTAAAATTAAACTCATTACAAAAAGGCCAACACGAAATTAATATCCCAAGCATAGTCTATTAGGTATTACGAAGATGTAATTTCTTACGGTACTGAATTGGACAATTTTCTTGATGTTGTCCTCGTACGAATCCGATGTGTAGTTTCGAACTCCAGGAGTTCGACGAGTGTACCAAAGTACGAATTTGTGCTGCACATAGAAATTAAGAATACGATTAACAACACAGAATAAATAAATAAATAAATAAAAAGAAAGATATCATAGAGGCAGAAAGAGAGAGAGAGAAGAACCTTGAGGGGGTGAAGATCAGTATTGGCGCTGTTAGTCTCCAATTCCTTCTTCTCCATTGTTCTTCGATGCCTGAAACCCTAGGGTGGCGTTATGTTGGGGCGTGTTTGGGTTTTAATTTTGGGAACAGAGAGAGAACGAGCAGCACCGACCTTGCGCCAAACAGAATGAGCTATCCCTTCCGTTTCCTTCACCTTAACGTCACTCACCACATGAAATGGTTCATTTGGAGTAATCGGTCGGGTGGGTCTGGGTTTGGATTCGGGTAGAAGATATCATTCTAGATTTAAATTTTCAATTTTGATGGCCTCCTTGTTGTAGTTCAAATAATTTTCAATAATATTACGTGTACACCATTTTAATTAGTCACATTTTCAGTATGGCTTGTGAGAGAATCTGGCCATTGAAGCCCAGATGATGAAGAGTAAGTGAAGAGGCCCAAAGAACAAGGACAAGTAGAGTGTGTGCACCTTTATGAGCCAAAGATCGTATCAGAATAATCAAATGGGCTCGACAAGAAGGAAATGAAAGAAAAACATGAAAAAAGGGTATTGGGCTTTCTGTTGTACGGAGGAATTTGAGATTCACCTACATTTTTTGGAGAGAAAGAGCATATCTCTCTCATCCGTAAAATGGGGGCTTCTGCCTTTGTGTCTCATGAGTCCCAAACCCATAATTAGTCTAGAGAATGAAGAAAAATATTCAAAGTAATAAGGACTAGTTAGAGGATTACCAACACAAGTGTTAATGATAGTAACTCACACCCTTAGTTACGTTTTCTAAGTATTTCTAGGGTAAGGTAATTAGATAGAGTGTTTTTGAGGAAAATAGGGAGGTATGATTATCTAGGATGAAGTAAAATCTTGTGTCTAATATAAGTCACCCATCAATAAATCTTGTTTTGCACTCAACTAAGGAAGTCAACGATCTATTAGAGGGAAAACAGAAAGGGAAGTTATCCAGAGGTTAAGGACCAAAAGGGAAAGAAAACCTAGGACCTTAGGCAATAGGGGTGGACTCAACACTAAGGTATACAAGAGGTAAAGGTGATAAATTTGTTCCACTTCACAGAACCACAAGAGAAGATAGTTCTCAAAGAGATCTTTGAACACATAAAGAGAAAAACAAGGCTCTAGTTCACAAATCCTCACAAGTTTACGGATCCACCCTTCCCGTGAATAAAGGGGAATTGGTTGGTATCTTAGACTGAACTAGTCACCATCAATCTCCACATTTATAAGTAAAAAACTCAACCAAATAAATAAAAAGACCCGACCAAATAAACAAAAAACTCAAACAAATAATAAAAAAACATATTAATGCCAGTTAAAAATTCACTAAGTAATCAAATAAATTCACTATAAGTATGGTGAGAATGAAAAAATAGCATAAATACATTATTTTTCTCTAAATGTAGCATTTTTTTCCTCTAAATTGTCACAAAATTAACACACATTAACACTAAAAATGAATAAAATATATTATTTAGTCAATTTTTAGCAATTATTAAATTGATTTTTTTTATTGGATTTTTTATATATGTAATTGAGTTTTCTATTTGTTTTGGTTGAGTTTTTTTCCTCGTGGGGACGATGACTGATTATGGTTGATCAAAGTGGTGTACGCATAACATTATAGGATAATTTTTTTGTACACTCTTAGGTAATGTTTGTTTAAGGTATCATTGAAAAAAAATAACTTTATCAAGTATTCTGTGTGAGGATTATAGTGCATATGGGAACAGAGTTACAATGACCAAATGAACAAAATTGTCAAATTTTTATTCATTCCAATATTAGAGTTACTGTGTGTTGGAAGGGAGACACAAATATATGATGGTGTGTTCGAAGTCAATTTTGAAGTTATTATAATTCTGATTCCTGTAATACTGATTTCATGACTCTCTTGACTCTTACCTCAAAGTCATTGAAAATAAACATTATCTTAAGGAACCTATTATTACCAGACTAAATTATTCTTGTACTATAGTAAGGACAATAAAATATGTACCCTTTTAATTTTTCAGATAACCGATGAAATAATCACTAATGGTTCTTACATCATCAAGCTTATTTTTGTGATATCTTGTATCATAGTATTCCTTAGGAAGGACTTTGTGCAGGACGCGTCAGAACGCGTCAGCATGTTGTTGTCAGCCAGCAGTCAGCGCCCGCTAGCGAGTAGCTGGTCGCTAGCGACCACATTTCAGTCGCTAGCGGCGGGACCGAGTCCCACATTAGTCAGAGCAGGATGTCAACTTTTCCCTCTCCCCCTATATATATAAGATGATAGTGTAGTTTTTCCCTCAGACCTCACACATATGCCTTTTCAGAGCAGTGCTTCGGGCGTCCTTTATATTTTAGAGGAACTCTTGTATAGTGTGAGTTTGACATCTTGGGGATATCTATGCGCGAGCAAGTTCCTGCAGGTGAGTGAAAAGTCTTTTCTGCATGAGGGTCGCTAGCGAGCAAGAGGAGCTCGCCAACAACCGGTCCCTCGATATCGAGCAGCAGTAGCTCACTAGCGAAGGCGTGTTGAGCAACCATAGTTCAAAGTTTCGTTGTTTTCTTTTTTTATGCAATTTTGATGGGTCTTTTTGCACGTCAGGTGCAAACGTGATGCTGATAGCCAAAGCCAGAGCTAACAGTGTTTTCCTGTATGTATCAGGATTATCCAGATGAGTGGAGATCTTGTATATAGTGTAGCATTTATAGCATATATATTTTTGATAATTAGATAATTAGTTAAGATAATAATAAATGAGATAATATATATTGCATGTGTATGTGTTTTTGTAGTGATAGTTATAACATTAGTAAAATGCTAGGTGGTTAGGAACTTAGTATAGATGACCAGAGATTTATTTTCTAAGTTATGCTATGTGTACTATGTATGCTGATTGCTGGTTGATTTATTAATTGTTGCTTATGATATAACATGTGGCTAAATAAGAAAAGAAATATAAGTGAACTATGAGTTAAGTTTTATGACATGTACGTTATATGTTGTATGGACTGTATGCTGACGGTCTTGAGTAATCACGCCGCCCTGACTAGTATGCATTCAGACGCTATGGCCCGAATGCAACTTCTGGTAGATCTTAGTTGTGGTATACTAGTTAGCTGCGAGCCGCCCAAAGCCAGCTAAGTACGTTCCGGTCCCGGTTATCAGACGACTTGGTGATAGTTACAAATATACCATGCGTTGGTCAGATATGATTATACTCTAATTGCGTGCTGAGAGTCAGATTACAGTTACAAATTTCAGTTATTCAGTAGTAGGCTTGGGACAGAGTGCTGTTGTGTGATAGCTCGACAGGATATTATTTGAATGGATGGTAACATGCTAGTTTGTGTTGTATATGTTGTGAGTGTTGCATTCTATGCATGTTCCCCCTCGCTGAGTCGGTGACTCATCCCTCGCCATCCATGTTTTTAAGAGTACGATTCTGTTGCTGACGAGGAGTCTTTGATCTAGTAGAGGTTGTTGCAGTTATTCTTGGTGGGCTCCGCTTCTGACATGGAGTCTATTAGTTTATGGTTTAGTTACTTGTTTAGTTTACCGTTTACAGTTTACAAACAGTTTTCTTATGTAATCGTTTGCTCCGGACTTTAGAGACAGGATTCTCTTTTCAGTTATGTTATGTTATGTTACAGTTTACAGACTAGTATGTAAGTTCATATGCTTATAGTATTGTCACTCAGATATTATACAACTTTTTTTTTTTACTTAGATTATCATATTATTTATTTATGATGTTATTATGTTTAGCCTTATTCTATGCTTTAGTAGTGTGTTCGTTAGGTCAGAGCCCTTCACACGGACACCTTTAAGTAGCAGGGTGTTAGAGTTAGATATTATACAACTTTTTTTTATTCAAATTATCGGATCATTTATTTATGATATTATCTTTAGCCTTATTCTATGCTTTAGTGGCATGTTCGTCGGGTCAGAGCCCTTCGCACGGACACCCCTAAGTAACGGGGTGTTATAGTTGGAATCAGAGTCATAAGTTTCCCCCTAGAGTCTGGAGCTAGAAATCTTAAGTATCACGACAACCATGCTAATGGAAGTGCACCCATTGTCATGGAATGTAGTGTCACGAGAGGTTCCTAGAAAAGTAAAATCAGTTAGGTTCAGTAGTAGTCAGAGTCTTCTTTGAAAATTCTTTCTGGTATGTCTTGTGGTTTGACCTCGCTAGGATCATGATTCCTCGCAGTTGCTCTTCATCTTCTTCCGACTCCCGTGGTGTGAGTATGCGCATACGAGACGACATCTCCAATCTGACAGAGGTTGTAGCTCTTCATGCACAGCATACAGCACTGACACAGCAGGCTGCGCTGGCTCGACAGGTCACAGCGACACAGCGGACTGTCCAGGCTCAGCAGGTGTGGCCACACAGGCCGCATCCGCGAGGAACTCGGAGGACGTGCTGATTGACTGTTTCAACCGGTCTAATCGTCCGCGCTTCTCCGGCACCCCAGCAGACATGGATTCGATGGAGTTCCTGAGTTGGACCCAGAGGAAGACGACACTTCTACGCATTCCATCAGAGTTAGCTGTAGAGTGGTTGGGCACCAACTAGGTGGTGTCACAGCCACGTGGTACAAGATGCTAGGTGGTGTCACATCTCGTATGTTATTATGTTTAGCCCTTATATTATGCATTAGTAGCATGTACGTAGGTATAGATCCCTTCATATGGACACCCTTCAGTAGTGGGTGTTACATCAATGTGTGAATTAAGAGGTAAGCTTTAAAATTGATCAAATCCAGTTCAAATTGCATAATTAATATCACGTAACTTTTATTTTTAATTTGATTATAATAAGTTTAATTTATTACATATCTATTATTTAAGTTTTTAGTGGATGATTTTTTTAGATAATGTGATATAAATATTAACATTAAAATATACTAATATTACACTCCCCCTCCTATTTTAAAAACATACACCCTCCCCCATCACTTATAAAAGCAAGCTACATTTTAATATTTTTTTTCTATATTTTTCATTGTATCACTCTTAAACATTATTATTAACCAATTTATTCAATTACCATCATACCATTGTCTTGTTTATTGAATGTTGTGTTCCTTGTTAGTTTATATTTTAATCTTCTTTTGTGTATATTGACAATTATATTTATATATTTTATTTTTTAACAAAATAAAAAATTAATTGTGACTAATAACAACAAAAACATATATATGCATATAATATATATATATATATATATATATATACATACATGTATGTATATATAGAGAGAGATATTCACTTTTATGCACTTACAGTGTAAAATTATCGACCAATAGAATTTGAGAATGACGTCAAATCATGTGTGATAGTTATTATAATGAGGTAGATTTTAGTGATGAGTTGTCATTATATTGAATTTCTATTGGTTGACAGTGTAAAATAATTTTACATTGTCAGTAGATGAAAATTAAATCCATAAATATAAGAATTATTATATTTTTTTATTGTTATTTGTTACAGTTTATATTTATTTTAATTTGATTAAAATATTATAATATATACATACAATTATTAACATAGGATGGAGAGGAGTACTAATATCCATACAATTACAATATTACATAGTGGATGAATTGTGTGGGTTGAAGAAGATTTTCAAACCTACAACCCAAACCAACTTTGTCCTTAGACCCAATTGGCCAATCCAACTTCCATTTTTGTGGATTGGATTAGATTGAAAGGTCATGGGTTCATGAATTTGATATCTTAGGATTATTGTAATTATCTTAAATTATTGATCTTGTATACCCAAAAAAATTATCGATCTCATATAATAACAATTAATCAAACTAGGTTTGAATATAATAAGCTGCATTTTTCAAAAGAGAATCTTGAATCAAATTTTAGAAAATATTGTTGGAAGGCTCTAATAAAAAAGAAAGAAAAAAAATAACCAACTTGGGTTGGTCAAGTGGTTAGCTCACTTATCTGCTTAAGCAAAGGTCAGGGGTTCGATCTCCACCTTGTGTATGCAGTAACCCGTTGGCCAGCGGTTAAACCCTTAAATGAAGCTCCACATTGCGACGGATTAGTCCTTGATCTATCGGGTTGGGGATACCGTTGGTCCAGTACCAAAAAAAAAACAAAAATTATGGAGTAAGTTGGGAGGTGGCGAATTAATTGCAATAACGATGGGAATTTAATAATCAATAACTAGAAGACCTTTATTACATTTAAATTTCCATCATAAAATGACCATACATTATATTATAATCTTCTTGTGCACTAAGTTTATCTTTGTACGAGTACATGATCATCACACATGATAAACCCTCGAGTTGGGGGAACACATTTGGTCTTAGATTGAAAAGGACTCTCAATAAATATGCACAATTTTATGCTCATTGTTGGAACAATGCAATCTGGTCCCATTAATTTAGAAAGCTCAAGGTTCTAAACTTTGCACTATCTTTTTTTATGTTTCATTCTCAGGGTGCGTTTGGTTTGGGGATTGAAATTTTATTCTTGGGAATAGGATTCCCAGAAATGATAAACTCGGGAATCATTTTCCTAGGAATGTATTATTCATGTGTTTGGTTTGTACACTAAATTTCTGAGAATCTTGTACAATTTTCCTGGAAATGTTTTATTCCCATGTTTGATTCGTAGTAACATTCCCGGGATAAAGCTTGTAATTTACAAAAGTACTCATGCATAATAAAATAAATATAACATCAAGATAATAAATGAGGTCATAAATGTATTTTTGCATATTTAAGAAGATTCTCATGCCATGAGAATAAAACTTACCCATGGTTGAGGATAGGAATAAAAATGGAGGAAAATGTTTCCCGGAAATGCAATTTTCCCAAGAACCTTTGAAACTAATGTTGAACCAATCATGGGAAAATAATTTTCCCATGAAAGTTTCCCGGGAATCTTGCAACATTCCCCCAACCAAACACCTAGTGGAACCAATTGAAATAGGTTAAAAGCTAAAAATTATGCGCTCACACAGATATGGAGACACGCCAAGTTAAAAATTTATAAGACACATATATAATTAATATTTTTTAACAAAATTCATCTTTCTTTAGTTTAATAATACATATTTAATTTAAATTTTCTTGGAATCTATTCATTTAAGTTGATTTTAATCTTAAAAATGTGTCATGTGCATGATGTATTCGACTTGCATTAATGATGTGTCATGACGTGTTTGATGCATGTAAGGTAATATCTAACGTGTGTCCAGCACATGTCCAATCTCAAAAAATTTATTCTCTTTCGAACACGTACGGATTCGTGTCGGACACATGGTGAACACGTGTCCATCGCGTGTTGGATTCCGGACATGTCTTAGGGTCAGTTTGAGTAAATAACTTATTTAAGCCCTTATATAAAAGTAACTTCTGAGAAGAAGCTTATGAATAAGTTATTTTGTATGTGGACATAATATAACAAAAAAAATTATTTCAATTATTTTGAAAAATGCTATAAGTCAAATATTCTGACTTCTCAAAAAGTACTAAAATAACTTCTGAAGAAATCATAAGTTATATAGTCAAACAAGATAAATATAACTTCTGTTAAAATAAAATAAAAAGTCAAAAGCATTGCTTTCTAGCTTAGAAGTAATGCAGGTGAAAGGATTGTAATGGAATAAAGTAATCTTTTTTTTATTTAGATCTTTTTTAAAGAAATGAAAAGAAAATTTTATAGAGAAATTATTGGCAAACAATAAAAAATTAGTCAAAACTAGTGTTTAAAAAACCGGACCGAACCGGCCGGTCCGACCGGTTCAACCGGGAACCGAACCCCTACCCGGTTCGATTCTGAGATAAAAACCGATTTTCAAAAAATCGATGAAAAATCGGAAAAAACGGCCAAAACCGATGAAAACCGGTGAACCAGCGAAAAAACCGGTTGAACCGGTCAACTAATTTAAAAATAAAAAATTTAATTTTTTAAAATTTAATAACTATTTTATAATAAAATATAATATAAAATATGATATAATTATTAAAATTAAGGACTATTAAACCTCTAACTTTATTAAATGCTCTATATTTTAACTTTCAATCAATATTTATAATATATTTTAATTTTTTATAGCATATAACTCATCAAAATGCATATATATTGTTAGAAAAATATATATTTTATATATATTTAATTATATACGGTTGAACCCCGGTCCAATCGGTTGAACCTCTGAACCCGTGAACCACTCCCCCATCCGGTTCAATGTCCGGTCCGGTTTTTAAAACATTGGTCAAAACAATTAATAAATAGTTCATAATATGTAATATGCACAACATATATCATATATGGTAATATCATCTTTTTTACAACATGTGATAAATAATATGCACACAATATATGATATATGTTGTGCATATTATATAATATATATTGTGCATATCATATTAGATATTTTGACTATTTTTTCATTGTATAAATAGCAATACTCAATTTTATATTGAAATAATCTCTTGAACTCAGAGAGAAAGATATTGTAAAATTACAACCGTACCAAAATAAAAATTACATTTTGGTGCTTCAAATAAATTTTAAAACATTATGAACTCTATTTTTCTCAAAATTTTAAGATAAATATTTTTAATTCAATGCTATGATCCAATCATATATCCTCACACACACGACGATAATATTTTAAAATGAGAAAAGTTGTAAAATAAAAAGTGAGCTATTAATTATTAATAAATCATTCAATAAGGCCAACTCACAATATAAATTATTGATCAGATAATTTTTAATTTTTAATTGGAAAAAAATATTTTACCTCCCTGTATGTTTTAAAACGTGCAATTTATCACATCCGTCACATCTCCATTCATTTATCCGTTAAATGGTCATGTGCAGTGCACATGTTACTTATTAAATTACTAAAATGCCATTTTTTTACGTGGAAAAAAGCACTTACCCCCTGAATATTTTGGGTCGTTGCAATTTAGCCGCTGAACTTTCAAAAACGGGCAATACGGTACCCTGTATGATTTGACGGAGAAATGACATGTGCATTGCACATGACCATTTAACGGAAAAATGGATGGAGATGTGACGGATGGAGTAAATTGCACGTTTTAAAACATACAGGGTACCGTATTGCCCATTTTAAATATTCAGGAGCTAAATTGTATCGATCTAAACCTCCAGGGAGGAAAATGTTTTTTTCCCTTTTTAATTTGCAACCCTTCTCACTTCAGAGGATGCGATTCCAACATTAGTAATTTCGACTGACTTTTATAATCACTATTCAAATTAAATCTCATGCAAATAAAAAGAGTAATTACATGACAACATAAATAATAAAAAAATACTCAATATTTATTCTTCATGCACTTTATTTTCATCGGTACAAATTTAAGAATTGAACTAAAATTATGCTAATGCACAAATAGAAGATCAGCGTCAGCCAGGTGGATTAATCTCATGAACTTTTTTTTTTTTTTTACAACATATAAAAACATATTTAATTTTTATTTTAACGAAAATGAAAAAAATATGTTATTTGAACGAAATATTTTCAACAAGTATTTCATTCATAATCGAATAGAATATGAATCTCTCTCAAATATAATTCACCCTAACATAAAGACCTAACAAATTTTGTAAAAAAAATTATTTCTCTATTTTTTAATAAATGTTCATTTCCACTTTTCATATTTATTAATGAGATGTGATTTATTTGATACCTAATAAAATTTATGGGTACCGATACTCATTAGCTATCACGTGATTATAAAAAAATTACATGTCTATTTTCAATATACATTAAGTTAATCATCAAATTACAACTATTGATTCCACAATGGGTACAAGTACGCACCAATAGGTACCATAGAAAAAACCTTAAAGAAATGATTGAATAAGTTTGAAAATAGATAATACTTAGTGTATTTTACATTATTATCATTATTAATATGATCTCTCATATTTAATTTTAGATTTAATTATTCTGGAGGTCCCTATAATTTCATCAAATTTTTAATTAGTCCCCATACTTCAAAAATTTATAATTGGGTCCTTACACTTTTAAAGACCTAACAAATTTTGTAAAAAAATTATTCCTCTATTTTTTAATAAATGTTCATTTCCACTTTTCATATTTATTAATGAGATGTGATTTATTTGATACCTAATAAAATTTATGGGTACCGATACTCATTAGCTATCACGTGATTATAAAAAAATTACATGTCTATTTTCAATATACATTAAATTAATCATCAAATTACAACCATTGATTCCACAATGGGTACAGGTATGCACCAATAGGTACCATAGAAAAAACCTTAAAGAAATGATTGAATAAGTTTGAAAATAGATAATACTTAGTGTATTTTACATTATTATCATTATTAATATGATCTCTCATATTTAATTTTAGATTTAATTATTCTGGAGATCCCTATAATTTCATCAAATTTTTAATTAGTCCCCATACTTCAAAAATTTATAATTGGGTCCTTACACTTTTAAAGACCTAACAAATTTTGTAAAAAAAATTATTCCTCTATTTTTTAATAAATGTTCATTTCCACTTTTCATATTTATTAATGAGATGTGATTTATTTGATACCTAATAAAATTTATGGGTACCAATACTCATTAGCTATCACGTGATTATAAAAAAATTACATGTCTATTTTCAAGATACATTAAGTTAATCATCAAATTACAACCATTGATTCCACAATGGGTACATGTGCGCACTAATAGGTACCATAGAAAAAACCTTTGAATAAGTTTGAAAATAGATAATGGTTAGTGTACTTTCCATTATTATCATTATTAATATGATCTCTCATATTTAATTTTAGATTTAATTATTCTAAAGGCCCTATAGTTTCATCAAATTTTTAATTAGTCCCCATACTTCAAAAAATTATAACTGCGTCCTTACACTTTTAAACAATTTGGGTCCATAATATTATTTTGTTAAAAAAATTCATTTAACCACATTTTAGAAATGTGGTTAAAGATAAAAGAAAAAAATATTACTACATTTTAATTACATAATATTTATATTTTAATTTTATAAATTTATTTTATTTCATATTATATTTTTATTTAAATTTGTTATATATTTCACTAATTTGTAGTTACATTTATTTTTATTTTGACTAAGCTTTTATTTATACATTATGACAAGTAAACTAAAATAAAGAAAAAGTAAAACATAAAAAACATAGAAATAAAATTAAATAAAATATAAAATTAAAATAAAAAGAAAATAAACTGAAAATTAAAAATGACTTAACCTAGAAATTATGAAAGAAAAGAAAATTAATAAGAATTTAAAAGATATATACTTTAAAATAATTTATGTTATTTAAATTTATTCTAAATCTATTTTTAATTATTTATATTTATATTTTTGTTTTAATTTATTTTTATTTACTCGTCGTAATATATAAATAAAAATTAAATAAAAATAAAAATAAATGTGAAAAAATTAAATTAAAATATAATATGAAACAAATAAAAATACAAAAGTAAAATATAAATAAAATATAATCTGAATTTAATAGTATTTTAATTATTTTCTTCTGTCATTATTGGCACATTTTAAAAATATGATTAAATGAAATTTTAACAAAAAATAGTGCTAAGAACACAATTAAAAATTATTTAAAAGTGTAGTGACTCAATTACAAAATTTCAAAACATAAAGACATAATTAGAAATTTGCTTAAATTTATAAACCTCTAGAGTAATTAAACCTTAATTTTATATCTTAACTTTCTCTCTCTTATAAGGTTAATAAAAAATTATTAATATTATTTAAAATTCTTAAATGAACAATAATAAAAGAAAAAAAAATGAAGAGTGAATGTATATTAAAAATATGTTTAATTAATTACTCCGGAGGTCCCTATAGTTTTATCAATTTTTCAATTAGGTTCTTATATTTCAAAAATATGTAATTAAATCTCTACAATTTTAAATAATTTTTAATTAGGTCACTGTCATTTTTTTTGTCATTTAATCACATTCTAGAAGTGTAGTTAAAGATAAAAGGAAAAAAAAATAAAATGTTACAATATTTTAATTATATGATATTTATAATCAAAATAAGAAATAAAAATATGATGAAATTTTAATTAATTTATTGTTATATTTATTTTTATTTTGTTTAAATTTCTATTCATATACTCTCATAAGTAAATTAAAATAAAAAAAAATAAAAAAAAATATAATTAATTATAATGAAATAAAATATAAAATCAATATTTGAAATTATCTATCTTTTAAATTATTATTAATTTTATTTTTCATTTATAATTTTTAACTTTAGTCACATTTAATTTTCAGTATCTTTTTTCTTTAATTTTATGTTATATTTAATTTCATTAAAATTTTATTTATAGTTTTTTTATGTATTGTTTGTTTCTATTTTCTAAAATGAATACAATAAATTTAAATAAAAAACAAAAGAGAGATGAAATTAATTAAATACAAAACAAGTTTAAAAAAATAACATGAAATAAAATGAAATTATCAAATTAAAATATAAATCTCATATAATTAATTTGCGCTAATAATTTATTTTTTATCTTTAACCACACTTTTAAAATGTGATTAAATGATAAAAAATAGTATCAGAAATCCAACTAAAAATTATTTAAAAATATAAGAATTCAACTATAAATTTTATAGTATAGAGGCCTAATTAAAAAATTAATAAAATTATAGAGACCTAATTAAATCTTGAAAAGAAAAAGAAAAAAAAAATTATAGTGACCCGCCCTCAAACTTGTTTGGACCCCCCATGAATATGTTGGAATCAGCGAACCAAACCAGACCAGTCAATTTTTACCCACTTCCCCTGATTCGCTATCCACCACCATCTCCACCTTAATCTCTTTACTCATTTCCCCTCATTCCCCTTCACCATTAACATTACCTTACACTTTTTCCATTCATCCACACTCATATTATCATTATTATTATTAATATTAGAGGCCACATAACAACAATTTCTCAACACAATCACACACACATATCTATCTATCTATCTATCAATCAATCTTTTTCTCTTTTCACCCTTTTTGGGGGTTTTGTCTTTGTGATAATTTATCATTGTTGTTGTTGTTCTTTTTCTTGTTATTGTTGCTTGGAGTTTTCTTCTTTTGTGTTCATCACTCTTGCACATATATCAAAAAATTCTCATCTTCTCTCTAATGTCTTATTATTCTTCATCCATGGCTTCCTGGCTGCTTCTCCTCTTCATCACTTCTTTCACCTTCACGCGATCCTCATCTGCATCTTCTCCAGCTCATCCTCTTCCTCCTTTTCTTTATGCTCTTCAATCTCAATGCTCCATCGCCGTTTCACCGAACCCACCTCTTCAGGTTCTTTTCTATCCCTTCAAAAAAATATGATTTTGATTTGATTTTATGATTTTTCGTGTGATTTATTGTGATGGGTATTAATCTTATTTTGGTTGTTTTTTAAATTATTTTTTAAAATTTTTTTTATATGATATATTCTGGACTTCTTTTTTCTTAATTTATTTGATTTTTTTTCGCTTTGTTGCAATTTTTTGCTTGTAATTAATGCTGTTTTGATTCATGGGTATGTACCCTTTTGAAGAATTAGGTTCTTATTTGATATGGTGAAATATTGGGGAATCAGAATATTGGGGTGTTGGCAATCATGTAATGGCAAATGGCTTAGGCTATCTACTTGGGAATCTTTAGAGGAATTTGTGATAATGGAAGAAAGATAAAAAGCATGTTGGGATAATTTCTTATTCTATTTGGAGGATATGTTTGTTTTGAACTTCTTTTCTGATTCAAAATCAAACGATGGGATTCATTATGATGTTATGATCTTGGAGATTTCCTGGCCATTATTGAGGAGGAAAACCATCGATAAGCTTGGACACAGTCAAATTTTGTACTATATGTGCTTTGCTAAATCGGGCCAAGTATTGGCAGTAGTTTTATGAGTTTGTCTAGCATCAAATGGAGGTCAGTTAGTTAAGATTGGTGATCTCATTGATGGCTTCCCAAGAATTGCTTTGTGGTCCTATTCAGTTATCAAGATAACTACGCCATTCATTCATGATTGTTTTTACTTGTACTGGCAATAGTGTTACCGGTATAAGTACATGGCAATAAAATCTCTCTACCCATCATAGCCATCTAGGGTGTGATACTTCATATCTATCAAAATAGTTTACGTGTGATAAAATATTATAAAAATTGTATCAGTAATGAGGAGCTTGCATAAAATTCTCAATTAAAACATGAAAAGTGTTTTACATATTTTATGCTGCTTAATGTGTTATTTAACTTGGTAAATATTGTGTTGTTGACTTTTATTATCTTCTGAACACAAGATGAGGTGCCTAGAATCAGTGTTCTAATTCTATTTTTTCAGACAAAAGCAAACTGACTTTGTCTATCAAGCCAGTTACTCCAGAGGTGCTCACTTAAACGATTTTTTAAATATGATTTTCATTTTTGTAGAGCCCTTACATATACAATAAGTCATATGCTTGGAAACATGACAACTCATAAGCATGTGGTTATACTAAATTCTAGTGCACTGTCAATTTATGTACAAGCACAACCCATAGTTTCTTGATGATTTCTCAATTTCAGGTAAATTTACTAGGTGAAGCTCAGAGCCCCAAAATAAATGCTAGAAATCTTTACATATGTTCTAGGTTATTCTGTTTGTTCTCTATCTTCTCAAGAAATTTGCTTCAGCTAAGACCCTTAGTCATTGTGGACCCCCTTCTAACTGGATCATTGAATGTGAGATCCTCACTCTAGGATAATGAGTATTTTGCTCTAACTAAGCTACTAAATGCTATGGCTTTTGGGAATTTGTGATATGGATTGCGTACCGTGGTGGTCAATCACTTTCCAAGTCGTAGAATTGTGCAATTCACATTTCTCTTCTTTCTCTAGTCTCGTTCCTAGCTCTAAACACGTTTTGGTTGAATGATTCCTAAATCACTTGCTAGCTTGTAAAATTGTGTGGTTCATAAGTCTCCAATGAGTTCCAAACTTCTTCAAATGTGATTGTTGGATTGGGCCGCAGGAAATATAACCCAACCTAGCTCAAAACATTCACCCCCAAATTTCATTTAAAGCTGATGGAAACCTAATGTTTGCCAAAGGTGTAACCTCACTTGTGGCTAGGCGATGTGATAAGGACTGCTTGTGTAGGTGGTGCCATGTTTGGGCTGGTGGTGCAACCATGTTGTGGGTTTCGTTGGTCTGACTTGGGCTTTGCAAGTTCAACCTCGTTTATGAATTGAATGAACAATTATTTTGTCTTCCCTTGCTTTCTGGTTTCTGTGACATCCTCACTTTTGTTCTTTTGCAAAGTGTAGTTGAGGCAATTATTGTGTGAGGCGGAGTTGTGTGAAGCCTTGTTGTTTTGTGGTTTTGAGTGGGTGTTTATGTTGGTAGTTTGGTAGTTACATCAATCTGGGACCTTAGTTGGAACTTAGGAGACTATGCTCTGATTTAAGGCTTGGCTCATGGAAGGTTGGAACCTTTGTTTTGTTATAGGTCATGTAACATACAATAATACGAACTCACATGACATGAAGCACTTATTATGCATTTTTTAATAAAATATATTTAATTGTGTGGTAATCTTGATTTTTATTGTTATTATGCCTTATTCATGCTATTGTATGAGTACATATATGTTGCTGGATATAATTTTATAGAATAGTAACATCTTAAATCCCTTGTTACACATGTTTCTACTTTCCTTCCCTGATCCAATTCCAAGGTACAATGAGTTTGACAACCTTGTTGTGTACTGTTCAAATGTGACTAGCTGGAACTGATTAAGGTTATATGGGACTGAGTTTGGGCAGTTAAAAGTCAACGAGAGAATAAGTTACATGTTGCTTAGATAAGAATGCTACGATGGATCAGTGGACACACTAGATGTGATAGTATTAGGAATGAGTGCATTTATACAGTGTTAGGGTAGCACCTATTATATAGAATACAGTAGAATCTCACCTTAGGTGATTTGGCGTCTATGGAAGAGATTTATAGAGACCCCTATAAGGAGAGTGGATCAAATGGATGGTAGTCCTATACCTAGAGGTAGATGAAAATTGTAGCTGTTTCAATTGGGGAAAAGAGAAAAAAAGTTGCCTTCAGGGTCAATTTTCTGTGCCTTAAAAATAGGTTAGGAAAATTTTATTTTTAAGATTTATATGAAAAATAATGTGAACAACTCACCTCAAACCTTTTCTCTGCCAATTTTGAGGTGATATTGAACTGACTCTACTTTTTAGTATGCCTTTTGTAAATTCTGTTTATTGTTCATTGACTTGTTCACTAAAATACAGGATTTTAGGCACGAAAATAAAAGGTTGATTTTGACTTTATTCTGAACTGGTCACCTTCATATTTTAAAAAGCAAATGATTTTTAAATGGATGATTTTTTTTATTGGGTTCAAGAAAATGGGGCTGATTTCTTGGACTGAAGTCCACATTGAACCCACATTGATATCGTGCATGTAACTTTATTTTGAATCTTAATATATTGTACATAAATATTGATAATTTATTATCCATATATTTTGAATCTTAATATATGGCAATGTAATTTTAATACATTGCCATATCCATTCACATACTTTCTTATCTCAATACTAACACTTATATCATACAGAATAAGTTAGTACATTTAACTATCAGTTTGACTTATCATATTAGGATTTGTTACTTTATATCAAGTCTGGAGCCTATTTATTTGAGAATCTTGTTTTGTCCAGCAACCCCTTCCTCTCCAAAAGAAGAAAAAACGGTCCCCAATTTTTTGCTCGAGAGGCTTATATATCTAACAAATTGAATGAAATGAACTTGATTTCTCTCATGTGGAAAATATAAATTAAGGGTATGGATCTATAGAAGGAATGCATATAGTTGATTGGTAGTTCTCAACCTTTCACTGAATTCTCTCTCTCTCTCTCAACCTTTACCATGCCAATAATCTACTTTTGTCTCTGAGTCAAGGAATCAAGAACAATTGTGTGTTGTAGGCCTAGACATCTAATATATCTTTCTTCACTATTATGTCTGCGTTTTATTGTAGCAACTTGCCTTTCTTCTAAGAATTTAAGCAGGTTAAAATGCTCCATATGGCATTATTTGATCTAATTTAATTCAGAAAAGGTTGCAACTGATTTTATTATTTAGTTGATGTCACAAAAACATTAGGATAGAAGCAGTTTTATAGGTTAGCAGCGTCCTATTTGAAGGGATGGTAAAACCTAGTTTGTCTCATTAAATTAGAGAAAGGGACAGATGGTGTGCGGGCCAATTATGGTATTTAGTCTTTGATTCTAATTTTCTTTCGAAACCACTGTTTGAACATCATTAACCAATTGAGTTGATAGTAGCTCTTAACCTTGAATTTTATGCAAGAATTTGCTTTTGTAATTTTCCCATGTATAATCTTGGTTGTACCGTGGTAGAAATTAAAGCTGACTTCCTGAGCATGCTCTATGGCTCGACTCTTCTCCCATATTCCTTGAATTCTCAAGCTCTACAATATGCCCTTCTACCCATGGTCCATATATGCCATGACATCATTACATCTATGTCAGGCACTTATTATTCTTTTTCGATTGACATAGATGTTGGGAAAGTGTCAAGAGGGTGGGCCAGATGGGAGATATCATGATGACTAGGGGTAGAGGGAGACCAAAAAAGACTATAACAGAGGTTATTAAGGAATATTTAAGAGTTAATGGCATAAATCCTAACATAGTTCACGATAGAGCGCAATAACGTTGTTTGATCATGTAGCCAATCCCACAAAGTGGGATAAGACTTGTTGTTGTTGTTGTGTAGATGTTGGGGAAGGGATCTTTGTCTTCTATTTCATTATTGTGTGTTTTACATTTCTTAAAAATGCCCATGTCTTTGAAGCTCATAATTGGAGTTAGTAGTTACATAGATATGAGGATTTAATTATATTTTGCTTATTTCTCTGATTATGTGTTTATTTCATTTTTACCAATTTGCATATTCTGGCTTAATGTATATAATTTTTCATTTTGATTTGTTCAGGTTGATGGGAATTTCATAGAAGGGGTTTTGTCTGACAGAAAGAGGGTTCGATACATTTCTATACTCTTCTATGCTTCTTGGTGCCCTTTTTCACAAAAAATGCTTTCTGAATATGAAATTCTTAGTTCCATGTTTCCTCAAGTAGAACATTTGGCTGTCGAGCAATCATCAGCTTTGCCAAGGTTTTGAAGCTAACCCTGCTACTCCTCTAAAGTTTCTTCTGATTACTTGTGGAATTCATTTTTACTTTTTTGATTGGTATACAAGTTGCAGTAACATTCTTTTGTTCAGCAGTGCCTCAAGTTCTTGTTTATCCTATTGTGTATTTTGAACTCGAAATTCAGCAGAAAGTGTAGCATAATCAATTGGAGAACTTTATAAATGTCTTTTGATGTGTAAGTTCATGTGTTCTTCTTCTGCAGCTTATATTCGAAATATGGAATCCATAGCTTGCCTGCTATCTTACTGGTAAACCAGACGTCTAGCGTGAGATATCGTGGTCCTCGCAATCTTGACTCCCTTGTAGAGTTTTATGAGAGAAACACAGGTAAGCATATCCAGACTTGTGAATTTCGTTTTTTTACATGATTCTGAATTTTCATAAAAAAGTAATATATTGAAAATAAAAACTTTTCACACAATCAAAGTATCAAACCCAAATAAAAATTTCAATGACTGATAATGACCTTACCTCCTAACTTGATTCATGATGGCGTCGTTTGATCCATGTAGCCGACCCCACATAGTGGGATAAGGCTTGTTGTTGTTATTGTTGTTTATAATAACTTTACCGCATAATGTAAGCTCATATCTCGTTTGACGTGTTTGCCTGCCTCAGGATTTGAAGCAAATGGTAATATTGTTGCTGGTCAACTAAGCAGCTTGATGAATGATGAATACTCAACAATGAAGTCATCGTTTGGCGTATCTCTAAAAGAAATATCAAGCAGGGAACCCTACTTATTGTTCTCTATATTGTTTCTCTGTTTGAGGATACTTCTCTTTGTGTCCCCCTCGATTATGTCGCGACTCCGAGCATTCTGGATTTCCTATGTTCCTCATTTCAACTTGCAAATATTCGGCGAGACGAGCCAAGTGATGGGACGTGTTCTCAACGTGATTGATGTCAGGAGGATCTGGAACAAGCTAAGGCTATGCAAGACCAGGAACTTCCATGAAAGCGCGCAGAGTGCCAAGGCTTGGGCTTCATCTCTGGCTTCTGTTTCGTTGGGGAAGTCATCATCTTCATCGTCAGCCGCAGCAGCTAGGTTATAAATCTCAATGGTTGAACTAACAAATCTTTGTTGTAGTCATTTGAAAGTAGTAAACAGTTTGTTTGTCAGATATAATATCCTCAGGCTGCTGTGAAGCTTGGGAACACATAGTTCTGTCTCTCTTGCTAATTGTATTGTTAGCTTTAAAAGTGTTAATTTTTAAGTTGGAATTTTGGGAGGAAGCAAACAGGAGATGTAAATTTGAGAAACAAGTTTCCTTTTTTTTTTTTTTTTTTTTTTTTTGTAAATTAGTTGTGTCTGAATGAAAATATACAAACACTATCCTAAGTTTGATATTGTTCCCTTACCTTTAGTAAACTGTAATGTGTCCTCTTGCAACATTTAAGTTTATGTCTTGTGATCTTTGGGCCACTGGTTCAAATTCTAAAAGTATATTTTTCTATAACATATGAGTAAAATTATATATATCTATCATCTTAGACTGACACCGGGTGGGAGTTTCGTGCATTAGACCTGTTTCGTGCATTAGACCTCTCCTTCGAAGAAGTAGATTGGTAGTGAGAAAGGTCTATTTCATCCCTAGTTCTGTCTCTTATTATATGTACAATAAAAAAATCAGTTAAAATAGTCAACTAGTTATGCACAACATATATAATATAAATGTACTATGAATATTACATGTTGTGCACATTATATATATGTGTGTGTGTTGAAAGATAACAAAACCACTTAGAATGTTCTGATCTTTTGGTTATTTTAAACTGAGTAACCATTTGTTTAAAACTCTAAATTGTTTTTACATATGAACCATGGTTATTGTTGCTATATGATTCGTATGGATGTTATGGAAGGAAATAATTCTACGTCCTATTATTTGCTTGTAGGACCTTTTTAAAAAAAAATTTCTAACTCATGTCTCAGATTTGACAATTTTTTACAATGGTTGTGGATGGTCTAACATAGCATATGCGATTTAAATGTTGAACAGACTGAGAAATTAGCCAAGAAAACCAGTCCTTTTCAATATAAAAGGAGCCGTACAGTGCTGGTATATTCTGGTGTGTTCATAAGTTTTTTTAGGATACATTTTTTTCTAAAATGCAAGCAGTCCCTTTTGACATGGTTATCACGTTTATAGGTTCCTTGACAACTGGCAACGTAGACAAGTGGCCAAATTTTTTTGATTGATTCATCTAAATTCCAAACTATAAGCCAAAGTTTATTGGGCCTCTGATTGAGGAGAAAAAAAGTAAATTCAGAAACATCTATTTGTTAAGATCGATTAAGTCACAGCATATAGTATAATTGATAGAACCATGAACTAAAATATAATTGTAACATGTTACAAGCATAAGATCTTGGGAGAACTAATACCCTAAAAGCTAGCTATTAGGGTGGGAGAATCCAAGACCTTATAAGACTTTTACTTTACTCTAGCCTCCCCAATAGGAGACTCGTAACAATATCATCTTTTAATCATATAATTGAGGATTCAAATATTATTCATTGAAATGATCTTGACCAACAATTTATTAAAAATATATTATAGTTATGAATTAGCTTAGGAGTCTGAGGTTTATTTCTTTAAGAGAGTTTCTATCTCAAAATTTGTTATTTTTTTATTACTTCAACTTTAGAACTACCGTGTGTTAAAAGTGAGACAAAAATATGTGATGATATTCTTAAAGTTAATTTTGAAGTCATTATATCTTTTACTTTTATGACATTGACGCAATTACTCTTTAATATTGTATCGGAGTTAATAAAAACAAATACTATTTTATTATTATTGATAGTGAAAAAATAAAAAATAAAAACTAAAAGGATAAAATACAAGAAAAATGGATTTAATTTATAATACTAGCTTTAAAAAATTATATAAAAAACTTTTTGAAAAAATTAAAAGATACAGCAAAAATTAATCCAATAATATGTACAATAATTTTTAATTTATAACAAAAGAAGTCATAAACACTATTTAAACTCAATAATACTATAGTACCATACTTCAATTACTTAATCAAGCTTAACATTGACGCAGAAGCTGAAAAAAACACTTCTAATTTAATCCAGTTGGCAGCTAATAACATCCAATGTGCTAATTAATTAACTATTAATTAAGAAAAACCAGCTGCCATTAACATTATGTTTTCACCAAAAAAAGCTTATCTTGTGAGAGAAAATGGACACAAACAAACATCAAAAGACAAATTTCAGATTCTAGTATCCGTCCTTTCCTAAATCTTCATCCCTTGAATTATGGCACAAATATTAAAGAATTGAAAATTGAATATTGAATATGAACAAATTGATACATACAAAAATTCTAAAGAATTACCCTTTTGCTGTATCAATCAGCATAGTGTTCCTCTGCTTTCTATTTTTAATCTGAGCATGAGAGTGATTAAATAAATTGTTAGTTACATAAGTGATGATTGAAAAGTGACTAAATTATTGTATTAATTATCGTGAAGAGATTTTTCTTTTTCATTTTTTTTGGTAGAGTGGTATTGCCATTTTATAAGAATGTCAACAATTAAGATATATATATATATATATATATATATATATATATATATATATATATATAAAAGAATGCTTTAATGTAAAATCTAGTATTAAAAAAAAGTGGGTTCCCAGACATAAGTGGGGTATTACATCATTGACTGCTAGCTCCTACTCTCTCTCCCTTTTGTGATATATTTCTTTGTGTATTTTTCTTTCGGATTTAATTTTGATTCACTTATAGTACATATACACTGTACCAATTTTTACACAGTCATCCAATTATGTGTTATCATGTCAGTCATGATTGTGATTTTTCTCTCCCACTTTGTTAAAAGTCATACAAACAGAGTATTTTAATTGGATGACAGTGCACTGTCAATGCATCAAAATTATTATTATTTTTTTTTCTCTTCTAGTTTTACTAATGAGAGAATGAAGAAGTTCTTATTTTACTTTATTTATTTATTCATTTTGGTGATGTAATGATGTTCTTATTTGTCTACTGGACCGATATTTCTCAATCACTCTTATGTAAACTAGAGAGATATAAGAAATTATATATTAAGAATATATATTATCCATTTATAGTATTACCTATTACGTAATTATCGAACCAAAAAAAAGGGTATACTAATTACGTACTATTTATGTTAGCTTCTATAATATTTTACTATCAAAGGATATTAAAGATAATTTGAATAAGATACACATTATATAATGTTATGAAAGATACAGATTTTAGGCCTATACGATTTTAATCTTGAGTTTAATTTCTAAATGTGGTGTAAAATTTTTTTTACACATCGATCTAATTATATATTACAAAAAATACACAATACGCTGGGGGTACTATTTTATATTGAATTTTTCTCAAAATATTTAAAATGCTAAGATTTAAGATTTTGTAATGAGTTCCTTATATAAAAAATATCCAAATACTTATTAGTAAAACTCTTATATTTTTTACATGTTACTTTTTAATGTTGTTTGATTTCAACTGAATTTATCTTATTTTCAACATATTTAGCAAAACAAGTTTAGAATGATGATAAAATACGTTTCAATCGAGGATTAAGACATGCTTTATCTATAAAAAAAAATATTCATGAATGTGCGATAGGACTGCTAGAGGAGGGCTTGGACTGCGTCATGGAAATTCATCTCTTTGGTATGACCCTTGGATTGATCATGTGAAGCTTGCTAATTCCCTTGAGTACGTCCACATTTCAGATACGCATCTTACATAGTATTGCTGTTTGATTCTGCAGATTAAAGATTTAATTAATCGGGATTGGAGTATGTCTTTGTCCCATATCCTGCGAGAAGGGAATTCTGTTGCTGATAGTTTAGCTAAAAGGGGTGGGATAGCTTTATATGACCATCCACCACCTGAGACCTTGGTTTTGGTTAGGGATGATAGTATGGGGGTTAGTCATTTGAGGTTTTAGTTTTTGCTGCTTTTTGTTTCTTTTCTTTCTTCCTTAGAAAAAAAAAAACTAATAGAAATAATTTAATTAAATTTCAATCATGATGATATATAAGCCAAGGAGAGGCCAATAATGCGAACCGACCATATTGACTTATTTTCCAATGTATTAACACAGTAATTTCAACAATTATAACAATCTGACTAATATTATGAGATATCATAATACCACCTAATGAAAAACCTTAATTAATATGGGATACAAATGGTACAACAAAAATCATCATTTTTAACATGTAATTTTTGAAAAATATTAATAAAAGTATTATAAAAAATAGATATATTTACATTTGTTGTCCGTTTAAAATAGTTATAAACTTTTTTTGACAATTAATGATTGTTAAAAATACTCATAAACTAGTTTTAAGTATTTTATAAGGTCACTAATTGTCAATATTACATTTATTGACAATAATTTTATTGACACATTTAATATTGAAAATGCTCATTTTTGTAGTAATGAAATTAAAAAAAAGTTTGTGTCATAGGCATTTCTCCCGAAATTATAAGAATAAATATCTCATTTAGTCCTTTAAAATTAATATAGGAAATATGATAGTCTTTTAAGATTTAAAAATGATAATATAATTTCTTAAAGTTTGATGTAATAGACAAAAATAATTTATAAAATATAAAAATAACAATACATATAATCCTTTAAAATTGTAAATTTAAGATAATATAGTTCCTTAAAAATAAAAAATTATAATAAATAAAAATTATATTGTCCTAAATTTTTAACATTAAATAATGATATTATCACTTTATATCTTAAAAAATTATTTTAATTTTTATCTTAAATTTTAAGATCATATTATTATTTTTATATTTACTTAAAATTATAAAGGTCCATAAATAATTAAGAGAGTTGGATAGTGGGGAACTTGTTAAAAGACACCAACCTATGGACAGATGTAACATGGAAGAGGCCTCTCTTTTTTCTTCCAGAACCCCAAAACCTATATCACTTTCATTTCACAAGCACACTCCTACAAGCAATCTCTCTCTATAATATAATACATTTCTAAATAAATAAATAAATATTCTTCTATATTCAACTAGATTGAAAGTAAACAAAAGAATCTCTTCTTTTTCTTTTGCAATGAAATGAAAGAAAACCTTCTTCTTTGTTCTTAGCCAAAACATATCAATCACCATATACCAATAAAAAAATAAAAAAGTAGCATCTTTTGTTACCTTGCCCTTTACCTTTCTTCTATTCTTACAGAAGCTTGGTCATTACTCATCAATTTTTTCCCTACATAAACATTCAACACTTACCTTTATTCAAAGCTGACACTCATAATTAAATACTAAATCAAGTCTAACAAAACCCAAATTTTAACAATATAAAACTGAAAAAAGTATGAACAAATATATAAATGATGTTCACACCCCGGATTGCGGCCCAATTCGAGACTCCAACGAGTAGCCCAAAAAGGGCCCATAGAACGAAAAAGTATGAGCCCAAATAAGGCCCAAGGTCGGACCTCGGACCCCACAATGGACGAGTCCAGACCTAGGCCCATTAAACCCTCAAGGCCTAGCAATGAGACTAGCGGCCCAAGAGAATTGGATCCGGAGCAAGACCCGGGTACCGACCCATGACCCGACCCGAGGTCGGATAAGGATAGCCCCCGATTAGGGCGGAGCATAGAAGCGAGCGGATAGCGACGCTGAGAAATCCGGAGCCACGATCGACACTACGCGGGGAGCTCCAGTACGCCGCGGAAAGCGGGGAGGCTGTTATCCCGAGTCGTGCGGCGTTGTTGGCACGAAGATGGCTCCAATCCCCCTCTATAAATAGGGTGTTCTCACAAAGTATCAGAGACGCTTTCAGTTGAGTTCTCACACTTAGACTGATATTGACTTAAGCTTCGGAGTCCTTTCAGGGAAAACACCCCAGCACCTTGGAGAGCAGCTGTGCGAGAAGTCAGATTCCGGCGACAGTTCATATCTCGGTCAAAGGTACGGAACAAATGATATCATTAACTTTACTAGAACTCATTGAGTCACTCTTCTAACACATTCTCATTCATTATTAAATATAATATCGATCTCTCATAAATATGAGATTATAACTTATTCAATGATAAATAAAAATATATGATATCTCACAAATATATGAATCTAAATAATATTTAAAATAAAACATAGGATGTTGTTACGTGAATAATAGATTTTTGAGAAATAATTTATGTACACTAAAAAATCAGTGATCATTAGTTACTATATGTAATAATTCAGCCTTTTAAAATTATTAATCCAACTATTAATATTATACATTAATACAATATTTTTAAATATTGGAATAATAATTTTAAAATGTTAGGTTATTACATATGGTGGCTGATAATGACTGATTTTATGATATATACTTGTTATTTTACTCTAGATTTTCAGTCAATATTAATCGATAACAGAATATACATGTTAGTGTCACACATAAAATCAATAGTAGCCGATATATAAAAGAACTGGCTATTTACATTTAAGTTTCTAACATTCTCAAAGTATCATCTTAATTATATTACTTTTAACTACTTTTTATTACACCTCTAAACTTTTATAATGTATTAAAGAGTTTAATTTTAATATAAAATTTAATTTTAATATACTGACAATAAAAAATATATTTTATATTATCATTTAATTAAAACACTATTTATATAACTTTTTAAGTTAAGAAAGAAGAAAAAAATACGATCATAATTGATACAACACATAATTAGTGGATAAATGTATAAAAAATTATATACAGTAATTAGATAAAAGTTAAATATGTAATTATATATCATTATCGATATTGTTTGTATTTTTATTGATTTTATGTAAAATATAATAATGATCCTAGCGTGGAGGCAATTCTGCCAAGTGGGGTAGACATGGACCATTACCCATTTCCCCTTAATTTGTCATCTTTAAGAAGGATAACCACTCACTCAATCTTCTTCTGTCATGGCATAACAAGAGACACTTCACTACTCACCCATTGCAAAACGTCACCGTAATGGTGCCTCTTCTTCCCCCTTTTGTTTACTATTAGTTCATTACTACTACTATATCATCAGATTCCACGCAAAACTCCACACAAGCCACCTTCTTTGATTCCACTCATCAACACCCACTATTCAAAATCCCACCTTTTTTCTTCTATATAACCCAAACCTTCTCTGTCACCCCTCTTCCAAGATCCTGAAAAAGAAATTGAAAAAAATAAATAAAAATTGAATCTTGGGTTAAGGGGATACATAATCATGGATATTGATGAGTGGGAATACCTCCCTGATCATGGATACCTTGATTTCAATGAAGTTGCTGAGAATCAGATCTTCTTTGGGAAGAGAAACACAAACTCTGACCCAAAAACCACTACTACTACTACTGTTTTGGATATGAACTACTTCTGCAAATCACCAAAATCCAAAGAAGAAAAATCAGCACCATGGAATCATCATCACCAACAAAGGGTGCCACTAGCAAAAAGGCAACAACTTGTTCATGTTCCGATTCAATTGGAACCCAGATTTGGACACACCCCAGATGGAATTGGAGGATTATTGGTGGAACAGAGCACTGATAATAATAAGGATCATCATGTTGGAGTAGAAACAGAGCAGCAGAAGAAAATTTCCTCTGTTTTGGAACAACCTGTTGATCAGGACACAGTTTCGCAAGTTTTCTTCAAGATCAAGGAGACCAATGAATTTGTCGACATGAAAATGGATTCCCCAAAATCAGGTAGCAGAGGGTACTTATTCCCTCCACTTATTGATGCAGGTGGTGGTGCTATGAGGTTTGAGGATAAAGGTGAGGCCTTGGTTACATCTCCAAGGATGAAGATTGAGAAAGAGATGATTGTGATGGACTGTGATGAGAAAGAAGAAGAAGAAGAGGGTGAAAAGGAGGAGTTATTTGAGGATTCAAGTGATGGTGAGAATTTCAATTTGTGGAAGTGGGGTTTGACTGGTGTTGGTGCTATCTTTTCTTTTGGTGTTGCTGCTGCTACTATCTGTGTTCTGTTCTTTGGAACTCATCAAAGGAACAAGCTTCAGCAGGACCAGAAGATTAGGTTCCAGATCTACACTGATGATAAGGTCAGATAATGTCTCATGATTCTTAATTCATTTTGTTATTAGTAAAAAGTTATCATCTAATTTGTATTGTCATATCAGTTAAAATGAATTAATTTCTTATTTAGTACTTCTTTTTTGGGGTTTAAGTCATTTATAAATTTTACTTATTGAGGATTTGAAATTTGATAAGCTCTCTTTTGAAAAGGTGTGGTATTGTTTAGTTTACTACACGATTTGCTAGGAATTTATACTTCCATGCCTAACAAGATATAGTGCATCAAAGTTAATCCCTAGAAAATAAAATATTCTGTATATTGTTTTATACATAATTCAGTTAATAGGACTGTGATGGAAGAATCAATCATGTTATGAGATGAAATGATGTCATACAAAAAAAGAAGAGTGTGGTGATATATCAATCATGGAAGACTTAATTAAAAGTCATGACTATAGTAATATTATGAAATTCTTGATTAATATATTGTCACGTATATGATTCACTATAAGTTCGTTCGAGTCTATATTATCATTTTTCATAAAACTAAAGTCATTGCTTATTCTGAAATTATGGAATTTTACTATTCTTGAATAGTTCATAATTAGATTTGATCCAAAAATTCAATCAATTCTTCTGGATCCATGGATACATTGAATTACTATTGAAATGATGCTTGATTGTGTAGAGGCTTAAACAAGTGGTACAGCATGCAACCAAATTGAATGAAGCAATTTCTGCAGTAAGGGGTGTTCCTCTGAGTAGAGCTCACATAACTTATGGTGGTTACTATGATGGTCTTTGAATCATGGATTTAAAAGCTTTGAATTCTAAAAAATGGGTCAATGATGCAGCAAGACCTTCTATTCTGGCTCTATCATATTTATAGTCTCTGTAAATAAAAAAAATAATGTGGGATCATGCTGGTTTCCCTTTTTGCTCTTGTTTGTTCTATAGGGTTATATCTCTCTATTATAGTTTTGTAAATTATGTCAGAGATTAGGGGATATTCTATTATTATTTTGTCCATTTGGATTTGAAGGATGGAGAAAAAATGTTTGTTTAATACTTGGCCCATATTATGGGGCAATGTTGAATTAAATGTGATTAAAGAAAAAGAATGGTTATAGTACATGAAAATGTTAGGCATGTTCCACCAAATATTAACATAATTAGGCAGAATCACATTATGTGACAGCAATTACTTTCATTGTGTTTATGAAATAATATTCAGATAAAGAAAAGCATAGTGTGCATGGATGAGATGTGGTGTAATGATAGGAATCTTACTTTTTGAAGAGAGATATGTTATATGTATAATAAAAAATTAATTAAATTAATCTGAAATTTTGAACTATAATTATTAAAATTTTAATAATTATTTGAATAAAAAATAAAGTCAAAATGGATTTATTGATTGTATTAATTAATTTATCATTATATATCAAAATATTATTGAAAAAAGAAATAGTATACATATAGTAAAATGTTGTATAGTACAATGTTATATAATACTTATTTTTATTGTTAGATTATAATATATATAAACTAAAAATATTCATTTAATAGGAAATGTGAATGTAGTACAATTTTACTAGATAATATATATCTTATATGTACTTATTAGCTCTTTAGAAAGTTTATTAGAGCAAGAAATTAATTATTTGTTGTGGATGAGTGTTATCATTTTGAAAAAGAAAAGAAAAGCGTGCAACAAACTTAATGCTCTCCTAACATTATTGGCTTGGAAAAATTTTGGTGTACATTATAGAATCAATCAAAATAATTAATAAATTGTACATAATATGTAATATGTAAAATATATATTACATATTATTATATATTATACATATTATATATGACATGCATGTGGCTTCGCCCCCTAAGAATGCATGTGGCTTCGCCCCTAGATAGGAGTGGGTAGTTAACATGAGCTTATCTTGGCTTTTTCTCTATCCCACTAATCTATTTTCCTTTAGATGTGCAACCACTCTCCATTGACTTAGTGCTTAGTCAGACTTTATCCTCATTGGGTTGGTCTCATCTCCTGATCTAGGTCTCAGAGTTTGGGCCTCATCCATTCAGTCATTGTTGGGCCTTAATAGGCTATATTTTGGATTGTGAACATATATAATATTTTGACTATTTATTAAGGATTAATTATTTTGCTAATTTATTACTATAATTAATCAACCATTTATAAGCTTTATAATGGTGCACGTGTACCGTGCACATGCAACAGGTTACGTATTTATTGCACTAATTAAGGGCACCTACAAAAGTGGTCCAAATTTCTCCGATTTCCTAAGTTAGTCCCTTCTCAGAAAAATAATTTTCATGTCAGTTAGACTCTCAATTCCTAGCCCAAAATTTCTGTTACTTCAATTTAACCCCAAAAAGGAATATACTCTATTTACTTGAACTATAGTCTATACAGTATTTGAGTCATGAATAATGATGGTTGTATGTTATTTTGAAGTCATATGACAATCATATTTATCTATCCAAAAAATATATATATATATATATATACGACAATCATATTACTAGTAACTTCAATTTGTTTGCCTACAATAATAGTAAGAAAATTTTGTCAATATATTTAGGAGCTCTTTCCTTTCCATTTTAATTTTCTCTTTTTATTTTATATTTTTCATTTTTAAAAGTTTATAAAGAAAATACAAAAAAAGTAGAAAATAAAAATAAAAACCAATCATCACCTTGATGTTTTTCCAAAATAGACTCAAGGTTCATAACTCCTTCCCGACCGATGATATATATGGACATTTATCAAGTTAATGTAACGTGAAAAAACAAGTTAAAATGTTTAAATAAGAAAGTGATTAATTAAATATTTGTATAAATATGGACTAAATATTAACTCACTTTTAGTATACAACAAAAATTTCTAATTAGTCAAACAAATACTCAATATGAAATATTTCATTACATTAAATTTGACATTAAATCAATTACTCAATTTAACTTGAGCTCTAATATAATCCAACATTTATAACTATTAAATCTAAATTATATCTGACTCAATTCAATGTTATATTCAAATTTTTATATTAAAATAACGATAATTTTTATATTTATAATCTAATATTTATATTTATTCAATTCAACTTTTTTATTAGGGGTTGATTTAGTATCATAGATATAGTTTCACCATACTCAATATAATGGTCCTTTAGAAGGATCTGAATTCTGAAGTACATATCCAATCTAGAGTGTCCTCTCTAATATAATATTATTCTTTTGTATTTTCCATATATCTCTACCTATATATGCTTTGCCTATTCAGCTCCAACTACCAGTAAAAACTAATTTAGTGTCAATTGTTCTTATCCCTTGTACTCACGTCTTCTATGTAAAAAAGATGGATGGGATACTTATAATAGATCCAAAGGGCAAATTGACGAAGATATTTAAATTTTGCATAGTGATATGAATCGAGTCACCAAAATTGTGAATACGAGAGAAAATGACTGATTGAACAACCAAACTATCTTAACAAAAAGAGATTTAATTGCAACATGACATATATATGAGGAGAAATAATATGTGTACACTATAAAATCAGCTATCATCAGTCATTAAATATAATAATTTAACATTTTGAAATTAGTAATTAAACTTTAAAAAATATTGAATTAATATATAATTATAATAGTTGAATTACTAGTTTTAAAATATTGAATTATTGCATGTAGTGACTGATGATGACTGATTTTATGGTGTCATATATGAGAGATATATATCAAGTGGAAGATGATATATAGGAATGTATTTAGTGAGAATGTTATATTTATATGAGAATAAAAAAAATAAATATGGATCATATAATTTTACATAGATAATTAAAATTAAAATTTAAAAAAATCAAATAATCTCTTAAAAGTAATGTGATTTTATGTTTTAATATTGATTATTGAAATAATATTCAATAACCAAAATTTATTCGTTTGATTCGCTCTCACCTTTTTTTACTTTAATAATATTTGATATACAAAGGTAAATCAGTTAATATAGTCAATAAGTTTATTTTGACTTTATTTTTTTCTCAAATAATTATTGAAATGATAATGTATTGAACAATTATGACCCAAAATCTCATTTATTGACTAATTTAACTGATTTCTCATTGTATATTTAACGTTAATCTTTTCATTTAATATGTCTAGTATATATATATATATATATATATATATATATATATATATATATATATATATGTATGTATATATATATATATAGACACACACTACCTGTTATTGAGAAAAATGAGACGAACACAAATGGGAGACGCTGTTTCATTGGCTGCTATATCATATTTGACATGGTGTGGTGTGGTTCACTAAAAATGAATAAGAGAAAATAATAAAAATGAAAATGAAATTGAATTTGGATGATGTTGATGGCCCCATTGGGATTATATGTGATCGAGTAAGTACATGTTGGAGGGAAGCAAAGCAACCACCTCAACTGATTCAACGTGAATAGAGGAATTAATTGTTCACCATGTGGGTTTGTGGGGTATAGCTATGGATTCCAATAATTCAAGATTCAGAGCATTGAGAAGTAAAGGTTGGATTTGGAGTTTGAATATCTAATGAGGGAATCTTTGTTTAATTTTCTTTTGATTTTGATTTTTTCTTTTACAAGAATCTCAAAGCTTTGTTTGGGTTTTGTCTTTTAGGTTTAGTGTAAGAAATTTGTTTATTTGAAGAGATGGAGAAAGATAGATTAATTTTTTTATTAAAACAAAAAATTTATGTATTTTTAGTAATCCTGATAAGTAGGGATAGAACTGAGGGATAGAAAAATGACACCAATAAAGATTGACACAAGTGGTAAGCGGCTTGTTGTCCCTTTAAGCAAAGTCTCGAATCCGAGTCTTGTGGATGAAAAAAATCTTCGATGAAAGTCTCACCTGCCATTACCAGATACGCAGAAAAATAAAATAATTATATCCTTTTCTCGATCAACTCCAGCAATATAGTAGCCCGATCATGGATAATATTATCATTTTACAAAAGAATAATCTATGACATTATCCTTATTACCAAACACAATGTAAAAATAATTTTTTTATGTCTTTATATCTATATGCTCCATATTCAGAAATAAAGATAAAACATAGCCAAATTGACAAGCTATTCCCCTGTTCCTATTGATCCAACTTGAACCCAAATTTTCTATGCAAAAGTTCTTAATTCATTAGTAGGGTTGGTGTGTAAATATAAGTCATTAAACTTATATTTGTGTAAGAATATTTCTAATCCCCTTTTTACTTTGCTAAATCTTGTCTAAATTTGGTAGCTTATGTGTCTATAAGGATTGTAAGTAACCATGGAGTATGAAGAAGAAAATCTGCAGAAATTATTGGTCCTATATTGAAAAAAAAAAACTAATAAATATCTTTACCAATTTTGTAATTTTCTTCAAAATCAATACCACTAAATCAAATTGAAGACAATAAGAAGAAATAAATCAAACACATGAATAACATGTGTTTAATTGCTATCTCTGATAACTGTCTATCTATAAAATTCTATTTTTTTCCATTGTTATTTGTTCTTTTGAAATTTTCAGATAACATTAGTTATTTTTTACTTGATAACTTTATAAAAGAGATCGAAAATAGATAAATTAAATATGAAAGAAGATATTAATAAAATTAATATTATAAAAACACTTAATCCAATTATTACTTTAAATGAGTGTCTATTTTTTATCAAAAGTCTTATCAATTTTCTCTCCTCAAATAACAAATTAAAAAGGGAAAAAAAGGAATGATCATAGCCACCTCAAACGTTTATTTTTCTCTTGGAACCTATTCACCTTGGTAATTTTTTTTGGATAAATTACACTAATTTTCTCCCTAGACACCCCACCTTCTTTATATTTATAAAACACAAAGTGCTTGGGGCACAATAAAAAACCAGCCAAAATAGTCAACAAAGCTCATTTAACACTTTATGACTCAAATATCACTTTTAATTATGAGTACATTTTTAATGGGCTTGGTGATTGTGGCCCAAATTCCTATTTGTTGGCTGGTTTGACTGATTTTTTGTTGTATCTCTAGCAATGTTCTTTATAAAATTAGCTCAAGCTCCTTAATTTATAAAATATTGTATTGGCATCACCCAAAAATTACATAGATTACTTTTAAAAAATATACTAACCTTCATTAAATCTTAAATTTAGGGAAATTTAGTATGATTTAAATAAATAAATTAGAATTTAGCTGAATTTTACTTAACCTCAGAAAAAAAAAAAACTGTGTAATTAACCTGTGATTCATTTTTGTTTGGCCATTGTGCTCCAAATTCAAACCTCTTTTTCATAATGGAGAAATATTCAATTTAGCCCAAGTCATAGGGCCTTGTTCTATTGCTCCTATGCTGAACTCAACTTCAAAAGCCCAATTATATTTAAATAAATTGGCAACAAATTTACTATAAGTCAATAATATCTTTGTTAGCCAAAAAAAAAAAGTCAATAACATCTTCAACAAAATCATCTCTAAATATTGAAATTAAGCTTATAGTTGACCCAAGAAAAAACCTAGAAAATTTATCTGTTCGTATATATCTATCTATTGGTTCTTGGTTGTTTCAAGTAACTTGGGGCTTATTTTACTTTAATTAAATTATAAATTCAAATTTTATAAATTTAAAAGCCAATATTAAAATTTTATCCCATAAAAATTTAATTAAATTCAAATCAGATTAATTGAAAAAACACAAATGCTCGGGGAATAACAAAAGACTAGCCAAAACAGCCAACAAGATCCATTTAACATTTTATGGCTCAAATGATATTTTAATCATGTGTATACTTTTAATGGGCTGAATGATTGTGACTCAAATTCCTATTTATTAGCTATTTTGACTGGCTTTTTGTTGTGTCTCTAATAATGCTCTTAAAAAAAATCATTGCCGGAATATATAAATGATTGTATAGTTGTATGCAAAACATATCACAATATGATCATGTAGTACCATATTTCAACACTTTATTAATTGGTTTATTTATTCATTTGATTCAATTATTAAGCATGTCAAGGCTACAATGTTTGACATGCTTTTTGTTTCCTTGATCAACGAAACCTGATAGCAAGAAGCCAAGAATTGAAATTTATAGGGCGCAGCTTTATTTGACTGCAACGTGACGAAACAAAAAGAAATGAAAAAGAAAAGAAAATAAGTTGGCCCTAATATGGATAGAGTAAATTTCTTATTTTAAGATTAACTTTTAAGATAAAAATAGTTTTTCAAAATAATGTATTTCTTTAAAATTTGATTTGATAAATAAAATAGTTTCTCTAAATATAAAGAATATGATATTTAACTATTGAAATTTTAGAATAATGTAATATTTTAAAATTGAAAATTTAGGATAAATTAATGGATTATAATATTCTAAATTTTAATTTTGAATGACTATATTATCACTTTATATCTTTAATAACTATTTTTTCTATCACATTAAATTTTAAGAAATCATATTATTATTTTTATATGTTAAGAAATTATTTTATTTTTTAATTAATTTTGAGGATAATAAGGATATTTACTTGTATTGTTATACAATTAAAACATTTCATTAATATTATATTACTTAAAAAAAATATTGGTTAACTGTTCCTTTACTACGAATCTAGAAAATCAAGGAGAAATGGGTTAGTCTAGAAAAGATTTTGGAGAAAATAATATTTTTTAGAGTAATATTATATGTACACCACAAAATCAGTCACTATCAGCTACTATATATAATAATCTTGTTAGGCTAGCAGTATATAGTTGGTTAGTTTCTGTTAGATATAGTTTGTTTTCTTTGGTCTTTATCACTTTTCTGTTGTGTATAAATAGGTGTTTATTCTCTTCAGTGGAATGTGGAGAAAATATACTTTTCAGCTTTTATGTGAATAAGAAAATATTGCTACTTCTCTTAAGCTCTTCTTCAAGCTTTCTCTGTTCTGTTCTTGAGGGTCTGATACCTTACATGGTATCATAGTTCAGCAAGATCCTTAGGGAAGTGTTGAGCTCTTGACGCTTTTGCAGTTATGGCAAACTCATCTTCATCATCAACCAACAAGAACCCTCTGGTTCCAATTTCTGACAAGTTAGACGATAAATCCTACCTTCCATGGCGTCAAATTGCAATTTCTACTTTGATGTCTCAAAATCTTGGAGATCATCTTGAACAAGAAAATATCCCTCAAAAATACAAGTCTGCTGCAGAAAAGGCAGCCAAGCAAGAATCACAAGAGTATAAAGAATGGGTACTACAAGATTATGCTATAGTTACATGGTTGCTGCATTCAATGGATCTTTCCTTTAAAAATAGAGTTGTTGGATGCAAGAGAGCTTATGAAATCTGGGACACCATTAAAACCTACTTTGCTTCTCATACAAAATAAAAAATCAAGCAACTCAAGAACCAATTGAAGACCATCAAGAAACAAGCATAGATGCCCTTGCAGCTGTGGGTGCCCCTCTTTCTACTGATGAGCACATTGAAGTGATTCTTGATGGGCTCAATGAAGAATACAAGGCATTTAATCTCTTTGTTCTTGGCAGGAAAGATCCATGGAGTATTACAGAGTTGGAAGCTTTTTTGGTGACCCAAGAAGAAATGTTAGGAAGATACAAAAAGGATGAAGGCCCAATTATTCACGCTAATCCGGCCCATTTGTGAAACCCAACCTCATCCCAATTTAACCTAGGGTTCTCTAATCAGAATCAACTTCAGAAAGGAGCTTCCTTCAACAGAGGCGGCTACATCCGCGGCAGGGGTCGTGCGAATCGGTATCGTGGGAGAGGAAACTGGCAAAGCTCGAATCGCGTTCATTGTCAGCTGTGTGGCCGAATTGGTCACTCAGTTTGGCAGTGCTACTTTAGGTTTGATCAATCCTTCACTAATCATTTCATTCAATCAAACACTCAAAACCCTACATCTAACCATCAAAATCCTCCACCTCCACCACCTTCAAATTTTCACAACCCTAACCCTAGTGCTCTCATCGCCTCTTCCTCCTCTGTTGCGGACCCCAGCTGGTATCCTGATTCGGGAGCTTCGAATCACCTCACCCACACCAAGAACAACATCACGGAGTGCTCCGACTACACTGGCTCAGATCTGGTCTCCATTGGTGATGGCACAGGTCTGTCTATTCAGCATATGGGTAACTCGCCTCTTCTCTCTAAACATTCCAAAATGATTTTTAATTTGAAGAATCTTTTACATGTTCCAGATATAGTTAAAAATCTCATAAGTGTTCAAAAATTTGCTGAAGATAACTGTGTTTTTTTTTAGTTTCATGCACATAGTTGTTGTGTCAAATCTCCTACAACAAAAGAAGTTCTTATTTCTGGTACTGAAAACAGTGGGATCTATAAATTCACTGATATAATCATTCCCCCCCTAACCCTTATCCTCCTCGTGTGTTTTCTACCACTATATCCCCTTTTAATCTCTGGCATCATCGGCTGGGTCATGCTAATAATAAAATTGTTGATCTTGTTCTATCCAGTAACTCTATTCCTGTTTCTAGGACAACTAATATGCTTTCTTTATGTGATTCTTGCTGCAAAGCCAAAAGTCATCAACTTCCATATCATATATCATCTCATACTTACACCCAACCTTTAACTCTTGTATATGCTGATGTTTGGGGCCCTGCCCCTGTTATGTCTACTTCTGGTTTTCGATATTATGTTACTTTCCTTGATGCCTTTTCTGGATATACCTGCTTGTACATTCTTGAAGCCAAATCCCAAGTCTTTGTTGCTTTTAAACAGTATAAAAATATGATAGAAAACTTCACTAACTGTAAAATTAAATTCCTTCAAACAGATAATGGAGGTGAATTCACCTCCAATTCTTTTAAACAATATTTACTAGAGAATGGAATTCAACAGAGATTAACTTGTGCATATTCCCATCAACAAAATGGGAAAATTGAAAGAAAACATAGGAATATCACAGAATTAGGTTTATCCATGCTTGCCGCTGCTTCCTTACCCATGTCCTTTTGGGAACATGCCTTTGTTACTGCTGTGTTCATTATTAACAGACTTCCTTTTTTGACCCTAAACAAGAAATCCCCTTTTGAAATCCTTCATAATCAAAAACCAGATTATAAGTTGTTTAGAGTTTTTTGCTGTTTGTGTTATCCTTATTTGAGATATTATAATTCCAACAAACTTGAATATAAATCTCATGCATGCTTGTTTTTGGGGTATGTCCCTAATCAGAAAGGTTATAAATGTCTTTCCCCTACAGGTAAAATTTACATTTCTAGGCATGTCCAATTTAGTGAAAACATATTCCCTTATAGTTCTCTTTTTAATAGTACTGTTAAAACTCCTACATCTATTACTACTGCCCAAGCTATACCTGTTGCTTCTATAGATGTTTCTACTTCAGTTTTACCTCCCTCTACTGCTACCACTTCTGCTGTTGTTCCTTCCACTATTTCTGTTTCAACACACACCTTTACACTCAGCAACACACACCTTTACAGTCAGGTATGTCTGTCTCTATTCCTCATGCTATCATTGATCCTTCCCTCAATACTCATTCAATGCAAACAAGATCCAAATCAGGTATCACTAAACCCAAATCTTATGTGGCTGCTGTTTTAACTGATTTAAAGTCTTCTATTCCTTCTTCTGTTTCTCAAGCCTTAGAAACTCCTCATTGGAGAGAGGCTATGCTTGAAGAATATCAGGCCCTTTTGAGAAATAATACTTGGGATTTGGTTCCCCATCCTTCTCCTAATACATCTGTTATTGGATGTAGATGAATTTTTATTATAAAACAAAACCCTGATGGTACTATTAAAAAATATAAGGCTAGGTTAATTGCAAAGGGTTTTCATCAAAAGGAAGGTCTAGATTTTACTGATATATATAGCCTTGTGGTTAAACCTGCTACTATAAGAGTTCTTTTGACTCTTGCCCTGTCCAAGGGATGACAAATAAGACAGTGTGATTTCAATAATGCCTTTTTAAATGGAACTTTGAATGAATGTATTTTTATGGAACAACCACCTGGTTTTAATTCTGCTAATCCTACTGCTGTGTGCAAATTAAAGAAAGCTCTTTATGGCCTAAAACAGGCCCTTAGAGCTTGGTTTGATACTCTTAAAATAACCCTACATAGGTTTGGATTTACTAACACAAAATCTGATAATTCCCTCTTTGTTAAACTCACTGCCACTTCTCAAATATATATCCTGGTGTATGTAGATGACTTGTTAATAACTGGAAATAATCAGTCTGAAATTAACAAATTAATTAATCAACTCAATACTATTTTTCCTTTAAAAGACTTAGGTTCTCTTCATTATTTCCTTGGCATTGAAGCTACACATGTGTCAAAATATCATATCATTCTGTCTCAAAGTAAATACATTCAGGATCTGTTATCTAGAGCTGGCATGAACAATGCTAAAACCATGCCAACTCCTATGGTTTCTACATCCAAATTATCTAGTCAAGGCAATGATTTATTTGCTGACCCTACTCTTTATAGGTCCATTGCTGGAGGGTTGCAGTATGCAACCCTCACTCATCCTGAGATTTCCTTTGCTATAAACAAAATTTGTCAATATATGCATTGTCCTTTAGAGTCTCATTGGTCTGCTATAAAAAGAATATTAAGATATCTTGCTGGGAATTTAAATCATGACATTGAATTTTACAAAAACACTGATCTTCTTTTTATTTCTTATTGTGACTCTGATTGGGGTAATGACCTTGATGACAGGAAATCCACATCTGGATTCTGTGTCTTCTTGGGGACAAATCTGATATCTTGGTGCAGCAAGAAGCAGGCTACAGTGAGTCGTTCTAGCACAGAAGCAGAATACAGGAGTCTGACCTCTACCTTTTCTGAAATAATGTGGTTGCAGTCCCTTTTGGAAGAAATGCATATCCCTTGCTCTGCCCCTCCTGTTGTATTCTGTGACAATCAGAGTACTTGTTTGCTTGCTGCCAACCCAGTCCTACATGGGAAATCAAAATATTTTGAATTAGATTTGTTTTTTGTTAGAGATAAAGTAGCTAAGAAACAAATATTTGTTGTTCATATTCCATCTTCAGCTCAGGTGGCTGATATTCTAACTAAGCCTCTTTCTGCTAGTTTTTTTTTCTCATTTTAGGGACAAACTAAGACTCACTGCCTTACCTAAGTGAGCTTAGTTTGAGGGGGGCTGTTAGGCTAGCAGTATATAGTTGGTTAGTTTTTGTTAGATATAGTTTGTTTTCTTTGGTCTTTATCTCTTTTCTGTTGTGTATAAATAGGGGTTTATTCCCTTCAGTGGAATGTGGAGAAAATATACTTTTCAGCTTTTATGTGAATAAGAAAATATTGCTTCTTCTCTTAAGCTCTTCTTCAAGCTTTCTCTGTTCTGTTCTTGAGGGCCTGATACCTTACAAATCTAACATTTTAAAATTATTAATTCAACCTTTAAAAATATTGAATTAATATATAATAATAATTAATAGTTTGATTAATAATTTTAAAACGTTGAATTTTACATATAATAACTAATAATAGCTTATTTTTAGTGTACATAAATTATTTCATTTTTTTAATATTTTTAGAAATATTTCATTTCATTTGATTAAAATTTTGTGAAAATTATCCTTTATAATCAGAAGTAGAATCCGAAGCAAAATAAAAAATTTCTTATACATTTAAATGAAATTATAAAATACTTTTTAGAGTAAATAATCAATTTAATTTTAAAATTTTATAATTACCATCATTTTAATAATAATCATGATAAAATCTTTTTCATCAATTGGATTTTAAAATTTTATAATTCACATTTAGTTATGAATTTTTTTACTGACATAATTTAAACTTAATTTTTTTTAATTTGACGACAATTTAATCACATCATAAAACCTAACTTTAAATTTTTTGTAGTACATAAATTATCATATCATCAAATTTATTTATTCTTTTATTTCAATTCTTGTATTTTTATCAGGTATGCATCACATGACGACCTTAGATTCCTCTCACAGACACACTTGCCGACACAATTCAAAGAAATCCTTTTAGTGTGTGTATGGATATGCATACAGAGGTTGATATAAATGTGCTTTTGTAAAATTAATTTTGATTAAAATTGGATCGAGGCCAATGTGATTTGTGTTTGGATACTTTTTATTAAACGAGATTTTGAAAAATGAATGTTGTTCGGATAATGTTACTCAAAATCACGTTAGAATGTAAAATTACTAAAATGGTATAATTTATATCATTCTTTATATTACTTTTGTAATTTACTTTTTATAATAAAATAAAATATATTTAAAAACTTAAATAATATTTTATGGTTTAAAAAATAAAATATTTACATTATGCAATTTTTAAAATATTTAAATTAATATTAAGATTTATTTTAAGTAAATTTATATTATTTTATCAATTTATTTAAAATAATATCAATATTATTTAAAAATCAAAGTATGCATATATATATATATATATATATATATATATATATATATATATATATATATATATATATATATATATGAAGTGCTCAAATTTTACTATATTTTTAATTTGAAATAAACAGTTAAAAAATTATTGTTATATTAAAAAAACATTTTTATAAACAAAAGTAGGTTAATATAGGGACAATTTTGATTTTGTCTAACTTTATTTAATATGAACGATAGTTGGATGAATGTAAAAGTAATAAAAACTTGCTTTTACCTAATGTGGATTGGAATAGAAATTCAACGGAAAAAATTTTAGATGAAAAACATCCAAACACTCATTTCACGTCATTCAATAAATCAAAAGCACATTTGATGGGTAAAACGGCTAACCAAACGTTCGCACTTACTCTTCACATCCACCTTGCAAAACTATTCTCTTGCTTAAACAAAGAAACTATTTTCTTACTGTATCTTGTGACATGTCATATATGTTGGATATAATATATAATATACATTATGTATATTATATATTATATGTTTTGTATTATTTATTAATTATTTTAATTTATTTTTTACTGTGATTCAAGAATTTCCGTTAAAAGTAAAAAGTAAAAAGATGGAGTGAAATGAGTAAAACCAAACAAATCACAATAATAATATTACATTGTCACAACCCAAAAAGAAGAGTACAATGAGGAATGAATGTGTTACATAAGAATATATGAATGATAATAATATAATAGAAAACGCAATCAAAATATCCTATATATGCATGTTGTCTCCTCAATTTCTCTTCCTCATCACTCACCTAACTGAGTTCAACAACAATATGGAAATGAGGCCAACACAAACAACAACCTCTGCACAAATCGAACTCTTCACATTCACATATGCATACTCCTTCCATTCTCCAATAATAATCATCATAACTCTTTTTACTACATCAAAAAATTAATATATTTAGACATAAAATACATCTAAGTATATTAACTTTTTTAATGTACTAAAAAAATCAAAATAATTATTATTATGGAACCGTATAATTTTGAAAACTAAAAAATTTAGAAGAGAAATCCAAATACAAGAGCAAGAAGAGAAGCAAAAGCAGTAGGAAGAAAGAGTGAAGTTGCATCCGATGTGGGACTTGGTGCTGGTGCATCAGCAGCTGAAACACTTGTTGCTGCCATAACCAACATGGCCACCAACAAAATCTTCATCTTCATTGCCTCCATTTCTTTTTTCTCTCAAAATTCGATGACCTTTCACGAATTTGATTTGTTAAGAAACAAAAACTTTAGAGAAATTTGAAGCAAAATAATGGCTAAGTAAGTGGTATTTGAGTGGAAAACATGATGCTGCTATGTGTGATTTTATAAGGAAAATGCGGGCAGGCTGCCCGGACTCTTTTCTGTTCGTCAGTTTCGAGGTTAACGGGCAGCACACACCTGCCCGGTTGGTTGGACAGCGTGTCTTCATTGGCATTCTTCTTCTTTGGTGCTATACAGCTGTCGCCAACGGTTTCTGGGGTCCATTTTTTCTTTTTTCTTTCTCTCATTTTTAGAAAGTCATTTTTTAATTGGATTTAATTTACAAATATTAATCAATAAAATTTTTTAAAATGACAAATTATTATTAAAAATTAGTCACTATAATAGTCATTTATTATGATTTTGTATTAATTTTCAATTTTTATTAACTGATAGTATAAAATTATTTTACATTATCAATATATTAAAATTATTTTACATTATTAGTATACTGAAATTAATTTTTTAAATAAATAAATAAATAATATAATGTAACTTTGTTCAATGGATTTGTTTAATGGAAAATAATTGGAGTGGTCTGCGCCCTTGTAGTTGGTAATGGACAACCTGCTTTTGCTTCATTGTTTATTTATTTATAAATAAATAATTTAGGTATTTCTTAATTGGTTATTTAATGATTAGTACTAATTTATTCTGTATATTAAATTGTGTGTAATACTTGGATAATTTAGTTAAAATCGTTGAGCTGGTTTGAGACTTTTGTTACCTGGAACATTCACTTATTCTTCCCATTGTCATTATATACAATTAATTAATTTGGACATTACAATGATTAGTTTAATGTCAACCAACTAATCTCTCATTAACAATTATTCTCTTATATTTTCCATGCGGTTCGATCATCAAGTATTTCGAGGTTTATATTTTTTTTTGCAACATTTTCATATCAGAGAAGATATGTGAAGAATAATATTTTACAAAATAAATTAAATAATATAAACTTGCATAATTATACTAATTTTACAGGTAAAATTCCTCTCATATACATTAAATTTAATACTAAATCAGTCACTCAATTCAACTAAAATATAACTTAACATTTATAACTACTCAATCTAACTTATATCATAACTCTTCAATCCAACATAATATTCAAACTTTTATATTGAGCTACACAATGACAATTTTAATACTGATACGTACAATCCAACATTATTTATATTTACTCAATAAAATTTTTTGTACTGATAGCTGAATAAGTGTCACTTTAAGTATATAAGTAACATTACTCATTTTACAATGGGTGCTTTATAGAATTAAAGATATTCTTTACGTATAGAGTTTAATTCTAATTCACTCTCGATCATCTAATCAAAATTTTTTATTTGTACAACTTTTCAAGTACTAAGCTATTGAATCAATTATTATAACCAATATGGTAATACATAAGATTGGATGATAATACAAAATTCTTTAACACATAATACCAAAATAAAATCTTTACATATATGAATGTATGTATCATTAAAGGCTATTGCAATTTAGGCCTCTAAATTGAGAGGTGCATATGAACCTCACATTCATAACCTTTTACATAAGATCAGCGGTAGAATAATACAACATGACAATTAAGTTTCACGAGCAAAAGAAATAGAGAGATCGATATATTCATTGTATGCATGTACAAATGGATATCCATCACAATCCTTCTAGCTACGTGATCCTCATGAAACGGTTTTATCAGTTTTGAATTAATATTTTTGCTTGTTGTACAATAGAAATACTTCTATTAGTATATAACGTGCATTATACATAATATGTAATGTGTGTCATACATACTTATGCTATACATATAGCACACATTACATATTATGTAAAACACATGTTGAATACTAGTTAAACATATATTTCTGTTTTATGACAAATTAAACATTATTGATATTTTTCGAACCATATATTATTTTCAGTTTTATGTATTTCTCTTTTGTAAGAAATTAAATTTAATTGATCTAGACTAAAAAGTTTAGAACATGAAATTAATAAATGTAACATATTGAAACTATATATATATATATATATATATAAAAGTAATTTATTCAATACTCAATAAGATTTATGGATACCGATATACATTAACTATCATGCATGTGGTTATAGAAAAATCACATGTCTAATATTTTTAGGATTCATGAAATCAATCATCAAATCACAACTCTTAATTATATAATGGTACCAATACTCATTATTCAAGATCACCACAACATGAATCAGCGGTTTTTTTTTTACCTAAATAGGTACTTTATAAAATAATTGAATATGTTTATAGGTAGCTGTAGAATTAATTATGTAAATAGGTAGTATATTTTACTGTATAAAAGTCGATCTAGATCGACTATACTATATAATTTTACAAAAAAATTTTGCTACAGTCGATCTAAATTTGCAAAATTGGAGATCTACCATTTGAGCTACATCCCCACTTAAAGTTGGCGCAAAACCCAAGAAATTGAACAATAAATTAATACGAAAATAGAACACACACATGATTCCCTTGAAATATTTTTTTTTTTGGTAATAATCCCCTGAAATATATATAGTAATTTACCAAATTTATGGCATAATCCCCACGGCCCACTCTATTTATAGTAACATGTTTGGAAATATAGATCACAAATATTTTTCGGGAAACCAGTAAAATTCATACCTCAATTTGATAAATGGATTATGAACCAACAAAATATTTTTAAGTTGAAAAATACTACATAATTATAACCGACTCTTTGAAACTTACTTTCTATTTATTCAAAGTTTTTAAAAATATATCTACAATTGCAAAAGCCCATATTCTGCATGATGGCTAATAAGAAAGCACATATTTTTATTTCTAGTTTGTATTATTTTGATTTTTTAAATAAATTACATGGAAAAATTAAATTAAATTAATTAAATATACACAGATCAAGATATTTTTTTATGATCGAATAGAAATATTTTGTTATAGATCTCGAATGAAGATAAATATTATGTTCTTATATAAAAATAAATAACTTCTTAATAAAACTTTTTAAAATACTTAAAATAAATATTTTTATTATTATATATCTAAATATAAAATAATTTATTTATAAATTATTTTTCAAAAATTATTTCTGCGTAAAACCTTATAAATTATTTAACCGTTCATATTCTAACACACACTCAATAATTATTAGCTAATTATAATATCTTATTCTAGTACACTTGCCCTACTTTTTTTTCCCCACTATAGAAATGTCATTTGAAATTGACTTTAATTTTGATGCACTGACACACTGTAATCCAATCAAAACACTCTGTTTGTAATATTTTTCAGGTAGTGTGAGAGAGAAAACACACAATAATGACTGACGTAACAACACATGATTAGATAATTATATAAAAAAGTTTTACACTATCAGTTGATAAAAATTAAATCCTTTGAAATTAACATTACATAACATGCATGAATCCACAATTCAACTTTTTCATTCTTTCTAACCAAAACAAGAGAAACTTTAATAATGAGGATGGTGATGATAACGTAAACTTTACCCCATGAGTTTCATGGGTTGTGTTTGCTTTTTGGTAATGGTTGGTTTAGTAATCAGATCAAATAATTGAAATCCGGGGAAGTTGATGAAATAGAATAGTCTTATATATGTCACATCTTTGGTCTTAACGGTACCTTAATTTAGTTTTATAAAGTGAAACTTATCAACACCAAATTCAAACTTTATTTAGTTTGCGCCCTCAATCCCCTTTTCTTTCAACCTTTTTTTTCCCTTGTTCAAAAGGAGTGTTCATAACGGTTTTTATATATATATTGGCGCTTTGCAATAGTATTATTTCAGAAAATGCGGATCCGGACTGAAGAGATTTTGAATCTACTTGATTTGGTCACCTACTATGGACCCATAAGCCAACCTTTCTATTTCTTTACGATGAAAATGTAGCTAAAATAGTCAATATATCATATATCATGTACAACATATATTACATGATATACATACAACGTGTATTATATATTATACACAACATGTATCTCATGTTATAAAGAAAGATGATGTTGTAACATGTGATATATGTTGTGTACAACATGTCATATATGATGTGTATAATATGTAATACATATTGTGCATATTACATATTATATGATATGCACAATTTATTAACTGTTTTAACTGATTTTTTATTGTATACTAATATTTTTTCTTCTTTTATTGTTCAATATATTTGTGGTCAATATTAGTGACTAACTCTTTTGAAATACGTGGGAGCTCTTTCATAAAAGAGTAAATTCTTGTCATGAAATCATCTTCATACAAATTGCCAAAAATAAATCTTATTCACCTTCTCTATATATTCCCACTGAAATAATTGTGGAAATTATGCTCTCTATTACATTTGAAATATGTTATTAGAGAGATGGAGAGACAATGTATTAATAAAAAATGATAAAGGTGGTGACATCTATATATTTTGTGAGTATATTATTTGAATGTCTGAGAATGTGTAGAATTGCTATCGAAAAATTAAATGACCAATTGTCTTGAAAAATTATCAACCTTATATTTCTCCCTTAAAAAAAAATCAGAATCCATGAAGCTGACAAATTTTTGTTGGCTTTAACTTTGTAGTGAGAATAATAATAGGTAACCAGCCAAAAGAGAAAAATATATTTTATTATTTTAATGGAATTGACATGAGGAGAGGCTGGTAAAGGAAACTTCATAAACAGATGGTCCCCTGAATTGCTTCCAATCTTAGCAATATTCCAATAACTTTGGTCTTTATCAGCAACGCATGTCTTTGAAATCATGTGTTAAATACTTAAATCATCTTGACAAGTAAGTAAAAAATATATATATATATATATATAAAAGATATTTTTAACATTATCATATAATTTAAATTTTATTTAGAGGATCTGAGTATCAATCTTACGTCATAGTTATTTGTTATCTGCTCTAGATTTATTCTAGACTAGCAATTCAATTTTACTCCTTTCCCTTTGTTCTGCAAGTTCTTTTCTATTGATTTTTACCTTATGTTCTTTTAGTATACTGCTTTTGAAATTATCTGCACAAATAAAATAAAAGATACAAAGTTCATTTAATTTAAGTATTACATTTTACTAATGGAATGAGTATTTTCTGCTGCAAATAAGATTAGGGACTCTGAAGGTTTATATAGAATTAGTCTTTGCCCATCAAAGAGACTGATAAATTTTTTTGGCTAAAAACATGTTCCTGAAAACATGCTCTGAAAATCTAGCTAAATTTGATAGACCATATTTGACAAAAATTAAAAATAAAATTAGTTTAATATTCTTTCACTTGGTCCAATATTTCCACTATAATAATATCCACAACTTAAATAGATATCTTTTACGTTCACATCTAGGAGACAAATAATACGAATCATGATGGTGGTTCTCTTAAAATAAATGAGTATTACCTTCCATCTATCATAATATAATAATCTCATAGCAAAAACTATAAAATGAATGAATAAACTCTTTATGTCATTATTATATTGTCCAACTATGTCTCTCTTAAACCAAATGTATACAATTGAAACGAGAGAACAAATAAACTAGAATATGAAGTTGAGAACTTTAATTTATATCATAACCTTATGCCCCATATTTTCTACATGACCCTAAAATAACTCCGGTGGCATACTTTTTGTTAAAGATCCGCAATCATTTATTTAGTATTGATGTATTGTACTGAGATCTCATTTACTTTAATTAGATCCACATCTCCACGAGTAAAAAAAAATATTTTATTTTCAATTTTTAAATTATTTAAGAAAGAGACATTTTCATTAATTTTTTCACTAGAAATTATTTTTTATTTTTTTTATTCAAATTAGTTTGTTTTAAAAGCATTAAACTTAAATATTTGTTTTACGTATTGAGATGTGGGTCCCATTTAAAAAAAATTAAAATATAAAAATAAAAAAGATAATTAAGTTAAATTTTTAATTATTAATAATAATTTTTATAGATAACATATAATCTTATATATTAACGCATGACATTAATAATTGGATTATAATTCTATAGAGGAGTATGAGCATCCAAGAATTTTACACTTAACATCTTTAAGAATTTTTTTTTAGTGCGAACATGTTTAAGAATTTGTGGTAAGGTCAGAGCAACAAGTATTCATTCTCGACATTAGAGAGAGAGAGAGAGCGTTGCAAATTCCTTGGCAGTTCCCTGCTGCAGGAGGTGCTGTCCTCTTCTATTTCTCTGTTTTAGATAATTTTATTTTTAGATAAATTAGTCAATAGCAATTTTATTGTTAAAAAAATTGTTCTATAATTTTATTTAATTTTTTATTATTTATTCTCTTTATTATAATATGCATTTTTAAGCACTTTCAAATCAACTCTATATATCTCTCATTTGATTATTACCACTCATTTTTAATGTATTTATTTTACTATTCCTAAAAAGTCATTTATTAATTTTTACTTGTTTAAATCTTCATATTTTAAATTATGTATATTAAAAATTATACTAATAATTAATATTAAATATAAAATATAAATATTTTAAATTATATAAAATTTAGAATAAAATAAATTTATTAAAAGGTGTTATACCTAAAATTATTAATAAAAAAATTAATACTTTATTAACAAAATATTTTTTAGAAATATCAAAATAATTATATTAATTAAAGAACGAGTGACAATTATTAAATAAAAGATATATTGATTTGATTTAAGAATGTTTAGAGTTGAGTATGTTAATGGAAGTGATAAAAGATAAAATAATTTAAAAAATGATTATGGGTTGATTTTTCTAACAATAAAATTGTTAGGGATCAATTTGTCTAAAAATGAAATTATCATTAACAATGTTAGTTTTTTCATATATGAACCTTTTGATATCTGACTTTTGATATTGTCATTAATCAGTTAGGATATTTTCGATTGTCAAAAGATAATTTTTTCGAAAAAATTGCTAGAGACTAGGAGTCAGTTAAAAATCTTAGGAGAGAGAATTCATCTAAGTTTTTATGATGAAGAGAGATGATGAGGTTGATTCTTCATATTTTTGTTCTTATAAAATTGTTAACGTTTTAAGTCTAAAATAGAATTTCATAGGAATTAGAGGATAGAAGATTTTTTTTATTCTATGATCCACCGCCAATAATACTAATTAATTCTTTTAATTTAAGATGAGAGCTCTTTGTAAATGATAAATTTCTTATTACAAGACCCTTTTTCATAGGTACCATTAAGGAATGAAAACTTTATATTATAAGAAGATATTAGAGATGCTACATGTTATTTTCATTGTTATCACAACATTGTTAACTTGAGATTGCAAATCAAGGGTAATTTATGTTTGACCATTCTATATCAAAATTATTTCTGAGAGAATAATTATTTTTAGATAATATAAGTCAAAATTATTTTTAGATAAATAATTTTTAAAAAGGACATAATATTAAGTTATACTTTGATTGCTATTTTGATATTTTATTTATATTTTTATTTATAAGATAATTGATTTTGATTAAGTTTATGTAAATATGATTTATATTTGAAAATTTTATCTTACAATTAATTATGATAGAATAAATATTATTTGAATAATATTAATAAAATCAATACAATTGAACATGTGTTTGGATGCTGAAACACAAAAATAAACACACCCTAAAATCAAGAATTAGATTAATTATTTTAATCAAGAATTAGATTAATTATTTTAATCAAGAATTAGATTAATTATTTTAATCAAGAATTAGATTAATTCTTTTGGGTAATTAGGTTTTGCATACTCCAAATGAGATTTTTTTTTAAAAAATTGAATATATTTAATTTTAATAACATAAATGCTTGGGTAACAACACTTTTTCCGCCAAAACAGCAAACAAAGCCCATTTAACATTTTATGGCCCAAATAACATTTTAATCATGAGTATATTTTTAACAGGCTAAGTGGTTGTGGTCCAAATTCCTATTTATTAGTTATTTTAGCTAATTTTTTGTTATGTATCTAGCAATGCTCTTTTAATAAATACAAGAATCAATTTGATCTTCAGAATTAATGATAAGACAAATGAAACTATTTTTTTTTTCTTTCTTTGTATAAATCAAATTTAAAAAACCATCAAACATACATAATTTTATTTTTAAATCAATTCTAACTAGCTAAAATTAATTCCAAACATACACTAAAATAAACAACCGATTAAGTTCTCGTAAAGAACACAAAACGATTAAGTTATATTTGTTGATAAACAGGTAAAATCTCTATATTATTTACTTCAGAAAAGAAAAACTTCATTAGACAATGTACCTACTGGGTTACATTTATAAGTTATAATCCAATGCAAATAAAATCTTATTTAATTGTACCAGAAGAATCCTAATCCTATTTACTTGGTCACATTGCAGAGGAGACAATTGGTGACACTGACATATTAGTATTAGTTTAAAAACTGTATAAACATATATTCATACACCTATTCAATTATATTAATATCTAATAAATAAACAAAAAGTTTAATTTTATTACACTGCATTGTAAATGTATTTTACACCCATCTATATTATTGATAAATGAAAATTAAATTCATAAACAAAGTAATTTATTATAGTTTATGTAAGACACACATGTCTAAGTAATTCATTACTTCATGATTCCTATAATTTCACCCTATTTTAATTAAATTAAATTACATTCACCTTCTATGAACACTGGATTTAGAAGAAGTCAGTATTATCTAAATAAATAAAGGAGTTGAACTAAATTTCATCAAATCTTATAAAATGTCATTATAATTTAGTTTTTTTATAATTAAGTACATATATTTTAAAAATTTATAATAACTTTCCAATATTTAAATTTTTTTTATTTTATCAAGTCTATATTTTGTACAATATTTTTTAAGAAAAAATTGTGCAGAGGACATTGACTTCTCTTATATATATGTACTATTCATATACAATAGAGGGAGGTTAATGTAATTTTTAGATATAATAATTTCACAAGTTCAAATACCTCGTATGAAAATTTTATAAATAAGAATAAGACAAAGTGAATTTCAACAAATATTAGAGTAGGTGAATGCAATTTACCTAATTTTCAATCAAGCCTCCATAGCTTAAAATTTCTAAGATTAAGTTCCTGTAGTGTTCTACAATATAGAAACTTGATTGAAAAGTTTATATAATATAAGAATTTAATTGAAAACTTTTTTATAGTATAGAAATTTTATTAAAAATTTTAAACTATAAAAGCCTATTAAAATATTTGGCATAGTAGTATAAAAACTTCATTATAAATTTTCAAACTACACATACCTAATTAAAACTTGAGTAACATGATCACAATTTTAGATGGGCTATGACATTTTTTTTTGTTCTAGATGAGAATGTGACATAATCTAAAGACAATTCATATTTTGTTTACATTGTTGCCCAATTTTGTCAATTCTTTTATTAGGTCATAGACTCAGATGATACCATAGTTTACCAAAATCTAAATAAGTCCTAAATTTTACAAGTATTCCCTTCTAAGATGGGCCTTAAAGCCCATACATAGGCCCATATGATTTGGGCTAGGTAAGCCCAATAACAACCCTATCTGCTACATTATTCCTTTCTCACATCCATTTCCACAAAACAATACAAAATCACTATACTATTATTTTGTTTGGTTTCTGAATTGTTATTCAAAAAAAAAAAAAAAAGTGGTGCCCAATGCGGGACCCCAGAAACTGTGATCAATCACCAAACCCTTTCTACAGAATGCAATCCAACGGCTCTGATTAACTCTAGTTTTCTCTCTTCACTTCACAAGAAGGATAAATATACACACACAACACAACAAAGAGATAGATAGATAGAAAAGAAAGGCTTGGTGAAGAAGAGAAGAGAAGAGAAGAGAAGAGAAGAATAACCCTCAAAACTCTTGTTTGAGAGAGAGAGAGAGTGCAGAACAATACACAGATACTAAGGTAGAGAGGATCAGATAGAGATTGTGTGGTTGTGTGTGTGTGAGAGAGAGATAGAGCAGAAGAAAAATCAAAAGGGGGGGAAAAAGTTGCAAAATTTAACAACAGAGAAGAAGAAGAAGATCTGGGGTTTCTTCTTGTCTCTGGTTTGTTGTTGTTGTTTTGGAAGAACAAAAAGCACATAACTTTGTAATCTGAAACCTGAATTTCTATCATTGTAAGCTTCTTCTTCCTTCTTCTTCTCCATTTGCAAATGGGTTTCTTCTCTTCATCTGCTTCATGTTCTGACTTTCTGTTTTGGGGTTTGATTTTTGAAGGATAAGGATTGTGTTCTTCTTCTGGTTGCATGTTCTAGACACAGATCTTGACTATTACAGTTGAAGCCAAATCCTTGTAGACTCTGGTATCCATTCCATCTTCAATTTCCCCTTAATCTTAATCTGAACACAGTTTTGGAACAATCCACCACAGTAACCACCCCTCAACTAACTAAAACTCCTGATTTTTTATTCTTTTGTTCCTAATCAGAGGGGTTGTGGTTGGAATCATCCGTTTCTCAAGAAAAATTGAAGCTTTTGTTTGTGACCATTTTTTTTGTGACTGATTTTTGTGTGTGTTGTAACAGAGGATGGAAACAGAGGAGAGGAACCAGAGAGGAGGAGGAGGGTGCAAAGGAACAGAGCCAGAGTTTTTCTTGCAGTGGGGGAACAGAAAGAGGATTAGGTGCGTGAGGGTCAAGGATCCTCGGATTTCATCGAGGCTCAACGGCGGTGGTGGTGGTGGCGCCGCCGCTGCTTACGGAATCAGAAGGAAGCTTGTTGCTTCTGCAGCGGTGGATCATCACAATCACAGCCATCTTAATCATCGCTCTTCAGAGAAAGAAAGTTCTCATCTTCATCAACAGCATCATCATCCTAATCGCCTCACAAGGTGGTTACAGAAACAGAAATCACTCACGGATCTTCTCATAATCCCTCTTTTTCTTCTTCTTCTTCTTCTTCTTCTTCTTCTTCTTCCTGTTCTGTTTTCCTCTGTTTTTGTTTCACTGAAAAAAATCTGGGATTTTGGGTTTGTGTATAATGTTAGGATGTTCCTAGCTTACCTGTTTGGATGCTGGGAAAGTCACTACTCAGGGGAAGAGAAGCAGCGAGGAGAAAATGGAATTTCCATTTTTTTAATTCTCTGTTTGGTTTCACTGAAAATCCGGGGTTTTTCTCTTGTGGTAATGTAATGATTTTGCTTTCCCCTGTTTGGTTGCTGAGAAAGTCTCTCAGACGATGAGAAAGAAAATTCCCTCTGTTTGCTTTCAAAAAACTGGAATTTCAGTTGATTTGGAGGAATGATAATGTTTCTATTTTGATTTCTGGGAAAATCTCTCAGGAAGAGTATCATCATCATAGACAGAACCCTTGTTTTGCTTCTGAGAGTAAAAAAAAAAATTCAAAAGAACAGATTTTTGGTTATATAATGATGTAAAAACCGAATTTTTCTGCACACCCAGATGAGATAATCATGTGCTTTCTCGATTTCTTATATGGGATTTTTCTTAATTCTCTTACCTTGCAAGAGAGCGTTAGATCTGTAATTTCTATGAAAATGCTAGAAATTTTCCATTTTTTGTCAATTTTTTTTATTCTGATGGGAAATTTTGGGGTGCAGGAATTCCGACGGTGCTATTCTGCGGTCGACGGCGCCGGCGGGTGGAGAAAACAGGAAATCGGCGTCGCCGGAGAAGGAAGACCGTTACTACACGACGAGGGGTTCGACGGTAGCCGATGACAACCACGGCAAAGTCTCCGGCGACGGAAACAACGGCGAAGAGAGAACCCTAGTTTGGCCGAAGCTATACATCACACTGTCAAGCAAAGAGAAAGAGGAAGATTTTCTCGCCATGAAAGGTTGCAAGCTCCCTCAGCGTCCCAAAAAGAGGGCCAAGATCATCCAAAGAAGCCTCCTTGTAAATTCTCTCACTCTGTTTTTTATTTATCTATTTTTTTCTGTTTAAAAAAATGATTTTTTTGTTTTGGGGGTAAAAGGGTAATTGAGATGTTTGATGATTCTTGATCTTGTTGTTCTCACGGTGTTATCTGAATGCAGTTGGTGAGTCCTGGAGCGTGGTTGACTGATATGTGCCAAGAGAGATATGAAGTTAGGGAGAAGAAAAGTAACAAGAAGGTAAGTTAAGTACGTGTTTGGTTTCTGTTTCTGTTTTTTTACTATTTTTGTCACTTGATCTAATCCCATCTTTGGTTTTTTTTATCCCTTTGAACTCAAAATTTTGTATGGTTTTGATTTTGGGATTTTTCCATAGATAAAAAAAAAAATCTACCACTGATATATGGATCTTTCTTTTTTATAGATTTTTCTTTTGGTACTTCTGATCTCACTCTGTATATCTATTCTCTATGTGCATGATTTAAAAGTTTAAAAATGGTAATTTCTAATTTTGGGGATTTTGCTTTGTGGATGCAGAAACCAAGGGGATTGAAGGCTATGGGGAGCATGGAAAGCGATTCTGAATGAAAAAAGAAAAAAGATTTGGAGATGATGATGGATATTTTGAGTTGATGATTCAAGTTTTAATTAAATTTGTGTTCAAATCAGGAAGGGAAAGCATATATTATTATATACAATTTATATGCTCCCTCATGTTTTTGTAAAACGAGTAAGATCCGATCCGATCCCATTTCAATCAAATTTAAGGAAAAAAAATTATTTTCTCACCTTTTCTTCATCATCTTCTTCTTCTTCTTCATCTATCACTCTTCTTACTTTCCTCATCTTCCTTTATATATGCACTTGTTAATCATGTTTTCAGCTACCTCTATCTTCATATATTGTGGCTTCGTTTTTTTTTTTTGGTGAAAAAAACAGATTTGTTCAATGATGTGGGTCCCACATTTGCATTGTGCCGACATTGGACACTGTTGATTTGCCTTTGGATGTTACAAATTTTTGCAGTTTTTTGACCCTCAAGAAGAGGCTTGAAACCCTATTTAATGATAAGGGTAACAAAACAAATTAGGAATGAAATATTTTTGAAGGGATTGAAATCCGTAGGCATATATATATATACACACACACATCATTCAGTAGTGTAGAGCATGTGGTCAAAATAATGCATCATCAACTTGTACTTTAGAGTAAATTTATAGTATTCATAAAGTGGATGTTAGTAAATATCTATTCATTTCTTAAAATGAAGAGTAAAATAAATATCATGTAAATAAGAGTGAGATAATATATGTTAAAATAATTTTATTGACTAAGTTATGGTATCTCACTGATTTTGTTGTGTGTTTGGGGTTAAAAAGACTAAACAAAGTAATAATTAGGTATGGTATAGGCTTTAGATTGTGCCAATATGCAAAGTTTTATTATTTATGTTTAAACAAAATAAGCAAATAAGGATTAAGTATTATGGGGAATATTGCAGTTGATTTGCATGATTGATACCACCTAAATTTCAATAACCCCTCTAAAGCTTCATGCTGGATTCACAACATTTGCAAGAGTATTTCAGATAAAGGTAGTTGTAACACGTGAAAGGTGATTAAAGTACAATTCTCTCTTAATTATTACATATCAAGGGATATATAAAATTTTAATAATTTAATAAAAAAATTGGGGTGTGTGTATATTCGACTGATACAAATAATAAATAAGGGATTCAGATTTCAGGCATCATTAACGCCAGAAATTGATCACCCTTTTTAGAAAGGGAAACAAAAATACAAAGGGTAGGCTAATATATTTCCATTTTTTGGGTTATGGGTGGCTTTTGTTATCAAATGGGACAAGTGAAGTGTCACCAAAGTCCTTGCTGGATATAAAATTGGATAAATTATAGTTTTATCACTTGTCACTTAATTCATAAATTGTCCCTTTTGTCGTTGATAAAAAACACATGGTGGTTATGTAAAACTAAGTAAAGAATTCAGTAATCATATGAGAAAACTATTTCACCTGTATTTTTTTAAACCAGAAAAAAAATGGAAAAGAAAAACAAATTTTTTTTGACTTTGTTGAGGCTGAAGACAGCTATACAAACGTGTATATAAGTCTGCAGATTAAAGGTACAACCAGTTTTTGAAAAAGCATGTGGCTATGAATCACTTTCAACTCTCTGAACTTTCTTTCATCTTCCACAGCACTCACTCACTCTGCCAATTTCAAACATCTAATAATTTGGACCAACATTATATATATAATTTATTTATTGAAGTAATTAATTGCACAAAACATATAAAAGTAATCACATCACCTTGATTAAAAGGAATTTATACATATTATTATTATAATATGTATAAATTCAAAATCACACCACCTTGAATCACTCGGAATATTGCATTATATTGATGCATTTTGTTTTCATTAAAAGAAAAACAGCAAGAGATTAGAACAAACTTGAAAAGATATGCAACCCTTTTCTAAAAATTGTTTAGATGAAACAAAATCTATTCTAAAAAAGTATAATGTTATGAGAAGAAAATAATAACAACAAGAATCATGAAAGATTTGGGGTAAGGTTATTTGCCTCAAAATTGGCTATGCTGACTCAGTAGTATCCAAACTATTTTTAGGATTTAGAGAATCGAGAAATCATTCCAAGTATAGAATCCAAGAATCTTATGCATAATAGTAATAACAATAATTAACAAGGTAAGATTTCTGTTCATCCATGTTATAAGAGGTTCAAGAATATTGGATACTGTTAGACATGATAACTCTACACTATAAGTAGCTACCTCCAAAAAGAGAGGGCATGGCATGGCCGAAGCAAAAAACTTACTTGACTGACATGACATTCTTCTCAGCAAAATAGCATTTTGCTTTGCACAGTGTGTTAGCACACACACTGTCAAAGATTACATACATATATATATATCATCAAAGGAAAACAGAAAGATGTGACTTTGCTGTACTTTCTCATATCAAGATATGTCCCTCCAAGGGAAAGTACTGTGCTAATAGAGTTTCTAACTGTTCTTTTCTGTGTAGCATATATATATATATATAAAATAATGGAGTATATCAAGGGATTTATTTATTCATATATGGTTTCCAACAAGGTTACACCTGGAGGAAGATCATGAACATTTATGTACAAAGATTGTGTGTATGAGAGACTATCATCACACCACTTCTGTGTAAGAATTTTAAGCCAAACAGTGTATGGGAGAAAAAATAAACAAAGTCATCCATTTGCTTTGTCTCTTATCTATAAAAAATGGACCTGAATTCACTTGTCAAGTTTTCAAGGTACACATTCTTTCCTCTCCCAGAGATAATGGGTGTGTGCTGCAGCATTTCAAACAGAAAGAAAGGGATGAGAACAAGAAAAAAAAATCACATACAATCACTTCTTACAAGTTCACTCTTTTTTTAATGACATTTTGTAAGTTTTATTTCAATCCAAGACTGAATTGGCTCCTTTCAAATCAAACCAGGAAACTGAAATTCAGGATTAACCATGTATGATTTGTATATTGGTCTAAAAGCAACAAACTTAGGAAACCGTATGGGAGTAGTTGACATTAAATAGTATTGATCAAATATATTGTATATCTAGTTGCAAGGCATGGTTAATTAATCTTTCAATGAACAAAAATAACAAATCAGAGACCAAAGCACATCAATATAGTTAACTATTAAACGAATTTGGATACGCACCTGTTTATATTTTACCTGTGTATTAATCAACCATGAGGCCTAGCAGCTTGAAGCATCTCAACAATGAGTGTCTTAACATCCCTAAAAGAAAAACAGACAAAAATAAAAACAATAACTTCTGTGCAGAAAATATAACCATCAATAGGCTGCAAGAAAGAAGGCTTATTCTTCCTATTTAGCAATGGTTAATATTTTTCTAATTAAAAGTGAACCAATCCATAAGCTTATAGTAAATGGCAATAAGAGGAAGCTCATGACCTAATTAATTAAGAGGAGTGCTAGGCATGGGCATGATTAATTTTTCTTTCTAAAAATTGATGGTAAAGAAAGGAAGGGATATTAAAGGAAGAGGTTGTTATCTGCTATTGAACATCATTTAATTTAATCAACTAAATGGTAATAGCCTATACTAACACAGCAATAGTGCCATATTGGCATATCCAACAAAATACCTAAGTAAAGATGTGTATAAGTAAACTGGAAACAGAAGAGCACACTTAAAACCAATGATCATTCTCCAGGTCATGGGGTTTTATATTTAAATATGATGTCTTACTTTCTATCTTCTGCACGTCGAGGAAATGGTACTCTAAGCTTGAAAGTATCACCCTGATAACCAGCCTACAACAGAAATAATTGGACTTACAATAAAGAAGGTAAAGATTTAAAACTCAAAAACATCTAAATGTTCAACATAAACTGCAAATGAGGGGACATGGGAGAAACTCTTGAAAGGAACAAATATATTATTAAAGATTCCATTTGTTCAATTTATAGATGATTTTTTTTGAAATCTTGAAAGTAAAAATTAGTGCCTAAAGGAATGAGAAATAACCTAAAAAATAACAGTGGTCATACCTTAACATTAAAACCAAGACTATCCACCTCTAGCATGTATGCAGATTCCACCTGTGAATGATCAATCCAGTTTAATAAGGCCAAACACAATCACCCATTACCCCGTTAGGACAAACAAGTAGCAATTTTGATCCATATATTACTTATAGAACATAATTTATTTATCCCAAAAATGACCCACAAGATAATGGATAGCATCAATCAGACATCAGTGTAATGTACATAATAATTAGATTGATTTGCATAGGCCTGCTCATAGGTGTTACACTGAATATTACTGTCATACACTATGAGTTCAAGTTGCAGAATGGCTTAACAAATGAATTTTACATGAGAGCAGGTGAACTAAACAGCCTTTTTTCCTTGTTGATATTTTTCACTGCAGAATGTTCAAGATAACATACCGGAATAGAGGTCCAGTGCTGCACAATCACTTTTGTATCTTCAGCATGATCTTTGTTCATATGAGTCTGTCAAATAACATTATTTATATTACAACAACTAAAGGGTGATTCTTGACATATTGACATGTAACATATAATCATTAGTTAGAGATACTACCGCAACAGGCTTGGAAAACTGAGCTATAGGATCAACTTTTGCAGCTTTATACTCATCTCCACTAAACTCTGAAATCAAGTGAAAATTGAAGCTTTATAAAATGGTGCAACAGATAACACAGAAAACATGCAAGAAATTCACTTCTGATCAAGAAATGGTATTTGCTCATTCCCGAAGCTTCCAATCATGATGGAAACACATGGATACCAATTAAACAGTTAGAAAGAAAGACAAGATGAAATTTTCACCTTAAAATGAAAATATTCATTACACATTCTTTGTGAATTGTGATGCATGCTTATTGTAAAAGTAGATAACAAGAACAGTCTTTCACCAAAGCCAACAATTTGAAAGATAGTTCCAATGATCCACTATAATATAGAGCACACATCCAAAAATCCTCCACTTAAAAATAAATGATTTTAGAATTACTGATTTAATCTGTATTTTTAAGTTGATTGTATTATTCCATAACCAAAATGCTTAAATTCTTACTAGCAGCAACTACGACGTTTTGACATCATTTCAAAGGCATTTTGCATTTGATATTCAAACTATTGTTAATTAATTAGGAAGTGCCTAGGTTCCCATCATAGCATCCAAATAGCAAGAAATCTAATCCTAAAAAGTAAAAGCCCTCCTATTGCCAGCAAGGCTTCAACCTTAATGAATAATACTTCAATTCAAGCCTCCTGATTACAAATTTTCAACCCTAGGTTCACCTTAGAAAACCCTGTGCCTGTCATACATCTCCCTAAGACCCTACCAACTGGAAGTGAAGAAAATTCAACAGAAAATGCAAGCACATTAAAAATATTAAAGATCCCATCATCTGTCTGTCTTATGAAGCCTAAAAGCAACCTTGCACAAAATCATTAACAGCAAAATAAACCAACAAGAAGGGCATGGTTATCAAACCTCCTGATCCTAACAAAGCTGTGGCAACACCTGACACATATCGTACAACTTTTGGCTCAATGCGCAGAAAATGGAAGTCACCAAAGTCAACCTTCAATAAGTGATTTTTTTTAATAATTGTTAGTTAGACAACAATAAGCACAAGAAAAAATTGCAAGAATAAGGAAGAAGGATGAACAAAGTTACCCAAAATGCATTAGGATGTTTTGCCAAATATGACGCTCGCACGGCGTCTTTATCCTTTTCAGGTACCTGAATAGAGAGGTTCAGGAAAACATTTAAAATTCAGCATCACAATAACTATAATAGCTATGTAATGTTTCTTTAATATAAAAACAAGGTAGTCCGGGAGCACGACAGTAAAAGTAAATGAAGATAATGGGAAATGAACAGAACATATTAACTTACAGAGACAGCATCACCATGTAAAGTGATCACTAAATCAGTCCTATCTTCAGGATCTCTAGGCACCAGCAATGAACATTTAGGATTAGCAGCTAAGTCCTGTAAATTATAGAAAACAAGATTCCTCAGCAATGGAAGCAAGCATTTCACTATGCAGGAGCTGGATTCAGAATTATAATAGCTGACTAACTGTTATTATGGCCCCTGTGCTGGTTGAGGACATGATAAAATACGATTCAAAATTTAACTTGTAGACATGAAAAATGGAAACCTTTGCATGAACTGCCAAGTCGCTCACTGCAAGTATAGGATATCCATTTGCATCACATGCAAAGTCAACCATAGACCCTGAGGGATAACCCTCAAATTTCTGCATGTTAAAAATAAAAAAAAACAATCAGATGAGAAGAGGATATTTGAGTTGTCCACCGATAAATAATGAAACAAAATTTCATGCCAAAAACATGAACACAAAAGCCAGTCAGATTTCAATTTCATTACTCTGCCGAGCAAGGAATTTTTGTTAGTCTCTCAGTTCATCAGTGTGATGTTGGTGGGAAAGGTGTTAGCACCACCTTCTGGCTTTCGGTACCAGAAGAACCTGAGTACTGGAGAAAAATCCCTCATCCAAACTTCCAAATAGGCAAAATTCTCTCATGCCGTCTCTCTTATTAATCAAACTCAGTATCTGTAATGCTCAAATATGCTTTCAGCACTTTATTCAGAAAAAGCTATCCCTTTCTTAAAATTAGATTTGTCCTGTTTCTTTTTGTCCTGGAACTATATATTTAACTCCAAGAGGCCAAATAGTTAATAGCTATATGCAGCGAATATTTCGAAAAAATGAAGAAAAAAGGTAATTGAAGAAAAAAGTTAAAATTAAGGCATTGATTTTCATGAATTACACTCAGCTGCAATCTTTAAACTTCTTAACACATATGGAAAAACCTATCAATACTAGAACTCAGTGTAAAGAAAGTACAGAGACCTTAGAGAACGTAGAGAGCATCCCACGCACGCTACGATGAAGGAAAGTTCGAATTTCTTCAACTGGTGGAAGCCTAGCAGCTTTTTCCTATCATAACAACAACAAACAAACAAAAAACAAAAAATATTATTATATATACATGATTTTCAACTGATCCTACTACTATATCTCCACAAACCATATTGATCATACAATATTATGAGTACTTCTGATTTTCATTCGTAACTTAGTTAACTTTATAAAATATGATTTTCAACCGATTCCAACTGATATATCCACAAATGATACTACGTCCTTCCACTAATAATGATTATACAAAAAATCAATATATCTAGACACAAATTATGTCCAGATACATTGATTTTTTAAGACTTCAATTATTACATATTTGATTCTGATAAAATACCTGATGTGCCTGAATCAATTGAAACACATCGTCTTTTTTGATGTTAGCACCAGCACCAGCACCAGGGGACACAGTCTGGATTCAGAAATCAGCATTAGCATAACAATAATTCATAAGATCATATCATAATAATATTGGAGTAACAAAACTTTCAAATACTAATCAATTCAAATTTTATCTTTCATACATATAAATCTCAATAAATTTCTATAACCCAATACAAAAGACAGTAAAAAATGAAAATAAATAAAAATATAAAAAATTTCTTCTATACCCAATAAATTGGACGAGTTTCAATACCCATTAGCTATCTCTTTAAAATTTATCAAGTCAACCAGTAATCACAATCATTGATTGTCCAATGGGTATCCATACCTATGACAATCGTATCCAAGGGTACCAAAATAAAAACCTATAAAAAAATTACTAAAAAATGAAAAAAAAAAAAAAAAAGGAAAAGTTTTGACGGAAAGTGAAGGTTACCGGAGCGGTGGATTGGGAAGAAGCGGCCATGGAGAGTGAGTTTGGTAGTAAGGGAGAGTGGAGTTGGCGTGAGAGGGAGGTAAGAGGGAAGAAAAGAGGGGATTTATAATTATTATTATTATTATTATTAAATGGAAAGTTTAGGCGAGAAATTGGGGAGACCCTCATCAATGGTGTCACCATAGTCTCCATTTCTTGTTGTTGAGTTTGGTTTGATTTGCTTTGCTTCAACTACTACTACTACCTTTGTGAGTAGTTCTTCCTCTCTCTTTGGTAGTTTTGTCCTTTGAAGTTTTATTTTATTATCTCTTCTATTGAACCATACCCCACACTAATGGTTTGGTTTTTTTTGTGTGTAGATTTTTTATGTATTTATTTGTTTTGGTCTCAACTATCAAGAGACAAGTTCATGTGCCTTTTGAAGTTTAACCTCTTAAGAGAAGGGAAAGACGATCAAGGAAAAGAATTTTCTTAGGGATACAAAATTGTACGAGTTAAAACAGTTAAAAATAAAAGTTTGGATCTAAATCATTCGACCTATTAAAAAAGTACATATAATTAAAAATATTAGTTGAGCCAAAAATGAAAAAATAGAAGTTTTGTGCAAGAAAAATAAAAATTGCTATACAAAATATTATTTTGTATCTATTTTTTGTATGCGAGAGCAGGAGACAATGTTTGTTTAATTTTAATTTATGTATCCATTTTGTGAATTACTATTGATTAGTATTATCTCCTATTTTTTCTTTGTTTTTTCAATTTAATACGTGGTGTATCAATTGATAAATGAGATAGAATAAATGTTTTTGTTTTACTCTTGGAGCACCGAAAAATTTATAAAGGAGGAAATGTGAGTTTAAAATTTGATAAAAGTAAGAGTTCAATTATGCATCGAGGGCAGCCAATTATATTCATTAATTTATGTGACTTTTTAATTAGCGAGTGATTGAGTTAAATATTTTTACTAATGTGTCAATCCATAATTAAATATATGTGTAAAATCATTTTACACTGACGATGAATTAAAAATAAACTCTAAAAATAATTGTTTTCATAAATTTTTTATAATTTTTAACAGATTATGTATTCGAATTTAAACTAATTTTACAAATTGTTCATATGATTTTTCTCAAACCGTGTAAACTTTTTCCTCCTTGAATTTCAGCATCATAATTCCAACTTAACACTTTTAAAACTCTTTACTCCAACTTAAATACCTACCTATGGGGCGAGACCATAATAGTAGACGAATTTTTTTTATATTTTCAGAAATATATATTTATGTGAATGCAGTATTCTTGCATTTGGTTGCTATACTCAAAAAATATTTTCAAGTAATTTGTATTCTTGGGTTGATAAATCAATCAAAACTAAGTGAAAATTTTTCATTCCCATATAAACGGAATGTTCTAACAAAAATAAAAATCACAAATACTTGGGACACAACAAAAAAATCAGTCAACAAAGTTCATTTAACACTTTATGGCTCAAATAACACTTTTAATCATGAATACAATTTTAATGGGTTGAGTGATTATGGTCTAAATTACGATTTATTAGCTATTTTGACTGATTTTTTAGGGTAATGCTAAATGAACAATACAAAACCAGCCCAACCAGTCAATAAATGAGATTTTGGGCCATAATTACTCAGCCCATTACATTTTCAATGATTATTTGAGCCAAAATCAAAGTCAAAATAGATCAATTGGCTGTATGGGCTGATTTTTCATTGTCCACCTACCATTATTGATTTTTTATTATGCCCTCTCACATGTCGTTAACCTTAAGCCACTACACCTCTACACCTTTTGCTACCACCATCGTTTACGACCATCAACCTTTGACCTCAGTCAATGGCAACAGAACCATTGATGACGCCTACAAACCATCCTCAAAGGCAACTACGGTAAACGACGCAACATCTGAACCACCATTGATGCTGACCAAACTAATGTTGGCGCCAGAAAGTCAGCCGAATCATTGTTGATGCAGGCTAAATCACGGCCGATGATAGTTGAACCAGACAACCACCGCTAATCACTGTAGAACCACCGTCGTGATTCCCAATATTTTAATCTAGCTACAAAACATATTTAGATAAATTTCAAATTGGTTCTCCACTTTGTATGCATGAATCAAATTGATCATCCACTTTAATTTTCATTTAAAATAGTCTTTTACTTTGCACTTCATGAATCAAGTTAGTCCCGATCATTTTTCTATTATAACTCTACCGCTGATGTGAACAATTAACTGCTAACTTGATAAGTGACATGTAATCTTAAGAGGATTAACTCAACAATATTAATGCACATTGCTTGAGATTGCGATTCCCGAAAATATTTTTTCTCAAAGTCTCATATAAAAATTCAATCCCCTACCTATCACCCATATTTTGAAGAGTAAATACTCAAATCCGTCCCTGAACTTTTTTTCAGTGCCCACTCTCGTCCTTGATTAAATTTTATTAGTCCCGCAGTCCCTGAACTTATATTCTGTGAGACATATCTGTCCCTCCGTTAGATCATCCGTTAATGAATGACAGAGTAGTCCTACGTGGACCGTTAAGTTTGTCCTACGTGGACGTTAAGTGACACGTGTGTACTGCAGTTTCTAATAGGGGACAAATTACTCCCCAGAGTTTCTAATAGGGGACAAATCAGTCTCTAATCTTTAAACCAAAACACTATTATTTTGCAAATCTTCGATCACCTTCTTCTTTCTTCCCCATTTGAAATCCTAAACCCCCATTACAGACCTCACAGCCGCGTCTCCATCCTCTTCTTCCTCCTTGGTTCTTCTCCTTCAACCTCCATTGAAACACATCCTTAAAATGGAATCTTGAGGTTGGTTAGCTGCTATGATGATGTAATAATGGAATCTTGAGGTTGAAAAAGGTGTTTCAATGGAGGTTACAAGGGGGACACAAAAACAGAGGATAGAAGAGAGAGAGTGACTATGCTGGTGTGATGATGAAGGTTTAAGGATGTGTTTCAATGAAGGTTGAGGGAGAAGAACCAAGGAGGAAGAAGGGGATGGAGGCACGACTGTAGGGTCTGCAATGGGGGTTTAGGGTTTCAAATGGGGAAGAAAGAAGAAGATAATCAAAGATTTGCAAAACGACACCGTTTTGGTTCAAGGATTAGGGACTGATTTGTCCCCTATTAGAAACTCCGGGGACTAATTTGTCCCCTATTAGAAACTTCATTGCATACATGTCACTTAACATCCACGTAGGACTACTCTGTCACTCATTAACGGGGGAGTTAACGGAGGGACGAATATGTCTCACGGAATTCAAGTTCAGGCACTGCAGGACTAATAAAATTTGATCAGGGACGGAAGTGGACACTGAAAAAAAGTTCATGGGACAAATTTGGGTATATATACCTTCCAAATCCTAGCAATAACTAAAACCAACCTATTTCTAATTTCATGCGAACACAATCAAGTCCAAGAATTGTTGTTAAGGATAGGACTTGTCATCATCATTCCGACTCGAAACAAAACCTCCAAAGTTAGCACCTATTAGGTTTCTTATTTCCATGAAATCATCACAATTCCTTTCATCTCTCTCCTCCTAATAGTCGCAAATGCGGTTGTAGCTTTGTAGTCAAACAATAATCAAGTACTAATTTGTGGCTTGGCATGTACACCCAAGTTCTTCTTCCTTGTATTTTTCTCCTTGCACCTATATCTACATATTAAGCCTCATCCATGAAAATTTTTCACATAATTATTATAGTCTCATACCACCAAACCCACCTTACATGTAAGTTAAGAGTACCTAATAATCCAAAGTTTCATGAACAGATTAAGATAGGAGCAATTTTTTCACACACACGATATAGCTACCAGCTCAATGTACCTTAATTGGTATTCCCCTTGACCCATATCAAGCCGATTAGGTCATATGATGGTGGTCACCTTCAATAGGGACCCCTCAAAAATATCATGAAATAAAAAAATAAAAAAAATAAAATCTAAAATTAGATATATAGATGCATCATGTCCACTGAAATATGCATCATATTAAGCATCATTGTGACTGTATATGCACAAAAATTTATGATTAGCTCCTTATCCACTGAAATGTTCTCTATCAGAGCTAGCAATTATTCATCAGCTACTAGCAGATACCCAAAGAAAACCCATACCAAATAAAATCTAAACCTAGATAATTCCATAGAGAACCATAGTGGAATGAATCTCAATCTTGTACAAAATATGATTCTCTAACACTAAATCCGCCCCCAAATGAACCCATTTTACAATAAAAGTGTTGTTTTTTTTTTCTAGATCTGTTACCAAGCAAGCAGAAACAGTACCAAATCTTAACTTGATCATCATTCAATTATACAAAAACGCATTTAAGGCAACTACAAATAGATACTATAACAGTAACAATAATTAATTAATAATGTACAATTATACAAGAATCCTTGATTGATTCATCCACGCACCGTACCTAGAAAGATGATACGGTAATTGAATTTCAATCGGAGTGTGGGCGATCGTAACCTAGGTAGGACCAGAAGGAAAGAGCCAAACGGCGAAAGGGTTGGAGAGGGAGACAGAAGAGAAAATTCAAAACGACGTCGCTGGTGAGCCTCTCAGGGTTGCAAGCTATGTACTGACAAAGATTGGCTGACACGTGAGCCACCCTCATGGCGACGCTACTGTTCAGCACCATCTTGCTTGGCCCTTCGAACTCGATGGATACGACGTCGTTTTGATTTGGCACTTCTTCGTCTTTGTCGTTGGGAATAGGTAGAGACAGAGTAGTAGTTGTAGATGCGTGTTAAGGTTGGGTTTGGTGGTAGTACTGATCCAAAAACTTGAAAAATGAGTGAGCATTCATCAAAAAGTCAAAAGTTTCTCTCTATTTTGGGGGAATTGATTGATTGGGGTGAAGGTTTATTTGGAAGGTTGGTACTGTTATAAGGGAAAAATGATCCCAATTTTGCTTTGCTTTGGAGTTCGACTAAGCTTTTTTTTAATTAGATTCCATGACTAGACGAGACAAGACAGGCGAGCAGAGAGAGTTTAATTTTATTAGAATGACAGTAATATATCATAAAATTAGTCATTATTAGTTAGTGTATGTAATGATACAACATTTTAAAATTATTAATTCAATTTTTAAAAATGTTAGATTAATATATAATATTAAGGATTTAATTTTCATCCACTGACAGTGTATTATTTTTTTACACTGTTATCCAATCATGTGTTGTCACGTCAGCCATATTGTGTTTTCTCTCTCCCACTACTTAAAAAGTCATACAAACGGATTGTTTTGATTGGATGACAATGTAAAATACTTGACAATGTAAAATACTTTTACACTGTCAGTGCATCAAAATTAAATTCTAATATTAATAGTTTAAAAATATTGGATTATAGTATATAGTGACCTATGATGACTGATTTTTTAGTGTACGCAAATCATTTTTCTTAATTTTAAGAGGAGTAATGCTATATGTATAATGAGAAATCAATTAATCCAGCTAATAAATGAGATTTTAGATCATATCATAATCTGTTTGTTCATACACTAGAATCAATTTTATTCAACACAACAATTTGTAACTTCTCACAAAATTTGTTTTGGGAAGCCCCAATATTGCCTTAGAAAGCCACAAAATGAAATAACCAAACAAAATTTTATTACGATTTTAATGATTATTTGGGTATAAAACAAAGTTAAAATGAATTCATTGAATGTATTAGCTGGTTGTTAGGGACTTGATTAATATGGGATGTCCAAGTCCCACATTGAGTAGTATGAGATACTTGATATTGTATATAAGAAGAGTGGTTCTCCCACCTTGATAGCTAGCTTTTAAGGTGTGGTTCCCCACTTTCCTTTGATACTTAAAATGGTATCAGAGTCGGTGGTCGACCTCACGGAGAGGGCTACCTATGAAGGTTCTGACCGGAAAAAGGTCGAGGAAAGTACCAGTGTCGTAAAGTGTAGTCGTCGGGACGTCGACTCTCTAGGGGCGGTGTGTTGTTAGGGACTTGGGTAAGTCCCACATTGAGTAGTATGAGATACTTGATATTGTATATAAGGAGAGTGATTCTCCCACCTTGATAGCTAACTTTTAAGGTGTGGTTCCCTAGTTTCCTTTGATACTTAACACTGGTCTACTATTGTACATAAAGTATTATTATTTTAAGAGCATTGACCAACCAAAACAATAATCTATTATGCACAACATATATAATATAATATATATTATATTACATATTGTGCATATCATATATCACATGATTTACACAATATATATCACATGTTATAAAGAAACATGATATTACAATTTATGATATATATATATATATGTGCATAATATGCTGACTGTTTTAACTAATTTTTTATTGTATATTAAACATTTATCTAATTTTAATACACCAATATAATATAATAAAGAATTCTGCTATTTGAACAAGAGAAACCAGTCAAAATCTTCATATATAAACATTTTGGACCACAATTACTCAATTCATTAAAAATTAACTTTTTAAAAAGAGTAATTTTGGGTTAAAAAAATTATAGTGCATTAACTAATTTGACTATTTTTTTATTATTCACAAGGTATTATTATATAATAAAATATGTATTACTGTATAGTAAAATATGTATTGTATGCTAATGACTAGTTTGATTGTGATATTTTATTAGTGTAAAATAATTTTTAATTACCTCCAATTATGTGTTAGTAAAAATAGTTTTTTAATAGTGAATATGAAAATTAAATATTTTACTTATATATATCAAATTATCGACACATAATCAACTTGGGTTGGTCAAGTGGTCAGCTCGTCCGCTCAAACAAGTGTCGGGGGTTCGATTCCCGCCTTATGTATGCAGCAATCTATTGGCCAGCGGCAAACCCTTAAAAGGAGCTCAAATCCGCGACGGATTAGCTAGACCGTGGTCTTCTGGACTGGGAGATAACGTGGGAAACAAAAAAAATATATATCAACACATAATTAAAAAAATAAATCACAATTAAACTCATTTTCATTACTTTTACAATCAGAAATTCTATGCGAACAATGAAAAAACAGTCAAAATAGCTAATAAATAATGCATAACATATAATATGTAATATGCATAATATATATTAAATATTACACATAACATATATTATAAGTGATAACATTATCTTTCTTTACAACATATGATATATATTGTGCATATCATATACTATTTTAACTATTTTCTTATGGTGCATATTCTCTTTTACAATTGTACCATTTTCTTAATGCTTTTTAGTCTACATATCACCTTTGACCCATAAATCTTTATTTGATCACCAAAAACAAAAGAAAAGGTATAATTATTATTTTTAAAGAAATTCTTGAGCAAGAACATTTTTTCAATAAAATAATTAAAAAGCTCACTTTAATATTTTATGACTCAAGTAACATTTTTAATTATGTGTTTTAATAGATTGTATAATTGTAACTCAAACTCCTATTTTAAAGAATTTTAAAATTCCACTTATATATCCTCCCATCACTGTCCTCAAAACGCACTTGTAACTTCAATTAGAATAAACATTCTAAATTAGAGAATATTAATATTATAATAATATAACATTACAGAGGATCAAACATTAGATACAACTGTAGTATATTAACTATAGCTAAGACTCAAGAAATCCTTTCTTCTCCAAGTAAGAAACTACTTGTCCAGCCATCACAGTGGGTGTTGGACAAACTCCATCTTCTTGCTTTATTTCTATCTGCTAACAAAAGAGGTTCATGTTAGAAGAATCACGAATGCTATGTGTACAACAAAAATTGTATGATACTTATTCAACACTCATATTTATTATTGGATTGTAATATGGATTCACTTTTCCATCGAAACTTGTACAATCCAACGGTAGAGATTATTGTTGTACAAGTGTTTGTACAACTTTTCATTATACACATAACATTTTGTTAGAAGAATGCATAAACACAAAGTAACACAGCAAAAATAAAAGTTAATGTGTAAACCATTTTTGGTAGCTGCATGAATACATACCTCACAATTTATAGGTGGTTCATAAGGATCATCAATGCCAGTAAAACCTGTGCAAGACAAAAATGAAGATGATCGATCATCCACACTAACCGTTAAACCCTAAACCTCATCTTACATCCCCTCTATTTGTAAAATTTGCTTAAGAGATCCTTAAGTTTTTGAAATTATTATGCCGACCTACCTTGAAGATTACATTGACCTCTTCTATATCGCACATAAATAATGTATTTAGAGAAGTTCAGTATTATTTGGACAAATAAAGATGAATGGGTGAATTTCACCGAACTTCCAAGGAGGGTCAGTGTAATTTACCCGTTCCAAAATCATTGGCTTAAATGCATCCTTTGGAAATAGCATTCGACCCTAGAGAACAATGCAGAACAAAGTTCATTTTGGGTTTCCTACTTTCCTTCACTTTATTTTTTTTATTATTTTACTTCTTACATTGTCTCAATTCCAGTTTCTGAACTATAAAGGGGTAGGGAGGATTAAAAGAGTTTGCAGGTAAAACAAAAGCACACCTTTGATCTTTCCAGCTCGAGCAAGCTTATAGAGGCCTTTTGGATCTCGTGCCTCGCACAATTCTAGAGGCATGTTCATGAAAACCTGTAATTATAGTTCCAAGATCATATACAATGCAGAACAACTTATATAATGAATGAGAACTTCCAAATGAAGCCTTTCCTCAATAAAATTCGCATCAGGCAACATGGCACGACAAACATCACGATCTCTTCTGTAGGGAGATATCAGACTGGCAACACATATTAGGCCAGCGTCAGCAAAGAGTTTTGCGACTTCTCCTGGATCAAATAATTTTCTGATCAGTGAAACCAAGTTGGAAAACATATATGCATCAGACCTTTGAACAAACACCAGCTAGGCTTATAACTGCAACAACCATAAGTACTCTTGATCTGATATGTGAGTGAGGATTAAAGAACACCTATGTAACTTTAAGATATGGTTACATTGTTTAATAACTTTTGCAAAATTACATGAATAACTATTAATTAGTTGTTCCAAGGACTACCAAGAAATCTGGTATTTATCACGGCATAACGCTAGTCTAGGCTACTGATAATCTGATATCATTCTAACCCGAGGCAAATAAGCAGATATATTTTACAGGAGCATGCTCACCTGTTCTGCGAATATTTTCGGTACGGTCTTCAGGTTTAAAACCAAGATCCTTGTTTAGTCCATGCCGAAGGTTATCTCCATCAAGGATATAAGATAACTTTCCTCTTGAGTGCAGCTCTCTGCTTAGTGAACATGCCAATGTGCTTTTTCCTGAAAATTTTGAGAAGATAATCAATATAGCATGTTTCAAGCACTTTAGGCATACAAAAAAGCATTTCATCTATTTGAAGATTGTGCTCTATATTATATTCTAGTATCCTGCATTCTTATATTTTTAAGTTCACTATTGACTCAAAAGAAAACTCATAATGCATAATGGAACAACTTCAGAAGAGTTTAATTATGATGCACTGACATTGTTAAAAATTTTACATTGTCAGCTAATCACATCCATTGATTTGTGTGACTTTTTAGTTAGTGGGTGATTGAGTTATAGACTTTTGCTGATGTGTCAATCCATGATTGGATAACTGTGTAAAATTATTTTACACTGACAGTGGATTGAAATTAAACTCACTTCAGAATATTACGGAGAGGATATTTGCAAGAATCAATATAATGAAAAACACTAGTATTTCTGGGTTCTCTGTAAATTTTCTGCTCTTCACTCTTCAGTAAGTTCCTAATCTGCTCATACGACAACATTTTAGAAATATATTAACACAAGCATAAAAAGCTAATCCAATTTACATCCATACTAAATGTTAAAACTTGTCAAATAGAGTATAACTTCAAAATCCGAATTTATGACAGGGATAAATGGCACACCAGTGTTTTTCGAACATTGAAATGTCTATCATTAACATAAATACTAAGATCGGTTTGGACCAGGCTAGCTGCTTAAATCCTTAAATTAATAATCAAGTGACTGGCATAAGGAACCATTTTATGTTGTGAAAGGAAGCGAAGATTGGTTTAGAAAAGCAGAAGCTAAGAAACTTATTATAATCTGCTTGAAACAGAATGGATGCAGAAACAAGAGAAGCATTTTAGGTAGTTTAATTCATGTTTCAAGTAACAATTAAAACAGAAAGAGAGTTGAAAACGTGAACTGTAAATTATCATGCCAAGTGACAGACAATAGTTAGTAGTTTCATGCTGACCAAGTAAAGTTAAAGGGAAGACCAAAAAAAAAAGTGAAGTAGAATGGGAATCTTGAATTCAAGTAGCAACTAGAACACAATCAATAACATAAACATCAAAACTCAAGCTGCAATAACATAATGCTTCCTATGCAAAAAAACTAAAAGAACATCCTAATCACTGCTAAAAAATTACTGCAAGCAATAACCAGTGAGAAATACAAACCCGATCCGCTGAGTCCTGTAATCCATACAACACATCCCTTTTGGTTAAGTAGCTTCTGTCTCTCAGGTTTTCCTATTTGACAATCTTGCCAAAATATATTTGTTGAATTGTTCATTGTTGCCATTGCAAACAACTTCACTAGTCTTCCCTGTGGATAGATATTAATCTAATAATAACTGCATTTCATGGAGTACTGCAAAGTCAAAACAAAAGAAGAGATGATCTTAGAATACAAGACCTTGATTGCATGACAAGTTAGAAAAATATGAAAGAGACTTAGTAAATGCTTCATCAGGGCAGGCAGGCAATACTTAGTGCCTATTGGTACAAACTAGAAAGTTGAAAGAATCAGTAATGACACCATTTTTAGGTAGTGGACTTATGATCTCATCATACACACACTTTTTGTTTCAATAAAGACATATGAACTGTTTGACAAAAAGCAGTGTCTACATTCATTGTACTTGTTAAAACTTGCCACAGAGATAATGATGACATCTTATATGGGGCAAAAAGAAAAAGAAAAAAGAAAAACAAAAATGGTTTTGATGAAGGAAACTCAATAAGGAGCCAAAAGTGAACAAATTTTGAAGTTTTACTCTTCTCTCAAAAACATTCTACCTTAAGATCATTTGACAATGCACTGAAAGCAATTGTTAACAAACAAAACAAAAATAGTGGACAGAAAATACATAGTTAAATCCACACTCAACTTTCAAAAGGCCTCTTCTTGAATCAGATTCGTAGCAATAACTTGTTGGATCCCTTTAACTTTGCTATTATATATATATATATTTTTTTTGGTATTGAACTTTCCTATTATATATATCCAATTCTGCAAGCAACTAATTCAATGATCAAATCAGTTGTAGATGAGGCCCAATACCCATCATTCCCCAGTAGAGGCCTTTACTTTTCTATATAGAAAACTAAAGTATTTGTTGGTATGGCCAATCATTACCATAATTAGTCTCATGAGGAACTTGTACACTACACATCCCTTTATCGAATTCCATGTCATTTCTAACTTCTAAGTGTGTTAAAAGCAGTAATGTAGTAATGTGTGTTATACGTACGTCTGTTATACATATGAACACATTACATATTATGTATAGCACATGTTAGATACTAGTTGGACGGATTTCTGTTGTACAACAAGCATTACCGGTGTTAAAAGCCCCCGTGTCACCAAAAACACATATTCAATTCAATTAGTGATTCTTTCTCTAGCTACCTTTTCCCCTAATAAAATCCAATGATCCTATTCACATAACAAGTAGCAAACAAACGAGTCCCTACCCAGGAAAAGTTTGTCTTCTCCCTCTAGAAAAAATCACAATGTCTAGTTATTAAAGGAATGTTAAATCACATAGCCTTAAATTAATTAATAATCAATTGCAGAGTAGAGTCACATTGAATGATTTTATATCTGACACACGCCCCTTAAGCTAATGCCCCATTTTGGCTCAAAGCATGAACATTTTATCATTAATCATCTTTTTCAAAAGCATAATCCGTTGGCAGAGGCACAAAAATGGCCATTTGATCAGAAAACTTCCTTTATGAACATGAATATCAGAAAGATCAGACACAAAGGAAGAACCCATTAAGCTAAAAAATGTAACTTTAAAATTTAAATGATATATATGGAGAGAAATGAGAATGAGGGTGAGTACCTGGAAGAAAGTGTGCTGAATCTGGGAGGAATTGTGAGAAATGATGATGTTATATCTAATTTTCTGGGTTTGGTGAGATCAAAAAAAGAGAAAGAGAAATGTGGAGTGTGTAGGGAATGGACAGAAGAGGAAGAGGAAGCGAAAGCGAAGGCATAGGATTGTGAAAGATGATTATTATAGGCATTCGAGGGAGTTTCATTTCATGTTTTGTTCGTTAATTATTAGAGTCTAATTACAATACACTAATTATATACTGTTACTTAATTTCCCTATTAATTTGTGTGACGTTTTAGTTAGTGGGTGATTGAGTTAAAAAAATTTAATATGTATTACAAATGTTTGGGGAACTCAAAACTCATTTAACCTTTTAAGGCCCAAATAACATTTTTATCATGAGTACATTTTTAATGGGTTTTGCTATTGTGGCTTAAATTTATATTTGTTGGCTGTTTTGACTGGTTTTTTTGTTGTATCTCTAACAATGCTCATAATGTATGTATAAAATTACTTTACACTGACAGTAAATTGAAATTAAACTCTTATTATTATTATTATTTTCATAATAAAATTATTTTAATATTCATTATGTTGTATATCATATATATATATATATATATTATATATATATATATATATATTCAATCTATCATCTTTAATTTGTTTGGGACTCTAACTTACATATTATTTACTCCATCTATTTCAAAATATTAGTCTTTTAAGGTTTTTACACGTAGATTAAGAAATTCAATAAATATTCTTAATTTTATAAAATAATATATTAAAATGAATAAACTACCTAAAACATTAATGAGAAAGAAAGATGATTAATGGTCCCATGGAATAATATATGAAAGAGAAATGATACTAGGGGTATAATAGGTATGAAAAAATTAAATTGGCATTAGAAGTTGAAAATGACAATTATTATGAAATTTTTTTTTTCTCCCTAAAACGACTAATATTTTGAAATGGAAGGAGTATTTTACTTTTCATCCTTAAATTTAAATGAATGTTTATAAATATTCATTTTTTATATCAATATAGCATTACACTCTTTTTAGCTTTTCCTGTTTAGGTAGGTGTTAATTTGTCGGTTTCTTGTTAGGAATAATAATAATAATAATAATAATAATAATAATAATAATAATAATAATATAGATTCGAATTTATGGTGAAACATGTGACAACATACCAATTAAGATGTTCATAATATTATTATAGTTATAATTTTTAATTATATCTTAAATAGTTAATATGTTATTATGTGTAGGATCCATCGTAAACCTGAATCTATATTAACACTACTTTTTGTTTAGAGGAAATTGACGATGCTAGGAATGAATACGAGGAATGATGTTTGTATTGGATGTAACATTTAAAATAAGTGAATAAAGTGATAGAAAGAAAATAAGTTAAAGAAATAAACAATGATAATAGTGAAAAATTTATATATTTTATGAGTTGAATATTTAAATATTTAAGTATGATAGATGTGTAAATAATATTACTTGATGATTATTGGAAGTACAACATGCTTATCAACCCATCTTGCTGGCATACTGATGAATGAAGTGCTCATGTATGGGATTATTTAATTTATTTCATATTGAATCTTATTGCTTACTTTTGAGGAGAATTAATTAGTTTGGGGTGATTCGTGATTCTTGTATCGGCTAAACATCAAATTATTTTTCCATGTTATAAGTATGAATTAATTTGATCATCCACTTTACAATTTATTTAAAGTAAATCCTCATATTGCACTCTATGAGTCAACTTAATTTTTTTAATAATTTTGTGCTTTAGTTAAAGTATACATGACATAAATATAGAACAAGGTGTTTTATGGAGACGATATAAAATTTATATCTCATGATAAAAATAAATTGTGTATTTTACGTACTCTTAAAAGTAAGGATAAAGAGATACAAAATTAAATAGAAAAAAAATCATTTTATTTACATTCAAAATTTTAAACTCTCAAGTTAACTCGTAAATTCTTATGGTTTATATAACTTTAGAATCTTAATTGAGTCAATAAGTTTACAACTAAACTCTTACGAACTTACAAGTTTGACTTTACAATTCAAGTTTACCTAAACCCGTAAAAGGTCCATAAATTTATGTACACTATCGAGTTTGATAACCTTGTTTATACTAATCTAAATATGATATGAATACTTTATATTTATATGTCTCTATTTTTGCATATAACATATGCAACCATATCAAACAGTTCCTACACAATACAGAGAGTTTTAGGCTTTTATGATCCTAATTCTTTGTTAAAAGCAATTCTATATGAAGCATGTAAGTAATTGACTTATTTAATATATATGTATTGAATATTGATATTTAATAATGACACGATGATATTTATAAAAAAATGATAACATGATGGTATTGTCCTTGTCAATAGGTCGAGGATAACACGTTATATTCAAGGTAGTTAGGATCTCAATTTTACTCTTAAAATTGCAGAATTTTACGATCCTACCACCACCACTTATTCTCAATCTCATCTCTGTGTTCTTCCTTGTTCAATTTTGTAGGATTTAATAGTACGATTTCACCGTTCATAACACGACCCATATTTTTTTAAGAAGTTGAAGCATCACCACTCCATTAGACATCATTTTCGACCACTTCAAAGTTTAGGTGTCATTTTTTCTCTTATTCTTTTTTTTCCTCTTCTTCCTTGGCTGAGTTGGCTCCTTACAAGTTGTTGCAACCTACAACCATATGAGTAGGGCAACATCGCCGCATGAGTATCGCACAAGAGCTGCACGAGCAGAGCCACATCGCACAAGAGCTCGCATGATCTCGCTCTCACCTTTGCTCAGTCGTCGCATGTGCTCGCCCTCGCCTCGCCCAGCTGCATGAGCTCGCCCGAGCTCACCTCTCAATCATTGTCCCGGTCTCACAGATTTCCAGAAAATTGAGTTGAAAATGTGAAAATAATATGAAGAAGCGAAGAAAATGCACTCCTCTTTCAATAAGAGCAAAAGACTATTTTGATTCAAAATAAGTAAAGTGGAGCAAAATAAGTAAAGTGGAGGATTAATATGAATCATCAATTTTTAAGATTACATGTCAATTGTCAAAGTTGACAGTAAACCGAGAGGACCAATTTATTTCACGGAGTGTAAATTGGAGAAACATGAAATAGTTTTTTTTTTAGGTATCTTGTTCAATCTTGTGTGGAGTGGATCACTCAATATTCAATACTCGAGAGCCTCATAACTGAGTAACACAAAATCTAACTGAGTAACGGCGTTATCTATCGCTGGAAGTAGCACTTCACGGAGTGAGTGAATGAGTGTAACTGAACGCTAGAGCTTCTGCTTTTGCCACTGCATCACCCACGATGCAGTCCCACCTTCTGACGGGACCCATTTCCGTCGCCCCCTGCGGCGGTAGCGCCACCACCGCCTTCCCCTCCGTCGCCGATTCCAACCCCTTCCTCTCCTCCGGCTCCGCCGCTACTCCGATCTTCACCCGCCGACATCGCCGGCGCCTTCGATGGACCCCTTTCATCGCAGCATCATCTTCGTCTTCTTCTTCTTCGGCGGCAGCGGTCAACGGTGGCGGGCGTAATCTCTACGCGGTTCTCGGCGTCGCTCAGACCGCCACCTCTGCCGAGATCAAACGCGCCTACCGGCTCCTCGCCCGCAAGGTATTCGCTAGTTATGGATTCTGATGAGATTTCTGTCGTTCTGTTTTGGTGTATTTTGAAATGAATTTGTGTGATTTGGAATCGATTTTGAATGTTAATGTCGTTCCTTTGTTAATTGCTTGATTGAAATTTGAAGGATTGTTCGTTTGGTTGTGATATTCCATGAGTTATGAATTATGAATTCAATTCCTTGATTTAGTATAAATACTAATAGTGTGCTTAAGTTGCTCAATAATTAGTAATAAAAAAATTGTACTATGCCTTTTGAATATTTTATATGCCTTGTGAAAAATTAGGAATTAGTCGATTAGAAATGGTTTGATTAATCCTTGTTGACCTTGAATCTGTGCTTTTCTTTGGAAGTAGCAGAATATCTAAGGGCTAATAATGCATCTAACATATTCTTTGCTTTGTACTGTTAAAAGTAAATCTACAAAATATTTGACAAATGCCAAGTACTGGTTGGAAAATTTCCAACTTTCCTCTGCCTGGTGATGTAAGAATAGGAAGAAAATGTACACAATTGGTTGAAATTTTCAGGGCTTACATACTTGAGTTTTCTTTTGACAGTTATAGATGCATCTTTCAAGTTTTCAACCACCTTAGGTTGAGTTTTCTTGACACTTTCAGAACTCTAATCATAGTTTAGATTTGGTGATTTTTTTTCCTTTTGCTATATCTAAATCTGTGCATTTTCTAAAACTAAAAGTGAGATGATATTGGGGAAAGTTGAATCATATCTGACACAATACTCATCACTCATGACTGCTAAAAGTCATCTCTGAAGAAACTTGTTCTTCTCTGTAGTTTCTATCAATAAAAGATGAATAACTGAATAAATTGAGATTGAAATGCAAATAATTCCCTTCAAATTTGATTTACTTTCGACATCGGCAAATCAATGTCCTTAAACTTTTAATATAGGTATATTGACTCGTGTGTTATTTGTGAAAGGATCAAAGTTGAAGGGAACAGTACATTTCATTATGTAATGCTCAATGTATTCGTATTAGTGTTCGCATTTGTCCAAGAGTTTGAAAATCCCCCAAAATTGGGGGAATTTAAAAACGGGGAGTTTGGAGGGTTTTAAAAAACCCTTAAATACCTCTGCTCCTAATCAATGGAACCCCCAAACACAATCATAACCCTCAAAGCCTTCCCCTCCCCTCTCCTCCAAAACACAACTCATAAATACACTGTAAGAAGAGCTCCTTGTTCCCTCATTTGGCCTAAATAACTAAATTGTTTTAAGATGTTGAGTGTGTTTTTTAATTTTATCTTCAAACACATTATGCTCTCTTTCTGCTGTGCTATATTGTATATGGGTTTTTCATGTCGAATATTTTAATCTTGTTTTCTACCTGGATCTATATTTCCGAATAGAAGTTTCTTTCAAATTAATAATTTTCCGTAGATATCAAGTCTCTAGTTAAGCCCTAAAGCAAACAACCCACCTCATCTATTATTCTATTGCTGTGAGTGCAGTTTCACCCTGATGTCAGCAAAGATTCGCAAGCTGCTGAATTGTTCAAGAGCATCCGTCATGCATATGAAGTGAGCAACCATTATTCACCTTTTTCTTGCTAAATAGAATTAATGCCTCTTACCATGGGCTAAATTTCATTTTTCTGGGTAAAATTTTTACTTTCTTTAATAGGGATTGACTATTACTTTAAAGTGCTACTGGTTCCACAACAATATTGTTTGTAGAGACTGACAAAGAAAAAAGTTCTTGCAACTGTGAACTACTTTGAAGTGTTAAGCCTTGAAATTCTTGCAATTTCTTCTGCATTATGAGGTTTCCTTTTTCCTTGTGCTTTGTAGCATATTCACTTTTGGAAATCCATTGATGATATCCTTAAACAGGTACTATCCAATGAAGCAACGAGAATACAGTATGATAAAGGACTTCAATTCGGTCACAAGACTTACAGAGAAAGATGGAGCTACAGCAATGAATTTGAAGATCAGGTAAGAAAGTATAGATGGGCACATCTGAGGAAGAAAATGCATGATGAAAGATATTGGGAGCATTACAATGCCGATGAGGGCTACTACAGCAGTGAAATAGATGAGGACGAAGATGAAGAAAACTTAGTTGAAGAGAGGGGTTCCTTCATTGAAGTGCTTAGATCAGCATTCATGTCAATATTTTTGTTCCAAACTTTAGGATCCCGCCTTTCTCTTACATTTAGCAGTCTGATGGCGTTGCTCGATAAGAAGTTAGATAGTGGCTACAAAGTCGGTTATGTAATAGCATGGATTTTGGGTGGAAGGGGTGGCATATTGCTAACATTGTGCCTCTCTTTTGCGAGTTGGGTTTGTGGGAAGACCAGTAGCAGTGCAGTGGCACTGGTGATGGTTGCCATGTGGGTTGGCTCCTACCTCGCAAGTTACGCCCCTTTTCCGCAAGGCGCTGTGTTGACACTCATCTATATGTCCATTAAGCTACAATCTGATTTATAAAGACTGCTGCTGCTGCTACTAGCATTTCTTCTGAGTTTATGCACTTGACTATGTTCTTCCTTAAGGTGATGTACATATTTGTTCCAGTAAATGTAAATAAACTTTGTAATCTGTTTGCTGATGAAAAATTAAGTTGAAAAATATTGATAATGGTTGGGATATGCAAAGTTTCAATCTCATCCCAGATTGTGTCATTTTATACAGATTCTGTGCAGGTTTTGATATTGGAGGAATAAAAGTTCTTGAGACATATATATGAACATTGATATTATTATAGCAATATTGTTACAAATCTACATCAAATTCCCTCCCCCTCCTTTATCTGCCAAGTATTAATAGAAACAAAAAAGTAATGTGTTGAAAGACAAGAATTTACAAGTCCTGCAACATGGAAAATAAAGTAAGAATCAAGACTTGGGGTTTTGGTAGTTCTTCTAAGAGCTCTTCACTTCAGCATCATCTTTCAAGGACCTCAAATTCCTCCACAGATACTTCCCACTGGCCATGTCAATGAATACCCAGAATCCATTCTGAATCATCTGAAAACCAAGGTAACAATTCTAGTCAGTACAAAAAATAGAGCAGGAAGAAAAAGAAGAAAGAAAATCAAGAAAAATGATGATGAATTGTATAAAGCTGAGGGCACCTTTTTGAAGCTGGAATGCTCCTTGTTCTTGGGCTCATCGCCGGCAAGGTCAATCTCCGGAGAGGAACTCACGGTGGTCCATGCAAAATATGCAGCCAACACGGCGGAGAAGAAGATCAAGATGAACCTGAGAGGGCACATGTTATGGTTTTTTGCAAGGAAATTAAGAACTGAGTTTTGCAGCAATGGAAAGTGAGAGAGAAAGAAAAAAAGAAAGAAAGAGGAAAAATTGATGAGAACCCAAGTTGGAAGTCAAGAATAGTATGTCAATGCTTTAGAGAGGTTGAGTTGTTTTTATATGGCAAGTGCCATAATTGTGCTGCGTTATGGAACAAATAAGGAAGAAAAGGCGCGTTCCGTTGTCTGTGTCTTTGTGACATTTTCTTTAGGTATTTATTATTATTAGAGTAATGTTATGTCGACACCATGAAATTAGTGACCATCACTTACCACATACAATAATTTAGCTTTTTAAATCTGTTAATTTAACTTTTAAAAATATTAGATTAATATATAATATAAAAAATTTTGATTGATAAATTTAATAAGTTATATTATTATATATGATGGTGACTGATTTTATAATATATAATAATCATTTTTCTTATTATTATTATTTGAATTTTGAAGTAATCCTTTTCATTGGCATGTTTAGACTTTGTCCATTATCTTTGCTGATTAGGTACAGTATGGTGAGCTGGTCACTAGCTATGAAACAGCTTCTAGATCATCCAATGTTGACCAAATCTGATATCCCTCTACTACCATTTTTTTCAATACAGGGGATAAGAAGCTTACAAATCTTTTTTCTTTCACCGAATTCTTTTGTTAAAAATTAAATGCTTATCAAAGTATTTAAAAAATCTAAGTGGCTATCAATTATACATACATACTATATATCATATGACAGTATTATTATTGTTATATTTGTTATTATATATCTATCATATATAAGCATTTAATTTAAATATGTTGACTATGTTTTTTATTTTGGTGCTAGACTATGGGAAAGTATTTTATGTCCAACTTTTGAAGAACCAAAGTGCACTGATATGAGTTTAAGTTGGAAAGATGAGACATGTGGAGTTATGATGGACCACGTTATCAAGTTACATTCTGGCCTAATCGAGATTTTGAATGTATATAATGGTATGGAATAATGATTTAATTTGGTGAAATAACTATGGGTGTCATAATATGAACACATAGATGAAGAAACTACATAATAAAATTGCAACTCATTGGTTTTTAAGTTGATGGGAATTCCATTCCATGTATATATATATATACGAAATAATGTTTGTCGTACAACAGAAATACGTCCAACAAGTATTCAACGTGTACTATACAAGATATGATATGCGTATTATACGTAAGTGTGTTATACAAATAACACATATTTCATATCATGTATAGTACACATTGAATATTTGTTGGACGTATTTCTGTTGTACGACAAACATTATTGAATATGTAAGTGGAGCTAAGGGTGAAAAAACTTTGATTTATTAACCTTTAATGTGTTGCTAATTAGAAACTAAAGAAAGATTCAGTAGTTAGAGTGTATACACTGCGTATACATGTATAAATGCTATCTATATTTATTGCTAACATATTGGTCATGAATATAACAAACAATAGCGCTATACGTACAACAGGCCATCAAACCTGCCAACAAATTAATGATCTGGAGTTAAACTATAGTATTAATGATATAATCAGATAATAAAAAGAAAATAAAATATACATCTAATTAATTGTGCAAATATTACATATTCTTACACAATCAATATTCAAAAAAGTAAAACAGGAAATATCATCTTTTGATTCTCTTTGCAATTGTTTCCATTACACAGATCTCGAAGAAAGGAATGAATCAATGTCGTCCGTCGCGCCTTGTTAAAGATTGCTGCATTATCTTCCTAAAATGCCAAACCCAAATTAACGGTTAAAGATCGGTAAAGATTGCTGCATTATCTTCCTAAAAAGATTTGTTACTCTAATATAATAGAACAGAGAACAACAAAACTGTAAAGATAAAACTCAAAACCATAATGATATTACACAACCCTATTTATAGTACTTACACATACTCTTTCGAGGCTATTACACATACCTACTTAATGTAGCTTACACATATAGCTTCACATTAATTACACATGTATTTTAATGACAATTACACATACCAACTGAAGGCTATTACACATATATCAATTGATCAATTACACAAATATTAATTGAAGAGTTATATGTATAATTATACATGGAAAATACCTACTAAGAGAATGCTATTACATATACTTCTTTAAAGTTATTACACATATATGACGTAATCAATTAATTACACATTAATAATGATTATACATATGAAAAAATTACACATACCACATAGAGGATATTACACATGTAGCTACGCAACAATTACACATACTTTTTTAATCGATCAAATATTACATATACAATATAAAAAATATTTTAATAGATGTATTTGAGTTATAATAGAGGATAACTAAACCTCGATATATGGAGCATTGAGGTCAAAATCATTATATATATGCTGGTCATTGGAATCCTCCATTTGCTTGTATCTTTGAAAAATGTCTCCTCTGAAAAGGGAAAAATATTAAACGATAAAACATGAATTAACGAGATAAAAAAAAGTCTGAGTGCAAAATGAATAATTTTTCATAAAAAAAAACCCAAAAAATTCGAGAGACAACAGTTCGATAACGACAATGAACACATGGGTGCTTTGATCCCTGGCACGTTCATCGATACGAACACACAAAGTATGTGCTATGAAATGCTTTGAGTAATATTACATTCTAGAGCTTTTACTGTCCCAGCACGATGACGATGAATAATATTGCGAGAAGAGCAACACAGTGCCCAAACTTTCAACAAGACGGCGGCGACATAGGGATGAAAATTAGGGTAAAAAAATTGCAATAATGAATCATGATTGTATATGATTTTTAGTATATTTATTACTTGTTAATTATTATATCCTTTTTTATTATTACCATAAGTATCTAGATTTATTTTTGGAATATAAGTAGTTGCATTAAACCGTTGACTAATCGTTGGTTACTTTTCGTTGTTTGATAAGATATTTTGTATAACAAATAAGTGAAAAGAAAAGAGTTTGACATAGAATAATAATATCTATGTTAGACTAATTGAGCGGGTCGTGGAAAATAAATTGCCCCTTACTTCAAAATTTAACTACATCCAAAATATCAATAAAGTTGGTCGTACAATAGAAATACGTCCAACTTGTATCAAACGTGTGCTATTATGATATGGAATGTGTGCTATATGAACATCATATGTACGTATAGCACACATTCCAAATCATGAATAGCACACATTGGATACAAGTTAAATATATTTCCATTGTACGATAAATATTATTGTATTGTCAATTATTGCACCCGATTTTTTCAGCCAACAACAAATGGCTCAAATGAAGAACTTGTGAGCAATTTGGTGTTGATGGTGCAATTGTACACATGGGGAGACAAAAAAGATAGAAAGGTGACCAAAAGACCAATATGAAAGAGCATGAAAAGGGTGAGTGAGTTCATCCAAGAAATCAAGGAAGAAGAATGCACCTTCATCTTCATCAAATCCATCACCATCAAACATACAACCACAAGATTTGCCAATTGAGTTCTTGAACAAGTTCATAGAATTGAATGGAACGGACATTGTATTCGTCATGCGCAAGAAACCTTACCCAACTGACTTGAACCGAAACCATGATCGTCTATCAATGCCAATCTCACAGCTGAAGTGTGATTTTCTCACAGAAGTCGAGAAGGTGGAACTAGAAAGAAGAGACAAGAAAAATAACCGCCTTATTGGTATATATTGACGTAAAAGTTTTAGATCCATGCCTTAGAGAGTTCACTTTGAAGTTGAAGAAGTGGGACATGAGCAAAAACGGCTACTACAACCTAATCTGAAAATTTTAATAGTGGGGATATAAATACAATAGCAATGAAAAATAGCCCATATAGTCAATGGGTCTTTTTAAGCTTTGGTTTTGGCCCAAATAATCATTGAGATCGTAGTGAGCTGAGTAATTATGGCCCAAAATTTCATTTATTGGCTGGTTGAGCTGGTTTTGTATTGTTCATTTAACATCACTCTAAAAATATTAGATCACTAATATATATAAATATAAAATAATATTTTTTAAATTTTTTATAGTGTGAGTACAAATTTAATAATACAATAAGAGTAAAATATATACATTTATATATATTTTAACTAAAAAATTAAAAATCTAGTGGAGACATAAACCCCATAGCTATACATATATAGATCCCTCTGTAGTGGAATGAAGTTGTTGAGAAAAATAAGTTACAAAAAGATGTTCAACTAGATATATGGACATTTAAGGTGAAACACAAACGCTACTTCATCTCTATCATTGTTCCTTGTACTCTAACAATACATACATTGGACTTACTCCTACTAAAAAATAGAGAAAGAGAAAAAAAAAAAAATCCTTAATTAGTTAGTAACTAATACTTACTCGTATATGTATGAAATACATGGAAGTAAGTATTTCTAATATACAGAATTATTGGTTGATCTTGCATAAGCTAGTTTCACAGGAAGAGAAAGATAACGTGTACATGGATGGATCAGTTATAGCTTAGGGGCATCTTAATCAATTAAAATTTATGGATGAGCTTAGGTGTATACCTTTTGTTTTTCTTTTTCGATAATTTTAGGTGTATTCTTCATTCTCTCTAATTTCTTTCTGGTAAATTTTCATTCCCTCTAATTGTCCAACATATACTTATGCCTCTTCTTTTATTGTTAAATTTTAAGTATTGATACTGCACCCACATCCCTTTTTAAGGCATGTATGTTTAACATGAAATATTATTCATGATAGAATATACTTATATTATATTTTATGTTATTATATTAATTAGGGAAAAAAATATTTTATCTCCCTGGATGTTTGGGTCGTTGCAATTTAAACCCTGAACTTTCAAAACGGGCAATACGGTACCATGTATGTTTTAAAACGTGCAATTTACCTCATCCGTCACATCTCCATCCATTTCTCCGTTAAATGGTCATGTGCAGTGCACATGTCATTTCTCCATCAAATTATACAGGGTACCATATTCAGGGGCGAAGTTAGGTTATAGATTAGGGGGGCGATAGCCCCCCTGAAATTTTTAATTTTATTAGTGCAATAAAATAAATTATATATATATTTAGTTCTTCTAATTTTTTCTTAGTGTTTAATTTCAATCCACTGCTGTCAGTATAAAATAATTTTATATAGACATCCAATCATGAATTGACATATCAATAAAAGTTTTTAACTCAACCACCTAGTAACTAAAAAGTCACACAAATCAGTGAATGTGATTGGTTGACAGTGTAAAATTTTTTACACCATTAGTGCATCTTAATTAAACTCTTTTTTTTTTATATTTTATTCAATTTTATTTAATATATAACTCAAATATCATACATTTACGTTATATTTGTAAAAAATTAAAGAGTATAAAAAGATTTAATAATATGATTAAATTTAACAAATAACTCAAATAAAAAATTAATAATTAAAAATAAAATATAAAAAATATCTAACTTCGTCTTTATTGGCCACCCCTAAGAAAAATTTCTGGCTTCGCCCGTGACCGTATTGCGTGTTTTTGAAAGTTCATGGGCTAATTTGCAACGACCCAAACATTCAGGGGCTAAAGTGGTTTTTTTCACGTAAAAAAAATGGTATTTTAGTAATTTAATAAATGACATGTGCACTGCACATGACCATTGAACGGAGAAATGGGCGGAGATGTGACGGATGGGGTAAATTGCACATTTTAAAACATATAGGGTACCATATTACCCGTTTTGAAAGTTCATGGACTAAATTGCAACGACCTAAACATTCAGGGAGGTAAAATATTTTTTTCCCTATTAACTATTATTGTTTTCTGCAGAAAACTTAAATTAAATTGTATTTTCTGTTAGCTTATTGAGGAATCTCACATTTCCACTAAATTCCTTTGGGTCATCCTGGTTAGCATATAAAATTGAGTCACATTTAAATGCCAGAGAATCAACTTAGTACTCCTTCCATTTCAAAATGTAAGTCATTTTTAATTTTTTACACATATTAAGGTGATAATTGATTTGCATTCATATTTTAAAAATTAAAAATGAATGATAAAATTATATCTATTAATGTTTTTATTTTACATAACATTGAAAATACATATTGAAATTTATGAAGGATAAAATAGAAAAATAAAATAAGAGTGCATTATAAATTAAATAGCGACTTATATTTTTGGAATGGAAGAAAAAGACTATATGTAAACTTGTATTTTGGAATGGAGGGAATATTTGTTTTCTTGTTTCAAAACATAACAACAATAACCACTTTTGATTTTAGGGCTCGTTTGACACGTCTAATAGTATAAGGTCTGATAATTTTTTAATATTATGCAGTGTAACACTATATAAAATAATATTTTTTTAAATAATAATTTGTTACTATAATTATAAATAATAAATAAATTAATATATAGGTAACAATTATTTAATAAAAAAATTAGTATAATTTTAAATATATTATTATTTAAATATTTATTACTTAAAATATTAATTTATATTAGTTAAAATTATATATATATATATATTAAATTTTTTATTTATAATTTATTTTACTAGTAATAATATTTATATATTATAAATTGTAAGTTTAATATAACATTATTTCAATATATTATTGAAAATAAGTATAAATTATTTTTTAGTATTAATGACCATTAAAAATAATTGTAAACTACTTTTGAGTATTTTCGATAATCACTTATATTAATTATTTTTATTGATACATTTTTTTTAATTATTAAAAATATTCACTTTTCTATTACTGTATGGAGCTACTAGCTAGCTAGCTCACATAAGGCCCATGATCACAATTCACAAAGGAGATACCAACAAGCACTTCCAAATCCTTGGGATGATTTAGTTAAATGGGTCATTGCCCTTTTCAGTTATTGGAATTGGTATGTTCAAAGATCAAACATCATGAGGTCAGCTAATAATTCTGTTAATGGGGACAAGAAAGGGTGGATTTACTTTTGGAGAAATACAGTCATAGGGCATGAAATGTTTCAACCTTGTTTTCTTTTATGTGTCATCTAGGCAAAGCTAATTGCACATACGCTTTTTGGATAGTGTTTTGGAGTTTAATCTAAGTGTGAAACTCATCATTCTAATCCTCATAAGTTTTTACATATTTTTGAAGCATATTTAACATATTCGTCATGAATTTAAATTTTGATATGCTTTCATCATCAAATACCATTTTTATACTATTCATTTTAATATCGCTCATTTAATATTTTAAAATTTCAAAAAAGAGTCTAATTAAGATATTCAATCCACCACCATTAGATGCATGTAAAGATAATTCATACTTATTTTATTCAATTATCAGTTTATCACGTCCAATAGTAATAAAGTAGATATTCTTTTTTTTTTTACACGACCGGGGTATCAACTGTCGACTACACGACCACAGTGACTAATCCCTCGTTGGCTTGTAGGCACCTCAAAGGGTGGGACAACTGGCCCGAAATTTTAAAGCTTTTCCATACCCAATGCGAGGATCGAACCCTCGACACTTGGTTAAGGGAGGATGAGTCCCTACCACTCAACCACAATCCCCGGGTTATAAAGTAGATATTCTAATTAAATATTCACTCTTGAAAATTGAAATAATATTGCTCATTTTACTTTCTTAATATTTTTAAAATATTTAGGTAGCATTTAATTCTTTCTTCCATTTATGCTCATAACTTTGAGAAAGTAGAGTAATTATAGTAGTCCATCCAATTCTCTAATTATTAGTAGTTTATTCAATATTTAAGCAGAAGTATTATAAATAATTTAAATGTACTTAAATGCTCTTAAATTCTTATAAAAGTATATTTAACTAATTAAATGATCATTCCATTAACTCTCCTAATTTCTCTCAACTAACATATACATTTATCATGCTCCGCTAGTTAAATATTTAAGTATAATGGGTAATATTGGTTTAAAATAATTGATCATCTATTAGAGTGCTAAAATGATGATCAATATGAAACATTTTTTTTTCTCTAAGTGACTAATAAAGTGTAATTGAAAGAGTACTAATTGAATTTTGTTTTCGTATGAGAATAATTTTGTCAATTCATAAATCACGTTATGCATTTGCCAAGATATTTTATTTTTTACCTTAATAATTTTGTCGTTTGGGTTTTAGCACATAATATGGAAATGAGGGAGTATGCTTTTATTTTTTAGGTAAAAACATCATTTTGATCTTTTATCTTCACATTTTAAAAATTAAAATTATAAGAACTCAATTACAAATTTTTATATTATAGAAAATAAATCAGAAAATTGATAAAATTATAGAGACATATAATATAATTAAACCTATTTAATATTATCGTTGTGGTATATGTTGAGAATATTTTATTATTATATGGTTATTGTTTTATAGTATATAATTGTATAAGTGTGATTAAAATTAAATTAGTTAAAAAAAATTTGGAAGATAAATTTGTAGGACAAAGTTTTATATCTAAATAAAAACATAAGGATCAAAGCCAAACATTAAAAAAAATACAGGATCAAAATCAAAATTATTAAATCAACGTCATCAATATTATGTCCACGTCATCAATTTTTATTATTGACACTAACAACACATGATCAAAATAAGTAATATTTATAAAAATATCGGGCCAAAACTAAAAAAATAAAGATATAATTAAGACCAAAATTAAAAAAAAAAACAAGATTAAAATAATATTTTTTTCATATATTTTAAATTTGGAGAATAGTTTTGATACACTCTGAGGCAATTTAAGCTACACGAATCCAATTAAGTTGATTATGACCAAGCCTGAATCTGATTCAATTATATAAGACTCCATCTATTTTTAAAATTAAAATTAAACATAAACTCGATTCAAGAATAATTTAATAAGCAGTCAGATCGACCTGATCTTTACCTAGGATATGAGAATTTAGAGATTTGTACACAATAGAATTACAAAATAATACAAATAATTAAGAAATAACACTTAAAGACATATTTAATTTGAAAATAAAATATATTAATATAAAAATCCTATTAAATTCTAAAAAAATATATTGATGGAACTATAAAATCCTATATTTTTCACTAATTATTTTATAAAGTAATAATAATATTGGATCGGGTTGGTTGGTACAACCTAAACAAGATCGACCCAGTCCAAAAAGACACACCAAGTTAAAATTCATAACTTGAACATGATAAAAAGAACTTTAAGCACTGAATATGAAACTCAAATAATATTAAGATTATAATCTGAATTTTTATAGATATTATTACTAATATGATAATATATAATTAGATAAACATTAGTATAAAACTTTTTTTCAGCAATACATGAAAATTTAAAATTAAAGTTTGTTGATGTACTCATTATATGAATAAAATTAAGCTAAAAATGTGAAAACAAAAATATAAATGACAAGTAGCCATCATTAGTGACAGTGTAAAACTAAACATGAGTATGTATTTTCATGTTAAGTAGAATTATTTATTATTGCTATATATATTATTCAATAATGATGGTCGTACAATAAAAATAAGTTCAACTAGTATCCAACGTGTGCTGTACATATCATGGAATGTGTGCTATACATATAACACACATTTCATGTTATGTATAGTACACGTTGGATACTAGTTGGACGTATTTATGTTGTTCGATAAACATTATTGTATATTATCTGCTCGATCTTGCTTCAATTATTGTCCCTTAATCATGGCTCTTTCTTCTTTAATTTTTTTCCTCCCTTTATTTTCTTCTTTTGAATGAAGAGAAAAGGTAAGTGAATGGCATGACATTTTTTATTTTAAAGATAGGGAAAAGAGGAAGAAGAGAAAGACCTAAGTGCATTGCATTAAATTGAAGTGGTCCAACTCGGAGGGTAAGAGAAAAGGTAAGTGAATGGCATCTACATGTACACCATAAAATCAGTCACTATAAAATACCATATGTAATAATTCGAGCTTTTAAAACTATTAATCCAACTTTTAAAAATATATATTGGATTAATATATAATATTAATAGTTGAATTAATAGTTTTAAAAGTTACATTATTGTATATAGTGACTGATGGTGACTAATTTTTTAGTGTTCATAAACCATTTCTCCATTAATATCACATATATGTATAGCAAACATCCTGTAATATGGATAGCACACGTTGGATATAAGTTGAACGTATTTCTATTCTTCGTCATATTAATATCTATTACCTCTTCTTTTTATCCACATGACATTTACTTCTAGACTCAGAAATAACATCACTCCAATTTAAGAAGTACTATTTGTACATATTCATTTTTCAATTCATAAAAATAGATAGGACCACTATTTATTATTATTTTTTAAAAATTTTTCTCCCCCTATCCATCATCTTTTATCTCTAATATATCATATATGTATATGTATACACCTCATGTATGTAGAAGTATCATTTCCCCTCGAATTTTTGATGCTTCACTCTATTCAATTATCATTTAATGAGATACATGCGTGAAGATGAGTAAATCAATATTTCTCACCAAATGGTGATAAGATATGTTCCTAAATGAGACATCTAAGAATCACCGTTAGGATATCAATTTTAACAAATCAAAATCAATGGTTGCTTTTATCGTGTCGAATACCATAGGATAGGAGAGGAAAAATTCAAAAGGACTACTTAGTAAGAAAGAGTACCCTTTTCGAAAAAGAATTCCAAAAATGTGTTGGTGATGATGTTTAGTTCGTGCTATGTGGGAATCGCGTTGGAATCACGTACTTGTTTCGAACCATTTACATCTACATGTTTTGTTTGCTTATATTTGTATACACACGTATAGCAATAATGTTTGACCTACAACAGAAATACGTCCAACTTGTATTCAACGTAAGCTATTTATGTCACAGGATGTGTGCTATACATATATGTGTTATGCGTATAGCACACATACTGTAACATGAATACCACACGTTGGATACAAGTTGAACGATTTTTGTTGTACGTCAAACATTATTGACACGTATAGTGCCGAGGGTTAACATATCTGGTTCATTTTTTTTCGTCCATATTAGGTGTAAATTCCACTATAAACTTTTGTTGAGGTGAGAGATTTACTTAATCTAAACTTTTGTTTATATATATATATATATATATACACTTATGGTTGGGTTTCAAGCTTAAGAAATTTAAGTCTCATCTCATATATAGACAATGTAAATGAAGAATACATAAGATCAAATGATTTATTTGGGTTAAGATGTGACGTCCACCACCTGTTTGTGTAATTGTCTCACATAAATTGTTGTTTTTGGTTCACCCGTCTTAGCTCTGATATCAGAGCACGATGGTGATCTTCCCAACACAACACTTAATATATATATATAATGTAACCTCTCTTCTTCTTTTGTGACTAGTAGGAGTAAGTAGTAGTTGTGTAGTGAAGTGATGCTAAAGTGTGTATTTAGGAACTAATGGTGGAGGGTGAATTTTCAGATTTCATATATGCTTTATAGAGCCTAGTGGGGTGTGCTAGTGTTATTTGGAAAGGAACCTTGAACCACCCATTTTGGTTTGATTTGAGTGATATTTGTGTTTTGTTTATGGCATATTATTTTTGGGTGTGATCTTCTGCAGCAACAAATAACAAACAACCAAGGACTTTGCTTTTTCCATTGAATTAGATTCCCTCAGGGAATTCAATTCTTATTCTCCTCCATCCCCAAGTTTTTTGAGTTTCTTCTTTCTTACTATTTATGTTTGTTTTGGTGTTCTGTTAATTAAGCCTTGGCTTGGTTTGGAATTTGGGAACTTCAGACTTCAACTCACTGCTTCAACACTATTGGTTCTGTTTCTGAAAGTTTTCTGTTCAGAATTTCTATCTTCATTTCTTGGTATGTTTTCTTTTCCCCCCCAAGTCTCTCTTACATTTATAATGCTACAAAAGGTGTTGAACAAATCTGGTTTTGGTTGCTTTTGATTTCTTTTCTCTAGTTTGCTGAATTATCAAAGCTGTTCAACAAATTTAGGTCCATTAATTCGGAAACAAGTGTGATTCAATGCTAGTAAATAGTAACTAGTACTGAGTTTTAAGTTCTTCTAGAAAATTAGTGACTTTTTTCTGTCTTTTAGGTTAGAAAAATGTTATTTATATATTTTTTTCAGGTGCATACTTCATCTAATAATAAATGAATTGTGAGTTGATATATCATCTTACCAAAATTAATTCAAATAACATAATTTTACTTTTTATATTGTTTATTTTTGATAGAAAGTTAAGAGGAGTCATGATGCTTTATCTTTTGGGGCCAGTGATAATTAAGATTACAAAATTTTCAGCTGCTATATATATAGTGGTATTCAATTTCCATGATAATGACTAGTGATTTTTCTTTTCTCTAGATAAACCCCACTGCTTTTTAAGTCCACTTTTATATTGAAACAAAAGGTCTGGTTTTAACTTATTTGCAAAATGGGACCATTGCTATATTTTTTGTCTTGAATTTCTTCAAGGCAAGTTGCTCAAATGACTTCTGTGCTGCTTTCAATGGGTTTGTGCAGGACATGAATTGTTATCTTTCTTCATCACACTATTGTTTGTTTGTGTGTAAATTGAATGAAAGAACTCTTATGTTTTAAGATGATAAAATCCTTTCTCTGTTTCAAAGTAACTTAACAGCTTAGCCATGTAAACTCTAATTGCTATTTTGTTGGATACATTGTTATCAGTTTAGAAATATTATATAACAATTTTAAGAGTTTAATTTTGATGCACGGTGTAAAGAATTTTGATACTATCAACTAATCATATTAATTCATTAGTAAAACCTTCTAATTAGTTGGTGGTTAAGTCAAAGTGTTTTATTTATGTGAGAATATATAATTGGTTGACAATAAAATTCCTTACATTGTAAATGCATGGTATAAAATTTAGTATGTTTGTTTGTTTAACTTTTAGGTAGTGCTGTTTAGTATGCCTTATGTTTGGATTGAATCAATTTAAAAATCAATTCTTTATGTTTAAAAAATACACTAAATTATTTCTGGAGTGACCAAAATAGAAATTGAACTAATTTGAAATGAAATCTATCTCTTACTTTTTCTAAAGATCCAAACTCAAAGTTTAATTTATAAATCAAACCATGAACTTTTAATCATTCCATCCACTTTCAAGGGATTAAAAAAAGAAAGAAAAACCTCATGTGTAACTAGAACTGAATTAGATAAATGAAAGAACCACTTGTTCTGAAAATCGGACCGGACCGGTCGGTCCGACCGGTTGAACCGGAAACCGGACCCCTGTCCAGTCCGATTAGGCCTTAAAAACCGGTCAAAAACCGGAAAAACCAGTCAAAAACCGGAAAAATCGGTAAAAATCGGGTAAAAACCGGTTGAACCAGTCAACTTATATAAAAATAAAAATTTTAATTATTAAAATTAAGGATTATTAAACTTCTAAATTTATCAAATGGTATAAATTTTCACTTTTATTAATATTTTTCATGCACTTTAACTTTTCTATAGCATATAATTCATCATATATGTATATATTTATAGATAAATATATAATTTATACATAATTTATTATATCCGGTTGAATCTCCGGTCGAATCGGTTAAACCTCTAAACCTCTAAACCCCTTTCTCGTCTAGTTCAATGTCCGGTCCGATTTTCACAACCTTGCCAATAACCGCATGAAAATCAAAGTGAAGGCCCAAATACTAACCTGATTATTCCAAATTTCAACCTATTATATTGACTTCAAATATATCACCAAATCACCTAACCACACAACATTTTCTAAGAAGCCACTTCAGAAAGAGGTAGTAGTAATAATGTTTTCCACTTTGTTGTTGATTTTTTTTTTTCATATTTGCATTTATAAATAATAGTTGGTCATATGCTGATGTAGGATTAAGAAAACTAACGGTTTTGGATTGCCACATATGCCATGTGGCTATACAATTTTTTTAATCTTTTTAAAACAATAATATTACCTTTCATCGTAAAATCATAAAATCAGTTATCATTGTACTAATGTAATTTATTAAAATTATAAATTTAATATTTTAAAAGTTGAATTGATGTATAATATTAAAAATAAAATTAATAATTTTAAAAAATTAAATTATTATATATAATAACTGATTTTATAGTATAAAAAATATTTCTCTTTTTTAAAATGGCAGGAGTTGATCCAATATTTAGATATATATGAGCATGATTATCTCATTGGTGATGTAGTTTGAACTACCATATGAATAAATGAATAAATGCATGCATTCCTTTTTGCTAATGCTAATCTAGATGAACCCCTTGCCAGCCCAAACATATCACAATATTAGATAATTTTAGATATTTTTATATTTTTAATTTCATCTATACATAAGATACTTTAATTCTCTTCAATTTGGTAACTTTATGCTGTATTTATTCATTTTATCTGGTGCCAATTTGACTAGTTGAAGCAGTGAATCCTGTGCTGGCTGGCTTCAGCATATTCTTTCTCTCAAAACAATTTGTTTTTTTTTTTCTAAAATATTTTTAATAATATTGCTGAGGCAGAGTTATTAGATTTAGCTTCAGAACGTGTCAGTTAAATATGGCAGAACCAAGTTGCCAACTGGGGGAGGTTTATAAATATTTATGTATATATATATAATAATATTATAAGAGAAAAAATAATAAAAAAACACAACTTTCATTATTTTTATGTAAATAAAAATTTATGGACTGACATAGCCAAGAGGATTCCAGGATTAGTACTACTCAATGAGGCTTCGTGGAAGGCAAGTACTTAGAAAAAATAATAATATATATAAATTTAGAAAACTTTGGTATTGTCACATTTCTGTAATTGGCAGATTAGGAAGTTGCAATAAAATATTAAATATTAATTTTGGTAAGAAGTCATAGTCGGCAACACATGCCACGAGATATGTGTTTCTTTAAAATGCATAATTTGTGTTCATATTCCCAAATATCCGGGGGCTCCAATAATAATTGATAATTAAAAAATAATCAATTCATATAACATATTTTCCTTTACAAATGGGATAAAATGTAGAAATGATATTTTTAATTATATACAGATATATATTATTTTTTATCTATTCGTAAAAATAAAAAATAGTTATTAAATAAATAATTTGAGAATTGATAATAAATAAGGTGTGAGTTGATACAATGTCTAATTTTATATATTCATAATTTAGTTGTTTTCATTCGGGATGCATTTAGATTGGCCATTAAAATTGTTACACAACATTTTTTAGTAGAGCATACCTTTTAAGAAAATAATTATTTTTATTTAGGTAAATAATTTAAAAGTACTTTTATTAGTAAATACTTATAAATTTGTTTGGATGAAAGAATTAAAAGTATTATTTTATAATTAAATTATATAAAAGGAAAAAAAATAAAAAATTAAGGTGTCGATTAGTCTATATTTTTTCTGTTTTCAAAATTTTATAAAAAATACTAAAAACAGAAGAAAAAAAATAAAAACTATAAAAAAATAAAAATGAAAATGAAAATCTATCATAACCTTAGTATGAAATTGTGTCTAATTGATTGAAGATATATGCATACATAACATAGATCTTAATTGGAAGACTAATCCAATTAGAACTTTTGTTCATAAAGGGTATCTTTGCTTTATCATTTTATTACAGTATCTTGCTTCTAAGTTCTAACCTCACCTGGATTGTACCTCCTCAGATTATATTGGAGCCACTAATACTAATTGCTTAATCTTTCACTTTCAATTCCATAGAGATTCCAAAGAATTTGGCCCTTCTCGATGTTGTAGAAAGGTTATTTTCCATTGATTCTTTCTTGGAATCTTTAGAGAAAAAAGGACACTGGCTACACATTTCATTCATAAGCTATTTAAGGAGTTTGTATTTAAGGTTTCCCTCAACACATGAAATTTGAACTCAGAGGGAAAAAAATTGAAGAAAACCCAAATTGTATTTACATCTCAAAGGAACATCCTAGGTGTCTGTAATTAGTTTTTGTTCATGGATATGTGAAAGAAGCTAGAACACAATTATACAGGTATCAGATCAAAATAAGCAATTTTTCTTCTTCTTTCTTTATATCCTATTTTGAATGTTGTTAATTTGTTATTGTATAATGTATATTTCTGTCTTTGATTTATCCAAAACCAAGCATTTTATATATGAAAAACACAACTAAATTATATTTAATCCTTTTTAAGAGAGTGGATATGAATATGATTGTTCTGTTTTATTTAATTGTGATCATTCTCATTCATTATTCATTGCTGATATTGATCCACATGTTATGGCTCATTGCTGGCACTTAGTATATAGTCTTATCCAATTTTGCTTTGTCCCACATGGCCATTTACCAAACCTTTTACTAGTTTAAATTGTTGACATTGACTTAGCTGGCTGGCTCTTGTGTATGTATCTCATGCCTTTTTTTTCCTTTTCTGCTATAAATATTAGTACACATGGTTCTGATTTTCATATTCCATAATCCATACAATTCTGTGTAGAACAAAGAAAAGAAAAATAAAACATAATAACAATTACCAAGTGTTTCCAATACCAAGATCTCCATTTTCCGCATCTTGAAAATATCTCTCTTGTCTCTTGCTGAAAAAGTTGAATATTGTGTTTACTGCTTCTAACAGTTACCAAGAGAGGAGGAAAAAAGAAAGAAAAATGAATGCACTAGCAGCTACAAACAGGAACTTTAGGTTGGCCTCAAAGCTTCTTAAATTGGATTCAAAGCTTGAGAAGAGTTTATTGATCCCCTTCAGGGAAATCAAGGCAAGTATTTAATTGTTTTGATGCAAATTTAGGTTACTCTGTTTTTTCATTGTTCTGTTTTGTTCATGAGCTCATGTTGTGTATGTATGATGATGAACTGATAAAATGCAGGTTGAATGCACCATACCGAAAGATGATGGTACTCTTGTGTCATATGTTGGGTTCAGAGTTCAACATGACAATGCCAGAGGCCCTATGAAAGGAGGAATCAGATACCATCCTGAGGTTAGGTTTAGGTTCTAACCCTTAAAATTAATTGTCTTAGTTACAAGAATGGTTTGGCATTGTTGTGATTCAACTAGTCCAATTAGTCAATGACAATGTTTTGATGTTTTCCCCTTAAATTTGAACAACAATTAGGGCATATTTGGCTAGAGGGTAAAAAATTGGGGGAAATTCTCATGAATGAGTTCCCTGCATAATCATCCATGGAATTTTACCCTTAATTTTACTCTGGAAGACTGGAACCATATATGTCCTTAGTAGGATGATTCCATTAAATGATCAAATGCTTCACCTTGATCAAGTTACATATATTATTCTATGAATTAGCCCCAGAAAAAATATTGATAAAAGTATTGTCAAAAAAGATATATTGACATTTGTTCGCCATTGAAAATAGTCATAAATTATTCTTTGACAATTAATGACCATTGAAAATACTCATAAACTAGTTTTAAGTATTTTCGGTGCTATTTTTTGTCAATAATACTTTTATTCACAGTACTTTTATTGACACATTGAATGTTAAAAGTGCTCATTTTTCTTCAGATAGTGCTATTCGCTACATTTTACAAATTCCATCTTCAAAAGTTGTGTTTGGTTCATTTCTCAGTTGTAGTTCTGAATGGTTTATTGGATTGATTAGGTTGACCCAGATGAAGTGAATGCTTTAGCACAACTAATGACATGGAAAACAGCAGTAGCAAATATACCATATGGTGGTGCCAAAGGAGGAATAGGGTGCAACCCTTCAGAACTAAGTTGTTCTGAGTTAGAAAGGCTCACAAGAGTTTTCACACAGAAAATCCATGATCTTATTGGAACTCACACAGATGTCCCTGCACCTGATATGGGAACAGGACCACAGGTCAGTACAAAAAACACAGATTTCAGCTCTGAGAATCTGCTTCTATTTCATTAAGATTATACTTTTTTCTCAATAATTAAGACATGAATCCTCTGAGATTAAGTGAAATTTGCTTCGGAAGTCCTTAGATTTGTAAAATTATAACATTGGTTTCCCTTCTATAGCATGTGAATTGTGCAATAAGAGGAGGTCAATATCATTTGAATAAATAGATGAGAGTCGAGCTGAATTTTGTACAGGAGATGTGTAATAAATAAGTATGCACTAATATGATTTTGGAACTAGATTTATCTTATTGTGTTGTTGTTATGGATGCAGACTATGGCATGGATACTAGATGAGTATTCCAAATTTCATGGATACTCTCCAGCAGTTGTTACTGGAAAACCAATAGTAAGTAATTTTTGTCATTTCATTTCAAATTTCAATTGGAATTTATTAGACATTATAACTTGAATGATTGTTTTTCAAATTTAGGATCTTGGTGGTTCTCTAGGCAGAGATGCAGCAACAGGAAGAGGAGTTCTGTTTGCAACAGAGGCTTTGCTTAATGAGTATGGCAAGAGTGTGTCAGGACAACGGTTTGTCATACAGGTACTTCTTCTGCCTTGTGTATTATATAAATATTGCTCCATTTTATCTATTATAATTTATGTGTGATTGTGAAAATATATCTGCAATGAAATTTTAACATTACATTCACAATAATGTTTCATAGGAGATCATGAAATTTGAAAATGACATTCAAAATAATGGTTCATAGGAGATAATTGTGGCAATGAGTTAACAAAAGAACTTTTGGTTACTACAATATAGCCTATAGGAAAATAACATAATGACACATTAATACATTATGCCCTATTTGGTTTCTGTTTTGATTTTCTTAATTTTATTGTTTTTTTTGGTGTAGTTCTTGATTTTTTCGCAAAATTTTGAATAGAAAACAGGTTGGAAACAGAAACCAACTAGACCAACATAGAAAAGAGTAAAACTATTTCACAGAAGTTCATGATTTTCAATTATGTTGAAAACAGAAAATAAGAAACAGGACATGAAACTATTTTCAACTGCTTCCAAAGAAGTTCATGCATTTATTAGTATCTTTGATGAATATGAGATTAATTTCTGATGCTATATATAATAATATGTTGTGTACCTGTTTCAGGGTTTTGGAAATGTGGGGTCATGGGCTGCACAATTGATTAGTGAGAAAGGTGGGAAAGTTGTTGCTGTGAGTGACATAACAGGAGCAATAAAGAACAGCAATGGCCTTGACATCCAAAGCCTAATGAAGCACTCAAAGGAGCACAAAGGAGTAAAAGGATTCCATGGTGCTGAGGCCATTGATCCTAAATCAATTTTGGTTCAAGACTGTGATGTTCTTGTGCCTGCAGCTCTTGGTGGTGTCATCAATAGGTCTTTTTCCTAACTCAACAACTAAAGTTCTTTCATTTTTACACCAGCAAACAAGAACCACCTCAAAATATCAGATTATTTTAACAATTTTCTGTCTTCAGTTCATTATTACTGTTGTTTTAACTTTTTGATACATTAGAAAAACTAATATATTTAGATCCAAAGTATTATATTAGGGAAAAAGACATTTTATCCCCTCAGTTATAGGGTCGGTATAATTTAATCCTTGAATTTTCAAAATGTGAAAACAGATTCTGAATTTTATAAAACGTACAAATTACCTCATCTAATGTCAGATGAGATATTTACACATTTTAAAAAATTTAGGGTCAGTTTTGCACGTTTTGAAAACTCAGAACCTAAATTGCACGACCCGTATAGCTCAGGAGATAAAATTTCTTTTACCCATTATATTATCATTCAGCATACCGGAAATTTTCTCAGAATTTTGTATCCAGAATTAGGTGTTATGAGTGTTATCAAGGATTTTGTAGCTAATTCTTCTCTTTTTCTACTTTTTATTGGCTGAAGGGAGAATGCAAATGAAATCAAAGCCAAATTCATTATTGAAGCTGCAAATCATCCAACTGACCCAGAGGCTGATGAGGTTAGTTGATAAATATTTTGTTATTTCCTTCCATTTTCTCAAACAAAAAGAAAAGAAATGAATAGTATCAAAATTAGGATAAAAATTGCAGTGTTGTTAACTACCATCCTAATTTTTGCAGATTCTGAAGAAGAAAGGTGTTGTGATTCTTCCTGACATATATGCAAACTCAGGAGGTGTTACAGTTAGCTACTTTGAGTGGGTTCAGGTAATTATTAATTTATTTAATAATTTAATTTTAATAAACTTTCAGTACAAAACAGTTTTACTAAAATTAAATTTTAAGAATTTTATTATATAGATATATACACATTGTGTCCCTTTTATTTATTTTATTAAGTTTATCCCCGCACTAAGATACGAAATTATATTAAACTTAGCGATATATATTAGGGTAAAAGACATTTTACTCTGGAGTTATAAGGCATTTGCAATTTAGCTTACAAACCCTGAGTTTTCTAAAACATGTAAAATACATTATTCCTTAACTTGTCAACCAGAAGTTCGTTATTTGGCAAACCAACTATCAAAAAGAGTTGGGGTTATGTGCACAATTGTAAATATAGTGAGGTCGAGTTGCTCAAACTATAAATGAGCAGGAGGTTAGTTCCACGGGAAATGTGACCAACTATTGGACATTTGGATGGTAAGTTAATGGATGAGGTATTTTGCACGTTTTAGAAAACTCATGATCTATTTTGCATATTTTGAAAACTTAAGGACTAAATTGCACAAATTTCATAACTCAGGATAAACTGTCTTTTTCTCTGTATAGTAATTATCTCTATCTTTAAAGTTTTCTGGATTCGTTACCGGATAATACTTTAAAATTAAGTTGAGTGTATAATTGATTTGTATGATTTCATAGAGATTCTCCGATAAATGTAATTCTTGTGTGAAATACTTCATGTATATTAAATTTGACATTAAATTAGTCACTCAATTCAATTCTAATATGATTCAACATTTACAATTATTCAATTCAACATATATCATAACTCAATCCAACATTACATTCAAACTTTTATATTGAGACAATAACAATTTTTATACTAACATAATTCAACACTTATACTTACTTAATCCAACTTTTTATATTAGTAACTGATTTAGTGTCATTTTTACTGTACACATAGCATTATTCAATCCTTATATATGATGCTTTTTTTGTTTGTTTTGTGATTAATGAACAGAACATTCAAGGGTTCATGTGGGATGAAGAGAAAGTGAACAATGAGCTAAAGACATACATGACAAAAGGGTTCAAAGATGTGAAGGAAATGTGCAAAACTCATGATTGTGATCTTCGAATGGGAGCTTTCACTCTTGCAGTTAACCGGGTAGCACGTGCCACTGTTCTTAGGGGTTGGGAAGCTTAGCATTCATGAGCTCATATTTCATTTTATGCATCTTAGCTTTTAATAAGAGCTCTTATCTCAATCAACATTTTAACAAAGTTTTTTTTTCTTTTTTTTATTTATTGTTTTTCATGTGTTGGGTGAATTAGAAATTCTTCACCCCACATTTTTTATGGATCCATTTATATCTCTGATTTATCAAAAAGGAGGGCTCCATATTCCATACTTGATTGTGACATTCTACATACTATATTGAGATACATTTTATTCTTACTTTTAACTCTCAATTAAACATATTCTAAAAATCATAAGAATACTATCAAATGAGTTTCTCAGGATGTGACCTAATTAAATCAACAATGCTACATGTACATTATTTTTCAGCCACCAATACACTTTTTAAGGCGTGGTCCACAAAAATATTAGTGACAAACTATATGCATTTATTACGGGTGGCTGATGGTGGCAACATTTTGGTGTACAAGAAGCATTGTTGTAATTAAATTTTACATAATTGATAAGCGAACCTTAAATCTAAAACTTTAACTTTAATCTTATTTACAAATATAAGATAAAAACAAACTTTATCAAAACATTAAAAAAAACTCATTCTGAATTTTTAATTATAAGAACCATATACTTTTTCTTAGAGAATCAATTTACTCATTAATTTTATTTAGAGACCAACTTGAGAATATATAGGGTGTGTTTAAAAATGAATTGATTTTTAAATTAACTCTATTATTTAAATAAATTTTAAAAAGATTTTAATAAAAATAATTTAGAATTCAATTCATTACTCTTCTATATTTAATCATTCCAAACACACCCTAATGACTTTCTTTTAAAATTTTTAAGCTAAGCAAAAATTAGAAAATTTTGTTCTTTTACACGAATTATTTTCTAGGAAAATTTATTGAAAAAACAAAATTAAGAAAAAAAAATTATATAAATTTTATCTGCAAAATTATATAACAAATACATCTATAAAAACTTCTCCAATTTTATCATAAATTAAACAGAGTTTCAGTCTGACCCTAGATCCATCAATATGACTTTTTTTAATTAGCCCATTACATGGAACTGTAATGAAGGACATCCATTGATAGAAAAGCATACTGTGTGAATCTCACCCTTACAAAGAGAATATTAATGTTATAAGTATGAATAGTAAAGTTACATGTTGATTAAAAATGGACTAAATTATGAGTAAATACATAGAAGAATCTATATAGTTATGACCTTATTCTTTTGATTTAAGATGTGAGGTGTTTAAAGTTCAACCACCCACCAATTGAACCATGAACCCTATATTGGACAGGTGTGAACTTCAAATCAAATATAATATAATCAAGTAATAACTCGGAAAGAAGCTACATAACACAATCTAAATTGGCATTAGGATATAAATATTATCAACCAACATGAAATCTAACCAATGAACAACTCAATCCATAAGGAACATTAAGTTAATTCAGCATTTCTTACAAAGCAAAATCATTGAAGCACAGCAAAAATCATAACATGAAATTTCCCTAAAATCTACCCCTGCCTCTGAAACCACCACCACGTCCACCACCCCTAGGAGGACCACCTCTACCGCCCCTTGGGCCACCCCTTCCACGGAATCCTCCACCACGACCACCACGACCACCTCTGCCCCCACCACGTCCTCCACCTCTGCCTCCACCAGCATGTGGTGTTCCCCTGCAAGAATAATCAGCCAATCATATCAACACCCTTCAAAGCCACCAAAAGAAAAATGGTTGGTATGCTTAAGCAGATTATTGTTCAACCATAGCAGATTTTTTTCTTAGGTAACTCAGCGGATTATTTTGATATAAAGTTAGTTCCACAAAATGACCTGACAGTATACAACATAAACAAGAAAAAGGGGAGTGGTATAAAACTGAATTCAAAGATATACTTGGGGGCATAGCACAAATCAAGAACAAACAAAATCAACATCATATGACACTCTTAAGTACTTCCTTGTCTCCCATAATTCTTAGCAAAAAAGAAGGCCCTTAAATTTTTCAATAAGGAACCACTACCAGAAAACACCATTGTAAAAAGAAACATTTCACCTAATATAAGCCAACAAAAGGGGCAACATTAATTCAATCATTCTCAAACTGATTTTATTCAAAATGCGCGTCAGAATTCAAGCGTTCAAGCCAATAACCTCGATCCTATGAATCCTCAAAAGAACAAATGTAACCATAAGAAGCTACACCAAGATAAAAGTTCATGCTGAACATAGTAGTTACACAAGCAACCATTGCTCTAGGTGAAGTGTTAATGCATTCTTGCAAAGCCAGCTATAACAGCTTATGACAGTTCACACAAACTTCACAATGCTATATTATAAAAGAAGTGTTGATGCATGGACCGCTAGCAAGGTGGACATGACATAGTCTAATAGACAAATGTCGCAATCAACATTCGGTTCAATTTTAGATTCACTAAAAACTTAGATGGAAAAGTGGAACAGCTCCAAAAACTCGAAGAAAGTCAGAAACATCAATCAACATAAGGGATATTATCTGAGCAATAATTAACAACTCCAAAATTCTACAATATTTAAACAGGTAAATTATGGGTAATGAGGTGAAAAGAGAACATACTTTGGTTGTGGAAGAAATCTTGCAAGAGGCAAAAGCTTCATCGGGTCTATATAAAACTTGTCACCTGCTTTATACGACGTTGCAAGAATCCCTTCCATCATTTTAATTGAGAAGCACTGCAATTTCACAAATCAAGCGGTCAAAAAATAAATATAGAAACATCAGAACCTGATTCCAATAATAGACAAAAATACTAGAAGCAATCAACACAATAAAACACCAAAATTAAAGAGAGAAACTCACAGATTCATTGATGGGGCCAAATATTTCATCAACTTTGCCAATCTGAGTCATGTTTTGCAAATAAATAGGAGCATTGAAATAGGGAATCTTCTCATTCGTTAGCTTTGTCACTGCATCTCCCTCACAAGCATGCATAAACGTTGAAACTTCTGCGCACAAACCAAATCAAAATAAATTACTTAACTAATTAATTATTTAATAAATAAACACACAAAAATCATGTAGTTGCTTTACCCCAAAACGCAAACTAACATAAGATGATTGTCAAAACGGGATACGAATCATGTATCGAAAACCTAATTTTTAGAATCGTGAATCATAAGATTCATGATCAACAATTAGAAATAGAATAATATTTTTTATATTATTTATTTAACATTAAAAATACCTAAATATTACCATTTTGAAGTGAAAAAAACTCATCTTAAGCAAATAATTCCAAATAATGTCATCTCCTTTTTATTAAATAGTAATACAAATAAAATAAAAAGAACATTAGAAAATTAGAAAAAAAAAGATATATTTAATAAAAAAGTTTAACAAAGAGAAAGATTACACAAACAAAAGCATTTTAATAGAACAAAATATACAATATAATAATAAAATATAAAATAATGAAAGACTATCAAAGACACATGCTCTGTTCATATAATATAGAAATAGAGGTCGAAGAAGAGTGTAAAAGATGGGGGATGACAGAAGTTACTTTGTGTAACAGTACATTGTGTACTGTATAAGCGGCTATTTCCCTCTTTATTTTATTTTAGGAAAAAGTGCAAAAACTACAAAAGCTAGGTTTTTTCCTGGCTGCTGCACGAATCGCAGCAACACGATTCAAATCGCGATTCCAGCGGTTAAAGTGCGATTCAAGCACCGATACAAGAGTGAGTTCGATTCACCTTGCGATTCGCATAGCTTAGCTTCGGACTCGGATCGAATCGCATGTTTCGCATCGGGATTCATGCGATTCCGACTACACTAATGCATAATAATAAACACATTAGTTAAAATCTCAACAGAGATCATAAAAACTGGAAAAAAAATTGATTTTTTTCTACAAGTGACCAGAATGGGAAGAGGAAACAGACCAACGACTTCAGAGGGAGGTCCTTCATCGCGAAACCCGCCGCCACCACGGCCGCCGCCGAATCGGCCACCACCACCTCTGCCGCGGCCTCCACCGTCACGTCCTCCTCTGAAACCGCCGCCGCGGCCGCCACCTCTCGGGGGTCTCATTGTTTGGCAATCGGAGAGTGTGGCTTGTTGCTAGAGAGCTCGAAATATGAGTTACCTTACCTATGCAGCGTTTTAAGGGTTTAGGGTTATTGACACAACGAAGTGTTTTGAGAAGTAGGGTTTTAAGAAGTGTCAATGCTTTTTGGGGGAATGATTAATTTAATGTTTGGGCCTGGGAGGCCCAACAGTATATTCTATTGAGTCCAACAATGAGACCCAATAAACCAAAAAATCTCAAAGTTTATCTCCCTTTAATTCTTTACGGAGTGTTTGGAACTTATATGGAATTGAATTGAATTCCGGTGTTTGAAACAAAAAAATTCATTTAAGTTGAAGTAGAATTCAATTCAATTCCATTGTTTTCACCCAAAATCAAATCGGACCTATTTCACTCCGATTTGTAATTCAATTCTATTGGCATTTCACTTACAACGAGAAATGTCAAAATTACCCTCTAATTAAACACATTTTCCAACTTGCTACTCTCTTATTCACACACTTCAAAGGATAATATAGTCCATTATAAAGAATCAATTCATTTTATAAGCATTCCAAACATTAGAATTCAATTCAATTCTATAATTTTACTAATGTATTTCAAATAATAGAATTCAATTCCATCACACAAAAAATTTTCAAACAGACTGTTAGTGATTCTGTCACTAATGTATTTTTTATATAAATTTTGAATATTACATATTAAAATAAATTGTTCCGATTATTATTAAAGCATGCATTAAATATATTCTAATATCATGTAAGAATCTCTCTTAATTCTTCTAGACGATTATGTGACACAAAAAGTAGGAAAAAAACAAAAGTAAATCATGAGATTAGTTGAGTTGCTTGAGCATCTAATCTCGATTTCCAGCAATGTGCATGGAAGTGTCTCATGGTCTAAAATTTACCCTATGTGAAAGCTCTTATCCAAAAGTGATTGGTTATTGTGGATATCATGACTAATAAAAAAATACAAATAAAATAAGAGATGCATATAGACCTCTTGATTAACCTACTATTACACAATTATTTTGTTATTTTTCAATTAGGCTTGTAAAGTTAAAACAATGATCTTAGAAGTCATTCAGAAATGTTAACTACCAGAAGATGTATTGTGTAGTAGGCACTTCTGAGCACAACTTCAGTATAAATATTAAAGTATAAATTAAAATGAGAGGCTACAAGGATTTTCTTAAACATATTAATATGAATAAAACATGCAGACATTCCTTGAATTTTATGTCTTAACGACATTAATCTCTATGAATACAACCATGTATAGTGAAAAAGAGAATTAATTTACCAACTCAATGGAAGTTAATAATAATTTTAAAAACTTCAAAATCAAATAAACAAGTTTTACAACTAAGGTCAGTCAGTTAACCATATTTTATGTAAAATACTTTATATACATTAAATCAATTACTCAATTCAACTCTAATATATCCAACATTTACATCTACTTAACTTAACTTATATCATGACTCAATCGAACATTATATATTTATATTTAATCTTTTATATCGAGAGTAAAGACAATGATATTTTTTATATCGATACAATTAACATTTATACTTACTCAATTCAATTTTTTATACAGGTATCTGACTTCATTTCAATTTTAATGTTTGTACTAGAAACATTATTGTATTTTATATACCTTATCAAATAATATTGGTATAAAGCAATCCTGCAAAACCTGGACTAGAACCTTTGACATGGTAAAAAAGAAAAGAATCAATATAACCAAAACTGTTGCCAGTAGACTTTGACAGTAAACAGTTGATACACAAAGACAATAGTGATTACTGAATGCCTTTTGAATCATAATGCCGTGCATAGTGCCAAATGAGTTTTCAAATCTTGAAATCATTGATTGCATCTTAGAATTCCTTGTTTTTAATGCTTATGATGGAAGGTGGTAGAAATTTATATATCATTACATACAAAATCGCAAGTAGTTTTTTTTCTTTCATAAAAAAGAACAACCATGAAAATGGAACAAGGCCAAAATAGCCAAGCCCCTTCTTCTTCTATTACACGTTAAAAACTCTTCAACAAATAGTTTCTCCAAATTGGATCGGGTTGGTTGGGAACTGCACTCCCACAGCAAAACTAGCTTCATTCATTTGTTTCACTTTTCTTTTTCTGTTTTGCTATTACAATTATAACGTGATGATTTTTATATGGGAGGCTTCTTTTTCTTTCATTTTTAGTAACAGGACATGGGGGCAAAGGCAAACCAACCCGTTCCAACCTAATAATCACGAGAACATTTTTCCATCTTTCTAATTCTGCCCCCATTTGAAGGCGGCAAAATTCGCCGTGGAAGCTAGCAAAAGCTAGCAAACAGTCCGGCCGTAGCATATTGAGGCAATATAGAGATTCTTGGACCATTTTTCCTGCAAAACCATCAAGGTGGACATTAATACATTATGAGGAAAAACCAATGAGAAACGATAGCAGTTGCAGGAATTGAACCCACAGTATTGGATATCCTAAAGAGTTAGGGGATGTCGAGTTCAACTCTCATCCATACCCATAATCCCACTGATTTCTTAGCTTAAAAGAAAAACAACAAAGTCAATGGCAACACCCTTTTAGCTTAAAATACTAGAACTTTTGGATTTCTTTTTACTTTTTTTATTGCTCAGAGTATCCACCGCTGACAGTAATTGACTAATCCCTTTGAAGTGGGAGCTCCCTCGCAAGGGGGTAAACCTTTGACCACGAGACCCTCTCCATACACACCTCTGACTTGAAGTTTAAAGAGCTCAGCTAGCTACCAATTGTGTTAGGACTCTAGTTGGATTTCTTTTGATTATTATTAATTCTTTTTTGAGGTATGGCAGATCTTCATCAATAGGTATTCTAAAATAGCATAAATGCCAACCTAACATGTAACAGCCTAATAGCACACGAAATGCATATGCATATACCTTTACATGGGTACTAGGGAAGGCAGATGTACGCAGTGTCTCTTGCGTTTCATCAAGCAACTTCCGTTTTGGTATGCTCAGTATGAAGGCTGCCTGATCAGTAGTAGCAGCCATAGATGTAATCCGGTAACCATTCTCCCATCGTCTATGGATTCCTTCACTTGGATACAAAAAGTCAAGCTCCACAACCTTGCATCGTCAAATGAAAAGCAAGTACGTTCAACAGGGCAGGTTAACATATTCATACATAACGAGAAAAACAAAGGTCAGAAAGGGTTTAAATACCTGATCAGAATACCCAGCATTCCTGGACATAACAACACCCCAGCGATTGCCAGCAGTAGTCATGGAGGTAACATGAAATCCTTCTTTCCACTTCTTGTTTATCCACTTGAAAGGAAATGATTCGCTCACTTTGTAGGACTGCTGTGTGTAGGGAGTTCCTAAAAAACAAGGATTCCAGGATGAGACAACAAAATAAATGAGTTGTCAATTTCAAAGATCAACAGTCAACACTTTTTCATAACAGAATAATCAACAGTCGACACTTTGTCATAGCATAAATTAAACAAGGCAAAAGAAGAGCAACTATGCTGATAAAATAATTTAATAGTATCTTCTGACAACGTCTAAAAACAAATAAGTTAGGAAACTTCTTCATCGTCCTATGTGGCCTCATTATCTAATGATAATAACGATGCCAGTCACACATACAAGGTGAAGCTTAAATAGGTTTTAAAATGACCATAGTTTGCAGTATATGTTGTACAATTACAAATTGGACATGCTAACAATAATATATAATATATAATCTAGACAAACCACCAAGCCATAGAAGAACAATGAGAACATAAAACTTATGTAAATCAAGCGCCAATGCTATTTTATCCACCACAAAAACAAATGCAAAAGGTGATGGTAACAATGATAACTTGATAAGTCTTCTTTATAAAATAGTAAATAATTAAGGAATAAATCTGAGTATAATGGTAAAACCTTTGGACATGACAACCAAGGAACTCCCATTAACTGCACCAGCAATTGAACTGATATAGTAATTTTTCTCCCATTGTTCCATAATCCAATCCTGAGATATCATAAAAAACCAGAACCGAGACATCAATCATTCCACTTATACATATTGGCTCAATAAAAAATGAGATTTTATAACCACAGAAGGAAGAAAACATACCTTATGCAGGAAGGCTGGTGACAACTCATATACCTGAGAAGTAAAGCCCGTTCCTGCATCCATGATTAGGGCCCATAGATTTGTTGAAGACGCCACACAGCTTATATACAACCCATCCTCAATACCCTTGTCTACATGCTGCCGGAGCCTAGTGTCCGCTACATTATAGTGATATCTGCAACCAAAGAAAATGCTATTTAGGACAAAGCAAAATAAACAATGGTCCTAAATCTATAAGCTCATACATATAATTAGCAATCAAGTTTATACTCCCCTTTTGAGACAACTACATCAAGCACCAGTAATAACAAAGCATTGTTGCTCTGTTGAAAACTATTTTTAAATGAGCATTACCATGTGATAACTACAAAAATATGGGGAAGTGTTTAAGAAAGATGGAGGGTGGCACTGGAGAAGCCTGCAGCCAATACTCAGGAATGCAAGAAATACTACAGCAACAAACACTTGGAGGTCAAAAAAAAGAACAATTCAATCAAGCAAGAACAATCACCCACCCCACTATTTGAGCAAAAAATTCACATTCAACACATGGTACAGAACATTATGAAGAACATCCCAGATTGAGGATGGTACATTAATTACCTCTGCTTCATGGGCCGGCGTGCATTATACACTGATATCCACTGAGTAGCAGGACTCCCCAGTCGCACTTTCTTCTTAGGCTGCTCATCCTCTTCGAGATTTATAAGCATCCTTCCTCGCTTTTGACCAACCTATTCATACAGATGGTGGTTCAGCATTCAGTAACACAAATAAACTAATGAAAATATGTAATAATTTAAGCCATTAAATAAATACATAAAAAAATATTAGAACACAACCTTCAAAGCTCCATCAATTCTGATAGGTCTCAATGGAGTGCAAGGTTCAATTAAGCTTTCAAAAAGTGATATAAGCTTGGGATAATTTGGCTCCTCATCAAATCTCATATTAGTAACAGCTTCAAGGAACTGCTTAAATGGTGCGGGACAAAAGCAGCACATCAACTCTGGAGAAGTGGCCATCTTTTTCTTACAAACAAGAAAACTTTTATTGTCACCCTGCAGATTGGGGAAAAAGGATCATTATATACTAAATGAAACCTCTAAGATGTAAGAATCAATATAGAAAGTGATACTACAAAGCACACCTGATAACCCTGCCATGGTAATCTCCCTTTAATGAGAAATATTAATGTGTATGCAAGTGACTCAAGATCGTCCCTTCGACTTCCAGTCCTACCTAAATGTGCATGTACACTGGCATACCTTATTGTTCCCCTGCATAAAAAGGTATATTATTAACATGTTTTATAAAGGCATATTATTAATTAATTTAAATACCAAATATAGGCATGCCAAAGTCATATAACATTGACAAACCTGAATATATCAGGTCTCTGATCATAATCGACATGTTGCCCAGATGATGCATCCTTCCATCTAGATGCTGAAGACATCACAAGGTATGAACATTAATATGTATCAAGAAGATACCATATGACTACATATATAAATACCAAGGGTGAGACAGAAAGTTAAACAAACTAAAAGCAAAGCCAGCTGATTTGGGGAAAAAACATACCCAACCCAAGATCAATGAGATATAACTTCTTATCATCAGCTGTTCCAGGTTGACCAAGCAAAAAATTTTCTGGTTTTACATCTCCATGCACAAATCTGATTCAATTACAAGAGATTCATATATACAAGAAATCAGTCATAGAAGTGACAAATAAATATGGACTTAGAAAACTTATCAACAGGATTTACCCTTTCAAATGGAGCTTCTCAAGGATCGATATTGCCTCCACAGCAATGCAAGCAACCATACTTGGTGACATCCTGTCAATATGCTGAAAATTTAACAGGGCCAAATTGGAAAGAAAAATTGCAAGTAATAAAGTAATAAGTAAACCTATACAGTAATTAAAGAAAAAACCAAATCTTACGATTGGCCAAGATTATTCCACACATCCCAAAGACTAGGCCCAAGCATGTCCATGACCTGAAAGATTTTATTTTCCTTTAGAAAACAGAAAGACAATCAACATATGCTGATGTGTGAATTCAAATCATGTCTTACCAGAATGTAAAAGTCTCCTTGTCTCCCCTTGTAATGAACCCAGGGAATGCCATAACAACCATTCAGAGTACTTATCAATAACAAAAACAGACACAAAAGAGAGAATTAGATAAGAAAATTACAACAATTAGATCATGAAAAAATTCCTCTTCGTAAGCTAATTTAGACACACAGGACAGAGACTACTTACCTGTAAACTTGCCATTCATAAGGAGGCCCATAATTGCAGCCTTTACTGTTCCTGTGCTCAAACTTCAGTGCAACCTATGAACAGAGTTCAAATATGAAAGAAAAAATGTCAGTGTATCATCCCATATAGGATGATTAATATTGAGTTCTTGACAAGAGCATGATTCCAAACAATACCTCAATCGCATCAGGCCCAGTTCGGTCAGAACCACCGCTTACCCTTCTTCCAACATAAACTTGGCCAAAACCACCCTTACCCAATTTCCTTTCTATCTTATATACAGGAGAGTTACCGACTTGTACCTGCACCACCAAGAGAATAGCTAACTCATGTAAGTTAAAGGGATATTACGAACAAAAGTTCAGTTCAATCTAGAATAAGTAAGCAAGGGCTATAAAACAAAACATAATAAACTTAATTCTAAAAGTATGTATAACCAAACTCTCCATAGCTAGCTCAAATTTCCAGAACAAAACAATTAAAATCAATTCAGAACAATAACAGAAACAGCAAAGCCTGGAAGAAACGCATTAAATGGTACAACCACCAATTATTGTTTACCAAAATTAGCATTGTCACATCATCAAAACAAAATTGCGGACATTTGAAAACATGCAGTAATGCTGTTCAAAAGAAGCAACAGGCAATACGGGAGATACCCTCTCAGGGACAGGGGCTGTGCCTGTTTCTTCTTCAGCTGCCACCACCTTGTCTGCACTTCCACCCTCCATCACAATATTATTATTAGCCACTACCTCTACGTTATTGTAAATGGGATCAGCAGCCCCTAAAGCAACAGGCTCTGGAAGGACCTCACAAGGTTCAGGGTCCAGATCAATCAATCTTGCTCCACGGCCTCTACCAGCTGCAGTTCGCCTTGTGTGTACAGCTGGTGAAGGCCCTTTGCCTACAGCTGTGGCATTACCGCCTCTTCCTCTTCCACCTCCAACTCTCCTCCTAGTTCTGTTCTGAGCAGGTTGCACCCAATTCTCTCCTTGATCAACAGGTAGTGGACCAGGCTGAAGATCACCAAGCCGTTTCGACCTTCTAGCTCCACTTCTCAACTCTGGCATCGTCTCCCCATTCAAATCATTGCCCACTTCAGTCACCCCAGACACAGAAAAAATCCTCTGCAATAAAAAATTCAAAGAAAATGTAGTAATGAGTTCCAAGCATTCACTGAGTAAACTTTTCAGTAACAAGAACAGAGCATCCAAGATAAAATGAAAATATCTATCTATATCTAAGCATCGAATTCATAAGTGGAGGTGAAAATATCTTATGGAGGTAGCCACATATTGGCCTCAGACAACAACATAAAGAAAGTAGCGTACTGAAAAAGCAGTAGATACGATGAAAAAGGTTCTACTTTGAGCAAAATATACTCCACAACCCAAAAACAAAGGGAATGTCTCTAAAAGCATAAAATGAAATCAGTCACTTTCAGCATTCCAATTTAACACACACTTCTTATATCATCCTTTGTCGGTCAATAATTTAAACTATTTTACACAAAACCAGAAAAATAAAAATACAAAACCAAAAACCAGCAAGTTTTATCATAATCCTTCACCATCAAAACAAATTATACAAATCCAAACCTGCAAATTTCATAGATTGCTTCAACTGAACCAACAACAACGAAGAAAAAACACAACTTTTATGGATAAATAGCAATTTTTTAAAACAGATTGAACACTTGATGAGGATAACTAATCGTCAATCCGATCATAGAAAGTTTCAAGCATGAGGAAAACTTTTTTTAAAAAAAATCCAAAAAAAAATAAAGGAAAATCACATAACCGACCATCACAAGCATGCTGAACAGTCTCAACAACCACAAGAGAAGATCAAAGACAAAAAAATAAACAAATAAAAAACGGACAATCCAAACACACACAAAAATAAAAAAGAAAAAAGAAAAACTCACAGATCGATGCCGTGAGCTGCGAAAAGTGGAGGATCGGGGTGCGATTCACGAACGAAACGGGTAATAGAGCGATCGAAGTGGGATCGCGGAAGAATCAGTGAGGGAAACACGAGGAATGCGGGATGAGAGGAAATGGAAACGGTGGAAAAGCTTTTGCAGCAGTGAAAACAAGCTATGGCAAAAGCATCAGAATCAAAATGATAATCATCAGAATCAAAATCGAAGATGAATTTAGGGTTCGATGAAGATGAAGATGAAGAAGAAGAAGAAAGGTTTGCGAGTAATGGTGGTGATATTAGGTGGAAGAAGATAGAAGATAGATATGGTATTGGGGTTACCCTTCCTTTGGTTTTTGTTGTTGATGTTCCTGCTTCTTCTTTCTTTTCTTTTCTTTTTCTTTTTTTCTTTTATTTTTTATTTATCGTATTTTTTTGTGCTTTAAGAAATTTTAATAGATTGCGGTAATGGTGAGTTTTTATTGGTTTTTAGTTGTTTGCTTATGGGTGTGTGTTGTATTTTATTGGATGTTGGATTTATTCTATCGATGCTTATGTATAAATAAATAAATGCTAATTAAGTAATGTTTTATAATTTTTTCATGAGAAATATTTCTTTTATATCACAAAATCAAAATCAGTATCAATATTGCATGTAATAATTTAAATTTTTAAAATTATGACATAACTTTTAAGAGTTTAATTTTGGTGCATTGATAGTGTATAAGTATTTTACACTGTCATCCAATTCAAATACTTCGTTTGTATGACTTTTTAGGTAATAAGAAAAAGAAAATACTATCATGGTTAACGTTGTAGCACATGATTGGATAAATTTTAAACAGTCTGTAAATCAAAATTAAATCTAACTTTTAATATTATATATTAATTCAATATTTTAAAAATTTTATTAATAGTTTCAAAAAATTAAATTATTACATTAATAAATAATAACGATCGATTTTTTATGATTTATACGTAGCACTATTTTTTTTTTTCATATCCAATTACGTAACGTTTATATCATCACATTTTGTTTATCAAATGTAAAAATATATATGTAAATATATCATCATGTATTTCTTACATCTGTTGATTCATGATGCATTAAATTTGAAGAGATCATGTAAAATGCATGAAAAGTATTTGAATTTAATTGTAATTGTAATTAAATGATAAACTTATATGCATGGAAGGTATTAAACGTGGATTTAATTTTCATCCACTTATCATGTACAAAAATTTTTACACATTCATTCAATCATATATTATCGCATCAGTTATAATAGTGTTTTCTCTCTCTCACTACCTTAAGAGTCATATAAATGAAGAGTTTTGATTAGATGACAGTGTAAAACAGTGCATCACAATTAAACTCATTAAACTTTTATATATTTTTAATGTGTTTACATTATTTAATAAAAATTAATATTTTTTAGTAACATATTAATGTATAATAAACATAATACTATTACAAATAAACTTACATGGACAATATTAATAATAATAAAAGTTTAATTATGATACACTAAATATAAAAATTTTACACTTTCAATCAATCACATTCATTAGATTTGTGTGATTTTTTAAATATTGGATGGTTGAATTAAAGACTTTTGCTTATGTGTCAATTCATAATTAGATGTCTGTATAAAATTATTTTACATTGATAGTGAATTAAAATTAAACTCATAAAAAAATTGTATTACCAAGACAATTTTAATTATCTTCAATGGTAATGTGGACTATCCCTTAGCAGTCAATAAAATATCATTTAAATTATCACTTTAGTGGAAATCTCTTGATTATTGTTTTTATGTTAAATAATATAATTAATAGTGTGTATTTAAAATAAGAGTTTAATTTTGATGCACTGACAGTGTAAAAGTGTTTTACAATGTCATCCAATCAAAACTTTTCATTTGTATGACTTTTAAGATAGTAAGAGAGAAAAAACGTTATCATAGCTAACGTGGCAACATGGATGACTGTGTAAAAAATTTGTACACTGTCGGTGGATGAAAATTAAATTCTTGAAATAAAATTATAATTTTTAATTGAAATAATTATTCTTAATAAGTAGTAATTATTACTTAATAATTATGATTAATATATAACTGTATTTTAATTATTATGAAAATAAATTAAGATTTATAAATAATAATTATTATAATTATATTAGAAATTTAATTTTTTTACTTTTATAATTACGTGTACTATAGTTATTAAATTAACTATATTAATATTTATACTTTTTGTTGTTAATTTAAATTATTACAAATAATAATTAATAATATTATTAGTAATAACTAACTAACTAAGTATACTATTATTTATTATTAAAAGGTGTAAATTATCTAGTAATTATTTTTTGTACAGAACAAGGTAATGTAAATAGTTAGTTAGATTACATGTTTATACCAAACATTACAATTGCACATTATTGATAATTTACATGATTATAATTTTTTCTTGGTGGTATAATGGATTGTCAAATGATCTCTTAAGTAATGTACCAAACATCAACTTATACAACTCAGTGAATTAAGGAAGATTTTAAATCAAATTCTCATCCTTATCATTATCTTGAATATTTAAGATGAAAAAATATATTTGATTTTGATTTGCAGAAATATTTTAGTTTGATTTCAATACAAGCATGTTAAAAATAGTTAAGTAAACTCTTAAATGGGTCTATGATAAATTTATCATGAAATAATTTAGTTCTTGACAAAAAGAAATCTTTAAGTCTATCTTATTAATCTTAAACGACCTACACTTATTATTTACTCCACTGCTTCAGTCAGTAACAATTATCCTCCTCACCACATCAATAATTCATACTCTCATCCACCCCACCCCTTCCTTACCTTTAGAAATATCAAAGCGGGTTGCTTGTCCTGTCAGTGGCAGTTCACTTTAGGGCGGACTGGCCACCTATTTTTCTCAATATGTAATTTTATACTTTATTACAATTATTATCTAATTTTTTAATTAAAATAAACTAGTAAAGTACACAATAATAATTATTAAATCAAAATTCATCAAACATAACTTAATGAAAAAAAAGTCATTAAGTCAAAAAAATAGCTCATGACAATCAAGAATTATTACACTATATAAAGTAAGTATCCAGCAACATCCCAAAAGTAATAAATCATAAAATAACATAAAATCCATTAATCTAACATAGTTCATTAGTTCAAAACAATTTATCAAACATAAATCAACAAAGACATATTAATTCATCATCACTTAGTCCAACAACAAAACACAAACAATCATCATTATATTTATCACAAAATCAGTCCACATCATTCTCCCAAATCAATAACATTAGAACCACCAGAACTATTCCTTGACCTTGAGCTAGATGTTAGATGTTGAAGCTATCATATCTTGAACATCATCATCACATAGACATATAAATAAAAAGAGAAATGTTTTGTGTACACCACAAAATTAGTCACTATGTATAATAATCCAACATTTTAAAACTAGTAATCCAGCTTTTAAAAATGTTGGATTAATGTATAGTAATAAAAGTTGGATTACTAGTTTTAAAATGTTGGATTATTGCATATAGTAGCTTATGGTAACTTATTTTATGGTGTAAATGTAACATTACTCAAATAAAAATATCATCAAAAAAGAATATAAGTCAAATTCAATTGATAATTTAACATGAACGAAGTAAATCTAAATTAAAAAACAAAAGTGCAAAATTATCTACAAATTAGAAACAGTAACCACCAACCAGACCATAAAATTTGTAAAAAAAAAAAAGAAGCAGGAGTAGAAGCACATGATTTGAAGCAGATCCCATAACTATAGAAGCTACAGAAGCACAACTAGATGATTTGAAGCAAAAGCATAACTAACTTGAGGGGTGAGGGTAGCAGCGGCGGAACATGAGGCGGCGCTGGAGCCCGAAAATGAACCACAGAACCAGATCCCATGAGGCGGAACACGAGGCGCAGAGACGGAGGCGGTGTCGAGGCGTGGAGGCGGAGGAGGTGTCGAGGCGTGGAGGCGGAGGAGGTGTCGAGGCACTGAGGTGGAGGCAGAGGCGATGTCGAGGTAGCGAGGCTCGAAGCTGAACACCACATACCAGATCCTAGAAGCTGAAGCTGAAGGACAAGACGAAGGAACCCGAGGTGGCGCCAAAGTGGTAGGCATAAGTAGAAACGGCACCATAGAATGGTGGATTGGTGGTCGGTGGGTGAGGATGTGTGGCGACGAGGGAGAGTGAGTGTCGAGGGAGGGAGTGAGTTACTGAGTGTTGTGTGATAAGTGAGGCTGAGACAGACACGGTGAGAGGGTAGGGGTAGTCGCGGGTAGGAGAAATGGAGAATTAGGGTTGGGGGCTTGGGTTGGATACTGGGTAGTTGGGTTTGGATGGGTAATGGATAATTAGTTTAATTTAGGAAAAAAAAAATAAAGTGGCGGGCTAAGCGGGCTAGCACACCCTCATCCCGTTTAGCCCGCAGGTAAAGCGGGATGGGCTAGACAGACTTTATGAAAATGGCAGTCCAAAGTTGTAGCACTGCCCGCAAATTAAACTCAGTAGTTAAATTTTTAATCTTCTAGAACTTAATTGTAAAATCTAGCTTGTGCAAGTTATCTTCTAGGAGTCTATCAAGGTTAAACCTTAACTGCGTATAAACTCTTAATAGTTTTAGCTTTCTAAAACTCAATCTGATTATTGAAAGTCCTTCAATTGAAGGCAATGAAGTCCTCATATTATGAGAAAAAAGTTCTTCGTGTTGAAAGCATTTGAAGTCCTCTAGTGTTTCATGCTAGAAGACCTTAGTGTGATCTAAGACAAAGAAGTCCTCATTTGATTAAAGACGACAAAAATCCTTCTCGAGGTTGAGAAGGTGGTTGATGTCTAAGAAAGCACTATAAGAAGAATATCCAATATCTCAACATAAGTTGAGGATTGAAGTAAGCTAGTTGAGCCGAACTAATATAAATTTCTTGGTGTGAATCTCCCTTTCCTTAATCTCTTTTATTTCAGTACACACAAATTCTATACTTGACTTAATCCAAAATTGCTTTCTAAAAAAACTCCATTTTTTAAGAACATTTACAAAGCTTCTGAACGAATTATCAGAAAGCTCTTTGTAGTTTCTCAAAAACTAATTTTAACTTAGAAACTAACTTTCACTGCATAATTGTTTGATCAGTTTTAAATTTTAGTTTTAAGAAGTTAAATTCAAGTACGATTCAACTCCTCCTCTTCTTGTACATACTCAACCTTTAACATTTTGACCTAAAATTTTAAAACAATAGGTATATGAAATCTCTCATTTTATAAGTCTATCTTAGTAATGTGGTGATGTACCAACCCAATCAATCCGATTTTCAAATAATAAGATCCAAAAAAGAAATAGGAAAGAAAAAATCATGCATATATAAATAAAAAGAAATCATTACACGTACTTTGTGATTCATTTTTGGTCTGTGCTTTGTAATTCCTTTTTTTACAACCAAGAATACGCATTTGCCCATGTATCGGTGCAGACCATAGAAAAGCAATTTTATTTTAATTTTAAAAAACGAGGAAATATATATAGTATTGTATGCTTTTGGATATTACGAAGCCACATCTCACATTTGCTTGCATGTTGCCCAGCATTTATTGTTTGTAACTATATATATATATATATAACATGGTTAGAGTCACAATAAAAAATTAGTCAAAACAGTTAATAAATAGGAATTTAGGTCACAATCATCTAGCCCATTAAAAATAAACACATGACTAAAAGTGTTATTTGGACCATAAATAAATGGGCTTTGTTTGCTGTTTTGGCTGATTTTTTGTTGTGCCCCAAGCATATATATATATATAGTAAATCTCTAAGTTGGTCTCTGACAATTTTCGTGATGGATAAGATAGTTTCTGATATTGAGAAATTGACAAGTAAGTCCCTGACAATTTTATTTTTCGGACAGCTGTTAGTCCCTAAACGGCTTCTGTTATTTCCAGAGACCAAAATTACTTATTTATTAATTGTAAGGGACTAATAAAAAAAATTTAATAAGAATAAATCTTATAAATTATTATATGAACATTAACCCATTTTCATTCTAATTATGCATTAATTTCAAGTTATATATAACTATTCTTGTAAACATTAACCCTCAATTTAAATGTAATACTATGATTAACATGTGTCTAAGAGGTCATAAGTTCAATATGTGGAAACAATTTCTTTGCTTGCAGGGATAACCAAATAAAATTAAAGGGTTCAAATGAACCTTATTTGAATAAACCATATGTAATATATGTTCCCATAGCTGAGTTAATAGAAAAGGTTGAGTAATTATTGGATTTTTTATACATTTTTTTAAACAGATGATTAATATTTACGGAGGTAGTTATATGTAGTTTGGAATTAATGCATAATTAATGAATAAGAGTCAATGTTCATATCATAATTTATAGGATTCATTCTTATTAAATTTCTTGTATTAGTCCCTTACTATTAATAAATAAGTCATTTTGGTCCTTGGAAATAATGAAAAGTCGAAAACCGTTTAGGAGCTAACGGATGTCCGAAAAATGAAATTGTCAGAAATTTACTTATCAATATCAAAGACTACCATTTTCATTATGAAAATTATCAATGACCAGTTTGGAGATAGAAATAATCTCTATGCCCATTTTTATATTGAACCTGGAAAAAAAAGCCAATTCCAGAAGCACCTCGGATACCTACCCCACATACACCAAATAATAATAATACATTAACACATACGTACTAAACAGAAACAATGTTTAGAAATATGTGAATAACCTTAAAGTTATTATTATAAAAACAAAACAAAATTTTAGTCTGTTAGCATCATGATGCAACTAAGCATGACGCTAATTGCTGCTTTTCCAATTTGGAAATTGAACTAAGACTTAGATTATGACAATGTATATATGTAAATCAAAATGGCTTGACTTTGATTTTTGTAACGACTGAAACTATATCTAAACCGCCAAAGAGGAAAGTGAATACGTCTTTTCATACAATGCACATTTTAAGCAGAAATTATAGAAAGATGTAATGAAATTTGAAAAAAATTCTTAGGTGCAAGCAAATAAAATCATTTGCTCTATATATCATTCATGACACAGAATTTAAAATTTCAACTATAATAAAAAGAGAGAGTTAAATTTTAAATAAGGATATTAAATAATTGATATATCAAAATATAAATGAGATAAAACACCAAAATTCATTCATGCAAAATTTATTATTGGCCAAAGTAGTTTATTGAGAAATGAAAATTCAAAATACATCAGTCTAAAGTTAAAATGTCGGACAAATTGATCCTAAAAAAAATTAGACAAATTAATCATGAAAATGATTAAATTAGTCCCTATCAATTGAATTGAAAATGTTGGATAAATTTAGCCTTCCATTATAGAGACCAATTTGACTATTTTCATAAATTTTAAGAAACTAATTTGTCTTATTTTTTTTAAAGGACCAATTTGTCCGATATTTCTATTTGAGAGGAATGAAATTTTGAATTCTATTTTTAAAGGAATTATTTCATTGGATGATAAATTTTGTAGGAACAAATATAAGTATTTTATCTATATATAACAAAAATAAGTACATTTAAAAATCTCTGGTGAAATAAACGGTGCAATTACTTAGTGTGTGTTTGGATTAGCGTTTGCAAACTGGAGTTTGGATTAAATTGATTCTGTAGAATTGATTTTGGATAAAAGTGGATTGAGATTAACGTGATTTATGTTTGGATACTTTTATCTTAAAATTGATTTTGATATAATGAATGTTGTTTGGATAACATGAATTAAAATCACTTTTACCTATAAAATTACTAAAAAGGCACATGTTTTGTAGAACATTTTTTTTATTTCATTTCACTATTATTATTTTAATACTTTAACAATTTACGTTATTGTACATTAAATCATTCTAAAAAATTTAAATATTTTTAAAGTTTTAATTAAATAATTAAATAAATATATAAAGTATAAAAGAACAAAATCATAAAAAAATAATCTCCTAAATCATTAGAATACAACCTTATATATAATACTCCTTTTGTAAATATTCATTGACATTAATTAAAACACACATTTTACACCAATATTAATGGACATAAAATTATTTACTATAATTTTAATGGATATAAAAATTAAAATAATATATTTACACCAATATTATTTAAATTCAATTTATATATATATATAAGGGTAATAAAGACATTTGAATGATAAAATTTATCTCACAAAGTCCAAAACTTCATTCACTCAACGAAGAAGCAATAAAATATCGCTTCAGCCAAATCCAAATTTGAAAATGAAAGCCCTTTTATAAACATGAAACTGAAAATGATCCAAACCACTTTTCACACATTCCAAGACAAGTGAACTTGCGTTTCATTTTTGTAACGCTATACCAAACATGCACTTACACATTACATTTGTGTTACAAAAAGTTGTGTGATTGCTCGGAACAGAGAATAAATAGCCCCCCTTAAAACAGGGTAGATAGCAGCAAACTACAAATAATCATGTAGAAGATATATAGCTATATGTGTGTGTGACTAGAATTATTCAAAAATAAATTAAAAAAGAATATTAGAATTGGAGAACCCAAAGGCATGTTTGCTTTTGCTTGATACGTGTGAGATATAGAAATCTTCTTGGATTAAGAATGAGCCGGTGCTATGATATATAAGGGTCAAGGGTTATGATCAACGCTATTTATCTCAAGGTATACATAAATTTGTGTGCAACTTTTACGAATTTAGATAAATTTAAATTGTAAAGTAAAATTTATTACTCCCTTTGTTTTTTAATTGTTCAATTTAGTGATGCGCAATTATTTTTTTTAATTGTCTATTTTAAATTTTAAGACAAATTTTATTATTTTCTTCCTCTTTTACCTTTATTTAATACTTACTATCTCTAATAATTGAGGAGAGATAAATAACAAAGAAGTAAAGAGTAATTTAGTAAAACATATATATATTTTGTTAACTTTAATACTACACCAATCATTATCTAAATTTCCGCACACATTTAAAATTGAACAATTAAAAAAAACAGAGGAAGTAGTTAATAAGAGTTTGTTTGTAAGTTTGTTGACTCAATTAGGGTTCTAAATTTTTAAAATTATTAAAATTTACGAACTAATTCGAGAATTTAATAACCTTGATTATATCAGTTTAATTAATCGGTCTTTGATCACATTTTTGAATTCAAATTACCCTTATTTGACTATTTTTTTCTTCTAAAATTATTCTCACTTATATTACCATTTTTTTGTATGCTGAAGGATAATTTTTTAATTTCATTAAAATTTTCTTTAAAAAAAACTTCTTCAATTACTTTTCAAAATTGAATTCAAGAGCAATTTCTCTATATATATCCTAACACGACCCAACCCCACTTCATTTTCAGACTCCAGAAATAACCAATATCACTCAATCTTCTTACAAGAAAAAACCCATCAAACCACACTACTTTGCTATACTTTCTACATTTCCCATTTTTAAAATATTATTTATTTTATTTTATTTTATTTTATTTTATTTTATTTAAATTTTGATGATCATATTAGTTTTCTTAATTGGCGTGCTTTAATTTGCAAGATGGTATTAGAGTTTACATTCCTAACACTAATAATTGGGATATTATTATCAAAATGAGGATCAAGAGAAAATTGTAGAATATCAACCAATAGGTTTCTATCCATTTGAGGGATTTTATGTTTTATTCACGAATTAATTATTGATGGCTATTATGTTTATAAATAGACAAAATACTTAAATTAGTCCCGACAAAACTTTTCATCGGACAAAGTAGTCCCTCTAGAATAAAAAATTCAAAATATATCTCTTCCAAATTAAAATGTCGGACAAATTGGTTCTTCAAGAAAAAATAAGACAAATTAGTCCCTCTAGATTTATGAAAATGGTCCAATTGGTCCCTATAATGAGAGGACTAACTTGTTCAAAATCATTAATTGGTAAGGACTAATTTGTCGAATTTTTTCTTGGAAGGTCAATTTGTCCGACATTTTAATTTGGGAATGACGTATATTGAACTTTTTATTCTGAAGATACTACTTTGTCCAATAAAAAATTTTATAGGGACTAATTTAGGTGTTTTATCTATAATATAAATAAGTTTGGTGTATGATACAATATTGGTGTCACCCATTAATCCATTTACTACAATTTCGATGGCCCAAAAGATCAAATAAAAACAAAATTTCTTATTAATAACAGAAAGAAAATACAAAATTAATGCCCAATGAGTCTCGCTAAAGTTTTTTTTTTTTGAAGTGCACACATCTAACTTGCTTTCTCACTCCACATATAGAGTAAACATGCAACTACCATTTTTTACATGAGTAATGCTATATATTTATCACAAAATTAGCTATCATCACCCACTATATACAATAATTCAACTTTTTAAAACTATTAATTTGTTCTTACCTCGCTGGAAGCTAGGCCGACTTCCGACTGTGGTTGACTGACCTTCACTCCTGAGTTCCGAGCTTCCTCTAGACACATGTGGTGGGTGTAACTGAAAGGATACTCTAAAGCTCAAGTCGAATTCCGTGTGGTGTAGGCCGAGTAGTCTGGGCTCTCAGTCCTCGTCCACTACACAACCCCCAAGCTCGGTTGCAAGGCAAGTGAAGAAATGACTTGTAATCGAGTAAAAGAAATAATGGAACAAACTCTGAAATTATTTTTCATTAACTTAGAAGAATTTTAACATGTAGAGCCCTTCGAGGGGAAAAATAAAAAAGTACAAAAACAAACTAACAGACGAAGGAGCTAAAGAAGAAGAAGAAGCATGAATGTGAACAACCTACCCATTGACGACCTGCTTAATAGCAGAGAGGTCGACGACCAGCCGAACATGATTGACAATGTACTTAAAGTTGGCATCCACACTCGTTAGCCACTGTCACCAATTCCGCCCTCCCAGCCTCCACTTGTCTCCTCCTCCAACTCATAAATTTGACCCATCAAGGTAGGTCGCTTCATTCTCCTTGAAGGTGGCCAACTCTTTCTCCAGATCGGTAACCTGGGCCTAAGCGTTGTTCAACTCATGCAGAGCCACGAATAGACATCACTAGCCAGCCACCTTCTTCAAGATGGAATCAAGAAGAAGCATAGGAGTTGGCTTCATAGCTGCAACAAAAAGAAGACATAGTTAGTCGAGGAATAGAAGACTGAAAAAGAACAATTAAAATGTTAGAGACTGATAATAGGAATTAAAAAGCGATATAAAAAAGCCTTTGTGGTTCTGCCCCACCTAAACCCTAAATCCTAACAAAGCGATAATAGGTGAGTTTTTATACTTTTTTTCTTTTTTTTTCCTGTTGCTCTCTCTTTTAAGAACAAAAATTCACTTTATTTAAATCTATCAACATGTTTTGCATACTTTCTCTTTTTTCTTAAAAAATAAAACAATACCTTTTTTAAATGAAAATAAAATAATTCCTTTTTTAGAACAAAAATTTAATTAGTTTCTTTTATTCTAATTAAAAAATCTATAAACCCTTTTTTACCTACTTTCTTTTTTTTGTTTTCTTCTCTTTTTTAGTAAATAAAACAATGCCCCTGTTTAAGAAAAATGATAAATAAAAATAATTCCTTTTTAAAATAAAAATTCAATCTATTTCTTTTATTCTAATTAAAATCAAAACCAAAACTCATAAATCCTTTTTTATAATTTGTGATCTTGTTGTATGATTAATCATCCTCAGGGGTTATAAATTGTAAGGTATTTGTGCGATTTTTATCGTCTTGTACCTATTTTTTCATTTTCTCATTATTTAGTTTGTTCTTTTCTCTCTGTAATTACTATGTTTATTTATTTTTTCATTTTACTACACTTTTCAATCCATCTCTTAAATTTTTTTTTCTATTATTACTTTTTATATTATTTTATTTCTTTTATACTTTCATTCTATTTTCTTTGTATTATTCTTCTTGCTTTCTATAATCACTCTATTTCATTTTTTATCATTATTTTATTTCCTTTTTTATTTTATTCATTTTTGTCTATTATTATTTTATTTTATTTGCTAATCGCTTTGTTGATTTTATCTGTTATATTTGGGAAAGTAAATATCGTACATTATAATTGTATAAATCTTTTTCTACAATTTGTGATCTCTTTGTATGATTTAATCATCCTCACGGATTATAAATTATGTGGTACTTGTCCGAATCATATCGTTATGTACCTAAAAAACAATATCTTTTATTTTTCTTAAAAATGATAAATAGACAAATTTTCTTTTTAAAACAAAATTCAATTTATTTCTTTTAATTAAAACCAAAAATCTATATTTTTTTTTTACAATTTGTGATCTCGTTGTATGATTTAATCACACGCATGGATTATAAATTGTGAGATAATTGTATGAACTTTATCGTCTTATACCTAACCTTTTCAAAAGGCACCTAACACACAACTTTTTTCTAGAGGAACAACGTAAGTTTGAGTTTCTCATTGCATCATAGGATATATCGATGCATGCTACAACATGTGAACCTAAATTTTGTTTAACTATTTTGTATATCAATTTTTTTATATCGCTTTTCTTTACCTATTTATTCATTAATATTTATTTTATTTTTACTTATTTTTTTACATTAATTCTAACTTTTAAGGGGAGAATAAATAATATTAAACTATATATATATATATTTGCATAATAAACTCCAGGGTAACAATATTTATATGGATGTATTAAGGGTATAGTAAGATTAAATTCTCATATTTTGCTAATCATAATTCGACTCCTGAACCTAACATCTAAAAAGATTAGTTTTTAGCAAAACAAAGATTTTTCAATTTTTTATAATTAAATTGATGGCAACTCTATTTTTTTATATATTTTAATTGTCATACTAATCACGAAATTCCCTCTGGGACGTTGTGACACACATCACCACATGGTAGTATAAATAGGAGCCTTGATACTCCTTCCGGGTATCATATACTTACCCTATACACTTTATTACCTCTTGCATATATCTGACGTTGAACGTCGCAGTACCTTTTGTATGTACATGCAACTTCTTGTTTCAAGGAATCAACCATACAAGAAGACCTATGAAGTTAGGCACATTAAGATGCTTTACATCCTAGGTAGCACACATGTTTCATATTTGAATTATCATAATTTTAGGAATTAATTATTTATTATTTACAATTATCTAATATGGTCATTGTTTTGAAAATCGGACCAATTGGTCCAACCGGTTGAATGGAAAGTTGTACCCCTATCTAATCTATGTAAGGGTTGAAAGCCAAATTTTTTTAAATTAGTCAAAAATAAAAAAAAAATAGTGAACCAGCCAAAAACTAATAATGAATCAGTTGATGAACTGATCAACTACCGAAAAAAAAAATTTTAATTTTCAAAATTTAATAACTATTTTTTTGTATTGGACTAGCAGTATCTCCCAGTCCGATATGTCAAAGATTAATCCGGCGCGTTGTGAAGCTCTATTCAAGTGTTTAACCGCTGGCCAACGGGTTGCTACATACACAAGGCAGGGATCGAACCCTCTATCCTTGCTTAAGCAGCCAAGTGAGCTAACCACTTGACCAACCCAAGTTGGTTCAAAATTTAATAACTATTGTATAAGTAAATATAATATACAATATACTTTAATTACTAAAATTAGAAACTATTAAACCTCTAAATCTACTTAAATGCTCTATATTTTAATTTTTTATACACTTTAATATTTTTATAGCATATAATTTAGCTTATATATATATTAATAGATAAATATATATTTTATACCTCACTTTAATCATCATTTTCATTCAAAACCAATGATATCATAGCATTTCATGGCTAATGCTAAATTTAAAACCATTAACCAATGATGATCAATCTGGTGAAAGTTTTGAGAATATGAAGATCAGATTTTGCCGAACAAATTCGATAGTCTGATTCAAATTGATCAAAACACTTTGGATCAAATCGATTTGGTCGGGTTTATGGGATCGTCTGTCACAGCTTACACCCCTATTTTTACATTTATAATAAACAATAACAAGTTTTATTCACTATGTGAGATCGACTACATAGATCAAACGATGTTATTACATTCTATTATGAAATTTTCTATTTCTGCTATTACTTTTGATTACGTACTTATCCCAAAATTTTAACTGAATAAACCCAAGGATTTTCTAGATTTTAAGTTGAAATCCTCCTGACAATATTTTGTTGGGTAAACTCCCAGGCTGGTGTTCTGGTTCAAAAAAATGAGGCAGCAACAAATGGTGTCTAAGGTGCCTCTGAGCCAATTTCTGAATTCATAAGCAAAATGATGATTTTGTGAGATTGAGATGATTGTGTTGGAAGAAAGGGAGAATACTCTGTGTGGTTGGCTTGGGTGGAACAGGACTCACCAATCTCCTTATGACTTAAGGGATGTTGATCTAATGCCCTCTCCTTTTATAGAACACCTCTTAAAATGTGTCCCCTCCCCTCGTCTCACGTCTTCCCTTTCTCAGCTCTATAAACTCACCCATTTCTTAACCTCCGGTCCAAAGCTTTCCTCTCTATCCCTTTACCCATTGATCTTAGATATGGTTGTGTGTTAAGGTAACCTTAGTGATTGATAGCAATTGATATGACTTATATCACTGTTGAGATTTTTCTCTAGACAATGACAAGCACTCCAACTCCCTCCTATCCAACTAAGTCATTCTATAAAAGGAAAACAACCTGAGTCTAGCACTTCTCTCATGTAACTAAATTCTACTATAAGAGTTCCTCCCTTATCTAAATCTCCCTGTATCTTTAAACACCTTAACAATGTTCACTGCTAACCAAACTTCCCTAAAAATGGAATATAATCAAATCCTAACTTATGCATTTACGTAACTATAGTCATACAAATGGCTCCCCTCTCAACTATGTCTACTCTCCTGCTCGCGAGTGTCCTTTCTCATAGGCATTAGATCTTAAGTAATAAGCAGACTCCCTTTTCTAAAGGAGCTGGATACCTCACTAAGGTAGCGTTTGTTTCAAACTATGTAGAGTACAATACAGAAATACAGGTACAATACAATACAATACAATTAATTTTACGTATTGTGTATTGTGTTTGTTTCATGATGGACAGAACTACTTTATACTTGTATTTTTTGTATTGTTTTATGTTTGTTTTATGGTATAATACATATAATTTGTAATAAAAGTCCAAATTACCCTTCCATTAAAATACTGCCTATAATTCCCAAATTAAAAACCTTAGTACCAAACCTTCCTCATTCCCCATTCACTCCTGCAAAAGGCATATGGCATTACTCTTCCTTCCTCCCTCACGTCGGAAGCAAGCCATGATTTAGTCCTTCAATTCAATTTTGAGTAAAAAAATAATAGACTAAACAGGGAAACCAAATGAATGCCAAAATTTAACCAAATAGATCAAATAAAACAATGACCAAAACCAACACAGTGCCATATTTTTTTTTCCCAGCCAGAAGAACCATTAAAAAAGACACAAGATTCGAAGGAATTTATTAAAAAATGCTAAAAAACCAAAAAAATCTAACAAAAGAATCAAGGTTCGAATGAACCAAGATAAGCACAGTTAATAAAAAAAATTGCTTATTAAAAACTTTTGAATTATAAAAGTTAAAAAAACAAAAACAAAAAATACAACCACAACCAGTGAATTTACCTTCACGATGGCGAAGCGAGACGGTGGACGGCGATATGACGGGGGAAGAGCTGCTTCAGGGAACTTCAGTGAAGGGGCATTGCGAAGCGGTGGAACACGATGACCGGAGATTCGAACTGAGAAAGGAGTGGCGCCGTGAATCGACCGGAGAGCAGGCGATGTGGCGGTCGGAGGATAGGATGACATGAAGGTATGGTGCTAGAGTTTACGTTCGTGCAACATAGGGAGGAGATGACAAGGCTCTGAGATAGGTTGAAATGAAGGACATCAACTAGAATTATGTGAAAAATGTAGGGGTACGCTCGATATACAAAATTTATTAAATTTCTGTACTAGCTTCTGTATTTTGTGTACCGTGTGGACACAATACAGAAAAAATATGTACAAATACAATGTATTGTATGTGTTCAGCCCAAACAAACATGATACACATGAGTCTGTATTGTATTTTGTGTACTGTACAGTCCAAACAAACACTATCTAAGGATGCAGTGATCCTCAAAGCCCTCCATACCACAAGAATAGTAGTTCCCCATAAAGAACAAGATGGACAATGTAAGTGTGATTACTCTGTGACATCCTCACACTAAACCCTCAAGGCACAAGGAGATCCATCTTAATCATATTATTAAACCACATTATTTTATTCCAATATTTTGGTCGAGAACAGCTGCTCATTGACAATTTTACTTGTGGATAAGTTAGTCTCAGACAAAGTGACCATAAAAAATTAACAATTAAGGACCTAACAATGTTAAATTGCAGACCTCTCTTAGTCCCTAAAGAGAATCCATCCAAAAATAGTGATGTGTCATTAATTTAGTGGGTCATATATTATTCCCTCTTCTTCTCTATCTAGTCCCAACACCAAACCCTCAGTACCCAATTATTCTTCTTCCCTCTTATCCCTTTGTTCTGCGATATCAAGCTTAGACTTCCTCACCAATGGACAAATTTTGGGCCACCAATTTAGGCTCCTCCTTCTTCTCAAACACAGAATCGATCTCCTGCTTTGTAGCTTCAACTTGCTTGAGTGCACGACTGAGTTCTGTTGGGAAAACTTTAAATCCATAATAATCCAAGACCACTCATATTGAATCATAAAGAAGATGTAGAAATGAAAAGCGGAAGCGTACCTGATACCATGGAAATCAATTGATGCTTTGGGTCTCTTTAGTTCTTGATCTACAAGGTTGATTGATCTGGTTCTTGATCTTCCAAACTAGTGAGTGCTCCTTAGGGTTCTACCTCTCTGCTGATGGGATAACAGGAAAGGAGGAGGCAACACTCACAGCTTGGGGACCATAACCCTTTTATAAACAAACATAACCCTAGTTTCTAATTCAGCCCATCATAGAATTAGTAACTGGGCTCAAATGGTATCTACACATATCAAAGCCCATACTCACTTAATAAGATGTTTATACCCATACACTAATAATAATTAAATTTACCAGATCACTTTAATATTGGGCTAAACTTTATAATAGCACATATTTATATTTACACTAAGTCCATAAAATTCTAACAATCTCCCACTTGGACATATGTGTATATATAAATACAAAACCGTAACTTTATGAGCTCTAAATTTGCTATTATGTCAAAAACATCTTTAAACAATCTCGTCCATCAACTATGTTGATATAGGACCAAGGCAACTTTCGTCATATTTTTTCATAGCTAAGTTTTCCATGATCACAAATATCATCACAATTAAATGACATAGATCAAGCATGGATGTGTAGCATGGAAATTACACGTAATGTGATCACACATGCCTATTTCCAACTGGTCCAAACATTATTCTTTATGAGATCAAATTAAATAATCCAGAGTGATAAACAAAACCAAATACTTTATTTCTGCAGAAAATATCCATAAACTTAAGGTGTGTCTGTGAAACACATGAGCATCCAAATACATACTCCCACTGAAACAATATATCATATAAAATGATATTACACCAAAATGAGTACTGAACTCAAGAAAGACCATAGGTTTGATTCCCTTAGTAAGCGGATCCGCAATAATGGAGTTTATGTTAATATGCTCTAAAGACACTTTAATCACTCTGTATTTCCTTAAATAATATGATTATAAACAATTTGTCACAAAATAACTTAAGTGGTCTTTCAACTTTATTCAAGAATTTGCAATTATGTGACAAAATTACATAATCATATTAACTTGATGTTTCTTAATGAGCAATAAGCTCAACTGCCTTGGTGAAAAGAGCAATGAGTGTCTGATTGACACTCTACCAAAATATTGCTCCTCCAACAAGCATAGAAATATAACCAAAAAGAAAATATAATTCTCTTGGCATCTGACAAAGTCGGCATCTATATTCTTGATGATCTCTAACTTCACCCGACTTCTTGAATGTGAGCATGTGATGTTTTGTTCTTTAATGAAACCATAAGCCTTACTTGGTTGTTAACCAATAATTTATTGTCACATTACTCAAGTATCTGCCTAACACTCAATAATGTACACAATATCCAAACGCGTACAAAATTGAACATGCCTTAGACTTCCAACTTCTAGAGTATGAGAAATCTTTTGCATTTCTTTAATTTCAAAATCATTCATAGGACGTTAATTGAGACTAAACACGTCTCCCTTAGCAATAGGGGCATTTTCTGTTCTGCAATTCTGAATGTCAAATATCATGAGTCCTTTAACTAACATGGTAGCTCTTTTGCGACAATTCAAGAATAGCTCGAGATGATCTCGACGCATCTGAATTCCTAATGCAAAAGAGACTTTCCAAGATCTTTCGTATCAAATTTCTTTGATAGACTCCTTTTGATATTGTGAACCAAAACTTTATTATAATTAGCAAACAATATATTATCAACATGTAATGTCAAAATATATGTTCTCCCACTGAACTTATAAATTACAAAATCATGTTTTCATTTATCTCAGAGCCAAATGAGATAATAATTAATGATATTTATAATATCCTTTACTAGAATTTGGGATCTAGCATAAGCTCATTGATGATTAAACCATATTCTTTATATTCATCTAATGAAACATATGATATTAATATGCAACATATGTTAGAGTGAAACCTTTTAGAACAAGACATGCTTTAACTTTCTCCACATTACCTTTTGAACCTCCAGATTTAAATATTAATCTGTAACTAATGAGATTCCTACCTTCAAGTAATGAGATAAGTACCTAAAAGTCGTTGTTCACTTCTTCACTCTTACATCAATCCACATTTGAGAAATGAATACACCTTTCATGTCTTGATAAAAGTTGATTAAATCATTTTCTTTCATCAATCCATTTTTTTCTTATATTCCTAGCTAGAGGAAAATAATAACATAATTTTTCCTTTCTCTATTGGACTGCCTTATTAACATAAGTTCTTGAGTTTATTGAGTTTTCTTTTAAGTATATTTTCCTTATCTTGATTGAGGAAAGTTATCAACATTCTTTTTAACATTATCTCTCCCATCAAACTCAATATCCTCAATGAACTAAATATCCTCAATGATGCAGTGAGATCATAATAACTTTATAACCCATATACCAAAAAATCAACTAAGCAGTTGTTGACCATCTTTATGTCTAATTTTTCTTTATTTGACCGACAAAATACATCTTAATCAGACAACTCCAAATGTATAAAAGCCTTATATTGAAAAAATATTTTCAGTCTGAAAGTTCATAAGAAGTTTTGGTCACTACCTTAGTTGAAACTTTATTAAGAATATAAGCTGCAATATTTTATTCCTTAAATATATTTACAACTAAGACTTCTCATAGGAGGTAAAGGTGCCATAAACTTAAATGGATCATGTTTTCACAAAATAATAATAATAATAATAAAAGAGCTCCAAAAAGAATTTATTGACACCTAATCTCTTCCTGATTATTTATTTTTCTAAACAGATATTGCGAATTAAATAGCCCAATACCATACCCAAAAGAGAAGTATAGTTTTCCTCATATGTCAAATATGGCATTCGACAATTCATTCTTTATGTGTCCCAATATTATTAGAAGTTATAGCCAAAATTTATATATACATATAAATTTTGTTTCTTGCGCTATTTCTTCTAAAGTGGACTAATGATAGCAACTTTATTCCTTTCTTTATATTTTGTTCTTAAAGGTGTTTGCCAAATGAGTACTTTTACTTTAGTCTTAACACACTTCTCTTCTTTTCAAAAAATAGCTTAGCTATCTTTTTTTTCTTTTATCAGTTACAATAACTGATATTAAACCAAATAAATTCTGTTTGAAGAGAAGTTAAAACTAAATACATAGACACATCATTAGATAACTCTAACTTCAATGCATTTAGTTTTCGAAACAAGATAAGACATATTCATGATGTACTCCCTTAAATTTTATTTTCCTTAACACTTTATTGAAAACAAGTTCGATAAAATCGTATTTGTTTTACCTTATTGCTTTTGATAAAGCCCTTTAGAAAACAATAATTATCTTCACACCTAATACCTTTTTCGGACAAATTGCCCATGAATATTTATATAACTTCATGCTTCAAGATCATAAGACTTGTGCAATCAGAATAGTCTCACTTCTCAAAGTCCTCCATTTGTTTTTTTTTTTTTTTAATTCCTTATAAGAACTTTTATCCATAAGAGAAATGAGCTTATTCAAACTTTAGTGCACAATTCAAGATCAAACAACCATAATAGGAACAATAATTAATTATATTCCTATTCCTTAGTATTGGTATAATTCAACGCATGAGTAGACTAATAATGACAGATAACCAAAGCATATATAAAAATAAAAATATAATTAGAACAAAACAATATACTCAAACAAATTTTATAAATTCAAATAATGGTGGGCCCATCACAAGATACCTAGCACAACATTAATATTTAGTCTTTGGACAGAAATATTAACTTGTAAGTGGTACTCTCAATGTAGTAATGAAGTATTGATAGTAATTCCTGTCAAACAACAAGTTCATCTTTGGACAAACATGTTGCTCACATAGAGCCTAATAACCACCACATACTCATTGCTACAATTATAAGCATAATTCAGTCAGATATAGACCTTCCTTTGGGCCGATCAATACCCGTATGAATTCTGAATAGTAGTTAAATATTGATAATAAATCCTGTCAAACAATAAGTCCATCTTTGGACCGACTTATCATTCACATGGAACCTAACAATTATCACATATTTATCACTACAAGTGCATGTAATTCAGCCAAATATTGACCTTCCTTTGGGCCGACCAATATTCGCAAGAATTACTTACTCCTAATTGTCCTTATGTTCCAAAATAAATCAACCTAAGCAATAGAGGCTACTTTGGCAGCATATCGCTTCAATTAATCTATCATAGAACTCATACGATTGTTGCCAGAATCCTTATGTAACACTGTTATGAATTTATATTCATTACTCAAGTGAGCAGAAAATTCGCCACCAAATGTATTAATCTTCCTTTGGGCTGATCAATACTTAACGAATTACATGCCAACAATTATCCTTATATTTCAAAATAAATTGACTTACACAACAGAGGCTACTTTGGCAGCATATTGTTTAGCCAATTTACTCCAAAATCCAAAATTATTTACAAATCATAATGCAACAATCACCATAGTTACTCTATCATGTGATCCCAATAGTCTTTAGGAGTACTGTATCAAAATCAAGTACCTCAATTTTTTTTTTTTAATAAAAAAAACATCCCAAATAAGATATTTTAAAAATATAGAATCACACATACATGTTAGAGTTAAACCCTTATTGGCATATCAAGAGACATGAAAACTAACATGTCAAAACAAGTGGGAGATTAACACAATGCCAAGCCAAATAGGAGAGCGCACATCCTAAAACTTATCAAATCCTGATCAAAACATAACAACGAAATCAACTCAATTCCAAATTCATGTACGATATGAATTATAAATCCCAAAATAACAATTATATAAACCGAATAATATAATAATATAATTATATGAATTATAAATCCCAAAATAACAATTATATAAACCAAAAATCAAAAATCCATTTGATTGTCTATAAATAAGCACCCAAAAACAATTGACGATATATATATATATATATATATATATATATATATAATATATATATATATATATATATAAAAGCATCAAATCTCTTAACTCCATGATGATTACTAACAACATGAACATGATGAACAGCGGCACAGCGCTGATGAATGAAAAGAGCAATGCACGCATGGTGCCATATATATACACGCATTGACAAATGAAAACGGGATAATACAGCCAAAAGAAGGGTAATGCAATTAAAAAAAAACAATTCATGGCATAACAACAGTAAGTAAAAGAACATCAATCCCGAATTGACAATGCATTAATCGACAATCGGCAATCAAAATTGACTGTGAAAAAAAAGGTTGATTCTAAATTCCAAACATTAATATATAATTATTTTCTCAATGATTCAAGTATGAATGGCTCTGATACCACTTGTTGGGAAAACTTTAAATCCATAATAATCCAAGACCACTCATATTGAATCATAAAGAAGATGTAGAAATGAAAAGCGGAAGCGTACCTGATACCATGGAAATCAATTGATGCTTTGGGTCTCTTTAGTTCTTGATCTACAAGGTTGATTGATCTGGTTCTTGATCTTCCAAACTAGTGAGTGCTCCTTAGGGTTCTACCTCTCTGCTGATGGGATAACAGGAAAGGAGGAGGCAACACTCACAGCTTGGGGACCATAACCCTTTTATAAACAAACATAACCCTAGTTTCTAATTCAGCCCATCATAGAATTAGTAACTGGGCTCAAATGGTATCTACACATATCAAAGCCCATACTCACTTAATAAGATGTTTATACCCATACACTAATAATAATTAAATTTACCAGATCACTTTAATATTGGGCTAAACTTTATAATAGCACATATTTATATTTACACTAAGTCCATAAAATTCTAACAAGTTCAACCTCAGACTGCTTCAATCCTAATAGATTCTCTCAACTCTTCTGCTTCCTCTTAGCCTTTGTCAATTTCTCTTCTAGATCTTTCCTCTTTTAATTTGTTGTTCTTCTTGAAACACATTGTCCTTAGAATCCACCATAGACTCCATTTCATTCAATTTTTGGTTCAATTCAGAAACGACATCTTGGTATTTGGGGCTTAAACTATCAAAGGACAATACAAAAGACAAAGGGTATACAACATTAGAGTTGATTGAAGAGCTGCTAGAATTTTTAAAAGAACAATGAAAATCTTTTAAATAAGAAGGTGGATGTTTCACCCTATTTTAGACCTCCTGAGATTTTGTATGTTGGTTGGTTCTAAAGTTGTTAGGACAGTGTGGTGTTGTCGATAATTTGCAGTAGTAGTGTGTGATTCTAGAGGGATGGGATCTGAGATTATTCCTGGTTTTGTAGGTGTTAGGATAGGTGGTATGTCAAGTGGCTCCAAGTTCAAAGGTAATGGAACGGAAAATACTACTTGTACATATAATAATACACATCTACCCATTTTTCACTCATTTAAAAAGTTGACAATTTTTATGAATATGTTGGCAACTTGCCAACATTTTTATAAAAGTTGCCAACGAGTAGAAAATGGGTGGATAACACTATACTATGTACAAATAGCATTCCCCTAATGGAACATGTGTTGTTATTGCTCTTCAGATAATCTCCTATTCCTATGATCATAAGAAAAAAATAATAATGCTACGTGTACACCACTTTTTCAACCACCATCCATCAACATCATCACGAGTAAAAAAAACTCAACTAAACAAATAAAAAAATTCAATCAAATGAGTAAAAAAACTGAAACAAACAATTAAAAAAAATAAGTTAATGAAAGTTAAAAATTCACCATAAGTATGGTGAGAATGAAAAAATAACAAAAAATACATTTTTTTTTCTCCTAAAGGTAGCACATTTTTCACTAAATTGCAATGTTCTGAAAATCGGACCGGACATTGAATCGGTCAAGGGAAAAGTTCAGAGGTTTGAAGGTTCAATCGGTTTAACTAGAGGTTCAACCGGGAGTTTGAAACCGGAATAAAATAAAAATACAAAATTCATAAAAAAAAAACATAAACCTCTTATTTTTAATAGTTTTTTTTTATTCTTTGATCTTTTGTTATTTGGACTCATGTTTTTAGTAGTTGTTTTTTTTTATTTTTCTATTGGGTTTGCAATTGCAAGTTCCCTTGTAATATTAAAGATTGAAACCCTACTTTTCCTTCTTCCTTTTATTGCTGTCGTCGCTTATTCTTACATTTCTTAAGTTTTTCACTTTCACTTTCACTTTCAATTGTGCTGCAACTTAAAACCATGTTCAGGTTCTTATAAACCTTAAATTCCCGTTCATATATTTTTCCCTTATAAACCTCCATCATCTTTGTCTTTCGGCAGCGGCAAGCTTCAGCAGCGACAAACTTCAACATCGGCGCACCACGATGAAGAGGTGTGCTGGTTCGACGACGCAATAGGGAGGACTGCAGAGGACGAAGGAGCTTGAGGTGGGGCTGTGCTATTGTTGGGTGAAGGCCGGCAGTGGGTGAGGGTGAATTTGGTGAAAGAGAGAGACAACCTAGTGACAGAGAGAGGTGATGATTGGGGCTGTGTTATTGTTTTTTTTTTTAAATTGCAAACCGCTCCTAATCTGTTGGACCGTCGATTTTGGACCGGTTCACCGGTTAACCGGCGGTTCGTAGCGGTTCTCTCCCGGTCCCCATATATACGGTTTTTCTGAGACGGACCGGATCCCAGGCCGATTCACGGTCCAACCGGTCCGATCTGCCGGTCCGGCCCGGTTTTCAGAACCATGCTAAATTATCACTAAAACATTACAGATTAACACTAAAAATGAACAAAATGCATAATTTAGTCAATTTTTAGTTGTTATTAAATTAATTTTTTTATTTTTTATTGAATTTTTTATTTATTTAATTGAGTTTTTAATTTGTTTTAGTGGAGTGTTTTTACTTATGATAATGATAGTTGATGAAGGTTGACCATAACGGTGTACACATAGCATTATTATAGAAAAAAAAAAGTGTCTTATTCCTATGTTGTTGGATTATGTGTGTTAGAAAGTTAAAGGAGACATGTTACATGATATAATGAGTTTTCTAGATGATATGTGCTATCAGCTATTGATAAATATCATTTAAGGTTAGTGAGGGGGCTGCAAGTGTAATAATAGGAGCAGGTATGTGTTCTGATATACCATGTTAATTATTGAAGTTCTGGATCTGAAATTCTAAAATTGAGCTCAAGTCATGAAAAAGCTTGGAAGATATGATGAGTTTTATTGATTCGTTGCAAAGTTTAAGACATTAAATGAAGAGTAACAATCATAAATAAAGAGAGCCATGAAAAATTCAAACTAAGATTTAACCTGAAATCATCCTATGTGTAGAATTAACTGAAAAAAAGAAAGGCAATAGGAAGAAATATAAGGAGCGGGGTATTAATGAGTCATTTACAATTAATAAATAAGTTATTTTGGTCCCTAAAAATATGTCACGTCATCAATTCATAACAGAAGTTATTTAAGGACTAACAGATATCTAAAAGTTGAAATTATCAGGCACTTATTATTTGTCAATTTTTAAATGTGAGGAACTAATTACTTTTTTCACGGTAAAAATTGTCAAGGATCCATTTGGGTTTACTCTATTTTGTTTTACACATGTCTTGGAGTTGAACTCAAGAGCTCAAATATTAATTTTCATTTCACCTATATATTGAATTTTTTTTTTGAAAAAATACCAAACACTTCCTTTGTTTCTCCATTAATCAACAACATTCAAATACAAAATAGTAGAGTGAAAAGTGGCAAACTATTGTAACCTACCAAAGTTTGTTAAATACATGAAGATATTTAGTCCATTAGTTAGGCGGCATTAAATTTTGGCATTTGGAGAATTTAAAAAGAAAAACAAAAAAAATTATTTTTGAAACAATAGGGAATAGGGATAGTAGTAGAATGAGCCTTGCTCCATGTACATCATACATACGTACTTCGGGCATTACACCCGCATAAATATACGGTCCAGTCCAACCCATTACCGTATCAGCCCAACACCAAACTATAACTTAAAAAAACGCGCGGCCCAATTCATCCTCGCATTCGATCGCGCGTGCATTTCACTTCCCTCTCACCTCTCAAAGCGGTTACCAGGAGACCACTTTCAAGAACCATTTTCTTTCAAAACTTGCTCACCGAAGACGAACTCCATTTTCATCGAACAACGAAGCCGCGCGAACTACATCTTCTTCCACCGCTGGTAAGTTCATCACTCATTTTGCTCACTCTCTTAACTTTCTTCACTTTCTCTGAACTAATTTTCTTTCAAAACTTGCTCACTGAAGACGAACTCCATTTTTATCGAACAACGAAGCCGCGCGAACTCCATCTTCTTCATTGCCGGTAAGTTCATCACTCATTTTGCTCACTCTCTTCATTTTCTTCACTTTCTCTTCATTTTTCGTTTTTGATTTTTGTTAGGATATTCAAGTGTTAGGTTTTTGTTTCATTTTTCAGAAAAAAATGGCACCAAAGAAATTTTTAAAAACAGTGAGTAATATTCTGAAAAAATGATTTCTATGTGCATTTTTTGTCACTGTTTTTGTACCTCAAAACACTGTATATTTGTGATTAAATCATGTGTGAATTACTTCTTGTAGACAATGACAAAGTCAACAAAAAAACCATCATCTTTTGATGCTGATCTTCAAAGTGATAAAAAAGAGACAACTAAAGAGGCTGCAAAGGTAAGGTGAGAATTTTTCTGAGAATGTGTGAGTTATTTAAAACTGTGAGCAATAATGTTTAAAACTGTGAGCAATAAAGTTTAAAACTGTGAGCAAAATGGTTTAAAACCGTGAACAATAAGGTATAAAACTGTGAGCAAAAATGTTTAAAACTGTGAGTATAAAAGTTTAAATCTGAAATGAATCGCATTCCCTTCTGTGGATACTCTCCCTTCTGAATTGAACATGTATTATGGACCTGTGCAGAAAATATTGTGTGAGCAAAAACGGCCGTTTATGTGAGCAAAAACGTCGATTTGTGTGAGCAAAAACGTCAATTTATGTGAACAAGCGTAACACTGTGTAAGAGTATGAGAAACCAATCTACAACACGAAACTGATAAAAACAAAAAACAAAATCGAGTGCCTCGATCATTTTTCACTAACAGTCCGATCAAAGAAATCAACATTTTCATCCATTGAAGTTTCCCCAATTGAAGTTTCATCCATTGCAGCAAAAATGGAGTTTGTGAAAAAAAAAAAAGAATAGGAAATAAGAACTGAAATGAAATGAAATGAAATGAAGAAAGAAATCAAGAATAAAAAATCAAGAATAGGACATTTGTGCGTGTGGAGAATAAGAACTGTGAAGAAATGAAAGAAAGAACCAAAAACTGTGAAAGCTGTGAAACCAAAAACTGATAGGCGTTGAAGATGAAAGCTTAGGGAATTTTATGAATAGATTGGACTGGACGCGTGTTAATTACAATTGATTGACAAGTTTGGATGGGATGAACGCATGTCTCTCTTATTAGTAGTTGAGAGACAAATTAACTTGAGTTAAAGCACGTGGGTATTTACGGAGTACAATACTTACTCCGTAAATATACGGAGTACGCCGCGATTTACTCTAGTAGAATACACAAAGAGGGCAGAGAAACTCTAGAGTCACGAAGAGGCGTAAACAAACCTTAGTTGTGTTGGGTGATATATAAGGTCAAAACTATAATACTCATGACAATATATAGTGTACCATACACCATACATTTCTTTACATTTATTAAACGTCGCTAAATGTATTTAAATGTAACAAAAGAATATAGCTACATTGTTTAATAGTCAACCACAGTAAATAAGTGTAGCTAAATGCATGGTGTATAGAGCACCACAATTCGTTGAGAGTACAAAAGACAAAACCGATACAATAAATCCTGTGCTCTATATAATACACAATTCCTCTCACACTCTCATTCTCTCTCTCTCTCTCCCCCCTTTGTGTTTTGTGTTGTGTTTCTCTAAAACCCCAAAAAGAACAAAGGCTTAAGGCGGCGACCTCTTCTCTCAACTCTCTGAATTGGATCATGGCAGCTGTTGCTCCTTCCTCTGACAGTATCCTTTGATTCTTTCCCTCACATCTTTTTCTCATAACCTTGTTTGTCACATAAAGTTTCAATCTTTTCTCTTCTCAAATTCGATGTTATGTGCTTTTTACATGTGTATGTGTATGTGTCTGCTTCTGTGTGTAATTCACTGATATGGTTCTTAATTAAATTTTTTTTTCTGTCAGTAATCATAGTATTTATCGTTGGTTTGTGTTTTTTTTAATGTACTTTTTAAGAATTCCATGGAATTTGGATACCCTTTTGGTATTGGAGTCTAGAACCTGCAACTTCGTGGTTATTTGCTCAAAAGTTAAAATATGAATACCCTTTTTTTCTTTGTTTTGTTGTATATGTTTATATGTGTGTGTATAATTTCTCATAGTGAATTTTGTTGTATGAGTGTTATTATATTGTGTGGCTTATAGGTTTTTTTTTTCGCTATTTTTGTTTTGTTTAGGTGTATATTGTAATTGTTCTTATTTTTTCTGTGATGTAAAGTAATTCTGGGAACAGAAAAATGTCTTTTTTCCTTAACCGTTGTACCCTAGAAGCTGCAGATTTACTGCAAAATTTGTCTTTGGATCCGGAGCCCAAGACCATGGGAGTTACTGAGCCTGCTAAGAAGGTTATTCTTGTCTTTTTGCTGCAGAATTTTTTTTAGGTGTTGGCTAGGGATTTTCTCTGTATTAACTTTGATTGTTTTATTCTGTTTCTGTGTAGAATGGACCTGGTTTCTCCAATGGTGCTGCCAAGGGGATGAACAAGCCATTCAATCCTAATGCATGCTTTGTTCCAAATGGGTACCCTTCTACTGCATACTATTATGGAGGTAAGGTAAGCTGATTTGGCTTATAAGGATAGATATTTAGTATATATTATTGATAGGTATCCGAAGGAAATTTGCGAGTTGTGGCTTGAATGACTTGTATGTTATTCCTTATTGAAAAATAACTTATATATTATGTGTTCTTTTTGCAGGTTATGATGGGCAAGGTGATTGGAATATGTACTCTAGATATATGAATCTTGATGGGGGAATGCCTCAGGTAAGCACCTCTTAGTTGAATTTACGTGTTTGAATGATTTTGAGAATGATGATGCCAAAGTTCTATTAGATGCTGTGGCTGTTTTATGCTATATTTTGACTTCAAAATAAAGTGTTTTTGTATTGATGCTTGCTGCTTCCCAAAACTCTTATTTTAAATGGACAGCATTTGTTCTGTATTCTCAGTGGTTGTTAGTTGTGATTTGCTGATCTTTTACTTTTGATCCTAGAAGTGTTGGGTGAATTTAGTCTTTGGTTATGTTACCACTTGTAAATTGTAATTGTTAGTCTTTTTCTTTTCTTCAATTGTTTCTAACTTACAATGTTATAATTTGTTTCCATCACTTTTAGATGATTAAAAATATACTGTAGACATAAAAAAAATCGGTAACGGTTTTGTTTGATGGATATAATTACAGGGTGTTTATGGAGATAGCTGCTCTTATATGTACAATCAGGGTTATGGTTATACACCATATGGAGCATACCCGCCACCCACTTCATCTTCTCCAACAATGCAACAAGATGGCCAACTCTATGGGATGCAACAGTATCACTATCCATGTTCTTATTACCAATCTCCAGCTTCTGCTGATATGTCGCTTGCTCCTAACAAAATCAATGTTCCACAAGGGGAAATATCAAGTGCGGTTAATGCTGATCATGTCGCTTCATCCAATGTTATGAATAAGGGGAGCGTCGTTAGCATGACCAATGGTGACTGTTCAAACAAAAATGGGTTGAATGCGTTTTTACCAAGTTCCCAGCACACTTCTCTGAATTCAACTGATTCTTTTCAAGGGGCTAGCTTGCCAGGATGTGTTCCTTTGTCAGGACACCAGGGTCCAAGAATCAATTCTCATGGTACACAGTCAGCAGTACCTTCCGATGTCTCATTAATTTCTGATAGGCACTCTAAACATGGTACAAAGGTTGGATTATCCTCATCAGTTGCTCCTATCAAAGATTTTACGTCACAAAGAAATCAGAGACTTCCTCAGCCTCTTCCACAATTCACGGTACATTTCTACTCTTCTGCATAATCACTTGTATTTGTATCATAAATGTTCTGTTGTGGAATGTTCTCTCGCCCTCTCTGGGTGCTGTGACTTCAGTATGCATGATTATATCAAAATTAAATTCATGGACTATTTCTTTGTTGCAGAACTTGCACGGGTCAAGAACTCCTGGACTGGATCTGGTTTCTGGATTCATGAACAGGATGTATCCGAGCAACCGGATGTACAATCAATATGGAAACACATTTCGAGCTAATTCTCGTTTTGGATCTGGTGCATATGGATCTAGAACAGGCTTTGTCGACAGCAAGTTCAAAGCCACTGGTGATGGTTATGGCATTGACCATTTGAAAAAGAACATTGATGGTTTTGGTGAGATGAATAAGGGACCCAGAGCTTCCAAGGGTTCTGATAATAAGAGTGTCAAAAGTCTCGGACCTGTCACCTTATTACTCAAGGGACAGGACCTTCCAGTGAAGAGTGAATCTGATAACAAGGAAGTGTCTCCGGTCCCCAATAAGGAGCAGTACAATGGGGAAGGGTTTTCAGAGAACTACTCTGATGCAAAGTTTTTTGTCATCAAATCCTATAGCGAAGATGATATTCACAAGAGCATAAAATATAGTGTTTGGGCAAGTACCCCCAATGGCAACAAAAAGCTGGATGCGGCATACCAGGAAGCCAAGGAGAAGTCTGGCGACTGTCCCATATTTTTGTTATTTTCGGTGAGTATGATATGCATCCTTTTGTTGGTAGGTTCGTCCTAATTCTAGGTTTAACTCAACTGCTTGTTCCTCCTTTTTCTTGTTGCTACAGGTTAACACCAGCGGGCAATTTGTTGGTTTAGCAGAGATGGTTGGTCCTGTTGACTTCGGTAAAACGGTAGAATATTGGCAGCAGGACAGGTGGACCGGTTGCTTTTCTGTCAAGTGGCATGTCATAAAGGACATCCCAAACAGTGTGTTGAGGCACATAACACTTGAAAACAATGAAAACAGACCTGTGACTAATAGTAGGGATACTCAGGAGGTATATGCAGTGGCTTGTATCATAATATATCCCAATTCTCTATAACACTACCTCTTTTCAACTAACATTTCTGATTTATGTCCTTGTGCAGGTTAAGTTGGAGAAGGGTATCCAGATTGTCAAAATTTTCAAGGAGCATTCAAGCAAAACATGCATCTTGGATGACTTCGGGTTCTATGAGGCTCGCGAGAAGGCGACTCAGGAGAGAAAAGCTAAGGAACAGCAGCTCTCAAAACAGGTAATGCTTGCCTTTACATAATGTAGAACAAATTTTTCACTGTAAATTTCGCTATTTCAGTGCTGTTCCTTCTATCAATTTTCTCACTCTCTTAAGTGCCACCTAAATTGTTTGTTCCATAATAACAGGCTGGCAAGACCACTGAGATAACAATTGGGTCAGTTCTATTGCCCAAGTCTCTTGATGGCACCTTGCTGAATGGATCAGTCAATGCTGATGCAGCTGAAGGAATGGTGAAAGCAGCAGAGGAACTGCTAGAAGGGGGTGGAGCCACCACAACACCTGAAGACTCTACCAAGAGCTGTTAAAGCAGGAACAGCTATTTATTTTTGTCCCTAGTTTCTTTTTATTATTAACTTTTTTTCCATTGCTTTAGTCATGGAGTGAGTTTTGGTGTTTTTTGAGTGTCTTGGTTTTAATTTATTTTCTTTTAAATTATTACAAGAGTGGTGTTTTTTAGCTTTAAATTATCCGTCTATTTGACTTTGGTTTTAGTGGAGGATTTCATTTTAGCTTTGGTTATTTTAATAAAAATGCCATTTATCTTCTACTTGCATATTCCAAAATAAAACTGATTGTCTTTGATGAGATGAACATGATAGAAATGTTGAAAAATGTGTCCCGGGACATAAAAATTTGTATATTTATATACTCTGTAAAAACTTGGACAGATGTGATAAAATTGACTAGAATAAGACATAATTTGTCAGGTCTTTATTATCTCTATATTTCTAGTTTATTTTATCATGTACATCTCATTAAATTCAGCTTAATATATGCAAGAATCCCATGAGACATCAAGTGAACCCAGATATGCACCAGCTTCTGCTGATTAAATTGATTCCATTTTTTTCTGATAAAACTAAGGCGATTTTTATTTTTAAAAGGAAAATCATATTTTACTGTTGCACCAGTGAATAGTGATTCTATTTTACATAGACAAAACTGTACAAAAACTATTTTACATGATGTTTCTTTTGAATAATGAAGAGAACAGTGGCGGTAAAGCAATGTAACCCTAAGAAGCCGCCAAATTTTTTTTTTACTAGACCAACGGTATTCCCAGCTTGATAAGTCAAGGACTAATCCATCACAGTGTGGAGCTCCATTTTAAGGTTAAATCGCTGGCCAACGGGTTGTTGCATACACAAGATGTTGATCGAACCCCCGACCCTTGCTTAAGCGGACAAATGAGTTAACCACTTGACCGACCCAAGTTGATTAGAAGCCGCCAATATTTATTAAGTATTCTTTCTTTTTCTAATGTCTGAATAAATGTTTTTGAAAGAGGTGGCCCTGCCCCACCAATAGCCAAAACCAAAAAGTAAAAAAAAAAAGAAATATGCTGCTAAAATAAAATAAAAGCCAAAATGGATAACAAGAGATTTTTGTGGCCCTAATGAGTTACACTCTTTGTCCTTTATGACACAATTGGATTGACTCAATCTCAGTTCAGAGGCTCATTTAGGCTTTACATAATCAATCATTTGAGTTGAGAACATCAAATTCACTTTTATAGTTAGTAAAAAGATAGAACATTTGCACTTTTCAATTTTCATTCCAAATTAAAATCCAAACACACACTTGTTCTCTTGTTAAGGGTGAGCCTTAGCAACAACATGCTACTCACTAGTCTGTGTGGAAGCAGTTAAAGGAAGCTTATTCCTTGTTCATTCATATTCATGGCTTCTTTTCTTTCCTTATCTCTACCTAAACTTAGCATAATAAAGGCCACATCATTAGCACCTACTACTACTATTTCCACCACTGAGGCACTCAATGAGAAATTTGGCAGGAAAGGGATCAAGTTCTTGGAGTCTGATAGCATCCCCATTGTTGAGCTTTCTGTCAGAAATGGAAGTTCCTTGAGCCTAAGGATACCTGATGCTCATGTAACATCTTACAAACCAAAAGTTTATTGGAAAGATGATGGATTTGAGGAGGTTCTTTACACAATTCCTGCTACTGAAACTGGTCTTTACAAAGCCAAAGGTGGGATTGGTTTGGTCTTAAATGAAGTATTGCAACCAGGAGCCAAAGAATTGCTTCCTTCTACATTAGAGTGGACTGTGAATGATGTTGATTCTGATGCCATAGATGCTGTCCAGGTATCCTATGGTACCCTTTTGCTTGAAACTACTATCTGCTTCTGAATCACTCCCTCTGTCCATGAATATCAGTCTTTTTAGCTTTTGACACTTGGATTAAGAAACAATCAATGATGCACAAACACAGATACAAAATAGGATGCATTGAGAAAATTCCCCTCCTTAAAAGAGAGTAAAGTAGTATAGCAAACTAATGGGGTTGTCACAAGTGGTAAACGGCTTATTGTTACTTAAACAAGGTCTTAGGTTCAAGCCTTGTGGATGGAAAGAATATCTGCTGGAGTCTACCTGTCATTCCCAGGTACGCGACCCGAGGCGACGGATTAGTCGGAGCAAGGCTCCTGATGTATAGAAAAAGTAGTATAGAAAATTGTAATGATTATGAGTGAGGGAATCTATATAAACGGCAAATATGAAAATGGTAATTAATTCAGCTTTAAAATTATAAAATGACAAATAATATTGAACAAATGTGTTGTCTTGGAAAGACAGATATTCGTGGACAGATGGAGTATTGATTACAAGCAAAAAAGATTATTATTCTTGTTTTCATTACTGAAATGGTGTTTGTGTTGCTTCTGTTGTCATTTCTCAAGGTTGAATTGAGCTGCACTAGCAGATTTTTCGACATGAAATACATTGTGACACTTTATCCAGTGAGCATGGCCACAGCAGTTATAGTTAAGAACAATGCCCCCAAGCCTGTCACTCTAAACAATGCAATACTAAGCCATTTCAGATTTAAGAAACGAAGAGGAGCAGGAATTCAAGGTCTCAGAAGTTGTTCTTATTGCTTACACCCTCCTCTATCTTCACCTTTCCAAATCTTGACTCCAGCAGAAGCCACAAAATCCGAGCCTAATCTGTGGCTTTCCTTTGGCGCTGAGCCGGAAGTGAAGCCGGGCACATGGACTCAGCAAGGCGTGCCTATTACCCTACTTGAGAATAAGATGAGTAGAGTTTATGCTGCACCTCCAGAAGTAAGATCAAAGGCATTTTATAACACTCCACCCTCCAAGTATGAAACACTTGATCAGGTTAGAATGATTCATATGCAAATTTAAAAGACTTTACATGTTCGTTTGAATAGTCATATTGTGATAGAGCGCATAGGCATTGTTTGATCCATGTAGCCGATTCCGTATAGTGGGATAAGACTTGTTGTTGTTGTTTGAATAGTTATATTGTGTTTGTTTATTCAGGGACGCGAGCTTTTCTTCAGGGTGATAAGAATTGGTTTTGAGGATATTTATGTATCAAGCCCTGGTTCCTTATCAGAGAAATATGGGAAGGACTATTTTATCTGCACTGGCCCTGCTTCACTACTTGTACCAGTGACAGTGAACCCTGGTGAAGAGTGGAGAGGGGCACAAGTTATTGAGCATGACAATCTTACTTAAAAATCACCTTTTGTTATTCTGATGTAAAATCTTAGTTGACACCTAAACCTTTATTTCTACCCCTTCTTCTGTTCTTCCCTCCTACATCTCCATTCTGGCTTAATTTTTTGTTTTATGGAGCATCATTTACATTGTAATTCCCAAAAGTTATGTATAGTATGTTCAATACTATCAATGAAAAAGACTGTTATATATAATGACTAGCAGATTTTTCATGTCAATGGATCCTTCAAAAGTCAATAGATGAAACTATTTGAATAACTGTTGTACTTGTATGAGAAAAGCGGATTTTTTTCCCCCAAAAAAAATCATTAATTCCATTGAGTGTCTTGTTTTTCTTTTTATTAGAGGAAATCGTAGCAATGTTACGATTTCCATGTAAATGAATTTTGTGTCCAAAAATCGTAGGGATCCTACGATTTCAAGAAAGAGAGAGTAATTTAGTCAGAAAGCGTAGAATTCCTACGATTTCAGTAAAATCCAAGAAATCCGAGAAAAGCTGGTTGAAGTAAAAAGAAAAAACATTCCTAACAAATTATTTAACAACTTTTCAAGTTCAAGCACAGATGATCTTTCACAAATACAGAAATATTCCAATGTACCAAAAGACAACAGTAAGCATTCTACAACTGATAGAGATAAAAGCACATTGAAGATTCTCAATGGAACATAATAGATCTTTGATGTCTCCAACATTTAATTGGAATCACCAATGACCAACCACTTGTACAAAGTCATACCTAGAATGCTCTAATTTCTCAGGATGTGCAGTAGAATCAGCAAGCTATGTAGGGACAAGATAATGGCCCTCATCCTGACTAGTGACCCAGAGTAAAGGAGTAGCCATTGCAAGAAGAGCAAATGAAAGGCCACACAGCAATTTACGTTTGGTCTTGTAAAGTGTTTTTCCCAAGCGATCAGTTTGCACAACATTTTGATTTTCAGGAACCACATTGGTAGGCATCTGCAAATCAGCATCTCCAGGAATGTCATCAGTCGATGAGACGGATTCGTAGTCGCCTTCCAACTCTGCATCACTTCCATTCATCTTACAGTCACAGTTCACATGATCTGATAAACCATTGTGCTGGTCGAATTTAGATGTTGGACTCCACTCAATATTGCCTGAGGATAGACTCCTGAACCTTCTATTCTGTTTCTCAGAGTAACCTGGAGAAACATCATTTGGATCTTGAAGTGATTGAATGAGTTTCCTAGGCGTCTCGAAGAGATTGATCCTGTCGGCAACCATTGAACGTGACCGCTGATTTACAACCAAAAAGATACAATATGTTAGCTCTATGTGTAACACAAGGACTAGTGATTTTAATCAGAAACATGACAGCTTAGGAAATCATTGAAGTTTCAACTACAAACAAACACAAGTTTCAGATTTTGCTGACCATTTCAAAATGAATAAATCATAAAACCAATCAAGTATTTTCTTTATGAAACTGTTCAAATTTCAAACTTCCTTAGCATAAGTAATTGAATAATCACTTTTTCCATGTTTTTGAAGCCTGTAAACAGTAAAAGCTTCATAACATAAGAAACAAGTTTAAAAAGACTAAAGTGAACAAAACTGCTTGTTAAAAACTCATTTTACCCAAAAAAAAAAAAACACAGAATCATAAATTTCATAGATTAGTAAGGTTAAAGTTGATAAATTTCTTCCATTTGTTAGTTATGAAGCAGCAGAACACTTACTGAGTTGCTGTTCAACCGATGGAGCATTAAGAATCTTAAGCTAAGTAAAAGCAAGATATATAAATTCAATTGCTAGTATATCTAACCAGCAAAAATTTAAACAATAGAAAGAATAAGTACTCTAAGTGGCAAGAGGCACAATACAGAAATTTAAGGAGAATTGGCAATTGGGTATGTGAGTTTCAATGGAGTATGACAAAGGTCTGAGAAACTTACTAGTGGACTTGTGGTGGTACTTTTCGATAGTCGGTTTATCGGATTTGTGTGCATGAAACCAGCAAATTCCTCTGCTATATCTCCCCTTCCATCGGGAAACTCACTATTGGCTGAGTGATCCGACAAAGGACTTTCAATCCCTACTTTTGAAAACAAACCATCCTTGAGAGACACATCAACCCCTCCATTTTCATGACTCCAAAGCTTCCTATTCACACTCCTCCTCTCATAAGTCAAGTTCTTAGAATGCCGACCTGTCGAAATAGCAGACTCAACAACAGATTCATAGCCTGGGAAAAAGTCCAAGGTACATGATTCTGGTGAACCAGATCTAGGAGAACAATCTCCATCACCAGAAACATTTTCTCCCTCCATATAGTCCCTCCTACTAAAATTTGACCCTGTCACTGAAGCAGGACTCTTCATATACTTCGGCTTCTTGTCAATGGCAATTCTCTTGGCAGTTTGCAAAGCTTCAAATGCTGCACCTTTGACAAATGCCATCTTATCAGATTGACACTTCTCCATCTCCTCAATTATCAATTCGAGCTCGGAGAATATGCTCCTGGGGTCCAAACACCTCATCAAGTCATTCACCATCTGAATGGCTGAAAGCCTCTTATGAGAATTCCCCTCCACAAGGCCAGCATTCAATATTCTCAGTCCAGAGTGTATGAGCAACCTTGCATAGGCTTCAACAGTCAATGCATTGCGCTTCGCCAACGACATAACCAGACCCATGTGAGAATTGGTTTGAGTGGATTTTCCCTCCAATGCAACGGCAACATTCTGGCAAACCCAGTTAACCATCTCATCGGAAGCGAACCTCCAATTATCTGAATCCACCAGAGCCTTCAAGCAAAGAGCAGCACCAGAAGTTAAGCTCTCTTGAGAACTCGAGAGGGAATCGCATAGAGGCTTGCAAATGGAATGAATGATTTGCCTCTTCTTGTCTTCAGGGGCAGTTGGGTCAATTCCATATCTTGCGATTGCTGGAACCACCTTAGAGCAAGCCTGGTGAAGAGGAAAAGACCCTGCACTTGAAGCTAAGGTCTGAACCACAGACACCATGATGCTGTCTATCATGGAAACAATCTTCACACCATGAACCCTTGCAAGAACCTCATAGAGTGAAATTGTGAATTCACCAGACAAAGAACCAGTTTCCTTGGTCTCAGAAACTTTCTCAAGGAACACAGGAATGGCCTTAGAGTCCATATCTTTGAGGTATGACTTCAATGCTTTCATGGCAGATTTCCGACTATCTGGATCTTTGTCAAGATTTGCCAGCTCTTGCTGCATCACCGGGCTGAGATTCCCTCCCATCTTTGACCTCTAAAACCAAACAGCTACACTACCATCAACAATGGTAACAAAATAAAATCTAAAAAATAAAATAGAATAGGGTATTCAAATGCAGAACTTTCTCAAGGAACACAGGAATGACCTTAGGGTCCATATCTTTGAGGTATGACTTCAATGCTTTCATGGCAGATTTCCGACTATCTGGATCTTTTTCAAGATTTGCCAGCTCTTGCTGCATCACCGGGCTGAGATTCCTTCGCATCTTTGAACTCTAAAACCAAACAGCTACACTACCATCAACAACGGTAACAAAGTAAAATTTTAAAAATAAAATAGAATAGGGTATTCAAATGCAGATTCATGCCGAAAAACTTCACTCCTTCAAGGGATTAAGCTAAAGTTCAGAACTTTTCCTAAACGAATACCAAGAATAGATTAATTAGGCAAATGGGGTGGAGCAAAAATTCTCAAACACGAAAAAAAAAAAAAAAAACCTTGAAACCCCATTGAACCCTTTCCCCCAAGATTGAAATTTTCAGCAATTAAAACCAAAAAACAGAATCTTTTGGGGCATTCACAAAGAGGGTCAGACCAAAAACTTCTTTTTCCACTTCAAATTGAAAAAATAAAAATAAAGAATAGAAATGAAACAGTAAAGAACAAAGAGGGTTGTAACTTAAGCCAGAAATATTCACCTGCATATGAAGAATGATGCAGAGCCTTTGTTGTGTTGAATGGAATAGGTGGCAATGCAAAGAGAGTGAATTGGGGTTTGTGTTGGTGTGTGTATAGGTGTTCGAAGATTAGAGCGATGATGATAAGAAAACGATGACAGTATTTGAGAATTTGAATTTTTGTGTCTTTTTCTTGTTTGTCTTTTGTCTGAGCAGTGTGACAAGAAAATATTAAGTCCTCGATTTTCAAAATAGTTTCATTTTAATTCCACCGCTATCCTTCTCTTTCTGTGGGCTCCATCCATGTATTTCAAAATTTGTATTCTCGAAAATGACCTCATACAATTTATCTCTACTAAAATGAGATGAAAATGATTTCAAAATGATCAATTAAGATTACTGATAATCTAGATTACTTTGTGGATAGATTATCATTATTATAATTTATATTATTTTATTTGATATATATAAATAATATTGTCAGTCATTCATATTACAATGTTTAGTATTTTAATTTGAGCATTTTTAATTTTATTTTTATTCATGAAATCTTTAAAATATTAATATAATTATCTATACTATATATAAAGAGGATACAAAAAATAACTACCCTTTTGGTGTCCACACTCATTTGGGTAGTTATTTTTTGAATTCTAAATTCTAAAATTAAAATTAAAAAATTACAAAACTAAAATAAATATAAAAGATAACCACCTTTATTTTCATATTATTTCTTTTACTATTTTTTTTGTTTTTTCTCTATTTTATACCAAAAATTTTAAAAACAAATAATATGAGCCGACAAAAAAATAAGAATGCAGCTTGACGGGCACGAAGTGCCCAACAAGACGCTAGTATATATAAATTTGTTAATGTTACATATTCAATACAAACAAAATTCCTGCTACAAATTTATTAAATTATTAACACAATTATTTTTGGAAATGATACGAATGAAATTTAGTTAAATGATGGTTTCGGGTGAAATTGGGGAGGATATGAATGAAATTTGGTTAGATGATGGAGGATACTCTGGAAAAAAATTTCATTAAATAGTTCAGTCTCTCCATGTCCATCTTAGTCCATCACTATTTGAACTAACACAAATTTTGTATCTTTTATGTCTATTGATACAAATTTTAGTCCTTTTGTATTCATGTCCAATGGGTCCTCCATTGGCTCCACAGCTTGTCACGTCAGTGTTATATCATAAAAGTACTGCAGGGACTAGAGAAGGGACCAGACACTCTAATAGGGGATTCAAATTCAGTTCCACTTTTGGTCCCGCATGTATTTTAAACATCTAAATTTACTAATAGATAAAATAAAAATATTACATAATCAAGTATTATATAGCTTAAATATCGTAATTAAAATATTATATAACTAAATATTATATAGCTTAAACACAAATATTTAAAATATCACATAAATAAAATATACATATTTGAAAATTAAATATTGAAAATATGATTCAATATAAAGAGAATTGGATAGTGTTGAAAATGATAGAGATTAATTTGTGAGAAAAAAGTGACAAAATGAATTGTATTTATAAAGTGAACTAAATAATATTATTATTACTATTCATAATGGTCAAATTTACAACAGCTAAATTTTATACCGGTAAAATTAAAAACTTTAAAATATCTACACAATGCAAAAGATCAATAAGGGACGTCCCTGCTCACTGTTCAAAGGGATCGGGATCAATGATTTTGGTGCCATTGAAGTTGCTCTAATACACCAAATATAATTAATCTCTTTCAATCTTTATTTTTTATGTTATTAGACAATTACTATTGGTTACCAAATAAATTCACGTTGAGTTTGTTAAAAGTGGGTTGAAGAAAAGCAAACATGTTTGTTTTGTAAATTTGTTTCTAGAAAAAGTGTATCATTTTAAAAATAATTGATTCTAGTGGAAGCTAAAACTATTAGCTTTTACTTTTACTATCTCACAACAACCCTTTCAAATCCACTTTTTTAACATATTTTTCAAACGCAAATCAATTTTTTCTACCTCAATTATTTTAAACACAATTCTTTCAACATCAATTATTTCAAAATCAATTCTATCAAAATCTAAACCAAACATACTCTAAATATTACCTAATAGTTATTTTGACCTTTTTATATACTGAAAATTTAATTTATCTAAATATAAAATATATCTAAGTACATTAATTTTTTAATATAAAAAAAGTGAAAATTAATATTATTACGAAGGGAGTAAGTGTTGAATACTACTAAGTACTAACATTGACCTTCCAACAAACTAACAAAATAAGATAACCTAAAACTAATAACTACCATGATATTGCATTGTTTTCTTCTTGCCCTTGCATTTTTTTTTATTTTAGAGAGATTTTTAGATAGGAGAAAATTTATTTATTCTGTATCACTCATATTTTAATTTTAATACATTTGTAAATAATGCTTATACTTTATACAATATTTAAAATTTAACTTCCTCTCTACCCGCAATAATTGATCTATTTAATTGCATGTTAAAAAATAAATGGTACGAACAAATTAATTCTTTGGATCTTGGTAGATTTTTTCTTTATTTTATTTTATGAGTAAAACACAAGATTGTGTTCTCAATAACTAATCAATTGCAGCTCATAGTCATATTCATGGCCCATATCCTGAGAATAAAGAATTGAAAAAACGACCAGTCGTATGGTTCTAAGGGTAATATGGTGACTATAATAAGAATTTTGTCTTGTCTATTCTTTGAGTTTGCGTGCAGTCTTCTCCTTGGATCTGCAATTCTGCATTCAGCAGTGTTGTTCACGATGAACTCTACATGTGATAACATATCAACCATTCAAGATATAATTAAAAGATAATTATAATAATATTATAAAATTCTTGGTTAATATATTATCACGTGTAGGATTCACCATAAATTCGAGTCTATACTATCATTTTCATTAAGCATTGGCTCTTGGGAAACAGTTCATTTCCCGCTTTTGAAATTTGTGTTAGTGATTTGAAAGAGGCGCCACACAATATTCATTCAATTTTTTAAGCATGCAAAAGCCTATAGAGTGAAGTGAAACTCACATTTTTGTTTGTTTATGGGGTTAATTAAACCTTATTTTATTAGTTATTGATATTACAAAATGAATTAGGTGATCGAGATGAATACTCGGAATGAATTTTGTATAATTTCAATAAACTAAATATAGGAACAAAATATTATGAAAAGATAAATAAACTTTTTCTAGAAGAGAATCTACCTCTCATACTACTATAAGCCTATCGTTCTCACACACATATCTTTTAATCATAAAAGAACTTTAGTCCCATGTAATAACACTCTTCTATTATAAACTATTATCCTTAATCTTCAATAACATAATTTCTAATCATAATAGATTTTTAAATTTAAACAAATCTAAAAAGATTTCACATATATCTTGTACCAAAATTAACGTATCATTTACCAAATTTCACATATCCTATTATCATTCTTCACATGTCACATCAAATTTTTCACATATGCCACCAAATTCTACATTATAGGACATAATTTTAAGATACTCATTTAAGATGTACAAAATAAAGTAGATCTTTATCTTATTAAAATATAAGCCATTTCTTCGGTTAATCTAAGTCCATTTTCATGTCATGTCATGCTTTATCATTTAAATGATGATTCATTTGAAGATTACATTTGAAAAAATGTACATAATAAAAATACAATGATAGAAATAAAAGTGTTGGATGATAGGATGGAACATAAATTATCATTTTATACATTAATGCAAACATGATATACAAACTTTATACTTTTACCTAGAATTTTACTGGTTCAGTACTTCTATTTTGTCATATTTCGTATATCTCACTAATTAACACAATTTAAGACTGAGTTTGATAAAACTTTTTATTGGGATGTTTCTGCTCTAAAAAAGTTAGAGTTTTTTTTTTGTTTAGTAAATCAAAAAGTGGAGAAGTAGCTCCTAGTTTTTAGAGTAAGGAATGCTCTTGGAAGCCATCACTATTAGTTTTTCAGAGTTTTAGCTCTTTGAAATGTGCAAATACATAAATAATCATTATTTATATAATTTCTTTTAATATTATGTCTATTATGCTCATTTTATACTTTGAGAGCCACTTCTACACTATTTTACTAAATAATAATGTTTGACGTACAACAGAAATACGTCCAACTTGTATCCAACGTGTGCTATCCATATTACATATGTGTGTTATACGTATAGCGTATAGCACACATCCGGTAACATGGATATTACACATTGAATACAAATTGGACGTATTTCTGTTGTACGTCAAGTATTATTGTTTTACTAAATATTATAATCATGACTCTTACTTATTGAGAGCTAATTCTATACTATTTTACCAAACAGTACTATTGTGACTCTCTAACAGAGCATTTGAAAAGTTAAGGAATTGAATTCAAATCCTTGGTATTATTTTTTTTGTTTAGGAGGTTTAGAAAATCATAAGAAGAATGAAATTAAATTCTAAAATTTGGTATAAAAATGAACAATAAAATTAAATTTCGAATGAAATTCAATTCCCTTGAAAAAACTAAAAATAAGTCAGACTGAATTAGATTTGATTTGGTTATGAAATTGATTCGACTTAAAATTTAAAATACTCAATACCCAAACTATATTTTATTGCTAGGTTCCATCTCTTTCATTTACATTTCTCTTTCTTCAACCTAATTTCATTGTAAATAACATATTCATTTTCATTCTTCAGTTTGCTACTATAACAATTTCTTTTTATCAACTGAAGTAGAAAACTTTTTGACACAGCCATATTCCCTTCATAAATATAGATAAAGTGTTGGTGTACATTTTTTGGTTTTTTCCCCCCTTTTTTGGATTCTTATATCTATGGGGGGTTTTGCTTACTTAGCTTGTATTCCTTTCTTTCGTTTTGTTTTGCATATTTGTTCTGTTAAATGGCTATAACTATGTGAATTCTCTATTCAATTTACTACTATGAGTTAACTTACATATCATTATCATCATCATAATAAATCAAGGATAAAAAATTCTAAATAAATATTTAAATTAATTTTAAGCACATTACAAATAGTATAATTAAATTCAATTATGTGACTTATTATTTTATTTTAAAGCGAAGAATTCAAATTATAAAGGGATTGAATTTCAATTTCATTATGAATTAAATTCAATTTTATCACATTAAAACATTTCAAACAACTTAGGTGAATTTCAATTCAAATATTTACTGTCTGTTTGGAAATTTCTAATAAGATGAAATTGAATTGAATTTTAATATTTGAAATATATTAGTAAAATTGTAGAATTAAATTGAATTCCAATATTTGGAATGTTTATATAATAAATTATATTTTTTTAATAGATAAATTTATCCTAAGATACTTTGGAATTTGAAGAGAGTAATTTAAAGAAGATCATTTTGACATTTCATATTTTAAGTGAAATGTCAATGAAATTCAATTAAAATAGAGTGAAATAACCTTAATTTGTTTTTAGACCAAACCTATAGAATTGAATTTAATTTCATTTTAACTTAAATGATTTTTTTTCTTTCAAACACCGGAATTTGTCAACATTTTTTTTCTTTCAAACACCGGAATTCAATTCAATTCATATGAGAATTGAATTCCAATGGTGTTCCAAACACTCCATTATTGAAATTCAATTCAATTCAATTCTGGATGTTTGAAATATTCAAAACAAGATGTAAGAGTAGCTTTTTAAGAACTTAAAAAACTCAATAGCTTTTTAAGAACTTAAAAAACTCAATAGCTTTTGATAGTCACAACTTTACCGATCTAAGACTAAATGACATCTTAACATACTACAGCCATTTGAACTTTGAAGTACATTGAAGTCTAAGATGAATCATTTAAAGCTGCTTTTTAATCATAAAATGACTCATTAGTTGCAATTTTAAATATAAAAAATGAGTAATTTAGATTTCCGTTCGGTGTTTGATGACAAAATGTCACTTAAACTTAACTTAGAAATCATTATTCAACTAATGAAATATTAAATGACAGTGAACGAAAGGACATTTATAAAGGCAATAATCAATTTGACTCATTTTAATTCAACAAAGATCAAATATGCTAGCATATACCCTTCTAATTCTAACAAAATCCATATGTCAAAAAAATTCGTTTTTGCACAACCAAGCAGTTCAATACTATTGCATTTCACATGTAGTATTAAAAGTCTCCAAAATTCAAATCTAGAAAGAATAACCTCTCCAAGCTTTAGAGGACTTTATACAATCATCACCTAGTTAGCCTTCGTGCCTAATACAAATTGGCCAAGCAAACTAGAGCACAAATAATCCAAACCCTCCAATAAATCTTCTTAGAAGGGTAGGAAAAAAGGGTTATAAGGGGATTTGAAATGAACCTTACCCCATTAATCACATCAGAACTCCAAAATTATGCATTCACTGAAGTGGAAAATCTATTGAAAAATCAATGACTGTTTAAGAATGCAGTTTCATTAGTGCAAACACTCCTCATTGGCATTGTGGTAGTAATCTGCAGGTTGGACAATACCACTTTCCCTTGAACCTTGTCTCTTGTGTTAGGCCAACACATGAATAGTGGAACCATTCACCTCCTTGGCACTGTCAAAGAAAAACAGAACTTTTTTGTTAATACTTTCAGAGTCAGGTATAAACATATTCATCAGTGATCTAATAGGAAAACTATCAAGATAGAAAAATTCCAACCAAAGTAAACCCAAAACAATATTAAATTACATGCCTTTTTGTAAGATAATGTTACTCCATTCATCATGTTTTTATGTGAACTCACAGATTAATATAGCTCAAGTATTGTAAACAATGTATGGCATAATTTTCTATTGCATCTAGCTGACGAAAAAGTTAAAAAAAAAGGTAAATAGAAGAAGACCAAACAGTAATTACATTAGATAAAACCTGCATTTGGCAAACCACAGATTCCCCAAAGCGAAAAAAAAAGGGAAAAAATAGAAAGAAAAAAAGAGGCAGAGCATAGACAAAGCAAAGAAACCACAGTAAAATGTGCTTACATTTTCATTGTCACAAGCAATCATGTCTCCAAAAGACACCTGAATGATAATAAGATAAACAAACTGCCTCAGTTTCTTATGACAACTGATGATAATATTGCAGAATTGACCACAAGGAAAATTAGAATAATAGGAAATGTTATAAATGACAAATTAGAACCTGATGACAAACACAGTATGTAGGTTCATTTGGATCAATGGGTTGATCCATATCCATAGGAGTTGCATACTCCTTTCTATGGCTTCCTGGTGGAGGCATTAGCTCAAAGTCTCTATCACGCTCCCGATCCCAGTCTCTGTCCCTGTAATCAAGTCTCTTTGACTGAGGTGTTCCATACACAGGCTTGCGTTTTTCAGGTTTAGGGACAATAGGCAATGGGGGGAGAATTGCTGGTTCATCTGGCGGTAGCTTACCCTCTGATAAAATCAAATGTGAAGGGAAGAAAGAAGTATAAGAAAGATCAGAACTTGTTTATGTACCACATAGTCAAAAACATCTCACTAAAGCATAAGGTTTTTTTTTTTTTTAAAAAAAATAAAATAAAAGAAGTCCCCTAAATTCCAAAACAACTATTCCCTTTGGTTTTCACTCTTTCTTGCTAATGCAATACATCTTACTTGACACAGGTTCAAATAATGAACTTACCCAAAAGCTCTTTTACCTGGAAAATTTATATAATTGACAATCAATCACTCAGTGCTAAATCTTACATCAGATGAACTTGTTGCATTTATGTTAAGGCACTTTGTTGCATTGATAATTGGGGTGAAGACATAACCATTTCCCGTATAAATACACTCATTGCTGCACTCTAAGTCTTAATCCTTTCCATTCCATAGTGAACTTTTTAATGAAAATCAGTATAACAGTAAGAATGGCAGATTATGTCTATTCCTGGATAAGTTGTCCACACATGACAAACAATAAATCACAATGCAAATTACATGGTTATTTTACCTTGCTTCAAATCTTCCGCAAAGTTGTTTAAATCCTCATCAAGTCGTTTCACATGGCTATCTATCTGAAGCAAATAAAAGAATATTGAAACTTGTAAGCTGCAGCTGTGTGCTGTTCCTTGTATGCATAAGAAGATGCAAAATGCAAAAAAAGTTCACATGATTGCCTAGACGAGCTACGATCGTGGAGTAAAATACACTCAGAGTCACCACAAATCATCTTATTCTACCATATTGAGTCATAAAATGTAAATTGGTACAACACATAAACAAGAATGCGGACACTCCAAAAGAAGATATTAAGAAGTATCTTATACCATACACATTGCTAACATTCCTACACTTTACACATTGCTAACATGCTGATAAGGTGTGCAGATTAAACAGGAAGAATTTATATAATTTATTTATTGTAAATGGGTATATGTATCATAATCTAGACTAAGTGATATGTTCCTTGCTTGTTCTTAAAATCTAATTACATTTTGATCACAGCATTCCCTTATCCTTTAGGTATCATTTTATATGTATACAGTTCACCTATCTAACACCTTTGCCACGACGATTATGACAAGCTTCAACTTCATTGAGTATTCTTATTTCAAGTTTTATCTATTAGCAATGCAAATTTAATGAAATCAAAAAGTTCATCGATCACTCTTTTCCAAGTTCTGACTTCTGAGGACTCTAGTTACATATAATTGACATTTGACAATAAAATACAAACAACAAAATCTCACCAAGTCATAAGCTTGTCGTGCCAACAAAACTTTCTCAGTACATAGACTCAATGCACTATCCTGATTGGCTTCAATGTCTTTTCGTATTTTCTCAATAGAAGCCTCGTCTTCATCATTTGCGTGATTGTTGTTATTATAGTGATGACCACTGGCATGATTACCCTTCTTAGAGCCATGTGATGAGAACCCCATACAGTACTTTGTCTGCTGTCTAGTCTGGTTTATCATAGCTTCCATCACAACACAAAACCAAACAAAAAGTAAGTAAATAAGTAAATAAATAAGTGAATAACTTTTTGGGAAAAAATGCAATTAAATATTAACAAATTAAAAGTAATTGATGTAAACAAATATGTAAACATAAGAAATGACATATCAACACGAATTTAATTTTGATATACTGACACTATTATTCAATCAAATTATTTCATTTACATGACCTTTAACTTTTACTTACGTGTCAATACATAATTGGATTTTACATTTTGAGGACAACAAAATTAGATCCTACTAACAAACAGTGAACAAAAGAAACAAAATTTTGAGAAAACATTTACATTGGGATCGTTCATCGAGCTCTCGAACGGTATTGAGAAGCCTCTGAAGCTCAGCGGGCAAAGTGCTAGCATCTATAGGAATGAAAAAAAGTCAGCAACGAAAATCGAAAAATTAAAAATAAACAAATTAAGAAGAAAAATGGTGCTTACATTCCAAATAGTCATCAACGTAGACTCCAGTGCGTGCAATTGCCATGTTGGGGGGAAGATTTTTGCAATTGGTTAGGGTTAGGGTTTGTGATTGCGAACCCTAGAAGTAAAGCTTGCTGGTTCAGATACAAGAACACACAAAGACAGAGAGAGTGGAAACGATGTCGTATAAGAGGTTGTATTTCGTTTTCTTAGAGCGAAAAATTAACGAAACGAGCGCGGTAAAGCAAAAATGACCGTTGGTATAAGCTAACCCTAAGCCAAAGATTGAGTGGTGAAGAAATGGGTTAAAATTATTCATGTGTTATCAATTATCATTATATAATGGTGGATTTTTGGGGTCATATTGGGTTAGATCTTAGAAGTGTTCAAGATATATATAAAAAATAAATTATATTGAAATAATTAACTCATATAGGTGATAAGTACCTCTAGTCAAATTCATTAAATTGTATTGACCAAAAACAAATATCAATTAAATTGCATATTTTTCCCTTCTTGTAAAACACCAATGATCAATTTTACTTCTTCAAAAAATAAAAATACTATTTAAACATTTATATTTTTTTTAGTACTTTAAGCACATATTCATTTCATCATATTTAAATTTTAATAACATTTTACTTTTATATTCAAATTAGCATTCAATTTTAAAAGTTGGTGTAATATATTTTCTATTAAACAAATTGACCCCATGTTTTGTGCAGACTTTCACCAAGTTCTAAGAAAATAAATTTCCTAACTTCAACTAATTAATGGTAGTGATTGACCACTCTAGGTCAAATCTTAAATTTAAAATTCTAAGATTTTTTATGAGGTATGGGCAATCCTATGCATTGTGTTATAAAAAAGTTGAAGGGTAATATTGAAATCTTATAACTTACATATTTTTCCTCTCCTTTTTCATTCGAAAGTGGGGGAAAAACTTTTGGTGGAACTCAAATCCTATTTTGAATTGTTAATATATCCTCTTGTATTTTTCTTTCCAAACAAATAACGAAAAATAATTTTTTTTTTTCAAATTTCTTCTCTTTCCTTCCTTTTTCTTCTAATACCATCCAATCCAAACAAACTTTTACTTTTACTTTCGATGTATTCTCTCTATAATTTTTTTCATTGATTTTAAATGACTATATCCAAATTAAATGTACACACGTCATTTTTCTGTAATTAAGTCACACCATCTAACAACAACTTCATTTTCTTCATGTGGAGAAGAGTTGTGTCGTGATATGAGTTTGAGGTCGGTTTGACCTCATTATCACACATGAATTAATGACCAAAATTCAAATGAGAGTTGCCATCTATGATGAATTAAAGAGAGTCAAAGACAAGGCTAAGAATCACTTGTGCATGTGCTGTTTGTGGACAAGGTTGCGCCTTTGTTTTTTTTTTTTTTTTTTGCAAAATACCCCTGTCGTGTTTTTTTTAATGAGAATGGATCTTTTGCAATAATATCCCTGATTTTCTATACTTTGTATTTGGGATTAGGGTTTATCATTTTTATACTTATTAAGAAATTGCAAGCAACAACTTTTTCCACTGTCACGAGCGGCGCTGCTTTTGATGAGTCTCACTATTGCCACTAATAGAGAAAGAAAGAGACTATGATAATAAGTCTCAGTAACCATGACTTTCTCCTATCTCTCACTTCACATTCTAAAGTTTTTCACAAGACAAAATTAAAAATAGAGTCATTCACTTCCTCTATTCTCTTATCCCTCATTTTCTTTATGTCAATCTCACCAATATATCATAGGCATGAATACATACAAGTGCATAAGAGATTCTAGTAAAAGTTTTGAAGTTTTTCTTTTGTAATCAAATAGTAATGCAACAAACTCATTATTCTTTACCCTTCCAAATAGCATACAGCTGACCTAAGGATTAAAAGAAACAAGTTAATGACAAAGAGCAGCAAATTTGACAAGAAAAAAAATTATACATATTATATATGAACTAGCAAAAAACACATCAACTAAATTTGATTTTGGATTGAAAATAAAATCCTATCTTCTTCCTCAAAATCTCAAACATTGGCTCCCAAACTCACAAATTGAAAACAAGGGTGAAAGAAAATTAGTGCAGATGAACAAATAGAATGATGCAGAATAAACTGAATTGTATTGATTTTTGAATGATATCTTGTTTACAATGTGAATGATGAACCCTTTTTATATACAAGGGAAATGAACGACTAAACACACATGGAAATAACTAATTGAGATAAGATTTAATAACAAACTGAAACTGAATATTAGTAGTTATCTTATCAGCCACCCTCAAACTCATGTGGTGAAAATTGTTCACTCTGAATTTGCGTCTTAAATATAGAAACCAAGAGTTGGTAATGAGTTTTGTTAGAACATCTACAACTTGTTCTTTGCTTGGAATTTAATGAATGGGGAATTTCCCTAGAGACTCATGCTCTCTTACAAAATGTATGTCGATTTCAAAATGTTTGCTTCTGTTGTGAAGAACAGGGTTGGCAGCCATGTAACACCCGCTACTAGAGGGTGCTCGTGCGGAGGGCTCTATCCCTTCGTACACGCTACTCATACTTAACATAAGAGCTAAACGAAATAACGTATCTAAGTATATCACAAATAAACTGATAGAAATCTGAATACATACTGCAAAATATCTGAATCATAAATGTTGAATTGTGAACTGAAAATATGACATGTCTCTAGCATAGGATCCTACATCTATAGTTTGGAGCAACTAATACATAATATCATAACTGAAAATAAATAAACTTAAACTATCCTAAGTGGCTCCCCGAAAGATGCGGAGCTCACCAGAAACTGTTGCTACAACACAACCTCTAATGGATCAACGACTCCTCGTCCACGCCCTGATCGTACTTTAAAACCAAATTGCGGTGGAATGAGTCGCAAACTCAATGTTGGGTATCATGCATGTCATGCAACATTCACATTATAAACTACACATATAAACCTGTTATCAATCATACAGTCAATATCTATTTATATAGTTGCGCTTCTGGGACGGACGCGTTCTGTCGGAGGATCGCACTCGAGCCCCCATGCTAAACTGTATCTGTATTTGTCTGGCGAAACATGGGCCGCCCTGCTGTAATTGTGATCTAGACCTCGCAACCACTCGAGTGAGGCCAGTCATAAACTTAGTTTGTGATATGACGGAACACGAGCCGTCCAGCTGGTCAAAATCTTATATGTATCATATCATAACTATATCTAGGGTAGGACTCGAGGCGTCTTGTAATAGCATGTCACTAGTAAACTCTACCAGAGCTACATCTGGGCTATAGCATAATACATAGTACGACGATATCACAGACTACATAAACAGTCATCAAACAATTCATGCTATCATACTGCAACATACGTATTGTCAAACCAGCATTCGTATCATGTGATTCTATCATATTCTACTACATAGCATGTTAGAACATAAACCGAACAATAACACATATATCATACATAGACATATAGCATATCATAACATAATATATAAATTAAAGGGGAAATCTCTAAGTTGTCTATCCTAACCATTTCTATCATGTTATCAACCTAAGCAAGTTATCTACCTAAGCATGTTATCTACTACTACGTAAACATATAAACATAATGAAATAAACAAGCATAAATGCTACTATGTGAAAGCACATGATACATCCACCCTATAACCTTCACTCACCTGGAATGGACTGAAACTGAGAAGCATTGCTAGCTTCAGCTCCAGCTATCAGCACACCTTTTGAACCTGGCGTGCAAAAGACTGATCATAACCTCCACAAAACAAGGAAAACTTTTCTACTGCGGACGTCCTCGCCCAACACGGAGCTGGGTCGCCCAGCGACTCCGGCCCAGCGAGAAGGGTCCTAGCCTGGCGGGGCGCTACGTGAAAGAATGACCGAGAGACTTACTCGAATTGCGAGATCGCCTCAGAGTCTTATACTGGATCTCCTAGCTCAGTTCCTCACAAAAGGATTACCAAAACACTATTTTGACTAAGGAGAAGTATTGAGTGCAAGGTGAAAGTTATCCTCCCTCTCGTATATATAACGTGAGGAGGGAGCTGGTCACGCAAAACTAAGCGATGTGAGACTTCTCACTCTCGCCCAGCGCCACTGTCTCTCGCCTGACGCCAAGGACCATCACCCAGCGCCACTGACTAGCGTCCGGCGAGACGCGATCTCGCCTGGGGACACTGACTCTCGCCCGGTGAGCCTGATCAAGGCTCAAGAAAGGTGAAGATATATTCCAAAGTTGAAGAATTAAAGAAGAGACCAAAAACCAAAAATGAAAAATTTGCAAAAGAAATAAAAAATAAATGAGATTATTGTGTTTGTCTTTTGGGATGATGTTTCTTTTTTGGTTCAGATGAGTGGAGCAATGGTTTTTGGAAATCAGATCCTTAATGGGCATGCCACATGTATTTAGAAACAGTCATGTAGGTGGGGGTAAGTAGAAGGTAACTATTTTTTTTAAAAAAAGGAAGAAGATAACCGTAAATTTGGTGAAAACAGTCAAAATGAGTGTCAACACCAAAATATCAATTACTTTTTGAGGTCTATTTTATATATTATTATAGATTATGGGCAAGAGAACCAAATCTGAACTTTTTATTATTTTATTTTTCATTGTGTTTAATTTTCTTGAAAAGGGCAAGGTTAAAAAATGTTTGGGCTGGACCTCTCTTTTTTGTTTGTTATATTTAAACAAAAAAAAATGTGGCCTCATCCTTTTTCTGTGATAGGTTTTGTTTATTCTTCTTTTTAAAAAAGATAATATTTTTTTTTCTCAAAATTGATAAATAAATATTTCCTCTTTAGAACAAAATTCAATTTGTTTCTTTTAGTTAAAATCAAAACAAAAATTCATAAACATTTTTTGATAATTTATAATCTCGTTGTATGATTTAATCATCCTTAAAGATAATAAATTAAAAGATATTTGTACGAATTATATCATCTTGTACCTAACATCTTTAGATATCTAACGCACAATTTCTCATATTTGATTTAATTCTAACATCGCTATTTATTCCTTTTCCCTACTCTTCAATAAATTTATTCATTATCTTATTCCTTTCCCTTATCTTGCTCACTTTTTATTACATTTTATTTTGTTTACTATTCATTTTGTTGACTTTGTTAGTTATATCCAAAAAAAAATAAACATCATTGATTATAATTGCATAAATCTTTTTACAATTCTTAATCTCGTTGTATAATTTAATTATCCTCGGAAATTATAAATTATAATGTATTTGTTCGAATTTATTGTCTTGTACCTAACGTTTTTAAGGAACCTAATACACAAGTATTTTCTAGAAGAACGACGTGAGTTTGAGTTCCTCATTATACTAGAGGATACGTTGGCGCATGCTACAATCTATCAATTCAATAATAATTTTTTAATTATTTGTTTCTTTTATTATCACTACCTTTTCTGTCTTTTTATTTTATTTTATTTATTTATCTTTTAAATCTTTAAGGGAGAAATAAATATTATTAAATTATAAATATAGTTTTGTATAATAAGTTCTAGGGTAACTGTATTTATACAAATGTATTAGGGATGCGATGATATTAAGTTATCACCCTTCACTAATCATTATTCGACTCTCGAGCCTAAGTTTTAGAAAGATCAATTTTTTATAAAACAAATGTTTTCCAATTGTTCCATAATTAAAATTAGGGAAATATTTGGGGCACAATAAAAATTCAGCCAAAATAGTTAATATATTATGCCCAACATATATAATATAAAATGCACAACGTATATAAAATGTCGTGCACAACTTATATCACATATTGTCCACATTCCACAACATATATTACATATTGCAATATCATCTTTCTCTGCAACATGTGATATATGTTGTGCACATCATGTGATATATGGCGTACACGATATGTAATATTTATTGTGCAATTTATATTACATATGTTATACTACTTATTAACTGTTTTGAAATATGCTCTTAAAACTAATGGTAACTCCATTCTTATTTTATATTTTGATTGTCGTCCTAATTACAATATTTCTCCGGAACGTTATGACACAACTCAAATCATCATCCATCATCTGCCAAATTTGAGTTTCCAAATTAAATAAGTGCATAATTCATTGACTGTGCCCGATGATGCCCAATGATGACAAAGTTAATTATATATGGAGGGAAGTTATCAAGAGAGGAATTATAATTGGTTAGGAATTCTCTACTATTATAAAATGTATGGATAGATCGGTGGCTCATTAATTACAATAAATTGATTGAATTAATAAAATTTGATATTTATCAAGGGTTAATGAAGATATATATGTATGATCACTTAGTATTTATGAAAAGGTACACATATAGCTAAGTTTAATAACTATAGAATTGAAGTAATGAAAGGTTGATGAAGGTATGTATAATTCAATATTATGAAAAGTTAATAAAAAACATCAATAATATTTTGTCGTACAACAAAAAATAACATCCAAATCATTCCCCCATTAGAAAAATACTCCCCCATTCAAATCATTTCAACTATTTTTTTCCCTTTTTTTCTCTTTCTACATCTACATCTTCTATAATATTTTTTTTAAAATAATCATTCCCTTTATAATCATCTTTAATATTATTTGTGTTTTTTAATTTACCTATCATCATTAGAAAAATTTTAGAACAAAAAATATAAATTAACAAAAAAATTTAAAATACAGCTAGACAAGCACGAATTACCTGTCAAGATGTATTAGAAAAATTTAATAAAAACAAAAAAACATATATTAAAAAAAAATAAAAAATACGGTTTAACGGACCTACAAGACGTTAGTTTATTATTATAAAATATATTTACTCTCGGTTATAAGTAAAAAACAATATTTATATCGATAAAATATGAGTTAAACACGGATGATTATAAACCAAAATGAAAACGATGTAACATATGTTGGCCTAAGGTGAATGCTACTATACCTCATTAAATTAGAGGGTATTGGAACCCATTCTCATTACTGTCATTAAAAATATGACACGTGTTAATTTCATTTTCATCTCATTAGATTTTTATCAAATCTCAAATAAATCTCGATACAATCTTCTTACTGTTTTATTTAAATTTATATTTTTAACTTTACACATAACTCCCTAAATTCGTCTTCTTTCTAATTCCATAGGACAACTTGAAAGAAGACCTTCATAGCTATCTCTACTGAGCACCATCTACCCCAACAAAGAACACCATATCTCACACCTTTTTTTTTCTTTTTCCGTTTGTTTCAAATTCAAAACAGTAGATGACAATGATTCAAAAGTCACCAAAAAATCATAAACTTCCCAATCTCTAACAGAAACATAGTCCATATACGCTCATATCAAATCATAAAATTTTGTCCGAATAAAGGTTTAGAAAATAAAACAAAATTATTAAGAGTAACTTAATGAACGATTGTGGCTTTAGGATGACAAAGAAAAAGAGAGGAGTTAGGGATTCACTACAAACACAAAGCATGAAGTTGCAACCTTGGTTCAACAGCGACAAACTAAGGTGAGGTTGGAGGGATTTGAGCTACTCTTCGACGAGGTGGCTCTAGTATAGTGTGGTAGCACGTGGCAGCGCAAGTAGTCGTGGATGATTGTGGCGGATGATAATGTTTTGTCGTGTGATAGCGAAGAGCGACAGTGACGAAGGGCGAGGTGGTATATACACAGTAATTCAAGGGAAGCAGAGATATGCAATTTGGTGGCAGTCTAGTCGTTGATGGTTTGTGATTGTGACGCAAAAGAGGCAGTGATGGAGTGTTGCGATGGCGATTCAGATTTGTAGAGAGATAACAAAATTAGGGATTTCTCTACAAAGTTAAAAAAAAATACTTTAATAATAAAGGGGTGAAAATGTTAAAAGAATTTATGTTGAAACTTAAATGAAATTTTTTAAAAAAAGGTGAGGTGGAATTAAAATTAACACATGTCATAATATCATAAGACCCCATGTACAAGGTTTTAATACCTATTAAAAAATAAGGGTACACTAGCATTCACCTTGGCCTAAAAGACCAATCTCAATACTTTAATTTACCATAATGACTCTCGTTGATATCAATAATGCTTTAAGTGCAATAAAAATACGTCCAATTTGTATTCAACGTGTGTTATCCATGTTACAGGATGTGTGCTATACGTATATGTATATAGCACGCATCTTGTAACATGGATAGCACACGTTGAATACAAGTTGGCCGTATTTTTATTGTATGTCAAGCATTATTGCGTTGATATCGTGATATTTTCATTTCAATAAAACAACAACTAAAACCCTCCCAATAATAAGCACACAAATTATATTAGGGTGCGTTGGTTATAAGATAATCTAGATAGATTATCGATAATCTTGTAATTAAATTATTCAGTAATCTAGATTGATTTGTTTGGTTGCACAATAATCTTGGATTACCCACGTTACCTCCAAAGTGATAATGTAAATCATTCTCATATATAGAAAGTATCTATCTAGATTATCATCCGTAGGTAATCTTCTAATTTTTTTATTACCCAAATACCCTTTGTATCAAATCCTTATTATAGTAATATATGTATTTTAAAGAATATTATAGTAATATATATTTTAGAAGATAAAATAATGTAAAAAATTAAAAATTGGATTAATAATTTTAAAATGTTGGACTATTGCATATAATGATCAATAATAACAAATTTTATAATGTAAAAAAAAACATTTCTCTTTTATTAATTCAGAGAAAGAAGGCAACATTATATCACATACTATTATCAATCCCTTCAACATTGTCACTAAAGAAAATAAAATGAATATGTACCAAAAAGATATAATAATAATTAATAACCAAGAGCATAACTAATAACCAAGAGCAAGATTCTTGATATGAGTGGAAGATCCATAATCAAGTCTAACACGAAATTCAAGCGTGCTATTAATTACTTGGCTTAGGAGAATAGGGAGTATTAGGAGATTCAGGACATACATTATATTCATACATGCATAAGCATCTATAATATGCACATATTCCGTCACCTGTGTTACCATATTTGTTTTTGCAATCCTGTATACAATCTTTAGAGTCATAGATGCAATACATGTCAATCCAATCTTCAAAACACAAATCACCAACCACTTGATGATGATTTATCATCGAGATAACTGCAAAATATTAATTAAATAATAAATTACACATTTTTTTTTTAAATTTAAGTGAGATTTATTGTTTCTTTCTTACACTACTAAAATTTACTTAAGAGGTCCTTCATGAATATGTAAAATTATTGCACCAAGTTGCCCGGAAAGTTATACTAATATCTCTTCTACTGTATATGAATAATGCATTTAATGTATCAGCATACAAGTTGATGTCAAATTGATAAATAGAGGTGACTTGAATTGAATTAAAATGGAATTAATAAATTAATTAAGGTGAGAATATTTTGATATCTAGGGTATTGTGTGATCAGTATAAGATTCTTCATCTAATATTATTTGACACATGGAAATGAATAAATTCTAGTATATTATTGAAAACTCAAAGTACCAAGATATTTTGATATCTTAACATAAAGTTTGTGTTCTAATATATTAATTTTGTAATTTACCAAAGTTTGTTTATTTTTCAATATATCATAGTATTATTTGACAGATGAAGTAGATAACAGAGTAAGGATGTGAATATACTAATACTTCCTCTAAACTAAAATAATTATTCATTTTGCAAAATTATTTGTTCCAAAATAATTGTTTATTCATTAATACACTTAATAAATAGTTTTGGTAAATTAAATGTGATAACTTAAAAGAGATTTTGTGAAAGAAAAAAATTAAGTAAGAACAATTTAGTACAATCATATAAATTTATCTTAAATTAATGTGATCTCAACCACTTTTTTAATATTATGTATAATTATATTTGGACAATTATTTTGGTTTGAAGGAGTATAATATATATCTAAAAAAAAATATTGATTATTAAGGAATAAAACAAACCTGTCCCCAATAAGACAAGTGCACAAAAGTTTGCCAAAGTTAACTGAGTCATTTTTCTAGTACGTGCTGTGCAGTGTGAATAATTCTTAATTAATCTTGATATTTGTTGTGGTAATATATTGACAACTTCAGAAAATGGGTGGAGTATATATAGGTAAAAATTAAATAGATATTTATGAAAGGTTGATAAAAATACTATATTTCAAACTTTAGGAAAAGTTAATTGAATTAATAAAGTCAGGTATTTATGAAAGGTTAATTAATGTATAGATCAATTGATATTTATGAAAGTCATTGAAGATGCGTATTGTTCTTATTCTATATGGTGTTATTTTCACTCTCTTTTGTGGTCATAATATAAGGTCCTAAATTTTAATTAAGACAAATAAGGGATAATTAATTTTATTAGAGTCTAATTACCTCAATTAATTAGGATCATGTTTGTATGATATGTTATGTTTGATATATGGATTAGTTAATTTAATCACGAGCTTTATGTTTTGATCCCTAGGTCCTTAAAAATTCACCTCACTTCTTCTTAATCGAATTTTGACCCCTTGAAATATTTCCTCCCACACCCTACAATTTCTTAAGATTTAAAACAACCCCAAACACCACTCTATGTTTGTTTTCTCTAACTCTGGGGTCAGAGTCACAGAGTCATAGGAAAAGTGACTCCGTAAATTGTTTGATTTTGGGGTCATAATTAGAGAAATGCAGAGTCACTCTGACCCAGTGAACAAATTTTCCCAATTTTTGTCTACTCCAAAAGTGGATTCATGGAGTCACTGGCTGGTGGACACATATTAAGGTGATAGTTTAATGAATTTTGTTCCAATTATATCCTTATTCATTTTTCAAAATTTCAATCTCATCATTTCTAACCCTAACCGTCATTTGTCTTATCAAAACAAATATGATACAAGACACTAATGACTCTAAGGACTCTGACTCTGCGTATTTACCAAACAGAAAATTGAGTCACTGTGACACTGTGCTAATGACTCCAGTGACACTGACCCTGGTGACTCCACTGACTCTGTCACCAGAGTTCACCAGAGTCAGTAAAAATAAACGCAACTAACACATAACACACTAAGACCAAACCCAACACAACACAATATGGTCACTTCACGACCCGAACCCGCTTCCTCTAACCTGACCCACCCTCTCCCGCTCCAAGATCGAGTCGCAATTGTCAGCGCGTCACCCCTCTAAGACTAGTTTATAGCACACTTGTTGAGGTTCCACTATTGATCACAGATACAAGATAGTATTTCTTCAAGCCTTTTCAAGGTCTACCAATCTAATATTCTTGACCCAGCCTTCTCAGGCTCTTCTCTACTGATCCAACACACTATGATAAGATTTCTTACTCAGATATTATCACAAGAATTGTAAAATGATGGCAAAAGTGCCTTGTATTGATCACAGAAAGACTTATATACACTTGATCAATGAAAGAAAAGAAAGAACACGTGAGAAATAGCTGAATAACTATCCCAACTAACAAGTAACAGCTGCTAACCAACTTATTAACTAATTACAATATAAACTCTTAATTACAACAGAATACAAATTAATTAACAGTATTTTGTAGTAAATCTAATACTCCCCCTCAAGTTGGGAGATACAAGTCAAGGAATCCCAACTTGAAAACAAGAGAATTAAACTTTGAAGGGGAAGAGCTTTGGTTAATACATCAGCAAGTTGGTGCTGAGTGCTGAGATGAACCAATTTAAGACTGCCTTGTGTCACTTTCTCTCTGATGAAGTGACAATCTATCTCCACATGCTTTGTACGTTCATGAAAGGTTGGGTTAGAAAAGAGGTAAATGGCCGATTGATTGTCACAAAGACCATTGCAGGGCCAGCTTTAATTCCAAAATCTTCAAGCAAGGCTTGTAACCATGTCAGTTCACTGGCTAACGCAGAGAGAGCTCTGTATTCAGCCTCGGTAGATGATTTGCTGACTATATGTTGCTTCTTGGTCTTCCATGAAATTAGAGAATTTCCTAGAAAGACCATGAAGCCTGTAGTTGATCTACGTGTATCTTGGCACCCAGCCCAATCGGCATCAGCAAATGCTCTAAGGGAAAGAGAAGAGGAAGCAGAAAATAAAATACCTTTCCCTGGTGTGTGCTTCAAATATCTCAATAGATGATGAAGAGCCTGTTCATGTTGTATCCTTGGATCAGACATGTATTGGCACAGTTTTGATACAGCAAAATTAATGTCAGGCCTCGAAATGGTTAAGTACATAAGCCGACCGAGAACTCTTCTGAACTGAGATGGATCAGCTACAAGATCACCTTCACCAGAGCATAGCTTGAGTCCTGGATCCATGGGAACACTAGTTGGTTTTGAGTCTAAGAAACCCGTATCCTCTAACAGAGACATTGTATACTTTCTCTGAGAGAGACATATTCCAGCTGGAGATTTGGCAATTTCAAGCCCAAGGAAAAATTTCAAGTCACCTAAAATCTTGAGTTTGAAAAGAGATTCAAGTTTCTTTTGTACCTTTTGAATCTGAGAAGGATCAGGACTGCAAATGATGATATCATCTACATAAATCAATAGGAAAACCACAGCTCCACCAAAGGTTATGTAAAACAAACTATAGTCACTTTTGGATTGAGTAAAGCCATGCTGTAATAGAGCATATGAGAACTTGTTGAACCATTGTCTGGATGCTTGTTTTAAACCATATATGGACTTGTTAAGTTTGCAAACAAGTCTCTCCCCTCTCTAGGATAACCCAAAGGTAGATCCATATAAACCTCCTCATCAAGATCCCCATTTAAGAATTCATTGTTATCAGGAGCAATCTCCTTTTTCTCTCTTCCGCTCAATCTCTGAAATTTTCCCTCTGTTTTCTATTCCATTTCTCTCATTTTCTCAGCCAATTCCATGGCTCAAGAACCAATTAATCCTTACCTTCTTCATGCTTCGATCACCTGGACTGCTTTTGGTTTCCCAACCTTTCACTGAGCTCAATTTCAACTCATGGTCTCGATCTATGAGGTTGGCCCTTAACTCCAAACGGAATTTAGGTTTGTTGATGGATCTATCCTAAGCCAGATCCGGATCAAGATCTTGTGCTTGCTGAATTGTGGCAATGCAACAATGATATCGTTTCTTCTTGATCCTCAATGTGTCTCCCAAGACATTGCAGAAAGCTTGATCTATGCAGATTTCAGCTGCAATGTTATGGAAGGATCTTGAAGAACATTTTCTCCAAGCTAATGGCCCGAGGCTTTTTGAACTGAAGAAAGCCTTAGTGAGTCAATCTCAGGGTTCTCTCTCTGTCAATCAATACTACACCAAGATTAAGAGTCTTTGGGAGGAATATTCTGCTCTGATACCATATCACAAGAATTGTAAAATGATGGCAAAAGTGCCTTGTATTGATCACAGAAAGACTTATATACACTTGATCAATGAAAGAAAAGAAAGAACAGTGAGAAATAGTTGAATAACTATCCCAACTAACAAGTAACAACTGCTAACCAACTTATTATCTAATTACAATAATCAACTCTTAATTACAACAGAATACAAATTAATTAACATAATTTGTAGTAATCTAATAGATATTCTTCTAACCGACCTTCTCAGGCTTAAATACAAGTGTTACAAAGGAGTGTGTATAGAACACGATTTCTTAACTCTAAGATGTCTAAGACTTCTTAGATTTTAGGCTCTCTATTCTAGACAATGATATACAATAAGTGTATCTAGAATGAAGTAAAATGATTTACAAGATCAGAAAATAAAATGAATGTTGTTTCTGATGTATTTCTGTGTTGCTTGATTGATACTTCTGATCTTCAAAATTCTTCTCCATTTATAGATGATGGAAAGAATAAATCTGTTGTTGGAGCTTATTGGTCTTGAGTAAGTTAGAGATGATATTTTAATCTCAGCTTGATGAGTTGCCCAATGTATTATACGTTGTTGCAAATGCTTCCTCGTGCTTGCTGTTTTCTTGAAAGTGCAATATAATAATAATATATTGTTGTAGTGGCTGATATTGTTTCCACTTACTTGTATTTTAGTATTTTCTTCCATAATCCCATCTGTCTTGAGTCTTTCAACATTCTCTACATACATGTCAGATGTTTTGCAGTGAGCTAAAAGTATTAATGCGAGCTCCTATAGGCATTATTTGAATTTAATTCTTCTTTTGTTATTGTTGCATGCTTTAGATGTGGCATGTCTTCACTATAATCATTCTTTTGACGTTACTTCTTGCTTCTGATGATTACTTCTTCATACCATAATATTTCTTATATGTATTCTTGAATTTAATTAAGGAGGATTTCTTGCTTGAATATATACTTCTGAAATTGATTCTTGTATATTTTGCATACAATGGATGTTGTATCAATCTCTTAAAGTGTTTTGTAGCTTCTTCTGTAGCTGCTGCTGTTTGTACTTGCTTCTGATGTGGCATACACTTTAAAGACTTGATTCCCAAATCATATTAGAGGCATATGTATGCTCTTGATGTGTATACAAGCTTCTGGTGTGATTTTGCATATTCTGATGATACTTCTGAAGCCTTACCTTGACTTTTTAAAGTAAAATAACAATCTATACTAGCATATGATGTATAAACAGATTAAATGAAGCATTTTTCTAGCTTTTGATGTGATCAGAATTATGTTTAAGGATAAACTCAATATGCTGAAAATTTAAACTTAGAGTTATCACTTGTATAGTTTTGTCATATATCTTATAATTGATTATTGGAAGTTTTGTTAATCATAAACCCTTTATAAAAGGTTTTAGGAGCTAACAAATAGACCATCGAAGATATATATAGTTTGAAAAACAACACCATTCGTGAACTTTTGACAAGACCTGTTAACAGAAAGCTGATATGGAGTTAAAAGTGCAAATGTTGACATTCACATTAGGACAAATGGACAATGTAAATGGGAAGGATTTTGAATCCCTAAATCAACCAATACTCCAAATTGATCTCAAATAAAGACCCCTATCATTCCACACATTGTTTACAGATTCTCCTTCATTGAAGTTCACAGATTCTCCATAAAAGCTAAACACACCATGTGTATATTTTTATGCACACCCTCCCACTCATTTCATTTTGTGCCCTCTCCGTTAATAATAATAAAAAAATATCTGCCTTGGGAAGGCGTATGTATCAACATGAAAAATGATGCTCAACAATACAATAACAATAGTAACACTTGTGCCATATCTAATCAACAACGACAACAACTACATCTTCAAATTCAGAGAATAATTCATCATCTTGCAGCAAGAAGAGGCTGAGGAGTGAAAACAAAGATCAGAAGCATCCAATATACAGGGAGTGAGGATAAGGAATTAGGGGAAATGGATATCAGAGGTAAGAGGATCAAGGATATGACTTTGGACATATCCAACTGTAGAAATTGCAGTAAGAGCACATTATATTGGTGTGCTTTCCATGAAGGGCAATTTTGCTTTTCTCAATTTTCCTCAGTTGGCTGCACACCTTCCAAGGCCTCAAACCACTTTTCTGAAAATCGGACCCATGTCCGGTCCGGGTCCGAATAGGCCTTAAAAATCGAGATTCTGAAACTGGTCAAAAATCGCCTTTAAAAAAATAAAAATAATAAAAAAACTTTAAATTAAAAATTAGGGTAAAAAAGGCAAAATTTTAANTAGATAACCAAAGATGATGTAATGAGCCTATTTGGTCCTAATTGAGTGTAATTGAGCTTCATTTGGTCTACTTTGGTCAATGGCTCCATTTAGTCACTAGGATGTTGTAGATAACCAAAGGATGATGTAATGAGCCTATTTTGGTCCTAATTGAGTGTATTGAGCTTCATTTGGTCTTACTTTGTCAATGGCTCCATTTTAGTCACTAGGAAGGTTTAGATAACCAAAGGATGATGTAATGAGCCTATTTTGGTCCTAATTGAGTGTATTGAGCTTCATTTGGTCTACTTTGGTCAATGGCTCCATTTTAGTCACTAGGATGTTGTAGATAACCAAAGATGATGTAATGAGCCTATTTTGTCCTAATGAGTGTATTGAGCTTCATTTGGTCTTACTTTGGTCAATGGCTCCATTTTAGTCACTAGGAAGGTTTAGATAACCAAAGGATGATGTAATTAGCCTATTTTGGACCTAATTGATTGTATTGAGCTTCATTTGGTCTTACTTTGGTCAATGGCTCCATTTTAGTCACTAGGATGTTGTAGATAACCAAAGGATGATGTAATGAGCCTATTTGGTCCTAATTGAGTGTATTGAGCTTCATTTGGTCTTACTTTGGTCAATGGCTCCATTTTAGTCACTAGGATGTTGTAGATAACCAAAGGATGATGTAATGAGCCTATTTTGGTCCTAATTGAGTGTATTGAGCTTCATTTGGTCTTACTTTGTCAATGGCTCCATTTTAGTCACTAGGATGTTGTAGATAACCAAAGGATGATGTAATGAGCCTATTTTGGTCCTAATTGAGTGTATTGAGCTTCATTTGGTCTTACTTTGGTCAATGGCTCCATTTTAGTCACTAGGATGTTGTAGATAACCAAAGGATGATGTAATGAGCCTATTTTGGTCCTAATTGAGTGTATTGAGCTTCATTTGGTCTTACTTTGGACAATGGCTCCATTTTAGTCACTAGGATGTTGTAGATAACCAAAGGATGATGTAATGAGCCTATTTTGGTCCTAATTGAGTGTATTGAGCTTCATTTGGTCTTACTTTGGTCAATGGCTCCATTTTAGTCACTAGGATGTTGTAGATAACCAAAGATGATGTAAGCCTATTTTGGTCCTAATTGAGTGTATTGAGCTTCATTTGGTCTTACTTTGGTCAATGGCTCCATTTTAGTCACTAGGATGTTGTAGATAACCAAAGGATGATGTAATGAGCCTATTTTGGTCCTAATTGAGTGTATTGAGCTTCATTTGGTCTTACTTTGGTCAATGGCTCCATTTTAGTCACTAGGATGTTAGATAACCAAAGGATGATGTAATGAGCCTATTTGGTCCTAATTGAGTGTATTGAGCTTCATTTGGTCTTACTTTGGTCAATGGCTCCATTTTAGTCACTAGGATGTTGTAGATAACCAAAGGATGATGTAATGAGCCTTTTGGTCCTAATTGAGTGTATTGAGCTTCATTTGGTCTTACTTTGGTCAATGGCTCCATTTTAGTCACTAGGATGTTGTAGATAACCAAAGGATGATGTAATGAGCCTATTTTGGTCCTAATTGAGTGTATTGAGCTTCATTTGGTCTTACTTTGGTCAATGGCTCCATTTTAGTCACTAGGATGTTGTAGATAACCAAAGGATGATGTAATGAGCCTATTTTGGTCCTAATTGAGTGTATTGAGCTTCATTTGGTCTTACTTTGGTCAATGGCTCGCATTGCTCCAAAATGGGATGTTGTAGATAACCAAAGGATGATGTAATGAGCCTATTTTGGTCCTAATTGAGTGTATTGAGCTTCATTTGGTCTTACTTTGGTCAATGGCTCCATTTTAGTCACTAGGATGTTGTAGATAACCAAAGGATGATGTAATGAGCCTATTTTGGTCCTAATTGAGTGTATTGAGCTTCATTTGGTCTTACTTTGGTCAATGGCTCCATTTTAGTCACTAGGATGTTTAGATAACCAAAGGATGATGTAATGAGCCTATTTTGGTCCTAAAATTGAGTGTATTGAGCTTCATTTGGTCTTACTTTGGACAATGGCTCCATTTTAGTCACTAGGATGTTGTAGATAACCAAAGGATGATGTAATGAGCCTATTTTGGTCCTAATTGAGTGTATTGAGCTTCATTTGGTCTTACTTTGTCAATGGCTCCATTTTAGTCACTAGGATGTTGTAGATAACTGATGTAATGAGCCTATTTGGTCCTAATGTGTATTGAGCTTCATTTGGTCTTACTTTGGTCAATGGCTCCATTTTAGTCACTAGGATGTTGTAGATAACCAAAGGATGATGTAATGAGCCTATTTTTGGTCCTAATTGAGTGTATTGAGCTTCATTTGGTCTTACTTTGTCAATGGCTCCATTTTAGTCACTAGGAGGTTTAGATAACCAAAGGATGATGTAATGAGCCTATTTTGGTCCTAATTGAGTGTATTGAGCTTCATTTGGTCTTACTTTGGTCAATGGCTCCATTTTAGTCACTAGGATGTTGTAGATAACCAAAGGATGATGTAATGAGCCTATTTTGGTCCTAATTGAGTGTATTGAGCTTCATTTGGTCTTACTTTGTCAATGGCTCCATTTTAGTCACTAGGATTTAGATAACTGTAATGAGCCTATTTGGTCCTAATTGAGTGTATTGAGCTTCATTTGGTCTTACTTTGTCAATGGCTCCATTTTAGTCACTAGGATGTTGTAGATAACCAAAGGATGATGTAATGAGCCTATTTTGGTCCTAATTGAGTGTATTGAGCTTCATTTGGTCTTACTTTGGTCAATGGCTCCATTTTAGTCACTAGGATGTTGTAGATAACCAAAGGATGATGTAATGAGCCTATTTTGGTCCTAATTGAGTGTATTGAGCTTCATTTGGTCTTACTTTGGTCAATGGCTCCATTTTAGTCACTAGGATGTTGTAGATAACCAAAGGATGATGTAATGAGCCTATTTTGGTCCTAATTGAGTGTATTGAGCTTCATTTGGTCTTACTTTGGTCAATGGCTCCATTTTAGTCACTAGGATGTTTAGATAACAAAAGGATGATGTAATGAGCCTATTTTGGTCCTAATTGAGTGTATTGAGCTTCATTTGGTCTTACTTTGGTCAATGGCTCCATTTTAGTCACTAGGATGTTGTAGATAACCAAAGGATGATGTAATGAGCCTATTTTGGTCCTAATTGAGTGTATTGAGCTTCATTTGGTCTTACTTTGGTCAATGGCTCCATTTAGTCACTAGGTTAGATAACCAAAGGATGATGTAAAGCCTATTTTGGTCCTAATTGAGTGTATTGAGCTTCATTTGGTCTTACTTTGGTCAATGGCTCCATTTTAGTCACTAGGATGTTTAGATAACCAAAGGATGATGTAATGAGCCTATTTTGGTCCTAATTGAGTGTATTGAGCTTCATTTGGTCTTACAATGGCTGGCCACCTCCTTCATTTGTCCATTTCACTAGGATGTTGTAGATAACCAAAGGATGATGTAATGAGCCTATTTTGTCCTAATTGAGTGTATTGAGCTTCATTTGGTCTTACTTTGGTCAATGGCTCCATTTTAGTCACTAGGATGTTGTAGATAACCAAAGGATGATGTAATGAGCCTATTTTGGTCCTAATTGAGTGTATTGAGCTTCATTTGGTCTTACTTTGGTCAATGGCTCCATTTTAGTCACTAGGATGTTGTAGATAACCAAAGGATGATGTAATGAGCCTATTTTGGTCCTAATTGAGTGTATTGAGCTTCATTTGGTCTTACTTTGGTCAATGGCTCCATTTTAGTCACTAGGATGTTGTAGATAACCAAAGGATGATGTAATGAGCCTATTTTGGTCCTAATTGAGTGTATTGAGCTTCATTTGGTCTTACTTTGGTCAATGGCTCCATTTAGTCACTAGGATGTTAGATAACCAAAGGATGATGTAATGAGCCTATTTTGGTCCTAATTGAGTGTATTTTCATTTGGTCTTACTTTGGTCAATGGCTCCATTTTAGTCACTAGGATGTTGTAGATAACCAAAGGATGATGAGCCTATTTGGTCCTAATTGAGTGTATTGAGCTTCATTTGGTCTTACTTTGGTCAATGGCTCCATTTTAGTCACTAGTTTAGATAACCAAAGGATGATGTAATGAGCCTATTTTGGTCCTAAAATTGAGTGTATTGAGCTTCATTTGGTCTTACTTTGGTCAATGGCTCCATTTTAGTCACTAGGATGTTGTAGATAACCAAAGATGATGTAATGAGCCTATTTTGGTCCTAATTGAGTGTATTGAGCTTCATTTGGTCTTACTTTGGTCAATGGCTCCATTTAGTCACTAGATAACTGATGTAATGAGCCTATTTTGGTCCTAATTGTATTGAGCTTCATTTGGTCTTACTTTGGTCAATGGCTCCATTTTAGTCACTAGGATGTTGTAGATAACCAAAGGATGATGTAATGAGCCTATTTTGGTCCTAATTGAGTGTATTGAGCTTCATTTGGTCTTACTTTGGTCAATGCTCCATTTTAGTCACTAGTTGTAGATAACCAAAGGATGATGTAATGAGCCTATTTTGGTCCTATTGAGTGTATTGAGCTTCATTTGGTCTTACTTTGGTCAATGGCTCCATTTTAGTCACTAGGATGTTGTAGATAACCAAAGGATGATGTAATGAGCCTATTTTGGTCCTAATTGAGTGTATTGAGCTTCATTTGGTCTTACTTTGGTCAATGGCTCCATTTTAGTCACTAGGATGTTGTAGATAACCAAAGGATGATGTAATGAGCCTATTTTGGTCCTAATTGAGTGTATTGAGCTTCATTTGGTCTTACTTTGGTCAATGGCTCCATTTTAGTCACTAGGATGTTGTAGATAACCAAAGGATGATGTAATGAGCCTATTTTGGTCCTAATTGTGTATTGAGCTTCATTTGGTCTTACTTTGGTCAATGGCTCCATTTTAGTCACTAGGATGTTTAGATAACCAAAGGATGATGTAATGAGCCTATTTTGGTCCTAATTGAGTGTATTGAGCTTCATTTGGTCTTACTTTGGTCAATGGCTCCATTTTAGTCACTAGGATGTTTAGATAACCAAAGGATGATGTAATGAGCCTATTTTGGTCCTAATTGAGTGTATTGAGCTTCATTTGGTCTTACTTTGGTCAATGGCTCCATTTAGTCACTAGTTTAGATAACCAAAGGATGATGTAATGAGCCTATTTGGTCCTATTTGAGTGTATTGAGCTTCATTTGGTCTTACTTTGGTCAATGATTTTAGTCACTAGGATGTTGTAGATAACCAAAGGATGATGTAATGAGCCTATTTTGGTCCTAATTGAGTGTATGAGCTTCATTTGGTCTTACTTTGGTCAATGGGTTTAGATAACCAAAGGATGATGTAATGAGCCTATTTTGGTCCTAGGTGTATTGAGCTTCATTTGGTCTTACTTTGGTCAATGGCTCCATTTTAGTCACTAGGATGTTGTAGATAACCAAAGGATGATGTAATGAGCCTATTTTTGTCCTAATTGAGTGTATTGAGCTTCATTTGGTCTTACTTTGGT